>CM062812.1:570705300-571955300 GCA_031772625.1 Pinus tabuliformis | reverse complement strand
GCATTTAGGTATGTAAGTTAAGGATTATTATATGCCTTATGGTTATGTAAATTAGGTTTATGAGCATGTATTTGATGTTATGGTTACGTTCATGATAGATGTTAGATGATTAGTGTGGTTATATTCATATGTGTGAGATAGTCAAGAATGATAGTAACCTATAGCTGTATGCATTTCTATTGTTTTTCTATATTAGATAACTTGATGATTATTTTGTATGTTGTTGATGAGTATGATATATAGCTTATTGTTTTTTTATGCTATTAACTTGATGATTAGGGTCACTTCATTGAGATATTGATGTTATAATTTGGATTGGCCATATGCACGATGGTTACGTTCATTGCCTTGAAAATGTTGATGTTATATGTATTGTGTTAACCTGGTTTGACCTATGCACATCGTTATGGTTGGGATGTTCAGGTATGAACCGACATATTTGTGAGATGGTGTCATACTAATCTAGATTGACTTTGCATATGTGTATGAATTTATGATGTGAACATGTTAGTTACATATTGTTATGGATATCATGATCTTATGAGTGCTTGAGCTGATGTGTTGTAAAGTTATATCATGCTAAGTAGATTGATTGTGCAGACAAGATCACCTCCCCTGAGATACATTAAGGTATCAGTTTCTTATGTCATATATTTGGTGCTTGATTGTTGATTATGTCATCTAGTTGATTTATTTAACATGGTATGAATGTTTGATGAATTATGTAATATGAATATGTGTTCAAATGATCTTGTTTTAAGATGATTGTACTAAAATATATGCATTGAGACAGTTGATATGTACTTGAGTATAGTAGGTGATAGTTGTAGTATTATGACTAATAACTATTAGTTGAATATGGATTATGACATGATTGTTAGTCTTGGTAACAATTGATTTCAAATTAATAGATATGATTGTCTTTATATTCAGAAGATGTGGTTGACATGTGTTAGCAGTTGTAGGGTAGCATGCTTGGTATTAGCATGACAAGGTAATAGTTGATATGTCTATATAACTAACAGTTGGGTGGTGTGACAACACATAGTAAGCCTCAATTCCAACAAGGTAAAAAGGTAAAAGAAAGGAATTGGGCAAGAATTCCTTTGGCTATGTTTGGAAACACTATTTTCGAATGAATCAGTGTTTTGCACATAGGAAGTATTCTTAACCTTGATTTTGTTTGACATTATATGGATATGTGCTATACTCATGAACATGTACTTGATAGGTATAATTAGTTATTCTTTAGCTACAGGTGGATTTTTTAAAGGATTGGAGTCCCTTGAGAGATGGCATGGATATGTTTAGTTGCAAGTAATGTGCTTGGAACAACAAGATGTGGTAACTGGTGTAGTGTTATGTTTATTTATGCACTAACAGTTATGTGTTAATGAAAGCATGATGCAAGGAGTTGCATGGAAAGAGAGGTTGCCACGAAATCTTGAAGATGGCTCAGGTTGAGCTTTCCTTGGGAACCATGGGGATTGAGTCATGGTGTTTGTTGTTAGTCTTGTGCTTTTGGCCTTTTATGAATTGTTGAGCTTGATTTGTGGCTTTGTTTATGTCTAGTGTATGGTCATACCACTTTGTTTATAAAGTCATGTTGTTATTGGTTTTTATGATCTTCTTATTGTTTGTTTCTTCTCATACCTTTTATGTTTTGAGTCTTGGGAATTGGTTGGGAAAGAGGAAAGTTGATGGAGCTTAGGGAGAGCTGTGTGGTACCCGAAAGGTAATGTAAGATTTAGATGAAGCTTAGTGCATGAGTAAGCATAGAGGAAGATAAGGTTATGATAGTCGGTTGGACTGGCTGGGTCCATTGTGGTAAATGGACAGTAGAAGTATAGTCATGAGAAAGGTAATAGGAAAAGATAAAGTAAATGCATTTGAGGCCTCATATGCCTTGGCTATGTTGGGAACTGTTGTTCTCAATGTTGTGCATGTGTTGCATGAATAAAGGAATTTAGATTAACCTAGACCTTATGCTATCTGGTAATTATGTTATGATCATGATTCTATTGAAGTTTATATATGTATACATGTATGTATGTATGTATGTTGTTGTCCGACAAGGTCATGATTGTTTTATGCTAACATTTATATATGTATGTATGTATCGATGTATCTATGTTACTATCTGACAGGGTTTTCAACGCACATGCTTGTGGAGGAATGATTTATTATGCAATAGAATGACATGAAGAGGTTATTAGTCTTACAAGGAATCAATTGGGCAGAGTAGTCACGACAAATTAGGAGGTGAGTATCATGTGGTTATGAGTTGATATTATGTGATTATATTATGTCTATGTTATGGACAGGTTATACCGAGGGATAAATTAGCAAAGTGAAAGTAGTGTGGTCTGCGGCATGATAGGATAAGCATGGATAAGATGCGAAAATCAAGTTTTCTTGGCAAGAATATTGTGGTTTTGGATGTGTGGTACAATTGTTGAGCATACATTGTATATGGTGTACATGTTGCATCTATGATGGGTGCACTTATGGTGTTGTGTATACATAGCATGTGTACATACTATTTATGTAATGTTATGTATATGATGCTACAAATAGGGTTGTGTGAGTATTTCATATGGGGTTTTGTATACATATTGTATTGTCTTCACGATTTTTATGTGGCATGTGTGCATGTGGTGCTCTATGCATGTTGGATATGTAGTGTTGTGTACGGATGATGCTATGTACATGTTGGATATGGAGTACTATGTACACGTTGTGTTGCATGCATGTTGTACATATGGTTCTATGTACATATGGTGTTGTATGCATGATTGTCCAAGTGGTGTTGTGAGAATGTGTTGTTGTGTACATGTTGTACATAAGTTGCTATGAGCATGTCGTGTTGTGTACATGTCATGTATGTGATGCTACGTACATATGGTGTTGCGTACACATCATGCCTATGGTAGTGTGTACATGTGGTATTGTGTACACGTTTTACAGTGGTGTAGTGTACATGTGGTGTTGTGTACATGTTGTGCAGGTGGCGCCGTGTACATGTGATGTTGTGAACATGTTGTGCAGGTGGTGCAGTGTATAGGTGGTACTGTGTACATGTAATACATATGGTACTGGTGTACATGTGGTATTGTGTGCATGTCGTCAATGTTGTGTTATGGGCATGTGATATTATGTATGTGCATCGTGTAGTCATGGTATTGCGGCGTGTATACTTGTTTTGTTGTACTCTATGTAGGTACATGTATTGGGTGATATTGCACATCGAGTATAGATGGATGCACTATGTTGTACACTATTTGGAGGCGTATGTGGTGTATGTCAGGTGTAGATGCATGTATTTCATCGTGTTGTATGTCATGTGGTTGTATGTGTGTCATGCACACTATGTGTCTATGGACCTAGTAGAGGAGAAGGCACTGGGTGTTTGCTTGGTGTGGCAACTGATCTAGTGTCCATACGAAAGAACTAAGGTAGAAGTAAGGATAGATGAAGGATAGCTATGAGTATTGTATTTCAATCTTATTATGCATGTGTTTTATGATTCTGGTGCATGATGATTATGATTTATGATCTATGATTCTGATTTATGATCTATGATTCTAGTTCATGATCTATGATTCTAGTTTATGATGGTTACATGTGATTTATGATTTTCATCTATGATGGTTGTGTTTTGAGCTAACTTGATGTGATCTTTTTATACATGTTGATTTGGTCAAAGATGCTAGTTTGAATTCTTGTGACAGAAAGCGAACAAGATTCCAAGTGTCCCTTCTTGACAAATTACCAATGAGGTATGATTTGAAGTTATTTCAATTTATTTTGAATCTAATGGAAGTTATGTTCTTGGTACAGGAGCATGAGCATACCCGGTTGGGTGCTTGAAATCGACTGCAAGAATTAACAGCAATAGTGAAAGGAAATAGAAATGCAATAGTGTGTTGGTAGAGCACTTCAGAAGCAAAGCCATTGCGAGACATTGGTACCCAATTGTGTCCATTGATTTCCATGAGAATGTTATGACTGGTATGATGGTTTTAATGTAGGGATATGCCTTGTATTTTGTATCTTTCGATGCGAGGAAGCATTTCCAAAGGATGAACTGCCCAGGATGGGGGTGCCAACGGAACTTGAAAGGTGAGTGACTACACATAAGGGGTGATCGGATTCCCAAGGGACTGTGTCGCAAAGAAGGGAAGGTCACAGACGGATTTGTTTTGGTCATTAGCATTGCCAAATGGAATCAGATTCACATTGGGAATGTGCCCTAGAAAAATGAGCTGGTAACTGTTCGCTAAGAGGACAAGTGGTGCAGGATTATAGCATTCGACATTGGATGCAAATTTGACTTTGCAGTGGATTCTGGACTTCCATGGGAGGAGGTGAATCCTGATATTACTTGAGGCTGGAGGTGTGAGCCTATGGATTCCCTTGTTGATTGGTACGGGCACCATATCCTTTATTTGTTGGTGAAGAAAATGTATATATGTGTATATCATTGTAAATATCATAATCAGGTATGTTATAAAACTCCAATATGCGGCATGGTTTTTATCTGGTCATTTTTTTAAGATGTTTTTCTCTTAAGCGTTTCATTCATTATAGATACTACAACAAGATGTGTTATAAAGCTCCATGGGCAATATTTTTTTATTTTAGCAGTCTTGTTGGTTATATGTGTCATCAAAAACCGAGGATGGTGTTTCCCCAAGGGGGAGGGTTCTATAACAGCCCTGGTGAAAATTCCATGTAAAAATATATAAATACGACAAATGATGGGACACGTATTCCAAGATGAATTATGGGAAAGACATCCTAGGGGTTTTTCATTTGGTTGTTCATGGCGAAGGAAATTGGCAAAGGCAATGCCTAAGGCATTAAAGAGGCAAAAAGGTATTTTGGCACATTATTTATGAAAATAATGGAAATTAGGAGAAAAGGAAGGTGAAAGGTCACAGGTTGAATGTGAGGAGGAAATTGAAGGAAAATAATGAAAAATGAAGAAAATAGAGGCCTGATTAATAAAAAGGCTTATGAGATCAGTTGGCAAGCTTCTTCCTTTTAGTTTGAACCTTTGTCAGTTCAATTTCGGTGCTCTCTAATTATCCTCTCTCTCTCTCTCTCTCATACTCTTGGATACTTAGATTTTTCTTCGAGAATACTTGGATGATGTGGCATACTTGGATTCTTGGAGCAAGAAGGAAAATGAAGAGTAGGAAAGCACAAGAGGGCATCGACATCAACAACTACATCATATTTCTTGTAGGTACCTAGTTGCATGTATGATTTATTAACTAGTTTTGGCATGCATGGAACATGCATGTGGTTTCTTGGTTATGATTTGTCATTTTCATGCAGGATGCCCGTGATCAACAATGGACTGCCTAGTCGTGCCATTTCATGGATAGCCATGGTGATTGTGGGTTTACTTTCATTGCTTTGTTTTTGTTGGTTCTCATGTTTCCTTATCTTAGGTTGAGTTATTAGTCTTGGAAGCGCTAGTTGAATAAATGCTCAGGAAGCCCTGTAACACCTTGGGTTGATTTGCTAGTCTTGGAAGGCCTAATTGAACAAATGCTCTTGAAGCCTTGTAAAAACTTGGGTTGAGTTACTAGTCTTGGAAGCCTTCATTGGAAAAATGCTCTCGAGGTGGGTTGAGTTACTAGTCTTGGAAGCCTTGGTTGGACAAATGCTCTAGAAAGCCCTGTATAAGTTGTGGGTTGGGTTACTAGTTTTGGAAGCCTTAGGCAGACAAACGCTCTGGAAGCCCTATATAAGTTGTGGGTTGAGTTACTAGTTCTGGAAGCCTTGGTTGGAAAAACACTTTGGAAGCTCTAGAAGGCTTGGATGGAGACCAATCTGATGATGGTTTTTGGTGATGTCTGACCGTGAGGTGGAGTCATTGTTTGATGGGTTGAGGTGGGTGTTCTCTGGAAGCCCTGGATGACTTTTGATTGATGTGTTATATGAGATCCCACACTCATGCTTTGAATATGGCATGGGGGTGATTAATTGAAGAGAGACTTGGCTCAGCCAATCTATGGTCAGGTGGAACGTGGTAGTACCATCACCAGTTGGTTCATTGAATTTATTAATGAAAAATTCATTCCCTTGATTTTCATGTGCAAATGTACTGATATATATATATATATATATATATATATATATATATATATATATATATGGATTTTTATGGCTGATATGTTTATTGAATTTATGTTCCTATTATGTTGGTTTATATGCACATTTACAATGGAAGGTGTCACAAAGTTATTGTCATTTGTTCCTATTTTGAATCCTTGTTGCTATAGGTGTTTTTCAATCTAGAATACCATGCCCTAGGTGCTTATTTAAGTCCATACATTGTCTTTTTTAGTCTACATGAATCCTTGAGATTTTTTTATAGCTAAAAGCCTTCAGGCTATTCTATGTAGCCTCTTCTTCAAGCTTCCAATTTTGGAAGCCTGATTTTACATCCACCTAATATAATTTAAAATGTGTGTGATAAGAAAAAACTAGAAACATTCTAATTGCCTTTAATATTGCAATAAGAGAAAAAAATTCATCGAAATCAACTCCTTCAATCTGAGCATAGCCTTTAAATAACAATATGGCCTTGTTTCTCACCATTTGTAAATTCTTATTAAATTTGTTCCTAAATACCCATTTTGTGCCAATGGCATTCTTATTCAATGGTCTTGGAAGGAATTCACAAGTTTGATTTTTCTCAATCTAATTCAATTCCTCATTCATATCTTTTATCCAATGCTCATCCTGGCTTTCCTGAGATTTTTTCTTTTGTTCAATCATGGAAAACATAAAAATATATGATTGGTTGGAGGTATTCATTATTTTTTTTCAAGTTTACACTCCTTCTTTATCACCAATAATCTGATTTGTAGAGTGATGCTTTTGTAGTACCTTGAGGGAGTTCTTAGGTGAAATCATTTTGCCTATTTGTCTTCCTCTTATCTTGATTCTTCAAGTTGTCATGCTTCATATTAACTAGTGTTATGATTAGCTAGACTTATAAATATTGGTTGCTTAATTTTGATAGGTAACAACTCATCAATCTTTATATCCATTTATATCAATGAAGGTAATTAGTTTTCATAGAATTCTATTTAATATCTGTAGTCTTTTCTCTTATTAGAATATCCTAAAAATATTCCTTTATCAATCCTTACATCAAAATTGCCCAGATTGTCATCATTATTCTTGATGTAGTACTTATTACCAAAGAATTTGAAGTGTTTTATTACGATTAGTTTCTCATACGACAATTTGTATGGCGTCTTGTCACTACTTAGCATAAAGTGAACATTATTTAAAATATGGACTCTTGTATGAATAAGGTTATCCAAAAATATTTTATATATTTTTTTCATCCATCATTTCTCTTGCCAATTGCAGCACTGGTCTATTTTGTCTTTTAGCTACATTTTTCATTGTGGGGTGTTAACAATACTGAAATGTCTTCTTATGCCATGTTCTTCAAAAAAATTATTAAACTCATTTGAAGTGAACTCTCCACCCCTGTCTAACCTTACATGCATTAGTTTGAAATAAGTTTAGTTATTAGCCTTGGAATTGAAGATCTTGAGCTTATCAAATGCTTCATACTTCTCCTTTAGAAATTCAAACCACATAAGTTCAATAAAATCATCAATAATCCACATGAAGTATAGCTCACCACTTGGAGTCTCAATTATTTTGGGCCCACATAAGTGTGCATAAACAAGTTGTAGTGGCCTGGTTGATGAATTTTCATTGGCATTAAAAGGAACTCATATTTTATTACCAATTTGGCATGAGTTACAAATTATGTTGCTTGGCATAGAAATTTTTAGCAAGTCTTGTATAACTCCCTTTCTCTAGAGCTTCACAATATTGTAAAAATTCAAGTGACCTAGAATTTTTTGCCACAACCAGCTCTCATTAATCTTCCCCAAATAAAAATTCTTATTTTATTCCTTCAATAAGCACATTATTTGAGGTTCCCATGCCTTCTTCTATTAATTTGCCTGTGTTTATTGAATTTATCTCGCAACCTTTAGAACAAAAGGTAACATCAAACCATTGGTCAAAAATTTGACTTACACTTAATAGATTATAATTGAGCCAATGATATTTGTTGGTTGTGAGCATGTTTTATGATAATATTGATGTATGGATCTCATCATATTTTAGTTAGTAGATGAAATAATAATGAATGAATGACCTAATAGATAAAAATGCAACTATTGGGAGGATATATAAATCCTCCTTGACGATTCCCAGATAAGTATGATATCCCTATATTAAGATATGTTGTTATGACCTGTAGATTTCATGTGTTACGATATGTTTGGAAAAATGCCTGTCATAGCTAGTAGGGGTTAGATCGAGTACTTGGTAAAGTGTTTGCATTAGTAACATTTTCTCAATGTTAATTATATTTTTTGGAAGTTTCATGAAGTTCTAGGAAGTGGCCTACTTCCTAGTCCTCAAAAAGTGGCACATAATCCAAGGTTGTTGGCGCAAAACTGCCTGAAAAAGGGCACAGTCGCATGCATGCCTTGCTATGGGAGAAACTGGAGGGTCTTAGTCACATGATGGCTTGTTATGCGAGCGACTAGGGTTATAGATTAGAAATACATCATGTTGTCTTAGGGGTTGGGCACGTAGAAGGGTTGGTTGTCTCCTAAAGGTTTTGTAGCTCCTGCGGAAGGTCATATTTGTCTTGTCTTGTCGATTCCACTTCCTTAACTGAACTTGTGAATTTGAATCATATCATAGTAACTCTTTGTCACATGTTTACCCCAATGGACCACTTATCTTTGGTAAATGTGGGAGGAGAGTGTTACAATTGTTTCCCTTGGTAAATTTGACATTTGAAACTATGATCTTAAACCCCAAGGGTGTTTATCCATGGACCAGATAAATTCACCAATTGTGGAAAAATCAACACCTTATATGGGTGTGTCAATTGCTTTGATTTATATTGATGATGGAAACTTAATTTCGAGCCCCCCCCCACCCCCGGTCCCCACCTAGGTAACTAAAATTTAACAAGAGGGGGGGAGTCCAATTTTGGTCATATGAAGAATTAAATTGGCCCCACCTTTTCACTGCACACTAGATGATCCTGTCTTCTGGCTCAAATACAATGAAATCATAGCTATTTTATGTGCCCCTTTACTTGTTTGAGATTTAATGGGGTGTTTCAAGACTAGGATTTGTCATATGTGAACCCCAAGTGATGTAGCGCCATGTAGAGTAGATGAATCCATGTACATGTTTCCTGAGCTCTAGATGTTATTACACTACTAATTAGCTAAATTTCACAACATTGTGAGAATATACAAATCACATTCCTAGATGAAAATCCCAAGGCTCTGCCACCTCACCTACCATGTCATCATTTTCCACATGTAATGGCATGTCGTTGCGATGTGTCACTCAAGAAAGACCCACTTGGTAAACCAAAAATGCATGCCATGTGTCACCTTCCAAGTTTTCCATGTCACTACCTAGCTAATGTGCCAACTTCTATTGCCACATTGTCATTACCTCTTGTATCAACCTTCAGATCTTGATGTTGAGAAAACACTGCTTCAAATTCGAATTCCACCAGCTCAAAACTCAACCGCTTCTGATCTAAAATTCGTGAGAACAAAGTATTTCTCGTATAGAGATTGACTGTATGGGCATTTACCGGATATCTCACCTTCCAAAAGAAGGATGAATCCAGAGGCTACCTGGCCCAATTACAGACTCTTCCTAAAGAAATAAAATGTAATCACTTTCTGAATAATAGATCTGATGATCAACTTCGCTCTGATATCATGTAGAAACTTTGAATAATATAACACTTATTCACAGAGATTATCCTGATTATACATTATTTGTGGAATGCATGCATAATACATAACCTCCTCTACGTTGATCATCAATTTGCGGAATTAAAAACACAATCGCATGTGCACATTGAAACATCAATCACACATATCAACACAGTATGTACTGGGGAAAGCATACAACTGAAAAGCCCCAACTATGTATATATTATAATGATAGAGAACATGTAACAATACATAGTACAATACTCCTCACAAGTAATCAGTACTATCTCCACCTGCTACACACAAACTAGCTCAGATCTGAACAAGTCACAAGTTCAAATCTCCTTCATTGTTTGCTTACCTCTACTGCGCAATCCAAAATGAGAATAGAGCTGCTCCAAGATCGAATTCCCTTGGCTTGTACTGTGCAATCCTCATTGGAAATCTTAATCAATGATTGTGCAAATCTCATGCACATCTATAGTCACAACTGATAGTAGTCTCACCCTTTCACCCACCTCTAACACTTGTCACCACTGAACTATCCATGCACTAAGTTAACTGATGTATTCTTTAGTTGATTTATGAGTTAATAATTAGTGAATTAGTTAATAATTAATTCACATCACTCATCAATAGTGTATTTTGCAGTTAGACTAAATACAACTAGTTCAACTAAGTCAAACTGAACACAACTCCATCAACTCCTCAATCAACTCCACCAAACTCAATCACTTGAGTTCTAACTGAAGTCCATCATGCAATAGCTCAACTAACCCATAGGAAAAGCGTATTTCCTTCTGGAAGTTGCATGTGCCACATCCGTAGCTCGAACTGAAGTGCTGCAAGAGGATAAGATAATGTTTATAGTCCAAATATTATTAAGAGCTAATAATATTCAACTGTTGTATTTTTAGACTGGCAGTCTAAAAATAGACTCCGCCCATATGTCTAAAAATAGAAGTCCATCTATTTTTACCAAGATGACCAATCATCCATAAATAGGATCCTGCAACTCATAGACCATGATCCATATGTCTAAAAATAGACATAGTCTAAAAATAGACTTTGCGCCAAAAATAGCGTGCGGGCCCACTTAGTGAAGGCGACTTCTTTTCACTAAGCTCCATCATCTTGTTGCATTTTCAACACTCCCTCTCAACAAGATATGGATTATCTGCAACCCCTATCCTGCCTCTGTGGTATTTGAATTTGCTCCTGGTGAGCACCTTTGTCAAGATATCAGCATCCTGATCCTCTGTGGGAATGTATGAAAGTAACATGGTTCTCCACTGCACATAATCTCTGATATGATGGTACCTGATGTCGATGTGCTTGGATCTATCATGAAATATTGTATTAGCCGAGAGTTTAATGCAACTCTAGTTATCACAATAAATCATAGTACGCTCCAAGTGTGACCCGAACAACTCGACCAGGATCTTCCTCATCCATATAGCCTCGCATGCAGCCAAACTTGTTGCCATATACTCAGCCTCGGCTGAACTGAGTGCCACGGATCTCTGCTTCCTGCTATACCAAGAAACTGCTATCGACCCGATATTGAAGATCCCTCCAGATGTGATCTTTCTTTCCGTTGGGCTCCCTGCCCAATTTGCATCCGTGAAGCCACATAGCTTCACCTCATCCTCCTGTCTGTACCACAATCCATATCCCAATGTGCTTCTCTTGAGCCCGCACACATGCGACTCACTGATCAAGATCTCGAAACCTTCGGGCTACTCTATGTACACCTCCTCCTCAATGACTCCATTGAGGAACGCAATATTCACATCCATCTGATCAATGTGCCACCCCATCTCCACTGAGAGAGCAAGAATCATTTGTATGGAAGAATACCTTGCAACAGGTGCAAAGGTCTCCTCATAATCGATCCCCTCTATCTGTGAGAAGCCTCGGGCAACAAATCTTACCTTGTACTTCTCCACAGTCCTATTAGCTGCCTGCTTCACTTTGTAGATCCATCTCGAACCCACCACTGATTTCCCCTTCGGTCTTGGGAAAATCTCCCATGCACTGTTTCTAACAATCGAATCATACTCTTCCACCATGGCATCTACCCATGCAGGATCCTCCACAACTTCCTCGAAAGAGGATGGCTTAGTCACGACACATTTCCTCACAAGAGTCATGTATCCAGTGTATCGATCAGGTGACTGTCTCTATCTATGTTGTGCTGTAGGTGGTCCTACAACCTTCTCTGCATCTTGAGCCAGTCGCTCAACTTCTGTAGTGCGCTTTCGCCCTCTGATAGTTGGTGCTGCATGAGTGGTCTCTTCCACTCCATGAACTACATCTTGTGGCTGATCCACATCCTGAAGCTCATCCTTAGGAACTAATAGCTCCTCATCTGCATGCAAGTGTATCTCCCTCTCAAGCGAACACTTCATGGCTTTCTCCTCCTGAAATTTGATATCCTATCGCACAACAGTCTTGCAACTGTCTGGCAAATACACATGATAGTTGTGGGGCATATCGGTGTACCCCACAAATATCCAAACCTCTACGGTCGGATCTAGCTTCTTCCTGGCATCCTTCGTCACATGCATGTAAACATGAGAACCAAAAATCCTCAAATGGGAAATATCAGGCCTCTTACCAAAATAAGCCTCCTCGGGTGTACTCATGCCAAGTATCTTGTGAGCACAATGGTTCTGCACATATACTCCAGTATTGCATGCCTCCACCCACAAGTGAAGGGGTAGGCCCTGATCATGCAACATCACCCATGCAGCACCCACGATCGTTCTGTTCTTCCCCTCAACAACCCTGTTTTTCTGTGGGTTATGGGGAGCTATGAGCTCTCTTCGAATCCCTTCTGCGGTGTAGAAGTCCTTGAACTCGCCAAAGATGAATTCACCACCATTTTCGCTCCTAAGAGACTTCATCTTCTTCTCCGATTCCTTCTCGACCAGTGCTTTGAACTCACAGAACTTTGAGTATGTCTCGCTCTTCTTCTGCATGAAGAAGATCCAACACTTTCGAGAGAAATCATCAACAAAGATCACATAATACATATTTGCTGTCGAAGCTACTGAGAAAGGTCCACACACATCTGTGTGAATTCTCTCAAGGATCGTCGTGGCGCGACTATCCTTCTCGTGAAAGGTGGCTTTCACAAATCTTCCCAACGTACACCCCTTGCACTGATCTGACTGCACAAGCGTGCCTTTAGGAAGCCTAGTAGAAATCTGTTGTAGTATCTTCAAGGCTCCATGGTGAAGGTGCCCCAATCTCTGGTGCCACAACTCGCCATCATCCCAGCTCACCAATCCTTCTGCCTTGCATGCCATTGTTGCACAGCCATCTATATGCAATTGATAAACGTTCTTGACTCGAACCCCTATCTTCCAGGTTTCTCCAGTTGTGTTACTGCGTAGGAAAACCTTTCCCTCGTTGAAGACAACATCATATCCCTTGTCTTCTAACATCTCCACAGAGATAATATTCTTCTTCAATCCTGGAACATGCATCACATCCCTCAGTACGAAGGGTTTACCAGACTCCCTCTCAAAGGAAATGGTACTGATACCAGTCGCGCTGTATCTACCATCATTGCCCATCTCGATGTGCACTCCAAGATCTTTCTCATCCAGATCAGAAAACAAATCTCGATCTCCTGTCATGTGAAAAGACGCACCACTGTCTAAAAACCATACCAATCCCGTCACACTTGATACCAAGCATGCGATCAGTGAAAAATCCAGCTCAAACTGCGAGGCTAAGGCCTCTCCCGCTGCAGATCCAGCAACTTTCTTATTTTTCTTCTTCTGCGGACAATTTGTGGCATAATGTCCATGCTGGTGACAGTGAAAGCACTTCACCTTGGACATGTCCTGCTTCTTGCCTTTCACATCGAAATGAGAAGCTTTCTTGTTCTTCCCCTTCTTTTCTTTGGCAGCCAAAGCACACTTTTCTTCATCAGATGCCTTTGATCAAGATCTATCCCTGGTATTCCACTTGATTTCCTCTTGCACAAGATCAAACCAAAGTCTCTCCCATCCTAGCAATTTCTCCCGACCATTGACAAAGTCTTGATAGGAATGCCAACTCTTCGGAAGACCAAGGAGAGCCAAGCTCACCAAGTCCTCATCATCAACAATCACCCCCACACTTCCCAGCTCATCCCGGCATTGGCTGAACTTCGTAAGATACTTGGGCATATTGTCTCCTTTCTCACACTTAATGTTTCTGAGTTTATCCTTGAGCGCCAAATTCCTCTGTTCGTTCTTGCTTTGGAATAAATATGTCAACGCTTTCCACATCAAGTATGGAGAATCCTTTCCATGCAGGCTGGATACAATTTGATCCTTCACGCCCTCCAACAGAATCCTTCGACACTTTGCTATCTTCTTTTGCCAAGCCTCAACGTGAGCAACATCAGTAGGCTTTGGGACCTTAGCCTCTATGAATGCCTTCAACCCATTGTCATCTAACACTGCCTCCATGCTGTCTTTCCATGCAATATAATTCGAACTGCCTTTAAGGGCATACTCCAATCTCAATCCATTGAAAGAAATTTCAACTTTGACACCAAGAAAACACTGCCACAAATTCGAATTCCACCAGCTCAAAACTCAACTGCTTCTTATCTAAAATTCGTGAGAGAAAAGTATTTCTCGTACAGAGATTGACTGTATGGGAATTTACCGGATATCTCACCTTCCAAAAGAAGGATGAACCTAGAGGCTACCTGACCCGATTACAGACTCTGCCTGAAGAAATAAAATGTAATCACTTTCTGAATAATAGATCTGATGATCAACTTCGCTCCGATATCATGTAGAAATTTTGAATAATATAACACTTATTCACAAATATTATCCTGATTATACACTATTTGCAGAATGCATGCATAATACATAACATCCTCTACGTTGATCATCAATTTGCGGAATTAAAAACACAATCGCATGTGCACATTGAAACATCAATCACACATATCAACACAGTATGTACTGGGGAAAGCATACATCTGAAAACCCCCAACTATCTATATATTATAATGATAGAGAACATGTAACAATACATTGTACAATACTCCTCACAAGTACTCAGTACTATCTCCACCTGCTACACACAAAGCAGCTCAGATCTGAACAAGTCACAGGTTCAAATCTCCTCCACTGTTTTCCTGCCTCTACTACGCAATCCAAAATGAGAATAGAGCTGCTCCAAGCTTGAATTCCCTTGGATTGTACTGCGCAATCCTCATTGGCAATCTCAATCAATGATTTTGCAAATCTCATGCACAGCTATAGTCACAACTGGTAGTAGTCTCACCCTTTCACCCACCTCTAACACTTGTCACCACTGAACTGTCCATGCACTAAGTTAGCTTATGTATTCTTTAGTTGATTTATGAGTTAATAATTAGTGAATTAAATAATAATTAATTCACATCACTCATCACTAGTGTATTTGGCAGTTAGACTAAATACAACTAGTTCAACTAAGTCAAACTGAACACAACTCCATCAACTCCACCAAACTCAATCACTTGAGTTCTAACTGAAGTCCATCATGCAATAGCTCAACTAACCCATAGGAATAGCGTATTTCCTTCTGGAAGTTGCATGTGCCACATCCGTAGCTCGAACTGAAGTGCTGCAAGAGGATAAGATAGTGTTTATAGTCCAAATATTATTAAGAGCTAATAATATTCGACTGTTGTATTTTTAGACTGGCAGTCTAAAAATAGACTCCACCCATATGTCTAAAAATAGAAGTCCATCTATTTTACCAACATGAC
The DNA here is from genome assembly GCA_031772625.1 of Pinus tabuliformis. Taxonomy (NCBI): domain Eukaryota; kingdom Viridiplantae; phylum Streptophyta; class Pinopsida; order Pinales; family Pinaceae; genus Pinus; species Pinus tabuliformis. The sequence continues at coordinate 571,939,718 of CM062812.1, read as the reverse complement.
CAATCATCCATAAATAGCATCCTGCAACTCATAGACCATGATCCATATGTCTAAAAATAGAATTTGCGCCAAAAATAACCTGCAGGCCCACTTAGTGAAGGCGACTTCTTTTCACTAAGCTCCATCATCTTGTTTCATTTTCAACTGATTGGGTGGTCGAATAAGTGTTTGGGCACTAACTCTTTGCCCCTTGCCACCAAGGATTATGATCTTAGGCTTATTGTCCTACTGCTTACTAGTCGCTGCCTTCATGTTTCTACCTTTCAAATTTGGCACTAGTTCAATGGGGGACCCACGCTAGAACCAATACCAATTGCAATATTTCTTGAACAACAGCTCTTCAAACTTCATTTTCTGAATGATTCATTGGGAGTTAGGTCAAGTGCCACATATAGTTGGAAAATTCTTGGAGAGCGTTATTCAACAAAGTAGTGTCCATATGCTTTTGAAAATATACTTGCAGGAAAGAATACTTCAAATATAGGTTGCTTAGAAAACAACCAAGACATCAATAATGGCACAAGCATTGAAAATATCAACAAGCTCCCCCTAAACATGACATCACTTGACATCAATGAAAACCACTTCCAACTTTCTCAACATTATTTAACTAGTATATGTAGAGAGTATAAACACAACAAAGGCCTGTGAAGGCTCACAAAACTGAATGCATAGGTTCTTACCCTTCATCTTGCCACCTTCGCTTCCCCTTATCTTAAATTTTTTTAGTAGATGCAATCAGAAAACCTAATGAAAAAATTACTATCATGCTCTTGAAATCTTCTTGGAAATGGCACCAAAAATGTGGGTGTAATTTACTTGCATAAATTAAGACAGTAATTCGTTAGTTTAGGATTTCATAAGCTTGTGATTTGTCATACATTGTATGTGTAGGCTAATAATCTCCTTCAAAAATAAATGTTATATCTACTTAAAATATCACAATGTAAAAAAAAATTCTAATTAATTACTCCAAATCGAATAAAGGAGCTAATATTATAAACCTAGACGTCATCTTATATTAGTATAATATCAAATTGTGAGGTGAGGTATGCCTTTTGAGAAGACTTGCACAACATGGCTTCGTTCACTAATGTAGGTTGTTAGTTGAATAATAATTTTTAATCACCCACTTTTGAAATAAAAATAGGTCACATGACTTACTTAGATCTACTTGATTTCAATTAGGTATCCATTAATGTCTCATGGGTAGAAAACCATATTGTAATGCTTTTGGATGAGTCCCTCAGGTGGCTCAACAAATTGCAATAGTATTCTGATGACTCAATCTATAATACCATCATCAAGTACAATTATAAGTGTTCAAATTAAGAAAAAGATTTAGGAAATGACACTAAATGCTGCAACAACTAAGCTTCTAAAATCTAAAAGTAGAACAATTAGTAATTGAGTAGTAAACTAGTGAATAACTATTAAACAAATAATGTAAAAGGATAGAATGGTTAGTTTATGAATAGGGAACCATTAGGTGATACGAATAGTAAATAAATTATAGAAATTAATGAAGAAAAATGAGGATAATATAACAACAAAGTATTGATAGAAAATATACACATGAATCAATGGTGCAAAGCATGAAGAATGGGGTCCCTTCAAGCTCTAAACTATGCATTAAAACACTCTTATCTAGATAAACTCAAAGAGATTCCATATATTAATAAATAAAGAAAGTCCAAAGTTACTATATAAATCTTGAGATAAAACTTAGGCAAAATTCTTCAAAGGAAAAATATGAAAATTGAAGTTATGAATGTCTTCAAATCTTTGAGTATATATACAATAAATTATGAAACTAAAATCCTATCAAAAGTATACATAATTAAATAATTACTATTTATGCAATTAATTGGGTCAAACTCCTTTGAAGTGTTAAGAGTCAAGAAAAATCCCACAAATTATAAATATGTTATTATTTTTAGGCCTAAAACAAGGCATTTTTGGTTGAGCAAGTTGGAAGTTGTTGTCACTGATATTAAGTGTAGTCATTGATGTCAAGCGATGACAAGTTCAAGGGGATATTGTTGATGTTATTATTTATACATGTTTTGTTTATTGACTACTTAATGTATATTATAGTATCCTTTCTTTGAAGGCATTTTATCTACAGGTAATGATTTCAAAAGCACATGAAAAGTGCTTGGTTGGATAGCCGTCTCAGAGATATTTCCAGTTGTATATGGCACTTGGCCGAAATCCTAAGGAATAATAAGAGAATCCTTTTGTAGTAAAGACAATGTTAGCAAGAGGAAATTGTTTCATGAAATCCAAGCATTTGTGTAATCCAGGGTGCAACCAATTAGCGTTTGGCATAAGTAGGTGGATGTTGAATGCAACTGAACATCTAGGGCATCTAGACTCATCTGGGTATTTAGAACATCTAAGGTGCAACTGATTTCTGTTTGGAAGAAATATACAAATGTCATATTCATCCAGAAATCCAAGTTATCTGAATTCATTCAAGCATTTGGAACATCATGGGTGCAAACAATTGTTGTGTGGCCGAAACAACCAAATATCAGATCAGTGGGATTTATCTAGGGGTACAGAGTCATCTTGGATGCACCAAGGTGTTTAGACACTCAAGCCTCCATGGGCGCATTCACTAGTCACACAGCTAGAACAATCGAATATCAGGTCGACGAGATTTATCTAGGCTTTAAGGCAATTTGGGCATTTGGGGCTCCTAGAAGTGTAATAGGCAAGACACAATGGAAAAGACCTGATGTCGTGTTTTCCAACACCGAACTGAAGTGGACACTAACATGACATTGAAGCACATATGGAGGCGGGTGGTAGTGATAGATAGACGATGTGCCACTCAATGGTTGTGATAGGTGGCAAATGGATTTGGAATTTTTGGGTGTCCAAGTGGCCCTATTCCTAGTGACAGATGACATCCTAAGGAAAGGACACATGATACTGACATGACATGACACACGGCACATAATAGACATGGTGAATGAGGTGGAAGTGGTTTGGTAGGTGAAGTGGCAGCATCCTGGTATTCACACCAAGGAGTGGTTTTATAATCATCCATAGTGTTAAACGAGTTCGACCATGGATGTGATATGGCAGTTGGAGCTATAGCAGTAGGTATTGGCTGACAGATGACAAAGTTCCTGGTAGATATTGTTATTTCTATTAGGATGGGTAAATTAGCATTGAATCTCAAGGGGTGAGTGGTGAGCGATAAATGACAAGTGAGTCGTCACAACCCCCAATCATAGGAGCTAGCAGATGAGCGCCTAGGGATCTATCAACCATTAGACATTAGCACAACAATGAATACAAATGTGGGCCAACATAGCTGTGAGCGACAGGTGGTGGGCTAATAAGTGTCAGGGTTTAGACGTCGATGGCATAGAGCTTGAGTGATAGTGCCGAAGGGCTTAGGAATTTAAACCCCATTGTAAAAAAATATGAAAAATGTATAACTCCATGTATTATATATTATAAATTTAAATAGGCTAAATGTATATACAAATATATATATATTTATATTTCAACTTTCAATAAATTTGTTAGATATTTTTATTTCCCTACCTTCTTTATTTTTCATTAGATTAAATATTTATAATATCACAATATATAAAATAAATATTTAACAAAATTTTATCAAGAAGATCAAATGCTTTGGTTTAAGGCGTTGATGAGTGCCCCTTGATTCGACCCTGGAGGCAACGACGGATTCCAATGGCAAGCTCGCCGGCTTAACATAGCCCATGATCATGGTATGTGACATGAGTGTCTTTTAAATTAGATTAAAGTATTTATCAACTAACAAATTTCTTAGGCATACATTGAATACCTAAATGCCACAAAGTCGTTCTATGGTGAGGTTTTTCTTTTCATATGTGCCAAACTATTTGTTCTAGATCAAACAGCTAGTACGCATGGCCATTTGTTAAGACTCGCACGTATTAAAATTCACATGCAGTGTTTTTGTGATCGATGAGTTTTATCTTTTTATGCGCACTTTAATATAAAGGTTATCCAATTTAACATTTACACAATAATTTGAGATTTACTTTGGAAATTCTTAAATTTAATGCTGAGAAACGACAAATTTTAAAACTGCTTTTTTAATTTTTGATTAAATTTATTTAATTATTTATAATTTAATATAGAGAATTTTGTGAATTTTAAAATATTAGATAGTAATTTTAATTAATTTAACTCATTAAATTATATAAAAAATATATTTATTCTCACATATATATGAAAATGAAATAATGTTATATAGATGTCTTATTTTTTCTATAATATATTTTTTATTCAATTTTATTTAAAAATCTAATAACAATTTATTAAAATTATATTATTTTTAAAATTAAAATATTTCAAAATCTATTAATTTATTGAGTTGAGAGACTTATTTTACAGTCTAATATAATGTGCAACGTTGCTAATCCATCGTCAAAATTGAAATTTTGTTTATATTACTCAATATAAAATAAAAAATAAAAAAATCAAATAACTATATAAAAATATTTAAATAATATCTACTAAAAAAAATTGCACTGTTAAAAAATTGAATCCCTTTAAACTCATGTTAAATCCATATTTAAAATAAACATATACAGGTATAATAAAAAATATATTTAAATAAAAAATAAAAATAAAATAATAAAATACTTTAAAAAAAAAATTACTTCCAAAAAGAAATAACTATGTATTTTTGACAATATAATTGTCCAAAAACATCCAAGGCAACAAATAAATCTTATTCCATTAGATTTCGACTTTGGTAAAATCAAAGAGTAAACATATATAAACGCTGTTCAATTAAAACCCAATAGCATAAAATTTATTTATTGCCAGCCTCCAACACATCTAAACTAAACTGAGCTGGTCTCGATAAACCCTGGTGTAGCAAAGCAACCTTCGTGATTGAATGAAACACGTGGGTCCGTCAACGCGTCCCATCTCTACATTTGTCTCTGGCCCGTAATCTTCCTAGAATCTGCAATCGGGGCAAGGATGCCCGTAAAATAGACCCCCACTCACAAAACACTACATCTCCTTCTCTGATTCTTCGGGAACTGAACTTCGAACTTGCACAGCAATTTCCAGGAACTTGCACAACCAAACAGTCGCATCCCCTAACATTGTGCTTATTTATTTCGCCCATGGAAGCAAATTAGTTCTCATCAAACCCTTTCTGGAATACAGAAGAATATTATTGAAGGTCCGGAAGTTTAAATTTGAGTAGTAGGATAATAGCAGAGGCGGGTATTCTCCACCGGCTATCAAAATGAAGGTATAAATATAAGTATACTTTAATCTCTTCCAGTTTTGTTGTTGGGTGAGCGATTTGAAATATTTTGTATTATTGATGACTAACCATAATTTGGATGTGCAGAAAATAGTGTTGAAATCGACTATTGAGGATGAGAGAAGCAAGAGAAGAGCCATGAAGGCCGTTGCAGGAGTTGGAGGCATGAATCTCCATTCCCTGCCCCTCACAATATTTTGATATATTCTATTTCAATTGAAGAAATCCTGCTTGAAATAGTTTTCAGGTATAGATAGTTGATTAAGATTAGACCAAACATATGATTTAGGCTTGCTAATACCGCCCATTCTCTGTTTCAGTGGACTCAGTCGCAGTGGACATGAAAGAGGGAAAGATAACAGTGGTGGGAGAAGCAGATCCTGTGTGGCTCACAACAAAACTGAGGAAAATAGGGTTCAGAGCAGAGTTACTAAGTGTGGGTCCTGCCAAAGAAGAAAAGAAGGAAGAGAAAAAGAGCGATCAAGGCCCTGCCAAGGATGAGAAGAAGGATGCTGAGAAGAAAAAGGCTGCCGAGCCAGCTCCACCAGCTCCCACAGTTATGTATTATGTACATGGTGATGGCTATGGACCTTATAATGAGGAATACAAGTATACTGTTGTGAGAGAAGAATATCCCACTACCTGCACCATCTCATGATAATTTGATAACAGTTTTAAGTGGACGATTGCGCACCAAATTCATGTGGGATTATTTTGGGTTTGAACCAACACTATATATAAAATCCATATTCAGTTTTATCAATAAAATAGTTCAAAGTTTTTCCACTGTTTGTTGCTCTTTTAAATATTTTGATAAACACATTTATAAATTAAATTTAGGGAGTAAATTAATTAATTTATGTAAAGATTAATTTTTGTGGTGTTATTAATTTAAAGAAATTAAAAATTAAAGTTACAATTATTATATAAGTATAGATCCATTTTAAGTATAAATTTAACATAAGTTGAGAGGAATTAAATTTATTTATTTATAGATTTTTTTAGAGTGTAAAATTTCATTATTTTAATTGTACTTTAAAATTCTAAATAGAATATATATAGAGGATCAAATAAATTTTTTAAGCATAAAAATATATTTATGATATACAACTTTAAAATATTTTATTATAACCATTTTTTTCTATATATATGAAGTTGATGTCGACATAAATTATTAATGTAAATTATCAAATAGTTTATTTAAATCTCTTGTTAAAATATTTTTGAAAATTTCATGATTTAAATCACTTATGACACATTTTCTTTTATTACATTATATTTTTTTTATTATTATTATAACTTACACTAAATTTCTTCTTGAAATATTGTTAAAAAGTCTAAAATTTAAACATATTACACAAATTTTATTTTATTACAGCATATTTCATTTTTATTATAGTCCACATTATTTTTCTATTTAAAACATAATTTTTATTTTTTATTTTTATTTTAAATAAAAAAAAAACAAACAAATTTACACCTCTCAAAACAAACCTCTCAACTCAATAAACCTCTAAGCTCAATTATCTCATCAATATACCACTCATTCTTCCATCTAACTCTAAAACCCACCCAAACTAAACCAAAAAAATACCTTTATAAACCACCATTTTTCTAATCGTGTTACAATGCACCTGTCAAATCTAAACAGAAAGACGTGTTCCCAGTCCATGATCGCTTTCTATTTAATAATTGTTGTATAAGACAAGACATTAAATCAAGAGATGAACAAATTTAAATCATAAAGTCCGTTCCCAATTCCACTTCGTATTTTAATGTTCATTAGTCTGACTAAAGATTATACCTGCGTTCGGTACAATGTATAAAGTAAACCTGATTCAGAAATTTTTGGTTCGCTTGTGTGCAATTTGATTATGACTTATCGTATGATTAGAATTAATTTTTTTAATTAAATTGAAAAAATGTTTATCTTACATTTTTAAAGCAAAAATATTAAACATAATCAAATTATAATAACATAATTTACATTGGTTAAAGTTGTAGTTGATACTTAAAAAATAATTTAAAAAATAAGAATTAATATTTTATTATGATGTTGAATGCTACCGCAAGTGTATGGATAGTCTTCTATCCATATCTACTCAATACACTATTTATAATTATTATAATCATTAATAGATACATGTGATAATATCTTTCCGCAAGCGTTTTGGAAATCTGGATGCCTTTTAAAAATCATCACTTTTTACTCGCTGGTTTTTCATAACAGGAATCTCACTTGTAAGAATCTCCAGAAGCGTAAATGTTGTGGGCCTGTTATATGCTCTCTTTGCAGATCGAATACTAAAAACAATTTACATATTTTCCTACAGTGTCCTCAATCCCTGTTGATTTGGCAGCACTTATCTGCACACTTTGGCTTCGCCAATGTCAACGCTCCTTCCATCTACGAGGCCTTCAATATATGGAGCAACATGTGTTGCAAGTGGAGGCCGATCCCTTTGATTACTATCTGGGCCATTTGGAAATGGCGCAATCGAATGATTTTCGACTCCAAAAGGGAACCGTTTTATATAGTCTTCGAATCTCGGCCTCGATACCCCAAAGTCAAACAAGGAAAGAAACAACAGCCCATCGATGTCTATGAATATCCCTGTGCTTTTTTTGATGGCGCTGCCCAGCATGACACATGCACCTGTGGTGTTTATATAATTCCAGAAGAAGGTCAAGCTTTTGATATACATTGGAATGGAGGACCTGGAACCAACAACAAAGCAGAAATCATGCCATAATTCTAGAAGAAGGTCAAGCTTTTGATATACATTGGAATGGAGGACCTGGAACCAACAGCAAAGCAGAAATCATGGCACTGGCAGGTCTCATTTCTTTCTCTGATTTCCTTGGCCTAAAAAACCTTCATATTTTTGGAGACTCCAAAGTCACCATAGACCATGTGCTGTCCAAAAATAACATAAAAAATATACACCTCTCTGGCTAGTTGAACAGGCTTGAGGCTTTGTGGCACAACAGGAAGGACTACTCAATCTCCCACATCGCCAAGGAAAAAAATCTGAGAGCAAATGCTTTGTCAAAGCAGGGCTATCATCGCCGCAAGGAATATGGAGGCTGTAGATAACAGTGGACAACACCTCCTGCCAAATCCAAGACTTTTCCATGCCGGGTACATATTTCTCTATTTTGTGATGTCAAATCTGGTATGAATTCTACTCCCCATCTTTTGTCTCATAATATTGTTGTTTTTTCATACATAACATTGGCTCATGGGACTGATTTTTGGAATTCTATATGAAGATATGTCCAATATGCAATATTTTCCTCATAACCACTATGTAACAACCACTATGTAACAGCTGTGAAAAAGATACCTATATCCTTTCTCCTTGAGATTTTGAGCCGTTCTTTGCTTATCAAATCACATGACCCCCATGTCTACATGGCTGTACATTTCTGTTTTGGATCAATATAATATAACTATATAACTTTTTTCGTGCTGAAAAAATAAACCACTTATTTGGTGATGAAATGACTTTTGAATGTTGACTAGTTTTTTTTATTACTAGTAGTTTTATTTTACTCAGGTTTAACGCTTTGCCTCAGAGACAACACGAGCTCCGCTAATCTGGTGACAACTCACCTATTCCTTTGGGTTTAACTCAAGTTAACGAATTTAACAAAAGACGTTGGGTTCGGGAAATAGGCAGCCGCCTCCTGCAAGGGAAATTACCGATATGCGTACGGCATTCACTCCATTTAACTCAAGTTAACGAATTTAACAAAAGACGTTGGGTTCGGGAAATAGGCAGCCGCCTCCTGCAAGGGAAATTACCGATATGCGTACGGCATTCACTCCAACGTTTGAATAGGAGTAGTATAGTGAGTTGAGTAATTGTTTGGATAGTTAAAATTGGTTGGAGTGTTTTAATTTTTTTTTGTAAATATAGTATTTAAATTATATTTTTATGGGACAATAATTTTTAAAACATTTAAAATTATGAAATTTAATGGTTTTTATTTAAATTGACAAAAAAAAATTTATTAATTTTTTTCAAAATATAACTGAAATTAAAAAAAAAAAAAATAGATAGTAGTTACACTACAGCATTTGAATATGCCTCTTATATGTTTCGTGCAATAGCAATTTATGTGCCCTGAATAAAAAGATGCATCAGCCAACCAACCTCAGCCATTTTTTTTCGCTCTTCCTAAATTTTGTTTATCTCGGTATAGCTTAGGCTAGTTAAGTGTTGAGTTGTTGATGTTATTTTAGAGGTTGCAGTAGTTATTTGTTGGATTTGAAGTTGGACTTCAGCTAAATAATTTATATAAGTAATCAGTTTCTTTTTAAACTTGTAAAAATAATTTAAACTCAAAAAAATAAATAATTTGAAAAAAGAATTTAAATATTTGTTGACAGTGTAAGGAATATTTTATGGTTTTAAGTTTTTAAATTAATTAAAAAAGGTTTACAAGGTTTGGATACATAGTTATTGGATGTTTAGTTAAAGCATTCGAAGTCACCGGTTTAATTTTTTGCCATTGCCAACCTTGATTAAGATGATATAGAGATGTAAAGCTATGTTTTCATTATATATTTATAAAGAGGAAAATGTTTACATTTTTGTTGATATAATTTGTAAAATTTTAACTTGAAAGGGCAATAAGGAAATTTTATCATTTAAAATAATTTAAGAAATAGATATTTTTACTTTAAATAATTATAAATATTAAATGTGATTGTGAAAATTTAATGATGAATTATGATAAATCGATAGAGATGGATTTGGCCTAGAGTATGCCCTAAAGCTATTTCTGCTAAGAGATCATCTTCTTAGGAAGTAAGGAAACAATTCACTACCTAAAACCCAGAGGCATCTGGTAAGAGCGAAAGTCTACCCCTTACAAATCACTAACAAATTATTCCGAAATAATTATTTAAACGGAAAAATACTATTGATGAATAACTTAAGTTTTTTGTGAACACAACGGCAATATCCTAAAATTAATATTAAAAAAAAAATTGGAATATTAATTAACACCGACTACGTTGGTTCTTCTCTATTGACTGTCACTCCAAATTGATGACTGTAAATGTCTAGTAGATTAACACCATGTCTATAACTTAATATTCGTTAATATATTAACTTAAGAATATATTCAAGAATGTAACTTTTACACAAAGTATAATCAATATACCTTACTTTCATACCTTGTTTCTTGTTACGTGAAGATTATTACATGAATTTTAGGACCCTATCCAAAGTACCAAAGTATAGATATGGTGTTCTCGAGGAAAGCCTCGTTTTCTTCCTATCTTCACTGTAGCATGGGATGTCGACGTCAGCGGAGGGCGGTGCTGCAATATTCAGCAACAAATGAACGTCCCTTTTGGCCGCAGAATTGGGGATTTCAAGTATCTCCCCTACTTTACAGTCATCCACCAATAATGGCAATCCACTTCAGTGTTAGGAGAGCATGATTTTTTCTTATTTCTGGTCAAAACCTCATTTCAGCACCTCAGTGCAACCATTTGAAAGAAAATTGAAGATGTAGCGAACATCTTCAGTGCTATTTTCACTAGATATTTTCTCTAATTTTTTAGTTACACATTTTGTTTCAACTAAAGAAATTGTACGAGAACAACTCTGAAACATATATAGTCCTATTAAGATTGAACCATAAACCCTGTAAAACAACTTCCCCATTTAATCATAAAACCTGTAAAACAATCTCCCCACCTGATCATTAAACTACATCTATATTTAATTAATATTGATAAATTTCTTTTATTTCATTATTTTCATCCTATTTTATATATATCTATATCTATATATATATACACTTGGGAGCAACATCATTTGATTTTATTTATAATTTAATACGAGGTTATATTGTGCAAATTTGTAGCAAATGGTTGCTATGAAATGCTTTCTGTGAAAGTTTATATATACTTATTAAATAGAATATAAGTAAATACCAAATATAATAGTTTGGGTCTTTCAAAATGAACTTAAAAATGCATTAAACAAAATTATAGCTATGTTCAATAAACAACCTTAGCAACTAGCATCTCGATTTTACTTTTTCTTATATAGTTGATTTTCGAGCGCTATTTATGATTCTCAATTAAGGTTGACGGCTTTGCATTGAGGAATCTTGGATATATTTAACCAGTCTTGCATATTTTACCTTCGGAGTGCATGGTACTTAAACCCCAGTGTGCACAATTTATAACTCTAGACGATGGTTGACCGCAGTGGGAAACATTTTTAGTTTAGAGATATCTGAATGGATTTGCATATCCCTGCGTGCTTTCAAATTCCGGATTTTATATAATATATAATGGCACAATTGATGTAGGATTAGTGCGGAACTCGAAAACATATATATTATAGCTTAAGTATAATTATAAATTAAATAAGCTTTAACTATATAATTAAATCAAGTATAAAATTGATCACTCTTCACAAGCCCGGGCTCTAATAACAGGAAAAGAACGTGTTTGTTTTATAAATTCGTTCTTTCAAAAATTAATGTAGAGTAATGTTATCATTAATTAAGAATTAAGGATAGTGATATTTCTAAGACTGCATTTTGGGTATTATGAGTTTACAATGGTATCATTTGGGTTGACTAATGCATTAATAATATTCATAAATCTTATGAATAGTGTTCTCTGTAAGTATTTTGACCACTTTGTATAAGTATTTTTAGATGATATTTTCATCTACTCTAAAATGAGAAGGAGCATGGAAACCATTTGCAGGTATTATTATCTTACCTCATGGAGCACAAGTTATATGGAAAGTTATCTAAGTGTTTCTTCATTTAGAGGAAGATTCATTACTTAGGTCATATTATATATGGTGAAGGGATCCCAGTAGCTCTTGAAAAGGTAAAAGAAATCATGGATTGGCCGATACCAAAAAATGTGCATGAAGTGCATAGTTTTATGGGTTTAGCGGGCTACATCCGAAGGTTGTAGAAGGGTTGTCAAAAATTGTAAATCCTATCATAACCCTCTAGTGCAAAGGAGTTAGGTACAAGTGGACCAAGAAATGTCAGATTGCCTACACTGAGCTTAAAAGATTGTTTACCAGTGCACCAATCTTGCAAGTACTTGACATGGATAAAGACTTTAATATGTGTGTTGATGCATCCAAACAAGGATTAGGTGCAGTATTAATGCAAGAAAAATGAAAGATAGCATATGCCTCAAGAATAACTCTATGCCACACATGATTTATAGTTGGTCGCTAGAGTACTAGCTTTAAAGATATGGAAGCACTACCTTGTAGGGAGAAGTCTTGTGCTTAAAAAGAATCACCAAAATTTTCAATACTTGTTTACCCATAGAGACTTAAATGTTAGGAAAAGACGATACAATGAATTCTTAACTAAATATGGTTTTAGAATTTCATATATTAAGGGGAATGATAATTTAGTGATAGATTCTTTGAGTAGAAGACTAAGGATCTTTTCCCTTATACCCATCAAGTTAGTCTCAAGGGAGAAAGTGTAAAGGATAGTTGATATTTAAAAGTAAGATCTGGGCTTCAAAATAAAGATCTACAAAAAACTAAGTTTGAAGCATATGAGCGAGAGAATGATGGTTTGTTATGATTCCAAGGAAGGATGTACATCCTAGATAATAATGATATAAGCAACACTATCCTGAAGGAAACCCACAGAGCATTGTATTGTGTGGATCCTGCTGTAAAGAAAATGCATGCTGATACGAGGAAACTCTTCTTTTGGGAAGGAATGAAGCAGGGTATTACCTATTTCCTTGCAAAATGTTTGGAATGGAAATAGGTAAAAGTTGATCATCATCACCCAACAGGTCTCCTCTAACCACACAACATTCCTATGGGTAAGTGGGAGGTGATTTCTATGGATTTTGTCGATGGACTACCTCTTACTCCACAAAGGCATAATGTCATTCTGGGCATAATGGATAAACTAACGAAAAGTGCTCACTTTATTCCCGCAAAGGATATTTCTGAAGTTGTTGACATAACTCGGGTATTTATAAATGATATTATCATGTTTAATAGTGTTCCTAAGGATATCATATAAGATAGAGATTCACAATTCACTTCAAGGTTCTAGACTTGTACGCCACCGGCCTTAGGAACTCAACTAAATTTAAGTATATTTTATCACCCTGAAACTTATGGATAGGTAGAAAGAGTGAACCATGTAATAGAAGATGTGTGGCGGATGTATTTTATGGACATGTAAATGCACTAGGAAAAGTATTTTCCCTTAGTTTCATTTTCATACAATAATAGTTACCACAGTTCCATCAGAATTCTTCCATTTGCAAAATTATATGGAAAATCATGTAGAAAACCACTAAGTTGGGATAGGTTAGAGGAATGGGTGATAGTGGGACAAAAATTAATACAAGAGATGGAAGAGTAGGTGAAACAAACTAGGCAATGTTTAAAGGAAGCACAAGAGGGACAAAAAGCCATGTTGATGCTCACACGATAGATAGGAATTATGAAGTAGGGGATTAATTTTTTATCCACATCATGGCTTCTTAACGTAGATTATTGATCCAGGGTCTGTACAAACTAAAAGGTCACACTGCTATATGCACAATAGGTTAGTTTCTACTCATGTCACCCTCATTCATGAATTCAGATCAAAGTGTTCAAAGAACATTCCTCCAGCTAATTATATTGAAAACTTCTTATGAAAGCATAAATGAACATGATTCTAACTATAAAGGTGAAAATGCCATTCATTACATGTAAATGTTAATTGAAATTTCACGAAAGGAAAATGTTGTTCTACTTACAAAAATAAATCATTCTACTTTACTTGTACACTTAATCATATCAATAACCTACTTGCATGTGTCATTTATCTACTCACACTTGCTTGAAAATGAGGAATCCAATCTTTAACATACCCATGAAGAAAAATACTAATTCTAACTCTCGTTTTGTTATTTCATGGTTGTAATGAGGAAAGGATTAGGTTGGAGTGGTCCTCAACTCTTCCCTAATCATCAAATCACTATATCGGGGGCATTATTCAAGTTAACTATGCTAGAGCGAAAGTATGGGGAAAATTTGGTTGGAGAAAATTGTGGAGCGATAAAAAGGTGTCTTTTTAACTCCTAATTACCTTCACATTAATTATCAACCTAGGGACGACTTTTTATTTAAAGAGTGTACTCAGTCTGAGGCGGCTATTTACTCAAGAGTAATGTTTTGTAGTATAGTGCTTAAAAGCTACAAAAGTAAATGAATGCTTGAAAAATAAATCTAACAATAACATAAACTCAAATGCTCTGAAATCGAACTATTCACTCAGCAAACATCAATTGAGGATACAGAAGCAATAACTCATTCCTCTAGAGATTGATGCAATTGAAATCAAACCGGAACAAGACAATCAATCTGGGAACGAGGAAGCAATAACCAATGTTCTCTACAGTTGACAGTCCTGCTTTAAAGAAATCAAAAGGAAATCGAACTTGAACTAAAGCTACCTTTGAAAGTAAACTAGGAAAACTCTTTAAAAGCAAACTAGTGCATCTAATCAATAGAAATGAACAACAAAGTAAATGGGTGCATGTCTACAACTTAACTACTTCAAAAGGCTAAATCACACCAAGCATTGCATCAGTCGAAGGTTCGGTAGCAATAACCCATCCTTTTCATAACTGATGAGAACAAATCCGAGGTCTGGGAGCTAGGTAGCAGATGCTGGGGCTCACTACAGCTTGAGATCGTCCTTGATGAATATAAATGAAATGGAAAGTAAAGGAAATAACAATGAAATAGAACAGCACATCAGCCAAGGGTTTGGTGGCAATAACCTATCCCTTTCATAACTAATGGGAGCAGATCAGAGGTCTGGGAGCCAAATAGCAGAAGCTGACACTCACTACAGCCTGAGTATGTCCTTAAGAAATGGCAAGTAAATGAAACAACAAATCAGCAATCTTGAAATAGACCAGCAATTGAAATGAAACAACAATTCAGAAATGGAACAACAACTAAATATGAATGTACAACAATCCAAATCAAGCACGCAACACACTTATCATTAAAAGGGACAGTAATCCGAGCTTCGATACAATATGCATGAATCACAGTTATAAAGTAACAACAATTGTAACGGAACAGCAATCCCGAATAAACAACAGTCACAATTTAAGAATACATCATACAGTTGTACCGATTTAGGAACATACAACGCAGTTAATCTGTAATCGAATGAAAATCTGTAAGGAACAGCAATGTTATATCAATTATCAAAAGGAACAACAATGCGATACAAAGTTAAAATGATAACATAGCATTCTTGTTGCAGATAACGATAGTATCCAATCAAGTATATCTAATAGCGCTGATATGTAAAACAGTAAAGTGCATCAGATTACTGAACAGAGTAAAAGAAAGAAATCAAACCACACATGAAGCATAAAGATATAATACAGCAGCAGCGTACTCCACCGGAGGCTGGGCCCTTAGCCACCAGCGGATGCTGCTGGGTTACTTCAGGATCAAAGATGAAATGGCAACTAGATTTATATTAAAATATCAAAGTAGAGTTACAGTGGATTACAACAAGAAATCTCTCAATCTCTCAGCCATTATCCATTCTCTCTTCCATCATTCGAATCCCTCTGAAATCACGCCCCTCTCTGATCTCTGTTCTGATTTAAATAAAGAGAGATCAAAGAGCAGTTACAATCAAGATAAGTACAACATGATTTATATTACAAAATTAGATTGTTTCCAACCAATTGATAAAAAAGAAGATATATTTCCATCCAGCTTTCAACAAGAGCAAGACGAATTTGGCTTTGCAGCTGAGATTTGGAGGACGACCGCAACAACAAATCTGAGAAAATAGTGCTCAAAGAACCCTACGTTTCTCTCAGTACAAGCCGAATTTGGGCAAACCGTTCTTCATTAAAGTTAATTGGGTCCGTTCTGGAAAAAACCCATGTTCCAGATTTTCCAGATTCTGCTTCATTTGCTCAGAATCTCAACCGCAAAACCGTCACTTCTTATTCCAGCGAATTTCTTAGTTGGCACTTTTAATGATCAAGTCTTCAATCTGGAAATTATCTTGGAGGCTAAAAATGGTGAATAATGTTACAACTGATTTATTAAAACTAACATTGATAAAATCATGCATAATCATCAATTTATTAGAAATAAAGGAGAATAAATAATATTCATCCATAAGAGCATAAATCATTTATAAAATGGATTTAAATGATAAATTATAATAGATGATATAATAGAGAAGAGTAAAAATGGATGAAATAAGTGTTACAAAGTGGTCGTATTCATGGCCCAACAAAAATAATGCTACATGTTTGCTACAAGAGGTGATGCAAGAGATCTTGTATTGCTATAGGAGGCCCTATTTTGCTACAGGAGGAGGGTCTGAGAGATTTTTGAGGACATAAATGATTTCTTGAAGGCAAAGGAAGGTGGTTTAAGGTAGAAGGAGGCTAACGAAGCGTGTGGGAGCCCCTTAGCCAATCTTATTACCCCTCAGAGGTCTATCTTACACCAAAGTTGATGCCAAGGGTGTCCTTCATTTACCTTAATATACTGAATTCCGAGACATAGTTTGGAAGAAATATGAGGTGCCTAGGGGGAAAATGGAAAGGTGTGCCTATCCCTAAAAATTGAGACAGTTTCTACAACTAGCCAACTACATGCGTCAAATTATCATTATTGCAGCAAAGTAAATAATCATGGAAAAGATGAGTTGAATTTTATTGAAGTCTTCTCTAACCTACAATACAACTCCAATTTCCAAACCAATGTTGCAAACTCCTAAGTTACAGATATTAAACATGTAGAAAGATCGCAATCTTGTACTTAACATTTTCTAGGAAATCATAAACAAATAATTTTGAGTTGTTATTGTGGATCTTTCCAATCACTCTTCCCACAAGAGAGGTGATAGGCAAGCCTATGCAATTACAAGTTTTTATGATATAACATCTACTAAAACAAGGAAAGAATTGCAATGCTTTGAAACAAGAACAAGAAAGAAATGCAAGAGAGGGACTAAATCCTACGGGTTGGGCCAAACCAAAGGGTTTCAACCCTCCAAAACTAACTCAGATGCAAACCAATGGTAAAATTCTCATTAACAGAAAATGATAGTCACACACATCATATGAAAAATAAGAATAACAATGTTAGGCATTAGTCTCTCAATAAATACTCCTAGCTGCAACAACAATTTGAATCTTAATGAGCCTCTTTGCTGGTTTATTTATACAAAAAGGTAGCTAATGGTATCTCCCTTGAAAAGAGGAGTGATTCCCTCCAAGATCTCGATATTTGTGGATCTGGTCCTCCTTGATATTCACATGTACTTGGAGTCCATTGGTTGCTAGCCAATTTGAGATATGAGTCAAGATTTTGCGATATCAAGTTGAGTTAAAGAGTTAATGAGGTTGAAAAGCCCCATATATCATCTTTTGGCTATCTCCATCAAGCCCTTGCATAGTAAATGCCTCAAAAACTGCTTATTTTCATGGAAATTAATCACATTAGGCCATACAATATGAGAAACACCCTTTATTCTTCCTAATAAGAATATTACGGATAAAAATGTGAATTAATGTGAGAAAATGAGAGTTTTAAGGGCTGAAGGATAACAAAATGAACTCCAAAATATACTTATTGATGGGACCAATCACTTGGTGTGAAATTCCTAAAAAATAGGGGCAATTCCCTGAGGGAACAATGCAAGGAAATAAGAGCTTAGAAAGGCTTCAAATTGACTAAGTGTTGGGACAGGTTCAGTCAATCACATAGAGGGATAGACATTACACTTGCAGGGTGTGCTCAAGCTTCATTAGGCATTGCATTTCTTCTCTATTATTTGATTAATGCAATATAGATAGTAAAGGTTTTTGAGCAGTTGCTTTCCCCTAGATAAATCTTTGTACATGCATGATGTTTCCTTTTGCATGTCTATGATTCTTGTTTTAGATAGTGAATTAACTTCCACATATCAGTAGAGTAGCTTCAAGTCTTGTGATTTAGTAAATTTTATGAGCAATTTTGAATCTACACATTAAATTCTACAAAATCAACCATGGTCAACAATGTTTATTTTAGGGTTTATAATGTTTATCTTAGGGTTTATATACCTTGGTTTTATAATACTAATCCCTTGGGTTTAATATTATTCCCTTGTGTTCATAATTCTTTGGGGTTTTAGTATTAATCCCTTGGGTTTATAATATCAATCCCTTGGGTTTATTAATCTAAGGGTTCAACCATGGTCGAGCATGGTCCAACGTCATTGTAACAAATATTTTCTCAATTTGAAAATAAATCATGGTCAACCATAGAAAATCATGATCAATCATGATCAACCATTGTCAACCATGATCAACCATAGACAATATGAAAACCAACCATGGTCCAATGCCACATTGTGACAAAGATTTTCCTAGTATGAAAATAAAACTTCATCAACCATTGTCAACTATGGTCAACCATGGTCCAACGTCACATTGTGACAAAGATTGTCTCAATGTGAAAATCAACCATGGTCAACCATGTTATTTAAGGGTTTATAATATTTAACTTAGGGTTCATATACATTGGGTTTATATTATTCCCTTGGGTTTATAATATCAAACATTGTCAACCATGATTAGTCATGGTCAACTATGGTCAATCATGGTCAACCATGTTTTATAAAATCAATCATGCTCAATCATGCTCAACCATGATCAACCAAGGTCAACCGTGGTCCAACGTCACACTGTGACAAAGATTATCTTGATATGAAAATAAAACATGGTCAACCATGGTCCAACCTCGCGTTGTGACAAGTATTGTCTCATTATGAAAATCAACCATCGTTAATCATGTTTATATTAGGGTTTATAATATTTATCTTATGGTTTATATACCTTGCGTTTATAATATTAATCCCTTGTGTTTAATATTATTCCCTTTGGTATATAATCCCTTGGTTTTATTACTCCGTTGGGTTTATAATATCAATCCCTTAGGTTTATTAATCTAAGGGTTAATATTCCTAGGGTTTAATATTATTGTCTTAGGTTTATAATGCCAATCCGTTGGGTTTATTAATCTAAGGGTTCATATACCTAAGGTTTAATATTATTCCCTTTGGTTTAATATTATTTTCTTAGGTTTTATAATCCCTTGGGTTTTCAAAATTAATCCCTCGAGTTTAATATTCCCCTAGGTGTATAATATCAATCATGGTCTTCGATGGTCAAACATGGTCAACCATGATCAACCATGTTTTTTAAAATCAATCATGGTCAACCATGGTTTAATGTTGCATTATGACAAAGATTGTCTAAATATGAAAATCAACCATGGTCCAATGTCGCATTGTGACAAAGATTGTCTCGATATGAAAATTAATCATGGTCCAACATCGCATTGTGACAAGGATTGTCTCAATATGAAAATCAACCATGGTCAATTCTTTTTATTTTAATGTTTATAATATTTATCTTAGGGTTTATATACCTTGGGTTTATAATATTAATCCCTTGGGTTATAATACCAATCCCTTGGGTTTATTAATCAAAGGGTTCAAGCATGGTCAAGCATGGTCCACTGTCACAATTTGACAAAGATTGTCTCAATATGAAAATCAATCATTGTCAACCATGGTTAATCATGGTCAATCATGATCAATATGAAAATCAACCATGGTCTATCATGGTCAACCATGGTCTAACATCACACCATGACAAATATTTTCCCAGTATGAAAATAAACCATGGTCAACAACTGTCGACCACAATCAATCATGGTCAACCACGGTTCAATGTCACATTGTGTCAAATATTGCCTCAATATGAAAATCAATCATTGTCAACCTTGGTGAATCATGGTCAAGAACCATGGAAACATTATGACAAATATTCTCTCATGGTCTGACGTCACATTATAACAACCATGGTCAACCATAGTCCAATTTTCCATTGTGACAAAGATTGTCTCAATATGAAAATCAACCATGGTCAAATTAGGTCCACTATGATCCAACATCACATTGTGACAACTCTCAATATTAAAATCAATCCTGATCAAGCATGGTCTGCCATAATCCAACGTCGCATTGTGAAAAATATTGTCTCAATATGAAAATCAACCATGGTCAACCATGTTTGTTTTAGGGTTTATAATACTTATCTTAGGGCATATATACTTTAGCTTTACAATATTAATCCATTGTCTTTAATATTATTCCTTTGGATTTTTAGTATTAATCCCTTGGGTTTATTAGTTCCTTGGGTTTATAATATCAATCCTTTGGGTTTATTAATCTAACGGTTAATATTCCCAGGGTATAATAATATTGATAGTGTTTATAATATTAATCTTAGGGTTTAATATAAATCCCTCGGGTTCATAATCCATTGGGTTTATAATGTAAATTCCTTGGACTTATAATATTAATCCTTTGTGTTTAATATAATTTCCCGGTATTTCTAAATCCTTGGGTTTCTAATAAAAATAACCCCTTTGGTTAATAAAATCAATATTTATCATATTATTGATAATATCAATAATATTATCATATTATTATAATATAATAATAATTGTAGTAAAGTTCCATACAATTGTTATAATTATTATCATATTTATAATCTAATAATAATGATAATTTATAATATAATAATAATTATTTTATTATTATTATATTTATATATTTATTAATATCAATAATAATACTAATATTAAAACCATATTCATTGACTCCTATCGACATATATCAACCAGATTTAATAGTGTGGTTGTGCATCTGATTGATATATGCCTATTGGCATGTATCAACCACATTTATTGATGTTTAATGTGGTTGTGCTAGTTATAGATCAAAAAGCTCTTCCCAAGAGAAAATTTTAAGGATGGAAAATTATCTTGAAGTTTAAAAACATTGGCAAATATCACTAGTCCCTAATATGCAAACTATAAAATATTTATTGATGTATTTGTATAACTATTCAACTTTATAATGATTTTGTATACACTCACTATATAACATGGACAATTTTTAAGGTAAAATAATTTTATATTGTAAAATTTGAGTGAATTATTTTTATAAAAAATAGAATTCGGGGAATCTTTTTTTCCATGATCTTCGTTATATAACATTTAACACATTCGAAAATAATATGAAAGTTATCGAATTTGAAATTATGACAAATAAAAAAAATAAAAAAAATTTGAATTGATTTCAAATTCTATAATCTTAAGATCATATTTAATATAACATTAAATATTGCACAACAAGATATATATTTACTATATTTATAATTTTTTATTTTTCAAATATCTAAGCTAGATCACTTTATTTACTGTGATTTTATAATGGTGTTTTAATTTTCAATTTCTTTTGTAATAAAATGTAAGATTATTATATAAAATTAATATCTCTAGTAGTTTTATTTAGTATTTTGAAATAAAAATTTTAATATTTTAATTTAATTATCAATAATTATTAGGTAAATAGTACAAATTTAAACTCCACTCAATATTTTAGAATATTCTTACTAGTAGTCATTGATCAAAGATTGTGATTTATCTCAAAAGGAGTTATGTTATTTCTTTCCTTTTTAATTATGCTGATTAATTTAAAATAAATGTTATATTAACACTAGTCATATGAATATGAATTAAAGTTTTTTGGATATCTAGTTTTAGTAAGCCATCTTATTGGCACATGATGTTATAACAATCTTTTTTCGGGTATGTTCTTTGATATTATAACAAAACTTTTATTGGATATGTACTTTTAGTAAGTCATCTTATTGACCCATGATATTATAACAAAACTTGTTTATAGATTCAAAACCTACATGATAAATTTTAGGCAAATCTCCATAGTTAAGATTCTCATTACATACATTTTGTTAATGTGTACAAGTTTAATTTATATATTAATTCTTGCTATAATTAACAATACTATAAGAATTATTTAAAATAAAATTACAATTTAGTTAATTTTTATAAAAAAATTAATCTTAATAGTGTGGCATATATCATAAAGTAAAAGGTTTGATAGTTATCAGTGGTTATCATCCATTTAATTTATATGATTAAGCTAGTATACTTTTCACATAGAACATCTAAAAAATAATTTTCACTTTTATAAAAATTCAATAAAAAAAATATTATAAAAATTATTTATTGAGTTTTTTAAAATTAAAAAACACTTTTCTTATTTTACAAAATAACGATTTTTTTAGATAATTTTAAATAAAAAATATATTAAATTAATTATATAATTTAAATGGTTGATAACCATTGATAGTTATCAAAACATTTACTTCATAATACATATATTAATGAGAGTTATCTCATATGGTTAAATGAAATAGTCATAATTGAGTGAAATCTCAGCTAAAATGAACTTTTCAATAAATATATTTGTGGATTAACCTAATATCAACAAATTTAATCTAAGATTCAAACACATAAAGACACACACATATATAAATTTAATCATAAAATGATAATTTTATGAAGCTTATATAAAAAAACATAATTAAAGCTAATTCTAAAGTATTTTAAAACTTATTCAGATAGGTTAACACTCTCCTCAGATAAAATTATTTTAATTTTATTTATTGTTTTATTTTTCATCGAATCAAAAATAATATTAGTTCCAACACATTTTTTTAAATAATTCTTAATTTATATTAAAAGTGTATTATACTTTAATATCATATTTAAAAATATGTATATATATATCTACTCCATAATATTTTGATATTTATTTAAAAAAAATTGATCATAAAAATTAACAATTAAAAATTCTCTAAATATAAAACAATATATCAATGGATTGAATTAAATAATAACCCTATTTAATTTACCTAAATTAAACTATGGTACACATACATACACAACATAAATATAACCCTACTTTTTTATATGTAAAGATGTATGACATGAAAAGAACAATATAGTTGAAATTTTTTGTATTTTTACTCTTTTATAAATATATTTTCAGACCCATCTTATTTAAAATCGATAGATTTTATAAAAATATAAATACATTTATATAATAAAAAATACAAGTAAACAATAAAGAATTATATCACTCAATAATAACCAAAAATAAATAAAGGTTTTGCACATTATTCCACAAACAAATATAAATCTTTAAAACAAACGTAATATCCAAAGCTATAAAACTATTGGCTAAACCAATTCTCGGGTGTGTTTAGTGACATGACTAACTAATTACCTCTAGTGGATGTTTATTGATCCGAGGGCAATCGTGATTCAGTAACACATTCCAACATATATGTAAACTGAAGTAGGTGAACCCTCCTCTTAGCAAAACCATCTTTATGATTGGATCAAACATGTAAGGTCCTCGGGTGCGCATGCGATTGGGTGCCAGGCGAACCGGGTGTGGGCACAGTTGTGTGACGGGCGTGCGGGCGAGCGGCGAGTCGAGGTGCACGCCGAGCGCGAGTGCGGGCAAGAGGCGAGTCGGGTCGCACGACGGGCGCGTGCGCGGGTGACCTACGATTCAGGGCGCACGCCGGGTGTGGGCGCGGGCAACCGATGAGTTAAGGCACATGATGGGCGCGCGGGTGGAGCGACGAGCTGCGACACACGGAGGTGCGACGAAACTTTGCGATACTTATGTGACAAAGGATTGCGATGGGAGTTTATACGACCACTTGAGCGTGGAACGATGGAGTTGGAGGCCGACTTGCAATGGAGAGTAGGCCGACATGTTTGGGCACATTTGAAAGGTGTGTAAACCATGTTTTAGTGGTCGGCTGGGTGAGCCACCACCCCATTACAACGCATATATATTGTGGCATGCATTGGAGCATCAAAACATCATCGAATCAACTCATTCGAACAAGGCAACTTCGCATAGGAGGTGCAGGTGTAAAGTGTGCATTAAGGACAAGGTATGAGCGCATAGCTCATGCGCTAAGGCTGGAGTTGTGCATGGTTTTAGCTCGCACTTGGAGAAAGGCAAAGGTGTTGGGCAAGGTGTGCCCGTGGGTTGGTTGTGGGTGCACGAAGTCTTGGCGTGGGTGTCTTGGTGACTCGGATGAGCACCCGCCCATCGTGCAAGTGTGCATAGAGGCAATTTTGCTGTGATTTTAACTTTGGCTAAGTACGGAACTTGGTATCTTCCAAGTAGACAAGTAAAAGCTTGTATTGTTAAATATTGATTAATATATATATTTCGGGAAGACTCATTGTTGAGGGAGTTGCCCCTCCCTTTATACTGTGCAATTGTATTCTTGTTATAATTGTTGTTGATAATAAATGAGTATGGGTGTTCATTAGTATAAAGGCTAAACATAATAATACTTGGTTGCGAAACAAAAACTAAGTAAGAGAAAGTGAATTAGACGCAGTCCACGAACATAAGTATTGGTGAAAAGAAAGTGTTCGGTGGTGCCGCACCTCACTAAGAGCGATTGAAAGACTACCGCCGGCTTGGGGGCGTGATAGTTGGTATCAGAGCTAGTCCGAAGACTTGGAGGAGTCTTGCAGGAAGCTGGGTGAAGTAGGTGTGGAAACACTTGGAAGTTGAAGACAGTGGAAATGGTACCTGCAGGTGAAGGAAGCCATTCCACACAAGTGGAACAAGGGTTGGTTCAGGTTGCAGGCATCTTTGTGAAGCTATTGGATGGTCGAAACTAGATTGCAAAAGAGGAAGAAGCTATTAGAGATGGCAGCTGAATCTCAGGTTGGGTCTAGTCATGTGCAGGATGCTACTATCAGACTTATGGAAAAGGTGTTGCTGAGGATGGAGGTTATGGAAACTTCCTGGGATAAGCAGATGGAATTGTTCACTAAGGAGCAAGAGGCCAATTCGAAGATGAAGGAAGAGTTTGATGAACTCCAAACACAACACGAGTACACTGATCTTATGTGTACATAACTTGAAGTAAGCGTCAAGGAGGTTGAAGAAGAAAGGGACCAGGGTCTTGTAGAGATCATGGACTTGAAGAAATCTCTTGACGAAGCCAGAGATGAGATCGCGGTGTTGAAGAAGTCCGCGAGGCATAACTTAGGTGGAGGAGTGCCTCATGTGAAAGTCAAGGAACCAGAATCTTATGATGGTACAAGGAGTGCAAAGACTCTTGGCAACTTTCTATGGGACATGGAGCAATACTTGGAACAGTTGGGTCTATCTGATGATGAGACAAAGGTCAAGGTAGCTGCTCAGTTCTTAACAAAGGATGCTAAGATGTGGTGGCGAAGGAGGATGGATTAGATTTCCAAAGGCAGTGCTGGTGACATTACTTCATGGGATGAGATGAAGAAAGCTTTGCAGACCCATTTTAGTCCTGAGGATGAAACTTGGAAAGCAAGGATGAAGATTAAGTTCATAAAGCAGACCAGGAACCTACAGACATATCAGCGGGAGTTTGCAAGTGTGGTTCTGGAACTTCCTGACATGGTGGAGAGGGACAAGGTGTTCAACTTCATTATTGGGTTGAAGCCTTGGGCACGCAATGAAGTGAAGAGGCAGAGGATTAGAACACTTGAGGAAGCTTTTGCTGCTGTTGATAGGTTGGTGGAGCATTATGATGAGGCTTATGATGATAAGAAGAAGTCTAACAAACCAAAAGAGAAGAAGAAGGATGATGCTTCGAAATCAGATGATAGTTCAAAGACAAAGAAAGCCTTGAAGTGTTGGATATGTGCTAGACCACATACGGTGAAGAATTGTCCTTGTAGACCGAAAGTGGTTGCGATTGCACAATCTGATACGAAGAACGAAGGAGCTTCTGTGGGGATGATGCAGATACTTGGTGCTTCTACTACTACAGAGGTGGTCTCTTGAAGGGATCTTGAGAGGAACAGGTTGGAGTATGTTCGGATGAAGGTTGGAGGTACTGATATACTCACTATGGTGGATAGTGGGGCCTCTCACAACTTCATGGGCGAGGATACTGCGAGAAGGATTGGGCTGAAATTTTTACCGGGAAAGGCACAAATGAAGACAATGAATTCTTCTCCTATTGAAGTTCTTGGTATAGTTGAAAGGGTGGACACAACACTTGGTGTATGGACAAGAAAGGTTGACTTCAATATAGTGCAGATTGACGACTATGAGGCTGTATTAGGGATGGAACTCATGAAACAATTTGATGCTATGATTGTTCCACATTTGAGGAAACTATACATTTATGATGGAAGGGAGGAAGTACCCATTGGTGTGCCAACCATTGGAGTGATAAGGCCTGATTGTAAATTGGGAGTGATGCAAATGGAGGATGAAAAGTGAATGGGAGACATGAGTAAGCAGTTGTCTACTGTTGAGGCAAAGCTTACCAAGCAGTCATTGGTCATCAGGACACTTTCAGATAGCATCTTGGATTTGTCAAGAAGGCTAGAGTTGGTTGAGGATGATGATGATGATGAGGAGGTGTATGTGAGGCCGGATGTCCAGGGGGAGGACCGGGTTGCTTATCTACAGAGGATGGAGATTAAGGATCCTGATAGGTGGATCGAGTTGACTAGTGAGGGAGAGCCTTTAGGCTCTACTCCCTCTACATCTTCTTAGATAGATGAGAAGATGGGGCTCATTGTTAGCTGCTCATGGCAATGAGTCCTTAAAACATGTGAGCGGGTATGACTGATGATGTAGGGATGGCTTGGCATCAAGCATCATAGCATGTTGCAGATGAGATGGATGGAGTTTCCATGGATGTGAGCATGGTTTGCACTTATGGAGATAGATTCTTGATGAGTCAAGAATGTGATAGGTTGTTTTGAGAAACGACTGATGGTGATGGAAGAATGTGCATTCTTGTGGTTTGGGCGTATGGTTGGATTAGCTACCCAACTAGCTTGAGTCATGAGGCGATCCAGTGTATAGGAT
Organism: Pinus tabuliformis; assembly: GCA_031772625.1. Lineage (NCBI taxonomy): Eukaryota > Viridiplantae > Streptophyta > Pinopsida > Pinales > Pinaceae > Pinus > Pinus tabuliformis. The sequence continues at coordinate 571,912,558 of CM062812.1, read as the reverse complement.
GATGTTGCTATTGGGATGAGATGTTGGCACATGATAGAAGTGTGTTAGCACTTGTTGGAGTATCATGACAGAGGTTCACATGGTGACACATGATGGGGTCGACACGGATGTTGCAGTGGAGATTATGACAAAGGAGTCGATGATCATGGATTGAGATGATATCTGATGTATGACATACCAATGAGGTGTATACCTTGGTATGGAGAACTTGGTGACATTGGTTACTAAGACGAGAGATGGTGGAGATGGAGTTCTACATATGTTGCAGGGATGTTTGCCGTATGTGGAGGAGTTGACATCATGGATATTGATGATCTTGGTGGATGGCTACCAGGATGGTATGTTGTCGAGGACGAAAATGATTTCAGGTGGAGGAGGATGTAAGGTCCTTGGGTGCGCATGTGATTGGGTGCTGGGCGAACCGGGCGCGGGAAAGGTTGTGCGACGGGTGTACGGGCGAGCGGCGAGTCGAGGTGCACGCCGGGCACGAGTGTGGGCGAGAGGCGAGTCAGGGCACATGCCAGGCATGGGCGCGGGTGACCAACGAGTCAGGGCGCACGCCGGGCCCAGGCGCGGGCGACTGATGAGTTAAGGCACACGACGGGTGCGCGGGTGGAGCGACTGCGACACACGGAGATGCAATGAAACTTTGCAACACTTATGCAACAAAGGATTGGGATGGGAGTTTATACGACCGCTTGAGAGTGGAACGATGGAGTTGGAGGCCGACTTGCGATGGAGAGTAGGCCGACATGTTTGGGCACGTTTGAAGGGTGTGTAAACCATGTTTTAGTGGTCGGTTGGGTGAGCCACCACCCCATTACAATGCATATATATTATGGCATGCTTTGGAGCATCAAAACATCATCGAATCAACTCATTCGAACAAGGAAACTTTTCATAGGAGGTGCAAGTGTAAAGTGCGCATTAAGGACAAGGTATGAGCGCATAGCTCATGCACTAAGGTTGGACTTGTGCATGGTTTTATCTCGCACTTGGAAAAAAGTGAAGGTGTTGGGCAAGGTGTGCCCATGGGTTGGTTGTGGGTGCACGAGATCTTGGTGTGGGTGTCTTGGTGACTCGGGTGAGCACCCGCCCATCGTGCAAGTGTGCATAGAGGCAATTTTGCCGTGATTGTAAATTTGGCTAAGTATGGAACTTGGTATCTTCGAAGTAGACAAGTAAAAGCTTGTATTGTTAAAGATTGATTGATATATATATTTCGGGCAGACTCATTGTTCAGGGAGTTTCCCCTCCCTTTATACTATGCAATTGTGTTCTTGTTATAATTGTTGTTGATAATGAATGAGTATGGGTGTTGATTGGTATAAAGGCTAAACATAATAATACTTGGTTGCGAAACACAAACTAAGTAAGAGAAAGTGAATTAGGCGTAGTCCACGAACATAAGTATTGGTGAAAAGAAAGTGTTCGGTGGTGCCGCACCTCGCTAAGAGCGGTTGAAAGACTACCATCGGCTTTGGGGCGTGACAAAACAGGTGGGTCAACCAAAGCATCACGATCGAAACCCAGTCAGAGAAACACTCTATGTAGCTTCTTCCCTCATCCTTCCGGAACTGAACTTCGTACTTGCACACCAATTTCCAGGAACTAGCACTACAACAAAGTCGGGTGCCCTAATATTTGTGCTTAAATCTTAAGTCGTTCATGGAAGCAATTATGCCCTCATCAAAATATTTCTGGAATACAGAAAAAGATTATTGAAGGGCCGGAAGTTTAAGTTTCAGTAGTAGGATAATAGCTGAGGCGTGTATTAGCCACCGGCTATCAAAATGAAGGTATATTTACAACTATAAATTAATGTCTTCAAGTTTTATTGTTGGGAATTGAAAGATTCCATATAAAATACGTGATTAACCATAATTTGGATGTGCAGAATATAGTGTTGAAATCGACTATGGAAGACGAGAGAAGCAAAAGAAGAGCCATGAAGGCGGTTGCAGAAGTCGGAGTCATGAATCTCCTTTCCCTGCTTCCTCACACTATTTTTATCACCATTTACAATACATTAGGTATATGATTTAGGCTTGCTAATGCCGCCAATTCTCTGTTTTAGTGGACTCCGTTGCAGTGGAGATGAAAGAGGGGAAGATAATTGTGGTGGGAGAAGCAGATCCTGTGTGGCTCGCAACAAAACTGAGGAAAATAGGGTTCAGAGCAAAGTTAGTAAGTGTGGGTCCTGCCAAAGAAGAAAAGAAGGAAGAGAAAAAGAGCGGTCAAGGCCCTGCCAAGGAGAAGGGAAAGCAGGAGAAAAAGGATGTTGAGCCAGCTGCAACTCCCACAGTTGTGTATCATGTACATGGCGATGGGTATGGACCTTATAATGAGGGATATTCTTATAATGTTGTGAGAGGAGAATCCCAGTACTTGCACCATATCTTAATAATTTGACAACAGATTTAAGCCTGATCCTAAGTTTTATATAGTACTCAAAGCAAGTGCATAGTAATGGTTTTAATTTTATGAAAACAGTCTGAATTTTTTATTTTTCAGTTACCTTTTTGAAATTTTTCCCTTCAAACTGATTAAACTAATTAATGAAAGATGATATGTATGACAAATTTGAAACTAGGCACTGTTAAAGATTCCACGAAATAAGCAGATAAAAATCAGACTTGAATTGAAAAAGAAGGAGTTACAACTCACAGGTGAGTGCTGCACCTGGAGACTGCACTCAAACAAAGAGAACTCTATCCATACACTCTACTTCATCAAATGAGTAATTACATCATTAAGTACATTACTAGAACTCAGGAAGTTGCAACCAATTTCCTAAACTCTAGGAACAAATCCTAAACTAAGGAGAGACGTTACAACTTATGTAACCATTTCTCCATTAATACAAAGTAATATTAATTATTTTCAACTCCCCCCCTTAATGGAGAAGGGATTATCCTGAACTCCTAACATCCCTCTAAACAATTCAAACTTTACACGCCCAAGAGGCTTAGTAAAAATATCAGCCATGTTATCACAAGTTTTACAATATTCAACACATATCTCTTTTGACTGTTGTTTCTCTCGAACAAAAACAACTTGAGTATTGATATGCTTGGTATTTTTATGAAACACTGGATTGTATGCAAGCTTGATGGTACTCTGGTTGTCGGTTTTGATAATAGTTGATTCTTTCTGCTCTTCTCCTGCATTGTTGAGAAGTCTTCTCAACCAGATAGCTTCACATGTGGTTGCACATAATGCTTGGTACTCAGCTTCACATGAAGATAGAGCTACAGTGTGCTGCTTTTTCCTGCTCCATGCTATGACCCTGGATCCAATGCTGAATGCGTAACCTATGATAGATCTTCGATCATCCAAGTTACCTGCCCAATCGAAATCTGAAAAACCTGCTAGAATAACATCAGAAGTGTCAGTGTAAAAAATACCATAACTACTAGTACCACTAAGATACCTCAACACACTTTTTGCTGCGACCCAGTGACTTTCGAGTGGTTTTGATATGAACTTGCTCAACACACTAACAAAATATGCCAAATCTGGTCTAGTTGTCGTCAGATATATCAAACTGCCAACTAGCTATCTGTACATGGTAGCATCCACCTCTTTAGTACCGTCGTCACTGCTCAACTTTAATTCTGTTGTAATGGTGTTGCTGTTGATCTGCACTGCTCCATTCTGAACCTTTCCAGCAAGCTTCTGGCATACTTCCATTGAGTAAGAAAATTTTGTCCAGAGTCTCTCCATACCTCCAATCCCAAGAAATAATGAATGTTTCCGAGATCTTTCATCTCAAACACTTGTGACATCTGCTGTTTGATTTCTTTGATCAGATTGTTAGCATTCCCTGTTATGATCATATCATCTACATACAAAGAAATCAAAATAATTTGCCTCTGTTTATTAAACTTGGTATATAGATTTGGATCATTCAAGCTCCTATGAAAGCCATGATGAACAAAAAATGAGTCAATTTTCTCATACCATGACCTGGGTGCCTGTTTTAAACCATAAAGTGCCTTTTTCAATTTACACAGAAGATGTTCCTGCCCCTTTTTCACAAAACCTTCAGGCGTCACCATTCAGAAATGCAAACTTAACATCTAGCTGGTGTAGCTGCCATTTGTGTTTTGTTGCTAAGGAAATTAGCATTCTAATGGTGTTTAATTTGGCTACAGGAGAAAAGGTGTCATCGAAGCCTATTCCCTCTTTCTGTGAGTAACCCTTTGCTATCAGTCTAGCTTTAAGTTTCTCTATACTCCCATCTGCATTTATTTTTGCTTTATACAGCCATTTGCATCCTATGGGGGTTTTACCTTTAGGCAATTCAACCAAATCCCAAGTATGGTTTATGTTTATTGATTCTATTTCCCCATACATTGTAGCCCTCCATGCATCAGATTTACTTGCTTCCTCATAATTTGCAGGTTCTACAATGTTTAAAATCTTTGACATTAATGCATAGTCTTTCAATTTAGAAGATAATCGAGTCTTCCTACCTGATCTCCTTGGTAGGGGACTTACCTCAATTCTGTCTATTTCAGCCTTTTCTGAGCTTGCATCTTCATTGATTACATTGTTTGTTACTTCTTCTTCTTGCTTCTCCTCCTGCTCTTCATCTTCCTCACTGTTTTCTTCCAATAGCAATGGAATGTTAGAGTCATTCTTTCCTTCTTCAACCTGTTCATGAAATATGACATCTCTGCTTGCAAAAACCTTGTGAGTCATAGGATTAAATAACTTATATGCCTTGAACTCAGTGCCATATCCAACAAATATACATTTCAGGGCTTTAGGATCTAACTTCTTCCTATCTGCCTTAAGTATATGAGCATAAGCTTTTGACCCAAATATTCTTAAGTGACTTACTGCTAGTTTGAATCCAAACAATGCTTCAAAAGGGGTTTTGAAGACTAAACATCTAGTAGGACTCCTATTCTTTAAATACACAACAGTGTTAATAGCTTCTGCCCAAAGACCATTTGGTAGACCCTTACCTTGAAGAATGCTCCTTGCACACTCCACAAGAGTTCTATTCTTCCATTCTACCACTCCATTCTGCTGTGGAGTGTGGGGCACTGTAAACTGTTGCACAATCCCATGATGCTTGCAGAAATCCATGAACTCTCCCAACCTATATTATCCCCCTTGATCTGAGCAGAGAATTTTTATCCTTTTTCCTGTTTGGTTTTCTGCCATGGATTTAAACTCTTTAAAATACTGAAAGGCTTGACTCCTTTTACTCAGAAAGTATATCCATAAAAATCTAGTGCAATCATCTGTAAATAAGAGAAAGTAATATGCTCCTCCTAATGACCTGGTTTGCATAGGTCCATAGATGTCTGTATGCACCAGTTCTAAAATGTCTCTTTCCTTTCTACTAACATGCAAAAGGAACTCTTCTCTATGCATTTTCCCTAATGCACATCCATCACAATCTAGCTTAACATTATGGAAAACAGGGAGTCCATCGACCATCACTTTTCTCTGAAGTAGGATGAGGTATTGCAGATTAAGATTGTTGAATCTCTGATGCCAGAGATTTTCAGCTGTCGATCCAGCTACAACCATTGCTTGCTGTGGCATACTCTTCACATCTAGTCTATACAGGCTCCCCACACACACTCCTATTGCAACTGTTTCCATCTGGCTATCCTTAATGACACAGTTAGTCTTAAAGAATTGAACTTGCATGTCCTGATCAGTAATCATTGAGACAAAGACCAAATTTTTCTTAATTCCTGGAACGTACAATATATTTTTAAGGTGTCTAATGTCTCTGCTAGGTAATTTTATAGGAATGTCACCATATCCTTTGATCTCATGTCCACTATCATCTCCTAAATAGATTTTCGACCCACATGAAGTTTCTTCAAGAAATTCAAACCAATCCTTCTTACCAGTCATATGTGAGGATGCACCCAAGTCAACATACCATATGTCGTCCTCATCTCCCTTTGAAGTTGAAAGGGCATGATCGACTATAAATAGTCGAAGTTCGTGGCTATGATCCTCTTCTTCCTTAACAAAGTACCCCTTATGTTTTCTCTATTTGTTTCTTCCTTCGTTTGCCTGCCTCTTATAACAATCTTTAATCTCATGTCCAGGTTTTCCACAGTAAAAACATTTTTTGATGGGAAAATTATTAGCAGATATACCTTTGAATGGTCTCTTCTGAAATGTATTGGCTCCTTTCTACTGCTGCTGCTGCGGTTGCTGATGCTTCTTCCCTCTATATTGTCTCCTTTTTGCCATCAGAGCAAGGTCATTGCTCTGTGATTTCAAATTTTGTCGTCGCTCTTCTTCCTGTATCAGAATCCCTGTCAGCTCTTCAAATGAAGGGCCTTTCTCCCATGTTGACAGCCCTGTGATAAACGTCTGGTAATCATCATCATTCCATTCAATGTGATCGTGACCAGATCTGAATCGGAAACTTTCTCTCCGATATCTCCCAATCTGTCCTTCAGGTCTTTGACTCTAGTAATGAATCCAGCAAAGGATTCATTCTCCTCCATATTCAATGCAAACAGCTTGCCTTTGAGTGACAAGACATGATTTGTATTCTGTGTTTGGTATAGGTTTTTGATCATCGTCCAAATGTCAGTGGCCGATTTACAATCTCTAATATGTGGGATAACATTTTCCTTGACGGACATCTTCAATATGACCTTTGCTTTTGTCTCCCTTTTATCCCAATCTTGTTCTTGTGTGGCTGATCCTGATCTCAGCTCATTTCCTATAACGTTCGACCATGCATTTGCACTTTCAAGTAAAGTCTGCATCTTGAATTTCCAGTTGGTGAAATTCGATCCATCGAGTTCGCCAGACTCGTGGAGATACGATTCTATACTGTTATTCATATTGGATTGATCAAATTTCTGATCGTCTGATGAATAAATCTATCCAACTGTACACTTTCAGGACACACTAAAGAAAATCACCACATACCAGATCCGAACCTCTGTTTTGCTGAGAAAAAAAAATTGTATCTTCAATGAGCCACCACCGGGCAAGTCCGATCTACTGCCACCGAACAGATCCAGAACTCCAATGCGCCACCACCGAGCAAATCTGATCTGCTACCACCAAACAAATCCGGAACTCCAATGTGCCACCATCGGGCAAGTCCGATCTGCTGCCACCGAGTAGATCAGGAACTCCAATGCGCCACCATCGGGCAAGTTCGATCTACTACCATCGAGTAGATCAGGAAATCCAATGTGCCACCATCGGGCTACTCTGATCTGCTGCCACCGAACAGATCCAGAATTTCAAAGTGCCACAACGGGGCAACTCCGATCTGCAAAAAATTGCAGATTTTTCAAAGAGAAAGAGGTTGGCACTTCTCGACGGCTAAGGATCTGTGCCAGAAACAAAATCGACGCATCTTACGAAATTGGCGTGATCAATCCTTTCTTTTCTGTGCCAATAACACTTTTTGGCGCGCTTATCACCCTCAAGACCGCGCCAAGTGGCACATCTGTTCATTAATAAACCACGCCAACTCTTCCTTCTGCTCAAAAATGGCACGATTGTTCGCGACTAAACCACGCCAACCCTTTCTTGCGCTCAGAGATGATCAGTCATCTGAGACCTATGCTTCAGGTGTTACTGCAGTCCACCTGATTCTACAAATGCTTCTATATACTCCACCACCACTACAGTTCTGTAATCAATGATGCATCCTAAAAAAAAAAAATTAGGGCTATCCCTACTCTGTGCTCTGATACCAAGATAAAAATCAGACTTGAATTGAAAAAGGAGTTACAGCTCTCAGGTGAGTACTGCACCTGGAGACTGCACTCAAATAAAGAGAACTCTCTACGTACACTCTACTTCATCAAATGAGCAATTACATCATTTACTACATTACTAGAACTTAGGAAGTTGCAACCAAACTCCTAAACTCTAGGAACAAATCCTAAATTAAGGAGATATGTTACAACTTGTGTAGCCATTTCTCCATTAATACAAAATAATATTAATTATTTTCAGCTTAAGCTTAGTTTTGTATAGCTTCACTCATGTTATGATACGAATGAAATTAAGCACTAAGAAATAACCCACTGAACAAACTTCATTTCCTATGGCTTACATCTTAGTGTTTTGTTATCATTGCATGAAAACCATATAGCTTTTTAATAAAGAAATATGATCACTGATCAAGAACCATTTTGTTTGTTTTTTTGTTATAATTTGGAAAAAGACAAAGTAATTGATGAAGGAAAGGGAAAGTATTTAAGTGGTTACGATGGCTGAGAAAAAACCATTCACCAAATTTATTTGGGATTAGTTTGGGTTGAACAAAAATTATATATCAAATCATATTTAATTTTTCCAATAAAATTAGAAAAGAAATGAAAATTTCTTTAATGTTTTTGTTGTTATTTGTAATATTTTGCTAAATATTATTTATAAATTAAATTGATGAAGTATAGATTAGGTGATTGGTGTAGAATATAGTTTTTTTGTAAATTATTATTTCTAACATTACAAAAATAAGTTAAAAATAAAAAACGCAATTATTTTAAAAAATTTCTAAACTATATATAATATCTCATAAATATTAAAAAAAAAAATGTCTAATATAAAAATTAATCTTAATAATTGAATAGATAGGCTTATTTTACAACTTAGGGTGAAGGCTATGTGTAAATATGTCTATCTCTCCTAAAATAAAAATAAAATATTCTCTAAATATAAAAGCAAGGTGACTATAATAATAATAATAATAATAATAAATATGATTTAATTATGTTTAGATAATCTTCGGCAAAATCACTTTTGTCGACGCGTTTCGAACCAACCAGTGTGGTTCATCGTCAGGACAAGTTGAAGAACCAATCTGGCTAAGCTTGATTAAATAGAGGTGCAGACTCCAACGGCTAATTTTGACCAATGACCCTAGTCAAATTAGTTAATATTTAAAAAAAAATTAATAACGGAGTTAATTTAAAAATAAATAAATCTAATATTAAATATTAAGAGAATTCCTAGGTAGTACCATATCTTAATAATCTAGTTATATTAGTCATTTCACATTTATTTATATTTGATATTATTCCAATATATTTTTCTAAAAAAGTAATAAACACTATTAGGTAATTGGTAAGATAGATCTTTAGAATATATTATTTTTATCTATTATTTAAATATAATGGTCTGTTCAAATTTAAATTTAGTAAGTTATATATGTTTATTAAATAATCTACTTAATAATTTATAATTCCAACCAAATCATAATTATTCCTAGAATTTAGCTCCTTAAGGTAAATATCAGATTATAGGGTTGTTAAAGTCCATAATCAAAGTGTAACTAATAATAATGGTATATCGTAGATATCTATTAAACAAATGGTCAAATATTCAGTATTAATTCAATATTTCAAGTTTAAATATATTAACACTAATAATATTGGTATATCATAATATAACCTTAAATATTCTATATTCATTAATAATCCATATATATATTTAAATATTAATTCTTCCAAAAATTAATTATTAGACATAAGTTAAAGGGAAACCCGATTCTAAAGATGAAATATGGAAAAAATCAAATTTAATTAGAAATTGCCCAATAGAATCAAAAACAAGTTAAGGTAATACACCAGGAAGCCCGAAACTAAAACAAAACCTATAATGACTTAAACACTTCATAATAATAGGACAAACCTGCCAAAAGAGAAATTAAAGGAGGATAGAAACCCTAAGACCTAACACAAAGGGGAATGAGGAGGCTAGGAAGACAGGGCTGGGACCCAGCAACGGCTAATCTTCCAGCCATCATCCCTATTAAGGTTGTTCGGCCTTTTCTCAATCTCCAGGGCCTCTCTAAATTTGCGATGGTGAAACTGCGCAATTTTGGCAATGACTTGAGCCTCCTCTATGCATACATGATGCATAGTCTTCCCTGCATGCTCAGCCAGGGCCGAGGACTTGGTCCTACCATGTCTTAAGTCAGCCGAATGCTCGCTGATCCACTGATTGATAGAACGACCAGTTTCACCGATAAAAGGGGTCCCACAGGAACACGGAATGACATAGACACCCTTCATGCTCTTAGGGTCAACCGGGTCTTTTACAGACCTGAGGGAGCCACGGATAGTATTGAGAGGTCTAAAAGATGCGGATACATCATACTTCCTTAGAATCCTCGCAATCCTGTCCGTGGTCCCTTGGATGTAAGGAAGGTTCATACCCAGGACATGATCTTTAGGAACCTTTCGGATTGAAGGCTCCTTCTTGGCCTTGAGTAAGGCTTTTTGACCGAGGTGCCTATTGTAACCATTCTTCTCAAACACTTCTAGGAGGTGAGCCTTCTCCGTTTCCAGGCTCTCCTTATCCGAAATTCTCACAGCATGGGTGGTAAGAGTGCTAAGAACCCCTAACTTCTGAGCGGGGAAATGATGCGACGAAGCATGCAAGTATTGCTCAGTATGCGTCTTCTTTCTAAACACCTGATGAGAAAAGGAACCATCCACCTTCTTCGAGATGAGAACATCCAAGAACGGAAGACAACCATTCTCTTCTTTCTCCGTCGTGAATTTAATGGCGGCGGATTGGTTATTGAGGTGACAAAAGAAACAATCCAGCTCGTCAGGACCATGAGACCAGACAACACCAGTATCATCGACGAATCTTTTCCAAAGCTTTGGTAAGAGATGAGAGGAGGCCAAAGCCTTAGACTCAAAATCCTCCATGAAGAGATTAGCGACAACAGGGGACAAGGGGGAGCCCATGGCAACCCCACAAGTCTGCTCATAGAATTCTCCTTCGAAGCTGAAAAAGGTAGAGGTCAGGCAAAGCTCAACCAACTTAGCCGTATCAGGGTCGGTCAGCTTATTAATTACCGCCATGGCCTCATTGATAGGAATGCAAGTATAAAGAGAGACCACATCGAAACTAACCAAAATGTCCTCGGGCTCAAGATTAATTCTCTTAAGATCCTCGATAAAAGAAGCTGAGTCTTTGACAAAGGACTCAGTCTGCCCAACCAAGGGTCTTAACTTAGCGGCGAGGAATTTGGCCAGGAGGTAAGTCGGACCACCGATGGTATTGACAATGGGTCTCAGGGGGACCCCATCCTTATGGATTTTGGGAAGACCATAAATCCTAGGAGTGATGGGGTTTCCCTCAATAAGTTTCTGGGCTAGAGGAATCGTGGAATTGCACGACTTGATCGCAAGGGCGACCGCTCTGGAAACCTTCTTGAGGGGATTCTTCGAAAGCTTCTTATAACTACCACTATTACAAAGATGGTCAAGCATCTTATCTCTGTAATCCTTTCTATCCATGATAACAGCAGCCCCACCTTTATCAGCTTTTAAGACCACAATGTCACGATTCTGGTTCAAGCTCTTTAGAGCTTCAAACTCAGCCTTGCTGATATTGCTACGGGGAGGCTTAGCCCTCCTCAGGGTAACGGCACAATCCTGCCTAATCGTGTCTTTAATCTTCTCCGGAAGGTTCTTAATGCCGTACTCTATATCGCAAATGATGTCTTCAACTGGGATTTTTCTAGGCGCTAGGGCAAAATTAAGACCTTTTCCTAAGAGATTAAAAACCGCAGGCGGAAAGGAAGAGCTCGACAAATTCACCACCTTATTGTCTCGAGGGAGGGAACTTGAATTTAACACCGACGAACTCTTAACACCAGCCTTACAATTTATGGGATCAACCCCCTTTAATACTTTAAAATAACGACCACTATTATCAAGTCTATGAGCAGACTTGTGGGGTTGCCATGGGCTCCCCCTTGTCCCCTGTTGTCGCTAATCTCTTCATGGAGGATTTTGAGTCTAAGGCTTTGGCCTCCTCTCGTCTCTTACCAAAGCTTTGGAAAAGATTCGTCGATGATACTGGTGTTGTCTGGTCTCATGGTCCTGACGAGCTGGATCGTTTCTTTTGTCACCTCAATAACCAATCCGCCGCCATTAAATTCACGATGGAGAAAGAAGAGAATGGTTGTCTTCCATTCTTGGATGTTCTCATCTCGAAGAAGGTGGATGGTTCCTTTTCTCATCAGGTGTTTAGAAAGAAGACGCATACTGAGCAATACTTGCATGCTTCGTCACATCATTTCCCCGCTCAGAAGTTAGGGGTTCTTAGCACTCTTGCCACCTGTGCTGTGAGAATTTCGGATAAGGAGAGCCTGGAAACGGAGAAGGCTCACCTCCTAGAAGTGTTTGAGAAGAATGGTTACAATAGGCACCTTGGTCAAAAAGCCTTACTCAAGGCCAAGAAGGAGCCTTCAATCCGAAAGGTTCCTAAAGATCATGTCCTAGGTGTGAACCTTCCTTACATCCAAGGGACCACGGACAGGATTGCGAGGATTCTAAGGAAGTATGATGTATCCGCATCTTTTAGACCTCTCAATACTATTCGTGGCTCCCTCAGGTCTGTAAAAGACCCGGTTGACCCTAAGAGCATGAAGGGTGTCTATGTCATTCTGTGTTCCTGTGGGACCCCTTATATCGGTGAAACTGGTCGTTCTATCAATCAGCGGATCAGCGAGCATTCGGCTGACTTAAGACATGGTAGGACCAAGTCCTCGGCCCTGGCTGAGCATGCAGGGAAGACTATGCATCATGTATGCATAGAGGAGGCTCAAGTCATTGCCAAAATTGCGCAGTTTCACCATCGCAAATTTAGAGAGGCCCTGGAGATTGAGAAAAGGCCGAACAATCTTAATAGGGATGATGGCTGGAAGATTAGCCGTTGCTGGGTCCCAGCCCTGTCTTCCTAGCCTCCTCATTCCCCTTTGTGTTAGGTCTTAGGGTTTCTATCCTCCTTTAATTTCTCTTTTGGCAGGTTTGTCCTATTATTATGAAGTGTTTAAGTCATTATAGGTTTAGTTTTAGTTTCGGGCTTCCTGGTGTATTACCTTAACTTGTTTTTGATTCTATTGGGCAATTTCTAATTAAATTTGATTTTTTCCATATTTCATCTTTAGAATCGGGTTTCCCTTTAACTTATGTCTAATAATTAATTTTTGGAAGAATTAATATTTAAATATATATATGGATTATTAATAAATATAGAATATTTAAGGGTATATTATGATATACCAATATTATTAGTGTTAATATATTTAAACTTGAAATATTGAATTAATACTGAATATTTGACCATTTGTTTAATAGATATTTACGATATACCATTATTATTAGTTACACTTTGATTATGGACTTTAACAACCCTATAATCTGATATTTACCTTAAGGAGCTAAATTCTAGGAATAATTATGATTTGGTTGGAATTATAAATTATTAAGTAGATTATTTAATAAACATATATAACTTACTAAATTTAAATTTGAACAGACCATTATATTTAAATAATAGATAAAAATAATATATTCTAAAGATCTATCTTACAATTTTTACCAATTACCTAATAGTGTTTATTACTTTTTTAGAAAAATATATTGGAATAATATCAAATATAAATAAATGTGAAATGACTAATATAACTAGATTATTAAGATATGGTATTACCTAGGAATTCTCTTAATATTTAATATTAGATTTATTTATTTTTAAATTAACTCCGTTATTAAATTTTTTTTAAATATTAACTAATTTGACTAGGGTCATTGGTCAAAATTAGCCGTTGGAGTCTCTGCACCTCTATTTAATCAAGCTTAGCCAGATTGGTTCTTCAACTTGTCCTGATGATGAACCACACTGGTTGGTTCGAAACACGTCGACAAAAGATTGGTTATGTGATTTTGCCGAAGATTATCTAAACAATGTTATGGATCACAGAAGTCTAAATTCCTTAATGATTTAATTATTATAGAATAAAATTTTCGGAATAATCATATTGTTGTTTCGGAGTGGACGTTTGCCCATATATTGTGGTTCATCCTCAGAAGAAGGATGAACCACAATAGATGGTTGGAAAGGTCGACTCAAAAACATATATTGTGGTTCATCCTTAAGACAAGGATGAACCACAATAGATAGTTTGAAAGATCGACTCCGAAACAACAACGATATGATTATTCCTGAAATTTTATTCGATAATGATATGGATCACAGAATTCTGAAATAAAAAAATGATTTCATTATTTGTTCATATAACCTAATGTAATTTCATGTAAAGTAATTAGAAGTAAAACCATTTTTCAATAATATTTGAACAAGTAACTTCATATATATTTATATATAAAATAAAATGTTTAAAAAAAATATTTTAATATTATATAAAATAAAATATCCCATATAAATTGTGAATAAAATATTTTAACATGGATTAATATTAATCTATACTTAAAAATATATTAATAACAAAAAATATTTAAATAATAATTTTAACTTTAATATACCTATATTATAAAATATCGTTTAACCATACTCCTCATTACCACATAAATAAATAGTTAGTTGGCTTAGTTTTTACTAGCTGAGATATAAGGGCGAGGAATCAATGTCCTGTTGTCGGTTCATTTTGTGCGATGAAAACAAATACTTGTAGATTGTAATGTGTTGGATACCTTGTTGTGCGCTACATGGGGAAAACAACAACCATATGGGATGGATGTCCCTATTATAATCTTACCACAGAGGACTAGATTTCCATGTCCTGAAGCCAAAGTATGTCATTTTGGTTTTATAGACCTGTAAAGTTATGTTTTCATTATATATCTATAAAGAGGCAAATGTCTACACTGTTGTTAATATAATTTGTAAAATTTGAAAGTGTAATGGCAATAAGAAAAAATTATCATTTAAAATAATTTAGGAAACAGATATTTTTATTTTAAATAATTATAAATATTAAATGTGAATATGAAAATTTAATGATGAATTATAATAAATAGAAAGAAATAGATTTGGTGTATAGTATGCCGTAAATTTTTTTATCTATAGAGATCATCTTTCTAGCAAGTAAGGAAACAGGTTAACTACCCAAGACCCAGAGGTATCTAGTAGGAGCGAAATTCTTCCCCCTTACGGACTACCAGCAAGTTATTCCAAGTGGCATGGTTTTCCGCAATGAATTATAATAAATAGAAAGAGATAGATTTGGCCTGGAGTATGCTCTAAAATTGTTTCTGTTTAGAGATCATCTTCCTAGGAAGTAAGGAAAGAGGTTAACCACCCAAGACCCAGAGACATCTAGTAGGAGCAAAAGTCTTCCCCCTTAGGGATTACCAGGCGTGGTTTTCCTTGAATAAGCGTGATGAGTCAACCTACATTTGTGGTTAGCAGTTGTCCTCACTGTTGGTTTGACAACTAAATTATGATAGCTTTTCACACCTGGTGAAAAAAAGAAAAAAAAATATGACTAAAATAGTTATTTAAAAAAATATATTATTAAGGGATAATGTAGGTTTTTTTTGTGAACACAATGACAACATCCTAACATTAATATTAAAAAAAAAAGAAAAACTGGAACATTATAGTTATGTTGATTCCAGCGTGGAGCGGGTGTAGTTGACATTGACTACATTGGTTCTTCTTTATTGATTGTCACTACAAATTGATGGCTGTAAATAGGTAAAAGTTGATCATCATCAGCCAACAGGTCTCCTCTAGCCAGACGACATTCCTATGAGTAAGTGGGAGGTTATTTCTATGGAATTTTTCTTGAGGCTACCTCTTACTCCACAAAGGCACAATGTCGTTCTGGTCATAGTGGATAAACGAACAAAAAGTGCTCACTTTATTCTCGTAGAAGATACTTATGAATTTGTTGACATAGGTCAGGTATGTATAAATGAAATTATTAGGTTTCGTGGTGTTCCTAAGAAGATCGTATCAAATAGGGATTTCTGATTCACTTCAAGGTTCTAGACTTGTATACAACCAGTGTTAGGAACTCAAATAAATTTAAGTATAGATTATCACCCTGAAACTGATGGACAGAAAGAAAGAGTGAACCAAGTAATAAAAGACATGTGGAAGATATATGTTATGGACCCGTAAGCACATTGGGAAAATTATTTTCCCTTAGTTGAATTTTCATACAACAAAAATTACCACAATTCCATCATAATTGTTGGGACGAGGTCCCCTAGGTAATATTTTGTTAAGTTTGTAAAGATATTGTAAAGAATCCACATTTTGAGGAGAGTTGTGCAAGTATCTCAGGTCAATAGGAGTTAAAGGGGATTTAGGAAGGTCAATGTCCCTTAATTTGTTAAATTCAAGTTGTTTTGAGACCTACCCATAGTTTGCAGAACATGGTTTTGTAATGAAGGAAGAGTATAAAAGGAATACGTAGAACAGTCATAAGTAAGCGAAGAAGGAAGTGCATGAATTGAGTCTGAATTTTTTTGTTCTATACTTGGGAGAAGTGGAAGGCTCCTGCAGTTATTTGCGCGAAGACCTTAGTAAGTCTACAGTTGAGTGTGCGTGCCCCTGTGTAGAAATTTTGAATAATATGACACATATTCACAGAGATTATCCTGATCATACAATTATAAGTGGAACATGTATAATACATAATCTCCTCTACGTTGATCATCAATTTACAGAAGCAGAAACATTCACAGGCACACATAGAAGCATCAATCAAACTCATAAACACAGTATGTATCCCGGGGAAAGCATCTCGCTAAAAACCCCACACTATCTGTATATTATATTGATTGAATCATGTAACATTACAAAGTACAATGCTTATCACAAGCAATCCAGTACCAGCTCCACCTGTTACACACAATACAGCTCAGATCTGATATCCAAATCTATTCCACTTCTTGCCTGCCTCCACTGCTCAATACCTGCTCAAGAACTGATGAGAATGGCTTCCCAAACTCGTATTTGACCTGCAAAATAGTCACTCACACTTTGTTGGACGTGAGCACGAGATATAATGTGGGAAAATGCGTGAGCAAACTCATTGGCATACTCAATCCCTTTATTGTGCAAGATCTGGTGCACAACTATAGTCACAACTGATAGCAATCTGATTCTCTAACACTTGTCCCTGCTGAACTGAACATGCACTAACATGCAACTGAGTTAACTGATGTATTCATTAGTTGTATTATGAGTTAATAACTTGTGAATTAATTAATAACTAATTCACCCAACTCATCTCTAATCTATTTTCCAGTTAGATTAAATACAACCAGTTTAACAAAGCTAAACTGAACACAACTCCATCAAACTCAACTGATTGAGTTCTAACTGAAGTCATGCATGCAAATATTAGTCATCCCATAGGTAACCATGTATTTCCCTCTGGGATTTGCATGTACCACATCTGTAGCTCATCCTGAAGTGCTCCAAGAGAATAAGATTAAGTTTATAGTCCAAATATTATTGTGAGATAATAATATTTGAATTTTCTATTTTTGACTTTGATCACTCACACTGTGATCACTCACACTATGATCACTCACACTTTCATCAAAAATAGAAGTCCATCTATTTTTTTCCCAACTTGATCAATCATCCATAAACAACAACCTGCAATCCATAGACATGATCCATATGTCTAAAAATAGACATAGTCTAAAAATAGACTTGCGCCAAAAATAGCCTGCGGGCCCACTTAGTGAAGGCAACTCTTTTCACTAAGCTCCATCATCTTGTTGCAATCTCAACAAACATTTCTTGTTGCACACTTTTCAACACTCCCTCTCAACAAGAAAGGCTTCCTCTCAAACCTGATCCTGTAACTCTGGAATGTTCTCCATGCAACACATCTGGCCAGTCCACTTGCTCTGTCATCAAAGTCTCTGACTGCTATTGCCTCTGTCGACTGAAACTCTGCATCTCTGTGCTCTTCAGTATCTGACTGCTCTAGCCTCTGTCACTTTGATCTCTGACTGCATCCATGCTGCTGCTGGTTCTATCTCCCAGCATTGCATCCGCACTGCACCTCCCAACTGACCTCCCCGTTGGGATAGAAACACCATCTGATGCTAAAGCTCTACCTACTGCTGACATGTTCTCCCTCTCTGACATCTGCACTACTGCAACATCTCCATGCATCTCGCACCATTGCACACCTCTCTGTGCCACCTAGCACTGTGCAAAACACTTGTGCCTCTCGCATTGCTACAGCCTGCTAGCTATGCATTGTCCTGGGATTCCCTGCACTGTCGCTCTCTCTGCCGCTCCATCCGCAGCTCTCTCTACCCAATCAGTCAGTTCCTACTACTACACATCTGGGGCTCCCGTAGCAAGGTCTCATCCAAGAGGTTGGGTACCTCAAGGATCCTGCCCCTCCTCCTTGGAATGATCAATCCACATCACCCCACCTCCTACCTGGAGGTATGGCTACATGCGATCCCTCAGCCCACCTGGCTCGAGGTTTCCCCATACTGGAGGTCTCTGGATGAGTAGATGTCTCTACTCGATCTCCTCTCAGCTTCCCTTGTTGTGGCTCCGCCACAATCTCCTAAAGCTGCTGCACCAATCGTGGCTCCTCCACAATCGTCTGAGACTTCTTCTGGCTCTGCATGTTGAGAGGTAATATACGCTCCCTCTCAACCACCAAGTCTCCATCAGTTGCCTCGCTGCTCAAGGCTTTTCATGCATCTTGAACCTCAAGAGCATACAGGTTCTTGACCCGTGAACCAATCTGCTTCACCTGTCTGGTGATGATGTGTCTAAGGAAAACCTTTCCCGTACTGAAGACTACATCATAGCCTCAGTCTTCCAGCATCGCGATCGACACCAAATTTCTCTTCAGTCCTGGTACATACTTGACATTGGTCGAGGTAAGGCGAGCTCCATGTTCCCTTTGAAAAATAACTGTGCCTACACATGAGACACTATACTTCTCATCATTACCCATCCCTATGAGTATCTGGAGATCTTTCTCCTCCAAATTACTGAACAAACTTTTGTCACCGGTCATGTGGAAAGAAGCTCCACTGTCAAGAAACCAACCACTTCCCACCATGGATGAAACCATGCATGCAAAGAGTGTGAAGTCCAACTCAAACTGTGAAGCAAGTGAGGCTGCCTCACCTTCAGATCCTCCCTCGAATCCCTTCTTGGACTTCTTCTTTGGGCAATTAGTAGCATAATGACCCAACTCATGACAACGAAAGCATCTCACCTTCGCCTTGTCAACCTTCTTCCCACCACTGGAAGAACAAGATTTGGAAAGAGAAACCTTCCCCTTCCCCTTCTTCGCCTTACTCGCTAAGGCACAGTTCTCCTCATCCTACATGGATGAAGAACCGTCTCTGGTGCTCCGTCTGATCTCCTCTTGCATCAAATCCGACCATGGTCGTTCCCAATTTGGCAGTTTCTCCCTTCCATTCACCGAGTCCTGGTATCTATGCCAACTCTTAGGAAGGTCAAGGAGTGCTAGACTCACCATCCTCATCCTCAACAGTTACCCCCACACTTCCCAGCTCATCTCGGCATTGGGTGAACTTTGTGAGATACTGGGGCATACTGTCTCCATTCTCACACTGAATGTTTCTGAGTTTCGCTCTTGCTTTGGAACTAAATTCGAATTCCACCAGCTCAAAACTCAACCGCTTCCGATCTAGAATTCGTGAGAACAAAGTATTTCTCGTAGAGAGATTGACTGTATGGGCTTTTACCGGATATCTCACCTTCCAAAAGAAGGATGAATCCAGAGGCTACCTGGCCCGATTACAGACTCTGCCTGAAGAAATAAAAATGTAAACACTTCCTGAATAATAGATCTGATGATCAATCCTCGCTTGATATCCTGTAAAAATCTCTTCTACAAATCAAGAAGCTCTGATACCATGTAGAAATTTTGAATAATATGACACATATTGACAGAGATTATCCTGATCATACAATTATAAGCGGAAAATGTATAATACATAATCTCCTCTATGTTGATCATCAATTTACAGAAGCAGAAACATTCACAGGCACACATAAAAGCATCAATCAAACTCATAAACACAGTATGTATCCCGGGGAAAGCATCTCGCTAAAAACCCCACACTATCTGTATATTATATTGATTGAATCATGTAAGATTACAAAGTACAATGCTTATCACAAACAATCCAGTACCATCTCCACCTATTACACACAATACAGCTCAGATCTGATCTCCAAATCTATTCCACTGCTTGCCTGCCTCCACTGCTCAATACCTGCTCAAGAACTGATGAGAATGGCTTCCCAAACTCGTATTTCACCTGCAAAATAGTCACTCACACTTTGTTGGACGTGAGCACAAGCTATAATGTGGGCAAATACGTGAGCAAACTCATTGGCATACTCAATCCCTTTATTGTGCAAGATCTGGTGCACAACTATAGTCACAACTGATAGCAATCTGATTCTCTAACACCTGTCCCTGCTGAACTGAACATGCACTGACATGCAACTGAGTTAACTGATGTATTCATTAGTTGTATTATGAGTTAATAACTTGTGAATTAATTAATAACTAATTCACCCAACTCATCTCTAGTCTATTTGCCAGTTAGACTAAATACAACCAGTCTAACAAAGCTAAACTGAACACAACTCCATCAACTCCACCAAACTCAACTGATTGAGTTCTAACTGAAGTCATGCATGCAAATATTAGTCATCCCATAAGTAACCACGTATTTCCCTCTGGGATTTGCATGTACCACATCTGTAGCTCATCGTGAAGTGCTCTAAGAGAATAAGATTAAGTTTATAGTCCAAATATTATTGTGAGATAATAATATTTGACTTTTCTATTTTTGACTTTGATCACTCACACTGTGATCACTCACACTTTCATCAAAAATAGAATTCCATCTATTTTTTTCCCAACTTGATCAATCATCCATAAACAACAACCTGCAATCCATAGACATGATCCATATGTCTAAAAATAGACATAGTCTAAAAATAGACTTGCGCCAAAAATAGCCTGCGGGCCCACTTAGTGAAGGCGACTCTTTTCACTAAGCTCCATCATCTTGTTGCAATCTCAACAAGCATTTCTTGTTGCACACTTTTCAACACCCTGTAGCTGTGTGCACAGAGTTGGAAAGCATGTGTAACTCAAAATCTAAAGCATAATAAAGACATATTTTGAGGTGATATATGTGTAGCTGTGTATTAATTTTTATTTATGAAGTTGTTGTATTTATGAACTGTTGAATGCATTTAATCAGGAAAAGTACTTAATAGATTCACGAAGATGTAGATCTGCTTATTTGTATGATGTTATCCATGTTTAGCACAATCAACGAAGGAAGGAAATTTGTTAATTGTTATTTACTATAAGTTCTAGGTTTCAATGGTTAGGGTTCGTGAAGGTCAAGATAGAGTCCTATGGATGTAGAAACCCAGTTCTTGCATCTCCCAATACTGCCTCAAGTGAGACTTCAACCTACATTATGCAATTTGTTGCTGAAAGGGCTGGTAGTGTACATTTTGGTTGGTTAGCACAGCTAACTCTGAACCTGGGTCCAAGCCCCATCAAGCCAAAAAATGGTTTCGTTATTGAGACTAGGATCTATCTGAGGGGCATGTGATGTGGTTCTGTGGAGACCAAAAAGAAGGAGACTGAGAAATCGATAGATCGGAAGCTACACGAGTTTGGAACTCAAGAAAACAGGAATCCACATCTGTCTAAAGAAGAGTGGTTATAGAGGTATCTGTATATAGACAAACACAAAGTTTTCTTTTTCTCTTTTCTGTTCAATTATATGAATGGTTGGCTAAATTGGCAGATGGTCAACCTACCTAGAAGCTAGATAGCCCTATTGTGTGGACTCCAGAGTTAGTGAAGCGCCTAGAAGGATCATAATACAAGGTTGTGAAGGCTATCGATTACTAGATCGATAACATTTTGGGTGCATTTATCATGGAGTTCGTGAATTATACGTCTGTCAGTTATAGCAAAGCTGAACGCTGGGTTTTCAAAGGACTAAGAGGTAAGTATCTGAAGTCTTTGAAAACCTAGATTAAAATTCTATTGTGTGAGAAATGGGTTATGCCGCTATATTGATGTTTAGAAGAGGCTCGTCGAGATCTACACGAAGTGGGAAACAGTTCAAAAACGTTCTAGATACAATTGCTGAGTACAGTCTTCTATTGAGAGCATCTGATAGCGAAGAAGAAAGTAATAGTCCGAAGATGCCCAGAGGTGCACCACAATCAGTAGATCATGGTACTATAGGAATTCCACATCTGTCCACACCACCTCTTCGATCACCTCCACCTCACACACCTACGCTTCCACCTCCACCTCCACCTCCGCTATTTAGTATGGTGAACACTATGAAGATTCCTATATTTAGGGGCTTGGGGAGAAAAGACCCTCTTCAATTCTAGTTTGTAGCAGATGTTGTGTGGAAGTCACAGTAGATTATGAATGACGATATGAAGAAAGTGCAGCTGGTCACAGGATTGCAACATAGAGCATTGACTTGGTATATTAAGTGCAATACGACTAATCCAATTGTGTCATTGAAAGACACAAAAGATGTGCTGAATAATTAATTCAAAAAGCCAAAGTCTCAAGCCCAGTATGTGACTAAGGTCAAAGAAATTAAGCAGAAGGTGAATGAATCTTCATGGTATATTGATGAAAGGCTAAAATGTCTACTACAACATGCTAATCTACAGATTTCAGATGAGCAACATAAGGACTGGTATATTGCTATGTTGTTGCCTCAATTGAGATTACCATTGTCGCAACAAAAGATTGGATCATGGGCTAAAGTGCTGGAAATTGCAATGAAGTTGGAGGCTTTGCCTATTCAGGATATGAATCTGGGAGTGCAGCAGATTCAAACATAGCTGTCTAGCCTGCATATGTAGTTTCAGGATCTCAAAAAGGGAAAAAGGCTAAAAAATGAGACCTGTTATGAAGTGTGGTGTTTAAAGTGCAAAGGAAATGGTCATGACAAGGATCATTGCCAAGTATATCAGAACTATATAATTGATGGAAGTCCTAACCCCCTGAAGCCAGAAACTTCTGCTGGATCAAGTGATGGTGTAATTCCCTAGTGCATTATCTACCAAATAACATGAAAACACTCAAATGACAATTTCCATTTGTTGCAGAAGTTCGTACAAACTCCCTAACAACTATTCTACAATTTTTGTAAGTCTGTAGGTCATGATGAGTGCAATTTCTGAGGTTATGAGTTAGTGATCGACAGAACTTCGATATATAGAGCACAAGCTAAGACACGTCCACAACAAGATCAAGGTGCACCTACAACGCATGAAGGATTCCAGGGACGAGGAAGAGGATGAGGGGTAGGAGCTGGAAGAGATCGCAGATAGATTATTTGTTACAATTATGGGGAACCAGGCCACTATGCGTGAGATTGTGAGAACTCAACACACCCCTCTTATTAGTATTGTTGCCATTTTGACCAAGTAATAAAAGATTGTCCTATAGTCATCACAAAGTTTCAAGAGAAGAAGAACTAGCAACCCACTCAGAACATCCAGATGATGAGGTGTGAACAACATGAGGATGGCCCAAGCATTAATATAGTTACGTGAAGCGATATAGCTACTGGGGAAGATAAAGCTGCAGGGAAACAACCAAAAGAGAATTCGTGGGTGTGTAAGGCTGCTGATAAGGATATTGAATTTGATTTGCATAAGGAAAAAGAAACATTTATGGAGGCGAAGAAGATCTTTGTGGATTCAGTATCTTCCACATCAAAGAATCAAAGTGCGTGGACAGACAAGCCTAAAGAGGTCATCGCTATGTAGGAGATAGATCCCTCATTATTGAAATCCTTCTCACAAACCTGCACGAAGCCCTTAAGGTACCAAAAAGTAGTGGAGGTGTTGTATCTCTGAGATAATAATGGTCAACTATTATGCCAAAGAATCTAAGATAAATTTTTTGGGGGTTTTGTTTTAATTTGGTAGACCAATGGATGAAACAAATATAGAACTAATATGCCTAACCTCTTGAATAATATCAATATCTTAGCATAGGGCCGCTATAAATATTTACACAGTGAAATAGCTTTTATGATGATGAGCAGAAACAAAAAAATAATATGATTTCCACAGTTTTCATATTGAAAATTTAAATAATCATAAGTACGAAAACCTTTAAACTATGTTTAAAGCTTTGAGAAAATACACATGAGCTTATAAAAGATGTTGATGATTTATTAATTTTGAGGAAATTAATTAAACAAACAGTCCATTAATTCATTCTCTTTATAGATTATCAGTTCAGAAAGCTTATAGGAAGAGATTGAAATGCAATTATTCCTACCTAGTTATATCTGCAAGACACAAGTATATGAAGAAAAACATAATGAATAACATTGAAAAACTTACAGGAAACACAAACTATGTAAAACAGAACTCATAATCCTTTGCTTCGTATTAATGATCCAGAAAGATTAATTACATCAAATGTCTAGAAATTCTTTTTCAAGGGTGCAACCCTTAATAACTCGTGAAGAGAGTTATTTATACAACAGTGGGACGAAAAATATCTTGAACTGTTTTTACAAAAATAGATTATTTCAAAATAAAAATTAAAACTACCTAATGATCTGGCACTATTTTGGTGTTGCACTGTCAGATGACTTTTACTGAAAAAGTTGAAAAACGTTTGAATCTGGATGACTGTTCCCTCAAAAACTGAATGCTGTTCAATTATAGTTATTCAAGTAAATATTTTAACTCTTCCCATAGTTTCTTATCTAGGATAGAAATATTTGTTACCCTCCTGTAGATTTCATCCATCTTGGTGTATTTAGTAAAAGTTGGTTTTACCAAAAATATATGCTTGATTTCATCCAAGATGAAGAAAGAATCCCTGAGTGTTTTTACTATGAGAGCTGGTGTTGTTGATCCTTTGTTATTGGAAACTGAAGTTGCATGGGTGCCCACCTCTGTTAAATTCTTGACATAATCCTCAATTGGCATTAATTTATCATTAACAACCATCATAGAAGGTAAACCCTTGCCGACCAAAGGTTCAATGTTGTTGAAAAATCTCTGAGCTATGTTGTTATCATTGCTGCACTTTTCTCGTAGCTGAAGGGTGATATTTTTCTTAGTGATAATCTTCTTTACCTCTAATAACATTGTAGTTCTTTATTCTTAATTCCTCAAGCTCATAGTCATCCTTGGAATTTAGAAATTTGATTATATCAGAGGTCATCTCTGGCATATCCTCCAGCTGCTTAGTTATGGTTTCCACTGCTTCTTGAGCTTTTTCCAGGAGATCTTTCTGATTGAATATTATCTTAATGGAAGGCCAAATCTCCTTGATTTCTTCAGTGATTTCTTCCCATAGGATTTTTTTTTCTAAACCCAACTTGTTTCCTATGAAGGAATCTATGAGTTTTCTCTGCAAGATTTCCACTTGGCCTTTGAGTCTGTTTGTTTCAGTTGTATGTGAAATGTTTGATATAGACTTCATGAGTCGTACTTCTTTGAGTTCATCCTTTAGTTTATTGATTTCTCCTGTTTGGATAGAGAGGTTCTGAATAGCTTCAGTAAGTTGTTTAGCTCCTTCTGATGTACCTGTTGTTCATGTAGTGGATGAAGTAGAAACTCTAGTGACGGGAACTGCTGCAAGAGAGACTACATCCATTGAAGTTTGAATGTTCTTGATAGCTTCCTCCTTCTCCTTAAACAAATTCTCCATATGCTCCTCCATTTTTTTAATTTGCAAATTCTATTCTATGATGAGCTTCATCATATCTAACTTTTGAGTCTCTGTCTCCTCGATTTCTTTGGCCATTGGATCCTCAGATGCTAGTAGTTTTAGCTGTTTCTTTAATGCTACAACCCCATTATTCTTTTTCTTAACGAGCTCCTCTACATCATTTCTGTTTGAGGGATCATATCCCATCCTTAGCACTAGGTTTTCCAAGGATTAAATCTTGGTATCCTTTGGTAACGAGGAGACCTTCTCCAACTTTAATTGTGACTGAATGTTGGCCAATGTAACTTACATTTTTGACAAAGTCATAGTAGTGTTTGTCAAGGTTGAAGCAATCGTCTGTGAAGTTTGTTTGTGCATCTCAATTTGATTAATTAGATGCACATCCTTGACATTAAAGTCAAAAGAAGTGTGTTTTTGGTATTGTGTTGTAGACCCGGGCTAAGGAACTTGGGCTTGCAAGAAAGCCATTTGCATCTTCCCCTTCTCTGAGTCGCAGACTGAAAGAAGCCTGGCTTGAGAGCTAGAAGAATGCTTCCAGAACTTGGTGTAAGTATTCAACTTCAGTTCTTCATTCTTTCTTTTGATTTCAATAAAGACATGGAAGATTTCTTCCTCTTTGTTCTCTTGAATGCCTCCAACAATTTGGACTATATGATGTTCATGAGAAGTGGTAGATTGAGTTGGAGATTGTATAGAATCTTCACTAGACTATGAATCAATATTCATAGAGACCCTTTGTTTCTTTTTCCTGTGAAAGAATTTGAGGCCTTGGCTTGTTTCCTCCATTGCAGGTGAAGATTGTTCTTCCCTCCCTCTCTTGGCAGTCTTTTCCTGCAGAACCGGAGTTTGCATATTTGATGTAGAGACTGCCTGCTCCTCAGCCTCTTGGAGGGTATTATCTATCCATTCCAACTAATTCTTGAACTATTCTATCTCAGGCCTAGTTGTATGATGATATGATGTGAACTTATTTTCCACCCTGAGTTTGGAGATGACTCCTAATGGGTCATATGACCAAGAGAAACTGAGAGAAAGTTTCATTTCTTTTAATAGCTTATCAACTTCCTCCCTTGCTGCCCTGGTATTACAAATGAAGGGACCAACTTTAGCTTTAAGCTTAAATTGTGATTTCTTTTTGGAAGCTACAAAATGTACTTCATTTGCATTCAATCTTTGCCTCAAGTACTCCAGTGCAAAGATTCTAATAGGGAGGTACTTTGGCAGTTTGTAGGATGGAGGATCACAGCTAAAAACCCTAATTTCTGTGTAGTTTTGGTAGCAATACCAATCTCCTGTTGCAGCTTGATCTGTGAATTGAATTTATTTGACAATCTCCTCACTGATCCTTGGTAATGGAGTGCTGCTCATAAGGCTGAGGGCTTCATGAATAAATATTTCTATGAACTGCTTGTATGTGAATTCTTCTTTCTCCTTCATCCCCATTGAAGTCCAGAAAATCATTGACTATTGTTGTCCTTCTTCATCAAGTTTCTACAAACAAAATGGGAATTTGTCTCCCTATATAAAAAGATACACAAGTACTAAAGCATACTTCAATACTTCTTCATTGTTAAATTGGACAAACTACTCATGTATGGTTTTAGCTATGAAATGACTAAAATCATAAATAACAGTAGACTTAGAATCATAAGAAAACATGGATAAGAAACCAAGGATGGCTTCATGACAGACTGTTCAGAGTGATAACCAAAAAAATAGGACAGGATAGTAGTAATATGTCGGGTTCTATCAAGAAAGATAGATGAATCATAAGCGGGATTTCTCTTTGGTAGAGGACTACTAATTGCTAAAAACAGTTCCAGGGTCTGGGATCTCTTGGTAAAGTCTAGTTTGTTATAAGCTTCTATCAGGTTTTCATGGGAAAAAGGATGACTTGGTATAGTGGCAAGGGCCTGCAACATTTTCTCAACTGAATCAACGTTAATGGGACAGAGGGTTTCTCCAGCAGGTGAGATAATTGCTCTCTGGCTGGGATCATAGGATTCATGGCATTTTCTCACAAACTCAGGAGCTTTGTGTATTTGTGGAAAAATATAGTGGGATAATTGGGATTCCCAGAGCCCAATTTCATCACTCTGGTCAATTCGCTGCTCTTCCCACCAACAATAAATTTCAAATAAATAAAATTGAGAAGAAGTCTCAATGATTTTGCAATCCTTGTCAACTAATGGAGTATGGTGGAAATCAACATGTGGGTGAATTAGAGGAATTGAAACTTCTACAATTTTTTTTTCCTTGGCAGGAATTTTTTCAAACGAAACTACAGAATATAAATGAAAAAAAGGTAAAAGGAGTTACCAGAGTGGAGACAAGCAACTGACAAGTGGACCTAGAAGATGTGTTTGCGAACAGGACAAGTGGCTGAGCTGTATGAACAGGTAGGCTTGAAGAATAATATTGGTCACAGAAGTTAACTGTGTAACCTTCGAAATGCATGAAACAATGTTTATAAAGAGGAAAATGGAGTGGGAGGGTGGTGGCAAACATTCGAAAATTCATTAATTATCCAACTAGTTAATTAACGGACATTTGGTTATAAATGCACGGGAGCGGAAATGAATGTGCAACGAATAGGCAACAGATGATTGGACAGGAGATGTGAAGTGAAATGTGACGTGGAGGTAACACGGGGCGGTGGTAAACAGCTATGGAGGATACCATGTTCAGGGGTAAGACAGAGTGGTTTGTTGTTTTGAGATTTCTAGTCCTAAAATCCTAAAAGGTATTTTTTTTTTGTTTATGTAGGAGGTATTAAAGACTACCAATTTCATGCCCCCCCCCCCCGGGCCGATAAACTTCAGACGGCGAATGAGGGCCAAAAGGGAGTGTGGTTTGTATGATTGTGGAGGAGTGTGTGGAATGAGAGGTGAGGTGGAGGGAGTTTAACATGTGAGCAGGGAATGAATGGTTGGGTTGTGATATGATAGGTGAACACGGCGGCTATGGGCCTGGGTGATTTAACGAATGGAGTGATAGCATATGAATGGAATAACATAAGGTCAAAACTTTGGTTATTCGAACTCCCATCATCAATATGTTTCCTAATGTTTTTATCTTTAGGAAATAACCATTTCAACTTCTCAAACTTTCACATTTCTACCTACCCTTCTATTCCTAACATTTTTACTTATCCTTTTAGAGTGAATTTAAACTAGCAACCCAATATTTTCTTTTTATGAACAATCTATCTCTATACCTTATTCCGTCCATTTTCTTAGATTAAACTGTTGAGACAATTTATTTTCTACCTATGAGAATTAATTTAAAACAAATCCAATTATGATGCAACTGTATAATTGGATAAAATAACATAGTGTGGCATCTAAACAAACTATACACAACTATTATTTTTCAAACTAAATTTAGAACATAGTGGCATTTAGATTTGCAACACTTTTAGAGTTGATTTCTTTTTCTTTTCTGTCTAACCTAACATTTTTTTTTGCCTTCATTTTTTAGGGCATGTACCCTAACATTTTCTTTGATATGGACATATTTATCAAAATATTTTCCTAACATTTTTTATTCAATATTCTTTTTGTCCACATCCTATCTTAACATTTTGTAAATATATTTCACTTTTTGTATAATTTATTCTAACTTATCAAAACCAAAAAATGCTACAACATCGGCTCCAACTGGGGACTTCTTTCTCCTGTAGAATGCAGAGAACCTATAGACCCATGGGCCTTCTCCTCGGGCTATGGAGTCCTTCGTTGTAAAAAATCTCACTGACAGCTTGAAAAGTAAAAGAAACTAGAGTTTTTACAATGAAATGTATTCCAACTTCTTAGTATTGAATGAAATGTTTGAGAAACCTTCTATTTATAGGATAAGTGGAGTATAGTCCCTCAAGTATTTGTAGCACAAAAGTGTTGTTTCCCTTCACTTCAGCAATTGCTAAAGGACCAAACCACAGGTTATCAAACTTTCCATGCTTTCCCTTTTCCTCCCTCCTGGAGTCCCATCCTAGAACTAGGTCACCTTCCCAAAAATCCCTTTCCTTGGATCTTTTGTCAAACAGGATTTTCATCTTATTCTGATATTTCTTCAATTTGTAATGAACTTCATCTCTGTTCCCATTTAGTTCAATAATCTAATTTATCCTTCTTGAAAAATCATCAGGTTCCTCTGTTGAGTCTTGCAAGAATTTTAAAACTGGGAAAGCCAAATTGGTGGGAAAAATTGCATCTTTCCCATAGACTAACTGAAAAGGAGATTTCCCAGTAGATATTTTTGGAGTTATTCTGTTGGCCCATACTGCATAAATTAAATGAGAGTCCCTACTCTTTTTGTGATTTGCTAGGGTCTTTTTGATTACCTTCACCATAATTTTATTTGAGGATTCAGCAAGGCCATTACCTTGAGGGTAGTATGGAGTTGAATGATGTAACAGAGTCTGATATTTCTGGCAAAACTCAATCATTTTATCGCTATAGAATTCTACTGCATTATCTGTGACAACTTGAGTTGGGCAACCAAACCTAGATAAGATATTTTCTTCAATGAATTTAATTACTACTGATTTGATAGCATTTCTTACTGGAATTGCTTCCACCCATTTAGTGAAGTATTTTATTGTTGTGAGGATCCATCTATGCTAATTACTTGAAGTGGGATGGATCTCTCAAGCAAAATCTAATGCCCATTGAAGGAAAGGTGTTGAGATTATTGATGGTACTAGTGGAAGAGCTGCTAGTTTCTTCTTACCAGCAAAAATTTGACAAGGAACACAACCTCTGGCCTTTGCCCCTACTTGTAAGAACAATGTTGGCCAATAAAATCCTCCCCTTAAAATATTGTATGCTGTTTCTCTCCAAGCATAATGTCCTCCACAAAATCCTGTATGAAACTGATCAATGATTCCTTCAGTTTTTTATTCTGTTAAACATAATAACAAAATATTCAATGGATCTTTCTAGTACAAATTTGAATTTATGATGCAGTACTTGACTGCTTTCAATTTAAGAGTTTTACACTAGGCTTTGGAGAATGATGACGGACATTAAAAATGGAGCAGAAAATTTACAATGTCTTGAGACCAATCTCACAATAGAAATTTGTCATCAATATGTAAAGGGCTGATCTGATCTCAAGGTAAAGGTTCTTGTGGATTATTTTCTTTAGGTTGAAGAGAAGGTTCTTGTGGATTCTCCCCTTCTACAAGGATGGAAGGTTCTTGTGGATTCTTCCCTTGTAAAATTAGGAAAGCTTCTTATGGATTCTTCCCTTGTGCAAGGACAAAAGGTTCTTGTGGGTTCTTCCCTTGTACTTCTAAAATAGAATTGATCCCAAGCACTTTGCAATTGGATTCTACTAGAATCTTGGCTAATCCTTGGCCTTTTACTAGCTTTGTAGTTTTGATAGTTAGATCAAACTCAAGTATTTCAGTGATCCACCTACCTCTTTTCCATCAATGTCATGTTTAGTTAAAATGATTTTTACAGCACTATTAGGAACATAAGCAGTAATAGGTGAATGTAGGACATACATCCTAAAAGATTTCAGGGCTTGAATGAGGGCATAGGCTTACTTCTAGATTATGTCATACTTAAGCTCAAAATCTCTCATAACCTTACTGAAAAAGGCTATGGGCTGGTCATGGGAATCTTCATTCTTTTGTAATAGAATAGCAACAAGGGTTGTTTTTGAGGCAAAAGAAAAGATAATGAATGGTTTAGTATAATTAGGGCTAGCCAAGGTGGGAGCTTCAAAGATAGTTTTTTTGATATGATCAAATGCATGCCTGGAAGAGAAAATCCATTTAACTTCATGATCCTTTCGGAGCACGTCAGTTATATCTTTTACAATCTCTGCATAATTTGGGATGAATCTCCTTAAAAAATTAATTTTGCTCAGAAAAGATTGAATTTCTCTCTTGTTTCTAGGTAAGGTCAATGTTTCAATGGCAGACACATGCTTGGGATAAATTACCACTCCTTCCTTTGAATTTATATGGCCTAATAGTTTTACTTCTTTGATAACAAACAAAGACTTTTTAGGGTTCAATGATATCCCAAATTTCCTAGACCTGTCAAAAACCTTGATCAAGTGCTTTAGATGTTTCTAGTTGGATTTAGAAAAAATAGTAATGTCATCAATATAAATAACCACAAATTTGTTAACCTGACCCATAAAAGCTACATCCATAGCTCTCTGAAATGTTTCTCCAACATTTGATAAGCCAAATGGCATTCTAGCGTACATAAATGTACCCCAAGGTGTAGTGAAGGTTGTCTTTTCCCTGTCTACTGGATCAACATTTACCTAATTATAACCAAAAAAACCATCAAGCATTGAAAGTATTTGTGCTCCTGAAACAATTTGAAGTAACTGATCCATTTTGGGCAAAGGGTAATTATCCTTTAATGATGCTTTGTTCAAATTTCTAAAGTCCACAGAAAGTCTAATTTCTCCATTCTTCTTCCTAACAAGAACTAAATTTGTAACCCAATTAGAATATCTAAGAGGGAGAATGATTTGGGCATCTATAATTTTCTTAATTTCCTTTTCTACAATTGGTAGAAGGGCTGGATTAATCCTCCTAAGTTTCTGTTGGTAAGGTATTGCTTTTGGCTTCAACGGGATCTTATGTTGTATTAATGAATCATCATAGGTTTTTAGATCATCATAGGTCCAAGCAAAAACATCCTTATAATTTTTAAGTAACTTAAGATATTGAGTTTTAATCTCAGGGTCTAGAGATGCACAGATTTTGATGTTTTTGACATCATCATTTGTTCCAATGTTAATTTCTTCTATGTCCTCTTCCGAAGAAATGGATTGAGGATTTTGGAGGACATCATTTTGATCAAACAATTTGTAGGTTTTAACCCTGTACAGAAATTACCTGCATACGAATTCTTAAACAAAGAAAATAAACAATGCAAGAGAATAACCCATAAAACACATATGCACAGAGATTTTTCCCTAGATCCCAAAACCGGGACTACCAGCTTGATTTTTCATTATGTTCCTTTCAATGTTACAATACATATTTATACATGCCGAAGCATCCAATACCATGGACCGAAAACCATCGCGTCCAATACCATGGAACGAAAACCATCGCGTCCAAAAAACATGTGCGAAAATCATGCACAAAACCATAGGTGGGTCCGCCCAACCTAACATATGGTCCAAAACCAAAATTTTCCGGGGCGCTGCCCCGGACCCCATAAAGTGGGGTTACGGGTGCCCTTCAAACCCCCTATTAACTACGTGGAAAGAATATAACACAACCCAACAATCTCCCACTTGTTGTTTTCTTTCCACAGGAGAGCTTAGACATTTTTTCAGCCCTAAGATTCCCATTGCTTCTCTACACCAAGAGAACTTCTCAGAGCTCACAGATTTTGTCAATGCATCTACAATATTCTTCAAAGTGTCCACCTTTACCAGCAACACCTTTCTGTCTTCTATCATATCCCTCACAAAGTGATACTGAACATCAATGTGCTTTGTCTTTGAATGATAAGCAGGGTTCTTTGCCAAGAAAATTGCACTTTGGCTGTCACAGTCTATTCTTATAGCTCCCTGTACTAACCCCATACTTGAACACAATCTCTGCAACCAAACTGCTTCGTTGCTTGCATGAGTGGCTGCCATGTATTCTGCCTCTGTAGTTGATAGTGCCACTACAAATTGTTTCTTACTCATCCAACTGACTGCACCTCCAAATATGTTAAACACATACCCACTTGTAGATCTTCTCTGATCCAGATCTCTAGCCCAGTCTGCATCAACAAATCCATGAATATCCAACACTCTGTCCAATCCTGGTCTTCCTTGGTAGCACACACCATAATCACTAGTGCCACGCAAATACCTGAAAACCCGCTTCACTGCTGTCCAGTGCTCCTTCCCAGGTTTTGACATAAACCTGCTCAATAATCCCACTGCATGTGCAATGTCTGGTCTAGTACAGACCATTGCATACATCAGGCTACCCATTGCACTTGCATATGGAACACGGGACATGTCCTCTTCCTCTTCTTGTGTCTTGGGACACTGTTCAGCAGATAACCTCACACCTACAGGAATAGGAACCTTCACCGGTTTACTATCCTGCATATTAAACCTTTGGAGTATTGTCTCGACATACTTCCTCTGGTTTAACCAGAGCTTCCTCTTTGACCAATCTCTTTTAATTTCCATGCCCAAAATATAGTTTGCAGCACCAAGATCTTTCATGTCAAATTTGGAGAACAATTGGGTCTTCAAATCCTGGATAATTTCTTTGTCATTTCCAACCAGCAACATATCATCCACATACAAGACCAGATAAATAATACGGTCACCAATTAATTTAAAATACACATAATGATCTGCTTTGCTTCTGGTGAAGCCAAGTCCCCGTATAAATGTATCAAATTTCTGATACCACATCTTTGGTGACTGTTTTAACCCATACAGAGACTTCTTTAACTTGCATACCAATTCTTTCTTACCCTTCACTGCAAAGCCTTCAGGTTGCTTCATGTAGATTTCCTCTTCCAAATCCCCATGAAGAAATGTTGTCTTCACATCCATCTGTTCTACCTAAAAATCAAAAGCAGCAGCAACAGATAAAATTAATCTAATAGAAGTTACCTTGGCAACAGGAGAAAAAATATCACCAAAATCAATTCCTGGCACCTGGGAATAACCTTTTGCTACCAACCGAGCTTTGTATTTCTCCACCTTTCCTTCTACATTTGTCTTCTTCTTGAACACCCATTTGCTGCCAATGGGTTTCCTTCCAGCCGGCAACTCCACCAGATCCCAAGCCTCATTTTTGTGCAAAGATGCCATTTCATCGACCATGGCCTCTTTCCAGAGTTTTCCATCCTCTGAATCCACTGCTTCCTTCACAGTTATGGGATTATTATCAGTAACAAACAAAGCAAAATTTGAACTGAAAGAAGATGGACTATACCTTTCTGGCTGCCTTATTTCTCGAACTGATCTTCTCACAGCCGGAGTTTGTGGCTCTTCATCTTCTGATTCCTCCTCTGCTGCAGAGTCTGATTCTTCCTCCTTTGGCTCAAACTCTATCTTCTCAGGTTCCTTTGGTTGGACTTCATGTTGAATAACATCTTTTACCTCTCTGAACAACACATCTCGGCTATACACAACCTTCCGTGTGACTGGGTTCCAAAGCTTATAACCCTTTAAACCATCCTTATATCCAATAAAGATGCACTTTTCAGATTTACTATCCAACTTGGTTCGTTTCTCCTTTGGAACATGTACATATGCATCACATCCAAATACCCTTAGATGTGAAAGAGAGGGTTTCTTACCAGTCCATACTTCTTGTGGAGTCTTATCCTCCAACGCTGATGAAGGTGATCTGTTGATCAGGTAACATGCAGTATCCACCGCCTTTGCCCAGAATTCCTGTCCTAACCCGGCACCACTGAGCATGCTTCTTGCCCTTTCCATCAACGTCTTGTTCATTCTTTCTGCGACTCCATTTTGCTGAGGTGTATATGGAGTAGTCTTCTGTCGTGCTATTCCACACTTCTTACAAAATTCTTCAAATTCCTTGCTGCAAAATTCTCCACCATTATCTGTCCTCAGCACCTTTATCTTCTTCTCTGTCTGATTTTCCACCAGAGCCTTAAATTCTTTAAACCTATCAAAGACTTCAGATTTCTTCTTAAGAAAATATATCCATGTATTCCTTGAGAATTCATCTATGAATGATACATAGTACACAGACTTACCCAGTGATGGAACCTTCACAGGTCCAAACACATCACTATGCACAAGCTCTAATATCTATTTCGTCCTCTTACCACCAGAGGGGAAACTCACCCGATTCTGCTTCCCATATACACAATTTTCACAGAAATCAAAATCCAGAGAGCTATTATTCATACCTTCTACCATACCTTTACCATGAAGTATTCGAAGGCCCTTCTCTCCACTATGTCCAAGCCTTTGATGCCACAACATGGTCTTCTCTCCAGAGACCACTAGATTCTCTACTCCATTTTCAGGAACCATAGAACTATTGCACCCATCAACAACAGTGCTACCTTGCAGCTTGTACAGAGTTCCAATCCGAACTCCCCGCATTAATATCAGTGCTCCTCGAACCATCTTGCAGGTGTCTTTCTCGAACACTGTCTTTACACCTGCATCATCCAACTTGCTTACAGAAATCAGATTTCTGGCCAATGCAGGAATATGTAGAACACCCGGAAGTGTTCTAACCCTTCCACCTTGCAACTTCAACTTTACTTTTCCCCGACCAATGATTCTAGCCTTCCTATCATCTCCTAAGAAGACATCACCACCATCGTATTTCTCATACTCGCAGAACCACTCTCTATGGCGAGTGAAGTGAAAAGATGCACCTGAGTCAATCAACCATGCCTCATGATCTACATGTGTACTTGAAGAAACCAAGTACACATCCCCACCTTCATCTGAGGTGGTTTTCGCCTCTACAGAAGGAGCATCATCAGATCCCTTTCCTTTATCAGGAGCTTTAGATTTACAATCCCTTCTGAAGTGCCCTTCCTTTCCGCATTTCCAGCACACCACCTTTGTAGGTTTTCCTGGAGATTTAGATCTCCCTCTAGATTTAGATCTCCCACTCGATGACTTATTTTTGTTTCTGTTTTGGGACCATCCTCGTATAGACAAGGCATCACCATTCTGGTTGTCCATATTTTTCCCTCTCATCTCCTCCGTCAGCAAGGCTGAGACTATTTCATCAAACTACAAAGCAATTGCATTGCTACCTATTGCAATAACCAGACTATCCCACGAATCTGGTAGAGAACACAACAAACTGATGCACTTATCTTCATCTGAAATTTTAATATCAACAGATAATAACTGACTTACCACAGTATTAAACGCATTCAGATGCTCTGTCACCGAGTCTCCATCTTTCATCCTCAGGTTATACAGCTTTTTTCGCAGGAACAGTTTATTCACTAGAGACTTAGATTGGTACAAAGTCCCTAACTTGACCCACAAAGCCTTTGCCGTAGCTTCCCCTGATACATTCAGCAATACTGAATCCGAGACACACAATCGTATTGTGCTCTTTGCCTTCCGATCAAACTTCTTCCATTCTTCATCGGTCACTCCATATGGTTTAGTACCCGGATCTACCGTGATCCACTGATCTTTATCCACCAACAGATCCTGCATCTTGAGTTTCCACAACTCAAAATTCTGACCATTAAACTTCTCAATCTCTATCTTTCCACTGCTCGCCATCATCTTTCACCACCAAAATCGATCTCGCAGATCTCCCACTGAACAGGGTCTACCACAGGTCCGAGCGAAACCCCTCAGCAACAAAGGCGTCCCCTTGAAGCCAAAACAGCTCTGATACCAAATGTAGGTTTTAACCCTGTACAGAAATTACCTGCATACGAATTCTTAAACAAAGAAAATAAACAATGCGAGAGCATAACCCATAAAACATATATGCACAGAGATTTTTCCCTGGATCCCAAAACCGGGACTACCAGCTTGATTTTTCATTATGTTCCTTTCAATGTTACAATACATATTTATACATGCCGAAGCATCCAATACCATGGACCGAAAACCATCGCGTCCAAAAAACATGTGCGAAAATCATGCACAAAACCATAGGTGGGTCCGCCCAACCTAACATATGGTCCAAAACCAAAATTTTCTGGGGCACTGCCCCAGACACCATAAAGTGGGGTTACGAGTGCCCTTCAAACCCCCTATTAACTACGTGGAAAGAATATAACACAACCCAACACAATTTTTCTAAAGGTATCAAGCCTTTGGGAATAAAATTGCTAGACAATCGAATAATATCATGATCAACAATTTTTGAATTGAAATCTAAAGTATCATTCCCACTTGTATTTTCATTTATTTCGGATCTATCTTCATCAATTTGTAGAATATAAAATTGATCTACAACCTGCAGAAAAGATTTCAAATGTTCATCATCTTCAAATATCTACTAGTGTTTTAGATTGTCTGGGATAGATGGTCTATACTTGACTTCTATTTGGTAGAGTGAATTAGTCTGATTAGGAATTTTAAAGCAAATAGCAGAAACAGCTAAGTCATTGGCATGAATATTCTTATCTCTTGGAATATAAGTCAAATTAAAAGCATCAAAGAAGTTTTCAACTGAATCCCATACTTCATTTCGGGAAGACCTAAGTCTAGGGTGTTTAGTCTGGCAAATATTTCTCACTTGTTTGACAATAAGTTCTGAATCAGTAAAAACACTTAAGCTTCAAACCTTTAAGCTTTTGGCTAATTGCAATCCCAAAAGGAAAGCTTCATATTCAGCCACATTATTTGTAACTTCGAAGTCAAGCTTACATGATTGGGTAATGTTTTCTTTTTCTGGTGATATTAAAACTACTCCAGCTCCTGCTCCATCTTTTGTACAGAAGCCATCAAAGAATAGTTTCCATATATCAATTTGATTTGGTGCTGGAATTTCAATTACATCTTCAATTTTAACTTGAGTTTCATGCACTTGATTTAAAGAGAGTTGAAAGCAACCAAAATCTTGGTCAATTGCATAAATTGAATGGTTTCATGGCTGGTCTATTTTGCAAATAGTGTGCACAAATCTCACCTCTATATATAATCTTAGTTGTTCTCCCCCATAAACTGGAATAGTAGCATAAGACATATCGATCTAAGGAGTTCCCCCTAATTTGGCACAATAAGACCTAGAAAGGAGCATTCCAAAATTGGGAGGGATATCTGTGACAACTATATCAAGTACTACACTGTTCACTAGGATTTGGGCAAGGGTGACTACTAAATCCTTAATCAATCCTAAGCAAGGCACCCTTTTAGAATCAAAGTTGTACAAGTCATGATAAGATCTAGTTATGTCAATTTTAAAATGGTCCATGATAGTTTTTGGCATGAGGTTATTTGATGCTCCAAAATCAAGCATAAAATTATACAACATGGAATCATTTGTCTTAAGAGTTACATAGAAAGGAGGCACTATTTCATCAATCATATCTGAGCTAGGGCCAAAAACAACTCCTAGTTTTTCATCTTGCAGACCAATGATATCGCCTTCAGCATCAACTGAGGTATTTTGTATCCATTTGGAGACTTGATTTTTAAACATAGGGTTTTTAGAAAGTTCTGAAAGAGGAATTGGGATTTTAACTCTTTCTAACTCTTTTCCAACATTAAATGTAGTCAAAGCATTTTTGTCATTTTGAGGAGTATCAATTGACTAATTTAATGATCAAATAAAAGTTGTTTGAGTTTCAACAGTTTTGGCATGAGGTTCAATTACTGGAGTTTCCTTAGGAGGTCTTCCAGGGCCAAGCATAGGCCTAAGGTCATATCTTTTGTTCAACTCTGCAATTAAAAATTCAAAGAAAGCATGGTATTTAGAAACCTGTGAAGATTCTTGATCTTCTTGAACCTAATTTTGTTGTGTAAGAGGAATAACAACTGTTTGATTAGGGGAAGTATCCATATTATTTATATCTTCAATGATGGTCATAGTATTATCATCAGGTTGTTGATCATCTATCGACAAAGGAGTGGGAATCTGCTGATCATTACTAGGTCTCTGACGAATTTGTAATTGTGGATTTCTTTTATATTGACCTTGATATCACAATAATTTTCCAGCATCTCTTGAATTTCAATTGGGAAATCAGAAATTTGAGTAGAAGTAGTTATTACCTTGGGTTTGCAAATCAATACAAAATTTACCCCATCCTCTTCAATCTGCTGCAAGTATTCTTTTCCACTAAGCAATAGAGTCTTTGGATCAGATTTTCTTGATGCATCCTCTTCTTCCATAGGTAGAAATGTATGACTAATACCCTCTTTACCAAATTTGTATGTGTTCTTTTTTCCATCATGCATAGCTCCTTTGTCATACTGCCAAGGTCTTCCTAGCAATATGTTACACACATCCATAGGCATCACATCACACAGAATTTTGTCTTTGTATTTGCTCATCTACAACTCCACTTCACACTGTTCATTCACTAAAAAATGATGTCCTTTTTGAAGCCATGACACCTTGTAAGGTGTTAGATGTTTCTTTGTCTTTAATTTCAACTTTTCCACCACTTCTGTAGAGACCAAATTATCGGTGCTGCCGTTATCAATTACCATTTGACAGCATTTTCCTTTAACCTTGCACACATTCCTGGAAAAAGTCTTTCTCTGTGCTGGTTCAACAACTTCCTTTGCTAGCTTTAACAAAACTTTGTTAAATACCAAAGATTCCCCTTTCTCTGGTACATTTTCTTCTTCTGGCACCTTTGTTGCTTCCTCTTCAGTTAGAGCAACAATTACATTTCTTTGATTTGTCACTACATTTTTTGGGCACTCATAAGCTCTGTGTCCCAGCTTGTTACATCTGTAACATCAGATTTCTCTTCCTCTTCCTCTACCTCGTCTTCCTCTGGAAAACTTCTTTGACCACTTGCATCACCTTTTGTGGGTGTATTCTTATTCAAGCTGCTACTAGCTCCATCTCTAGGTATTGTAGATCTTCCTCTACCACCTTGACTTCCTCTTCCTCGGAAAGTACCTCTACTTCTAGCAGATTCCTTCCTCAGGAGTTTTTCTTCAGCCTTCAATACCATCTGATAAGCCTCTTCTACTATTTTAGGAAACACCACACTTATCTCATCTTGGATCTCCATTCTGAGACCATTTATATATCTTGCAACCTTCTCTTCTGTATCTTGAATTTGCCCAGCTCTTATACTCACTTTATAAAATTCCTTTGTGTATTATTTCACTGTCAAAGACCTCTGTCTAGGATTCTGTGTCTGTCTAAATAATGAAAGTTAATAATCACTTGGCAAAAACTTACCTCTTAACTTTGCCACCATCCTGTTCCAATTTTTAATTGGCTGCTTACCATGTCTCCTTCTTTCTGCCTATACTCCATCCCACCAAAGTGATGCATGTCCTTTCAATTTTGTGACAGAAAATTTCACTCTCTTTCCTTCTTCCATTTATTCATAATCAAAGAATTTATCCATGTCATTAATCTAGTCTATCAACTACTTAGGGTTTAAACCTCTTGTATAAACTGAAACATCAATTCTGGGTTTAGGTGTGGATCCTAACATTGATTTAAAGAATCTTGTTTCAAGAGTAACTTTTGCAGCTTCCTCTTCTTTTGCAGCTTCAACTTAAGGCTCGCTGACATCTCCAACACCTACATCTCTTTGATTTCCCATTTCCATTGCTTCTAATCTAGCTTGCATCTATTGCATAGCTTCCAAAACTTCATCATTTGCAATTGGTCTTACTCTTCTTTGACCACCACCACGTCTTCCTCCAACTTTGAAAGCCATGTTGGATTTATTATTCTGATCTTTGAGATCCTATTTAGTGTCAATAGGCTGCTCTGATACCACTAATGGTGGGCTGGTTGTAGGCGTTAAGGATAATCGTTCAAAACGAGAAACCATTTCTTCAAGTTCGGGTGGAACTTCTTCTTGGGTTTCCTTTGGAGTATCAGTCATCAACCTCCAATTTTAATTATTCTGCTGAAATAATAGAACTATTTAATTTACTCGGTATATGGCAAACCTTCAAATTTACCTCAGAACTAAAAGGAATTAAAACCTTGGTTCATAACCTTATCATGTACGAAATTTAAATTAACTCACCTGCATCTTCCGACGCGATCACTGTCAAATCTGACCCATCTAATCAAATGGCTATCACATCACCCACTTGCCAACTAGCTTGGTTGATCTCCACCATCGATCAATCCTTCTTGATCCAACGACTATCGTGTAATCTCATGTGAAATTTTACACAATGCATAAAAAGTCAAGAGTGCGTGAGAAAAGTGGTTTTCCCATGCTATGTGTCAACCCCTCAGGTTAATTGCGTGAATTTTCAAAATACCATTTACCACTTTGAGACCACGCGAGATACTGCTTACACCTATGAAGACCACTCTTCTATTTTGATTAACATCTGCGCTTGTTGGCACGTGATTACCATTAGATCTATTGGATCTATCGATCGGTTGATTCAAATCTTCTCCCGGGTTTCTCACAAATTTGTCAGGGTTTCCTCGTTCCGTCAAGACTTAGCACTTCTGGAATGTTCAGTCTATCTTTAATTTATATTATGTGATTTCGAATACATCTAGGTTGTTTCAATGCACAATGAGTGAAGATTTAGATGCGACAACACAAGATTATATAAAATCTAATTCTAAAGGCTCAAACTAGAAATCAACAAAACTCATAAATATTTTGAAGGAAATTAAAACCTCCAGGATTTGACCATTCATGCACAGTATTTATGAAGATACAGAGAGATTCCAAATTTTACATTCTAATCCTCCACAGCCAAAATCCCATTCTACTAATTCAAAACTTACATAAGTACATGTACATACAACAATCAGATCCTAAATCAATGGATCAAATCTGCTTAATCCTAGATAATATATAATCTACATGATATTATCCTCACGAATCTCAACTAAACCTAAATACTTGAATTAATTACAAGGTAATTCAAATCCTTGAATTCTAGCTTAAATCCTATCTAGAAAGCTTTGTAGAGTGATAGCTAAAGGATCCCACCCCTTTGCTTGTAAACTTTTTTTGTATTTTCGGAATAAAATTCAAAGTCTTTTGTCTTCAAGCCTCATGCTCCTACATCACTTGAAGATCAACACAGATACTATGCATCAGTGTGTTGTCGGTTCAGCCGCACCCAAGAAGACCATGTGCATGTTAGCAGAAGAGTTGGATGAAGGGGTCGAACCAATGCACCGGTTGTAATGAAACAAAGAGTTCACTTTAGCAGGATGTCACCATGAGGTGCATGCACACCATCACGGACGACCAGGTTTGG
Source organism: Pinus tabuliformis (assembly GCA_031772625.1). Lineage (NCBI taxonomy): Eukaryota > Viridiplantae > Streptophyta > Pinopsida > Pinales > Pinaceae > Pinus > Pinus tabuliformis. The sequence continues at coordinate 571,870,158 of CM062812.1, read as the reverse complement.
CATCAGCTCACTAGCTTCACCATCACAAGCACATCAAAGAGTTGGTCTCACCATAATGGACCGAGTGTCAGTGATGTCTTGCAAGGCTTGCTCAAGTCATGTTGTCTCACATGGGTACATGTGCATTGTAATGTTGAGTTATGTCAAGTGTAAGTCAATTGTCAATATATATATAATTTATCAAATGGTAAATTTATCAAATACTAAAACAAACAAACTATAATGTTTTTACTATTTATTTCTATATATTTTTAATATTTAATTTTACGTAATATCTTAATTTTTTTATATTAATGATAAAAAATTGCACTTTAAAATTTTTCAACAATACTTAATTTAATATTTTTGTATTTAAAATAGATTTACTATACAATTTACTATAAATTATTTTTTATATGTTATTATAAAGATAATGAATACCCTAACTTTTTTTTTCAATTTTAGCCTAAAACAAAAATCTAAATTTAATTAAAAAAATATTGTTTTTTTTCAATTTATTTTTTTTAACTTATATATTAAAAATCTATCTATTCCCTAATGGGGGTGACGAACATCGAGGCTCCAGATACGTGTGTAATGAATGTCTATATTCGATGGACGGGAAGGAGGATAAATATTTTGTCCTCCCATTATGTAAGGTGTAAAGTGAGTTTAACAGTGTTGTGTGCAAAATCTCATTCACTCTCTACAAGAATGTGTGCTGGTATGGTAAGTTGGTTTATGGTGGTCGTCGAGGTTCAAAATTTTCATATTGTTGTAGTGGTATGGTGGCTGGTAGCGTGTGGTCTAAGTAAGGGTAGTCTGTCTGGTTTCTTTGGCCCTCGAGTAGTCTGGGAGTGGTGAAGAAAACACCATCGTCACCCGGGCCTCCACCATGAATGGTTAGCAAAAGTGTTAAGTCTTTCTCCCATTTTATGCTTCCTCGCTTCTGTCAGCGGATTGATGGAATTTTGCATGGTAATTTGGTCAGTCTTAGTGTCTATTTATGCCCTGCTTTCTAACCTTCTCCTTGAGTGTTATCAATGCTTGGGGTGGTGTCTTTGTCTTATCTTCGTCAACTATCGTTTGGGTCTTCTGCTCATGGTGTTCTTACCCTGAAATCCTATGATGTTCCATTAGGGGAGCAACAATTGGACTTGGTGGTAGAAGGGCATTATGGAGGTAATTGTGGTGATAACCAATTGGTTTGGGTTCATTTCCCGCATCTTTGTGCTCCAGTGTCTAGTCCTTCTGTCAATTTCTTTGCACCGAGGTGCTTACCCTGTTAGAGGACAAGAAGAGGCTTCAGTCTAGTTGGCTTGTTTATTATCTGTAGGATTTCTTGCAACACTCTTGGATGGTGTGTGGTGGTTGTCATCTTTGAGGAGTAGGTTTCTGCTGGATAATTTGGGGTTGGATTTTAGTCTGCTTTGGCTCAAGATTTGTCGGGAGGTGTTGCAGATTGTTGTTTATCCTGTTTTGGGGGAATCTCCCTGGGCACTCACCATGTGTCCTGTTCCACATAATTCTCACTCCCAGCCCCAGCAAAAGGGAGCTTTAACCATTCAATGTGGTCCTCGCATCGAGATGAAGGCGGTGTGGGAGGGACGGGCTGGTGAGTGTCCAAAACAGGGTGGACTTGCTACTAGAGGTGCAATCTTATAAGTTTCTGGAGCCTGTGTTAGTAGAGGTGGTGCGAGTGAAGTGCGAGGTGGTCATGCAGCTAGTGGTGTTAAGAGAGGTAGTGTGATGCAAGGGGGTCAAGTAGGGGTGTGGGGTCAGAATAGTCGGTGGGGGCATGTAGGAGGTGCAGGCGAGTAGCTTCACTTTGATGCCTATCATGGCCTTCTCCAAACTATTCTAGACCGCTGGGAAGTTTGCAATAAGACTAGGAAGCATGAACATGAGACTATCATCGCCACGCTAAATCAATTGCATTACCTTCAATGCCATGTCAGAGAAAGGATTTTGGTGGTTTGGCATGGACAAAATTTGTTATATGAAAAGGTTGAGAAGCTAGAAACATAGATGGCTCACATCGAACAACATGTTCAATGTTCATATCGTACCCCTCCCCCTCTAGGGACTGGGCCATACAATCCAACGTCCATCACTTCTGATGATTAAGCATGGTCTCAGGTGTTCTTCTGGTTCTATTTGCCTTTTGGTGTTTTTTGCCTGTTAATCTTTGTACTTCTCCCTTAGTTTTGCTATTGTTTCTTTGTCATATGATGATAGCTTTAGTCAACAAACCCAGTCGGGGTGAGACTACTTGGATTTTGAGAAATATGAACTTTCCTTTTGATGAACGAATAGAACCTCGATTTACAACAAAAAAATATTCTATCTCTTCTTTTAATTTTTTTAATAGAAAATTATCTAACACTCTTATTAAGTTGACATCATCCCCTCATGCATTGTAAATATATTTTCACATCGTACATACTTTACAGCCAAATAACATCATAATTAATAAATTAAATTTATAATACTTTCCAACTATCACACCGCACCGAAGGTTTAGGAATATGTGATTCGTATTCTCTATTATAATTTAGAGAAATTAAATTTATAATAATTTCCAATTATCACACTGCACCAAAGGTTTAGGAATATATGATTCATATAATGATTCATGGATTCAATATTTGACCTTGGTAGATCAACTAGGAGCTTTTTGTATCCCTATCGTTGGTATGCGATAGTGAATTGAGACTAATCGGGGAGACCTCAAACATTTCTGATTTATTCTAGTCGTCAACCAACCCCCTCCTCCACTCTTATCATTGGTACGTGGTAGTGAATTGAGACTAATTGGGGAGACCTCAAACATTTCTGATTTCTTCTAGTCATCAACCAACCCCCTCCTCCACAATGTGTTGCCTTCAAATCAATGGATGTATTATTGAATAATAGATAGATGTACAGGAAGAAACCTCAAGATAAGGGAATAGCGTAGAACATCCATTATTCAAAACTATTTGGAAACCATTATCCATGTGGGAAACCTATATATTCTCAACCATTGACCCAATGTGGAGGCAATATATGCTACCCGTTAGATTATATAGTTGCCATAATCCAACGGGTGACATATACTACGACCCCACATTAACAGGTCAATGTACCAAGATATAAGCCTTGCCAACCACGTGGGGAGAGTTGTTTGAGAGAAATATCCACAACATCTTCCCATGTCTTATCCCCTCTCACGTGAACCTATTTTTCCATCAAAACTTGCCCAACAAACAACGTCAATCGCTAGCTAGGATAGTCATTCCCAAGGCTCTCAGGTTTATTTGCACCACGTCCAATGTTTGGCCAACCAACCATTACAATATTCACAACTCAACATTCTTTCCTTTTGGAAATTTCATTAACAATTTCAAGCCCACTCGGGTGTTGTTACAAATCCAAAGCATGAACAGGTACAATTTGTGAGTTCGGTTGTGCTCAACGTGGGTTTTCCTCTTAAAATAAAAATAAAATATTACAAATATAAAAATAATGTTTTTTTATTTAGTTTTAATAAAAATCCTATTAAAATATCAATAATCCCAATCTCAATATGGTCACTCCATTTTTCATTGATATTACAACCTACTATGTAAAAACATTTCACTCACTCTGAGTTATAAATAAAATATTTCCATGTATGGTCATTAGATTTGTTGTTAGTATTAAAACCTAATGTAATGCTATTTGAAGCTTTGATTGCTCCATCCTCTACGGAAATCCTCTTGACATCACATGTAGCTTGCAAGTCTATATCATAGATGGAATAAAATTTATGCCATATCTCCTTGGCAGTCTTAAAACATATTACTTTTTCAACATCTAACTTGGACAACCCTCTCATGGTTTCCTTCCTATTTTTTTTTATCAAACTTATCATCTATTACTACATTCTCCACAAATATCAATACATCCAAATCAAGAGCTTGTAGGTAGATTCTCATCCTTCCCTTCCAAGTTTTATAATTTTATCCATTTAAAAATGGAACTCCATCTGAGGTAATCTAGTCCTAGTTATCCATGATCCCTGATCTTCCATCCAACTGTTAAATTGATTTTGAAGGACACTAACTCTAGTACCAATTGTTAGAAACAATGGAAACCAGAACACTACTAAGAGGGGGGTAAATCAATAGTGTGACCAAATTATACAATTCTTCACAAACTATACTTTTCAATCACTTTAGAAATGTTTCATGGATGAGCAACACAACTCAATCATATAAAACACAGCATAATCATCATCAAAGATATAAAAAACATATACATAAGGAAAAAATATTCTTTTTATTACAAGAGTCAACTTGATTACATCAATGGCCCACAAGCTAATACTTGTAGGTTTATTAGCTAGTACTGAAAGGAACTTCTAGAATGCAATGAGGAGTGATCCCATAATACTTTTGGTTAAAGGACTCCAAAATTGGACTCTCCAAACCATAATCAACATTAAGTGTGAAATTTTTGCTAGTAGATTTTGTTATGAAATTGATAATGAAAATTAATTTTATCTTTGTTTATGGTTGCATAAAATTCACTAGAAGAGACAAGAACGATATCACAAAGGTTTGAATGGATTCCATGTGGAAATAAGAGTGCAATGGAGAAGATGAGGTTAGAATTACATTTTCAAATGTCTCCAATGAAGGAAGGATTACCATATATAGAACAAAGATAAGTTTCACATCGGATAAAAGGGAAAATTCTAGATTTAGATACATTATATTGTTACCTAGACCTGAATTTTTTTTAGGAAATTAAAGAGGCATTTAAAGGTTATAAAAGGAAAAAAAAAAATTGGAAGGGGGCGGTGGGGGCGGGCGGTTGGGGGGGGGGGGGTTGGGGGGGGGGGGGGAGGGCGAGGCGCATGCAGCAGAAGAGCATGCAAGAAGGGGGAAGGATGCTCATTAAATTTTGATTACTATGGAACTTATGACATTAACTCTGTTTACTATAAGTGTGATTGTGCTTGAATGATTTTAGTAGATTCAAACTTAATTATATATGATGTTTCAAGTCCATAGTTTGTTTTTAAAGAGTTTTTTGGATTTCTTATAAACTTGTTTTGGGAAGCTTTCAAGAACGAACACTGTTATTTGCATGGTTGTGATATGTGAATAAACAATGATTTAACTGCATCTTTCCTTTGTTGTATTAGTTCTGATTACACATATTTATGATTGAAATAACCTTTCAATATTGGTGTCTTAAAGGATAATTTTGATTTGTAAATTACTTAAGTCTGATTTTCTATGAACGAATTCTAGAAATTTAGATCGTTGGAGTATTTTGTTTATATATCAATTGGACTAATACTAGGACTGTAATGATTTATACACACACATATATAAGTCTTTTGCCAATTACTTGCTAAAAAAATTTAGGGTTTAAGTGTTGAGAGGTTTATTGTTCCATAGGAATTGTTATAGTAATTTGATTTTTCCTTAAGTAAGTTAGTTTCAGGTAATTATGTGTATATTTTCATTGCGTTTGATTCTTGATGTGAAATATGAAGGAAAGTCAAGACTATTATGTGCTTGCTTGAAACTTAGAGGATTGCAAGGATTTGTGGTTTCTTTGTCTTTTACAAAATATCATAAAAGTTAACTAGATTCTAAATTATAATTGCATTTATAATTTAAATTAGTCATTTAGTCTGCATTAAAATCCAAAAAATTACATGAACGAAATACAAAAAATTATTTTATATTTGTCCCAATTACATTAGTTTCTAGTTGTTTCCTTTTGTATGTATATGTAAATTGGATTTTGTATGTTTGTGTATAATGCTGTACATTCTATATTTAGTTATCAACACAAATACTTTAATACATTATATATAATTAAGTTTAATCTATTGTCTACATAATTAACATAAAACATCAACTCTAGTTCATGTATATAAACTTTTAGGATAATGATAAGATATTCCCCGCAATCTCTTCTTTGCAAGAGGAAGATATTTATAAGCTAATAGAGCATTTAAACACATTGGGAGTGGCTATTCAAACAAATTAGGTTTTGTGAAGAAATTTAGTTTTGGTCACATCCCCTTTGTTGACAAATGGCACAAAAGGCTACGTCAACGAAATGGTGCTAGAAGGAGGGCCTTAGGTAAATTAAATAATTGGATCATTATCCCTCAGCCTCTAATTTTTCTAGATTCAATCGTTCCTCTTTATGTCATCTCACCATGCCCTATAAGGCATTTTAAAGGACAAGTTTACCTATTCGAAGTCAAGTTATTTTTTTGCACATCTAAATAATGGCTCCGACACATATCATTGTTTTGGAACTCGCTTTTAATTTTCATTTACCCAATATTTCCAACCAGACAATTTCCCTTTTGTCAAGACTCACCTTTGATGCTGAAGGGAACAAAAATGTAGAAGATCATGTTTAAAAGCAAATTTCTAAGTGTTTAACACATAATATTATTGATATTAATGTTCTTTACAAATTATTTTCTCTCACATTTCGAGGCTGGGTTAAGTATTGGTTCTAATATTTTCTGCTTAATTCCAGTAATTCCTAGTATGAGTTTGTGTTTGAGTTTTGATCATATTTTAACAATGTTGATTTTGATGAATTAGAGGAAGAATTAATTTATCCAATGGAAGAAATAGGTGAATCATTAGAAAACTATTTTTCCTACAAAATTTGCAAGAAAATTCTTTTATGCCCATAATTCTTACCCATGTCATTCAATTTTATTCAAGAAGCGGGAAAAGGAATGGTTCTTCTTACCAATTATTCTTCTCATCCAAATTCTTGGACTGATACTCATTCTCCTCGGCGACTGACAATATTTCATTTGATGGTAAAAGGGTCTTTGTGCATGTTTATTTGAATTTCCCTTCTGAGGTATTCATGGTCGTTGCTGAAATGGAGCGTTCAACCTCTGTCGATTCATCTTCTTTTTCCTTTCTCGACACTTGAAGGCAAAGTTCCCTACATTACTACAATAAAAACATATGAGGGGTTGCATAACTTTATTTTGATTCTTGGAAGTCCTTTTATCTCCACGATTTCGCATTCTTTTCTTTTCAACTTTATTGTTGTTGGATATTTCTTTAACAAAGCTGGTGGGTCCTCTTAATGATGTTTCTTGGTCACTTTCATCTTCCAACATTGTTTCAGCCTGAGAGGAACAATGTTTGGTTTGAATGTCTTGAAATGCTTCTGAAGATTCATCAACTAATCATTTAATGTTCTATTCTCTTCTTCCAATTCCATATAGTTGGCTTTCAATTTGTTGATCTCCTTGAGATATGATATGAGTTGCCTCTTCAAATTTATATTTTCTTCAAGATATTCCAACTCAACAGAGGAGGAACTAGATTCACAACAAGTGTCAATTTCACTCACATCTTGTTCAATAATTTGTTCCCTTGACGACTCTAGTTATTATTCTTCTTCACTATAGGTGGACATGTCTTCTTATTTACCAATGTCTAGATCTGTTATTGCTATTAAAGTAGCTCCTTATTCACTAGTACTTGTGGTTGAGAAACTTGAAGATAAAATGCATATTGTCTGATAGTAACAAAAAAACAACAACTTACTTGCATATTTCATCTCCTCTGAGTGTTTATCAACAACTTAGCCTCTTGGTATACGAGGATCATTCTCTGACTCATGATATGCAAGTCTATTCGAATCTTTGAATGCTCGATCCTCTAGGGAAATCCTCTTGACATCACATGTAGCTTGCATATTTATATCATAGATGGACTACAATTTATCCCATATCTCATTGGCAGTCTTAAAACATATTACTTTTTCAACATCTAACTTGGACAATCCTCTCATGATTTTCTTCCTACATTTTTTTATCAAAATTATCATCTATTACTCCATTATCCACAAATATCCATACATCCAAATCAAGAACATGTAGGTATACATCCTTCCCTTCCAAGTTTTATAATTTGATCCATTTAAAAATCTAAATCCATCTTGTTGGGTGTGGAGCATGATTATTTAGAGGTCTTTGTTTCAGCCGAATGTATACCCAAGGAAGATTGTACACCCCTCCACGCAGGGGGGTTTTGGGGGCAATGCCCCTGAAGCTAAAAACAGATGTAAAATTGCCTTGTAAAAGTATAGTAATTTCTAGTCAATTTGGGTCGTTCATTAGGCGTATGATTTGACAGTAGGATTTATGTTTAGTTTATGGCTTTTTGCCCCAGAAGGTAACCCCTCTCTTTGTATGAGGGCATTGTATTGAGGCTGTGAAATAGATTTGTATTCTCCAAGTGAGAAACAGAGAGGTGAGACTGTGAGAGAAAATAGAGGATATTACAACAGATCTGCTGTAGGTTGTGTCTCTTCATTTTGTTGGATAATAGAAAGGAAGGACTGTCTATTCGAGGTGGATGTAGCCCAAACTGGGTGAACCACGTATATCTGTGTCTCTCTGGTTTTATGTGTTTGTATTTTTCTACATATTATATGTCTTGGATTTCTCTGTCATATATATAATTTTTCTAACACATCTGAGGTAATCTAGTCCTGGTTCTCCATGATCCCTGATCTTACTTACAACTATTAAATTGATTTGAAGAACACTAACTCTAGTATCAATTTTTAGAAACAATGGAAACCAGAATACTACTGAGAGGGGGGTGAATCGATAATGTGACCAAATTATACAATTCTTCACAAATTATACTTTTCAATCACTTTAGAAATTATTCATGGATTAACAACATAACTCAGTCATATAAAACATAACATAATCATCATCAAGCACGTGAGAAACATATACATAATGGACCAATATTATTTTTATTACAATCTTTAATTTGATTGCATTAATGGCCCATAAGCTACTACTTATAGGTTTATCACCTGCTACTGAAAGGAACTCCTATCCATGCTCGTATATTAGTCTTCATTGAAAGGGGTTGTTGCCCCTTCTCATTTATCAACCTCTACTTAAAGGGACACTTTCCCCTGCTCATTTATCAACCTTTGTTGAAATGGAATCTTTCCCTTACACATTTACCAACACCTGTTGGAAGGAGCTACAACCTCGGATCTACAAGCCACCACTTCCTAACCCTCTTGATTATTTTTTCATCCATTTTCAAAATAGAACCAATAGACTATTTAACTCATAAAAGCCAAATTTTATCATTGCAAATGCTCACCCAAACCACCTTATAATCACCTTCAAAAATCTCTTATTATTGATCAAATCACCATCAAAATCACTTTCAACAATTTCTCATTACTGAACACACCAAACTATACCAGCAACATTAGTCCTTCCACTAATCACCAATGCAATGTTTTCATCTCTAAAACACCTTTCAGATACCAAATATGATTATTGGTTTAGCTTTGATGTATACCAACGCTATTATGCATCTCATTGCACCAACAACAACCTTCTTGGTTGCTCAAATTTTTCTTTTAAATAATTATGGACTAATATTTTTGGAATTGACCTTTAGTTATCTTGCTCTTTGACTTTGCTTTTTTTCCTTTGTCTTGTTCAATTGAGTCTTCTTAATCTTCTCTTCAAGTTATCATTCATTGTGCATCTGTTTCTACTTGAAAAAATGAGCTTAATTGCCCAAATTTTCTATTACGGAATTTGAAGGTTTAATTTGCTTACTCTCGAATGCTTTCATGAAGCCACTAAATTTTCATTTTTCCTCCTTCAATTGGATATTATGAATATGCTATTTAAGTCTTCAATCACTACTATGTTGTTTCTTTGAGAAAATTTGAGTTAAATTATCATTTTCCTCAATTTTGGTTAGTTATAGGATTTAGCTGAGGTTCTTCTAATTTTAGCAAGGTCTAACTTTGGTGAAACTTCTAATATTACATCTTATACTATCCATACTGCTAAATTCCTCCACTTTCTTTATTCATGCTCGCTTTAGCAATTTTGGTGCTCATTGTTATATTTAGCATAACTGCTAAACTCAAAGTTGTTGATTCAATCACACCAAAGCCCACAAGATTTCTATTAAATATGTTGCCAAATATAATCATGGGTCATTTATTTTTTCTTTTAGCCCCAAGTGCCTCAACATAAAATTCTTCAAAATTTGTAACTCCACGATGCCTTTTGGCTCATCACTCCATTCCCTATGATTTTGGCGTTAAGCCTAAGTGCTTAAATTATTTAACCTCTTCATTTTTAAACTCCTTAAGATTCGTTCCCTTATTCTTTATGTCACATAAGAACTTGTGCAATCACTTTGTATTAGTCCTTGATGCCTTACTAAACCTTCTGGGGTCATGTCGTCGAGTTGACGTGTCCCACGGGGACCGCCCAACCAACTTCTCATTAGTTTATGCTCTATTGTACTACCACCATTAGATGGTGGCTCGTCTTCCCGTCATTTTCCTTTGTGTGCCTTTAAGATTTCCTTCAAGCTTTACCTTGTGGGCTTAGATGTCCTATGGAGTCTGCTCATTGTAGCCATGGGGAAATCAATGTAGTTATAGGCTGAGTTGGATTTGATAATTTCTCTGTCAACACGATCCCCAATCATCTCGAATGTTTGCTAGTGCACCTCGTTCAAACCTTCTGGAGTCCTACTAACGGGATGACATCATGCTGACGTCGCATATTCCACATGTCTTTATCTGAGTGGTGACATGTGTCACTCGAAAATAGTCCACTCAGCCACCCAAAAAAGGAAAAAGCCACGTGCCACCTTTCCACGTCTCATTGGGCCATGTCGTTGCTGACATCATCATCCAGCTATGCAGCTTCTTCATATCTATGATCCAATCAAGTACTGCTACATAACCCACCTATTTCAACCTGAAACTTAACATTTCTGCATGCCTTGGAACCTCTGGAATTAACCCGATGGGATGAGTTTTCATTTGCTCCACCATCTGGCTAATTATGTGCGGCCATGTGTCTGCTACGAGAGGAGAGAGAAAGGGGTTCTTGAGACCTGGTTTTGTGCCATTTTCCTTTATAAATTTATAAAGGTCCCATCCTGCTTCTCTTCCTTTTGCCACATTACCCGATGCTTTGGAAAACTGCTTATGATTTGCGTGACCACCCTTCGGTTGTTTGTGGTTTTAAAAGGGGGGATGCGTAGTTATCCTCTTCCATTGATCTATGCTTGATGATCTAGGAAAAATAACCATTTGGTGATCCCCCTTGTTATTAATACCTAAACACTCTAATCCCGCACATTTTTTTTATGGGTCAGTGAGGATGCATGGTGGCAGATCTGCCTCATAAATTTCATTCTTTTTAAATTGTGCCTTGCATCATCCCAATCCTTCTTCTTTGGACTGCTAAAATTTCTTTTGGGGTACAATCATTGGGCTGAGATATTATGTGCGCTCTTCCTTCAGCCAATAGAAAACCTTTCCTCTGTTGTTGTATTGTAGGTCATTTTTTCTAGGTCCTTAGTTTGTCTTCTCTGCTGAAAACTCTTCCAATCTCCTCAAAGCACTTAACCAATAACATCTTTTCCAAATGACCTAGAGTTGTGACCATGTTTGAATAAGGTCAGGCTCTAACTGAGGTCAGAGCTCCATGAATTTTTGTTTCTTTGTTATCTGCTGACTCCATAGAGTCTCGACTACTAGCACCTTGACCATGTGACCTGGATTTATAACTTTATTGCTATAAGGTTAGGGTATAATGAAGTCGAGGGTCATTTCTACTAAGAACTTGACTGTCTAACTCTTGACTTGAACCTTTCCTTTCTTTGACTCTTATCCTCTTTCAAATGCTGAACTTTGATCTTCAACAACTTTTGATCCAGGAAGCCTTTTTTAGACTTCAATATATTGTTTGAAATATTTTTTAGACCTTTATCCAACTGAGTATGTCCCAAGCACACTTGACCTAAACTTCTTCCATGAAAATGTATTCAAAATATCTACAACTTGACCTCCTTTTCCTTTGCCATCAATGAAAACATAGTTAATTCCTTTTGTTTTCCATCAATGGAAATAGATTACTAGCACATTTCCATAACCATACAACTTCCGATGGAACATAAGATTATAATTAAATATTAATATGAATATTATAGTGGGATAAGGATTCATACCTTATTGTAAACACCATAATTTGGGTGATGGAAAAAGCCTATACTTAGTCATACTTACCGTGTAGTGCAAAATTTATCATAATCCCTTTAATATTAATCCAAGGTCATAAGATATGTGTACAAAGTCACCATGAATCATCAATCAATGAAACCATAATGCAACAAGAACCATGTTAAGAAAAAGAAACATATACATTTTTACAAGGTAAATCCTTTAAAATTTAAATTAAACCATTTTGTTCTCAAAGTTCATTAAATCAACTCTTTATCTAGTGGTGAATTAACTGAGATAGGAATTTCTTTTTATTAAGGTATGTTACAAGTGGTATCAGAGAAACATGTTACAATATTGTGGTATATGAGCCCGATTAAGATAACTAAAATTAATATATTAATGCTTCTTACGAGATGAAGAAGAAAATAAAATTTCTATAGAACCGAAGCAAAGAGAAGTGAAAGAACCCTGCCATGAGTAATTGAAATAAATTTCATTACGTAAGTTCAGTTACGAAAATATGAATTGAACCACCTCATGAGCTTGGATGATATTATTGATAATTTGTCTGCCCTCCACATATCTCATTTGCTCCCTAGAAACTAGAGTTGGTAAATGGGGTTTAAGCCTATTGGCAATTACTTTGGAAATTATTTTATACACCACATTGCATAAAGCTATAAGTCTGAATCCGTCAGGAGTCATAGCATTGTCCTGTTTTGGAATCAAGGAGATGAAGGCTTTGTTAAAATCCTTCAAAATAGTTATGTTCTTCATGGAGTCCTCCACCACATTCAATATATCTTGCTTGAAAATGCTCCAACAAGCTTTAAAGAAATCCACATTGAAACCATCCGGGCCTGGCGCTTTTTGATTCTGCATTTCTTTGATGACTTGATTGACCTCCTCTTCATTCACTGGCCTATTAAAATTAAAATTGTCTTCTCTTGTTACAAGCTTAGGGATGTGCTTTGTGAAGTCACTGATGAAATGTGATATGTCTACTAGAGGTTCCTCCACTATGGCTTGAAAATGTTGAACCAACACAGCTTCTATGTCCTTGTGGGTATTGAACTGGTTACCTCTGGAATCCTTGATAGTTGAGATCATGTTGTGAGATTTGTGCTCCAAGGTAGATCTGTGGAAAAACCTTGTGTTTCTATCTCCTTCTTTTAGCCATTGTACTCTTGACTTTTGTCTCCAAAATATTTCCTCCTATTTGCATAAGTCTTCCCATTCTTGTTGATAATTGTTAACTTGCTCATTTCTTTCCCCATCAAAGCCTTCATTGATTAGGGCCTGATTATTTTGATATATTTTCTTTTCAAAAAAAAAATTTGCTTCAAAAATGTTGCCAAACTCATTCTTATTCCAATCCTTGAGCCTGATTTTGATATGTCTCAATATTTTTTGCAAAATGAACATTTTGGTGCCCTGAATCTGCAAATCTTCCTTCCACCATTTTTCAATGTTGCTGATGAAGTCTGGATGGGTAAGCTAGATGTTTTCAAATTGGAAAGGTCTATTTTTTGGGGTTCCTATACAGGACGCCTCAAGTTGAACAGGCCAATGGTCCGAGCCACCGAAGGGGAGAATCCTCGCCGTCATATCAAGGCCTGTGAGCATAAGGTCCTCTGAGATTATGAATCTATCAAGCTTTGAAGCTACTTGAGACTCTCCACCTCTTTTATTGTTCCAGGTGAAGAGGCCATTACTCGTATCAGTGTCGACTAGCTTCATATTGTTAATAAAATTATGAAAAGCTATAGAGTCTTTGCCTAGTGTTCTGGTCCCACCCTTTTTTTCCAACAGGGACCTAATCATGTTGAAGTCCCCTCCTAAAATCCATGGTATTTCTGAATATCTGTCTCTCAGATCCTCTAGTGAGTTCAATAGTCTGAGTTTGTCATCAGGCTTCTGTGGACCATAAACATTTGTGATTAAATAAACTTCCCTATCTCCCACAGGTTGGATAACCATTGATAAGTAGTTTCTATATGCTTCAGCATCCATGTTTTTTCTGCTTTGACTTCTAGAAACTCATATTTATCAAGCCATTTGCTATGTATTTCTCTTTTTTTATTTATTGAACATTTAGTCTCCTGGCTGAAAATCATGTCAGGTTTCTCTTCTTTCATTCTATTGCTAAGATTCCTTTGTTTCCTCTTACTTCCTAGACCTCTAATATTCCAAGATGTGAGCTTCATTAAGAAATATTTGTGAAGGAGTAACTGGTTAGATCTTTCATCTTACCTGAATCTATCATCAGTTTTCCACATTCAATCAGAAGCTCATTTTGTTTTTTTCTGCCCTTTTTCCTTCCTAGGTTTCTGGGAGCGAGTCCTGATGAGGTTTTCAAGGTTTTCACCCCTTTGTTGTCCTGCCTTTCGAGGTTTCTTTTCCCTCTCAGCCCTTTTGCCTGAGTTCTCCATAGAAACAGCTACTACACTCTATTAAACTCCTCTTGTGGTAGTGAATCCATACCTTCCATGGTCCCCTATTTCAATAATCTTTCCAGATCTAGGTGTTCTCTTTCGAGAAGATCCCGTAGTTCATGATCCTTCATTTCTACCTCACTCGAGGTCATTTCTTGGTCCATTTCTAGTTCCATGTTGCCCAACGTAGTCCCATTTTTCCGGTTAATATCCTATATCTTCTCATTATTTTCTTCCTCTTCCTTCTCCCCTGCGTTGCCCTCCATGGCTTGATCTACCTTTGTTACCTCTTCCTCTTATTCTAGTATTTTGTACCTATTCGGACTTGCCTTTTGCTCGTCTGTGTGGTTTTCTTTTTTTCACCCTTTTACCTCCTTTTCCTCTATTTCCCACTTTATGAAAGCTCTTAGTATCTTTCCCTACTGTAACTTTACTTCTGCTCTCTTTTTTGTTGAGAGGGCAATATCTAAATAGGTGCCCATGTTCATGACATTTACGACATCTAAAAGGAATATGTTCATAGTCCACTGTTTGCGCCCATTCTTCATCAAAAACATACATTATCACCTCATCCGGTAGAGCTCCAGAGAGATCCATCTCCACACATATATGGGTGAAGGAGGTGTACTTTCCCCTTCTGGTTGCCTCAGATATTTTAACGAAACGCCCTAATTTATTTCCTATTGCTGCTAAAGATACTGGTTGCCAATAATCTAGAGGTAAGGAGTAGAGATGTACCCAAACCAGGGCCAAAGTGAAAGGGTCACGCTCCGGGACAAAATTCCTCATCCAAGGCCGCATATAGAGGCCTACAGCTGCATAGAAGTAGGGCCCTCCTTCAAACACCCTGTCTTTATCCTCGATGTTAGTGAAGATTATAGTAAAGAAACCCTTTGACCCAAGATGTAGGTATATATCCCCTTTAGGTTTCCAGTGATATTTAATCCACGTCTGTAGCAACTTCTCTATGGGCCATAACCCCATGAATTTACAAATGATAGCATAAGACCTCATGTGATCCCTATGTGCCTACAGTGCTGGATCACTTAATACCACTCTGGGTATGACCGCGATCTTAGGTTTACATGGACCCTTTTGTTTTTTGTTTTCTACTTCTTGTTTATTTTCCTCTTCCTCTTTTTCTTTATCTTTGTCTTCCTCACTTTTATTATTCTTCTTCTATGTATCATCGATGTTTCGTTTCCCTCCTTCTGGAAGACATTTTTCAACCTCCAGTGGCATCTTGCCTCGGCTGGAGACAGCCTGACTATAGGAGGGAAATGAGCTCCCCCCTTTATGCCCCTCCATAGCATTCAACGCCTAAATAGTTTTTGTAAACCCTAACTCTTACCTGTCATCTCCCTCGGCCTCTGTTGCTGCAGTCTCTTTTCGTAGATCATCCCATCCAAAAAAAAATTCAAAACCTCGTCAACCAAGGTCAATCATGGTCAATCATGTTTTATAAAATAGATCATGCTCAATCATTCTCAACCATGATCAACCAAGGTCAACCTTCTTTTATAAAATCAATCATGGTCAACCATGGTCCAACGTCGCATTGTGGCAAAGATTATCTCAATATGAAAATCAACCATGGTCTCGATATGTCACACTATGACAAAGATTGTCTCGATATGAAATTAAATCATGGTCAACCATGGTCAACAATGGTCCAACCTCGCATTATGACAAGGATTGTCTCAATATGAAAATCAACCATGTTTAACCATGTTTATTTTAGGGTTTATAATATTTATCTTAGGGTTTATATAGGTTTTATAATATTAATCACTTTTGTTTAATATTATTCCCTTTGGTTTATATTCCCTTGGGGTTTTAGTATTAATCCCTTGGGTTTATAATATCAATCCCTTAAGTTTAATAACCTAAGGGTTCATATTCCTAGGATTTAATATTATTTCCTTAGGTTTATAATATCATCCCTTGGGTATATTAATCTAAGGGTTCATATACCTAGGGTCTAATATTATTCCATTGGGTTTAATATTATTTCCTTAGGTTTATAATCCCATGGGTTTTCAGAATTAACCTCTTGGGTTTATTATTCCCCTAGGTTTATAATATCAATCATGGTCTATCATAGCCAACTGTGGTCAACCATGTTTTGTAAAATCAATCATGGTCAACCATGATTCAAAGTCGCATTGTGATAAAGATTGTCTCAATATAAAAATCAACCATGGTCAACCATGGTCCAATGTCACATTGTGACAAAGATTGTCTCGATAAGAAAATTAACCATGGTCAATCATGGTCCAACATCACATTGTGACAAGGATTGTCTCAATATGGAAATTAACCATGATCAATTATGTTTATTTTAGTGTTTATAATATTTATCTTAGGGTCTATATACATTGGTTTTATAATATTAATCCCTTGGGTTTAATATTATTCCCTTGGGTTCATAATTCCATGGGGTTTAGTATTAATCCCTTGGGTTTATAATACCAATCCCCTTGCATTTATTAATCTAAGGGTTCAAGTGTGGTCGAGCACTGTCCAACGTCACATTGTGACAAAGACTGTCTCAATATGAAAATCAATCATTGTCAACCATGGTCAATGATTGCAATGATGGGAAATATGAAAATCAACCATGGTAAATCATGGTCAACCATGGTCTAACATGACGTTGTGACAAAGATTTCCCTAGTATGAAAATAAACCATGGTCAACGACTGTTAATCATGGTCAACCACGGTCCAACGTCACATTGTGCCAAATATTGTCTCAATATCAAAATTAAGCATGGTCAACCTTGGTCAATAATGATCAACCATGGTCAACCTTAGTTAATCATGGTTAACCATGGACAGATTGTGACAAAGATTGTCTCATGGTCCAACGTCACATTAAAACAACCATGGTCCAATGTTGCATTCTAACAAAGATTGTCTCAATATGAAAATCAACCATGGTCAATCGTGGTCAACCATGGTCCAATATCGCATTGTGACAAAGATTGTCTCAATATGAAAATCAACCACGGTCAACCATGTTTGTTTTAAGGTTTTTAATATTTATCTTGGGGTATATATACCTTATCATTACAAAATTAATCAATTGGGTTTAATTTTATTCCCTCAGGTTTTTTATTATTAATTCGTTGGGTTTATTAGTACCTTGGGTTTATAATATCAATCCATTGGGTTTATTAATCTAAGGGTTAATATTCCTAGGGTATAATATTATTGATAGTGTTTATAGTATTAATCTTAGGGTTTAATATAAATCCCTTGGGTTCATAATCCATTGAGTTTATAATATAAATTCCTTGGATTTATAAGATTAATCCTTTATGTTTAATATAATTTCCCGGCATTTCTAAATCCTTATATTTCTACTATAAATAATATTTTTGGTTAATAATATCAATATTTATTATATTATTGATAATATCAATAATATTGTTATAATATAATAATAATTATTGTAAATTTTCATTATAATTGTTATAATTATTATTATCATATTTATAATCTAATAATAATCACAATATATAATATAATTATTATTATTGTAATATTATTATATTTATATATTTATTAATATCAATAATAATATTAATATTAAAGCCACATTTTTTACTCTTGTCGACATATATCAACTACATTTAATAATGTGGTTGTGCATGTGATTGATATAGGCTTATTGGCATGTATAAACCACATTTACTAATGTGGTTGTGCTAGTTATAGATCAAAGAGCTCTTCCCGAGGGAAAATTTTAAGAATGGAAAATTATTCTAAAGTTTAAAAACATTGACAAATCTCACTAGTCCTTAATATGCAAACTATAAAATGTTTATTGATGTATTTGTAAAACTATTCAACTTTATAATGATTTTATATACACTATCTATATAATGTTAGGCAATTTTTAAGGTAAAAAGAATTTTGTATTGTAAAATTTGGGCCAATTATTTTTATAAAAAACGGAATTTGGCAAATCCTTTTTTTGGAAAAGCCATAGAAAATTAGCCCACTTGTAAATATTAGCCCTTAAAATTTTTCATGCTCTTCCCATGTTAAAATTCATGTGTTTAAATTTACATAAGGAGTTTTCATGATCGATAATCTCTATCTACTTCATTATGTAATATTTAATGCATTCGAAAGTGATATAAAAATTATAGAATTTGAAATTATTTCAAATAAAATAAAAAAAATATTAATTTGGATTGATTTCAAATTTTATAATATATAGATAATATTTATTATAACATTAAGTACTGCACAACAAGATAGATATTTACTCTATTTATAAATTTTTTTAGTTTTCAAATATCTAAGCTAGATCACTTTATTTATTGCTTTCATAATTGTGTTTTAAATTTTTTATTTTTTTCTAATAAAATGCAAAATACTTATATAAATTAATATTACTAGTAATTTTATTTAGTATTTTGAAATAATATTATTAATATTTTAATTTAATTATCAATATTTATTTGGTAAATAATATAAATTTAAACTCCACTTAATATTTTAGAATCTTCTTAGTAGTATTCATTCATAAAAAAATGAGATTTATCTCAAAAAGAGTTATGTTAATTTTTTCTTTTTTAATTATGTTGATTAATTTAAAATAAATGTTATCTTAATATGTGTCATATGAATATGAATTACTATTTTTTGGATATGTTCTTTTAGTAAACCATCTCATTGGATATTATAACAATCTTTTTTTGGGTATGTGCTTTGATATTATAACAGTTTTTTTTTTTGGATATGTGCTTTTAGTAAGTCATCTTATTGGCCCATGATATTATAACAAAACTTGTTTATAGATTAAAAACCTAATGATAAAGTTGAGGCAAAACTCCATAGTTAAGAATTTCATTACATATTTTTTTTAATGGATATAATTTTAATTTATATATTAATTCTCATTATAATTAATAATAATATAGGAATTATTTAAAATAAAGTCACAATTTTGTTAATTTTTATAAAAAGAAATTAATCTTAGTAATGTGACATATATGATAAAGTAAATGGTTTTATACCTATCAATAGTTACCATCCATTTATTTTATATGATTAAGGTAATATACTTTTCATTTAGAACCGCTAATTTCAATTTTATAAAAATTCAATAAAAAAAACATTTTTCCTATATTTTAGTCATTTAAAATAAAAAATATATTAAATTAATTATATAATTTAAATCATTGATAACCATTGATAGATATCAAAACATTTACTTCATATCTCATTACCAAAATTTAAAAATTACAAAAGTCAACTAAATTTTATATATCTCCATATCTATCTATGTGTGTGTGTGTGTGTGTTTATTGAGGTTATCTGAGATGGTTAGGTAAAATGACTATTATCTTCTTTATCAGGTTCAAATCTCAACTAAAGTAAAATTTTAAGTAAATATATTTGTGAACGAGTCTAATACCAACAATCTCACTTTAACACTCAAACATTTTTTTTCATATGTATATAAATAATCTTAAAAATATTAAAATTTACTTAGAACTAATTCTCATGAGCTCCATAGTGAAACAGGTCGTTGGGCAGTTCCTAAAGGATGGAAAGGATCTGCCATATATGTGAGAATAGGAACATCGAGGATGAAAACCACTTCCTCTTAGAGTGCCCAGCGTACAACCACATAAGATCTCAGTTTCACAATATTGTTACAATACTGACCTTCCTAGCCTTTTACAATGTCAAAATTATAGTGAGCTCGGAAGGCTTCTCTCCAAGCTTTTTGAGCATAGGAATAAAATCTTAAATCAAATTAAATAATTTGTTTTTGAGCATATGAATAAAATCTTAAATCAAATTAAATAATTTGTTTTTAGGTCCAATAGACCAATGTTTGGTCTCACCAGACGTTAACCATCGTCATCATCATCATCGATAACTCGAAATAATAACTCCAATACGTTATGAATCTTATATAAAAAAACCTAGTTAAAAATAATTTTAAAATATCTTAAAATTTATTGAAATATCAATAAGCTAACACTCTCCTTTGAAAAAATTATTTTACTTTTATTCATTGTTTTATTTTTCATATGTTATGAATCTTATATAAAGAAACTTAATTAAAAATAATTTTAAGATATTTTAAAATTTATTCAAATATCAATGGCCTAACACTCTCCTTAGATAAAATTATTCACTTTTATTCGTTCTTTTAGTTTTCCCTGAATCAAAAATAATATTAATTTCAAACAAATTTTTTAAATATCAAAAACAATTTTTAATTTATATTAAAAATGTGCTATACTTCAATATTATTGAAAATATCAGATTGAAATGAAAAACTATAATAATATTTAGACATTTATTTAAAAATTTTTTTTATCAATTTTTATCTAAAAAACATGGTAAAAAATAAAATTATTAATTTTTAAAATTGTTTTTCTAATTTCTAATTTTAATTTTTATAATTTAATATAAAATTTATCTGAATGTAATCAATTGATCGAATTAAATAATAACTCTAATTAATTTACCTAAATTAAACTAGGTACAAAAATATGCACAACACACGTAAATATAACCATATTTTTTATATGTAAAGATGTATGATAGGAAAAAAAATAATATAGTCTAAATTTTCTGTTTTTTTTTTTTATATTTAGCAATATTTATCAAGAGTGAAAACTTATTTTTTTATGGATTACAAGCAAGTGATTCTAGGTGACATGGTTTTTTCTTGGATAAAGATAACGAATAGACTGCATTAACGGATAACAATTAGAGATGACTATCTTCACTGCTGATCTGACCACTGAATTATAATAATTTTTTTCATCAATAAAAAATAAAAATACACATAAAAATTAAAAAAAATATATATTATTGAATAACCAAAAATAAATAAATATATAAATATTTTGCCAATTACTCCCCGAAACAAATATAAATCTTTAAAACAAACATAACATCCAAAGCCAGCCAACACATTCCAGCATACCTACGCTGAAGTAGGTAAACCCTCCTCTTAGCAAAACAATTGTTGTGATTGGATCAAACACGTGGGTCAGCCAAAGCGTCACAATCTTTGTTTTTGTGGATGGCCAGGACTATCGAAACCCAGTCAGAGAAACACTCTATGTAGCTTCTTCCCCGATCCTTCCGGAACTGAACTTCGAACTTGCGCACCAATTTCCAGGAATTAGCACTACCACAAAGTCGGTTGTCCTAATATTCTGCTTATTTAAGTCGTTCATGGAAGCAATTAAATAATAATGATAATAATATTAAAATTAACATAATAATATAAACTCAACCTGAATTTACTAGACAGCTTATTGGGTAATGAAATGACTTTTGAATCTTGACCAGTTTTTTTAATTATTATTAGTTTTATTTTACTAGTCTAGGTTTAAAGCTTTGCCTCAGAACCACCACGAACTTCGCTGATCTGGTGACAACTCACCTATTCCTTTGGGTTTAACTGAAGTTAAGGAATATGTTTTCATTATATATTAATTAAGAGGTAAATGTCTATACTTTTGTTAATATAATTCGTAAAAATGGCAACAAGAAATTTTTATTATTTAAAATAATTTAGGAAATTTATATTTATATTTTAAATAATTATAAATATTAAATGTTAATGTGAAAATTTAATGATGAATTATAATAAATGGAAACTAAGATCTGGGCTTCAAAATAAAGATCCAAGAGAAACTAAGTTTGAATCATACGAGTGAGAGAATGATGTATTGTTATGAATCCAAGGAAGGATGCATATCCCAGATAATAAAGATATCTGCAACACCATCCTCAAGGAAGTCCACAGAGCATTTTATTGTGTGGATCCTGGTGTAAAGAAAATGCATGTTGATATGAGGAAACTCTTCTTTTGGGAAGGAATGAAGCACGATATTATCTATTTCGTTGCAAAATGTTTGGAATGGAAATAGGTAAAAGTTGATCATCATCACCCAACAGGTCTCCTCTAACCACACAACATTCCTATGGGTAAGTGGAATGTGATTTCTATCAATTTTGTCATCGGGCTACCTCGTACTCCGTAAAGGTACAATGTAATTCTGGTCATAGTGGATAAACTAACGAAAAGTGCTCACTTTATTCCCGCAAAAAATCCTTATGAAGTTGTCGACATAACTCGGGTATTTATAAATGATATTATCAAGTTTCGTAGTGTTCCTAAGAATATGATATAAGATAGGGATTCAAAATTCACTTTAAGGTTCTACACATGTACGCTACTCACTTTAGGAACTCAATTAAATTTAAGTATACTTTATCACCCTGAAACTTATGGATAGGAAGAAAGAGTGAACCAAGTAATAGAAGATGTGTGGTGGATGTATGTTATGGACCAGTGAACACACTAGGAAATATATTTTCCCTTAGTTTCATTTTCATACAATAATAGTTACCACAGTTCCATCATAATGCTTCCATTTGCAGAATTATATTGAAGAACATGCAGAACACCACTAAGTTGGGACAAGTTAGAGGAATGTGTGATAGTGGAACCAAAATTAATACAAGAGATGGAAGAGCAAGTGAAACAAATTAGGCAATGTTTAAAGGAAGCATAAGATAGACAAAAAATCCATGTTGATTCTCACATGATAAATAGAAATTATGAAGTAGGGGATCAATTTTTTATCCACATCAGGGCTTCTCAACTTAAATTATCGATTTGGGGTTTGTACAAACTTAGAGGTCATAGTGCTATATGCACAATAGATTAGGTTCTACTTATGTCACCCTCATTCATGAAATCAGATCAAAGTGTTCAAAGAACATTCCTCCAACTAATTATAGTGAAAAAATATTATGAAAGCATAAATGAACATGATTCTAACTATAAAAGTGAAAATTCCATTCATTACA
The DNA here is from genome assembly GCA_031772625.1 of Pinus tabuliformis. Taxonomy (NCBI): domain Eukaryota; kingdom Viridiplantae; phylum Streptophyta; class Pinopsida; order Pinales; family Pinaceae; genus Pinus; species Pinus tabuliformis. Next base: position 571,846,817 of record CM062812.1, on the reverse strand, counting down.
TGTAAATGTTAATTGAAATTTCATGAAAGGAAAAGGTTGATCTATTTACAAAAATAAATCATGCTATTTACTTGTACCCTTAATCAAATCAATAATCTACTTGCATGCATCATTTATCTACTCATACTTGCTTGAAAATGAGGAATCCAATCTTTAACATACCAATGAAGAAAAATACTAATTCTAACTCTTGTTTTGTTATTTGATGGTTGTAGTGAGGAAAGGATGAGTTTGGAGTGGTCCTTGACTCTTCCCTAATCATAAAATCATAGTGTGGGGGCCATTATTCAACTTAACTATGCTAGAGTCCAAGTATTGGGAAAATTTGGTTAGAGAAAATAATGCTACAGGTCTTCTATAGGAGGTGCTATAGGAGGTCTTGTAGTGCTACAGGAGGCCCTCTTTTGCTACAGGAGGAGGGTCAGAGAGATTCTTTACGACATAAATTGTGTCTTGAAGGTAGAGGAAGGTGGTTGAAGGTAGAAGGAGGCTAATGAAGGGAGTGGGAGCCCCTTAGCCAAGATTAGTACCCCTCAGAGGTTTATCTTGTACCAAATTTGATGCTCAAGGTGTCCTTCATTTACCCTCACAGAGTGAATTTTGAGACAGAGTTTGGAAGCAAGGTGAGGTGCCTAGGGTGAGCATGGAAAGGTATAGGTTGATGTGGAAAGGTGTGCATATCCTTGCAAATCAGCACAGTTCCTACAGCTAGCCAAATACATGCGTTAAATGATCATTATTGCAGCAAAGTAAATAATCATGGAAAAGATGAGTTGAATTTTATTGAAGTCGACTCTAACCTACAACACAACTCCAATTTCCAAACCAGTGTTGCGAACTCATAAGTTACAAATATTAAACATGCAGAAAGATTACAATCTTGTACTTAACATTTTCTGAGAAATCATAAACAAATATTTTCGAGTTGTTATTGTGGATCTTTCCAATCACTCTTCCCACAAGAGAGGTGATAGGTAAGCCTCTGCAATTACAAGTTTTTATGATATAACATCTACTAAAACAAGGAAAGAATTGCAATGCTTTGAAACAAGAACAAGAAATAAATAGAAGAGAGGGGCTAAATCCTATGGGTTGGGCCCAAACCCAAGGGTTTCAACCCTCCAAAAGTAACTCAGATGCAAACCAATGGTAAAGTTCTCATTAACAGAATATGATAGTCACATATATCATATGAAAAATAAGAATAACAATGTCAGGCATTAGGTTCTCAGTAGATACTCGTAGTTGCAACAAAAATTTGAATCCTAATGAGCCTCTTGGCGGGTTTATTTATACAAAAAGGTAGTTGATGGTAGCTTCCTTGAAAAGAGGAGTGATTCCCTCCAAAATGTCGATATTTGTGGATCTGGTCCTCATTGATCTTCACATGTACTTGGAGTCCCTTGGTTTCTAGCTAATTTGAGATATGAGTCAAGATTTTGTGATCTCAAGTTGATTTAGAGAGTTAATGAGGTGGAAAATCCCCCTATATTATCTCTTGGTTGTCTCCATCAAGCCCTTGCATAGTAAATGCCTCCAAAAATGCTTACTTTCTTGGAAATTAATCACATTATGCCATACAATATGACAAACACTCTTTAGTCTTCCTACTAAGCATATTATGGATACAAATTTGAAATAATATGAGAAAATGAGAGTTTTAAGGGCTGAAGGATAACACAATGAACTTCAAAATATACCTATTGATGGGACCAATTACTTGGTGTGAAATTCCTAAAAAATAGGGGCAATTTCCTGAGGGAACAATGCAAGGAAATAAGAGTTTAGAAAGTCTTGAAATTGGCTAAGTGTTGGGCCAGGTGCATTCAATCATGCAGAGTGATAGCCTATACACTTGCAGGGTGTGCTCAAGCTTGATTAGGCATTGTATTTCTTCTCTATTCTATGATTAATGCAATATAGATAGTAAATGTTTTTGAGCAGTTTCTTTCCCCTAGATAAATCTCTATGCATGTGTGATGTTTCCTTTTGCATGTCTATGATTCTTATTTTAGATGGTGAATTAACTTCCACATATCATTAGAGTAGCTTCAAGTCTTGTGATTTAGTAAATTTCATGAGCAATTTTGAATCTACACATTAAATTCTACAAAATCAACCATGTTCAACCATGTTTATTTTAGGGTTTATAGTATTTATCTTAGTGTTTATATACCTTGGTTTTATAATACTAATCCCTTGGGTTTAATATTATTCCCTTGGGTTCATAATTCTTTGGGGTTTTAGTATTAATCCCTTGGCTTTATTATTCCCGTGGGTTTATAATATCAATCCCTTGGTTTTATTAATCTAAGGGTTCAACCATGGTCGAGCATGGTCCAACGTTATTGTCACAAAGATTGTCTCAATGCGAAAATCAATCATGGTCAACCATAGACAATTATGGTCAAACATGATCAACCATGGTCAATCATGATCAACCATAGACAATATGAAAACCAACAATGTTGAATTATGGTCAACCATGGTCCAATGCCACATTTTGATAAAGATTCTCCTAGTATGAAAATAAACCTTCATCAACCATTGTCAACTATGTTCAACTATGGTCAACCATGGTCCAATGTCACAATGTGACAAAGATTGTCTCAATGTGAAATTCAACCATTGTCAACCATGTTATTTAATTTTTTATAATATTTATCTTAGGGTTCATATACATTGGGTTTATAATATCAATCATGGTCAACCATGATCAATCATGGTCAACCATGTTTTATAAAATCAATCATGTTCAATCGTGCTCAACCATGATCAACCAAGCTCAACCTTGTTTTATAAAATAAATCATGGTCAACCACGGTCCAACATCACACTGTGACAAAGATTGTCCAGATATGAAAATAAATCATGGTCAACCATGGTCCAACCTCGCATTGTGACAATCATTGTTTCATTATGAAAATCAACCATGGTTAACCATGTTTATTTTAGGGTTTATAATATTTATCTTAGCATTTATATACATTGCGTTTATAATATTAATCCCTTGTGTTTAATATTATTCCATTTGGTTTATAATCCATTGGGGTTTTAGTATTAGTCCCTTCAGTTTATAATATCAATCACTTAGGTTTATTAAAATAAGGGTTCATATTCCTAGGGTTTAATATTATTGTCTTAGGTTTATAATGTCAATCTGTTGGGTTTATTAATCTACAAGTTCATATACCTAGGGTTTAATATTATTTTCTCGGGTTTATAATCCCTTGGGTTTTCAAAATTAATCCCCAAGTTTATTATTTCTCTGGGTTTATAATATTAATCATGGTCTACCATGGTCAACCTGATCAACCATGTTTTTTAAAATCAATCACATCAACCATGGCCAATCATGGTCAACCATGGTTCAATGTTGCATTGTCACAAAGATTGTCTTGATATGAAAATCAACCATGGTCCAATGTCTTTAACAAAGATTGTCTCAATAATTAAATTAATCATGGTCAACCATGGTCCAACATCGCATTATGACAAGGATTATCTCAATATGAAAATCAACCATGGTCAATTATTTTTATTTTAGTGTTTATAATATTTATCTTAGGGTTTATATACCTTGGATTTATAATATTAATCCCTTGGGTTTAATATTATTCCCTTGGGTTCATAATTCCTTGGGGTTTAATATTAATCCCTTGGGTTTATTAATCAAAGGGTTCCAGCATGGTCGAGCATGGTCCAATGTCACAATCTGACAAAGATTGTTTCAATATGAAAATCAATCATTGTCAACCATGGTTAATCATGCTCAATCACGGTCAATATGAAAATCAACCATGGTCTAACATCACACTGGGAAAAATATTTTCTCAGTATGAAAATAAACCATGGTCAACCACTATCAACCACAATCAATCATGGTCAACCACAGCCCAATATCACATAATGCCAAATATTGTCTCAATATGAAAATCAACCATGGTCAACCTTGGTCAATCATGGTCAACCATAGTCAATAACCATGGACACATTGTGACAAATATTGTCTAATGGTCCAACGTCACATTATAACAACCATGGTCCAATGTTGCATTTTGACAAAGATTGTCTCAATATCAAAATTAACCATGGTCAATCATGGTCAAACTAGCTCAACTATGATCCAACATCGCATTGTGATAATGATTCTCTCAATATTAAATTCAATCATGGTCAACCATGGTTAGCCATGGTCCAACGTCGCATTATGACAAATATTGTCTCAATATGAAAATCAACCATGGTCAACCATGTTTGTTTTAGGGTTTATAATATTTATATTAGAGTATATATACCTTAGATTTATAATATTAATCCGTTGGGTTTAATATTATTCCTTTGGGTTTTTATTATTAATCCCTTTGGTTTATAATATCAATCCTTTGTGTTTAATAATCTAAGGGTTAATATTCCTAGGGTATAATATTATTGATAGTGTTTATAATATTAATCTTAGGGTTTAATATAAATCCCTTGGGTTCATAATCCATTGGGTTTATAATATAAATTCCTTGAACTTATGATATTAATCCTTTGTGTTTAATATAATTTCCTGGTATTTCTAAATCCTTGGGTTTCTAATACAAATAATCCCTTTCGTTAATAAAATCAATATTTATCATTTTATTGACAATAGTATTAATATTATCATATTATTATAATATAATAATAATTGTTGTAAATTTCCATATAATTGTTATAATTATTATCATATTTATAATCTAATAATATTGATAATTATTATTATTATTTTATTATTATTATATTTATATATTTATTAATATCAATAATAATACTAATATTAAAACCATATTCATTGACACCGACATATATCAACCACATTTAATAATGTGGTTGTGCATGTGATTGATATACGCCTATTGGCATGTATCAACAACATTTATTAATGTTTAATGTGGTTGTGCTAGTTATAGCTGAAAAAGATCTTCCTGAGGGAAAATTTTAAGGATGGAATATTATCTTGAAGTTTAAAAACATTGGCAAATCTCACTAGTCCCTAATATGCAAACTATAAAATGTTTATTGATGTATTTGTAAAACTATTCAACTTTATAATGATTTTATATACACTCTCTATTTTAAGGTAAAATAATTTTATATTGTAAAATTTTGATGAATTATTTTTATAAAAAATAGAATTTGGTCAATCTTTTTTTTTTCCATGATTTTCTCATCTATTAAAACTCATGTGTTTAAATTTACATAGGGAGTTTTCATGATGGATAAGCTTTGTCTACTTCGTTATGTAACATTTAATGCATTCAAAAATGATATAAAGATTATTGAATTTGAAATTATGACAAATGAAATAAAAAAAATATTAATTTGAATTGATTTCAAATTTTATAATATTTAGATCATATTTATTATAACATTAAATACTCCACATCAAGATAGATATTTACTGTATTTATAATTTTTTTTATTTTTCAAATATGTAAGCTAGATCACTTTATTTAATGTGTTTTTATAATGGTGTTTTAATTTTTTTATTTTTTTTTAATAAAATGTAAAATAATTATACAAATTAATATTACTAATAATTTTATTTAGTATTTTGAATTAAAATTTTTAATATTTTAATTATCAATAATTATTAGGTAAATAGTACAAATTTAAACTCCACTTAATATTTTAGAATATTCTTACTAGTAAGCATTGATCAAAGATTGTGATTTATCTCAAAAAGAATTATGTTATTTTTTCCTTTTTAATTATGTTGATTAATTTAAAATAATTGTTATATTAACACTAGTCACATGAATATGAATTAAAGTTTTTTGGATATCTGGTTTTAGTAAGCCGTCTTATTGGCCCGTGATATTATAACAATCTTTTTTTGGTATGTTCTTTGATATTATAACAAAGTTTTTATTGGATATGTGCTTTTAGTAAGCCATCCTATCGGTCCATGATATTATAACAAAAATTGTTTATAGATTAAAAACATATTATAACAAAAATTGTTTATAGATTAAAAACTTATAAGATAAAGTTGAGGCAAATCTCCATAGTTAAGAATCTCATTATATACCTTTTTTTTTAATGTGTGCAAGTTATATTTATATATTAATTCTTGTTATAATTAATAATAATATAAGAATTATTTAAAATAAAATTACAATTTAGTTAATTTTTATAAATAAAAAAAATAATCTTAGTAGTGTGACATATATCGTAAAGTAAAAGGTTTGATACTTATTAGTAGTTATCATCCATTTAATTTATATGATTAAGTTAGTCTACTTTTCATTTAGAACATCTAAAAAATGTTTTCCAATTTTATAAAAATTCAATAAAAAAAAATTATTATAAAAATTATTTATTGACTTTTTTTTTCTTTTTTTTTTTCAGAAGAAAAAGCACCATAGATTATATTAAGTCAATATAAAAAACCATGATTGGATACAAAAGGATGACTTGAGCAGCCATATCAAGACATCATTGAGAAAAAGCATATAAGAAGGATGACAAATAGCAAAGCATAACATGGAGACTGTGGAGAAAAGGATCAGACCGATATTCAAAACTTCTAGAACTCGATTCTAGATCGAGAAAGACAGTGCTCATAAATACATATACCTATCGTCATAATCATGAAAAGAAAACAAAGGCCACAAGACCATAGCCATTTGGAGTCCAAACTTTAGGCCTATATTAAATTAATTATATAATTTAAATGGTTGATAGCCATTGATAGATATCAAAACATTTACTTCATAATACATATATTAATGAGAATTATCTCATATGGTTAAATGAAATAGTCATAGTTAGATGAAATCTCAACTAAAATAAAATTTTAAATAAATATATTTGTAAACTGACCTAATGTCAACAATTTCAATCTAATACTCAAACATATATATAATTTTGAAAATATTAAAATTTAATCATAAAATAATAACTCTAATATATTAGGAAGCTTATATAAAAAAAACATAATTAAAAATAATATATTATGAAGCTTATATAAAAAAAACATAATTAAAAATAATTTAATTCTAAGATATTTTGAAACTTATTCAAATATCGATCGGCTAACACTCTACTCAGATAAAATTATTTTAATTTTATTCATTGTTTTATTTTTCATTGAATAAAAAATAATATTAGTTCCAACACATTTTTTAAGTATTAAAGATAATTCTGAATTTATATTAAAAGTATAATATAGTTTAATATCATAAAAAATATAGTAATATTTACTCTATAATATTTTGGCATTTATTTAAAAAAGTAATCATAAAAATTAACCAATTTTAAAATTGTTTCTCTAGTTTTTAATTTTTAATTTTATAATTTAATAATTTAATATAAAAATTCTCTAACTATAACACAATATATCAATGGATTGAATTAAATAATAACTCTATTTAATTTACCTAAATTAAACTACGTACAAAAACATGCACAACACAACATAAATATAACCATAACTTTTTATATGTAAAGATGTATGACATAAAAAGAACAATACAGTACAAATTTTCTGTATTTTTACTCTTTTATAAATATATTTTCAGGTCAATCTTACTTAAAATCAGGTAAATTTTATAAAAATATAACTACATTTATATAATAAAAATACAAGTAAACAATAAAGAATTATATCACTCAATAATAACCAAAAATAAATAAAGGTTTTGCACATTATTCCACAAACAAATATAAATCTTTAAAACAAACATAATATCCAAAGCCATAAAACTATTGGATAAACTAAATCTCGGGTGTGTTTAGTGACATCAATAACCAATTACCTCCGGTAGATGTTTATTGATCTAACGGCAATCTAGCTGGCACAGTTGTGTATCATGTACATGGCCATGGCTATGGACCTTATAACGAGGGGTATTCTTATAATGTTATGAGAGAAGAGCATCCCAGGACCTGCACCATCTCTTGATAATTTGATAACAGCTTTAAGCCCTATCCTATGTTTTATATAGTCCTGAAAGCAGGTGCAATATAGTACTGGTTTTAATTTTATGAAAAACAAGTTTGAATTTTTTATTTTTCAGTTACCTGTCTTTTGAAATTGTGCCCTTCAAACTGATTAAACTAATTACTAAAAGATTGATATGTATGACAAATTTGAAACTAGGCACTGTTAAAGATTCCACGAAATAAGCTTCGTATTGTATAGCTTCATGGGTGTTATGATACACTTTATGGTGATATAATTTTTAAATTAATAAAAAAATGGTTTATGAGTTTTGGATAGATAGTTATTGGATGTTTAGTTAAAGCATTCGAAGTCATCGGTTCAATTTTTTGCCATTCCCAGCCATGGTATATTCCACGAAATAAGTTTTGAATTGTACAGCTTCATGGGTGTTATGATATATTTTATGGTGATATCATTTTTAAATTAATAAAAAAAAGTTTATAAGTTTTGGATAGATAATTATTGGATGTTTAGTTAAAGCATTCGAAGTCACCGGTTCAATTTTTTGCCATTCCCAGCTGTGGTTAAGATGATATAGACATGTAAAGTTATGTTTTCATTATATAATTTGTAAAACTTTAACTGTAATGGCAATAAGAAAATTTTATCATTTAAAATAATTTAGGAAATAGATATTTTTACTTTAAATAATTATAAATATTAAATGTGAATGTAAAAATTTAATGATGAATTATAATAAATGAAAAGAGATAGATTTGGGATAGAGTATGCCCTAAAATTGTTTCTGCTTAGAGATCATCTTCTTAAGAAGTAAGGAAACAATTAACCATCCAAGACCCAAAGGCATCTGGTAGGAGCAAAATTCTGCTCCCTTACAAGCCACCAGCCAGTTATATTCCAGGTGGCCTGGTTTTCCTTGAATAAGGGTGATGAGTCAGCCTGCATTCACGGTTAGCAGCTAGAGATTGGTGTCCTCACTGTTGGTTTTGACAACTAATTTATGATAAACTAAAAAATGAACTTAAAAATGTATTAAACAAAGTTATAGCTATGTTTATAATCCCTTGGGTTTATAATATCAATCCCTTAGGTTTATTAATATAAGCATTCATATTCCTAGGTTGAATATTATTGTCTTAGGTTTATAATGCCAATCCCTTAGGTTTATTAATCTAAGAGTTCATATACCTAAGATTTAATATTATTCCCTTTGGTTTAATATTATTTTCTCGGGTTTATAATCCCTTGGGTTTTCAAAATTAATCCGTCGAGTTTATTATTCCCCTAGGTGTATAATATCAATCATGCTCTACCATGGTCAAACATGGTCAACCATGATCAAAAATGTTTTTTAAAATCAATCATGGTCAACCATGGTTCAATGTTGCATTGTGACAAAGATTGTCTTAATATGAAAATCAACCACGGTCCAATGTCACATTGTGAAAAAAGATTGTCTCAATATGAAACTTAATCATGGTCAACCATGGTCCAACATTGCATTGTGACAAGGATTGTCTCAATATGAAAATCAACCATGGTCAATTATTTTTATTTTAATATTTATAATATTTATCTTAGGGTTTATGTACCTTGGGTTTATAATATTAATCCCTTAGGTTTAATATTATTCGCTTGGGTTCATAATTCCTTTGAGTTTAGTATTAATCGCTTGGGTTTATAATACCAATCCCTTGGGTTTATTAATCAGAGGGTTCAAGCATGGTCGAGCATGGTCCATTCTCACAATGTGACAAAGATTGTCTCGATATGAAAATCAATCATTGTCAACCATGGTTAATCATGGTCAATCATTGTCAATATGAAAATCAACCATGGTCAATCATGGTTAACCATGGTCTAACATAACACTGTGACAAATATTTTCCCATTATGAAAATAAACCATGGTCAACAATTGTCAACCACGATCAATCATGGTTAACCACGGTTCAATGTCACATTGTGCCAAATATTGTCTCAATATGAAAATCAATCATAGTCAATCTTGGTCAATCATGGTCAACCATGGTCAATAACCATGGACACATTGTGACAAAGATTCTCTCATGGTCCAACGTCACATTATAACAACCATGGTAAACCATGGTCCAATGTCGCATTGTGACAAAGATTGTCTCAATATGAAAATCAACCATGGTCAATCATGGCCAAATTAGGTCAACTATGATCCAACATCACATTGTGACAACTCTCGATACTAAAATCAATCATTGTCAACCATGGTCCGCCATGGTCCAGCATTGCATTGTGACAAATATTGTCTCAATATGAAAATCAACCATGGTCAACCATGTTTGTTTTAGGGTTTATAATACTTATCTTAGGGTATATATACCTTAGCTTTACAATATTAATCCGTTGGGTTTAATATTATTCCTTTGGATTTTTAGTCTTAATCCCTTGGGTTTATTGGTACCTTTGGTTTATAATATCAATCCTTTGGGTTTATTAATCTAATGGTTAATATTCCTAGGGTATAATAATATTGATAGTGTTTATAATATCAATCTTATGGTTTAATATAAATCCCTTGGGTTCATAATCCATTGGGTTTATAATATAAATTACTTAGACTTATAATATTAATCCTTTGTGTTTAATATAATTTCCGAGTATTTCTAAATCCTTGAGTTTCTAATACGAATAACCCCTTTGGTTAATAAAATCAATATTTATCATATTATTGATAATATCAATAATATTATCATATTCTTATAATATAATAATAATTGTAGTAAATTTCCATATAATTGTTATAATTATTATCATATTTATAATCTAATAATAATGATAATTTAAAATATAATTACTATTATTTTATTATTATTATATTATATATTTATTAACATCAATAATAATACTAATATTAAAACCATATTCATTGACTCTTATGGACATATATCAAACACATTTAATAATGTGGTTGTGCATGTGATTGATATATGCATATTGACATGTATCAACCACATTTATTGATGTTTAATGTGGTTGTGCTAGTTATAGATCAAATGGAAATTACCTTGAAGTTTAAAAACATTGACAAATCTCACTAGTCCCTAATATACAAACTATAAAATATTTATTGATGTATTTGTAAAACTATTCAACTTTATAATGATTTTATATATGCTCTCTATATAACGTTGACAATTTTTAAGGTTAAATAATTTTATATTGTAAAATTTTAGTGAATTATTTTTATAAAAAATAAAATTCAGGGAATCTATTTTTTCAATGATCTTCCTTATATAATATTTAATACATTCAAAACATGATAGGGAAGTTATTGAATTTGAAATTATGACAAATAAAATAAAAATATATTAACTTGAATTGATTTCAAATTTTATAATCTTAGGATCATAATTATTATAACATTAAATAGTGCACACCAAGATAAATATTTACTAGTAGTCATTTTATATAATTATTTTACATTATTAGGTAAATAGTACAAATTTAAACTCCACTTAATATTTTAGAATATTCTTACTAGTAGTCATTGATCAAAATTGTGATTTATCTCAAAAGGAGTTATGTTATTTTTTTCCTTTTTAATTATGTTGATTAATTTAAAATAAATGTTATATTAACACTAGTCATATGAATATGAATTAAAGTTTTTTGGATATCTGATTTTAGTAAGCAATCTTATTGTCCCATGATATTATAACAATCTTTTTTTGGGTATGCTCTTTGATATTATAACAAAGGTTTTATTGGATATGTGCTTTTAGTAAGTCATCCTATTGGCCCATGATATTATAGCAAAACTTATTTATAGATTAAAAACCTACATGATAAAGTTTAGGCAAACCTCCATAGTTAAGAATCTATTTACATACATCTTTTTAGTGTGTGCAAGTTTAATTTATATATTAATTCTTGTTATAATTAATAATAATATAAGAATGATTTAAAATAAAGTTACAATTTAGTTAATTTTTATAATAAAAAAAAATTAATCTTAGTAATGTGACATATATCACAAAGTAACAAGTTTGATACTTATCAATAGATATCATCCATTTAATTTATATGATTAAGCTAATATATTTTTCACTTAGAAGAGCTAAAAAATATTTTTCAATTTTATAAAAGTTCAAAAAAAAAATTATTATAAAAAATATTATTGACTTTTTTAAAATTAAACAACACTTTTCCTATTTTACAGAATAACGATTTTTTTTAAAATAATTTTAAATAAAAAGTATATTAAATTAATTATATAATTTAAATGGATAATAACTATCGATAGATATCAAAATATTTACGTCATAATACATATATTAATGGGAATTGTCTCATATAATTAGATGAAATGGTCATGATTGGGTGAAATCTCAATTAAAATAATCTTTTAAATAAATAGATTTATGGACTGACCTAATGTCAACAATTTCAATCTAATACTAAAACATATTTTATATATATATATATATATATATATATATATATATATATTAAAATTTAATCATAAAATAATAACTGAATCTTATATAAAAAAACATAATTAAAAATAATTTTAAGGTATTTTAAAACTTGCCCAAATATCTATGGGCTAAAACTCTCAATAAAATTATTTTATTTTATTCATTGTTTTATTTTTCATTGAATAAAAAATAACATTAGTTCCAACACATTTTTTTAAATATCAAATATAATTCTTAGTCTATATTAAAAGTCTATTATAGCTTAGTATTATAAAAAAATAGTAATATATACCTATAATATTTTAACATTTATTTAAAAAAATTAATCATAAAAATGGACAAATTTTAAGTTGTTTTTCTAGTTTTTAATTTTAATTTTATAATTTAACCTAAAAAGTTTTGAAATGTAAAACAATATATCAATTGACCTATAATAACTATATTTAATTTACCTAAATTAAACTACGTACAAAAGTATGCCCAACACAACATAAATATAACCATATTTTTTCATGTGTAAAGTGTATGGCATGAAAAGAACAATACAGTTTAAATTTTCTGTATTTTTACTCTTCTATAAATATATTTTCAGATCCATCTTATTTAAAATCAGGTAAATTTTATAAAAATATAAATAAATTTATATAATAAAAGTACAAGTAAACAATAAAAAATTATATCACTCAATAATAACGAAAAATAAAGAAAGGTTTTGCCCACTATTCCACAAACAAATATAAATCTTTAAAACAAACATAACATCCAAAAGCCATAAAACTATTGGATAAACAAATTCTCGGGTGTGTTTAGTGACATGACTAGCCTATTACCTCTAGTAGATGTTTACTGATCTGGGGGCAATCGTGATTCAGTAACACATTCCAACATATATATATAATCTGAAGTAGGTGAACCCTCCTCTTAGCAAAACAATCTTTGTGATTGGATCAAACACGTGGGTCAGCCAAAGCATCACAACCAAATCCCAGTCAGAGAAACACTCTATGTAGCTTCTTCCCTCATGCTTCCGGAACTGAACTTCGAACTTGCACACCAATTTCCAGGAACTAGAACTACCACAAAGTCGGGTGCCCTAATATTTGTTCTTAAATCTTAAGTCGTTCTCGGAAGCAATTATGCCCTCATCAAAAGATTTCTGGAATACAGAAAAATATTATTGAAGGGCCGGAAGTTTAAATTTCAGTAGTAGGATAATAGCTGAGGATAACGTTGTGAGAGAAGAGCATCCCAGTACCTGCATCATCTCTTGATAATTTGATAACAGCTTTAAGCCCTATCCTATGTTTTATATAGTCCTGAAAGCAGGTGCAATATAGTAATGGTTTTAATTTTATGAAAACCAAGTTTGAATTTTTTATTTTTCAGTTACCTGACTTTTGAAATTGTGCCCTTCAAAATGATTAAACTAATTAGTGAAAGATTGATATGTATGATAAATTCGAAACTAGGCACTATTAAAGATTCCACGAAATAAGCTTTGTATTGTATAGCTTCACGGGTGTTATGATGCAGTTGAAATTAGGCACCCTGAAATAACCCACTGAACAAACTTCGTATCCTATGGCTTACAACAGCATATTGATACTGAGAAATATGATCACTAATCAACAGCATACTGTTTACTCTTTTGTCATAATTTAGAAAAAGAAACAGTAAGGAAAGCGAAAGCATTTAAGTGGGGACAATAACCATTCACAAAATTTATCAAGAATTATTTTGGGTTTAACAAAAATTATATATCAAATCGTATTTAATTTTTCTAATAAAATTAAAAAAATATTTAAAAAAATTAGTTGTTATTGGTAATATTTTGTTAAATATTATTTATAAATTAAATTGATGAAGTATAGATTAGGTGATTGGTGTAGAATTTAGTTTTTATCAGTTGAAAATAAAAACTACAATTATTTTAAAGAATCTCCAAATTATATATAATATCTCATAAATATATATAGTTTGAGTGGGTTTACTAGTTAAGAGTATGTGTCTCTTTCTAAAAGTCATAGGGTCAAAACGATAAAAGTAGAGTATACATATTTTCATAAACTTAACAATCAAATTATTGAAAAGAAATAAATCCCTTGTCTCACAAACAAAAAAATCTCATACACCACTATAACTCTGACTTCACCATCACCTTAAAACTATTAACATTAAATAATAATAATAAAATTAACCTGACTTTACACCTACCCAATCTCAAAATAAAAAATGTTCGACTTCCTCAGTGCTTCGTATTTAATAATCCTTGTACAAGACAGAACAGTGAAATCAAGGGACCCGTCAAATCGCAATAAAGAAAGTTCCGTTCTAAATTCCCTTTTGCCTTTTAGTGTTAGATTTGTCCGACTACGGAGTATATTATTCCTTTGGTGCAATGTTTCATGGAAATCTGATCTGGAATTACAAATTAGTTTCCAAGTACTTGTTCAAACATGAGTTTGATATTTGATTTTATTATTATTATTATTAACCGGTAGTATTGAGTTTGATATTTGATTTATTATTATTATTATTATTAATCGGTAGCGTTGTTGTCATAGACTGTTTATTTGGTGATGAAATGATTTTTGAATCTTGATCATTTTTTGTATTATTATTAGTTTTATTTTACTAAAGTTTGACGCTTTGCCTGAGAGCCACCACGAGCTTAGCTAATCCTGTGACAACTCACCTATTTCTTGGGTTTAACTGAAGTTAACAAATTTAACAAAATACTTTGGGTTCAAGAAATAGGATTCATGGGATATGTATTTAGATTATATATAGATTTGAGAGTAATATTATTTTAGGTGGTTTGGTTTTTTTGAATAATAGTGATGAGTCAGCATACATTCGCAGTTAGAAACTAGAGATGATTGTCCTCACTATTGGTTTAACAACTAAATTATGATAAATTTCCTATCTTTTAATAAAAAAAAGATAAATATGACATAAATTGTTATTTAAATTGAAAAATATTATTAAAATTTTTTTTTGTGAACACAGCAACATCCTAACATTAATATTAAAAAATAAAATCCAAAACATTATAGTTATCTTGATTCCAGCGTGGAGCGGGTGTAATTGACACCGACTACGTTGGTTCTTCTTTATTGATTGTCACTACAAATTGATGACTGTAAATGTCTAGTAGATTAACACCAAGTCTATAACTTAATATTCGTTAATATATTAAGTTAAGAATATATTCAAGAATGTAACTTTTATAGAAAGCATAATCGATTTACCTTACTTTTATACCTTGCTTCTTGTTACATGAAGATTATTAAATGAATTTTAGGACCCTATCCAAAGTACCAAAGTATAGATATGGTGTTCTCAAGGAAAGCCTCGTTTTCTTCCTATCTTCACTGTAGCATGGGATGTCGACGTCAGCGGAGGGCGGTGCTGCAACGTCCCCTTTGGCCGCAGAATTGGAGATTTCAAGTATCTCCCCTGCTTTACAGTCGTCCACCGATAATGGACAATCAGCTTCAGTGTCAGGAGAACATGATTTTTTCTTCTTTCTTGTCAAAACCTCATTTCAGCACCTCATTGCAACGATTTGAAAGAAAATTGAAGATGTAGCGAACATCTTCAGCATTATTTTCACTGGAAATTTTCTCAAATTCTTTATTTACATATATTTTTCTGTGCTGGAAAAACTCTCAAACATATATAGTACTACTAAGATTGAACAATAAAACCTGTAAAACAACCTTCCCACCTAATCATTATACTACATTGATCATTAGACTACATCTAATCAATGTTGATAAATGTCTTTTATTTCAATATTTTCATTATATATATATAGATTGGGTGGCAACATCATTTGATTCTATTTCTAATTTAATACGAGGTTATATTGTGCAAATTTGTAACAAATGGTTGCTATGAAATGCTTTCCGTGAAAGTTTATATACTTATTAAATAGAATATAAGTCAATACCAAATATAATAGTTTGGGACTTTCAAAATTAACTTAGAAATGCATTAAACAAAATTATAGCTATGTTCAATAAACAACCTTAGCAACTAGCATTTCGATTTTTTTTTCTTCGAGCGCTATTTATGATTCTCAATGAAGGTTGACGGCTTTGCATTGAAGACTCTTGGGTATATTTAACCAGTCTTGCATATTTTACCTTTGAGTGCATAGTACTTAAACCTTAGTGTGCGCAATTTATAACTCTAGACGAAGGTTGACAACAGTGAGAATTTTTTAGTTTATAGATATTTGAATGGATTTGCATATCCCTGCGTGCTTTCGAATTCCGGATTTTATATAATATATAATGGCACAATTGATGTAGGATTAGTGCCGGACCCGAAAACATATATATTATAGCTTAAGTATTATTATAAATTAAATAAGTTTTAATCATATAATTAAATAAAGTATAAAATTTATCATTGACAAGCTGGGGCTTTAATAATGAACATGTTTGTTTTGTAAATTCATTCTTTCAAAAAGTGATGGATAGTAATATTATCATCAATTAATAATTAAGGATAGTGATATTTTTAATACTGTATTTGGGTATTATGAGTTCACAATGGTATCATTTGGATTGACTAATGCACTAACAATATTCATGAATTTTATGAATAGTTTTTCCGTAAGTATTTTGAACACTTTGTACAAGTCTTTTTAGATAATATTCTCATCTACTCTAAAAATGAGAAGGCACATAAAAACCGTTTGCCGGTATTATTATCTTACGTCAGGGAGCACAAGTTATATGGAAAGTTATCCAAGTGTTTCTTCTTTTAGAGAAAGATTCATTACCTAGGTTATATTATATATGATGAAGGGATCCTAGTAGATCCTGTAAAAGTAAAATAAATCATGGATTGGATGATACCAAAAAATGTGCATGAAGTGCGTAGTTTTATGGGTTTAGCTGGCTACTATCAAAGGTTGTAGAAGGGTTATCAAAAATTGCAAAACCTAGCATAACCCTTTAGTGCAAAGGAGTTCGGTACGAGTGGACCAAGGAATCTCAAATTGCCTTCACTGAGCTGAAAAGATTGTTCACCAGTGCACCAATCTTGCAAGTACTCGACATGGATAAAGGCTTTAATATGTGTGTTGATGTATCCAAACAAGGATTAGGTGCAGTATTAATGCAAGAAAAATGAACAATAGCATATGCCTCAAGAATAACTCTATGTCTCACATGATTTAGAGTTGGTTGCTAGAGTACTAGCTTTAAAGATATGGAAGCACTACCTTGTAGGGAGAAGTCTTGTGCTTAAAAACAATCACCAAATTTTTCAATACATGTTTACCCATAGAGACTTAAATGGTAGGAAAAGATGATACAATGACTTCTTAACTAAATATGGCTTTAGAATTTCATACATTAAGGGGAATGATAATTTAGTGATAGATGCTTTGAGTAGAAGACTAAGGATCTTTTCCCTTATACCCATCAAGTTAGACTCAAGGGAGAAAGTGTAAAAGATAGTTGATATTTAAAAGTAAGATCCGGGCTTCAAAATAAAGATCCAAGAGAAACTAAGTTTGAAGCATATGAGCGAGAGAATGATGGGTTGTTATGATTCCAAGGAAGGATGTATATCCCAGATAATAAATATATATGCAACACCATCCTCAAGGGAACCCAGAGAGCATTGTATTGTGTGGATCTTGGTGTAAAGAAAATGCATGCTGATACGAGGAAGCTCTTCTTTTGGGAAGGAATGAAGCACGATATTATCTGTTTCCTTGCAAAATGTTTGGAATGGAAATAGGTAAAAGTTGATCATCATCACCCAACAGGTCTCCTCTAACCATACAACATTCCTATAGGTAAGTTGGAGGTGATTTCTATGGATTTTGTCGATGGGCTACCTCTTACTCCACAAAGGCACAATTTCATTCTGGTCATAGTGAATAAACTAACGAAAAGTGCTCACTTTATTCCCGCAAAGGATATTTATGAAGTTGTCGACATAATTCACTTCAAGGTTCTAGACTTGTACGCTACCGACTTTAGGAACTCAATTATATTAAAGTGTATCTTATCACCCTGAAACTTATGGATAGGAAGAAAGAGTAAACCATGTAATAGAATATGTGTGGCAGATGTATGTTATGGATATGTAAGCACACTAGGAAAAATATTTTCCCTTAGTTTCATTTTCATACAATAATACTTACCACAGTTCCATCATAATTCTTCCATTTGCAGAACTATATGGAAAATAATGTAGAAAACCACTAAGTTGGAACATGTAGAGGAATGGGTGATAGTGGGACCAAAATTAATACAAGAGATGGAAGAGCAGATGAAACAAATTAGGCAACGTTAAAAGGAGGCACAAGACAGACAAAAAAACCATGTTGATGCTTAGACGATAGATAGGAATTATGAAGTAGGGGATCAATTTTTTATCCACATCAGAGCTTCTTAACATAAATTATCGATCTAAGGTTGTACAAACTTAAAGGTCACACTGCTATATGCACAATAGGTTAGGTTCTACTCATGTCACCCTCATTCATGAATTTAGATCAAAGTGTTCAAAGAACATTCCTCCAACTAATTATAGTGAAAACTTCTTATGAAAGCATAAATGAACATGATTCTAACTATAAAGGTGAAAATGCCATTCATTACATGTAAATGTTAATTGAAATTTCATGAAAGGAAAAGGTTGATCCATTTACAAAAATAAATCATGCTACTTTACTTGTACACTTAATAAAATCAATAACCTACTTGCATGCATCATTTATCTACTCACACTTGCTTGAAAATGAGGAATCTAATCTTTAACATACCAATGAAGAAAAATACTAATTCTAACTCTTATTTTGCTATTTGATGGTTGTAATGAGGAAAGGATGAGGTTGGAGTGGTCCTCGACTCTTCCTTAATCATCAAATCATAGTACAGGGGCATTATTCAACTTAACTATGCTAGAGTGAAAGTATGGGGAAATTTGGTTGGAAAAAATAATGCTACAGGTCTGCTATAATAGGTGCTACAGGAGATCTTGTATTGCTACACGAGGCCTTGTTTTGCTACAGGAGGAGGGTCTGAGAGATTTGGAGGACATAAATGGTTTCTTGAAGGAAAATGAAGGTGGTTGAAGGTAGAAGGAGGCTAATGAAGGGTGTGGGAGCCCCTTAGCCAATCTTAGTACCCCTCAGAGGTTTATCTTACACCAAAGTTGATGCCCAAGGTGTCCTTCATTTACCTTAATAGAGTGAATTGGAAGAAAAAGTTTGGAAGAAATATGAGGTGTCTAGGGGGAACATGGAAAGGTACACGCTGATGTGGAAAGGTGTGCCTATCCCTGCAAATGAGGACAGTTCCTACAACTAGCCAACTACATGCGTCAAATTATCATTATTGCAGCAAATTAAATAATCATGGAAAAGATGAGTTGAATTTTATTGAAGTCTTCTCTAACCTACAACACAACTCCAATTTCCAAACCAATGCTGAAAACTCCTAAGTTACAGATATTAAACATGTAGAAAGATCACAATATTGTACTTAACATTTTCTATGAAATCATAAATAAATGTTTTCGAGTTGTTACTGTGGATCTTTCTAATCACTCTTCCCATAAGAGAGGTGATAGGAAAGTATATGCAATTACAAGTTTTTATGATATAACATCTACTAAAACAAGGAAAACATTGCAATGCTTTGAAACAAGAACAAGAAAGAAATACAAGAGAGAGACTAAATCCTATGGTTTGGGCCCAAACCCAAGGGTTTCAACCCTCCAAAACTAACTCAGATGCAAACCAATGGTAAAATTCTCATTAACAGAAAATGATAGTCACATACATCATATAGAAAATAAGACTAACAATGTCAGGCATTAGGCTCTCGGTAGATACTCCTAGTTGCAATAACAATTTAAATCCTAATGAGCCTCTTGGCTGGTTTATTTTTACAAAAGGGTCACTGATGGTAGCTCCCTTGAAAAGAGGAGTGATTCCCTCCAAGATCTCGATATTTATGGATCTGGTCCTCCTTGATCTTCACATGTACTTGGAGTCCATTGGTTGCTAGCTAATTTGAGGTATGAGTCAAGATTATGTGATATCAAGTTCAGATAGAGAGTTAATGAGGTGGAAAAGCCCAATATATTATCTCTTGGTTGTCTCCATCAAGCCTTTGCATAGTAAATGCCTCAAAAAATTCTTATTTTCTTGGAAATTAATCACATTAGGCCATACAATATGAGAAACTCCCTTTAGTCTTCCTAATAATCATATTATGGATAAAAATGTGAATTAATGTGAGAAAATGAGAGTTTTAAGGGCTAAAGGATAACACAATGAACTTCAAAATATACCTATTGATGGGACCAATCACTTGGTGTGAAATTCCAAACAAATAGGGGCAATTTCCCGAGGGAACAATGCAAGGAAATAAGAGCTTAGAAAGGGTTGAAATTGGTGAAGTGTTGGGCCACATTCAGTCATTCACGCAGAGGGATAGACATTACACTTCTAGGGTGTGCTCAAGCTTGATTAGGCATTATATTTCTTCTCTATTATTTGATTAATGCAATATAGATAGTAAGGGTTTTTGAGGAGTTGCTTTCCCCTAGATAAATCTCTATGCATGCATGATGTTTCCTTTTGCATGTCTATGATTCTTGTTTTAGATAGTGAATTAACTTCCACATATCAGTAGAGTAGCTTCAAGTCTTGTGATTTAGTAAATTTCATGAGCAATTTTGAATCTACACATTAAATTCTACAAAATCAACCATGGTCAACAATGTTTATTTTAGGGTTTATAATGTTTATGTTAGGGTTTATATACCTTGGTTTTATAATACTAATCCCTTGGGGTTAATATTATTCCCTTGTGTTCATAATTCTTTAGGGTTTTAGTATTAATCCCTTGGGTTTATTATTCCCTTGGGTTTATAATATCAATCCCTTGGGTTTATTAATCTAAGGGTTCAACCATGGTCGAGCATGGTCCAATGCCATTGTGACAAATTTGTCTCAATATGAAAATCAATCATGGTCAACCATAGACAGTCATGGTCAATCATGATCAACCATGACCAGTCATGATCAACCATAGACAATATGAAAACCAACAATGCTGAATTATGGCCAACCATGGTCCAACGCCAAATTGTGACAAAGATTTTCCTAGTATGAAAATAAACCTTCATCAACCATTGTCAACTATGGTCAACTATGGTCAACTATGGTCCAACGTCACATTGTGACAAAGATTGTCTCAATGTGAAAATCAATCATGGTGAACCATTTTATTTAAGGGTTTATAATATTTAACTTAAGGTTCATATACATTAGGTTTATATTATTCCCTTGGGTTTATAATATCAATCATTGTCAACCATGATTAGTCATGGTCAACCATGTTCAATCATGATCAACCATGTTTTATAAAATCAATCATGCTCAATCATGCTCAACCATGATCAACCATGATCAACCAAGGTCAACCGTGGTCCAAAATTGCATTGTGGCAAATATTGTCTCAATATGAAAATCAACCATGGTCCAACATCACACTGTGACAAATATTGTCTCGATATGAAAATAAAACATGGTCAACCATGGTCCAACCTCGCATTGTGAAAAGGATTATCTCATTACGAAAATCAACCATGCTTAACCATGTTTATTTTAGGGTTTATAATATTTATCTTATGGTTTATATGCCTTGCATTTATAATATTAATCCCTTGTGTTTAATATTATTCCCTTTGGTTTATAATCCTGTGGGTTTATTATGCCCTTGGGTTTATAATATCAATCCCTTGGGTTTATTAATCAAAGGGTTCATATTCCTAGGGTTTAACATTATTGTCTTAGGTTTATAATGCCAAACCCTTGGGTTTATTAATCTAAGAGTTCATATATCTAAGGTTTAATATTATTCCCTTTGATTTAATATTATTTTCTTGGGTTTATAATCCCTTGGGTTTTCAAAATTAATCCCTCGAGTTTATTATTCCCCTGGGTGTATAATATCAATCATGGTCTACCATGGTCAAACATGGTCAACCATGACCAACCATGTTTTTTAAAATCAATCATGGTCAACCATGGTTCAATGTTGCATTATGACAAAGATTGTCTTAATATGAAAATCAACCACAATCCAATGTTGCATTGTGACAAAGCTTGTCTCGATATAAAAATTAATCATGGTCAACCATGGTCCAACATCGCATTGTGACAAGGATTGTCTCAATATGAAAATCAACCATGGTCAATTATTTTTATTTTAATGTTTATAATATTTATCTTAGGGTTTATATACCTTGGGTTTATAATATTAATCCCTTGGGTTTATTATTATTCCCTTGGGTTCATAATTCCTTGGGGTTTAGTATTAATCCCTTGGGTTAATAATACCAATCCCTTGGGTTTATTAATCAAAGGGTTCAAGCATGGTCGAGCATGGTCCAATGTCACAATGTGACAAAGATTGTCTCAATATGAAAATCAATCATTGTCAACCATGGTTAGTCATGGTTAATATGAAAATCAACCATGCTCAATCATGGTCAAACATGGTCTAAAATCACACTGTGACAAATATTTTCCCAGTATGAAAATAAACCATGGTCAACAACTGTCAACCATGATCAATCATGGTCAACCACAATTCAATGTCACATTGTGCCAAATATTGTCTCAATATGAAAATCAATCATGGTAAACCATGGTCAATAACCATGGACACATTGGGACAAAGATTATCTCATGGTCCAATGTCACATTATAACAACCATGGTCAACCATGGTCCAATGTTGCATTGTGACAAATATTGTCTCAATATGAAAATCAGCCATGGTCAATTATGGTCAAATTAGGTCAACTATGATCCAACATCGCATTGTGACAACTCTCAATACTAAAATCAATCATTGTCAACCATGGTCCGCCATGGTCCAACATCAGAATGTGACAAATATTGTCTCAATATGAAAATCAACCATGGTCAACCATGTTTGTTTTACGGTTTATAATACTTATCTTAGGGTATATATACCTTAGCTTTACAATATTAATTTGTTGGGTTTAATATTATTCCTTTGGACTTTTAGTATTAATCCCTTGGGTTTATTAGTACCTTGGGTTTATAATATCAATCCCTTGGGTTTATTAATCTAACGGTTAATATTCCTAGGGTATAATAATATTGATAGTGTTTATAATATTAATCTTAGGGTTTAATATAA
Organism: Pinus tabuliformis; assembly: GCA_031772625.1. Lineage (NCBI taxonomy): Eukaryota > Viridiplantae > Streptophyta > Pinopsida > Pinales > Pinaceae > Pinus > Pinus tabuliformis. The sequence continues at coordinate 571,823,207 of CM062812.1, read as the reverse complement.
ATCCCTTGGGTTCATAATCCATTGGGTTTATAATATAAATTCCTTGGACTTATAATATTAATCCTTTGTGTTTAATATAATTTTCCATGAATTTATAAATTCTTGGGTTTCTAATACAAATAACCCCTTTGGTTAATAAAATCAATATTTATCATAATAATAATAATAATAATATCCATTTTTTCAGCTCACAGCCAAGCCAGACACCAAATTGGTGTATGAGACCCCCTTGTTTGTGGGACAAGGGACCCACCTCCGTGCAGGAATTTGACTGCTAAGTCTACGAAGGCATACATACTCTACCCCCCTCTGGTTTGAACCTGTGACCTCTTAGGAGGAAACACATGCTCTTAACCATTAAGCCCACTCAAGTTGTACTAAATATAATAATAATAGTAGTAAATTTCCATATAATTTTTATAATTACTATCATATTTATAATCTAATAATAATGATAATTTATAATATAGTTATTATTATTTTATTATTATTATATTTATATATTTATTAATATCAATAATAATACTAATATCAAAACCATATTCATTGACTCCTATCGACATATATCAACCACATTTAATAATGTGGTTGTGCATGTGATTTATATATTCCTATTGGCATGTATCAACCACATTTATTGATGTTTAATGTGGTTGTGCTAGTTATAGATAAAAAAGCTCTTCCAAAGAGAATGTTTTACGGATGGAAAATTATTTAAAAATATTGGCAAATCTCACTAGTCCCTAATATAAAAACTATAAAATATTTATTGATGTATTTGTAAAACTATTCAACTTTATAATGATTTTATATACACTCTCTATATAACGTTGACAATTTTTAAAGTAAAATAATTTTATATTGTAAAATTTGAGTGAATTATTTTTATAAAAAATAGAATTGAGAGAACCTTTTTCTTTTTTTTCCATGATTTTCCTTATATAACATTTAATGCATTCGAAAATGATATGAAAGTTATTGAATTTGAAATTATGACAAATAAAATAAAAAATATATTAATTTGAATTGATTTCAAATTTTATAATCTTAAGATCATATTTATTATAACATTAAATATTGCACAACAAGATAGATATTTACTATATTTAATATTTTTTATTTTTCAAATATTTAAGCTAGATCACTTTATTTACTGCGTTTTTATAATGGTGTTTTAATTTTTTTATCTCTTTTGTAATCAAATGTAAAATAGTTATATAAAATTAATATTTCTAGTAATTTTATTTAGTATTTTGAAATAAAATTTTTAATATTTTAATTTAATTATCAATAATTATTAGGTAAATAGTACAAATTTAAACTCCACTTAATATTTTAGAATATTCTTACTAGTAGCCATTGATGAGTGTGATTTATCTCAAAAGGAGTTATGCTATTTTTTTCCTTTTTAATTATGTTGATTAATTTAAAATAAATGTTATATTAACACTAGTCATATGAATATGACTTAAAGTTTTTTGGATATTTGGTTTTAGTAAGCCATCTTATTGGCCCATGATATTATAACAATTTTTTTGGGTATGTTCTTTCATATTATAACAAAGCTTTTATTGGATATTTGCTTTTAGTAAGTCATCCTATTGGCCCATGATATTATAACAAAACTTGCTTACTGATTAAACAACTACATGGTAATGTTTAGGCAAATCTCCATAGTTAAGAATCTCATTATATACATTTTTTTAATTTGTACAAGTTTAATTTATATATTAATTCTTGTTATAATTAATGATGATATAAAAATGATTTAAAATAAAGTTACAACGTAGTTATTTTCTTTAAAAAAATTAATCTTAGTAATGTGACATATATCACAAAGTAAAGGGTTTGATACTTATCAATAGTTATCATCCATTTAATTTATATGATTAAGCTAATATACCTTTCATTTAGAACGACTAAAAAATATTTTTCACCTTTATAAAACTTCAAAAAAAATTATTATAAAATTTTTTTATTGGCTTTTTAAAAATTAAACGATACTTTTCCTATTTTACAAAATAACGATTTTTTTAAAAATAATTTTAAATAAAAAGTATATTAAATCAATTATGTAATTTAAATGGATGATAACTATTGATAGATATCAAAACATTTACTTCATAATACATATATTAATGGGAGTTATCCTATATGGTTGGATGAAATGGTCATGATTCGGTGAAATCTCAACTAAAATAAACTTTTAAATAAATATATTTGTGGACTGACGTAATGTCAACAATTTCAGTCTAATACTCAAACATATATATAAATAATTTAAAAAATATTAAAATTTAATCATAAAATAATAACTCGAATATGTTATGAATCTTATATAAAGAAACATAATTAAAAATAATTTTAAGGTATTTTAAAACCTATTCAAATGTCGGTCAGCTAAAACTCTCCTCAATAAAATTATTTTATTTTTATTCATTGTTTTATTTTTCATGGAATAAAAGATAATATTAGTTCCAATATATTTTTTAAATATAAAAAATAATTCTTAGTCTATATTAAACATGTATTATAATTTAATATTATAAAAAAATATTAATATCTACACAGAATATTTTTTCATTTATTTAAAAAAATTAATCATAAAAATTGACAAATTTTAAAGTTGTTTTTTTAGTTTTTCATTTTTAATTTTATAATTTAATATAAAATTTCTCTAAATGTAAAACAATATATCAATTGACCTATAATAACTCTATTTAATTTACCTAAATTAAACTACGTAAAAAAACATACACAACACAACATAAATATAACCATACTTTTTTATATGTAAAGATGTATGACATGAAAATAACAATATAGTTAAAATTTTTGTATTTTTACTCTTTTATAAATATATTTTCAGACCCATCTTATTTAAAATCAGGTAAATTTTATAAAAATTGTTGGAAATACTGAGAGGGGGTGAATTAGTATTTCTTTTTCTGACTATTGTTTTACTAGTTAAACAATTTATATTCAGAACACAAGATGAACAACAATAATAAATGTTGTTATTAATATAATCTTTGTAGTAAAATAGATACAATATATAAGTGGTTGCAATCAGTTACCAAGCTCCAACTCGAACATTGGTGAGGCTCCAGCCTCCAGAGCACCAACACTATTTTGCCAAGACACCAATCTTGGACTTAGGAGCACCAACTCCCAAGGACTTCAATCCTTCCATTTACTAAGACACCAATCCCAAAGACTCCTATCCTTCCTACTTCTGAGGCATCAACCCCAAGGACTCCAATCCTTCTTACTTCTGAGGCACCAACCCCAAGGACTCCTATCCTTCTTGCTTCTGAGGCACCTACCCCAAGGACTCCAATCCTTCTTGCTTCTGAGGCACCAACCCTAAGGACTCCAATCTTACTTACTTTTGAGGCACTAACCTCAAGTGTTCTAACCCAATCTTTTCAAGTTTCATTTGATAGTAATGTTCAGCTCCCAAAACTCTTCTCTACTAAGTTCTGTCTTTTTATAGCTTCACTGTAGTCTCCATGCTACAACATCAATGACAACCAGTATTCTTATGAAGTAGTCTTCCCAGTTCTTCATACTTCCCACACAGAGTGTCCAATACCATTCATGACTTCTCATAATGACTTTACACAACTTTAGTCAGTCTACTGTTAGCTGCACTAAGTTTTGCATAAAGAAAAACTTCTTGTTCAAGCTTATGTTCTCTGCTGGCTACGTCTCCCCTTCGAATGTCTACTGTCCTGATGGCCCTTTGGCCCTCTTTCTATTCTGCTAGATCCTCTCACTGCCTCTGTGTCCTCCAGCTTATTTTCCACAGCGTTTGACAACATTCAACCGCGTTCTCTTCTTTTCCTGTCTTTTATTCATTCCTCATGCCTCTTATCTATCAGTTTCCTCTCTTTCCTGGCCCTTTGGCTTCCTCCTCGGTCTCTGTGGTTTCCTTTGTATCTTCGTGCTTGCCAGCACTCCTGAGACACATTACTTCTTAAGAGAGGTCCACAAATGCACAGAGAAATCATGTCTTACGTTAAACTGTAACAACTATCCTTTTTACAATAATTATAGGCATACACAGAGATGCCATTGTTTAACAGACAACCACATCCCAATCGCAATCGCAATCGGCTTGATTCAGTGTCTTGAACTATAGTTTAGGCCTCTTGAACTATCGGGAGCATTATTGTATTGCATTTCTTCCTCAAAGGCCCACGCATGGCAAATATCAGAGAGATTCCCTTTTTATTTTCAAGTTAAATGAGTCGTGAACTATTATTTCCTTGTAATATAGATGCCTGAGATCAATCCACTAAATGAAGCATCTCAGCTCTATATATATATATATATATATATATATATATATATATATGTATGTATGTATGTATGTATGTATGTATGTATGTATGTATGTATGTATGTATGTATGTATGTATGTATGTATGTATGACTTTTGCAAATCACCAAAGGACACGTTCCTTGAGAGGAGGGGCCAACTTATGAGTGTTTCTCATTTAAAATATATAATTCAGCTTTTATATTTTTCGAAGGATTTCATTGGAGCGGCTGTACTGATAAGGAGGTCCCATACGCCACATCAAAATCGCAATTGCAATCGTGCATTCCTAAAGGTATTTAATAAGTCATGCCCTATTGCATAGCCGATGGTCGATGGCTGATTCCCCCGCTTCGATGGACCGGATACGATATGGTATTAAACCATAGTAATATACATGTCGAGTCCATAGCCTTATTGCAGTTGGCACTTCCAATGTGGCAAGGCTTTACGCCTTGCGATATGTGACGAATGCGATAATATATTAAGTCATATTACAATGTCACAACGGGTCCACATACTTTATCACAATCAGAGGTTTTAATGTGGTAGGGTGATGGCGCATAGCCGAATCGTCGATTAGCATTGTCGCCAATATACATATATATGCCGATATATATAAACTTCTCTGCCGATAGTGTGTTTGCCATATATATATGCTTTGGCCTTCTATTTGCCCTTTGGTAGTGTTAAATGCCATATAAATATGATTTTTGCCGCCGATGGGTAAATACATATATATACAAGTCTTTCTAGCTTCGATAGTGTGAATGCATGTATATATATGTTTTTTCCGCTGATACATGAGGTTGTGGCATATATATGATATGTGCTCCCGATAGTGTATTCATTTGGCATATATGGCCCCTGAACGCTGTTTATATACATATATATATATATATATATATATCTGAGTTCTGCTCCCAATGGTGTATTCCGCCTGCATATACACTATAATCCTCCTGATGGCTCTGTTTGCTTCCTCCAATGGCTCTGACTGCTTTGTGCTCTATTTTCTCCTCCAATGGTTCTGTGCTTTTTTATCTCCTTTGGTGGCTCTATCTACTCTGTGCTTTGTTAGTTCCTCTGATGGCTCTGTCTAGTCCTCTTGGCTCCAACTGCTCCTCTTGGATCCTCTTGTCTCTGTTTGCTCCTCGAATATTTCCATATTGACATCAATGACAATCTGTGTCCAACAATCTCCCCCTTTGTTATTGCTGGCAATATTCTTCTTCTCTCCCCCTTTGACATCAATGGAAAAGGAGTGCTCTTGGACTCCTCCTATTAAACTACTTCTGTTCTTCATGAATGGTATATCTTCATGGGTCTGTGAGTCCCCCTGTCATGGTGCTCTTCTTCTTTTTATTCAAGATAGAAGGATTGATGCTTTATCATCAATTAGCACATTATTCCTTCTTCATGTCTCAGAACTACTTTATCATGGCTTCAACAATGCTTAAAGATGCTCTACTTCAATGCTTTCAATCAGATTGCAAATAGCCATACACCAAGTGTCCAAGTCCAGGCTTTGATGCTTCAATCCATATTGTTGTCTCCATAGGCAGAATTGAGAGGCCTTCATAATCTGAATCAAGAGAAACTACCACTAAGATTGTCTTTCTTCATATATGAGTTCCTTTATGTCTCTGTGCTTCTCCTTAAGTCACTGCCATCCAGTATTCAATCATCATTGCATTTGGATGAAATGGTGAGGGGTTGTGCCTTATTGTTGCTATATTTTCTAAGTGATATGTATCAGCTTCAGTTATATTTGACTGCACAACATTCTCCTTTCTATGAGCCATGTTTTCCTTGTGTTCTTGTACATATATCTACATGTTATTTCTGCTAGCAGATTTATATATCCAATCTGTGATTGACTTTTTTTTAAAACATTCTGCTGATTTGCATTTTTTTTACAATGCTTCAGTTTGTTATATGCTGCCAGCTTCTCTTATTTCAATCTTCATTCCAAATGTATCTGTCGGATCTTATTCTTCAATGGAGTACTCTTGAGACATGATCTTCATCAAAGAATGATTTTTAATATAGTTCAGCAAGGATTTCATAAGGACCCTTTCACTAATAGCTTCAGCAATAATGATCAAGAATCATAGGCTCCCCCTAACTATATGCATCATCTCCCTTTGGCAGAGTCTTCTCATAAAATGCTTAGATTGTCAAAATTCGGGCCAATGACATAAGTTGTTGGCTGGAGAGCTCAAGGAACATTCGGACTGTATTTGATTTCTTCTCCATACTTGTGTAAATTTCTTCTTTTGCATGGTTCTAGCTTGTGTAAGAGCCCGTGTTAAGTTACAATCACGTGCCATATGACCAATGTTGTGACACTTGAAGCATTCTACATTGTTCATGAATAAGAATTCATGATTTCTTCCTGCAAAATTGTTTCTTGGAGATTCTTAGGGACTATAATATCTATATATATGATATGCTTTACAATCTTTTGCCATGTGACCAAAGTTTGTACAAGAATAACAATAACCAAAAAATGAAGTTTGGTACCTGGGAGATGAAGATTTCCTTGATGTACTTCTGAAGCCTTTCTACCTTGATATCCTTTAATGATAACCATTGCCTCTCGCATCTTTGACATCATCTACATTTCCTCTTGGTGCTGGATTTCTTCTTGGAGCAGGATTTCTTCTATTGTAGCCTTGATTTTTCTCCTTGCCTTTGCTGGAACTAGGAGCATCACCACTTCTTTCTGGCTTCTTCACATCTCTTTTGTTTAAAGCATTTTCATTCTTGTTTAAGTGTTCACCTACATACCCAAGACCTGATTTATAAGATGGACATTTGTGATAACTGAGCATGTCATCCAAGGCTTGAGAGCTCTTCAAGATTTTGTTCATCCCTTCAACCTTTGTCCTGAGGAAGACAATCTCTTCTTCCAATCTTTCACACTCACTATTCTTCTTAGCAAGTTGTTCCTCAGTTTCTTCCTTGATACGAATAGCTTCATCTGCTTCAATTTTAAGGGAGATGATATCTGACTTCATTTTGAAGATTTATTCATTCTTTTCTTGATTGCTCTCCATTTCTTCCTTGATCCTTGTAGCTCTACATGTTTCAGCCTTGAGAAGCTTGATGTTAGACTTTAATTTGAAGATTTCTTCATTCTTTGCTTTCAGCTCATAGATCATGGTGTTTCTTTCCTTTCCTGCTTCATCAACCTGTCCTTCTATGGTTTCCAATGCTTCCATGGTCTTTTGAGCTCCTTGTGCTTGTTTCCTTACTTTTTGTAGTTGAGACTTGAGAGAGGAGACCTCTACCTTGTATTGACCAATCTCTTCTTCAAGTTTCTTCAAGCTCTTGTGCCTTTGTTCAAGTTGACTTGACAAGGTATCTTCTTGCTTCTTTGATTTATTCAATTGATTTTTCATGGATATGAATTCTTCATGATGCTTTCTTTTGCTTTGATGAAATTCCTTCTTAAGCTTGGCAAGCTCTTCATCCCTTTCTTGTACTTGAGGCTTGATGAGGTCAACTTTCCTCCTTGTTTGATCTTGGTCACCATCTAGAGCTATCTTCTTAAGTTTCTCATTTTACTTTTTCAAATTGTTAATCTCTTCCATGGTAGTCCTAAGTTGAGCGAGGAGATCTTATACAAAATCTTTTTCATTCTCTTTATCTTCGAGGTCTCCTTCAGCCTTGATGTCATCATTCTCATTTTCAGCTTCTATGATGGGTTCTAGATTTCCTTCTTGATTTTCCATGTAGCTTTTGAACTGTTTCCATAAATGCAGTAGAAACTGTACTGGCTTTAAATGGGTGTGATAATGCACAAAAGTGTGCATACTTGGTAAGTCTGTCAACTACCACCATGATGACACTCTTTCCCTCAGACTTGGGTAAACCTGTGATAAAATCCATTGAAACCTCCTCCCAACGTTGGCTTGGAATGGATAAAGGTTGTAATAGACCCGGTGTCTTAATCGTTTCAACTTTATTTTGTTGGCAAACCAAACATTCCGCCACAAACTTTTGAATATCTGATTTAAGGCCATCCCAAAAAAATTCCTTCTTAACCCTGTGGTAAGTTTTTAAAAATCCTGAGTGCCCTCCTAAGGGAGAAGTGTGCAATTCCATAAGAATCTTTTGTTTTAGTTGGGAATTCTTACAGAGGTATAAGCGATCTTTGTACCATAACGAATCATTTTTCCAGCTAAATGTATCAGAAGTACTGGAATCTTGTTGTAGCTTTCGAATAAGTGCCCACACTTCTTCGTCATTCTTCCATTCCTCCCTTGCTTCGTTTATCCAATCTGGTTGGATAATAGAAATGGCACACAACAATGCTTCCACATCCTCATCCTTTCTTGAGAGTGCATCTGCCACCACATTTTGCTTCCCTTTTTTGTAGATGATTTCAAAGTCATAACCCAACATCTTTGTGACCCACTTTTGTTGCTCTTCAGAGGATAATCTTTGTTCTAAAAAGTATTTAAGGCTATCATGATCCGTTTTTACCTTGAAGTGTCTTCCCATTAGGTAGGGTCGCCATTTCTTAAGTGCATGGAGTATTGCCAACATTTCCTTCTCATAAATAGCTTTGCTTAAAAACTTTCCCTTGATTGGACGACTTTCAAAAGCAATGGGTCTTTCATCTTGCATTAGAACAACACCAATTCCATTTCCTGAAGCATCACATTCCACAATAAAGGTTTTTGTGAAGTCCGGTGTAGCTAAGACCGGTGCTTGGCACATTGCCTCTTTAAGATGTTCAAAGGCCTTTGTTGCTTCCGGAGTCCATGAAAATGAATCTTTCTTCAATAATGTTGTTAGAGGTGCTGCTATTCTCCCATAATTCTTAACAAACTTGCGATAATACCCTGTCAACCCAAGAAATCCTCGCAGATGCTTTATGGATGTGGGGATTTTCCATTCCTTAATGGCTTTAATTTTGCTAGGGTCTACCTTAACTCCTTCATGAGATACAATATGACCCAAATATTCCACCTCCTGGACTCCAAAGAAACATTTGGATCTTTTTGCATATAATTGTTTCTCCTCCAATAGTTGTAGCACCCTGTCAACATGTTCAACATGATCCTTCCAAGACTTGCTGTAGATTAGTATATCATCAAAAAATACTAACACAAATTTTCTAAGGAATGGTTTGAAAATTGAATTCATCAAACCTTGAAATGTTGAAGGTGCATTGGTAAGGCCAAAAGGCATGACCAAAAATTCATAATGACCCTCATGAGTTCTAAATGTCGTTTTCGGAATGTCTTCAATCTTCATTCTGATTTGATGATATCCCGAACAAAGATCCAACTTGGTGAAGTAAATTGATCCATGCAATTCATCCAGTAATTCATCAATGACAGGAATGGGGAACTTATCTTTAATAGTGAGCTTGTTGAGCTCCCTATAATCCGGACACATGCGCCATGATCCATCCTTCTTGTGTACCAATACTACAGGAGCTGAGAAAGAACTTTGACTCGGTTGAATTATACCAGCCTCTAGCATTTCTGCAACCATACGTTCAATTTCACTTTTTTGGACATAGGGATATCTGTACGGCCTGATGTTTGGAGGAACACTTCCTGGAATCAGATGAATAGCATGATCATGATCACGCATAGGTGGGAGACCTTTGGGAGTCTCAAATACCTTGGAATGATTGTCCAGGACTTTTTGGAGATCTGGAGAAATAGATGATTCCAATGTGGAAACATCTAGCGAACATAATTGTGCAATTACACCTCTTTGCTCCTTTTTTAGAAGCTTAGTCATGCCATTAGAGCTGATTATCTTTCCTGGTTTCCCTGCAATACCCCTTAATTCAACTTCCTTTCCTTCCGTAGAAAATTTGATGAAAAGTTCTTGAAAATTAAAAGCTATTGTACCCAAGGATTGTAGCCATTGGACTCCTAGTACAACATCGGCACCTCCCATTGGAATGGAAAGAATTGGGCTAGTCAATACATATTCTCCCATGGATAGCTTGATATTATGGCACTTTCCAGAGCAATTTATTGTTCCTCCATTTGCAATCATCACTTGACACTCTGGTGCTGGATATAGGAAGCAATTCAATTCTTTTGCTACCCTATAATGAATAAAATTGTGGGTGCTTCCTGAATCAATCAACACTATTACCTTTTTCTTCTTGATTTGTCCTTCTATCTTGATGGTTTGAGGAGTGGTAATTCCTGCCAATGCATTACAAGATATGGTCGGATTTATTTGTTCTTCATCTAGGCTTTGTTCCTGGAATATATCCTCTTCTTTTGACCTTTCTTGCTCCTTTTCTTCTTCCTCTTCACAATCTATGTAGAATAATTTCTTCTCAGCACACTTATGACCTTTTGTGTATTTGCTATCACAATTGTAACAAAGCCCTTTTGCTCTTTTTTCTTCCAATTGTTGTGGTGTCAACCTTGTAGGTTGTGGAAGACTAGGGGCAACAACACTTCCGTCTTTATAGTTGTGAGTGGTATGCTTCCTAGTTGCCATAATTTTGCTTTCCATTTTTCTTGCTAACCTGAATGCCTTCTCTAATGAATCAGGTTCCCAGAGGCGAACATCATGTTGGATATTATCCTTTAAAGACCCTATGAACACATCAATCCTATGCTCCTCTGGAATATCTTTTACCCTTATGTTCAATTTTTGGAACTCCTCAATGTGCTCCATTATTGAACCCTTTTGTTTGAGACTTATCAATTGGCTAAAAAAAGTGTTGCTTTTTGTATCCTCATAATGTGCTATCAATTCTTCCGTAAAAATTGCCCAAGTGATAAATTGTTTACGAGAACAAAGCCATTGATACCATACAAACTGATTTGGTTCCAAATATACAGTTGCCATACGTACCTTTTGTGCATTTTGCACATTATTGAGATCGAAGAATTGCTCCATCTGTAATATCCATGTGGCGGGATCCTTGCCATCAAACTTCCTCATATCGATTTTTGGAATATGGTGATTCTTCGATCCAACATTAGCGTCTATGGAATCATGATTAACATTTCTTTTGTTCTCATCATGAGTTTCCTTTACTACCTTTTCACCATTAGTAAGTATTTCTTGTAGAAAATTTGTCAAATCTGTCTTCAAATCTGCCATGCCTGTCTTCAAATTTGTGTTCAAATCTATCTTCAAATTCTCCATCTTAGCTTCCAGGCCATTTATCTTAGCTTCCACGCCATTTATCTTAGCATCTATTAACTTTTGTGAGCGTGACATTTGTTGCACTTGTTCTTGTAATTTTGATATATCATGTAGCATTTCTTCCTCTTCTTCATGAGTCATGCTAGAGCTTTCAGGTTCCTTACTAGGTGTTTGCATTTTCTTTCCTCGGGGCATCAGTTACCGATAAATAATGCTCCACTATGCCCTTTGAATTCCTTCAAAATAAATTTTCAAACCAAGCTTAAGCAAAAATTTAAAAAAATCTACACACCTTTTTTCACTTTGTAGGAGCTCGATATTGCCTCTGATGTATCTCTGTATTTTCCAATCATCTAGTTCTGAATTTGTGACCTGTAGTAGCTCTCTGTGTCCTCTTTCCAATGCCACCAGTCTGATCCAAATTGGATTCTCCAAGAAAGAGTTATGCACAATCTCCCAAGATGACCTGATTATACACCTTTCCAGAAGAGCGAAGTTGTATGAAGTGCCACGTGTACAATTTTCGATATTTGGTTCTAAAAAAGATATACAAGAAACTACAGTCCATCCTCTTTCTGTACCTTCTTACGAAATTTCAATCTGATTCCCAGAGAGAAAGTTATGACAATTTTCCCCAGGTCACCTGTTTTGAATGTAATTCAGGAGTCTGCAAAAAGACCAACTTCCTCAGATCATATCTCCGCAAATATCACGCGAAAAGCTCTGAAATTCGGACCCAAGGTTCAGCGTGATTTCTTCTCAAATGGGTTTGTTTTGCGACTTCTGAAACGTCACAGAAAAAAAGTTATAGCGAAAATGCCACGATGACCTGTTTGGAGCAGCGAAACCCTAGAATCCAAAGCTCTGATACCAAATGTTATGAAACCAGCTCAAGAAAAGATAGAAAAGATAGATCAACGCCTTAGAATTCAGCCTCTTCGAGGGGGCAACCTCCTTTACATTACATAAACGAACAATTCTTTGATGATTCAAATGACAAAACCTCCTTTCTATATATAGGAGTCTAAGGAGTCACAATATAATCCAGCCGACCTAACAATAATAATATAAAGCCACAAAAATAACAATAGAGGGATTCTATGGGGCACAGAAATAACAATATGGGGGTAATAGGGGCACAACAATATAAATAAGGGGTATAACTATAATAGTAATGGGGTAATCACTAGTATTATAGGGACCCAACATATTTCCATCATCTTCTTGATTGATGGTCATGGTCAATGCTCCTTTTGAATGAAGGTCATGAAGTTTGTCCCATATACCCTTTGCTGATGAATATTTTCCTATATTGTTCTTTATAGAATCAGGTAGCCCATTAAAGATTGCCTTTATTGCTTTTGCATTGTAGTCCTTGGATTCTTTATCCATCCTGCTATCATCAATCACTGATTTCCAGATTTCAATGCCTTAAGTCTGTAAGAAATTCCTCATTCTTGCTTCCCATATATTAAAGTTCCCATTGAACCTTGGAGCCTCCTCAAATTGATTGTCTTCTATCTTAGTAGTAGAGGGAGACACATCCTTGGGAGGATTGGAGACTTTCCTCCTTGACTTCGCCATTTGTGTTCTAAATATCAACCTTCAAGCTGTTAGGCTTCGAATGAAGGAACCGACTCTGATACCAATTGTTGGAAATATGGGGGGGTGAATCAGTATTTCTTTTTCCAACTATTGTTTTACCAGTTAAACAATTTATATTCAGAACACAAGATGAAAAACAATAATAAATGTTGTTATTAATATAATCTTTGCAGTAAAATAGATACAATATATAAGTGGTTACAATTAGTTGCCAAGCTCCAACTCGAACTTTGGTGAGGCTCCAACCTCCAAAGCACCAACTCTATTTTGCCAAGACACCAATCTTGGACTTAGGAGCACCAACTCCCAAGGACTTCAATCCTTCCATTTCCTGAGACACCAGTCCCAAATACTCCTATCCTTCCTACTTCTGAGGCATCAACCCCAAGGACTCCAATCCTTATTACTTCTGAGGCACTAGCCCCAAGGACTCCTATCCTTCTTGCTTCTGAGGCACCAGCCCCAAGGACTCCAATCCTTCTTGCTTCTAAGGCGCCAGCCCCAAGGACTCCAATCCTACTTACTTCTGAGGCACCAGCCTCAAGGCTTCTGACCCAATCTTTTCAAGGTTCATTTGATAGTAATGTTCTGCTCCCAGAACTCTTATCTACTGAGTTTTGTCTGTTTATAGCTTCATTGTAGTCTCCATGTTACAGCATCAATGACAGCTAGTATTCTTATGAAGTAGTCTTCCCAATTCTTCATACTGCCCACATAAAGTGTCCAGTACAATTCATGACTTCTGATAATGTCTTCACACAACTTTAGTCAGTCTACTGTTAGCTACACTAAGCTCTGCATAAAGAACAACTTCCTGTTCAAGCTTATGTTTTCTGCTGGCTACTTCTCCCCTTCGACTATCTGTTGTCCTGTTGGCCCTTCGGCCCTCTTTCTATTTTTCTGGATCCTCTCGCTGCCTCTGTCTCCTCCAGCTTATTTTCCATAGTGTTCGACAGCATTTAACCGCGTTCTCTTCTCTTCCTGTCTTTTATTCATTCCTCATGCCTCTTCTGTCGGTTTCCTCTCTTCGCTGGCCCTTTGGCTTCCTCCTCATTCTCTGTGGTTTCCTCTGTCTCTTCGTGCTCGCCAGCACTCTTGAGACACATTACTTCTTAAGAGAGGTACACAAATGCACAGAGAAATCATCTCTTACGTTAAACTGTAACAGTGCTCCTTTTCACAATAATTATAGGCATACACAAAGATGACATTGTTTATCGGACAACCATGTCCCAATCGCAATCGTAATCAGCTTGATTCAGCCTCCTGAACTATGGTTCAAGCCTCTTGAACTATCGGGAGCGTTATTGTCTTGCATTTCTGCCTCAAAGGCCCGTGCACGGCAAATATCAGAGAGATTCCCTTTTTTCTTTTCAAGTTCAATGAGTTGTGAACTGTTATTTCTTGTAATATAGATGCCCAAGATCAATCCACTAAATGAAGCGTCTCAACTCATCTATATATATATATATATATATATATATATATATATATATATATATATATATATATATATATATATATATATATATATATATATATATATATATATATATATATATATATATATATATATATATATATATATATATGACTTTTGCAAATCACCAAAGGACACGTTCCTTGGGAGGAGGGGCTGACTTATGAGTGTTTCTCATTTAAAATATATAACTTGGCTTTTATACTTTTCGAAGGATTTCATTGGCGTGACTGTATTGACACGGAGGTCCCATACGCCACGTCACAATCACAATCACAATTGTGCATTCCTGAAGGTCTTTAATAAGTCATGCCATATTTCATAGCCGATCGCCGATGGTTGATTCCCCTTCTCCGATGGACCGGATGCGATATGGTATTAAACCATAGTTAATATACCTGTCGGGTCCACAGCCTTATTGCAGTGGGCGCTTCCAATGTGGCAACTCTTTACGGCGTGCAATATGCGACGAATGCAATAATATATTAAGTCATATTACAATGTTGCAGCGGATCCACATACTTTATCGTAATTGGAGGTTTTAATGTGGCAGGGTGATGGCGCATAGCCGAACCGCCGATTAGCACTGTCACTGATATACATATATATGCTGATATATATATATATATATATATATATATATATATATATATATATATATATATATCTATATATATATATATATATATATATATATATATATATATATATATATATATATATATATATATATAAACTTCTCCGCTGATAGTGTGTTTGCCATATCTATCTATCTATCTATATATATATATATATATATATGCTTTGGCCTTCATTTGCCCTCCGATATTGTTAAACACCACATAACTATCTTTTTTGTCGCCGATGAGTAAATAGAGCACAAAGTAGTCAGAGCCATTGGAGGAAGCAAACAAAGAGAATGTTTAACCATGGCCTTCCCAGCGGCCTTCGCAGATCTGATACAGATGCATGGCATTCTTTAAGTTTCCAACCTAAAAAAATTGGATTTGGAATTGCTCTCAGTTATATATATTTCTGTTATAAATTAGACAATAATATCTATGGCAAATAAACATCTCACCTAATCATTAAACCACATCCATATTTAATTAATATTAATAAAAGAAAATTATATTAACATTTTCATATGTATATAAATAAAAAGAGAAACATCATTTGATTTTATTTGTCTTCATTTTCATAATAAATATACATTACTAAAACTTATTCAACCAAAATATATATATATAATTTCTAAAGCAGGAACAACGTCATTTGATTTTATTTCTGATTTAACACGAGGTTATAATGTGTAAGTGACATGGCTCTACCAAATTTGTAACAAATGCTTGCCATGAAATGTTTTATGTGAAAAATTATATATACTTATTAAATATAGAATATAAGTAAATACCAAATATAATAGTTTGGGTTTTTTAAAATGAACTTAAAAATGCATTAAAAAAATTGCAGATATGTTCAATAAACAACCTTAACAACTAGTATCCTGATTTACTTTTTTATATGGTTGATTTTCGAGCGCTATTTATGATTCTCAAAGAAGGTTGACAGCTTTGCATCTTGCATATTTTACTTTCGGAGTGCATAGTACTCTAAACCGTGTGCACAATTTATAACTCTAAACGATGACTGATGGCACATTGTGAGAATTCTTTACTTTATAGATATCTAAATGGATTTGGATATCCCTGCATGCGCTATTAATCCTAGTGTTTCGAATTTCAGATTTTATATAATATATAATGGCACAATGTAATAATACTAATTGTGTATGGTCGAGGTACATTAGTGACTCGACCGTAAGGGAGAGGTACGTTAGTGACTCGACCGTAAGGGAGAGGTACGTCAGTGACTCGACCATAAGGGAGAGGTACGTTAGTGACTCGACCGTAAGGGAGAGGTACGTTAGTGACTCGACTAACAGGAGAGGAACGAATGCTCGACTATAAGGCTGTCATCGACTCACTCATTTCGATGCCCCCCCACCCAATAAGTAAAATGAAACTTGAGAACTAAAAGGCCGCCATCGGCTCGACCATAACCTAGAGTACATAATCGCATATGGGGTTTAAAACACCGGTTGTTCTTTCTTTCATCGAAGTTAGTTGTTAGCGTCGTTGTTCATGGACTTCATGCATGATTGATGCGGTTGAACCAGCATACTGATTGATGTTCTTGTCAGTTTGTTGAGATTGTTTCTCTTCTAACCAAACCCCATGAAATTCCCTATTGCCCCTTCTATACACGAGCTTGGGTCGGAATATTGACGGCTGCATTCAACTATTCCAGTCAACAGCTTTTAGGTCAGCCGTATGAAATTTGTTTATATATGTAAACACAATTCGTTTATACAGATGTGACCTATGACGTAGGATTAGTGCGGCACCCGATAACATATATTATAGTTTAAGTATTATTATAAGTTAAAGAAGCTTTAACTATACAGCTTAATCAAGTATAAAATTTATCATTTTCTTCCCAAGCCTCGGCTTTAATAAGTGGAAAATAAAAATGTTTGTTTCATAAAATCTATCTCTTCAAAAATCGATCGTGGAGTTATCCTCAATTAAGAATTAAGGATAATGATATTTTTAACACTACATTCTGAATCCACTTTGGGCATTACGATTTTACAGTGGTACCATTTGGGTTGACCAATGCAATAACAATATTCATGAATCTTATGAATAGTGTTTTTTGTAAGTATCTTGACCACTTTGTATAAGTCTTCTTAGATGATATTTTCATCTACTCCAAAAATAAGGAGTATGAAGAAAATTTTCCAGTAGTATTATCTTACCTTAGGAAGCACCAGTTATATGGAAAGTTATTTTAGTGTTCATTCTTTTAGAAAAAGACTCATTACCTAGGTCATATTATATCTGGTGAAGGGATCTCGGTAGATCCTAAAAAGGTAAAATAAATCGTGAATTGGCCGATACCAAAAAATGTGCATGAAGTGTGAAGTTTTATGAGTTTAGCCAACTACTAGCGAAGGCTGTATAAAGGTCTCAAAAAATTGCAAAGCCTGTCACAACCCTCCAACACAAAGAAGTTAGGTACCAATGCACCAAGGAATGTTACATTTCCTTCACTGAGTTTAAAAGATTGTTGACGAGTGCACCAATATTGCGAGTACTCAACATGGATAAAGACTTTACTATGTGTATTGATGCATCCAAACAGGGATTAGGTGCAATATTAATGCAAGACAAAGGAATAATAGTGTATGCCTCAAGGAAATTAAATCCTCAAAAATAACTTTGTGCCACACATGATTTAGAGTTGGCCTCTATAGTACTAGCTTTAAAGATATGGAAACACTACATTGTAGGGAGAAGCCTTGTGCTCAAAAGCGATCACCAAAGTTTGCAATACTTGTTTACCTAAAGAGACATGAATCCTAGGCAAAGACAATGCAGTGAGTTCTTAAGTGAATATGACTTTACAATTTCATACATTAAGGGGAAGGAGAATGTAGTGGCAGATGGTTTGAGTAGAATACTAATGATCTTTTCCATTATACCCATAAAGTTAGACTCAAGGGAGCGAGTGCTAGAACATCTCTTAAAAGATAAATGACATTTCAAAGTAAGGTTTGGGCTTCAAAATAAAGATCTAAGAGAACCGAAGTTTGAAGCATATGAGCTAGGGAATTATGGACTGTTATGATTCCAGGGAAGGATGTATATCCTAGATAATAAAGATATCTGGAACACCATCCTCAAGGAAGGCCACAAAGCATTGTATTGTGTGGATCTTGGTGTAATAAAATGCATGCTGATACGAGGAAACTCTTCTTTTGGGAAGGAATGAAGCACAATATTTTCCAATTCATTGCAAAATGTTTGGAATGGAAATAGGTAAAAGTTGATCATCATCACTCAACAGGTCTCATCTAACTACACGACATTCCTATGAGTAAGTGGGAGGTGATTTCTACGGACTTTGTCATGGGGCTACCTCTTACTCCACAAAGACACAATGTCGTTTTGGTCATAGTGGATAAACTAATGAAAAATTCTCACTTTATTCTCCTAAAAGATAATTATGAAGTTGTTGACATAGGTCGAATATCTATAACTGAAATTATCAGGTTTTAGGTGTTACTAAGAAGATCATATCATATAGGGATTTATGATTCACTTCAAGGTTTCGGACTTGTATGCAACCATCTTTAGGAAATCAACTAAATTTAAGTATATCTTATCACCGTGACACTGATAGAGAGATAGAAAGGGTGAACTAAGTAATAGAAGACATGTGGCAGATGTATGTTATGGACTAGCAAACACACTCGGAAAAGTATTTTCCCTTAGTTTTTTTTTATACAATAATAGTTACCACAGTTCCATCAAAATGCTTCCATTTGAAGAATTATATGGAAGACCTTATAGAACACTGTTAAGCTGGGATAGGTTAGAGGACATGGTGATAGTGGAACCAGAATTAATACAAGAGATGAAAGAGAAAGTGAAAAAAATTAGACAATAATTAAAGGAAGCACAAGATATACAAAAAATTGATGTTGATGCTCATAGGATAGATAGGAATTATGGTGTAGGGGATCATGTTTTCATCCACATCAATCCAAACAAAAGCACTATCCAATTTGGAAAAGGAACAAAGTTCTCACCCCGGTTTATTGGGCCATTTAAATTTTTGGAAAAAGTTGGACTTGTAACCTATTATCTTGCACTGCCACCCCACTTACATAAAATTCATAATCCTTTTCATGAATTTGTACTAAGAAATTACATAGAAGAAAAATCTCATAACATTCAATGGAAGGAACAACATGCATCAAATGAGGGAACCATTTTTGGTTGAACCACTACGTATACTAGAACATAGGATTCAACAACATAGAAACCTACCGGTAGACCAAGTTAAGGACCAATGGGGCAAGTATAGTCCTAGATCTACTACCTGGGAAGATACAGAGACCATGTGCCAAAAATACCCCAGCTTGTTTTGATATTGAAGCACTTAAAACTTTGTTTTGTATAGCTTCACTTTATTTTGGCTAGATACTTGAGACTATCATTTTGAACTATTATATAATTATGAAAGATTACACGTAAGAATGATATTTCAAATTATTATTTATGTGCTTAATATTATTGGTACATGGATACCAATATGAACTATGTTATATGGGTAACATTGCTACTACATGGAAACCAATATGAATTATGATATATGCTTAATGTTGTTGATACATGAGTACAATATGAATTATGTTATGAATGTGGTGTCTACAAATTTATTTATTTTTCATACATATCAGCATGAATGATGAGATAGAAATAAAAATAATGACTACACTTGACTACTTAATGTAAAGGCTAACTTACAGATATATTAGTTAGATATAGCCAAATATGTTATATGAACTCAAATATCAATTTCATAAAGGGAAACACAATGGGAATGTAAGGAAACTGTTATTTGAATACAATGAGTTTTGAATATATTAAGCATATGTTGTAATGTGTGGAGAAGTGTTTTCACTACATATGGTATCGTTCCAACCATGTGATGACAAAACTCCAAGAACAGTTATGGCTCAATGAGGTTTCATGATAGGGTGTTAACCCTGACCCTACTAGAAGGGGTGGAGGTGTTTCCCACTATTTATCCTCCAAAACTTGGAGTCATTGAAGGATTGTGCAAGTTGCACTCCTTGAGACATGTGATGATGACTACCAAATGCCTGCTCGGGAAGTTAGGTCGATGTAGTTGACAATTTCACCTTGTGGTTTTATGGATGGTTAGGTTAGTATAGATGAAATTGTATCATATTCTAGTAGAGGATAAGATGAGAGCAGAAGATATTATGAAGGATAGGATGATTCTAGAATTGCTTGGGAGCCCACCTGGGTCAAGGCATGACTACTAAAGTTGTAAACCAATGAATGTTTAAACTCATAAATTTTAAGTGTCCTCATATTACAAATAAGAATTCAAACATAGAACTTAATCCTTAAATGGTTATATTAAAAACTAAAGTAATTATTGATATACTATATAAACTCTAAGTTCGGGACGAAGTTTCCTGAAGGATGGGTGTATCTGATGAGCCATCTCAAATTATGGGTAGCATGGAAATATTAGAATGCATCTGTGGCATGCATATGATAGCTATATATGCATGCATCTCATGCACTTCAATAGTATATTTACTAACCTATTATAAGAAAATCCTAAGTAAAGGACGAACGGATTAATTATTGAAATTTCTAGGTGAATAACTAACTCAAAATACATATGTTGAACACATTTAGTAAGGTACTTAATGCATGTAACACCATCATAATATATATAACTATACAACATAAAGGATACAGGAAATGTTTTATACAAATAGCAAGGGAAATACGAATAATTATAATATATATATTAATTATTATGCAAAATAAAAATAAAAGAATTATAATATGTAATATTTATTATGCAAACAAAGTGGAAAAATAAAATATACATATATTATACAATCTAAAAGGATTTATAACATATGTATACAATAAAAAGACACTAATGTAAACAAATCACCAAGATATTAGCAAATAATGGATTACAATAGCTCAATCTAGTGCGTTTAAAAAAATATCGTAAATACTTCTACATACCTGGTTTTTGCTGCTAAAGCTAGGTCCATGAATATCAAAGGCAGGGGGACTAATGACTGCTTGAGAACACCTTAAAAGACCATTTCACAGTAGTGTCAAGCGGGGGGAGAAAAGTGGGGAATCTTGAACAAGGGAGCACAAAAGGAGAATTCTGAGGGTGGAATTGACTCAGAAATCAAGATTTGAGCATTATTCTTAGGGGTTTTGGCATGAAGACCATAATTCTTCAATTTTGAAGTTTTATGGATCTGGGAACCGAATAGGTTGATCCTAGATAAGCAAGGTGAATTCGGTCAATTTAGTATTAGGAGCAGATTTGAAGCAAAGTCAAGTTGTGATCAACTTCAAACGGGGTATCCAGGTATGTATTTGCAATTAAATTGGTAATTCTACATTTAATTTGATTGTCTAGTTGTTTGTGAAAATTTAGGCATTACATTTTGGTATAAATATTTGTTTATCGTTTATTTATTTTAAATAAAATGTTAGGTTTTGGTCAGTTATGTTTTCGTTTTTAGATTAAATAATTTCAAATAATTATATTTTCAATTTTAGATTAAATAATTTCAAATTCATTTCACTTAAAACTCTTTAATTAGTTTGAAAATAATCTTATTAAATTTTTTTGAATGCATAAATATTAAATGAAATATTGTTAAAACAATCAAAATTCTAAAGTATAGCTTGTATTAGCTGAAGTTGTAATTGATGATATGTATATTCTTTTGTTGCAATATTCAATCCTTTTTGGGCATGGGCAATAAACTATAACTCATCATTACTAGCTATTTTGTTATTGGATGGGGCTCCTATCATCATGAAAATATGTTTCTTACACTAATATATATGAGAAGAATGTAAAGAATTAAAAATAGAATAGTTGTAACAAATAGATAATCAACAAACCATAAACTAAAACATTTAATGGGAAATTTTTTCTAGATTAAAAATCCCACAGCCAAACACATATTTGATGTATTATTTTTAGCAACTAAATGGTTACAATACAAAGTCTCTATGTTCTCAACATGACTGTTCAAAAATAACACAATTATAGAAAAACTTAAACAACATAACATTAAGAGAGAGCTTATTCTCTTATTTCCTTTAACCTTAGTGCTCAATAAATATGCATAGTAGAACTATGAGCTATCTATGATTTAACATTTCTTCACACTCAAATACCATTACTTTGTATTTATTCTCTACCACCACTTTTCATTTATTCTTTACCACCGCTTTTCATTTATTCCTCATTGCACCACACAACAATATATTTAAGATTGCTATTAAGGTAATGACATTCCTTCTTGTGGCCCATTCCTAGGTCTGTGCAGGCATTGCACATAGTTGTACTCTCCAAGATGTCACATTTCCCATCTCCATGCATGTTTCCATAACCAAATATGTTCTGATTCTAGTCTATAAGATAGAGGTCTTCCATACATGCCACTGCTACGATGGATATATGGAGCTCAACCAAGGCATTGATTCACAGTCAAGAGATGTCTTTTAGGTCAATGTAAACCATCATTTTCTTCACCAACAATCAATGTATTGTAATGTCCTCGCCCTTTGAAGAAAATTTATAAATTCTAGATAGTTTGTTTTGATGGAAAGAATTTCGTAAAATAAAGGTTGAGTATTTGTACTTACAGTTGGATTTTGTTGCTCAAATTCAATGAAACTTGGAGGAAGTCACTTGGTGTGTTTAATAGAATTTCCATACTAGCTATCATAGGATTTCAATGTTGCATAGTCCATAGAGTTATATAAATTGTAACATTTTCACATGTTCATTAGGAATCAAGCATTATTGGGTTAATGTTTCATTAGATTGTACAAAATATTTGATATCATGGGTATTATAGGGATTTTTTTCTCAATTATTTGGTATTACAAGTATTGTTACAAGTATACTCACATATTTAAATGGGTTTTCCTTTAAATATGGAAAGGATCTAGTTCTCTTATTCTCAATATTAGTTTCATTTATTTATATAAACACTTGCTTTATTTGTATTGAACCACGAGGATTTGAACCTTGAATCACATGGATTACATAATACTTCATAACATGTTGATCACCAATTGAGCTTCCCCCCATGGGCTATTTATTTACATAAGTATTTAAATATTATATAATGTAGAATGAATTGTTTAAAAAATGGAAAAAATTGAAATCAATTTTAGTAAGCCAAATCATAGTAGCAACTTTGGATTTTATTCTGAAATCAACTTTTTAAATATATGTGATGTACACTTTTTCTCTAAAATAGGTCCAAATGTGACAATACTCATAACCCGATTAACAAAATAAAGAAAAAACCCCAAATGAACCAGTAACACCCTTACGTGCAAAAAAGCAACTAGATCATAGGATTTATACAAATCCAATTTTACCATTGTCATAGGTAGTCTCTTCATTTTTATGGACTATAACCCCTCCTTTACTACACCAATTTTGTCATGAATCTATCTTCTCAACAAGAAGACATATTGTTCTTTTGAGATTGATGTAAATAATGGCCTATTCACTTTTATTTCTATAATATTGGTTATTATTTTTTAAATTCACTTACATGGAGTAATAAGTACATATTCCTTCAAATAAGTTGGATTATCTCACATTGGGATAAGAAAAATGAAAGAACTATCATTAAATTCAACTAAGATCCTCCTAATAGATATAAATTCTTCACTGGTTTTCATTGAATCATCCTATATAATTTCCTAAAAAACTTAGAAATTTTTGATAGGACACCTATCCAAACCAAGAATTTTCTCCCTAATAAACCTATGTAAAAACACATGGAGCTAATATTTTTAAACTTCCTCTAATAGCTACACATTGTCTTATTCATTAGCAAAGATACAGAAAAAGGATGACATTGTCTTCTAAAATTTGTATGAAGAAAGATTAATCAAACCTTTTGGATAGGGGTCTATAAACACTTCTCATATATTACCTAAAGAAAGTTCTTCCAAAATTTCTATGGAGAACAATTGGTTGACCCTTCTCCATAGAAACTTCCACTGATCTTTCTTGATATAAATTTTGGCTAATCGTTCTATGCAAAAGGGTTGGTTGAAACTTATCAATGAAGACCTATATTTCAACCTTCTAAAATAGGTATCTATTTTTCATGAAAAAAACCCATATAATTTTTAGAGAAAGAAAAAATACCTAATCACAAAGAAAAAATCATCAAAAATGGACTCCTTGTGACAAACTTATGACTATTTTAAGATCAATGGGTAGTACACCAAGTGATTGGGATCAATCAATCCTTCTCACCAAATGTATTTTATGATAATTTTTGAAAAGTTGCAAATCAAGTTTATCCATAGTTCTTTTTCAATTATTATTTTTACTTTTATTGTTTTGAGTAATTTCTCATGCTCTACCCATTGTACTAGTAGGTTAATCAAAACTAGGTCCTAATTGAAAAGGCCCAAATGGTCATTCTCAATGGAAGTGTTTGGTTATCCTTATTTAGAGGGGGGTCAAGAAACCTTTCTATAGATGGGGGTCAGAAAAAAAATTCTATAGATATTTTATAAGGTCTCTATCAAAAGAAGGGTTATTCTGTTGAACCTTCTTCAAAGAGGTTTGATGGACACTTCCACATAAAAATTGCGGAATAATATTCTTTAAAGAAGGGCCTTTAAAATTTTCTATGGAGAAAGGTCGATCAAACCTTCAATGGAGAAGCATTAAGCTACCCTTCTCAAAGGATGCTTAGTTTTTACCTTGCTCCATATAACTTTCAACAACCCTTTTATGGTGAAGCATCCAATGAACCTTCAAGAAGATGCTTAATTTTTATAAGTTAACCCATATATTGCATAGAGCATGAAAAATTACCTAAAACAAAAAATAAATCATTGATATTTTGAAATGTTTATAAATTTATCACCCATAGTTAAAAAAAAAAATTGTAAGCTTGGTAGGACT
Organism: Pinus tabuliformis; assembly: GCA_031772625.1. Taxonomy (NCBI): domain Eukaryota; kingdom Viridiplantae; phylum Streptophyta; class Pinopsida; order Pinales; family Pinaceae; genus Pinus; species Pinus tabuliformis. Next base: position 571,798,038 of record CM062812.1, on the reverse strand, counting down.
ACATTCATCATGTCCAAATTCTCACCCCGTTTGGGGGGATAGAACAAGATTTTAACCCGAGACTTCTAGTTCGGTGAGACTTCATTTCCATGGCCATTGCCAATTGAACTACCCCAAGTGGACCACCCATAGTTAATTTTTGTTAAAAAAAATTGTAACTTTAATGTTCTTCCCAATGAAATAAAAGTTTATTTAATTTATGTCATTGTTGATAAGGGTCAATTAACTCTTTTTTGGAAGGGACTCTATGAACCCCTCAACATCTAAATTTTCTAATATTCTTATCTAGTGAAAGGTTGTTTGAAAAATATTCCTCTAAATTAGTTCAAATTTTCCATTGTGATACTCTTATTTAACAAAGAAAGAGAATAAGGATGCTAAAAGAAAAATATAGACAAAAAATATTGGAAATGCAATCACCATGGATTATCTGAAATTGTATTATTCACTTGAAGGGAAAGAGAAAAACCTTGAGTAATATTAAATAACCATTGGGAGTCCAAAGGACCTCTTCGAATATTAGAAACCAAGGGTCACAAAGCATTAAATTTGTGTATCATATGAATGTTAATGGAATCTCTAATTCTTTATCTAAAATCAATCTTCCATTTACGTGAGTATAACAATGGAATCAAAGCTTGGTTTATCCATTAGGATTTTGCCCCATGTAACTCATTTATTCCATCCTTATTTTTCAGGCTTGTGACCTAAATATGATTTCAAAAACAAAAAAAACCTTAGTTCTTTCATTTACCTCCTCTCTAGCTCTAATTACACTCATTCTCTAGAGTGATTCATGTCCTAGGCTAACATGGTTGTTTGTTGCTACTTCGGTTGGCACTATCACTTATGTGTCCCTCATCAAATGTTAAATGTAGTCAGGCTCACATTGGGGTTATAATTGATATACCTATCTCACCTTCATATCTGTAAAAGGCTCTTTAAGGCTTGAGAATTAGCTTGTACATATTTAGTGTAGCTAGGGGGTTGTGGAGGAGGAACAAGTATTCAAATATTTTGGTTGGAGAAGTATTTTTGGGAATTGGATAATCCAGTGCTTCCTACGTGTTTCACAATATATTCTTAACCACCTCTCAAGGATTTGTTAACTCTAGTTATGTGTTCTTTTACTAATACCTTTGGGTTGGAAATTGTGGTTCGAAAAAGTGGTATCAAAGACAAACATCTCGAGTTGAAAACACTCCCAGATCACACTAGGGGGATTACGATTGGGCATTGGAGAATATGGCACTCCCTGTGTGCTTCGTGACATGTTCATAACCACCTCTTTGGGATTCCTTAACACTTAGTTATGAATTAATTTACTAACACCTGTGGGTTTGGTGTAATGGCACTCATGATTCCAAAAAGTCTATATTGTCGCTAGTTTTCTCTCAATCAATGTCCACCTGGTCAATAACATAAAGATAATGTGAAATTGTCTTCCTTGTTTTATTATCATTAGAGCCTATTCCACATTCATATTCTTCAGTGGGAACATTTATTTTCATGATGAATCCCCGAAGTCTGAATGGATTCATATCATTCATTGTGGGAAAACACTTCCACACCATCACTTGATGAGATGAAAGCTAGTTTTTTTTAATTGGATTCATCCATATCAACATCTTATGAAAGCCGTTATTGCATTCTTTGACAAATACTCGTTATGATGAAATAAAACCACCTTTAGTACCTACACAAATTGTCCATAATTGTAGTAGTAGTTTATTAGCAAAGCTCCCTATCCATGGTACTTCACTCCGGGAGCACATGGGTAGATGAGGTGTGATTCATAGTAAGTGTTTTATGGGATAAGTTCCTCCCTCTAACATAATCCCCATTTTTTTAATAATTGCTAATTTTAGTGGAACTCTTAGCATGAACTTCGAGTAGCAATGTGGGAAAAAAAAAATCTTCTTATTATGCATGAGGTCTCTGTTGGTAGTACCAAATCCTATGGGTTCATAATGGGCATTGCAGTGATGATTGAGTGGTGGTCCCAAAACTCTTTATCATGTACCATGGGAGCATTATAATGGGAGAAAAGAGTTTCCAACTAGTTGATTGTTCGATACACCAAAGCCATGATGATATCATTCAGGAAATACCAACCATAACAAAGCAACCTATTGATCGACCCCCTATGTTGGTTTGTTTCCATATTCTTCCGTGAGTTCCAATACCACATCTGAAATATCCAAGAATTCCAATCTCACGCCTAAAATACAATGCCAATTGAGTTTGACAATGAGACACTGAGGCTTGATCCATCTAGTGCCTCAACTAGTTTTCTAACATTCAGTTATGTTTTTAATAATCACTAGAGAAGCGACATATTGAGAAAATTTTGTGGTTAAAATTTTTTGATCCTCACTCTTTCTAAGCTTCTTGGAGTGGAGCTTGGATGTAAGACTCCTACTCTTGGTTTTCTCATACCTTGATGTTCTTAAATTCATCACATCATTGTATGCCAAGGTAGCAAAAACATGTAGGGAGATATATTCATGGAGGTTTGTTTACATGATTTATCTCCTCTCTATTTTCAATTGAACCTATGAAAACTTTGAGGTTTGTATAACAAATATTTGTAACAAATCTATAGTGATTTACTCATCCAGATTTAAAGTTACTAAATGAGGAGATCCATATTATCAATATAAGCATCCTTAGTGCTGAATGTAGGTTAAAGAATTATTATAATTTACAAATAGTTGTTTTTTAAGTTCACTTCTACCTTTTGAAAAATTAGAAAGAGGTGCATTTTAATTTGAAGGTGACACCCACCATTTGTTGAGTTTAAATTATTGAGAAAATGGTTAGAATTGATGAGTTGTTAGTTACTAAATAATTTGATACTCTCTATTGTCGATGATATCGTCCAAATCACTAAATTCACTCTTACCAATGTTCAAACTTATTTACAAGATGCACATGATAAAATTGAGCTTTTCTAGCTCAAAGAAAAACTACAATGAGATGAGCTACAACAAAGGAATCAACACTCTAAATTATACTTTGTTTAGAGAAATTCTCTATTTGAGCTTGAGAAAGAATCCTAACACCAATCAATACTTGATCAGATATGTGATGCCACTTTAGGAGAATAATCAAAGGAATATGAATATTTTCCACTTACACTTCCCAAACCCATCATATGAGCTCGGGAAGAATCCAACAACATCAAGCGTAGAACCAAACTTATATATGAAAAGGAAGTGACATTTGACATTTTAAACTACTAGAAACCAATTCAATCTCAGAGTGTTAGGTTTCTTCAAGAAAACGCATCATCACATACCCCACATCCACATCATATTAGAATGAAAACATTAAAAAGTTGGTCACATGAAAGATTAGTAGCTTTAATTTCATCCTAGTGAGAATTGTGGAAAACATATTTATCATTGAGAAGGATGTTGAAGTCATAGGAACCCTGCAAGAGAAAAAATTAACCTTTGATGGATTTGTTCCTAGAAATGGTCTTCAACAACCCAAAAGATATATTAGTCATACAATAGAATTCATTCTTGAATATTGACACAACTTGTAGTGGAGAAATTTTCATATTTTCACCTTGTATACATGGGGGAACTAATATCCAAATACTTGTATCAAAGTTGCATCAAAAGAACCTAATCCATAGCCAAAACCAAAGCTAGTAGCAAAAGCTTAGAGCCAGAGTTAGCCCAATCTAGAGTCATAGTGACAGCTAGAGATAGACTCATGTTCCCTGAGGACCATTTGGTTTGTGGTCCTCCTTAAACTACCCCATACCAAAAATGTACTACTTTTGTTAGAAAACAAATTGTGGGCATATCCAAACCACTATTTCAATATTGTGTGGTCATTTTTAAAGCATCATCAAGGAGCACTTCCATTTTTTGGAAGACATTAGCTTATAACCAAATTTTTAATTGTTTGTTACTACTCATTTCCTCCATGACAAACACCCTCCAAAAATTTTCCTACATCCAAATTTTGGAGCCTCCTTTTGGTCATGCCATCTTTCATTTCAAGCCATTAAGGTCATGATTGGTCATGTTGCTTAGTGTTCAAGTCTCCCTTTAAGAATTCTAAGTGTCAAAGAAACCTTATTTGACGTGCTTATCTTGTGATGCATGCACAGAAATATTCTTTTAAGGAATCTTAGTAGTCAATATGTATCCTTGGAAGTGTTGTAGTTTCTACAACCACCCTCAAAAAAAATTCCTACACTTGTATTTTAGAGCCTACCTTTTGTCTATAAGAACCTATTCTTTTCACTATTGTTAAGTGTTCCTGTTGATTGTCTGGTGGCATAATCTCATATCCTTTAATGCAGGGCTTGTGTCATGTCTTAACTAATTGTTATCAATAACAGTTGAACAACTTTTAAAGATAGGTAAACTCTTTCCAAACACAAGTTAACTCCTATATTGATCTAGCATTGATTGCTAGTCTTGCCTCTAGGAACCATGCAATCCTTTGCCACTGGAGACTGCACAATTCCTTGACGAACTAAATTGTGCAATCCTATCAAACGGATAGTCATTGAGCAAGTGAAATGTACAATCCTCCTCTTAGAGTCATCACTGTACAATCCTCTAAACCATTGAACTGCACAATCCCTTGTCATTGGGAATTAGGCACTCCTTTCTACCAGTGGACTACGCAGTCTTTTGGAACAAGACAATTGCATGTCCCTAGAAAATATGGAATGTGCATTCCTCTTTGATCATGTGGCACAAGTTTCTATTTTAGATCTATGGACAAGTGTCACTTTCTCCTTGATTTTAGGCATGAGTGTCAAAAACCCTAACCCTAATCCTGTGGGGGTAAATCTATATAATAGAGGCTTTTAGAGATCATTTTCACATTTGACATTGGATCTCTCTCCATCCTCACAAGTTCAAGGAGCTTTGGTTTTAGTTTGCAGCACGTTTCTGAGTAATTTATGAAAGTGTCACTTTTTATTGCTTTTTCTATCGCTTTTGTGACTTTTATGTTTTCAAGTACCACTTTTCCCATATCTTCTTGTATTTACTCACATTTATACTACTATTACCATGTACAAGTATTGTTTCATTCTACTATTTCATTTTTACAGGTGTTGCATCCCTCCCAATTCATTTTGTCTACCAGCAGTTACTCTTGTTGGGTCTTTTTATGTCTGCGTGTTCTTCTACATTTATTTTTGTGTTATAGTAATTCAACCTATTAATATTGGAGAGCAAGAGAGACAAAGTATGATGTTTACCACAACAACTTGAGCTAAATATTTAAATGGTTTATGATTTCAATTGTACATTTCATATAATCGATATGAAAACATGACGAAACTAACAAGAGTTACAATAAGAATAGTAGAAGAAAATAGTTCTAGATTGATCACAATGAAGACTATTTGTAATTGACTACATTCTTATTATTCACGTCTTCTCTCATTAAACACTATTATATTGTCAGTTTGCATTCAAAAAAAAATCATCATTTTTTATCATTAAAGTTATTAACAATATTTATCATCTCAGCAAAATGAGGTAACTAAGAAAATTTAAAATTAAAATGACAAAATAAATCTTAGGCATATTTAGCACACAACTGAAACCAACCTAGATCCATATTAAATCTGAATCTATCAAGTGCTAAGAGGGATCATATCTCTCGAGGTGCAAACATTTCCTCAAGTTTTGCACTCAAAAAATATGTTTTCACCTCGAGATATTTGATGCCTCTCGACGCTTGATAGATACGGTGTTAAGATGGATCTACGCTGGTAGATATCAATAGTGATGACAATGAAAGATACAAACTTATATGTCAACAATATAAATTATGTATAAATAAGTACAATGAAGTAATAATCGACTGGAACAAGTAAGCTTTGATTTCATGACTAATAAAAAAAAAGAGTCAAGTAATTGAGTACTCTAATAGAATTGATGGATACAATTTATGTTTAAGAACCAGGGAAATGGAGATAAGTTGTGATAAAACATTTATAATAGCCTATGATGGAAAGATACAAGTCTTGGAACTAGCAAAGTAAGCAACATAATTGAGATTTTTAAGTTGAAAGATACATGATAATAATATCTGGATTACTCCAAGACACCAAATAAACATGGAAGCACTTTGGAAATAGTGATGTTGATACTCAAAATGATATCAACTTTACACCAAATATAGTAAGTATAAAATGAGCAAGATTAGAGTCGAACTCAAGAATTTGGAAATTTACTAGGAAGGGAATGTAATAGCCCCTAAAATATAAAAAAGAAATCCATATAGATTTTTAATTTCTTGTACCTGATTGACATATAGGGATCAAGATTATTGTGAGTTACAAACTCATACCAATGAATCGTGGAATGGTTCGCTAATCAGTCTATTTTATAATCGCATCACAACTAGAAAAGGTTAATTTTGATTGAAATCAAGATGAAAAGATAATTTTGATTGATTGAAAGGAGTGTTAATTGTAAGATTTGATCTGAGTTGGTAGAGTATATTAAAGAAGAATAGATGCAAGTTAGATACCATGGGAAGTCTAGCAGAATTGCAGATAAAAAATATATATAGATATATAACTATATAATAAGGCCAAACGACACAACTGTAAACTATGAGGGGGAAACTCTTAACCTGGTCTTTGCTAGTCTGATGTTTTTTGGAAAATATCTTAAGCTAAAAAAGGACAACATAGGAAAATATGTATATATGTATGTTGGGTACACATGACAATGAATGTGTATATTAAATACTCCAAGGAGTCTGTTGTCTTAACGTGACTTGAAGGATGGATAGTGGTATATGTAAAATGTGATCATAAATTGGTGCATTTCCGAGTAAGGTAACCAAAGAAAATGTGGCACATAATCTTAAGAAAAATTAAAGTTGTGATAAAGAGAATGTTTGTAGCATATTGGAACAAGAATAACCTATGGTTGTTGTCATGCGATGTAACAACATGGAAAGTGCAGCATGCCACTAGTTAATGGTACCCCAGATAAGTACCTCAAAGAACTTCATTATGACTTTTATAGACATAAATGAAGTTTTGACAAATGACTGTTTAGAATGAACATATGCTTACAAAATCACTATTTCAAGATAATCAAATTAACAAGATGTGATGAGGTATCTATTAGGCATGAAAATGCAAGGGGGAAGAACCCCATAGTTGATACACCTAAAAAGAGGCCTGGGGGGGTGCCACATGTAAACTTAAAAAACCTTAATTAATAATTTGCATAATAAAGAGGGATGCAAACCCAAAGAAGAGAGTTGTGAGAAGCTCATAGGTGAGGCATGTCAGAGAAATATGGTTGTAAGATTTGGTAATGTAATTTTCTTGTTTGGGTTTTTTTTATTTTAAGCATTCTCATAATACTTTAGGTTGTGCCCTTGAATTGTCATAACAATTTATTTTAATATTTCCTTGTGCTTTTGGCCTTAATGATCTAGTGGGAAAGGTTAGAAGGAAAGGAATAAAATAATGTAATCAAATGAATTATAAAACCTTGATATATACTTTTGCATGAAACAATCGACAAATAATTAACGTGGACATGTTTAGGTCCACTTAGGAAAGGGACAATGATAATAGTAATTGTCCTCAAACCTTGGTAAAGTTGTGCTATGACATATTTTATATTGTGAAATTTGATGATACCTAAAGGATAGATCATTGGTGGTGAGCCATCATGGGGGAAAGGTAAGGAAATATTCCTTGAAATAAAAAGAGAGAAGGAGATAATGATAACAAGTATGATTACCGGGTGAGTGGTATAGTAAGATAATTAGTTATTCTCGTGTTGGGATAAAATTGTTGTTTATTAATAATTCCACGTGATCTTGTAGGTCAAATGTATTAAAATCGCCTGCTATTGAATGAAGTGAATAACATGTTGTGAACTAATATATAAGAAAATAAGTATACTAAATTAACATAGAGAGTGTGAGAGAGTCAATACACATACAAGCGCAAAATGGAGAAATCCCATAAATGTACATGTAAGAAAAATTGTGCATAACTTTCATCAACAATCTGCAATGCAGGATGACAAAGGGCCAGAACTAAATGAATGTTGCAAAGTGGACTCTTGGTTTTGCACTAAAAGAAAATAGCAAAGCATCCTAAGATGGGCATAACTAAGTTTACTTGGACAAAGTAGACAACAATATAGCCACCTTGAACATGGCAGGAAAAGGAAGTTATTCTAAATTTGGCTCATACATGACTACTTCATATGTAACATTTGATATTAAGATAAAAACATGGTAATGCTACCCAATATGACAATACACTAGTTTCAATTTATCATAAAAGACAAGAAATATAAACAATTTTTGAAATCTTATTACCACTATGTAAATAGTGCAAATAAAATTGGTACTTCCATGATCTGAAATTTATAGTGGAACCACATAATGGGGTCCTTTTCAATTGGCATAGCCATTAGTAAAGTGAAATTGATATATTTCTATTATTGATGAGCTTGGAATGATGTTGTTAATTCTTATTGAGTGTAGGTTTCTAGCCCTTGTTGGGTTTTGATGCATGGTGGTGAGCCTTGCTGGGAAAATAAATAATAACTAGTGGTGCCTGTAATAAAGTTTGATATGATTAAATATATGTTTCTTAAATAATGATTGATGGAAACTAAAGATATACATAATGATTGTGGATGTAGGTCGAACTAGATGGAGTATTCCTAGTCGAGCCTTTGCGCATTCTTGATCAGAGAGAAATTATGCTACAAAAGTGAGCAGTTATAGTTTAAAGTGCAGTGGAAGCACTTGTGCCCATAAGAGGCAACCTACGAGGATGAGAATTTTATGTGTGATGCATATTCCAGCCTTTTAAAAGGGTTAGGAAAATGTCGAGGACGGTGTTTCGCTCGAGGAGGGGAAAATGTAATACCCCTAGTAAATAGTAAATACTCTAGTTATTTTAGTCAAAGTTATTTGGAAAACTACGGGTCCATGCTAAGGGATTGGTATAAATAAGTGACAAACATAAATGTTTATTTTCTAATTTTACATTAATAAAATATTACACCTACTCAGCCATGAAAATTATGATGGGAAAATATGCTCAAAGAGAGATTCAAAATACAGATAGTTAAAAGACAATTATGGACAAAGATGTTGTCTGCCTAGATTCCTCTCCCTACAGATAAAATATGTTAGTTAGGGAAAAGGGGGCCAATAGGGTGTGAAGGAAAATCTTGAGGCAACTAGTGACTTGGAGTCTGGTTTGAGGAGGCCTAAGAGAGTAAATTGAAAGTTTGATACCTCAAACAAGATGCTTCTAAGAAAGGAAGCCTTGAGCTAGTTTGCAAGTGGAATTCCAGGTTAGACCTGTGAGGTCCGTGAAACCCTAGGAAAGATCTAGTGTTGCTAGATAAGCCCTAGGTGGACCTGGTTTGGTCCATGTAAAGAAAACGACTATGGAAGTGAAAGTGGTTAGGGGGTGGGTTCTTGTAGAGACTACCTGTACTAATTGGTTGGGTGGATCAATATTTATTCGCGTATGATTTTCATGGCAAACACAGAGCCTTGAAGAAAATAATTGAAGCTTGGTTTGGGAATGAAATTGTTTTTCTTTCCCAGATTTATTAAATTTTCATTCTTCTCTGTAATTTTTTTCTTTCATGGAACTTAAAATCTGTTACTGTATAAAGGTTATAATATGTTATTGGATTAGGTTAGTTCCATGTCAGAACAAACATCGGTCTATATGTTAGGAATAGTCTTGAATCACTATGATTTAAAGTGGAAAAGAAATGATAGGTCCTAGAGTTAGGTCCCATCATATTTCCAACTTTATAACAATAGTAATAATATTGATAGTCTATGTGTATAGAAAAACCAAAGAGAAACAACGATTGTTGCGAAAACTTAAGTTTTTCTTTATTTATGCTACTGATGCTTTGAGAAAATTCTTCTAAATATACAGAAAGAAAATTGAGACATAATGATAATAGAGCATAATTACAATGGAGACATAAATACATTATAAACAAAGAGATTAAACCCTCCAAGGGTAACCAAAGATAAATAAGTCAAGATGCACTATTAAATATTCCAACATAGAATCAACAAACATCTATCAATAAAACACAACTCCTTTTAAACTTTGTACCTATCATAATTTATATTTTCGGAGGTGCTTTCAGTAAGATAAAGTATCATTGGCTACAAAGGAAGTAACCAATAAAAGGAAGAGGAGAACAAGTTCGCATACCAAAAACCCTGTAGGGTTTATAGCAAACTAGAAGTAAAAGAAATTATATGCAACAATGGTACATGATTCTGAGAGCATACAAACAACAACTGGGAAGTTGTTCAGAAAATGAACCATTTATCAAATTATAACAAGGTTGGAGTTCGTAAAATCTTAATTACCATAGAAAAATGTAATGTACACTAGTTCCAATACTCAGAGGTTGTAAACCTTGAAAACATAATTATAATAAAGAACTATAAAATTGTTTTTCCAATGTTCAATTTACATGGCCAACAACTAGTATGGGAAACAAATTTTCTGAGTTAGAGATTTTAGAAGTTGGGATGACCTTCTTTTTCCAAAAATAAAAACCTAAGGGTTGGGTCTTAGACTCATTGGAACCTAAAATAAAATTAACCATGGAGTGAGTGTTAAAACCTGGAAACCCTCACATAAGTTGAAAATGACATTCATAGTTCATCCATGTTTGCAAGGGTTTAGAGAATATGAATCTATCATGGTCATAATATGAAAACACATTAAAAACAATATATACTAAGAAAATTAACAGAAGAGAAATCAAGAATAAGTTAGGAGTTAAGTCCAACCTATATGAAATCATGAAGGCAACCACAATGTATTACCTATAGGCTGCACATATAAAAATTTCTGAAATGAATAAAAGAAATCGAATTTTCTACCCAAGAGGATGGTTCGATGACATTAAAACCTTAAACTTATTGATCATAAGTAGACAACTACAACAAAAGGGTTTGGGAGAGCTTTCGGTCCTCCATAAGAAGGACTTTCAAGCCATAGTGTCGAGCCACCACTCCATGCGCAGAGGAAGAGTGATAGATTGCAACAAAATCTCTAGATGCACTGAGCTAAAGGAGCTAAAACTATGTAAAGGCTTAACCATTGAAGAATCATAAAAAGGATTGTGTATTGAACCTCTGAATGAAAAGTACATGTTATAATGTTTCCCTCAGTTAACCCCCGTGACCAATCCTCCTATTGCAAAGCTAATCCTTGTCGAGTGAGAGAGAGAAGTGAGCTGGAGCGGTGTGGGGAAGGGGATGTAGTTACTTTCGTAAGTGAAAAGCCTCAGTCCTACCATTGATTCCAAAAGAAAATCCTATGTTGTTGATCCTAAGACTCTCACAAACACCAAGGTGGAGCGAATCCCAACAACTAGCGATGCCATACAATTGTATGCATCTTGCAAGTTCAAACATGGTGTCGTAGAATTCCAATGGATTTTCATAATACATTTCCACAACCATACATATATTAATAAGAATATTATGGTGGGATAAGGATTCAAACCTTATTTTAAACCCCATAATTCGTATTATAGAAAAAACTTATATCTAGTGGTACTTAATGCGTAGTACAACATTCGTCATAACCACTTTAATTATGCTCTAAGGCGTTCCCCTTTTAAAATAACTCTCCTCTGGTGATTCATGGATCTAGTTTCCACCTTTAGATGGCTTGTTAGATGATTAAAATGTCATCAATCGTCCGATTTCACCATTTTCCGCCGAACTCTTATTTATTCAGTTAGGTCGTTTTAGAGTGCAATTCGGCCTTTCGATTTAGGTTTCTATTTTTTCCTGCTCTGCTTTCATGTAGATGTCTTCGCATACATCTTCACGAAGCTCTCTTGTTTTTGTGTCATTTTCTTAAGTTTTTTGTTCGAGGTTTCAAGGGTTTCAACTAGTGACAATGAGGGAGTGCATTTTGATCCACATTGTCTAGGCTGACATTCAGGTCAGCAATGCCTATTGTGAGATATACTATCTCAAGCATGACATTTAGCCTGATGGAAAAATGCCTAGTGATCCTTCTGTTATGGATCACAGAAGCCTCAATTCAATTAGTAAATATATTGTTTAGTTAAAGATTCTTCTGAATTTTAAAGAGTTGATTTATTTCTTTGCAAATATATTGTTTAGTTAAGGTGTAGGATTTATCTAAAGATCATCCCATTCTGACATGTACAAATGGAATTATGAATTTATTTTGATTATGGACAAATTGTCAAGGTCGGCCAACCATTTTAAAATATATTTTATTTTAATTTAATTTTATTTTATTTAAAATTATAATTTTTATTAAAAAATAAAATTCTAATCATAAAATTTTTTGTTTTTTTATAAGCTTTGTATGAGTCTATTTTTATGTCTAATATATCATCTCAATGAAGTGGGGAATTGAATTCACATCAAAGAGTGTCTTAACAGAACACCACATCAAGAAGTGTCTTAACAGAGCGAAGACACATAGCACAGAAAACAACATTAGTAAAAGAATACATGTAAAAATACACCTTAACTAAAATATAACTCTATGCCATCCTAATAAATTTATAAAAAGAAGAGCCTAAAATAATTGATAGAATTTGCTCATTTATATATATAAGTTATCAAATGGTAAATTTATCAAATACTAAAACAAACAAAATATAATATTTTTATTATTTATTTCTATATATTTTTAATATTTAATTTTACATTTCCTATATAATGTTTTAATTTTTTCCTATTAATGATAAAAAATTGCGCTTTAAAATTTTTGAACAATACTTAATTTAATATTTTTGTATTTAAAAGAGATTTACCATCATAAATTATTTTTAAAAAATAGAGTATTGCAATAAAAAAAAATTGAGCAATACTTAATAGTTTTGTATTTAAAATAGATTTACTATACAATTTACTATAAATTATTTTTTATATGTTATTATAAAGATAATGAATACCCTACCTTTTTTTTTTTTCAATTTTAGTCTAAAACAAAAATCTAAATTTAATTAAAAAAATATTGTTGTTTTTCAATTTTTTTTTTAACTTATATATTAAAAATCTATCTATTCCCTAATGGGGGTGACGAACATCGAGGCTCCAGATACATGTGTAATGAATGTCTATATTTGATGGATGGGAAGGAGGATAAATATTTTTTCCTCCCATTACATAAGGTGTAAAGTGAGTTTAACAGTGTTGTGTGTGAAATCTCATTCACTCTCTACAAGAATGTGTGCTGGTATGGTAAGTTGGTTTATGGTGACTGTCGGGGTTTAGAATTTTCATATTGTTGTAGTGGTATGGTGGTTGGTAGCATGCAGTCTGAGTAAGGGTAGTCTGTCTAGTTTCTTCGGCCCTCGGGTAGTCTGGGAGTGGTGAAGAAAACACCATCGTCACCCCCTCCACCGTGAATGGTTAGCAAAAGTGTTAAGTCTTTCTCCCATTTTATGGTTCCTCGCTTCTGTCAGCAGATTGAGGGAATTTTGCATGGTAATTTGGTTGGCCTTAGTGTCTATTTATGCCCTGCTTTCTAACTTTCTCCTTGAGTGTTATCAGTGCTTGGGGTGGTGTCTTTGTCTTGTGTTCATCGACTATCATTTGGGTCTTCTACTCACGGTGTTCTTACCCTGAAATCCTATGATGTTCCACTAGGGGAGCAACAATTGAAATTGGTGGTAGGAGGGCGTTATGGAGGTAATTGTGGTGACAACCAATTGGTTTAGGTTTATTTCCTGCATCTTTGTGCTCTAGTTTCTAGTCCTTCTATCAATTTCTTTGCGCAAAGGTGCTTACCCCGTCAGAGGACAAGAAGAGGCTTCAGTCTAGTTGGTTTGTTTATTATCTGTAGGATTGCTTGCAACACTCTTGGCTGGGGTGTGGTGGTTGTCATCTTTGAGGAGTAGGTTTCTGCTGGATAATTTAGGGTTGGATTCTAGTTTGCTTTGGCTCAAGATTTGTCGGGAGGTGTTGCAGATTGTTGTTTATCCTGTTTTGGTGGAATATCCCTCGTCACTCACCATGCATCCTGTTCCACGTAATTCTCACTCCCAGCCCCAGCAAAACGGAGCTTTAACCATTCAATGTGATCCTCGCATCGAGATGAAGGCGGCGTGGGAGGGACGAGCTGGTGAGTGTCCGAAATAGGGTGGACGTGCTACTAGAGCTTCGATCCTATAAGTGTCTGGAGCCTGTGTTAGTAGAGGTGGTGCGAGTAAAGTGCGGGGTGGTGATGCAGCTAATGGTGTTAAGAGAGGTAGTGTGGTGCATGGGGGTCGAGTAGGGGTGCGGGGTCAGAATCGTTGGTGGGGGCGTGTAAGAGGTGTAGGCAAGTAGCTTCACTTTGATGCCTATCATGACTTTCTCCAAACAATTCTGGACCGCTTGGAAGTTTACGATAAGACCGAGAAGAAAGAACATGAGACTATCATTGCCACGCTAAATCAATGGCATTAATTTCAATGCCATGTCAGAGAAAGGATTGTGGTGGTTTGGCATGGACAAAATTTGTTATATGAAAAGGTTGAGAAGTTGGAAACATAGATGGCTCACATCGAACAACATGTTCAATGTTCATATCGCACCCTTCCCTCTCTAGGGACCGGGCCATACAATCCAACGTCCATTACTTCTGACGATTAAGCATGGTCTCAAGTGTTCTTCTGGTTCTATTTGTCTTTTGGTGTTTTTTGCTTGTTAATCTTTGGACTTCTCCCTTAGTTTTGCTATTGTTTCTTTGTCATATGATGATAGCTTTAGTCAAAAAACCCAGTCGGGGTGAGACTACTTGGATTTTGAGAAATATGAACTTTCCTTTTGATGAATGAATAGAACCTCGATTTACAAAAAAAAATTATTCTATCTCTTCTTTTAATTTTTTTAATAGAAAATTATCTAACACTCCTATTAAGTTGACATCATTCCCTCATGCATTCTAAATATATTTTCACATCGTACATACTTTACAACTAAATAACATCATAATTAATAAATTAAATTTATAATAATTTCCAACTATCACACCGCACCGATGGTTTAGGAATATGTGATTCGTATTCTCTATTATAATTTAGAGAAATTAAATTTATAATAATTTCCAATTATCACACCGCACAAAAGGTTTAGGAATATATGATTCATGGATTCAATATTTGACCTTGGTAGATCAACCAGGAACTTTTTGTATCCCTATCATTGTTATGCAGTAGTGAATTGAGACCAATGGGGGAGACCTCAAATAGTTCTGATTTATTCTAGTCGTCAACCAACCCCCTCCTCCACTCTTATTGTTGGTACGTGGTAGTGAATTGAGACTAATTAGGGAGACCTCAAACATTTCTGATTTCTTCTAGTCATCAACCAACCCCCTCCTCCACAATGTGTTGCCTTCAAATCAATGGATGTATTATTGAATAATAGATAGATGTACAGGAAGAAACCTCCAGATAAGGGAATAGCGTAGAACATCCATTATTCAAAAATGTTTGGAAACCATTATCCATGTAGGAAACCTATATATTCTCTGCCATTGACCCATTTCGGAGGCAATATATGCTACCCATTAGATTATGTACTTGCCATAATCCAACGAGTGACATATACTATGACCCCGCATTAACGGGTCAATGTACCAAGATATAAGCCTTTCCAACCACGCGGGGAGAGTTGTTTGAGAGAAATATTCACAACATCTTCCCATGTCTTATCCCCTCTCATGTGAACCTTTTTTTCCATCAAAACTTGCCCAAAGAACAACATTAATCGCTAGCTCGGATAGTCATTCCCAAGGCTCTCAGGTTTATTTGCGCCATGTCCAATGTTTGGCCAACCAACCTTTACAATATTCACAACTCAACATTATTTTCTTTTGGAATTTTCATTAACAATTTCAAGCCCACTTGGGTGTTGTTACAAATCCAGAGCAGGAACAAGTACAATTTGTGAGTTCAGTTGTGCTCAACATGGGTTTTCCTCTTAAAATAAAAATAAAATATTACAAATAGAAAAATAATGTTTTTTTATTTAGTTTTAATAAAAGTCCTATTAAAATATCAATAATCCCAATCTCAATATGGTCACTCCATTTTTCGTTGATATTACAACCTAATATGTAAAAACATTTCACTCACTCTGAGTTATAAATAAAATATTTCCATGTATGGTCACTAGATATTAAAACCTAATGTAATGTTATTCAAAGCTTTGACTGCTCCATCCTCTAGGGAAATCCTCTTGACATCACATGTAGCTTGCAAGTCTATATCATAGATGGAATAAAATTTATCCCATATCTCCTTGGCAGTCTTAAAACATATTACTTTTTCAACATCTAACTTGGACAACCCTCTCATATTCTCCACAAATACCAATACATCCAAATCAAGAGCTTGTAGGTAGATTCTCATCCTCCCTTTCCAAGTTATATAATTTGATCCATTTGAAAATGGAACTCCATCTGAGGCAATCTAGTCCTAGTTATCCATGATCCCTGATCTTCCATCCAACTATTAAATTGATTTTGAAGGACACTAACTCTAGTACCAATTGTTACAAACAATGGAAACCAGAACACTACTAAGAGGGGGGTAAATCAACAGTGTGACCAAATTATACAATTCTTCACAACCTATAATTTTCAATCACTTTAGAAATGTTTCATGGATTAGCAACACAACTCAATCATATAAAACACAACATAATCATCATCAAAGATATGAAAAACATATACATAAGGAAAAAATATTCTTTTTATTACAAGAGTCAACTTGATTACATCAATGGCCCACAAGCTACTACTTGTAGGTTTATTAGATAGTACTAAAAGGAACTTCTAGAATGCAATGAGGAGTGATCCCATAATACGTTTGATTAAAGGACTCCCAAATTGGACTCTCCAAATCATAATCAACATTAAGAGTGAAATTTTTTGCTAGTAGATTTTGTTATGAAATTGATAATGAAAATTAATTTTATCTATGTTTATGGTTGCATAAAATTCACTAGAAGAGACAAGAACCATATCACGAAGGTTCGAATGGATTCCATGTGGAAATAAGAGTGCAATGGAGAAGATGAGGTCAGAATTACATTTTCAAATGTCTCCAATGAAGGAAGGATTACCATGTATAGAAAAAAGATAAGTTTCACATCGGATAAAAGGGAAAATTCTAGATTTAGATAAATTATATTGTTACCTAGACCTAAATTATTTTTAGGAAATTAAAGAGGCATTTAAAGGTTAATTAAAGGAAAAAGGAATTGGAAGGGGGCGGTGGGGGAGGGTGGGGGGTGAGGGCCACGGGGGGCATGCAGTGGAAGACCATGCAAGAAGGGGGAAGGATTTTCATCAAATTTTGATTACTATGGAACTTATGAACATTAACTCTGTTTACCATAAGTGTGATTGTGCTTGAATAATTTTAGTTTTGGATTTATTGTAAACTTGTTTTGGGAAGCTCTCAAGAACGAACATTGTTATTTGCATGGTTGTGATCTGTGAATAAACAATGATTTAACTGCATCTTTCCTTTGTTGTATTAGTTTTGATTACACATATTTACAATTGAATTAACGTTTCAATATTGGTGTCTTAGAGGATAAGTTTGATCTATAAATTACTTAAGTCTGATTTTCTATGAACGAATTCTAGAAATTTAGATCATTGAAGTATTTTGTTTAGTATCAATTGGACTAATACTAGGACTATAATGATTTATACACACACATATATAAGTCTTTTGCCACTTACTTGCTAAACAATTTTAGGGTTTAAGTGTTGGGAGGTTTATTGTTCCATAGGAATTGTTATAGTAATTTGATTTTCCCCTAAGTTAGTATCAGGTAATTATGTGTATATTTTCATTGTGTTTGATTCTTGATGTGAAATATGAAGGAAAGTCGAGACTATTATGTGCTTGTTTGAAAGTTAGAGGATTGCAAGGATTTTTGGTTTCTCTGTCTTTTACAAAATATCATATTAAAAGTTAACTAGATTCTAAATTATAATTGCATTTATAATTTAAATTAGTCATTTAGTCTGCATTAAAATCCACAAAATTACATGAACAAAATACAAAACATTATTTTATATTTGTTCCAATTACATTAGTTTCTAATTGTTTCCTTTTGCATGTATATGTAAATTGGATTTTGTATATTTGTGTATAATGTTGTTCATTCTATATTTAGTTATTAACACAAATACTTTAATACATTATATATAATTAAGTTTAATCTTTTGTCTACATAATTAACTTAAAACATCAACTCTAGTTCACGTATATAAACTTTTAGGATAACAATAGGATATTCCCTGCAATCTCTTCTTTGCAAGAGGAAGACATTTATAAGCTAATAGAGCATTTAAACCCATTGGGAGTGGCTATTCAAACTGTTGGAAATAATACTGAGAGGGGGGGTGAATTAGTATTATCAAGTTCTTTTAATAGATCTTGCTTATTTATACTTTGAATTATTTTTGCATGTCAGTACCAGAAAATAATGAGCATGAACAAGAAAAACAGATAGACACACCAAAGAACACCAGATATAAGGTGGAAACCCAATGTGGGTGAAAACCACCTACTGCAATATGTCTCTATCTTCTTTCAAATTAGAAACTCCTTTTACAATGATTTTGTACTGGTGCAGTCCTTTACCAGTACGCAGGCTGCAACCTGCAGAGAGCTACAACTCTCTGTCGTTTTCCAATCTCTTCTGGAAGGGAGCTACAACCCCCTACTTCTTTTCTTTCAAGGACCACTTTTCATTAATTTTCAAACTGGGTCCATGAACATCAAATGATCATCAAGTACATGTAAATCACACAGTCAACTGCAGTAACCAGATCAACAATAACAGTAAACTAAACCCAGAACACCTTATCCACAGAAAAATTCAGCCAACAAAAAGTCTTAAGACAGATCCGCAGTTTTTCTTTATCTGGCCTGCGTGGCTACGCACTTCACCTTCTGCTCCCCTACGTATACCCGCAGAGAGCCTTCTGCTGCACTGCGTATCTATGCACCTGCACCTTCTGTCGCGCCGCGTACATATATTGTAGCTCCGCACCTGCGGCATCTATCGCGCCGCGTACCTCTACTGTAGCTTCGCACCTGCGGCTTCTGTCGCGTCGCGTATCTTTACTGTGCCTCCGCACCTGAACCTTCTATCGCATTGCGTACCCACGCACTGCGCCTTCTTCTGCTCTGCGTACCCACGCACTGCGCCTTCTTCTGCTCTGCGTACCCACGCACTGCGCCTTCTTCTGCTCTGCATACCCACGCACTTGCACCGTTAATCACCTGCGTACTTCTGATTAGGGCCAAATTGGCAGTCCACCAGTGTACCACAGACAGTCAGATGCAAAGATCTGATCATCCGCCCGAGAGATCACACTTCATAGATTCACTTTCAACTTCAATTTTACATAGATCAAGCTTTTAAACCGATAACCCAATATTTCAGATCTTAAGATATTCAATTTGCAAAAAGATACCTTGGCCAAGTGATCTCCTTTGCTTTATATAGGCAAGCTCTTCCTAAAATCATGGATCAATACCATAGATAACCAAAACATGGGGCTCAATAATAATAATAATAATATAAAGCAATACCACGGGCCAAAACCATAGAATCAAGAATGGCGGGCTAAATACCACGGGACAAACATAAGAAACCCCACGTGAGCGCGCTTCTCTGCCTTGAAGTGAGTGAAACTGGGGTTCGCAACTTTTACATGGTGTACCTGCGGGTATGTACGCACTTTATCTATGATATTCCTCTCGGTTCACGCCATTTGTACTGTGTACCTGCATACTTCTTAATTTCCAACATTTTGAGAGCCTGAACAGAGCATTGCCACTTAAGAGAGTTGCCATCAAGTACAACACCTGTAACATAGAGCCATACCAAAATCATAATGCCAACAATCTCCCCCTTTGGACTTGATGGCAACCTCAAGATATTTAACGTCATTCTCCCCCTTTGACATCAAGGGCAAAGGGTTATGCTCCCCCTAAGAACATGCTCCCCTTGATTATAAGCCAGATCTGCAAAGAAGAACCATATCATAAATGACCATGAAAGAGATAGAGACATATTGTAGCAATATTCAGGCCAGCATCCATGATCTCCTTCTGTACTTCCTCCATAATGCCAACAATACATTATATGCTCCCCCTGAACCTGTGGCATTCAGTCTTCGATCAATCCGCAACCTAGCACCTGTACGCATATACCCCAGATGAGCCTTGCGTACAACCAACCATCAGAAGAGGTTCAACAACAAGATGATGCATCAACAACCCCCAGCTTTTGCCTGAGGTATTCAAAGGTCTCCCTCGGCAATGGTTTGGTGAGTATATCAGCAACTTGTTCCTTAGAAGGAACATACTCCAACTTGACCTTTTGTTCAAGTACTTGTTCCCGGAGAAAATGATACTTGATCGGTATGTGCTTGGTCTTTGAATGCATGACTGGGTTCTTTGAAATGCTGATTGCACTTGTATTATCACATAAGATGGAGATGGGTGGTATACAAGTGATTTGAAAATCCTGCAAGGTCTGCATCATCCAAAGGAGTTGAGTGCAGCAAGATGCAGCAGCAACATATTCCGCTTCAGCTGTAGACAAGGCAATCGAACTCTGTTTCTTGCTGAACCAAGATACTAATCTGGAACCCATAAATAATGCACCACCACTTGTGCTCTTCCTGTCATCCACGCTTCCGGCCCAATCTGCATCTGTATAAGCATGAAGTGTGAGATCTGTATCTCTAGGATACCATAAGCCATAGTTTTGAGTTCCTTGAAGATATTTGAAGATTCTCTTTACTGCCTGAAGATGAGTTTCCTTTGGATTTTCCTGAAATCTTCCAACTATTCCTACTGCATGCATTATGTCTGGTCGGGTACCTGTCAAATAAAGTAGACTTCCAATCATAGATCTGTAGGTTGGTTGATGCACTGCTGTTGATTCATCATTTTCACTGAGGCTACATCCTGTGACCATGGGTGTACATACTGGTTTTGCATCTTCCATGCCATATTTCTTCAAAATCTGCTTGAGATACTTGGTTTGAGACAAAAAGATCCCTCCTTCTTTTTGTTGGATTTGCAAATCGAGAAAATATGTCAGTTCTCCCAGCAAGGACATTTCGAATTCTTTCTGCATTACCAAGGCAAAGATTTGACTCATAGCTTCTTCATTGCTGCCAAAGATAATGTCATCTACATACACAACAAGTATTAGCAATTTATCATTTTCAACTTTTATATAAAGATTGCTATCTGCTGATCCTTTTGAAAAACCTTGTTGATGAAGATATTTGTCCAAACGATAGTACCAAGCCCTTGGAGCTTCTTTGAGACCATAGAGAGCCTTTTTCAATCTGCATACAAGATTTGGATCATTTCCAAGAATGAAACAATCTGGCTGCTCAATGTATACTTCTTCTTCCAAGTCTCCATTCAGAAAGGTTGATTTCACGTTCATTTGAAATACTTTGAAGTTTTGAAAGCTTGAGAGAGCAAGGAACATTCAGATGGCCTCAAGTCTTGCAATAGGAGCAAAAGTTTCTTCAAAATCTATTCCTTCTTGCTGCGCATACCCTTTACAAACAAGTCTAGCCTTGTTTCTAATTACTTCTCCATTTTCATTCAATTTATTTTTGAAGACCCATTTTGTCCCTATAACATTCTTATCCTTTGGTCTAGGAACCAGCTCCCAAGTGTTGTTCTTTTCGATCTGCTCAAGTTCTTCATCCATTGCTTTGACCCAACATTCATCTTTGCATGCCTCTTTCACATTTTTTGGTTCAGTGGAAGAGAGTAATGCCAAATAGCTTGAAGCTTCTGCAATTGTTCTTCTTGTTTGTACACCTGCTTCTTTCTGCCCCAAAATCTGAGATTCTGGATGATTCTTCTGAACATATCTGGATGGAGTCTTCTCTTCTATCCTTATCTGCTCCTCTGGTTCTTCTTGAGGTTCTTCTTCTTCATCATTCTGTCTTTGAGGGTAGTCTTCATCTTCTTCGATATCTTCATGATTTACTTGCCTAGGAATGTATCCCTTCTCATCAACCACTACATCAATGCTGTCAACAATTCTTCCAAGTCTTTTATTGTAGCACTTGTATGCTTTGATGTGTGGAGAATAACCAAGAAGAATGCCTTCATCTGCTCTAGGTTCAAGTTTTCCAAGTTGCTCATCAGTATTCTTAATATAGCATTTGCTCCCAAAGATTTTGAAGTGCTTTACCGAAGGAGTCTCACCATACTAGAGCTCAAGAGGGGTTTGACTGCTGTTCACCCGGACATTTGTTTTGTTGAGAATAACAATCGCAGCATATGCAGCTTCACCCCAAAAAGTTGCGGGAGTTCCAAACTCATCAAGCATAGCACGAGCCATTTGTTGGACTGTCCTGTTCATTCTTTCCACCACTCCATTTTGCTGAGGAGTTCTAGCTGTAGAGAATTCTCTTCTTATCCCATGTTCTTCACAGAAATCGAAAAATTCATTTGAGGTAAACTCCCCACCTCTGTCGGATCTGAGGCACTTAATTTTGTATCCTGATTCATTTTCAACCAAGGCTTTAAAGGATTTGAATTTTTCGAATGCTTCATCTTTGTGCTTCATAAGTCCTAACCAGACAAACCTGGAGAAATCGTCAATGAATAATATCAAGTATTCTTCTCCTCGAGGTGTCCTTTTCCTGAATGGTCCACATACATCTGTATGTACTAGCTCAAGAGGCATGCTAGCTGATCCTTCCTTCTCTGGAAAGTTAGTTCTGGTTTGCTTTCCAAACTGACATGATTTGCATATGGTGTTGTCTGGAATTTTGATATCTGGAAGACCGCGAACTGCCTAATATTTGCATGCTTTCCTTATTTGTGAAAAGCTTAGATGCCCCAACCTCCGGTGCCATAACCAGTGTTCATCATCCTTGCTTAGATAGCATTGTTGTTGTCCTTCTTCAAATATGTATAGATTATTTGGAGTTCTTTCACCTTTGATCACAGTTTTACCTGTATCAAGATCACGAACAAGACATCCATTTGATCTAAATATCACCTCGGTTCCTTGATCACACATCTGGCTGACACTCAGAAGATTATGCTTCAATCCATCAACATACAAAACATTTCCAGCTTTGACCTTTTCTTTTAACTGAGCAGTGCCTTTTCCTTTTATAGCTGCAGGAGTATCATTTCCAAAAGAAACTTTCTTTCCCTTTTCTAAATCAGAATATGATTCAAGTTTTTCTTTATCACCTGTCATATGCTTCGAACATCCACTGTCAATGTACCATAGATTTTCTTATCCCTCTGCATAAAATGCTATCCCACATCTTTCTGTTTGTGGTTCCTTTATTCTCCATGTTTTGGTGCTTGAGGCTTGTTCCTTTGTTTGCTGAAACCTACTCCTACATTTAGAATCTTCATGACCAAAGTTATTGCAAATAGAACATTCAACTTCATTTTCAAGAGCCGAAAAGTTATTATAGGTCCTTTTTGTAATCCCGGTCATACTTCTTTGTTTTTGAGCTTCTCTAGTCATGATTGTTTTATATGCAACACATTGAGCTGCTTTGTGACCAAAGTTATGGCAAGAGAAGCATTGTCCATTGAAGAAACTTCTGCGGTTATCAAATCTTCTGGCCAAATGATTGTAATTTCTATTGTCATCCATTCTTGAATCAAATTGAGAGGATTTTACCTGTGGCTGGTTGTAGCTTTTGTTCATCCTTAAAACGAATTGCCCCTGGTTTACCTGATAGTCTTTGTTTGTTCTTGATGTAATTCGTCCCTGCTTTACCTGGTGATCTCCATTGTGCTTTAGCTCATTCCTTCTTGTTGCATCAAGATAACTCTTTGAGGTGGATGCTTGAGAAGTTTCTCCATTATAGCCCAGACCTGTCTTGTTTAGTGGAGAACGTTGTACATTGATGATCTCATCCAGAGTTTTAGATCCTTTGACAAACTTAAGATTAATAGCCTTTGTTTTCTCAATCTCTTTTCTAAGACCAACAATTTCACCTTCTAATTTTTTAAGATATTTTTACTTTTCATCAATTTGAAATTATAGAGTATCAATGATCATATTCTTTTCTTCTATACATCTCTTGAGTCTAGAGATTTATTCATAAAGGCTATCCACATCTATAGCATCCATGTAATCATCATCTTCAAATGCCATTAAAAGTTTATAGTCATTACCTCGTTCATCTTCATCACTATTTGATAGACCATCACTATCTTCATGAGTGTAGTAGCTTTTTGCATTCTTTTTCTTGTTCCATCTAGCAGGTTCCTTTCCTTTGTCAATCTTATCCTTATGAGGACATTTCGCAGCATAATGACCTACTCTTCCACAAGCAAAACATTTAAAAGGTAACTTACCTCTGAACCTTCCAGTACCCCATTGAAGATTTCTCACAAAATTTGATTCTTCTTCTTCTTCTGGCGCATGACTTGCTTCATAGTAGCCTCCTTTGCCTAAAGCCTTGAAAGCAGCTTCTCTCCTGTCTGATGGACCTCCTTTTCTCATTTCATAAGCAGTTAGAATTCCGTGTAGCTGAGACATAGTAAGAATTCGTAGATTTTCCTTTTCTTCTATTGCAAACACTTTAGATTCAAATTTGGGGGACAGTGATCTTAAAACTTTTTCAACCACAATAGCCTCTTTTATTTATTCACCCAAGTTTTTCATGCAATTAACAATCTCGTCTACCCGAAGGAAATAGTTAGCCACACTTTCATCATTATACATTCTGAGATTCTCATACTGAATCCTGAGGGTTTGAAGTTTAGCACGCTTTACCTGTTCATCTCCTTCGTAGCTCAAGACAATCTTGTCCCATATTTCCTTTGCGGATTTATATTGCATAACCTTCACGAATACTGTTTGAGATAAGCATCCCAGCAGAGTATTGACTGCTTTAGCATTTGTTTCATATTTCTTCTTCTCGGCCACATCTGTAGGAGTAACTGAAGGAAAAGTGTAGCCTGTCTCTATGATATCCCAAACTTTTGTACCAAGAGATTGAAGATAGGCAGTAACTCTTACCTTCCAATAATTGAAGTTTGTCCCATCAAAAATTGGTGGCCTGATTGATGCTTCCCTCTCGTAGTTGCTCATGATGAAATATCTTCCTTCAAGCGATCAAGCTTCTCTGAAGGACCTGCTCTGATACCAATTGTTGGAAATAATACTGAGAGGGGGGGGGTGAATTAGTATTATCAAGTTCTTTTAATAGATCTTGCTTATTTATACTTTGAATTATTTTTGCATGTCAGTACCAGAAAATAATGAGAATGAACAAGAAAAACAGATAGACACACCAAAGAACACCAGATATAAGGTGGAAACCCAATGTGGGTGAAAACCACCTGCTCCAATATGTCTCTATCTTCTTTCAAATTAGAAACTCCTTTTACAATGATTTTGTACTGGTGCAGTCCTTTACCAGTACGCAGGCTACAACCTACAGAGAGCTACAACTCTCTCTCGTTTTCCAATCTCTTCTGGAAGGGAGCTACAACCCCTTACTTCTTTTCTTTCAAGGACCACTTTTCATTAATTTTCAAACTGGGTCCATGAACATCAAATGATCATCAAGTACACGTAAATCACACAGTCAACTGCAGTAACCAGATCAACAATAACAGTAAACTAAACCCAGAACACCTTATCCACAGAAAAATTCAGCCAACAAAAAGTCTTAAGACAGATCTGCAGTTTTTCTTTATCTGGCCTGCGTGGCTACGCACTTCACCTTCTGCTCCCCTGCGTATACCCGCAGAGAGCCTTCTGCTGCACTGCGTATCTACGCACCTGCACCTTCTGTCGCGCCGCGTACATATACTGTAGCTCCGCACCTGCGGCTTCTATCGCACCGCGTACCTCTATTGTAGCTCCGCACCTGCGGCTTCTGTCGCGCTGCGTATCTTTACTGTGCCTCCGCACCTGAACCTTCTATCGCGCTGCGTACTCACGCACTGTGCCTTCTTCTGCTCTGTGTACCCACGCACTGCGCCTTCTTCTGCTCTGTGTACCCATGCACTTGCACTGTTAATCACCTGCGTACTTCTAATTAGGGCCAAATTGGCAGTCCAACAGTGTACCACAGACAGTCAGATGCACAGATCTGATCATGCGCCAGAGAGATCACACTTCATAGATTCACTTTCAACTTCAATTTTACATAGATCAAGCTTTTAAACCGATAACCCAATATTTCAGATCTTAAGATATTCAATTTGCAAAAAGATACCTTGGCCAAGTGATCTCCTTTGCTTTATATAGGCAAGCTCTTCCTAAAATCATGGATCAATACCATAGATAACCAAAACATGGGGCTCAATAATAATAATAATAATATAAAACAATACCACGGGCCAAAACCATAGAATCAAGAATGGCGGGCTAAATACCACGGGCCAAACATAAGAAACCCCACGTGAGCGCGCTTCTCTGCCTTGAAGTGAGTGAAACTGGGGTCCGCACCTTTTACATGGTGTACCTGCGGGTATGTACGCACTTTATCTATGATATTCCTGTGGGTCCACGCCTTTTGTACTATGTACCTGCGTACTTCTTAATTTCCAACATTTTGAGAGCCTGAACAGAGCATTGCCACTTAAGAGAGTTGCCATCAAGTACAACACCTGTAACATAGAGCCATACTAGAATCATAATGCCAACACAAACAACTTAGGTTTTGTGAAGAAATTTAGTTTTGGTCACATCCCCTTTGTTGAAAAATGGCCCAAAAGGCTGTGTCAATGAAATGGCGCTAGAAGGAGGGCCTGAGGTAAAATAAATAATTAGATCATTATACCTCGGCCTCTAATTTTTCTAGATTCAATCCTTCCTCTTTGTGTCATGTCACCACGCCCTATAAGGCATTTTAAAGGACAAGTTTACCTATTCAATGTCAAGTTATTTTTTTTCACATCTAAATAGTTGCTCTGACACATTATCATTGTTTTGGAACTCGCTTTTACTTTTCATTTACCCAAGATTTCCAACTAGACAATTTCCCTCTTGTCAAGACTCACCTTTGATGGTGAAGGGAACACAAATGTAGAAGATCATGTTTAAAAACAAATTGTAAGTGTTTAACACATAATATTATTGATATTAATGTTCTTTACAAATTATTTTCTCTCACATTTCGAGGCTGGGTTAAGTATTGGTTTGAATATTTTTTGCTTAATTCCATTAATTCCTAGTATGAGTTTGTGTTTGAGTTTTGATCATATTTTAGCAATGTTTATTTTGATGAATTAGAGGAAGAATTAATTTATCCAAGGAAATAAATAGGTGAATCATTAGAAAACTAGTTTTCCTACAAAATTTGCAAGAAACTGCTTTATGCCCATAATTCTTACCCATGTCATTCAATTTTATTCAAGAAGGGGGAAAAGGAATGGTTATTCTTAACAATTAGTCTTCTCATCCAACTTCTTGGACTGATACTCATTCTCCCCGCCCACTGACAATATTTCATTTGATGGTAAAAGGGCCTTTGTGCATGTTTATTTGAATTTCCCTTCTGAGGTATTCATGGTAGTTGCTTAAATGGGGCGTTCAACCTCTATTGATGCATCTTCTTTTTCCTTTCTCGCACTTGAAGGCAAAGTTCCCTACATTACTATAATAAAAACATATGAGGGGTTGCATAACTTTATTTTGATTCTTGGAAGTCCTTTTATCTCCATGATGTCGTGTTCTTTTCTTTTCCACTTTATTGTTGTTGGATATTTCTTTAACAAAGCTGGTGGGTCCTTTTAATGATGTTTCTTGGTCACTATCATCTTCCAACATTATTTCAGCCTGAGAGGAACAATGTTTGGTTTGAATGTCTTGAAATGTTTCTGAAGATTCATCAACTGATCATTTAATGTTCTGTTCTCTTCTTCCAATTCCATATTGTTGGATTTGAATTTGTTGATCTCCTTGATAGATGATATGAGTTTCCTCTTCAAATTTATATTTTCTTCAAGATATTCCAACTCAACAGAGGAGGAACTATATTCACAACAAGTGTCAATTTCACTCACATCTTGTTCAATAATTTGTTCCCTTGACGAATCTAGTTATTATTCTTCTTCACTATAGGTGGACACATTTTCTTCTTTACCAATGTCTAGATTTGTTATTTCTATTAAAGTAGCTCCTTATTCACTAGTACTTGTGGTTGACAAACTTGAAGATAAAAGGCATATTGTGTGATAGTAACAACAAAACAACAACTTACTTACAGTTTTCATCTCCTCTGAGTGTTTATCAACAACTTAGCCTTTTGATATACGAGGATCATCCTCTGACTCATGATATGCAAGTCCATTTAAATCTTTGAATGCTCCATCCTCTAGGGAAATCCTCTTGACATCACATGTAGCTTGCATATTTATATCATAGATGGACTACAATTTATCCCATATCTCATTGGCAGTCTTAAAAAATATTACTTTTTCAACATCTCACTTGGACAACCCTCTCATGATTTCCTTCCTACATTTTTTTTATCAAAATTATCATCTATTACTCCATTCTCCACAAATATCCATACATCCAAATCAAGAACTTGTAGGTATATTCTCATCCTTCCCTTCCAAGTTTTATAATTTGATCCATTTAAAAATTTAAATCCATCTTGTTGGGTGTGGAACATGATTATTTAGAGGTCTTTGTTTTTAGCCAGATGTATAACCCAGGAAGATTATACACCCCTCCATGCGGGGGGGTTTTAGGGGTAGCGCCCCCAAAGCTAAAGACAGATGTAAAATTGCCTTGTAAAAGTATAGTAATTTCTAGTCAATCTGAGTCGTTCATTAGGCAGATGATTTGACAGTAGAATTTAAGTTTATTTTAGGGTTTTTGCCTTGGAAGACAACCCCTCTCTTTGTATGAGGGCATTGTATTGAGGCTGTGAAATAGATGTGTATTCTCCGAGCGAGAAACAGAGAGGTGAGGCTGTGAGAGAAAACAGAGGATATTACAGCGGATCTACTGTAGGTTGTGTCTCTTCATTTTGTTGGATAATAGAAAGGAAGGACTGGCTGTTCGAGGTGGATGTAGCCCAAACTGGGTGAACCACGTATATCTGTGTCTCTCTGGTTTTATGTGTTTTTTTTTCTACATATTATATGTCTTGCATTTCTCTGTCATATATATAATTTTTATAACACATCTAAGGTAATCTAGTCCTAGTTCTCCATGATCCCTGATCTTCCTTCCAACTATTAAATTGATTTGAAGAACACCAACTCTAGTATTAGTTTTTAGAAACAATGGAAACCAGAATACTACTGAGAGGGGGGTGAATCAATAATGTGTTCTTCACAAATTATACTTTTCAATCACTTTAGAAATTATTCATGGATTAACAACATAACTTAGTCATATAAAACATAACATAATCATCATCAAGCACGTGAGAAACATATACATAATACACCAACATTATTTTTATTACAAGCTTCAATTTGATTATATCAATGGCCCATAAGCTACTACTTGTAGGTTTATCACCTGCTAATGAAAGGAACTTCTATCCATGCTCGTATATTACTCTTCATTGAAAGGGGTTGTTGCCCCTTCTCATTTATCAACCTATACTTAAAGGGACACTTTCCCCTGCTCATTTCTCAACCTCTGTTGAAATGGAATCTTTCCCTTACACATTTACCAACACCTGTTGGAAGGAGCTACAACCCGAGATCTACAAGCCACCACTTCCTAACCCTCTTGATTATTTTTTCATCCATTTTCAAAATAGAACCAATAGACTATTTACCTCATAAAAACCCAAATTTTATCATTGCAAATGCTCACCAAAACCACCTTATAATCACCTTCAACAATCTCCTATTATTGATCAAATCACCATCAAAATCACGTTCAACAATTTCTCATTATTGATCACATCAAACTATACCAACAACATTAATCCTTCCACTAACCACCAATGCAATGTTTTCATCTCTAAAACACCTTTCAAATACCAAATATGATTATTGGTTTAGCTTTGATGTATACCAATGCTATTATGCATCTCGTTGCACCAACAACAACCTTCTTGGTTGCTCAAATTTTTCTTTTAAATAATTATGGACTAATATTTTTGGAAATGACCTTCAGTTATCTTGCTCTTTGACTTTGCTCTTTTTCCTTTGTCTTGTTCAATTGAGTCTTCTCAATCTTCTCTTTAAGTTATCATTCATTGTTCATTTGTTTCTACTTGAAAAAATGAGCTTAATTGCCCAAATTTTCTATTATGGAATTTGAAGGTTTAATTTGCTTACTCTCGAATGCTTTCATGAAGCCACTAAATTGTCATTTTTCTTCCTTCAATTGGATATTCTATTTAAGCCTTAATCACTACTATGCTGTTTCTTTGAGAAAAATTGAGTTAAATTATCGTTTTCCTCAATTTTGGTTAGTTATAGGATTTAGCAGAGGTTCTTCTAATTTTAGTGAGGTCTAACTTTGGTGAAACATCCAATATTACATCTTATACTATCCATGCTGCTAAATTCCTCCACTTTCTTTATTCATGCTCACTTTAGAAATTTTGGCGCTCGTTGTTATGTTTAACATAACTGCTAAACTCAAAGCTATCGATTCAATCACGCCAAAGCCCATAGGATTTCTATTAAATATGTTGCCAAATATAATCATGGGTCATTTATTTTTTCTTTTAGCCCCAAGTGCCTCAACATAAAATTCTTCAAAATTTGTAACTCCACGACACCTTTTGGCTCATCACTCCATGCCCTATGATCTTGGCGTTAAGCCTAAGCACTTAATTTTTTTAACCTCTTCACTTTTAAACTCCTTAAGCTTCATTCCCTTATTCTTTATGTCACATAAAGGCTTGTGCAATCGCTTTGTATTAGTCCTTGATGCCTTATTAAACCTTCTGGGGTCATGTCGTCAAGTTGACGTGTCTCGTGGGGACCGCCCAACCCGCTTCTCATTAGTTTATGCTCTATTGTACTGCCACCATTAGTTGGTGCCTCGTCTTCTCATCGTTTTCCTTTGTGTGTCTTTAACATTTCCTTTAGGCTTTACCTTGTGGGCTTAGATGTCCTATGGAGTCTTCTCGTTGCAGCCATGGGGCAATCACTGTAGTTCTAGGCTGAGTTGGATTTGATAATTTCCCTGTCAGCACGATCCCCAATCATCCCGCATGTTCGCTAGCGCACCTCGTTCAAACCTTCTGGGGTCCTACTAACGGGACGACATCATGTTGACGTCACATATTCGACATGTAGTTATATGAGTGGTGACATGTGTCACCTGAAAATAGTCCACTCAGCCACCCAAAAAAGGAAAAAAAAAGTGTGCCACTTGTCCACGTCTCATTGGGCCACGTCATTGCTAACATCATCATCCAACTATGCAGCTTCTTCATATCTATGATCCAATCAAGTACTGCTACATAACCCGCCCATTTCATCCTAATATTTAGCATTTCTACACACCTTGGAACCTTCGGGATTAACCCAATGGGATGAGTTGTCATGGGCTCCACCATCTTGCTAATTATGTGTTGCCATGTGTCTGTTGCGAGAGGAGAGAGAAAGGGGTTCCTGAGACCTAGTTTTGTGCCATTTTCCTTTATAAATTTATAAAGGTCCCATCCTGCCTCTCTTCCTTTTGCCACATTACCTGACACTTTGGAAAACTGCTTAATTTGCATGACCACCCTTAGGTTGTTTGTGGTTTTAAAAGGGGGGATGCGTAGTTAAACTCTTCCATTGATCTATGCTTGATCGTCTGGGAAAAATAACCATTGGGTGCTTCCCCTTGTTATTAATACCTAAACACTCTAATCCCACACAATTTTTTTTTATGGGTCAGTCAGGATGCATGGTGGCAGATCTGCCTCAGAAATTGCATTCTTTTTAAATTGTGCCTTGCATCATCCCAATCCTTCTTCTTTGGATTGCTCAAATTTCTTTCGGGGCACAATCATCGGGCTGAGCTATTATGTACGCTCTTACTTTAGCCAATAGAAATCCTTTCCTATGTTGTTGTATTATTGGTCATTTTTTCTAGGTCCTTAGTTTGTCTTCTCTGCTGAAAACTCTTCCAATCTCCTCGGAGCACTTAACCAATAACACCTTTTCCAAATGACCTAGAGTTGTGACTATGTTTGAATAAGGTCAGGGTCTAACTGAGGTCGGAGCTCTATGAATTTTTGTTTCTTTGTTATCCGCCGACTCCATAGAGTCTCGACTGCTAGCACCTTGACCATGTGACCTGGAGTTATAACTTTATTGCTATAAGGTTAAGGTAGAATGAGGTCGAGGGTCATTTCTACTAAGCACTTGATTGTCTAACTCTCGACTTGAACCTTTCCTTTCTTTGACTCTTATCCTCTTTCAAATGCTGAACTTTGATCTTCAACAACTTTTGATCCAGGAAGCCTTTTTCAGACTTCAATATATTTTTTGAAAGGTTTTTTAGACCTTTATCCAACTGAGTAGGTCCCAAGCACACTTGACCTAAAATTCTTCCATGAAAATGTATTCAAAATATCTACACCTTGACCACCTTTTCCTTTGCCATCAATGAAAACATAGTTAATTCCTTTTGTTTTCCATCAATGGCAATAGATTTCTAGCACATTTCCATAACCATACAACTTTCGATGAAACATAAGATTACAACTAAATATTAATATGAATATTATAGTGGGATAAGGATTCATACCTTATTGTAAATGCCATAATTTGGGTGATGGAAAAAGCTTTACTCAGTAATACTTATCATGTAGTGCAACATTTATGATAGTCCCTTTAATATTAATCCGAGGTCATAAGATATGTGTACAAAGTCACCATTTATCATCAACCAATGAAACCATAATGCAACAAGAACCATGCTAAAGAAAAGAAACATATACGTTGTTACAAGGTAAATCCTTTAAAAGTTTAAATTAAACCATTTTGTTCTGAAAGTTCATTAAATCAACTCTTTATCTAGTGGTGAATTAACTGAGATAGGAATTTATTTTTATTAAGGTATGTTACAAGTGGTATCAGAGCAACATGTTACAATATTGTGGTATATGAGCCCAATTAAAACAACTAAAAATAATATATTAATTCTTCTTACGAGATGAGGAAGAAAATAATTTTTTTATAGAACCGAAGCAAAGAGAAGTGAAAGAACCCTGCCATGAGTAATTGAAATAAATTTCACTACATAAGTTAAGTTACGAAAATATGAATTGAACTATTGTTGGGGTACCCTTACCCATTACCCACTAGAACTGATATGTTGGGCACCTAGGAGAGAAAATAGTTATTTGGAAGATTTATTTATGAACACATGTTAATCAACAAATCATATCCTGTTACTGTTGGAGAATGGGTAGAGAGAGAAGTTTATGGTTTGTAACGATGAGGAAGTATATGTGTAGACAAATGTAAATGAAGTAAGAAAACAATTCCTACACTCTTAAACAAATATAAACATCAGAAAGGAATGTTTAAGAAAGAAGGTAGGGTTTTGTATCTGAAATCACCCTGAAAAGCATAGGATTATCTGCTTGATGATTGTTTGTTAATAGTTGTGAGGCCCTTTTGTTAATATGCAAAAAAAAAATTGAAACATATAAGATTGATATTCATAAAGATATTTATGTTAAACCTCTAGTATAGATTGTTGAGGAAGGAGACATGTATGAAAAAGGGGTAAAAGGTACCATTGGTGCCAAAGTAAGTAATATTTAATTGTTACACTAGATACATTGGAAAGTAATTACTTGATTGGTATAAACTACCTCCTTGCACATATATTGGATGTTGACAAATAAAGGAATACTTGATGGTAAAAATAAACCTTTGAATCCTGACGGAAAAGTAATCTTACCCATGCATGGGAAGTAAGCCGAAAAAGAGAGGATACTATAGCAACATTGTGAACCACTCAAAATAATAAGTGCATTGTATCTTTAAAAAATGATATATACATAGAATAAAGTGTATATAGAAATCAGAAAAAAGAATAAAGGGATTGAGAACTCGAAAATACATAAAGAAAAATATAGGGTGTACTGGTATACTTAATGATAACTTTTTCAAATTTGAATGGAGAAAATATAACACTTATGATTATAAAATATGTATAAATATGAGCTCATTGGGGTTATCTTCGGTAATTGGTAAGAATGGTTGGAATCATTTTCACCAAATTAAGCGCTAACAAGTGACATGGTTGAGCCAATAGGCTATCTACAACCCAATATAGGGCACATGTGTATATGTAATGCAAGAAAGTTTGTAAACATTTTTAATGTGGGCTCAATTGTAATCAATATATTTATAATAATTAACATACTTGTAATAATAAATTAAAAAATCAATATATGTATATATATGTCAGTGGAATCTCTCAATCACTCAAGCTGTGAACGACAAGGTATAAAGAGGTTTACAAACACTCAAAAAAGAGATATGGTAAATAAATAAATTATATTTATTCCATAAACCTCTTTATATTTAAAAAAACTCAAAAAATATGTTTTATTTAGGTAAATCCAATGGACGAAATAACATGGGATAAATACCATATTTATAAAAGAGGTATGGTAAATAAATAAATACAAGAGAAGTATAAATAGGTATGGTAAATAAATAAAAATATATCAACTAAGTATGGTAAATAAATAAAACCTTTTTTCATATTTACTCCATAAACCTATTTATATGTCCTAACACTCAAAAAAGATGTTTTATTTAGGTGAATCATATGCACCAAATTATTATTAATACCATGCAAAAAAAGCATTATTAACCCTGATATTAATATTATTATTATTATTAAATCTAATATTCATATTAATATATTATAAAATTAATATTATTAAATTTGATAACTTTGGATTACTACAATATTAAATTTGTTATATTATAATATATATTAATATATCATAATATATATTAACTCTATATATATATTGGAGGGGAGAACAAAGACACAGATTGATAGAGGTGGAGGAATACGAGGAGTGACAAGGGAGAGATGGAGATAAAATAAAGGAGAGGGGAGAGGAGGAACAAAGAGAGAGAGAGAGGGAGAGGAGTGAGAGAGGTAGAGAAGGGTGATAGAGGGAGAGGGAGACATAAATATGGAGGGGGGAGAGAGAGAGAGATGGAGGAAGAGAGAGGGAGGTAGGAGAGAAAGGGAGAGAGAGGAAGGACCAATGAGAGGACTTGAGAGAGAGGAGGAGAGAGGGAGGGATAGGGAGATGGGGTGGAGGGGGAGAGAGGGAGATAAGAAGAAAAACATAGAGAGCGAGAAGTGGAGAGAGAGGAAGTGACAAGGGAGAGATGGAGAGAGAGTGTGAATTTTTAGGGGTGAGATAAAGAGATAAAGAAGGAGAGATGGAGAGAATGGGGGGAGAGAAGGAGAAAGGGAGGGATATAGTAACTTAGTTGGTGAGAGAGAGAGAGAGAGAGAGAAAGAGAGAGAGATGAAGATAAAGGGATGTAGGAGAGAAAGGGAGAGAGAGGAGTTATGAGAGAGATGACTTGAGAGAGAGGAAGAAACTGATGTGGGAAGAGAGAGGATTGGAGGGAAGAGAGAAAGAGAGATAGAGAGAGAGAGATGAGGAGAGAGGTAGTGAGATACGAGGAGAGAGGGAGGGATAGGGAGATGGAGTTGGAGGGGGAGAGAGGGAGGGAAGAACAAATATATAGAGAGTGAGAAGTGGAGAGAGAGGGAGTGACAAGGGAGAGATGGAGAGAGAGAGTGTGTATTTTTTGGGGCAAGATAAAGATACAAAGAATGAGAGATGGAGAGAAGGTGGGAGAGTAGGAGAGAGGGAGGGATATAGTAACATAGTTGGAGGGTGAAGAGAGAGAGAGAAAGAGAGAGGCGAGAGAGAAAGGGAGAGAGAGGATGTGAGAGATTGGAGAGAGGGAGGGAAAGATAGATAGAGTTAGAGGGGGAGAGAGAGGAATGTAAGAATAAAGACATAAAGAGAGAAAGGTGGAGACAAAGAGAGAGGGAGTGATAAGGAAGATGGAGAGAGAGGGAGAGAGGACAACAAGAGGGAAGAGAGATAGAAGTGGGGTAGAGGGGAGAAGAGATAGAGAGAGAGAGAGGGAGAGTAGGAGGGAGTAATAGATAGATAGAGTGGAGAAAGAGAGTGTATGTTTTTAGAGTGAAATAAAGAGACAAAGGGAGATAGAGATATAGATGGAAGGTTAAGAGAGTGAAGAAGAGATAGAGATGGAGAGAGGAAGGGAGGGATAGAGAAATTGATAGATATGGTGTGAGAGAGAGTGTGTGTTTAGGGAGGTGTATAGAGAGAAAAATAAGGATAGATGGAGGGAGATATAGATATAGATATAGATAGAGGGGGGAGAGAGGGAAGAATATTTCTTTCACTAGATGCATTGATTTCAATGTAGATGGTGATTTCTAATCCTATTTGATTCCTTGCACTAGATGCATTAATTTTATTGTAGATGTTGACTTCTAATGATATTTGATTATTTGCAATAGATGCATTGATTTCAATGTATATGATTTATAATCCTATTTGATTGCTTGCACTAAATGCATTGATTTAAGTGTAGATTTTGATTTCTAATCCTATTTGATTTCTTTCACTAGATGCATTAATTTCAATGTACATGTTTATTTCTAATTATATTTGATTGCTTGCACTAAATGAATTTATTTCAATGTAGATGATTTCTAATCATATTTGATTGCTTCCACTAAATGCATTAATTTCAGTGTAGACAGTGAGTGTAGATGGTGATTTCTAATCCTATTTGATTTCTTGCATTAGATACATTGATTTCAGTGTATATGTTGGTTTCTAATCCTGTTTATTTACTTGCACTAGATGCATTGATTTGAGTGTAGATGTTGATTTCTAATCCTATTTAATTACTTGCATTAAATGCATTGATTTCAATGTACAAGTTGTTTTCTAATCTTATTTCGTTGTTTGCATTAGATGCATTAATTTTAGTGTAGATGTAGATTTTTTATTTGATGTAATTGGATATATGATGGTAAATTAATTTTAAAGTGATTGCTAAGATTAACATTGTGCATTGGTTTCAGTGTAATCACAAAACATTATTGACAATGTAGATTTATGTTTGTGTTATAGTAATTCAACCTATTAATATTGGAGAGAAAGAGAGACAAAGTATGATGTTTCCTAGAACAACTCGAACTAAATATTTAAATGGTTTACAATTTCAATTGCACATTTCATATAATCGATATGAAAATATGATGAAACTAACAGGAGTGACAATAAGAATAGTAGAAGAAAATAGTTTGAGATTGATCAAAATGAAGACTATTTGTAATTGACTAAATTCTTATTATTCACGTTTTCTCTCATTCAACACTATTACATTGTGAGTTTGCATTCAAAAAAAAAATCATCATTTTGTATCATTAAAGTTATTAACAATATTTATCATCTTAGCAAAATCAAGTAACTAAAAAAATTTCAAATCAAAATGACCAGATAAATCTCAGGCATATTTAACACGCGACTGAAACCTACCTAGATCCATATTAAATCATGATCTATCAAGTGCCAAGAGGGATCATATCTCTCGAGGTGCAAACATTTCCTCAAGTTTTTCACACAAAAAAGATGTTTTCACCTCGAGATATTTGATGCCTTTCAAAACTTGATAGATATGGAGTTAAGATGGATCTAGGCTGGTAGATATCAATAGTGATGAGAATGAAAGATACAAACTTATATGTCAACAATATAACTTATGTATAAATAAGTTCAATGTAGTAATAATCGACTGGAACGAGTAAGCTTGGATTTCATGACTAATAAAAAAAGAAGAGTCAAGTAATTAAGGACTCTAGTATAATTGATGGATACAATTTATGTTTAAGAACTAGTTAAATGGAGGTAAGTTGTGATAAAACATTTATAATAGCCTGTGAAGGAAAATATGAGTCTTGGAAATAGCAAAGTAAGGAACATAATTAAGACTTTTAAGTTGAAATATACATGATAATAATATCTCGATTACTCCAAAACACCAAATAAATATGGAAGCACTTTGGAAATAGTGATGTTGATACTCAAAATGATATCAACTTTACACCAAATATAGTAAGTATAAAGTGAGCAAGATTAGAGTCGAATTCAAGCGTTTGGAAATTTATTAGGAAGTGAATGTAATAGCCCCTAGAATATAGAAAATGAATCCATATAGAATTTTAATTTCTTGTACCTGATTGACATATAGGGATCAAGATTATTGTGAGTTACAGACTCATACCACTGAATCATGGAATGGTTCACTAATCGGGCTCTTTTATAATCGCATCACAACTAGAAAAGGTGATCTAAATTTGAAACTACTTGAAATTTGTTTGCAAGGTATTCAATTCAGAATTAAACATGTTTAAAAGATTTTCATGTCTTGCAGAAAGAAAACACATGAAATTTTCAGCTGTTCATGACCCATTTAAGCATAGCAGAGTTATTTCATTTTACTGTTTAACACATTAAAACGAATTTGATCTGCAAAATAAATCAACCACAAATGCAAAATAAGTTGATAAAGCAGTTCACCGCCTCCAGGGCTACGTCTGCTGGGTCCAAAGCTCCCAACCGGGCTTGTCCTTGTTTTTATTAAATGCACTCAAATTGAAAATACAACTGAATAGAAGCATCTACAGGAGAAATAGATGGTAAAAATGGATTCAGAACACTTGAATCCTTCAGGATTGACTATTGGATCACCTCCAATGGATACCTGCAACCCTATACAGTCTTCACAAAACTGGGCCCTTGTGGCTCCTAGACCAACTTGATCTGAATTTGAAACTACTTGAAATTTGTTTGCAAGGTATTCAATTCAGAATTAAACATGTTTAAAAGATTTCCATGTCTTGCAGAAAGAAAACACATGAAATTTTCAGTTGTTCATGACCCATTTAAGCATAGCAGAGTTATTTCCTTTTACTGTTTAACACATTAAAATGAATTTTTTCTGCAAAATAAATCAACCAAAAATGCAAAATAAGTTGATAAAGCAGTTCACCCCCTCCAGGGCTACGTCTGCTGGGTCCAAAGCTCCCAACCAGGCTTGTCCTTGTTTATATTAAATGCTAAAATTGAAGATACAGCTGAATAGAAGCATCTACATGAGAAATAGATGGTAAAAATGGATTCAAAACACTTGAATCCTTCACGATTGACTATTGGATCACCTCCAATGGATACCTGCAACCCTATACAGTCTTCACAAAACTGGGCCCTGGTGGCTCCTAGAACTTTCACGGCTCCAAAACCTCTGCAAGTGACCTCAGATAGTTGTAAGACCTACACCAATGGCTTCAGAAGGTCGAAAATACCCAAAATAAAAAAAAAATCGTCCAAAACCGACTTTCCTAGCCAAAGTTATGGCCATTTAAAGTTTCTCCAGTTTGCCCCTAGAAAAACTCCACCTAACTTTAGTTAACTCTAGATAGCTCCGCCAATTATGGCGGGTCCGCCAAATTTGGCGCTCCTGCCAAAATTCCGCCAACTTAACTGCAGTCAGATTTAATGTTTGGGTGGTTGCCTCGGATTTCGTGCCCGGTGGAATATTCCTTTTAAATTTTTTTTTTTGAAAAATTAAAATTTCTAATGTTATGGACAAATTCTTCTTTTTGCCATTACTTCCTCATATGGCGACCGTTTTTCGAACCGTTTGTGGCGCTGAAATCGAGAAGACGAGCACTTTCCAGTCATTCAACTTTGAACTAGTTCTAAGCACTTTAAATTTTGAGCATTTTACGACACTTAGGACATGAGCACCTGATCACGCCTCCCCATTGGGAAGCTTTTAGACCCAAAAGCCTTCAACTACCTATTAAAGAGGTGAGGGTATAGCTCCCTCACTCTGTCCACCTCCATCCACTTTGCCTTGTTCGGTTTGCTGCCTTTGAAACCAACCCGAACATAATCTACACTGCCCCTCCTTGAAGTGCGTGTCCTTCTGTCAAAGATTGTATCTTCTTTCAGCTCATCTAAGAATTCTGGCAAGAAATCTTCTATAGATGGCAGCTGAACAACATTTTCATGATCAGCAATCAAAGGAGGTTCATACAAACGTAAGTTCTCCACATTGACAACAGAATACATTTGCATGTAGGAAGGCAAATCTAATTGAAAAGCATTATTTCCAATCTTCTTGAGGATTTTGAATGGACCATAACAAATAGGCTTCAGCTTTTTACCTTCTCCTTGCATCCTTTTCTTACTAATGTACAGCCATACCTCATCTCCTTCTTGAAACTTATGATCGACTCTATGCTTGTCGTGTCTTTCCTTGTCCTTGCCTTGACTCTTCTCAAGCTGTTCTTGAATTTGCTGATGTATTTGCTAAATTCTTTCAATGAATGAACGAGCTTTGTCAATGTCACTATGTTCCTCAATGGCGACATCTTTCTCAAGAATGAAATCAAGAGGTGATTTTGGCAAGTAACCAAAATAAGCTTCAAACGGTGAGGTGTTTGTGGAAGAGTGTTTGGCACGATTGTAAGCATGTTGTATGTAGTGCAAATGTTCATCCCAAAGCTTGGGATGCTTGCTGCAATAACCTCTCAAGAGGTGCACAATGGTTCTGTTCACAACTTCGGTTTGTCCATCTGTTTGCGGATGGAAAGCAGTACTTTTCTTCAACTTTGTGTCCATCATCTCCCATAGGTTGGACCAAAAATTCCCCAAAAATCTGGAATCCCTGTCACTAATAATGGAAGTAGGCAAACCAAAGTGAATCCATACATGATGAAAAAATAATTCAGTAGTTTGTTCAGCAGTTATAGTTTTCTTACAAGGCATAAGTATACACATTTTGCTGAAACAATCAACTACTACATATAAATAATCATGCTGCTTTCGAGATTTTGGCAAACCTCCTACAAAATGCATAGAGATGCTCTCCCATGGTCTAGAAGGTAACGGCAAAGGAGTATACAAACCAAGCTTCCTGTTGCTAGGCTTGCTTGTAGCACATAATGAACAACCTCTTATGAACCTTGAAACAGAATCTACCATGTGAGGCCAATAGCAATACCTCTGTAGATGTGCAACTGTTTTGCTCACACCAAAATGGCCAGCAATAAGAGAAGAATGAGCTTCTCTTATGACATTTATCCTCTCCCCCTGTGGTATACACAACTTGCCCAAATGAAACAGCAAACTCTTATGCATGTGATAGTCATTTTCCTCTACATGATTTCCTTTACTCAAGTTAGCATACACATCTTTAAATTTATCATCAGAGGCATATTGTTCTATGTAACTATCATGTATAATGGAATCATTCTTAAGTAAAGTAACAGCACCAATAATAGGCCTTGAAAGCATATCAACAACCTTATTCAAAGTACCTTTCTTATACCTTATTACGAAATGGAACTGTTGCAAGAAGCCCATCCATCTGAAGTGTCGTGACTGTTGTAACTTGCTTTGTGATTGCAAGTACTGTAAGGGTTGATGGTCGGTATGTATAACAGTTTCTTTTCCCATCAAATAGTGTTTCCACTTTTTGACGCTTTGTGCCAACGCATACAACTCCTTATCATATGTAGGATAATTGACAACATCACCATTAAAAGTTTCAGAATGAAAAGCAATAGGCTTACCATGCTGTAGAATAACTGCACCCATAGCGTAATCACTAGCATCAGTTTGTATCTCAAATCGTTGTTTCAAATCCGGCAATGCAAGGACTGGAGCTGAACTAATCTTCTCTTTTAAAGATTCGAAAGCTTTTTGCTGCTTGCCTCCCCATTGGAAAGCATTCTTCACACTTGTCACTACATGCATAGGAGCTGCTATAGAAGAGAAGTTAGAGATAAACTTCCTCCAATATTGAGCTGCACCCAAAAAACTTCTTACCTCTGTTATGGATTTAGGAGTAGGCCACTTCACAATAGCTTCAATCTTAGCAGTATCAATTCTCAAAGCACCTCCTCCTACTATGTGTCCCAAATAAACCAAAGAAGTCTTTCCAAATTCACACTTTGACATTTTGAGAAATAACTGATTCTTCTTCAAAACATCAAGTACTTTTCTAACATGCATGACATGATCTTCTCTAGACTTGCTAAAAATTAAGATGTCATCTAAGTAGACAATAACGAAATCATCAAGAAAAGGGCGCAAGACATCATCCATTACCCGCATGAAAGTTGCAGGTGCATTGCACAAACCAAACGGCATCACAAGCCACTCAAAGAGTCCTTGTTTGGTTTTAAAGGTTGTCTTCCAAATGTCACTTTCTTCAATTCTTACTTTATGATATCCAATGCGCAAGTCTAGCTTAGTGAAATATCGAGCATCTTTCAGCTGGTCTAGCAAATCATCTATCTTTGGGAGTGGGTAACTATTCTTTACCATTATCTTGTTCAAGGCCCTGAAATCAACACACATACGCCAAGTGCCATCTTTATTTGGAATCAATACAATCGGTGACCCACATGGCGAAGTACTTGGCCTTATGAAACCCTTGTCGAACAAGTCCTTGATTTGCTTCTTTATTTTAGCATTCTCCATAATAGACATGCGGTACATGCCTACGTTTGGAAGAGGACAATCTGGATGCAAATGGATTTCATGCTGAATCTCCCTCTTAGGAGGCAAACCTGTAGGCTCCTGAAACATCTCATGATATGCATCAACTACATCATACAGATCTGATTTAAGTTTTGGATCACAATTGTCAAATGACTCATGATTCACATCAACCTTGGGCTTAATCATAAGAAGAACAAAATTCTTACTTGAATTGACCAGCCTTTTTACCTGTCCTGCATTCACCATCGCTATATTTGTCTTCTTGCGATGAGCTCTAACAATGAACTCCTTGCCATCTTTGAACAAATGATATTTGTTTTCATGGCGATGAAAGATAGCTTTCCTGTCAAACAAGTAAGGACTTCCCAAAACAATTCCTGCTATATCAAAAGGTACGACATCAAGTTCAACTGTATCAATAAAATGTGCAGTAATTGCAAAGCGCAATGTGCACTTTCTTGAAACTTGTAAATTTGCATCCTTGCAAATCCATCCAAGTGGATATGGCTTCGAATGTGGAATGGTCTCAAGTTTAAGCTGCTTGACCAAGTCCTCTGATATAAGGTTTGCTTGTGACCCACTATCAAAAAGTGTGTCAATTTTAGTATGTTTTGAAATCACCCTCACATGAAACAGTTCAATTCTTTCTTCCTCATTAGGAGCTTGTACATGGCAGTTTGAGGTACTAGTGCTGGCTTGAGTTTCAATTTCTTTTTCCTTCAAGTTTTTCAAACCCATGGCTGTAATTTTGGTTTCATCACCTGAATCTTCCCCTAAATCTTGTGGTGTAGATGTAGTAGCAGCAGTTTTCTGTTTCCCTTTACATTTGTTAAATTGAGGTCTTTTT
Source organism: Pinus tabuliformis (assembly GCA_031772625.1). NCBI lineage: Eukaryota > Viridiplantae > Streptophyta > Pinopsida > Pinales > Pinaceae > Pinus > Pinus tabuliformis. The sequence goes on along the minus strand of CM062812.1, from coordinate 571,754,563 downwards.
TCAGGATATAATTTCCAACAGTTCTTCTCCTCATGACCTGGTTTAGAACAGTGTTTACAGATCACTTTCTCACTCTCCTGTTTGACAGATGCATTCTTTTTGCCCTTTCCCTTGGAGGTTTTCTCTTTGCTTTTCCCCTTGGGGGGCTTGTTTCTACCCTCTTCAAATGTGTTTTTTCCCCTTGCCTCTAAATGGGTAGCTTGGACACAAACCTCGTCCAGGCTAGTAGGGTTAAACATCAAGATGGTGTGTCTAAGGTAGCTATGCAAGCCACCAATGTATTTCAGCAAGGTTTCCTGGGTCTGCAAATCTACCCCTAACAAGAGAGCTCTTCTCCTGAATTCTTGGGTGTAGTCTTGGACACTCTGACCCTTAAGTTGTCTGAAATTTTGCCAATTCATAATGGCCTTCTGCATGTGAGCAAGAGGATAAAACTATTTTTTAATGGCTAATAGAAATTCAGGCCATGTTAAGGTAACCTTACCAAATTTCTTGATCTCCTCTTTAGTCTTGGCCTCCCACCAGACCAATGTTGCTCCATCCATTCTCAAAGAAGCCAATTGAATCTTTGTGGCATCATCATGCATATTCTGGATCCTCAAGTAAACTTCCAACTGCCTAATCCATTTGTCAAGCTTTTCTGCATTCACTTCACCATTAAACATAGGTAATTCGAATTTTACATCAAGCTTCAGAAAAGGACTTTTTCCAGAGGATCTATGCTTATGAACATAAGAAGACGAGGATGAAGAGGAAGAAGGTGAAGATTGGCGTATGTGTGTTGATTTCAGGGCCTTGAACAAGATAACGGTAAAGAATCGTTACCCACTCCCAAAGATAGATGATTTGCTAGACCAGCTGAAAGATGCTCGATATTTCACTAAGCTAGACTTTCGCAGTGGATATCATCAAGTAAGAATTGAAGAAAGTGACATTTGGAAGACAGCCTTTAAAACCAAACAAGGACTCTTTGAGTGGCTTGTGATGTTGTTTGGTTTGTGTAATGCACCTGCAACTTTCATGCAGATAATGGATGATGTCTTGCGTCCTTTTCTTGATGATTTCGTTATTGTCTACTTAGATGACATCTTAATTTTCAACAAGTCTAGAGAAGATCATGTCATGCATGTTAGAAAAGTACTTGATGTTTTGAAGAAGAATCAGGTATTTCTTAAAATGTCAAAGTGTGAATTTGGAAAGACTTCTTTGGTTTATTTGGGACACATAGTAGGAGGAGGTGCTTTGAGAATTGATCTTGCTAAGATTGAGGCTATTGTGAAGTGGCCTACTCCCAAATCCATAACAGAGGTAAGACGTTTTTTGGGTGCAGCTCAATATTGGAGGAAGTTTATCTCTAACTTCTCTTCTATAGCAGCTCCTATGCATGCAGTGACAAGTGTGAAGCATGCTTTCCAATGGGGAGGCAAGCAGCAAAAAGCTTTCGAATCTTTGAAAGAGAAGATTAGTTCAGCTCCAGTCCTTGTATTACCGGATTTGAGACAACCATTTGAGATACAAACTGATGCTAGTGATTATGCTATGGGTGCAGTTCTTCTACAGCATGGTAAGCCTATTGCTTTTCATTCTGAAACTTTTAATGGTGCTATTGTAAATTATCCTACATATGATAAGGAGATGTATGCGTTGGTACAAAGCGTCAAAAAGTGGAAACACTATTTGATGGGCAAAGAAACTGTTATACATACCGACCATCAACCCTTACAGTACTTGCAATCACAAAGCAAGTTACAATAGTCACGACACTTCAGATGGATGGGCTTCTTGCAACAGTTCCATTTGGTAATAAGGTATAAGAAACGTACTTTGAATAAGGTTGCTGATATGCTTTCAAGGCCTATTATTGGTGATGTTACTTTACTTAAGAATGATTCCATTGTACATGATAGTTACATAGAACAATATGCATCTGATGATGACTTTAAAGATGTGTATGGTAACTTGAGTAAAGGAAATCATGTAGAGGAAAATGACTATCACATGCATAAGAGTTTGCTGTTTCATTTGGGCAAGTTGTGTATACCACAGGGGGAGAGGATAAATGTCATAAGAGAAGCTCATTCTTCTCTTATTGCTGGCCATTTTGGTGTGAGCAAAACAGTTGCACATCTACAGAGGTATTGCTATTGGCCTCGCATGGTAGATTCTGTTTCAAGGTTCATAAGAGGTTGTTCATTATGTGCTACAAGCAAGCCTAGCAACAGGAAGCTTGGTTTGTATACTCCTTTGCCGGTGCCTTCTAGACCATGGGAGAGCATCTCTATGGATTTTGTAGGAGGTTTGCCAAAATCTCGAAAGCAGCATGATTATTTATATGTAGTAGTTGATCGTTTCAGCAAAATGTGTATACTTATGCCTTGTAAGAAAACTATAACTGCTGAATTATTTTTTCATCATGTATGGATTCACTTTGGTTTGCCTACTTCCATTATTAGTGACAGAGATTCCAGATTTGTGGGGAATTTTTGGTCCAACCTATGGGAGATGATGGACACAAAGTTGAAGAAAAGTACTGCTTTCCATCCGCAAACAGATGGACAAACCGAAGTTGTGAACATAACCATTGTGCACCTCTTGAGAGGTTATTGCAGCAAGCATCCCAAGCTTTGGGATGAACATTTGCACTACATACAGCATGCTTACAATCGTGCCAAGCACTCTTCCACAAACACCTCACCGTTTGAAGCTTGTTTTGGTTACTTGCCAAAATCACCTCTTGATTTCATTCTTGAGAAAGATGTCGCCATTGAGGGACATAGTGACATTGACAAAGCTTGTTCATTCATTGAAATAATTCAGCAAATACATCAGCAAATTTAAGAACAGCTTGAGAAGAGTCAAGGCAAGTACAAGGAAAGACACGACAAGCATAGAGTCGATCACAAGTTTCAAGAAGGGGATGAGGTATGGCTGTACATTAGTAAGGAAAGGATGCAAGGAGAAGGTAAAAAGCTGAAGCCTATTCGTTATGGTCCATTCAAAATCCTCAAGAAGGTTGGAAATAATGCTTTTCAATTAGGTTTGCCTTCCTACATGCAAATGTATTCTGTTGTCAATGTGGAGAACTTACGTTTGTATGAACCTCCTTTGATTGTTGATCATGAAAATGTTGTTCAGTTGCCATGTATAGAAGATTTCTCGCCAGAATTCTTAGATGAGCTGAAAGAAGATACAATCCTTGACAAAGGACACGCACTTCAAGGAGGGGCAGTGTAGATTATGTTCGGGTTGGTTTCAAAGGCAGCAAACCGAACAAGGCAAAGTGGATGGAGGTGGACAGAGTGAGGGAACTGTACCCTCACCTCTTTAACAGGTAGTTGAAGGCTTTTTGGGTCCAAAAGCTTCCCAATGGGGAGGCGTGATCAGGTGCTCATGTCTTAAGTGTCGTAAAATGCTCAAAATTTAAAATGTTTAGAATTGGTTCAAAGTTGAATGACTAAAAAGTGCTCGTCTTCCCCATTCCGGTGCCGCAAACAGTTCGAAAAATTGTCGCCGTATGAGGAAGTTATGGCAAAAAGAAGAATTTGTCCATAACATTAGAACTTTTAATTTTTCAAAAAAAAATTAAAAAAGGAATATTCCACCGGGCACGAAATCCGAGGCAACCACCAAACATTAAATGTAACTGCAGTTAAGTTTGCGGAATTTTGGTAGGAGCGCCAAATTTGGTGGACCCGCTATAATTGGCGGAGCTATCTGGAGTTAACTAAAGTTAGGTGGAGTTTTTCTAGGGGCAAACTGGAGAAACTTTAAATGGCCATAACTTTGGCTAGGAAAGTCGGTTTTGGACGATTTTTTATTTTTTTTTATTTTGGGTATTTTCAACCTTTTGAAGCCATTGGTTCAGGTCTTACAGCCATCTGAGGTCATTTGCAGAGGTTTTGGAGCCGTGAAAGTTCTAGGAGCCACCAGGGCCCAGTTTTGTGAAGACTGTATAGGGTTGCAGGTATCCATTGGAGATGATCCAATAATCAATCCTGAAGGATTCAAGTGTTCTGAATCCATTTTTACCATCTATTTCTCCTGTAGATGCTTCTATTCAGCTGTATTTTCAATTTGATCATTTAATAGAAACAAGGACAAGCCTAGTTGGGAGCTTTGGACCCAGCAGACGTAGCCCTAGAGGGGGTGAACTGCTTTATCAACTTCTTTTGCATTTATGGTTGATTTATTTTGCAGAAAAAAATCATTTTAATGTGTTAAACAGTAAAAGGAAATAACTCTGCTATGCTTAAATGGGTCATGAACAGCTAAAAATTTCATGTGTTTTCTTTCTGCAAGACATGAAAATCTTTTAAACATGTTTAATTCTGAATTGAATACCTTGCAAACAAATTTCAAGTAGTTTCATTAGGAGCTTGTACATGGCAGTTTGAGGTACTAGTGCTGGCTTGAGTTTCAATTTCTTTTTCCTTCAAGTTTTTCAAACCCATGGTTGTAATTTTGGTTTCATCACCTGAATCTTCCCCTAAATCTTGTGGTGTAGATGTAGTAACAGCAGTTTTTTGTTTCATTTGGGCAAGTTGTGTATACCATAGGGGGAGTGGATAAATGTCATAATAGAAGCTCATTCTTCTCTTATTGTTGGCCATTTTGGTGTGAGCAAAACAGTTGCACATCTACAGAGGTATTGCTATTAGCCTTGCATGGTAGATTATGTTTCAAGGTTCATAAGAGGTTGTTCATTATGTGCTACAAGCAAGCCTAGCAACAGGAAGCTTGGTTTGTATACTCCTTTGCCGGTACCTTCTAGACCATGGGAGAGCATCTCTATGGATTTTGTAGGAGGTTTGCCAAAATCTCGAAAGCAGCATGATTATTTATATGTAGTAGTTGATCGTTTCAGCAAAATGTGTATACTTATGCCTTGTAAGAAAACTATAACTGCTGAACAAACTACTGAATTATTTTTTCATCATGTATGGATTCACTTTGGTTTTCCTACTTCCATTATTAGTGACAGGGATTCCAGATTTGTGGGGAATTTTTGGTCCAACCTATGGGAGATGATGGACACAAAGTTGAAGAAAAGTACTGCTTTCCATCCGCAAACAGATGGACAAACCGAAGTTGTGAACAGAACCATTGTGCACCTCTTGAGAGGTTATTGCAGCAAGCATCCCAAGCTTTGGGATGAATATTTTCACTACATACAGCATGCTTACAATCGTGCCAAGCACTCTTCCACAAACACCTCACCGTTTGAAGCTTGTTTTGGTTACTTGCCAAAATCACCTCTTGATTTCATTCTTGAGAAAGATGTCGCCATTGAGGGACATAGGGACATTGACAAAGCTCGTTCATTCATTGAAAGAATTCAGCAAATACATCAACAAATTCAAGAACAGCTTGAGAAGAGTCAAGGCAAGTACAAGGAAAGACATGACAAGCATAGAGTCGATCACAAGTTTCAAGAAGGAGATGAGGTATGGCTGTACATTAGTAAGGAAAGGATGCAAGGAGAAGGTAAAAAGCTGAAGCCTATTCGTTATGGTCCATTCAAAATCCTCAAGAAGGTTGGAAATAATGCTTTTCAATTAGATTTTCCTTCCTACATGCAAATGTATTCTGTTGTCAATGTGGAGAACTTACATTTGTATGAACCTCCTTTGATTGCTGATCATGAAAATGTTGTTCAGCTGCCATCTATAGAAGATTTCTTGCCAGAATTCTTAGATGAGCTGAAAGAAGATACAATCCTTGACAAAAGGACACGCACTTCAAGGAGGGGCAGTGTAGATTATGTTCGGGTTGGTTTCAAAGGCAGCAAACCAAACAAGGCAAAGTGGATGGAGGTGGACAGAGTGAGGGAGCTATACCCTCACCTATTTAACAGGTAGTTGAAGGCTTTTGGGGTCCAAAAGCTTCCCAATGGGGAGGCGTGATCAGGTGCTCATGTCCTAAGTGTTGTAAAATGCTCAAAATTTAAAGTGCTTAAAACTGGTTTAAATTTAAATGACTGGAAAGTGCTCATCTTCCCGATTCCGGCACCGCAAACGGTTCGAAAAACGGTCGCCGTATGAGGAAGTTATGGCAAAAAGAAGAATTTGTCCATAACATTAGAAATTTTAATTTTTCAAAAAAAAATTAAAAAAGGAATATTCCACAGGAACGAAATCCGAGCCAACCACCCAAACATTAAATGTAACTGCAGTTAAGTTGGCAGAATTTTGGCAGGAGCACCAAATTTGGCGGACCCGCCATAATTGGCGGAGCTATCTGGAGTTAACTAAAGTTAGCTGGAGTTTTTTTAGGGGCAAACTGGAGAAACTTTAAATGGCCATAACTTTGGCTAGGAATGTCGGTTTTGGACGAATTTTTTTTTTTATTTTGGGTATTTTCGACCTTCTGAAGCCATTGGTGTAGGTATTACAGCCATCTAAGGTAATTTGCAGAGGTTTTGGAGCCATGAAAGTTCTAGGAGCCACCAGGGCCTAGTTTTGTGAAGACTGTATAGGGTTGCAGGTATCCATTGGAGGTGATCCAATAGTCAATCAAAACTGGGCCCTGGTGGCTCCTAGAACTTTCACGGCTCCAAACCTCTACAAATGACCTCAGATGGCTGTAAGACCTGCACCAATGGCTTCAGAAGGTTGAAAATACCCAAAATAAGAAAAAAAAATTGTCCAAAACCGACTTTCCTAGCCAAAGTTATGGGCATTTAAAGTTTCTCCAGTTTGCCCCTAGAAAAACTCCAGCTAACTTTAGTTAACTCCAGATAGCTCTGCCAATTATGGCGGGTCCACCAAATTTGGCGCTCCTGCCAAAATTCTGCCAACTTAACTACAGTTACATTTAATGTTTGGGTGGTTGCCTCAGATTTCGTGCCAGTGGAATATTCATTTTTTAATTTTTTTTTGAAAAATTAAAATTTCTAATGTTATGGACAAATTCTTCTTTTTGCCATAACTTCCTCATACAGCGACCGTTTTTCAAACCGTTTGCGGCACCAGAATTGGGAAGACAAGAACTTTTTAGTCATTCAACTTTGAACTAGTTCTAAGCACTTTAAATTTTGAGCATTTTACGACACTTAGGACATGAGCACCTGATCAAAAGGTTAACTTTGATTGAAATCAAGATGAAAATATAATTTTGATTGATTAAAAGGAGTGTTAATTGTAAGATTTGATCTGAGTTGGTAGAGTATATTAAGGAAGAATATATGCAAGCTAGATACCATGGGAAGTCTAACAGAACTACAGATAAAAAATATATATACATATATAACTATATAATAAGGCCAAATGATACAACTGTAAATTATGAGGGGGAAACTCTTAACCTGGTCTTTGCTAGTCTGATGTTTTAAAAAAAATATCTTAAGCTAAAAAAGGACATGTTGGAAATAATACTGAGAGGGGGGGGTGAATCAGTATTATAAGATCAATAAAACCTTTTCAATGCTCAGAAACATATACGCTACTTCAGTTAAGTGGACCAGCGTGTACACGCTACTGTGTCTGAAGAAACCAGCGTATAACCATAAATCTTATAATCCAGTTAGTTTATCTTCAGTTAAATGCATTAGGACATTATTCACCATGTTAAGAGTAAACAGATGCAGTATAACAGAACAGATCATCACACAAAAGCCACACACATGAACACCATGATATAAGGTGGAAACCCAATGTGGGTGAAAACCACCTGCTACAAGTCGTCTCTATCTTTCTTTAATAAGAACTTCAGTTTACAATCTTTTGTACTGGTGCAGCCTTATACCAGTACGCAGGCTACAACCTGCAGAAGGCTTCAACCTTCTCTCGTTCTCCAAACTTCTTTGGAAGGGAGCTCCAACCCCCTTTGCTCTTGTACTAGCTAAGATACTAGTACGTAGGTGCAGGCCTACAATCTTCTTTCCTTCAGGTACCACTTTTCATACATTTTCAGACTGGATATTCCTGAAGCACAACATTACAATCTGAAGACCACAATTCATTCAACTTTCATAGCAGATTACAAAACAACCAATACTCGCATCAACAATCTCTGAATCACTGAACCACTGAAACCCTGTCAAACACAGTCACCAAAACACAGAGCAGACTACAGAACTCTGCAATAACAGTCAGACCCAGCTGCAACCCAAAAATCAAGCTCCAAAAGATATACGCTACTTCAATGAAGGCAACCCCCGTATACACGCGGTTTTACCGAAGACAACCTGCGTACAGATCTAAAAATAACTTTTCATAACTTGCAGCTGTACCAGATATCAGTTATACCCAGAAAATAACATTGCGTCAGTATGCAGATCTAGAAATACGCATAATCAACCATATAAAGATAGTTCATTTCAAACCATTTGATCCCGATCTCTCCTTAGATCTTGTTCTCCATCAACCGATGAGATCTCTCCTTAGCTCAGATCAAGCAATACATCATCAACCAATAACCTGCATACTGGATCTAATACTTCATCAAATATTCAAGCCTTTTCAGATACTCTTGCCTAATGATTTCCTTCTCCTTATATAGCCTTAGGCCTTGTTCAATACCAAGGGCCAAAACCATAGAAATCCAATACCATCACCTTCAAAACTAGGGATCAACACGTCCGTCGAGACACCAAGGTCCAAAACCATAGGCACAACTTCCAAGGAATAACCGCCGTGGACCAAAGATAAGTTTTCCACATACACGCGCTTTTACTGAAGCCAACCGGCGTGTACACGCGACTTGGTATATAGCGAACATGCGTATACGCGACTTGGTATATAGTGAACCTGCTTGTATACGCGACTTGGTATATAGTGAACCAGCGTGTATATATTTTTCTTCATACTTGTAGACTGATCATCAATTCCTTGCTGCTATCCTTCTGCACTATGATTTGTCATCAGTGTGATTTGTCATCAAGGACAACACTTGTCTCATAATGCCAACAATCTCCCCCTTTGGACTTGATGGCAACAACACCAAATCAAATCACTCTCCCCCTTTGTCATCAAGGGCAAAGGGCTGTGCTCCCCCTGAGTACATGCTGATATCTTTGCTTGGCTGTGCTGAAACATGCTCCCTCTGACTGTAGGCAAGATCTGCAAAAGATGTTCTTCAAAAGAACCAAGACTTATACACCATAAGGGACCTTCCTATCACCAAAAGACTCAATACATATATCCATACTCCCAACCAAGAGGGGATACATCAGAACCAACCAATTATATTACATCATTCATCCCAGGCATAGTGGGGAAACCAACAAAGGCCGTTACATGACCTTGACACCATAAAAGAGATATCACAGAAGAGATACATGACATAGAGACAACAAATCTAGACCAAGACTTATGAAAGTCACAAGCAGCATCTGATACACATCTTTTAGATCAGCAACCAAGATTTCCTTCTGAGCTCCTTCTCCTGAAACCAACAACAATTGTGTACTAGAACCAAAAGCATCTAAATGCCAACAATGCTTTATGAGACTTTAAGTTGCTCCCCCTGAACCTGTGCCTGTTGCACCCCCTGAAACTGTGCCTAAAGAATTCTGGCATACCCATCTCAGACCTTCTCCAACCAGAGTCTGCCCTTGCTGTTCAGAACTCCATATACACGACTTCTCCTGCATAAAACAGCGTATGCACGCGGATATGCTTTCGGCAACACACGTACACCATACACGCGACTTTCCCAACATAAATCGGCGTATATACGCGGATATCCTTTACGTAACTTGCGTATACCAACTTTTCTGTAGAACAGACAAGCTTCAACAGCAGGATGAAGCATCAACTACTCCCAGCTTTTGTCTGAGATATTCAAAAGTTTCCCTGGGCAGTGGTTTTGTGAGAATATCAGCAACTTGTTCCTTAGAAGGAACATACTCCAACTTGACCTTCTGCTCAAGCACTTGTTCCCGAAGAAAATGGTACTTGATTGGTATGTGCTTGGTCTTTGAGTGCATGACTGGATTCTTTGAAATGTTGATTGCACTTGTATTATCACATAAGATAGAGACTGGTGGACTGCAAGTGATTTGAAAATCCTGCAAGGTCTGCATCATCCAAAGAAGTTGTGTGCAACAAGATGCCGCAGCCACATATTCTGCTTTAGCTGTAGATAAGGCAATCGAACTCTGTTTCTTGCTGAACCAAGATACTAATCTGGAACCCATGAAGAAAGCACCACCACTTGTGCTTTTCCTATCATCCACACTTCCGGCCCAATCTGCATCTGTGTAAGCATGAAGAGTGAGATCTGTATCTCTAGGATACCATAAGCCATAGTTTTGGGTCCCTTGAAGATACTTGAAGATTCTTTTGACTGCCTGAAGATGAGTTTCCTTTGGGTTGGCTTGAAATCTTCCAACAATTCCTACTGCATGCATAATATCTGGTCGGGTACCTGTCAAATAAAGCAAACTCCCAATCATGGATCTATAAGTGGGTTGGTGAACTGCTGCTGATTCGTCATTTGCACTGAGGCTGCATCCTGTAACCATGGGGGTACAAACTGGCTTTGAATCTTCCATGCCATACTTCTTCAAGATCTGCTTGAGGTACTTGGTTTGAGACAAGAAAATACCTCCTTCATTTTGTTGGATTTGCAATCCAAGAAAGTATGTCAATTCTCCAAGTAATGACATTTCAAATTCTTTCTGCATAACCAAGGCAAAGTTTTGACTCATAGCCTCTTCATTGCTACCAAAGATAATATCATCTACATACACAACAAGTATTAGCAATTTGTTATTTTCAACTTTCATATAGAGATTGTTATCTGCTGATCCTTTTGAAAAACCTTGTTTGTGAAGATATTTGTCCAAACGATAGTACCAAGCCCTTGGAGCTTGTTTGAGACCATAGAGAGCCTTTTTCAATCTGCATACAAGGTTTGGATCATTCCCAAGAATGAAACCATCTGGCTGCTCAATATATACTTCTTCTTCTAAGTCTCCATTCAGAAAGGCTGATTTCACGTCCATTTGGAATACCTTGAAGTTTTGAAATCTTGAGAGAGCAAGGAACATTCGGATGGCCTCAAGTCTTGCAACAAGAGCAAAGGTCTCTTCAAAATCTATTCCTTCTTGCTGCGCATACCCTTTACAAACAAGTCTGGCCTTGTTTCTAATTACTTCTCCATTTTCATTCAATTTATTTTTGAAGACCCATTTAGTCCCTATGACATTTTTATCTTTTGGTCTAGGAACCAATTCCCAAGTATTGTTCTTTTCGATCTGCTCAAGTTCTTCATCCATTGCTTTGACCCAACATTCATCTTTGCATGCCTCTTTCACATTTTGTGGTTCAGTGGAAGAGAGTAATGCCAAATAGCTTGAAGCTTCTGCAATTCTTCTTCTTGTTTGTATTCCTGCTTCTTTCTGTCCCACAATCTGAGATTCTGGATGATTCTTTTGAACATATCTGGATGGAGTCTTCTCTTCTATTCTTGTTTGCTCCTCTGGTTCTTCTTGAGGTTCTTCTTCTTCTTGAGGTTCTTCTTGAGGTTCTTCTTCTTCATCATTCTGCCTTTGAGGGTAGCCTTCATCTTCTTCAATGTCTTCATGATGAACTTGCCTAGGAATATATCCCTTCTCATCGACCACTACATCAATGCTGTCAACAATTCTGCCAAGTCTTTTGTTGTAGCACTTGTATGCTTTGCTATGTGGAGAATAACCAAGAAGAATGCCTTCATCTGCTCTTGGTTCAAGTTTTCCAAGTTGCTCATCAGTATTCTTAATATAACATTTGCTCCCAAAGATTTTGAAATGCTTCACCGAAGGAGTCTCACCACTCCAGAGCTCATGAGGTGTTTGAGTGCTGTTTACTCGGACATTTGTTTTGTTAAGAATAATAACCGCAGCATGTGCAGCCTCACCCCAGAAAGTTGCGGGAGTACCTGATTCATCAAGCATAGCACGAGCCATTTGTTGGATTGTTCTGTTCATTCTTTCCACAACCCCATTTTGCTGAGGAGTTCTAGCTGTAGAGAATTCTCTTCTTATCCCATGTTCTTCACAGAAATCGAAAAATTCGTTTGAGGTAAACTCCCCACCTCTGTCAGATCTGAGGCACTTAATTTTGTGTCCTGATTCATTTTCAACCAAAGCTTTGAAGGATTTGAATTTTTCGAATGCTTCATCTTTGTGCTTCATAAGCCCTAACCAGACAAACCTAGAGAAATCGTCAATGAATAATATCAAATATTCTTCTCCTCGAGGTGTCCTTTTCCTAAATTGACCACATACATCTGTATGGACTAGCTCAAGAGGTATGCTGGCTGATCCTTCCTTCTCTGGAAAGTTAGTTCTGGTTTGCTTTCCAAACTGACAAGATTTGCATATAGTGTTGTCTGGAATTTTGATATCTGGAAGACCACGAACTGCCTGATATTTGCATGCTTTCCTTATTTGTGAAAAGCTTAGATGCCCCAACCTCCGATGCCATAGCCAGTGTTCATCATCCTTGCTCAAATAGCATTGTTGTGGTCCTTCTTCAAATATGTATAGATTATTTGGAGTCCTTCTTCCTTTGATCACTGTTTTACCTATATCAAGGTCACGAACACAACATCCATTTGATCTAAATATTACCTCTGTTCCTTGATCGCACATCTAACTGACACTCAGAAGATTATGCTTCAATCCATCAACATACAAAACATTTCTAGCTTTGACCTTCTCTTTCAATGGAGCAACACCTTTTCCTTTTATGGCTGCAGAGATATCGTTTCCAAAAGAAACTTTCTTCCCCTTTTCTAATGCGGTATATGACTCAAGCTTTTCTTTGTCCCCTGTCATATGCTTCAAACATCCGCTGTCAATGTACCATAGACTTTCTTGACCTTCTGCATAAAAGGCTATCCCACATCTTTCTGGTTGCGGTTCCTTTATTCTCCATGTTCTGACATTTGAGGTTTGTTCCTTCTGAGTTGTCTTCTGGAACCTGCTTCTGCATTCAGAGTCTTCATGACCAAAGTTATTACAAATAGAGCATTCAACTTCATTTTCAAGAACTGAAAAGTTGTTATAAGTCCTTTTCATGGTTCCAGTCATTCTCCCTTGCTTTTGAGCTTCTCTAGTCATGATTGTCTTGTAGGCAACACATTGAGCTACTTTGTGACCGAAGTTATGGCAAGAAAAGCATTGGCCATTAAAGAAACTTCTGCGATAATCAGATCTATCATCCAACCGATTGTAGCTTCTATTCACATTCATTCTTGGAGCAAATTGGGAAGATTTTACCTGAGGCTGATTGTAGCTTTTGTTTGTCCTTAAGGTAGTTTGTCCCCGAATTTCTTGATGGTCTTTATTTGTTCTTGAGGTAAACTGTCCCTGATTCACCTGATGACTTTTATTTGGCCTTTGCTCGCTTCTCCTTGCTGCATCAAGATAGCTTTTAGAGGTAGATGCTTGAGATGTTTCTCCATTATATCCAAGACCTGTCTTGATCAGAGGAGATCGCTTCACATTGATAATCTCATCCAAGGTTTCAGATCCTTTAACAAATTTAAGATTAATTGCTTTTGTTTTCTCAATCTCCTTTCTAAGACAAACAATCTCACATTCCAATTTTTCAAGATGTTTTTCCTTTTCAGCTAGTTGACATTGTAGAGAATCAATAATAGCACTCTTCTCTTCTAAGCAAACTTTGAGATCTTTCATTTCTTCACAAAAACCTTCTACATCTATAGCATCCATATAGTCATCATCTTCAAAAGCCATTAAAAGTTTATATCTATTACCTTGTTCATCTTCATCACTATTTGAAAGACCATCACTATCTTCATGAGTGTAATAGCTTTTCTTCTTTTCATTTTGTTTCTTGTTCCATTTAACAGGTTCCTTTCCCTTGTCATTCTTATCTTTGTGAGGACATCTGGCAGCATAATGACCTACTCTTCCACAAGCAAAGCATTTAAAAGGTAACTTACCTCTGAACCTTCCAGAACCCCTTTGAAGATTTCTGACAAAATTTGATTCCTCTTCTTCATCTTCTGGCACGTGACTTGCTTCATAATAATCTTCTTTGCCTGAAGCCTTGAAGGCAGCTTCTCTTTTGTCTGATGGACCTCCCTTTCTCATTTCATAAGCGGTTAGAATTCCGTGAAGCTGAGACATAGTGAGAATTTGCAGATTTTCCTTTTCTTCTATGGCAGACACTTTAGATTCAAACTTGGGGGACAAAGATCTTAGAACCTTTTCAACCACAATAGCCTCTTTTATTTCTTCACCCAAGTTTTTCATGCAATTAACAATCTCATCTACCCTAAGGAAATAGTTAGCCACACTTTCATCATTATACATTCTAAGAGTCTCATACTTAATCCCGAGAGTTTGAAGTTTAGCACGCTTTACCTGTTCGTCTCCTTCATAGCTCGTGACAATTTTGTCCCATATTTCTTTTGCAGATTTATAGTGCATTACCTTCATGAATTCTGATTGAGATATACACCCTAATAGAGTATTGACTGCTTTCGCATTTGTTTCATATTTCTTTTTCTCGGCTGCATCTATAGGAGTAGCTGAAGGAAAAGTGTAGCCTGTCTCTACGATGTCCCAAACTTCTGTACCAAGAGATTGAAGATAGGCAGTAACTCTTACCTTCCAATAATTGAAGTTTGTCCCATCAAAAACCGGTGGCCTGATTGATGCTTCTCTCTCGTAGTTGCTCATGATGAACGATCTACCTTCAAGCGATCAAGCTTCTCTGATGGACCTGCTCTGATACCAATTGTTGGAAATAATACTGAGAGGGGGGGTGAATCAGTATTATCAGATCAATAAAACTTTTTCAATGCTCAGAAACATATACGCTACTTTAGTTAAGTGGACCAGCGTGTACACGCTACTGTGTCTAAAGAAACCAGCGTATAACCATAAATCTTATAATCCAGTTAGTTTATCTTCAGTTAAATGCATTAGGACATTATTCACCATATTAAGAGTAAACAGATGCAGTATAACAGAACAGATCATCACACAAAAGCCACACACATGAACACCATGATATAAGGTGGAAACCCAATGTGGGTGAAAACCACCTGCTGCAAGTCGTCTCTATCTTTCTTTAATAAGAACTTTAGTTTACAATCTTTTGTACTGGTGCAGCCTTATACCAGTACGCAGGCTACAACCTGCAGAAGGCTTCAACCTTCTCTCATTCTCCAAACTTCCTTGGAAGGGAGCTCCAACCCCCTTTGCTCTTGTACTAGCTAAGATACTAGTACGTAGGTGCAGGCCTACAATCTTCTTTCCTTCAGGTACCACTTTTCATACATTTTCAGACTGGATATTCCTGAAGCACAACATTACAATCTGAAGACCACAATTCATTCAACTTTCATAGCAGATTACAAAACAACCAATACTCGCATCAACAATCTCTGAATCACTGAACCACTGAAACCCTGTCAAACCTAGTCACCAGAACACAGAGCAGACTACAGAACTCTGCAATAACAGTCAGACCCAGCTGCAGCCCAAAAATCAAGCTCCAAAAGATATACGCTACTTCAATGAAGGCAACCCGCATATACACGCGGTTTTACCGAAGACAACCTGCGTACAGATCTAAAAATAACTTTTCATAACTTGCAGCTGTACCAGATATCAGTTATACCCAAAACATAACATTGCGTCAGTATGCAGATCTAGAAATACGCATAATCAACCATATAAAGATAGTTCATTTCAAACCATTTGATCCTGATCTCTCCTTAGATCTTGTTCTCCATCAACCGATGAGATCTCTCCTTAGCTCAGATCAAGCAATACATCATCAACCAATAACCTGCATACTAGATCTAATACTTCATCAGATATTCAAGCCTTTTCAGATACTCTTGCCTAATGATTTCCTTCTCCTTATATAGCCTTAGGCCTTGTTCAATACCAAGGGCCAAAACCATAGAAATCCAATACCATCACCTTCAAAACTAGGGATCAACACGTCCGTCGAGACACCAAGGTCCAAAACCATAGGCACAACTTCCAAGGAATAACCGCCGTGGACCAAAGATAAGTTTTCCACATACACGCACTTTTACTGAAGCCAACCGGCGTGTACACGCGACTTGGTATATAGCGAACATGAGTATACACGACTTGGTATATAGTGAACCTGCTTGTATACGCGACTTGGTATATAGTGAACCAGCGTGTATATATTTTTCTTCATACTTGTAGACTGATCATCAATTCCTTGCTGCTATCCCTCTACACTATGATTTGTCATCAGTGTGATTTGCCATCAAGGACAACACTTGTCTCATAATGCCAACAGGACAACATACGAAAATATGTATATATATGTATGTTGGGTACACATGACAATGAATGTGTATATTAAATACTCGAAGGAGTCTGTTGTCTTAATGTGACTTGAAGGATGGATAGTGGTATATGTAAAATGTGATCAGAAATTGGTGCATTGCTGAGTAAGGTAACCAAAGAAAATGTGACATATAATCTTAAGAAGAATTTAAGTTGTGACAAAGAGAATGTTTGTAGAATATTGGAACAAGCATAACCTATGGTTGTTGTCGTGCGATGTAACAACATGGAAAGTGCAGCATGCCACTAGTTAATGGTACCTCAAATAAGTACGTCACAGAACTTCATTATGACTTTTATAGACATAAATGAAGTTTGACAAATGACCGTTTAGAATGAACATATGCTTACAAAATCACTATGTCAAGGTAACCAAATTAACAAGATGTGATGAGGTATCTAATAGGATTGAAAATGTAAGGGGGAAGAACCCCATAGTTGATGCACCTAAAAAAAGTGGGAGTGCCACATGTAACCTTCAAAAATCTTAATCAATAATTTGCAGAATAAAGAGGGATGCAAACCCAAAGAAGAGAGTTGTTAGAAGCTCATAGGTGAGGCATGTCAGAGAAATATAGTTGTAAGATTTGGTGACGTAATTTTCTTGTTTGTGTTTTGTTGATTTTAAGCATGCTCATAATACTTTAGGTTGTGCCCTTGAATTGTCATAACAATTTTTTTTAATATTTCCTTATGCTTTTCGCCTCGATGGTCTAGTGGGAAAGATTAGAAGGAAAAGAATAAAATAATGTAATCAAATGAATTATAAAACCTTGATAAATACTTTTGCATGAAACAATTGGCAAATAATTAACATGGACATGTTTGGGTCCACTCGGGAAAGGGACAATGATAATAGTAATTGTCCTTGAACCTTGGTAAAATTGTGTTGCGACATATTCTATATTATGAAATTTGATGATGCCTAAAGGACGGATCGTTGGTGGTGAGCCATCATGGAGGAAAGGTAAGGAAATATTGCTTGAAATAAAAAGAGAGAAGGACATAATGATAAAAAGTATGATTACCCGTGAGTGGTATAGTAAGATAATTATTTATTCTCGTGTTGGGATAAAATTGTTGTTTATTAACAATTCCATGGGATCTTGTAGGTCAAATGTATTAAAATTTCCTATTATTGAATGAAGTGAAAACATGTTGTGAACTGAAATATAAGAAAATAAGTATACTAAATTAACGTAGAGAGTGTGAGAGAGTCAATACACATACAAGAGCAAAATGGAGAAATCCCATAAATGTACACGTAAGAAAAATTGTGTATAACTTTCATCAATAATCTGCAATGTAGGATGACAAAGGGCCAAAATTGAATGAATGTTGCAATGTGGACTCTTGGTTTTACACTAAAAGAAAATATCAAAGCATCCTAAGATGGGCATAACTAAGTTTACTTGGACAAAGTAGACAACAATATAGCCACCTTGAACATGGCAGGAAAAGGAGGTTATTATAAACTTGAGTCATACATGACTACTGCATATGTAACATTTTATATTAAGATAAAAACATGGTAATTCCACCCAATACGACAATACACTAGTTTCAATTTATCATAAAGGACAACAAATATAAATAATTTTTGAAATCTTATTACCACTATGTAAAAAGTGCAAATAAAATTGGTACTTCCACGATCTGAAATTTATAGTGGAACCACATAATGGGGTCCTTTTCAATTGGCATAGCCACTAGGAAAGAAAAATTGATATATTTCTATTATTGATGAGCTTGGAATGATGTTGCTAATTCTTATTGAGTGTAGGTTTCTAGCCCTTGTTGGGTTCTGATGCATGCTGATGAGCCTTGGCGGGAAAATAAATAATAACTAGTGATTCCTGTAATAAATTTTGATATGATTAAATATATGTTTCTTAAATAATGATTGATGGAAACTAAAGGTATCCATAATGATTTTGGATGTAGGTCGAACTAGATGGAGTATTACTAGTCGAGCCTTTGCACATTCTTGATCAGAGATAAATTATGCTACAAAAGTGAGCAATTGTAGTTTAAAGTGCAGTGGAAGCACTTAAGCCCATAAGAGGCTACCAAGGAGGATGAGAACTTTAGGTGTGATGCATATTCTAGCCTTTTAAAGGGCTAGAAAAACGTTGAGGATGGTATTTCGCTCAAGGAGGGGAAAATGTAATACCCTCGGTAAATAGTAAATACTCTAGTTACTTTAGTCAAAGTTATTTGGCAGGCTACAAGTCCATGCTAAGGGATTGGTATAAATAAGCGTTGAAGGCTCAAAAAATCGGGACTCCAACAAGGGGGATAACCACCCGGTCCAGACCTTAAGATAGCTCCTTTTCCGTTTGGAATAATGGCTCCTACTGGGGATGATGGGACCAGTTTCCCAATCTATTTATGATGTGTGTGCTAACGAGATGATGTTTTCCTTTTTGGGGTTTTATGGGGTGAATACTAGTCCTAAATCTAATCTATTTTCTAACTTATCATATGCAATCTATCATAATCAAAGAAAACATCTAACTTTAAACTATCCCGGGAGTATGTTTACTTATGCGATCTAAAATAATTTCTAAAAGCGATTGATAATAAAGATCATTCAATCACAATAAGAAGAGAATCCATTTAAAAATGATTGTTTCATATAAAAAGTTAACTGAAACAACATGAGAAATATACCACATAAGAGTCATTCACATATTCAGCATAAAGAGTAAGTCATCACTATACAAAAGTGCAATAATGATAACTTAAACATTCAAACTTTCATATATAAATAACTGAAAATGATTTATTGCTTGACACATAAGTAAAAAGCATTAGGATATAAAAGTACCATTTGTAATACATCCTACTCATGAGCTGCAACAATATTGATCTATCTTCAAATCACTTAACATCCACTAAGAGTACAAAAGTGCAATTTCAGTAGCAAATATTAAACTCATATAGAAAATAAATCTCGTTCCATTGATTTTATCAAAACCTCCTCAGTGGGGGCAAGATGCACGTTCTGAAAAATGTTTTTGACAAAACTCTGGACCTCTCTCTAAATGCATGAGAGTGGTTTAAATACTACTCTATGAAATCTAAAAATAAATATTACAAAAATAGATGAGGAGGTTTAAACGACCTACCTCATTTTAAGCCAAAATAAACTAAAACAAAAATAAATTATATCTATGATAAATCCTGCATCTGATCCTTAAGATCACAATATCCAGCATCGGTTTTAAGAGTGTCGGTTAGCTGACTTCAGCTTTTAACTGTCCTACAAATACAACGTTGGTGAGAGCTAGCACCATCTTCCTGGCAAAAGTTATGAGGCACTTCAGGGTCATCCATTGGCTATGTGGTTTTACCAGATACTGCTAGTATGCTTCCTAGTTTAATTTGATTACCTGTTTAATCACCTTTGCCCTTTCCTCTGTTGTTTGTTTCCACATTGTTTGTTGTTGCCACTGCATCTTCCATTGCCTTTTCTGCTTCCTTTAGCTGAGAATCCCATTTCATGAATACAATTTCCTTGTGCGTTTCATCAATTATGGGCATGTATGTTCTTTTCCCTTCATCGGATTTCTGCCAGTTCAAGAAGTCTGAGACCTTCTTAAAACATGATTCATATTCAAGTCGTAGTTCTACGACTTGATTTGTAATATTATCGCTCATTTGACAATGGGAATTCCAATGCGAAATCTTCTAGCATAGTTCTTTCTGTTGCAAGAGCTGGGAATTGAGAGCAAGTGCCTCTGTGATAAACTCCCCAATTTTGGGATCATATTTATGTAGTTCTATTATACCCTATAACTACTCTTCTTTACTAGCCAAACTGCTTTGATGTGCCAATTTCATTTGCTGGAAGTCTTGTTGAAGTTTTTCCAACTATGTTTCCACTTGTTGATTGATGTTGACTTGTAACTGTTGTTTCAAAAACAAAATCTTATCTTCTTTATCTTTGAGTAATAATTGAACCTCTGCTACCTTATCAATAGTTGTTGAAGCGTAAACACCTGCTACCTGTGGATCCTAGTGAGATTTGACATCGGGTCTGTAGAGAGGTCTTTCCAAAGAACATCCAGAGGTTCATCTTCGGGAGCGAGCACAAAATCCAATTTTCATTTCTTTCTTTGCCTTCTGATGAGAACTTTATGTTGAGGGCTATAAAACACATCAAGAGGAGGAATTTCCTCTATTCTTAGTACAATCTCAGATGAGGGATCAATAGGAATGTGCTCCGCTTCCTGAGTGTCGACAACCCTTTCTATTACCATCTCTGTGGTCATCTCTTTTGGATTTTTCATTGGATCTGCGCTATGTTCTTCTGCATTAATCATATTATTAAAATTTTCCCATTCCCCTTCTAGATCAATAACGAGTGCCTTTGTTTGATTTGTAAGAGGAGTGGAAACTTCAACTTACTTTGGCAACAAAGCCTGCTGATCAGACTTTTTATAGATTGAGCTGTGTCTTTTATTGACTCCTTATTTCTACTGTGTTCACTCTTGGATTGATCACCAGACTTTTCAGCTGATTCCTTTTCAGAACTTGTTTTGGACTTCTCTTTTGAATCATCACTTATGCCAACACTGGGAGTAGGTTCTCTTATTGGTTCGATGAGTAATTGGTCCAATAGGACCTTAGATAACCTTTGTTTTCTGTAATTGTCAAAATTTTGGAGAGTTTCTTGGTCAAAAAGAATTCGTGCTATACGCTGAACCTCTTTAAAGGCATTCTTCTGCAGGAAAACATCATCAAAGAGAACTTCTTCATGGGAAAATACTTTTATTTTAACCATTGCATTAAAATTAATTACAACACCAAAGGGATCATATTGCCTTCCCGGGAACTTTGGTAGTTGTAAACATAATACATTATCAACTTCTTTGAAAGCATGACCTAAGTCATACAATGCAAATGCTCCATATATTACAGGAAATTGGGGCCAAATGGCCTTCTTGGAATCTTTCAGTACCTTGCTCATTCCCCCCATGTTGGAGGTCTGATAGGCTATCTCCCTAGCCATCAGTTTGTCTGGGACATAATAAGGTAGCACATGGGGTTCAACAATGCTGCCAAACACTCTAATGTAAGTGAAAAATTCTTCCCCAAACCATCTTGCCACAGAGAGAATATCCACCTCATCTTCTTGTGAAAACCTTGGGGCATCTATGTTGTGGATCTTTTTATGGATTGGGAGTATAACTCCATGACAAATTTTAAAGAAATGTGGCACAAAACTTGATTCCCACATGACTTTGTGATAAATCTGAATGGCAAGTGGATTTTGTACCATCCACTTCCATCCCATAATAGGAAATTCGGAAACAAAAGAAATGGCGTCCATAACATAGGTGCTCAAAAGGAATGGAGGGTAAACCCTCGAAGCAATACTTCTCTTTCTTCTGTATTCTAAAATTTCAGCGTCTAAATTATCTAACAGGATTTGGGCCCAATTCATTATTGTGGCATTGATAGCCGCATCCACTAAAAGTAACCATTCTGATGAAAACTTGTTGATGTCTAATTTCCCAAATAGTCTACATAACATTGCAGCGGAAAAACAGTAAGGAGAACAAAGAGAGCTAGTGGCGTACATACCATTTTTATCCTTTTTTAGTCTTTCCTCATTGTTTGACCAGTGCTTTGTGCATTCTGCCAAGTCTTCATTCTCCTTGGCGAACTTCTCGACAAATTGCTTGTTGTAGCTGGCCTGGGGTTCTGGTAAGTGGTACATACGCCTCAAATTGTTTGGAGTAAATGACCCCATGACTTCTTAGCTGGTCGTCTTGAACTCTCTGTCAGATATGCCTATGTCATCTATAATCCTTTTCACCATGTTGGTGTAGGGGAGTATCTTTGGCCTTGCCGCAATGTGATGTAGAAACGAGCATGCAAGGTCAGTTACGGATGCTTTAGAAGAGCCGCGTCCATCCGCTATAACTGTAGCTTCCATAATTCTCAGTTGTTCATCCTCTAACAACTGATACATATCTTCCCACGTAGATATCCCTGTGTCCTAACTACAGGTAGTGTCTGTGAACAATGGGGTCATTTCTGACTTCTCAGACGCGGGAGCCTTGCCTTTCTTCCCCATTTCTTTGTGTATTACGCTCTGTGTGTTCTTCCTTAAAGTTGCAAGCAGAGAGCAAAAATATGATAAAGATGATATTTAATACAGGAATAATCAATAGAAGGATTAAAATAAGGTGACAGGAGGTCTTTAATTCTAAATCACATCAAAAGACATCAACTTGTGTCGAATAGTCCTTTACACTGATCCTAATCGTTTTTAATAAATGACCACTAATGGACCGTTATGCTAAACTTTAATGTTCATAACTTTGCATCGAACGTTGGAAAGTACTCTCCTAGAACCCTGAGCCCTTCGGATTACGATAAAAGCAATTTTGTGATTTGCTTCACAATATCGTAGATCGCTATATCACAAAACCTATTTTTGTTAAAACCATCGTTACATGAGCTACTGCGATATGCGATTTCTGAGATCTGTTATCGCATTTCGCAATATTTGTTTACGTTTCATAAAGTAGCGCCGCGGTATTGGAATTTGCGATGCGATGAGGTTATAAGCTTCATGATCTCGCATTCTCGTAGATCGCATTTTCAAGGGATAACTTTTATAAGGGATGTCCACTGTAACCTTGTGCAATGTGAAATTAATCCTTTCTAAAGCGGGTTTTCAAGGTTTTCCTTAATGTTCGTGACTTTCTGCTATAAAGTGTTTCTTAGGCCTTATGGTCATGTAGCGCTTTTTATAAGAAACTCATAATTTGTGAAGTTTATGCGCTTGGAGTATGAAAATATAAATTTCCATGTTTTAGCAAGTTCCACTTTGACATCTTGTTTCATTCTAAAAACAAAAAGGCAACATTAAATGCTAAGATTTGATTTTTTTGGAAGGGTCCCCATTTATTAACATTATTACTAACACTAAAAAAAGGGGGGGTTGTTGATAGGCACAACAATAAGTAACGAACACAAATGTTTATTTTCTAATTTTACATTAATAAAATATTACATCTACTCAGCCATGAAAATTATGATGGGAAAATATTCTTAAAGAGAGTTTCAAAATACAGATAGTTAAAAGACAATTATGGACAGAGATGGTTGTCTACCTAGATTCCTCTCCCTAGAGATAAAATATGTTAGTTAGGGAAAGGGGGCCAAGAGGGTGTGAAGGAAAATTCTTGAGGCAACCTAGTGACTTGGAGTCTGGTAGGAGGAGGCCTAAGAGATTAAATTGAAAGTTTAATACCTCAAACAAGACGCTTCTAAGAAAGGAATCCTTGAGCTAGTTTGCAAGTGGAATTCCAAGTTAGACCTATGAGGTTTGTGAAACCTTAGGAAAGATCTGGTGTGGTTAGATAAGCCCTAGGTGGACCTAGTTTGGTCCATGTAAAGAAAATGACTATGGAAGTGAAAGTGGTTGGGGGGTAGGTTCTTGTAGAGACTACCTGTACTAAATGGGTGGGTGGATCAATCTTTATTCCCGTTTGATTTTCATGGCAAACACATAGCCTTGAGGGAAATAGTGGAAGCTTGGTTTGGGAATGAAATTGTTTTTCTTTCCCAGATTTATTAAAGTTTCATTCTTCTCTGTAATTTTTTTCTTTCATGGAACTTAAAATTTGTTACTGTATAAAGGTTATAATATGTTATTGGATTATGTTAGTCCCATGTCAGTACAAACATCAGTCTATAGGTTAGGAATATTCTTCAATCCCTATTATTTAAAGTGGAAAAGAAATGATAGGTCCTAGAGTTAGGTCCCATCATATTTCCAACTTTATAACAATAGTAATAATCTTGCTAGTCTATGTGTATAGAAAAATGAAAGAGAAACAATGATTGGAGCGAAAACTTAAGTTTTTCTTTATTTATGCTACCGATGCTTTGAGAAAACTCTTCTAAATATACAAAAATAAAATTGAGACATAATGATAATAGAGCATAATTACAATGGAGACATAAATACATTATAAACAAAGAGATTAAAACCTTCAATGGTAACCAAAGATAAATAAGTCAAGATGCACTATTAAATATTCCAACATAGAATCAACAAACATCTATGAATAAAATGTAGCTCCTTTTAAAATTTGTACCTATTGTTAGCTACCTATACCAATAGGTTTCATATTTCATGATTGGCTATGGAAGGTCCAAATATGCTCTGCTTTGATGATTCAAAGATCACATATTTCCCAGAGAGTCTGATCTGTGCTTATAGCTTGGTATGGACTTAAAATTTTGATGGATGGTCCAACAGTCTAATCTGGATCATTCCATGGTTTAAATTTACAGTTGTAGAATAGAGAAAGGAAGTCTGTCCAAACTGTTTAATCTTGGCAGACAAGTAGTTCAGGTAGAGAAGAAAAGGCTCCCAACAGCTTAATCTGGGACCTTGGAAGTGATAAGGGTAGAAGTAGATAGGAAAAACAAAGAAAAAGCCAAAGAAAAGAAAAGGCAAGTAAGGGTTTGCAAGTCCAAGTGCACCCTCCAAGGAGAAATAAAAAATGCTAGGTAAGTAGCTGGGTAAGTAGTTGGGGTTGCAGAAAGGTTGTCTTTACCATTGCACATATGTTAACTGTGTTTACCAGAGTAAAGTCGATTAATTGACAAGGTGTTCACCTCCATCAAGTTACAGCAAGGAGCATGACTAACCTCCCTCTTTCCCCCTTCCACCTTCCATTTCATTCCTAACATCCCCTCATCAGCTGAGATTCATGGAAGAAGAATCATGGTTTCATGGTGGTTCTTGTTCATTCAAAAGCCACATTTCTTGTCTAAAAATCTTTTCATTTTGATCTACTCTCTAAACTAAGTAAATTGCAAATAAGCTTAGTGGTTTCCCCTCCATTTACCCCTTCATCCATATTAACTCTAACACTATTATGTAAATCCCCTACATTACCTTTTCCCTTACTAATATCTAACACCATGGTGTATAAACCCCAAATTTTGTATAAATATCCCTCCCCTTGGTATTATAGCCAATAAGTTCTGTATCAGGGATCAAATGGCATCTGGTCACTTTGATGAACCTAACCCTAAACCCCTCCCCTCTTCTGAAGTCATTTGGCCCCTTGGAAAGCTTCATTTGCCAAAAGAAGCCCCATAAATAACCTTGTTTTACCTATACCCCCTTCATTTGCAAAGATAACCCCTAAATACCCACCTTGCTCTTGTCCAAAGTCTCGGGCCTGCATTATTGCGCATTGAAAACCTTTATAAATCCCCTTTACCCATAAACCCCTTTCAAATCACGAAAAGACCCAAAAAACCCACTTCTAACCGCATAAACCAAAGTTGGCGCATGCATTTGGTTTATTTTTGAAATGCATTGAAAACATTGTGAAAACCCATGTCCGAAGGTCTCCGCCCGCATGCATATCCCCCGAACATATCATTCCCCCGTCCACCGTCGGATCAGATCCAAGAGATCCGACGGTCCGTATCAATATCGGAGCAGCCCCCGCGGCGGACGTTTAGCGCCCGAGAAAATGACGTTGCGTCACGTCAGGGCGCGGCCACGCGTCGCCCGTTCAGGACTCTCGGAGCGCCTTCTGACAAGACCTGCTCCGTACCCTAACCGCCCCGAGAAACCGTGGCGGCTATCCTTAACCGTAACCGCTACGGCCCTAACCGCCAAGTTGCTATCCCACGTCATGCCCACGTCACCTCCACCCTGCCACCGCATCACACTTTTGTCCGTATCTGTGCCAACGTGCCCGCCACCTCATTACCCCGTGGACCAATGGCAGCCCGCCACCTCATCCGATGACGTCATGCTGACGTCATCCAAGGCTGACCCCACCCTATGACGTCATGCTGACGTCATCACAGAAAAAGCGCCAAATTGCAAAAAGTCCATATTTAGCCAAAAAACGCGTTTTTTTTGCACTTTTCGCTCATTTGCTACTATTTCATTTGCATGCTGTTTTTACGTTCTGAACTGCGCCACCTGCGGGAAACGTCCGGAAGACCTCCAGAGCACCAATTCCACCCACAGCTACGACCTCTGTTCGCGGTTAGCCAGGTTCCCCTCTCATACAAAAAACAACTTGGAGCAGCTACTTCATCATCGACAACACATCAGCAAGCTGCCGGGAATACTGCAGAGACAGCCAGCAAAGGCAAAGAAAAGCAGGTGGAACAGCCACCTCCTTTGACAGAAGACCAAATGGAAACATTGCTGCAGCAACAAGAAGAGATGGAGAAGCAGGGGGAAGGGCAGCAGCAAGAAGGAGAGCAACATGACAGACAGCAGCCCCTGCAACAAGAAAGAGCAGTTGATACTCCGAGTTCCACTGAGCAACAGGCTCAAAATATAGTGCCTCCTAGGCCAGAGACTACCTTTGATGCCTCGGTCCTCCAAACCCCCCAAAAGGAGGATACATTTGTTTTTAGAAAAAGGGATAGAGAAACTCCCCTGACATCACCTATAAACCAGGGAGAGAAAAGGCAGAGGTTGAATGACTCTTCTGAAGATGACATAGCAACAAGGCAAGCATTGGGCATAGGCCCACCCAGCAGAGAAGTTTCAGCCAGTTCCTTCCATCAGGAACAGGACAGAGCTATAGGAGGAGAGGTCAGCTCCTCCAGCCAGCAGAAAGAAGGACAAGTAAGCATCAAACAGCAATTTATAGACATCAAAAGGAGGAGTGATCCTATCAAAATACAGTTGTACAATCATCTGCTAAACTTGGCTCCCACCAATCAGCAAAGACTCATGTCTGCCTTTGATGTAAGTGAAGGAAAAATGGTCATGAGTCATTTTATGCCCACAGCACTGCATCCCCAATCTGCCTCAGATTACCTCAGGACCAACCTGGAAGTCATGGCCAAAGACATACACCCAATGGACAAAATTGAACTACATAAACAGACTGGTGAGATGGTGTATGCCTCCTTGGCAGATGAAACATTAGAAAATTACAAACTAAAGAGCAGCCTTAATGCTACAGCCTCTCAGATAGAATTGGAGAGAGCATCATCACAAGCTAAGGACAACAGAATCAAATCCTTGGAAGATATAATTATAGAGATGGGACATGATCCCAAGGATGTTAAGAGTATCCAAGAAATATTGAAGTTGAGGGATGCAGATATGGCGGCCTTAAGGAGGAAAATCAAACTCCCAGCCACAATCCACCCTCAAACAGATGATGTTGCCCAACAAAGACTTGAAAAAGATGCCATAGATCTGATGATATCTCTATACAAGGAGTTGATCCGGACTCAAGACAAACTAGGAGAATCAGAGGCTGCAAAGGCAGCACTACAGGCAGCATTGAAGCAAAGAGAAGAGGGTCAAACCTCCCAGCCTCCTCCTGAAATAATCAATCTTGAGGAAGCTCCTCCAACAACTGCCCCTCCTCCTCAGCAAATAGGGCCTACAGCACCAACTACATCAACAACTGCACCAACAACAGAGCAGACTCATAGTCTGGATATGCAGAAGCTCCGAAATGAAATTCAAGTCCTGGAAGCTCAAATGTTGGAGCTCAATTCAGCCAAAGAATCTTTGGCTAAAGTAAATGAGAGATATGATAAGAGCAAACAGAATGAAGTTGTAAAGGAGCGAGAAATAAAAGCTCTAAAGAAGAGGATAACTGAGCTTGAGAAGGAGCTCACACTGGAAAAGGTGACAGCAGAGCTAAAAGCAGTCCTTTGGGGCAATATTGGCCGGTCTATCACCAATCAGTGGCAGTATATTGAGACCATGGATGAACAATCAGTACTCATTGCAAAGGCAAACAGGGAAGTGCACAGAGCTAGAGCAAGCCTTGGCAACATGCCTGATGCTGCCACCAGAATGATCAATATTTTAAATAATAGGACAAGCTCTCAACTGGCCACCATGGGAATTGCTCACAGGACTGAGACAATCTCAATGGTTAAAAGGGTCCTGACACTACGAAACCTGGTTGGAACATTGGAAAGAAGAACCCAGGATATGCAGACTGAAATCAACAAGTTCATGGACAGATTTCAGGCACTACAAAACAGAGGCCTCCCCAGCATATTAAGCAGTGTAGGAAGACTGCTTACCCTTGAAAACTACACTAAGAGGGTTGATGCCTATGCCGCAGAACAAATTGCAAGACAGCCCAGCACTTCAGCAGAATCAGGGCCAGCATCAGGGCAAACTTTATACAATAGGGTGGACAACCTATTTTTTATTATGAATGAGATCAATCATCTGTTTGATGTGCCTCCAAATTTCTTTAAGTATACAGAAGCAGATGAAACCATAGAGGCAATTGTGAAGCACCAATTGCCCCCACAGGAATTCTGGAAAAATTTGACACAGATAATATTATCAAGCTAGAACCTATAAGTGATAATTTTTCCAGTTTATAAGTAATTCATACACAGGTAGAATTTTGATAGATAAGCATACAGAGCAAAGATGAAAGGCTGAGCCAACTCAGCAAGGCTATTCGGTCGCCACAGCAGCAATCACAGTCACAGATGGCAAACCTGAGAAAATACAGCGCAGCAGACATAAAGATGCGTTCGCCAGCATTAAAGCAGAGCGGCTCAACCGACTCAATGATCTCCAAAGGTCAAATTATCCTCTGACAGACATAAAAGGAATTTATGCGGCATTTAAAGTTGTAATAACTTCTTCTCTACTTTTTGAACAAACTTATGAAGATATTTTCTCTCTCAGATGACTCAATGCCTGAGATATTTTGTATACGCATTCCTATAAAGACCCCTTCGCATGAGCTTGCAAGGGTTGTGGTTGATTTCTCCTGAAGAAGTTCTTATG
The DNA here is from genome assembly GCA_031772625.1 of Pinus tabuliformis. Taxonomy (NCBI): domain Eukaryota; kingdom Viridiplantae; phylum Streptophyta; class Pinopsida; order Pinales; family Pinaceae; genus Pinus; species Pinus tabuliformis. The sequence continues at coordinate 571,725,464 of CM062812.1, read as the reverse complement.
CTGTAATCCTTTCAGAAGTTAATAAAGAAAGCAGTGGAATTTCTCGGATTTCTGAGGTGTTGGATGCGTTCTGGTGTCTGTTGATAACTGCTGGATTCCTGTGTATTTCACCACACAATAAGTCTCTGTATCTCTCTCTGTTAATTAGTTGTTTTGTTAAAATCCATATATGTTATCTGATTTCAATACTAAGCAACAAGGAAAAAGAATAGCTTTCAGGATTTATTCACTGAGTACCCTGAGTTCAATCTGTGTTGTTTATGAATGTTTTCTTCAGCTGTAATCTAGATAAGTGTAATTCTTAATTGCTGCACTTTCAGAATACACCTTTCACAGTGGCCTTTGTCACAGGAATTCAAGTTTTTCTCCTGTGCAGTGTGTCCACCTTCACCCCACCAACTTAATAGAAAATTCTTAATTGCTTTCTGTTGGTTGACATACATCACCATTTAATCTAATTTTGTTTGTCTAAAATACACAATAGGCCCTGCAGTTCGAACACCACCAATCCAGCGTATCAGATCATTTCACAACTCCAGACTCCATTGCCCAATGGTATTATACTATCTAAACACTATATCATAAGACCTGAAAGAAATCCTTCAACCAAAACATAAACCAAAACATGAGCATAATAGCTAGCCTAAAACACCATCAGAACAGAGACAAATCATAAAGAGAGAGCCCTCTCTGATCACAGTTTGGCTAGAAGCTGTGGTCCAAAGATTGGTTAGTGGTTACCCCGGCCGTATTCCCTTGGGAGTCATAGGGAACAACCTGGGTGTTAACACCTATCATGATTTATATTTTTGGAGGTGCTTTCAGCAAGATAAAGTATCATTGGCTGCAAAGGAAGTAACCAATAAAAGGAAGAGGAGAACAAGTTCGCATACCCAAAACCGAGTAGGGTTTATAGAAAACTAGCAGTAAAAGAAATTATATGCAACAATGATACATGATTCTGAGAGCATACAAACAACAAGTAGGAAGTTGTTCAGAAAATGAAGCATATATCAAATTATAACAGGGTTGGAGTTTGTAAAACCTTAATTACCATAGAAAAATGTAATGTACACTAGTTCCAATACTTATAGGTTGTAAAGTTTGAAAACATAATTATAATAAAGAACTATAAAATTGTTTTTCCAATGTTCAAGTTGCATGGCCGACAACTACTACAGGAAACAAATTTTCTAAGTTAGAGATTTTAGAAGTTGGGATGACCTTCTTTTATAAAAATTGGGTCTCAAACTCATTGGAACCTGAAATAAAATTAACCATGGAGTGAGAATTAAAACCTGGAAACCCTCACCTAAGTTGAAGATGACATTCATAGCTCATCCTTGTTTGCAAGGGTTTAGAGAATCTGAACCCATCACAGTCACAATACAAAAACACATTAAAAACCATATATACTCCTAAAATTAATAGAAGAGAGATCAAGAATAAGTTAGGAGTTAAGTCCAACCTATATGAAATCGTGAAGGCAACCACAACTTACTACCTGCAGGTTGCACATATAAAAATTTCTGAAATGAAAAAAAGAAATTGAATTTGCTACCCAAGAGGATGGTTCGATGACATTAAAACCTTAAAATTATTGATCATAAGTAGACAACTACAACAAAAGGGATTGGGAGATCTTTCGGTCCTCCATAAGAAGGACTTTTAAGCCATAGTGCCGAGTCACAACTCCATGCACAGAGGAAGAGTGTAGATCGCAACAAAATCTCTAGATGCACTGAGCTAGCTAAAACTATGTAAAGACTTAACCATTGAAGAATCATAAAAAGGATTGTATATTGAGCCTCTAAATGAAAAGTAAATGTTATAGATTTTCCCTCTGTTAACCCCTGTGACCAATCCTCCTATTGCGAAGCTAACTCTTGTCAAGCGAGAGAGAGAAGTGAGCTAGAATGGTGTAGGGAAGGGGATGTAGTTACTTCCGTAAGTGCAAAGCCTCAGACCTACCATTGATTCTGAAAGAAAATCCTATGTCATTGATCCTAAGACTCTCCAAACACCAAGGTGGAGTGAATGCCAACAACTAGCGATCCCATATAGTTGTATGCATATTGCAAGTTCAAACAAGGCGTCGTAGAATTCCAATGGATTTTCACAATAAATTTCCACAACAATACATATATTAATATGAATATTATGGTGGGATAAGGATTCAAACCTTGTTTTAAACCCCATAATTCGTATCATAGAAAAAAATTATATCTAGTGATACTTAATGCGTAGTACAACACTTGCCATAACTGCTTTAATTATGCTCTAAGGCATTCCTTTTAAACTAACTCTCCTCTGGTGATTCATGGATCTAGTTTCCACCATCAGATGGCTTGTTAAATGATTAAAATGTCATCAAACCTACGATCTCACCATTTTTCGACAAACTCTTATTTATTCAGTTAGTTCATTTTATAGTGAAATTTAGCCTTTCGATTTAGGTTTCTATTTTTTCCTGCTCTGCTTTCGTGTAGATGTCTTCGCATACGTCTTCACGAAGCTCTCTCATTTCTCTGTCATTTTTTGAAGTTTTTTTTCGAGGTTTCAAGGGTTTTCAACTAGTGACAATGAGGGAGTGCATTTTGATCCACATTGGCCAAGCTGACATTCAGGTCGGCAATGCCTATTGGGAGATTTACTATCTCAAGCATGAGATTTAGCCTAATGGACAAATGCCTAGTGATAAGACTGTTGGCAGTGTAGATGATGCATTGAACACATTTTTCATTGGGACAGGTGCCGGTAAGCATGTTCCCCATGCCGTGTTTCGGGATCTAGAGCCAACTATCATTGATGAAGTTCAAACCAACACATATCAACAACTTTTTCACCCACAGTAGTTGATTAGTGGAAAATAAGATGTTGCCAACAACTCTTCTCATGGCCACTATACCATTGGCAAGGAAATTATGGATTTGTGCTTGGATCGAATTCAGAAGTTGCCAAAAACTATATAGGCCTGTAAGGTTTCATGTTCTTCCATGTTGTTGGAGGTGACACTGGATCTGGTCTGTGGTCCCTTTTGTTGGAAAGGCTTTCTGTCTATTATGGAAAAAAATCTAAGTTGGGTTTCACTCTGTATCCATATCCACATGCCTACATTCTAGTTATGAAATTTGAATTATATAAGAGTTATTTGGATGAACAAAGATATGTTCACATTAGACTGCTTTAGTGTTCAGAATTTATCTATTTCACATACACACTCCCTGATCTGAAAAATTTATATACATTCAATGCTCTCCCTCACAAGAGCTCCTCTTGCTTTTGAAAGGTGGGAATTAGCTCCAACCGTATAAGTTTGAGCCAAGAATCAGTCTTGAATTTGTTTCTCCTTGAATGAAGCTGGGAAACATGACAATATGGGGTGGCGAAATCGATAGCGGAAAATTTCTGCTAGAGGAGTCCTTCAAGAGTTGGGAAAGTTATTCAAATGCTCTATAGTAGATAGGGAATCTATTTTGGGAAATGTTGTTTGCAAGATCTTCGATCGAGGTGGAAATGAATGAGGTTCTAGCTCGAAGTGGGCATGACATGAAGAAGAATCTAAATTGGTTAGATTTGATTTGGTTAGGAATGGAGTTGTTATTGGTGTTGGTATTTTTGTCCTAATAAGTTTGGAAGCCCAAAAACACTTTAGGCCAGCAATCCTATTGCCCTATGTTGTCTTTGGAATCTCTTTTCTGCTTTGTTTGTTTTTCTACACCAAATCTGTTGTGGAAATCCCCATTGCAAGTCAGAAGCTTCAATTGTTTACTGATTATGCAAGATTTTGTAATTTGTTATTTTTTTTAATTAGATACCTATTAATTTAGAACTAGTCAACTACCCAATAATATTAACCACAACTAATTCTAATTATAAATTATGTTATATTTAAATACACAATTATTTAATTATGTAGCTCAAATCCATTTTTATGGAAGAAATGTTCATGTTCTGCTATTTATTTTTAAAATAATCACATCTAACCATGGAGTTTTATTTTTGTGATTCAGGTTACCCATAAACAATGAGTACACCAAATATCATAATCTAACTTCCCCTAAAGATCTTTGATGTTTTCTTAACAGTACATAAACAAAGTATACAACCTTTTTCTTCTCAAATTACTATCCTAGTGTTTCTTTGAGTTAAACACAGGACAACTGTGTTCATCTCATATTCAAGTATATTGAACTGAACTTACGCCCCTCCCAGAATACCTGTTAGTGTTGTGTTATCTTATTGGTGTTTTATTTCATGGTAGACACAAATTCTATTATACATATTTTTTTCTCAAGTCAACCACCCTAGTACCTCTCAATATGAGCATAGTTACTGTGGAGTTTCTTCTTGAGGTATCTTGAACCAACTCTACAAAATACCTATAGGTGTTGTATTAGATTGATTATCATTTCACATTTTCAAAAGATTATATGTTTCTTCAGTAGAACTGGATGCATCATCTATTTATTATATCATATATTGTGTAATCCATATATAATGTCCAATGTCTTAGAATTGATATTCTATGTTGTTGTGTAAAATCAAATTATCCATCCTTGAACAGAGCACATAATACATAATGGATTGAAAACTATCTTTTATGTTCCTTTGAGAGTCAAATTTTTTTCTACCACCAAATTGTTCATAACTGAGTACAAGAAAATAATTTTTCTCATCGGCAGGGAAAAGACATTGTAGGAAAATGACCTAATGTACCCGATAAATAATTTAATGACTTATGACTTTCAAGATTTGGCTTGTCTTCAATCAGAAAAGATAACTTACAAGTTATTCGGTGTGGGATTTCGTCTAGAAGGTCTTGTAATAACTCTCAGCCTCCAGTATGAAGATAATCTAATTTATATGTAGCGAGATGTTGAACGTTTGTGGAAAACCCACTCACTTCATTTCCTTGTGAAGTTTCCTTCAAGAGTTTTTCCCAGAAATATTGCTACAGGTTGGTCTCCTTTGAGATCAGACCCTAGCATTGATGATGACTCCTCATTCTCCATGACAAGTCTGAGCTCGGACAATGATTCATTACCCTTAAGAACAAAGACCTCATGGAAATGCTTTACATTCCAGGAACTACAATCTGCTACCTGTAACTTCTCTTCAGGTATAAAAAATTATGATAGATTGTTGTCGCTTAACCTCACCACATTGTCCTTTGAGTGCTTGTATTTCATTTACAATACCCATTTGTTTACCCCATCTTATACAACATATCAGTGACTTCTTTTACTTGTTCCCAAAGTTTAAGAAGTTTGCAAAGAATCATCTATTCTAATTTATGTACTTTTACAATTTTACAAGGACAATATTATCTTAAAACTTGATATTGAATAAAGCATTCATCAAAGAAATGAAATTTTCACATGAAAAGAAATTACAAAGAACTTTATAGGTAGTGATCAGTATGCTGAAGTATACAAGGGGTCACTTAATAGTGGAGAGCTACTAGTTGTCATGCAACTTACTAGAGGTCATGGAACATAGGAATACAGGGTGAATGATTTTTTGACAGAGCTTGGGATATCCATCAATATTAGCCATCCCAACACGACTCGTCTTATTGGTTTTGGTGTTGAAGGTGGACTGCACCTTGTTTTTGAGTTTTTTTTTCCACATGGAAGCTTAGCATCATTCTTCATGGTATGTAGAGATTATGATTTATATTTCTAATTACGAAGGTATAGAGATAGGAAATTATAAAAGGAGAACAATTATTGACATAATCCATTACTCACCCAAATTGTATTTTATGTTTATGGATCCATGAATTTTGTTTTGTCCTATTTTGGATTGTTCTATCTAAGCACAAACTCTCATCTACTAGATTGGAACATCCGGTACAAAGTTTCTCTGGGCACAACTCGAGGTCTTCTTTATCTTCTTGAATGTTGTCAAAGATGTATTACTCATAGAGATATCAAAGCATCCAACACTTTACTCACTGAGAATTTTTACCCACATGTAGACTTCGTATCATTATTCATCCAAGCCTCCATATTCTATGAGTAAGTGATAACTGATAGCAAAATCTACAGGGTTGGATGATACCATTAGTCCTGCTTTGCACTTGTATCATTGAAATATTTCATGGATTAAAGCATATTTTAAAGGAGCTCATTATAATTATATCTTCTTAGTAAGTTGATATGTTCCTAAATTCTTAGGACATTTGTTCCTTGAGACCCTTTCAAAGTTCTCTAACAAAACCAAGGCATATATGATACCATAGTCTAAGCTCTATTTAAATGTTGTTATGAGAATCCCAGATAACGATTATTTCATTAGAGGTGACTAGCATTTAAGGGATTCCTTATTATGGAACAACTATTTCATTAAAGGTGACTAGCTTTTAAGGGGTTCTTTATGATGGAAATTCTAGAGCCTGTTTAAATTTCTTGCCATGACGAGGAAAAGTAGTGTTGAAGGAGAAATTGAAATGCATTTTAGTGTTGGATTTTAGTACATTTTCAAATTCATGTCCAAGTTTCCTGTCACTATGGGAAAAAAGCAGTAATCTTAAATGAAAAATTAAGATAATTATGGTTGAATGTTACCGCTTTTTCAAATTTTTCTGCCCCAAAGCATATAAGTAATGTTGAAAGAGAATAAATTATTAAAAAGCAATTGTTGGGAAATGCTATGAAAATGAAATCATGTTTTCAAGAGTAAAGCATGGGCATCGTTTAGTCACTAAAATGTATCAAAATATCCTTTCCATAAAATGCAAAGAATAAAAGGACAACTTTAAGAATTTTATCATCAACCTCGGTAGAAGTGTCTCCAAATAGAAAAATCAACGAAACAATTGCCACCTTTCAAGAAGTAACTTTATCCTTTTTTATTCCTCTATTTTATTATAGACATCAAAACTTATAACATCCAAATTGTACCAATATTATGCCTTTTACTTCTTGTATATAAGCAAACAAATATAACTACGAAAGGGCCATCTTAAGTGCCCTTATTAAGCACTTACAGAAATAAAAAACCTAATGACATTGCGATTATTACCATTGCTATGCCTTTTTCTTCTTTCTCATAATCTGTAATTAATATAACTAACCTTGTCCAATCTATTAAGCACCAACAAATATAGATTCATATTAAACTTTCCCGGTATAATAAGCCCAAAAGGGATAAATTGATAACCTTACCTCTTTTGATGCAAATATATTAAGAATTAAATCTATGTTAAAATAATATTACAATGTTTGTCTTAGAGGATTAGCTCAGCTAGGATTTTAGTCTGGCATATCCTTCTGATGGGAATTTGTTAATGTACTACTAACTTAATTACAAATTTGGAGTTGGAGTTATGATCATTTACGATGAGGAGAAATTGAAATGAAACTTGTGCTCCTAAGATGTCTCCTGATTTCGTTTGGTGAACTGGAGATTTTAGATTTTGGACTAGCAAAGTGGCTACTGAAGCCATGGACACACCCGATATTAACAACTTCTATTGAAGGCATGTTTGGGTGAGTAGTTCTACTTCTTCTTAAGGATTTGCTAGGAACATTTATACACTTGATATTCGTTTCATAAGGATGGCTTCACTTTTCTTCATAGTGGACCAGGAATATTCATGTTTGTTACATTTATATTCCAGTTATCGTGCCCCAAAGTATGTCATGCATGGGATTGTTAATGAGAAAATAGATGTTTTCGCATTTGGTGTTCTTCTGCTGGAAATAATTACTAGTCGCCTTCCAATTGACTCTTCTCGGCAAATATTAGTGATGTGGGTATGTGATTCCTAATTATCGGTGCCAGATTGTTCATATTTGTGTGAGTAGGATGGCTGTGTAATTCTCTATATACCTGGGCTTCTAGTTGTACCTTAGTTAGCATTTTTTCCAACATAAGAAAATACTCGACTGTGGGTTATTGCATAACGTATGGAATCAATGCAGGAAAATACTCTGCTTGAATGTAGAAGCATCCAAAAGTTGGTTGACCCTCGCCTAGGTAATGCATACAATTCCCATCAGTTGGATGTGATGGCCCCTATCACTGCATTCTGTGTCCAACAGACTAACATCATCAGGCCTTCCATGAAACATGTAAGTTGTTCAAATGAGAATTTGTAAGCCCATTTTTGATCCAAAGTTAGTGCCTTCATGATTTTCCCGAAACTCTAATGTAGCTACAAGTATATGGTACTGACTGAAAATTAGCACAACTTCTCGTTTATTAAGTACAGATCAAATCTACCTCTGTGTTTTATTTTTGAAAATTGCAATGCATATTGAATTAGGTTTTTCAGCTTCTAAATGGGGAAGGACAACACATAGAAAACTCAGAATCCTTGACGGTGTCACTTCTGCACACACCATATTTTCAGGAATCATTGCACAAGGAGAATACATCTCCTCGACACACTATCTGACAGAAATCAACTATCACAAGGAGGTTGCTCTACAAATCTAAAACTCACACCACTACTTTTGCAATTTAGTTCAGGTTATCATACAACAAATTTTTATATCTCCTTCCGTCAAAATCAGAGAGACTACATCTGACATGACATATGTATAAGTAGCAGGAGGTCACTTTGAGTGGAATTAATGTACCATAATTTATGTCTGTATAGGTTCATTTTCAATGATGTTGTTCTTCATTACTTCAATTTGTTGTGCAACAAACATGTGAATCAACAATAACAAAAACAAATCAGTTTGGAGCCATTTTTGTTTCCAAATTCCTCCCACACAAGGGTAGGAAAATCCAATATGCTTTCTCTCTTTCAACTTTTCGTGCACATGGGTTTAGAAATTTCTCATTATTAATGTAATGGTTGTATGTATTATATATGGTGTGCTTTAATTTTTCCAAGTTTTGGGTTTTTTTTGAAGTCAATGTTGATCAAAAAGAGGATTGGTTAGAATAATAAGTTTAAGGTGTGCAATGTGTAATGTGGATAATCCAAGTGATTTTGTTGACAGTGTTGAATCTATTTATATATGTAAAATCAATTTTTTATAAATAATGAAAAATTACAATTTCATCTAGATATTATTCAATTCTACTTAGAAAAAAAGGTAAACATCACTCTAATTTTTGGGGTTTTTTTTGTATCTATTTTAGTCAATGTTGATAAAAAAGGGGATTGGTTAGACTAACAAATTTAAGTTGTGCAATGTGGATAATCCATGTGAGTTTTTGAAGGTATTGAATCCATTTATATATTCAAAATTATATTTTATAAATATCATCTATATATTATTCAATTCTACTTTAAAAAAAATCATGATACCAAGCTTATATCTTCCCTATGAAGTTTTATACACACAAAAATTGCTATATCTCCCCTATATAAAAAGTGCATTATCTTAATAAAATATAACTTGGAAACTTTGAATCTGAATGCAATTAGGTATCTCATTATATTTACAGCTCGAATGGAAAAAACTCTCACTACATATCAATGTATTTAGGGATCGTAGCCTATATATTAAGTAGTTAAAAAGGGATTGGTTAGAACGTGTATAGATCTATCTTGAGCACATATATAACATGAGCTAAGAGGGATCAAATTTCCCTCATGGTGCCCTCCTCCTATTCAGTTTCTTTCAAAATAACGATTTTCCCTCTAATGAAGAATGATTTTCTTTAATGTTGGTTTATTGGATTATATGAATAATCAATGTCTTCAACCATGTAGAGGGTTTTTCACCATGTAAACTCTTGCAATGGCCTTTTCCAATTGTCATTATAAATTGATGATATATATAAGAAGTTATAATACAGATTCGAATTTTTGCCATCATGAGATGTATACCCTGAACAGTTGAGGGGGCAATGAAAAATACTAAAATATTTTGTTGCTACTGTCAATGAAATTCAAAATGTTTCTTTACAATTTCAGAGATGATGTTCTGAGAGGAAACATTAGAGATATTGAACATCATCAACTGCACTACACTAGAGTTTCCCATCAAAGTTTCAGATTTTATACCAAAAGTTATGAATAATTGGGAGTTGATGTCTAGCCCATTTTCATCTAATACGTGGTGATGTCTGAAATTTGTGAGTTTTTGATGCAAATTTAGATTTGGAAATATACCCATTATATTGTTAGCTATCATATTTTTCATGAGTTAATGTTATTTGATTTACCTTATCCAATTTCATCTACTACTTGTATTTTTTCAAAATCTATCAAATATTTTCTATTGGAACTTGAAACACCATCTTTCAAGATTAAGAGGCAATCTATGTTGGAAAGGTAAGTGATTTCTCTTTATCTTCTAGTTCTCAATGACATTTTATTTACTAATTTTTATTTTCAATGATGTTTTATATGGTAGGATTCTTGTCGAAATTATACCTTATGATGTTTCTTTTGCAACATTTGATTGAATTGCAATGATGTTTTATATGATAGGATTCTTATCGAAATTATGCCTTATGACATTTCCTTTGCAACATTTTATGCAATTGCTAATATTAATTTAAGATCGTAAAAAATCTAAGATCATAATAAATGTACAAATTCACCCTAACTCTTCAACCAATGACACCATAATGCAACAATAAACGTGTTAAAGAAAAGAAACATATACCTTGTTACAAGGTAAATCCCAAAGTTCAAATTAAACCATTTTGTTTTCAGAGTTCATTAAATCAAGTGTTTAACTCGTGGAATTTTTTTTTATTTTATTTTTATTGAGGTATGTTACATGCGCTTTTTTAATTGAAGTTATACACCATTACGCGTTTTTCTTTGTGGGGACCCTGCAGTCAATGCGTTATGGAGTTGGTTTGTATTAATTGCACTCGAAATACTCGGAAGGATATCATTATTTCATTTTTAATTAAATTATGAAATAATGGTAAGTCCGACTTTTTATTTGTAATAATGCAAAATTATAACCGAAAAGTCTTCCCGACTGAACTGTTTGAGGACATGTGTTTATATATATATAATAGGTTTTAAAAATATATATATAAAAGTATGTTTAAAATAAAAGGAAAAGGAAAAGATGAACTATTTTATTGTAACACTTACAAAAGTCTTGAGTATAATTGCACTCGAAATACTCGGAAGGGTATCATTATGTCATTTTTAATTAAATTATGAAATAATAGTAAGTCCGACCTTTTATTTGTAATAATACAAAATTATAACCAAAAAGTCTTCCCGACTGAATTGTTTGAGGACATGTGTTTATATATATAATAGGTTTTAAAAATATATATAAAAAAGTATGTTTAAAATAAAAAAGAAAAGGAAAAGGAAAAGGAAAATATGAACTATTTTATTTGTATCAGTTACAAAAGTCTTGAGTATATTTTAAAATTATTTATGTTTAGTTAAGAGTTAGTCATTTTCTCACTTAAGGAAATAGGTTAATGGTTCAAGGACCAAGATCTAAGACTTATATATGGTAGGAGTGAAAACTTGCTCTTTTAATCACTATTAATAGGTTATTCCAAGTGAAGTGGTTTTCCTTAAATAAAAATAGTGATGAGTCAACATACATTTGTAGATAGCAACCCGTTCTCATTGCTAAATTATGATAAAATTTTCCCAACTTAAAAAAGCAACTTATACTACAATTGCCATCCTTACTCCCGTAAAAACATATAAAGGAAATCTACAAATTTCTTCGATGTCTTTCACGATTCAATGTTTACGAATTTAAAAATAATAGAAAAAAATATTTTCTATATTTTTAAATTAACCGAAGTCGTTTCTCGAGAATGCGTAACCGCGTCTATATTGACTCCACGAATACGCCAAAGCCCGAGGGTTCGCATCCATCCGATCAGTATTAAAACGAGGATATAGTCAAATACTGCTCCTTCCCTCTGGGCCTTCCCACATGAAGGCAGAACCTTCCTTCCCTGATGTGACTGCTTTCTACGGGTTCGCATCCATCCGATCAGTATTAAAACCAGGATATAGTCAAATACTGCTTCTTCCCTCTGGGCCTTCCCACATGAAGGCAGAACTTTCCCTGATGTGACTGCTTTCTACAACAAACTGCCTTTGCTCGCCCTACAACTATTAATATTCTTCACGCAACCAATTATGCATCCATCACAACCATCTTTCGGTTGCAGAGAAAACGTCGTCCAAGACCCGTATGCTAATCTGATCTGCCTGGACGTTGAGATACTAAACGTTTTTATTTCTGCAAACGGCTATCAAAATGTCGAAGGTATGCACATTGCCCATATTATTAACGTGTGTTATAGTTTTTTTTGTGATTGATTGAAAAGCCTCTAACGGAGTAGAATAGGAGAGGATAGGGTGCTATTTTAAGTTTTTTTTTTTTGGTGAAAATGTTATTATTTCCAAATTTATGTTATTATTTCCAAATTTTATAGGTAAAAATCTATTCATATTAAGTAATTCTTTGGTAAATAAGATATTTTTAGGTTATTGTTATTCTTAGATTACTACTACTCAATATTAGATTACTGCTACTCAAGATTCTCTCCATCATCTCAGGATTCTATCCAAACCCAAAAAACCATTAACCATTATTTCCATGTGCAGAAAATGGTGTTTAAATTGACCATGGAGGATCAGAAAATGAAGATAAGGGCTATGAAGGCTGTGGCCGGATCAGGAGGTTCGAATTTCACTACCTCTATCTATGGCGTTACATGCAACCAAAGCATTTACGTCCATTTCGTATCTGTTTGTTGATTTGTATAGCTTTCCTAATTCTGCAACTGCTATGTTTCAGTGGACTCTGTTGAAGTGAGCATGGAGGATGGAACCCTAACTGCGTTGGGAGCTGCAGATCCTGTGTATCTCGCAAAAAAGCTAAGGAAAGTGGGCTGCCGACCGCAGCTTCTAAGCGTGGGTCCTGTTGAAGAGGAGGACGCTGAGGAGGAGGCGCCTCCTCCAGTTGTATATAATGCGTATCCCAGTGGTTACGGATACCCATCCTACATGTTTGCGAGAAATGAGTTTCCCAATGGTTGGATGCTCTTATAATGAGTATCCCAATGGTGGGATGATCTTATTATAATAATAATCAGATCTAGAAGTTCAATCATATGTCTAATATAAATGGTAATCGCCAGATTTCCAAGATATTCTAGGGGAACCTCTGAGTTTGTTCCTTTAAAACTTATATACTGAATATCGATACTTCCTCTGACCGTTTTTCAAATTGGAATTCTGATAAGCATGCCACCAAGAAACTTTGTGTTCGTTTGTGGTGAAACGTAGACCTAGATCTCGTCCATGTTGTCATGCATTAATAAGTGATTTTATTTTATAGAAATGTATCTCTCCTTAGAATGATACGACACTCTCACATGGATTTAAGTTTATGTTTTAAGATGCATATTTATTATTTTCTTAAAATCTATTATCCTTGCTATTATTTTTATTTGTTATATAATTTCTAGATTTTTGATAAACATATTGCTTAGTTATATAATTTCTATTTATATCATTTAAAATCATTTTTTAGTAAATATATTGTTTAGTTAAACATTCTTCTGAATTTAAAAAAAAAGTTATTTTTCAAATAATAAAAATAAGGAAACCATTCTAAATTTTATTCTAGAATCCACAAAGAACTTTAATCTAACAATAGTCATAGGAAAATCAATCTCTTTAACAATAATCATAGGAAAATCAATCTCTTTAACAATAATCATAGTGGTATGGTGGCTGGTAGCGTGTGGTCTGAGTAAGGGTAGTCTGTCTGGTTTTTTTCGGCCCTCGAGTAGTCTGGGAGTAGTGGAGAAAACACCATCATCGCCCCCTCCACTGTGAATGGTTAGCAAAAGTGTTAAGTCTTTGTCACATTGTCTGGTTCCTCGCTTCTGTCAGCGGATTAAGGGAATTTTGCATGGTAATTTGGTCGGCCTTAGTGTATATTTATGCCCTACTTTCTAGCTTTCTCCCTAAGTGTTATCAATGCTTGGGGTGGTGTCTTTATCTTATGTTCGTCGACTATCGTTCGGGTCTTCTGCTCATAGTGTTCTTACCTTGAAATCCTAAGACGTTCCACTAGGGGAGCAACAATTGGACTTGGTGGTAGAAGGGCATTATGGAGGTGATTGTGGTGACAACCAATTGGTTTGGGTTCATTTCCCGCGTCTTTGTGCTCCGGTGTTTAGTCCTTCTGTCAGTTTCTTTGCACCGAGGTGCTTCCCCTGTCAGAGGAGAAGAAGAGGCTTCAATCTAGTTGGCTTATTTATTATCTGTAGCATTGCCTGCCACACTCTTGGCTTATGTGTGGTGGTTGTCATCTTTGAGGAGTAGGTTTCTGCTGGATAATTTAGGGTTGGATTTTAGTCCCGCTTTGGCTCAAGATTTGTCAGGAGGTGTTGGAGATTGTTGTTTATCCTGTTGTGGGGGAGTCTCCTTTGGCACTCACCATGCATCTTATTCCACGTAATTCTCACTCCCAGCCCCAGCAAAGGGGAGCTTTAACCATTCCATGTGGTCCTCACATCGAGATGAAGGCGATGTGGGAGGGACAGGCTGGTGATTGTCCAAAACAGGGTGGACGTGCTACTAGAGGTGTGATCCTATCAGTGTTTGGAGCCTGTGGTAGTAGAGGTTGTGCGAGTGAAGTGCAGGGTGGTCATGTAGCTAGTGGTGTTAAGAGAGGTAGTGTGGCACATGGGGGTCGAGTAGGGTTGCAAGGTCAGAATCATTGGTGGGGGCGTGTAGGACGTGCATGCCAGTAGCTTCACTTTGATCCCTATCGTGACTTTCTCCGGACTATTTTGGATCACTTGGAAGTTTGTCATAAGACCGGGAAGAAGGAACATGAGACTGTCAACGCCATGCTAAATCAATTGCATTACTTTCAATGCCATGTTAGAGAAAGGATTCTGGTGGTTAGGCATCGACAAAATCTGCTATATGTAAAGGTTGAGAAGTTAGAAACATAGATGGGTCATTTCGAACAACGTGTTCAATGTTCATATCGTCCCCCTCCCCCTCTAGGGACTGGGCCATACAATCCAGCGTCCATTACTTCTGATGATTAAGCATGGTCTTAGGTGTTCTTCTGGTTCTATTTGTCTTTTGGTGTTTTTTTCCTGTTAAGCTTTGGACTTCTCCGTTAGTTTTGCTATTGTTTCTTTGTCATATGATGATAGCTTTAGTCAACAAACCCGATCAGGGTGAGACTACTTGCATTTTGAGAAATATGTACTTTCCTTTTGATGAATGAATAGAACCTTGATTTAGAAGAAAAAAAATAAAAATAAAAAAAAAATCTATCTCTTCTTTAAAAAAAATTAATAGAAAATTATCTAACACTCCTATTAAGTTGACATCATCCCCTCATGCATTGTAAATATATTTTCACATCGTACATACTTTACAATCAAATAACATCATAATTAATAAATTAACTTTATAATAATTTCCAACTATCACACCGCACCAAAGGTTTAGGAATATGTGATTCATATTCTCTATTATAATTTAGAGAAATTAAATTTATAATAATTTCCAATTATTACACCGCACCAAAGGTTTAGCAATATATGATTCATATAATGATTCATGGATTCAATATTTGACCTTGGTAGATCAACTAGGAACTTTTTGTATCCCTATTGTTGGTATGCGATAGTGAATTGAGACTAATTGGGGAGACCTCAAACATTTCTGATTTGTTCTAGTCATCAACCAACCCCCTCCTCCACTCCCATCATTGGTACGCGGTAGTGAATTGAGACTAATTGGGGAGACCTCAACCATTTTTGATTTCTTGCGTGCCTGGATTGATTTTCGCTTGGTCTTTGTAGTGACTCAGAGATTAGAAGCCTAAGAAACCTTAGATTACCCTAGTCTTTTTGGTCTTCTTGATGAGTCTGACTCATTTGTGAAATCTGCCCTTGGTGAGAAATAGATTTTGTTTTCTCTTTGCAAAGCTTTGAACGAACTTGCTTGTAAGTTTTGAATTTCATTTTTATAAAAGAAAACATAGCTGGGTGTTTTATGATTGATTTGTTATTCTGAATGAATTAATCCTTAATTTACTGAATAACTAAGTAAAACGTCCTCAAAAAGATTTAAAGTTTTTATTTCAATTAGGCTTTTAGAAGCTTTTAGATCTCAAGATTAATTTTTATAGTTTTGAGTGTTTTCTAGAAATTGTAGAATCTCTTTTGAAAGGAATTGTTTTCTGTAGTTTTTGAGTGTTGAAAACGAAAGGGATATTTTGTGAGCATAATTAGTAGTCTCATTTTGAGTTTATTGAAAAAGACAAAAAATTCTTTTTATTTACATGTTGAAAGAAAGATTTGTTTTTCAAAGAATTGCATTCTCAACTCTTTCTTTTAGCTAAAAATTCATTTGAACAAAAAGAATTGTTTATCATCTTAGGTGCATTTTTAGTGTTTTTGAGTCGAGTCTTCACACCATAAAGTTTCATCTCCATTCCTATTGACTTAAGAAACAACCCATAAAAATAACACTTAAATTAAAATTGATCTAGCAATCTTTTTATTTTTGGTGCTCTTATCACCAATATAGCTTAGGCTAGTATCTTGGAGTAGGGAGTAATTAACTCTCCAAGATAGTTAAAACAAACAAGTAGCTATATCTTACGGTAGGAAATAAATCCAATTGTAATTGATATAATCTGGGAAGCTCCTCTTAAAGGAGTCAATCATGAGATCGTGTCCGAACCTTTGAGACAATCAAGTCTGTCTCATTGGGAAAGATAGAAGATTTGCGCGTATTAAAAATGGTAAACCTCAGATTAACCATTGACGAGGAGCCTGGGGTCACTTGTTGGAAAACCTCGGATTGATCATGTCAAGGAGCCTTCAAGGGGATTGAGCTTTCTTACTCTGCCCTTGCGCGTAGATCAGATCGTAGACTGTTCCCCCAATTGTATTTGTTACTGTTGGTATCCTTAGTGACCATAATCTTAATATTATTTCCTAAGGTGACGGTGAAGGACGGGCTCACTGTACCTGGAGCAGACGTCGACTAGACTCACTTGGACTCTCTTGGGGGTTCTCTTCACTCGAGACGATTTTGTGAAGAAACTTGTGCCAGTCTATTTCATTAAGAAGGTTGTCGGGGTAACTGTTCCAACTGCCCTTTCTGTATTGAATTCTACAACGTTTGATTTCGTCACCAACTAGTGTTTTTGGTACGGAAAGTTATTGTTTGTGTGTGGTTTGAACTCTTAGATTTTTTAGGTGTGTGATTCAATTGTTTGGTTCTTTAGAGACTTTAGGTGGTTTTATTGAGATTTTCTTTGTTTGCGTGTGAAGTAATTAAAATATTTAATCGTAGCTGAATTACCAAGACAATCCCGTAGACCTCGGTGGTAAACTCTCGAGTATACACCAAGCCAGCTTGAAGGGCTACGAGCTCTTGTATCACCTAGTGACAGTAGAGTTGGGTCACTGGAAGCCAGAGAGTCTTCTTTAATTGTTCATCCTAATTATCAAGTTCAAGCAACAGAGTATATTTCTGAACCAATTTCATTTTCTGAAGTTACTGGTAGTAATTCTTCTACTAGTGAATTAGTTGAAGAACCTGAAATTTCTGAGCCTGAAACTGAACCTACTGCTACTCCATCTTCAGGATTTTCTTCTCCAGCTTCTAGTGGTCTTGGTTTACCCAGGGTAGGAAGGATCATTACCCAAAATCTTCCTTCTAGACTCATTTCTATTGAAGAACTTGTTAGTCCGAAAGAAGATATAACTCTCCCTGAAAATCAACCAACTTTAGAACTTTGGGAGCGTGAATCAATTTTCTACAGTCCACTTAGGAGGGACGCTTGGTACGTCTCATTGACGAACTTTTTAGAAAATCCAGGTCTTATTTTTTCACCACCTCGAATTCCTTTTCATCCAACACTTAAAGGTTATTATCCTCCTTTGAATATGTTGAGACAGTCATCCATGTTTTCCCAATTGCCGGAAACATTTTTATATGGCGTTCCTTCTGTTCCTTTTGGGTATCAATCACTCAAAGGTACTTTTTAAGGAGCGTCTCCTCAACCCATTGAACATGGGATATCAACTGGTAATAACGGAACTCAACCGTTGAGCGTAGAAGAAATTCTTATGATGTCTGGTACTATTCCAAATCCACAACCTCAAGGTAGTCAGTTACTGCCTGGGGGGCAACCTCAAGGTACTCAATTACCGCTTGGGGGGCAACCTCAAGGTAGTCAGTTACCGCCTGGGGGGCAACCTTAAAGACAATACATACCTTCAAAACAGTATATACCTCAAGGTTAACCCCAAACTCAGTACATACCTCAAGGTCAACCCCAGTATCAATATATACCTCAAGGTCAACCCCAGTTTCAGTACGTGCCTCAAGGTTGTCAACCTCAAGGTCAGTACCCAACCCAAGGTTTCCAACCACCTTCTGGTCAATCATTTGTACAAGGAGCTAGAAATGTACCATTGAATTATCAGCCCTACACTCAACCCGATTATGGTCCTCAATATGCTCAACCTTCTATGGGTCCATACCTCAGGATGAACATGGTGTGGGATCCATCTCAATCTCAACAAATCTTGCAACCTAATGTGCAGTTGTCATCTCAATCTGGACAACCTTTGGTTTCTGGTTCAACCCAGCAACCCGTCCAGCCTATTATTCAAACTTCTGCACCTGGTGTAGCTCATCAGTCTGGGCCTAGTTCGCCTTGAACTCTGCCTCAAACGACTGCGGCAACTACTGTAGCTTCTATTCAATCTACCCCACCTACTTATGGAGTATCAGAAGCTCCAGTTTCTATTATTCCTGCATCAACTCCTGAAGCCTCTTTACCTCAGTCAGGACCTACAATTCAGACTTCGATTCAGATGCTTGTAGGACAACCTGGTTCAAGTACGGTTGTCACAAGTCAACTGCAATTCACTTATCAACTGTACCAATTTGGTCCTGTTGTGGAAAGCCTAGTTTACCAGTATCAACCGTACCCTGGATATACTTATCAGCAACCTCAACAACCCCAGTTTGGTCCGATAATCCTGGTTTTCAGAGAGGATATAATATTCCAAATGTAATTCCAATTCCAACTTTTCCTGGATATCCTCCTCCTGGGGCTGGTCTTATGAATCAAGTTTTTCGCGACCCTAACCATCAGTTACCATTTATTGCAACTTTGGACTTGCTTGATTTGTCGCGCCTTACGAATGATCTGATTAATTATCTTCCGTTTTGGCCGCCAATGCCGAATAAGTTCCCTAGTGATATCCCAAAGTTTGAAGATAAATCAGGAGAGGATCTGTCAAACCATGTAATGACTTATCACCTCTGGTGTGCATCTAATTCCATTATTGATGATTCAATTCGCGTACGTCTTTTTCAACGCACTCTGATTGGTCTTGAGGCCAAGTGGTACATTGAGTTACCGCGAGCTTATTTTTATAATTTTAGTCAGTTAGTCACTTCATTCTTAACTCATTTTCAGTTGCCTGTCAAATATGACAATGGCACGGAATTATTAACTTCATTAAAAAAGTCAACGTCCACATATATTTCAGATCATATTCACGAATGGCGACGTGGACGACGTTTAGTGAAAGTTTTTATTCCGGATCAAATTTTAGCAGAATGGTTTGCTAAATCATTATTACCTAAAATCACTGAGGATGTAGCTAAGGTATGAGTTGTTACTGAAGAGCAAGTAATTGCTCAAGCTCAATACCTTGACCTCGTTTATACGCAGTCGGGTACTTTACACGAAAAAATCCCTAACCTTCCGAAACAAAATCAAATAACTGCAGCTCCTTCGGGGTCTCATCCCGCTGATGGTATGATTGGTTCAATTAGCACCAAAAGTAAGAAGAAATCTTCAAAGAATTCTTCTCCTATTATAACTTTACCAAATTCCCCGACAGGAGACTCTTCCGCTGAAATTCCTGTCGATATTCATGTCATAGAATCATCTACGGCCAAATCAAAATCCGATGGTAAAAAGAAAGAGAAGAAGAAAAATAAACAAAACTCAAAAGAGAAATCAGATAAAACTGAATCTACTGACGAGAAACGTAAACCTCGCTATCCTTGTCTCATTTGTGACAAAGAGAATTTTACAAGAAATTTCCCACATCGAGCTGAGGTTGCGAAAATCATCAAAGGTTCTCAAACGCCTGCTATCTTGAAGGATCCTTTTCCTAGTCAAGATAGTAAGATGATTGATTCTTCCTCAAATTACTCAGAAGAACCCATAATGATGATGTCTCATGTCAAGATTGCGACGCGATCGTAAGATTATGGTAGTAGAAGTCATGTTGGTGGTAAGGAAGCAGAATCTTCTAATTCAAACCCATCAACTTCAACTCCTTCTGGTTCTGATCCGCTACAGATCGAGAAACCTAACCCAGACTTAGTAATCAAACCGCCTGCTAAAGGTATACTTCGGAAGTCAGCTTTCAATCTGCATGCGAGAGCTGCTCAGAATTATAACATTGTTGAAGACTTAGCTATTTCCCCTTCAGCAATGTCGGATTTGGAGGTGCTGCAATCATGCCCAGCACAATGTAAATTACTTTTGTCGGCTATAGGAGCTGTTGATATTCAGGATTTGAACCTTATAATCTTCGATTTAGAGAATATTACACCTCGCCTACCTCATCAAATGGCTTTCCAGATTCCAATGTTAGTCAAAAACAGACCTTGCTTTAGGACTGTAATTGATGAGGGAGCTTCTACGTGTATTATGTCAATCCAAGGTTGGAGATCGCTTGGTTCTCCTACACTCAATCAATCCCCGACGATTCTAAAGGCTTTTGATAGTTGTGGGTTCCATCATTTTGGCATTCTACAGTATTTACCTATAGGGGTTGAAGGTAAAACTGTTAATCTAGATGTGGAAGTGGTTGATGCCCCTCTAGATTACAACCTTCTCTTGGGTCGCAGTTGGTTTTATGCTATGACTGCTATTGTTTCATCGGTCTTTTGGCTGATCAAGTTTCATCATAATGGAAAGATCGTAACCATAGACCAGCTGACTTATTTTTCATCTGACCCAGCCTCTTATGAAAGTATCCAACATGTCGGTAAAACAACTACCCCTTACAAGGATGTTGGGGTAGGATTGATTAAAGATTCTGGTTTACTAGGAACCTTTTCCTTTCCTCCTCCTAACGTGTCGCCTTCTACTGCAACTATTCATATGATTTCATTGAACACTATTGCTTTTGATGATCCTTGGATCGTACCTTTTGAATCTGAGGTGGATTCATTTGGTGATGTGATGCCTTTGAGTCCCTATGAAATTGCATATCAGGTTGTACAGTCATTTTCTGACCCTTATTCAACCGAAATTGATCTAATGAATGTGGTCCATGGAGAATCACTTTCAATATCAACCTCAAATTCAACAACTTTTTCCGAGCCTGTTCATATGGATGAGCAGATTCGTGAACTTTTGTCTATTGATGATTTACCATGGGAAGATCTTCATCATCGATCTTCATTTTTACCTGAGCTTCATCATTTTGAAAATGATTTTTCATCTATTTTTGCTACTGATTATGTCAAAGAACCACAAAATCCACTGCAGCATCCTGATTCTGAGTTAAATTTGGGAAATATTTCTCGAACGGTTACTATTGACATTTCAGTTAAACCTGGAATTATTGAAAACATTCATATAGGTGCTTCCTGTATGGACAATGAACTCCAAACTTATAAAGCCCTATTTCAAGAATTTTGCGACGTGTTTGCCTGGTCATATGAAGAAATGCCAAGAATCGATCCATCAATTGTTGTTCATGAAATTAAAACTTACCCGAATGCTAAACCTGTCCGGCAATGTTTGCGTCAGGTACATCCACGAAAAGCTGCTACTATTAAAGCTGAAGTTGAGAAATTACTTCGAGCAAGTTTCGTTTATCCAATTCCTTTAACGGATTGGGTATTGAATATTGTTCCTGTTAACAAACAGCAAGGAATGATAAGAATATGTATCGATTATAGGGATATTAATCGAGCTTGTCCTAAAGACAATTACCCAACCCCCTATATCGATCAAATCATTGATGATTGTGCTGGCAATGAAATTTTCTCCTTTATGGATGGTTTTTCCGGTTATAATCAAATCAACATACTCCCTGCTGATCAGCCAAAAACGGCTTTCATTTGTCCATAGGGGACATTTTCTTATTGCAAATTACCTTTTGGATTGAAGAACGCTGGAGTAACTTTTCAAAGGGCTATGTCTTATGCATTTCATGAAATCAAGAACATTGTGCAGCCATATCCCAATGATTTACCTACCCATTCATTACGTAGAGCCGATCATCTCACTCATTTACGAGAAATCTTTATGAGATGTAGGCATTATCGAATTAGGTTGAATCCACACAAATGTGTTTTCTGTATAGAAACAAGTCGTTTACTGGGATTTGTTGTTTCAAAAGCTGGCATTCGTGTCAATCCCTCGAAGGATGAAGCTATTGTCAAATTTCCTCCTCCTTCGAATCTTCGCCAACTCCAAAGTTTGCAAGGGAAAGCAAACTTTTTACGTCGTTTCATTCCTAACTACGCCGAGATAACAAAGGGTTTTACCAGGTTGTTGAAATAGAATACTCCATTCTTTTGGGATGAGATAGCTGAAAAATATTTTGATGCACTTAAACATGCGTTGACCCATGCACCGTTATTGCATCCTCCCAACTACACCCAGGATTACTTCTTGTACCTCGCCGCTTCTCATTCCACCATTGGGATGGTTTTAGTTTAGGAAGATGAATTCAACAATGAACATGTGATTTACTATCTTAGTCGAACTCTGAATCCGACTGAGCTTAAATATTTGCATGTGGAGAAATTGGCCATGGCAGTTGTTCAAGTTGTCTAAAGATTTCGTCATTACATCTTACTACGCAAAACTACAGTAATTTCTTACTGTAACCCTGTTATCACTCAGGTTGTTCCCTAAAGTTGTAAGAAAGGGAATACGGCCGAGGTAACCACAAACCAATCTTTTAGATATAGATTCTAGCCAATCTGCACCCAAAGAGGGCTCTCTCTTTATGATTTAGCTATGTTTGAGGTATATTAGGCTAGTTATGACGTGCAAGGGTTTTGTATTGAGTTTGGTTGGAAGGATGGGGACTTAATAGAACAGTGATGTAAAGCTGAAAGATTTCAGTCCATTGGGCATGATAGAGTCAAAGAAGGATAGCTTCCTGGGTTAGGTTTCTTATCAGAGGATTTATTACAGAGCAAGGTACTCAAATATGGAACAATTTATAGGCTGGAATCAGATGGAATGGAGTCAATGGGTGAAGGACAATTAAGAATCCTTCATCATGTTGATAGAGGGAAAATGGATTATTACTGCTAAGCAGAAATTAAGAATTCCTTAGCTAATATTCAAGATGAAAGAACCAGGGGAAACATGAGCAATTAAGAATTCATTGTTTATGCTAATTCTGAAGAAAACATTAATAATAACAAAGACTGAACACAAAGTGCAAACAAGAAAATTCTAAGTTATTCTTTTTCTCTATTATTTAGATCATGAAACATATATGATATAGTAAACACAGAAAACTGTAAGACACAAGTTAGAATGGACGTATTAATCCATAAAATGATTCAATAATTCTAAAACATGGTCCTTAGCATCAAATATTCATCCAGTGAGCTAGATGAAATGGTTCCAACAGCCTTTTTATTTCCAAAAATGTTCAGTATTACAATCAAAACTATGAACATCCACCACCAACCAACCCCAAATAGTTCGTCTGGGGGGGTATTTATACAAAAATGGCAAGGTATCATACAAAATATATGATAGAAATAATATCTGCTGACAATTAGTGTTTCTTTTACACAGATAGAGACAGGCAGTCTCGAAAACAGGCAGACAATAAATAGATGCAATAAATTCATGCTGCGTTAGTTGATCCGTATTTATGAGATGTACTAGAGGTAGGTGCTACAAGTCGGTTCCCAATTGTCTTCTACTGATCCTCTGTGCTGATTTTTCTGCTTTGGCCGGACTTTCTTTAACTCTGATGTGATGCGCTTTGACCCGCAAGACCGTGATTTATTTCTGTTCTCCATATTATAGCAGATGGTGCACAATTTTGCATTGACCAAAGATAAATTTACAAGATCTCTAACATGCTTTGCCACCACTTTGGTCCTGGTATTTTATGTCTCTGCAGCTTCCTTAAAGTCTCGTCAGTCTCTGTGTACTTGAAGAAATTAGGTGGGATGGTGAACAGATGCTTCACCTCATGCTCTATGTAGAATAGATTTTCCAGGCTGTCATAAAGGGACTGGCCAGATGGAAGTGCTTTTTCTCCTAAAGTACTTGAAGATGCATTAGCTTGATTGACAACATATGTATTTAATTTATGTACATAGTCCTTGTGCTTCATCAGACGATCATTATCTCCCAAAGGACTTGGCAAACCTTTTTGATGTAGGACTGTAAATTTTTCTGTGAAAGAATCAATCTCTACCTGCATGTCCTGGCATCTTTTATCCAAGTTTTGCATTAGAGTTCTCATGGTTAGAACTCTTTTTATGTCCAGAATGGTACCTGTGTTGTATCTAATATCCAGTGCTTCCAGTTCTTCACTGGTCTTGGTATTCAAAAAATGTATTAGCCTGTTATCTTGCTCAGGAATCTGTCCCAATAAGGCTCTTGTTTTCTAAATTTCCACTTGGGCCACTCTTATCAAATCAATCTATTCATAAATGGTTTGAATAGACCTCCACACATCACTAAGGGATTGAGTGATGTTGGTTCAGAAAATTCCTCTAATTTCTGCCAGAGGCTTGTGTAGTGAGAGATCCTTTTCTAAGGCTCTTACCTTGTTCTCCGATGCTTTGACTTCCCTTGTTTTCTCTACCACATTCATCTTGGATTTATCATAGCTTTGTTCAGTCTTTGCCAATTTTTCTTTGACTTGTTCCAACTTTAATACTTGGAGTTTCAACTCCTCCATGGCTTTTATTAATTGCTCTGTAGTCATAGCTATACTGCTGCCTGGTGCTGTTGCTGTTGATGAGGTACCTATGGTGATTTTTGATGTTGATGCCAGGACAGTGGGAGGCACTGTTGTTATAACTATGGGAGGTGCAGTTGTGACTGTTGGAGTTACTTCAGGTGGTTGGGAGGTCGACTCTACCTGCTTTTCTTGTAGTTCTTTCTCCAATGCCTGCTCTGTTTCACTCAATCTCTTGTTCAACCTCATGAGCAGGTCCATCATGTTCTCTTCAGACTTCTGGTATACAACATCTGATGTTTGTGGATTCATAGAAGGAGGCATTTTGAGCTGTTTTCTGAGGGCAGCAATGTCCTCTTACTTTTTCATTATTAGTGCTTTCATGCCTTTGGCATCTTTGGGATCATGTCCCAGTTCAATGATAATATCTTCCAAGGATTTTATCCTATTGTCCTTTGCTATAAAATAAGCTTTCTCTAAGTCCAACTGAGTAAAGGTATTATTCAAGGAATTTTGCAATTTATGAGCCAACATTGCTTTATCAGCTAGTGTGGAATACACCATCTCTCCGGTCTGTTTGTGTAGCTCAATCTGGTCCATTGGATGAATGTCTTTGGCCAAGACTTCCAGATTTGTCCTGATATAATCAGCTGCCGATTGTGGTTGCTGCACCTTGGGTTTGAAGTAACTCATGATCATTTTCCCTTCTTTAATGTCATATGCTGACATTAATCTTTGTTGTTTTGTGGGGGCCATCTTAAGATATTGGTTATAAATTTGTAGCCTCAATGGATCATTTCTAGCCTTTATCTCTGTGAATGTTCTTTTGATATCAGAGGTCTGCTTACTTGGTGACCTATTGGATGAAACTTCCACACTATGCTACCTTTCTAGCTCTTTCCTGTGTGAGCTGGTTGATGTGTCTATCACTGAGGAGGTCTGTGGGCTGGTTGCCCTCTCACCTCTTAGGCTTTCTATTGTTTCTTCAATGATTTCCTCTTCAGATAGAGGATTCAGTCTTTTCCTTTTTACACCTGGCTGTTCTGCAGGTCCACTGATGGGTGTGGCTTCTTCTCTGTCTCTTTTCTTGCCCTTTTCCTCATTTAGAGGAGTCTGTAATGCTGGTATCTCTGGTGCTTTAGTTTGTACTGGAGGAATTTGCTCCTGCTAGTCAGTCATTACTCGCTGCTCTGTGTCTGCTACTTCCTTGCCCTTTGAAGACCTTGTAACTGGGGCACTGGTTTCCTGTACAGGTTGTTGTGAAGTTCCAGCAGAAGATGTACCCACTCTGGTTTGTTGAGGCAGCTTGAAAGATACTTGTCCAAAAGAGTCCAGGTTAAGGGTCTTTTCTAAATCCTTCATAGGTTGTTCCATCTTTTCTTGCTGAGTAAGTTCTTCTATTAATGTACCCTCTACCCACTCATCCTGATTAGCATATTGTTCTACTTCAGGGATCCTATGATGTATGTAAGTTGACAGTCGATTTCTTACTTTTCTGTCACTTATAAAGCTATTTGTTCATATGGCACCCACCAGAAGCTTTTCTTCAATTTAAGGTCTTCCCCTAATATCTTATCAGCATCTTCCCATGCTTCCCTCTTGTTAATGATAAAAGGGCCTAACTGGTTTTTTATTCTCAGCTGACCCTTTTTCTTTACATTGCAAAAGTGAGTTAAATCTGCATTGATAAGTTGCCTGAAATACTCCAGCGCAAACAGTCTAATAGGTACATATTTGGGCAGCGTATAAGGGCACAACTCACAACCATATATCCTGATTTCAGTGTGATCCTAGTAGAAGTAACAGTTACCTATCCTGTAGCTTTTAGAGAGCTATAAAATATTCTTTATGTCACCAGAGAGCCTAGGAGGAGGAGCTCCTATCAATAGAGTGGAGGCAGGATGTACAAACCCGTTAATGAATTCACAGTAGGTATAAGGGGATTCATCAACCTTGTGGAAGGCTGAGGTCCAAAAGATTATAGACCTCCTCTCTCCTTTGGAATCCAATTTCCTGATGGGAAAAAAAAACTGTCTAGGTGATAATATAACAGCAAATGGTATATGAAAGTTGTGTATTTAAACACTCCTTCTCTTTCCAAATTCATAAATTGAGCATGGATTTTGTCAGCGATGAAAGAGGCATAGTCATACTTAATCGCAGGGGGCTGTCCTGGAGTAAAGTTGGATAACAGAACCAGGACAATCTCATCCACATATTCACTGGACCTAAATCCCAAGATCACTGATATCATGTCAAGAATAATTTTTCCAGTCTCATTGAACCAAACATATAAATAAGGAGGTGGGCCTTGGGGCTGGCAATCTGGTTTCATGAATAACCTAGCAATCCGGGTTATTTCTACACTAGACAGTTGAGAGCCTTGCTCAAGAAAAAATCCCATGGAAAGAGGAGCAAGAGGCTGAACTGGATGGAAGTGTAGCATCTCATTGATAGATTTAGCAGTTATGTAAAAGAGAACAGTTTGTGATGGGGTCATAACTACTTTACTGACAGGGTCATAATTAGCACAACAGTGGCGAATAATATCTGGGAACACATTGACTGAGGGAAGGTAATACCTGGGGATATTGGATTCCCATATTCCATAGATATCAGAGTTTTTCAGATGACTATTTCTAATTAGACAGAAAGTATGAAGATGATTTTGGCAACCAGACGGGATTTTTATTTGGAAATCTCTGTCGACCATGGGTAGATGATTTTGGTATTTATGAGGTTCATTGAGGGACGTTACACTGAGGGCCACAGGGGTTTCTTTGTTCAGTTTTCTGTGTTTTTAAACCGGAGGTCGAATTTCTGTGGAAAAAAGGGCAAAAGAGCAGTTCTAGATGTCTTGGTATATAAATGATGGACTGCTTTAGTTTGAATTTGACTCTTATAGGTATAATTTACAGAGGAAAACCAAAAATATAGGTTTGGGAGGTGAGACGGGGTAAATACCTGTATTTTGGAGGCGAACGAGTGTAATTTGCAGGTTGACTGACGAGTTGCGGAGCAGGATGCTGGACTTTGCTTGGTTGGGTGGTGGACTGGATGCTTCTGTAGTTGCTTGGACGTAGTTTGCATGCAACAGTCTCGTAGAAGAAACGAATGAAAATGGGTGAAAATGACACTTTCACAAGTTTTTTAACAAAAATTGGCTTCGCGGGGTTTTTTGGCGCTTTTCGGTCGGATGATGTCATCGGGATGTGACATTTTGTCGCGACACGGGGGTACGGGATGCTGATGTGGAGGTGACGTGGCGATGACATCAACGAGAGGGCGGTAAGCAGTATTGACCCGCACCGCTTATGAGCCAAGGCGGTTTTGGGTGGAGGGGCTGTGAGCATGGCGGGAGGGCGTTGCGTGTCCCTGGTACGGCAGTAATACCGCTGGATCCCTGGGCGGTAAACATCGGTGGTGGAGGGCCTCACGATATGATCGTGAGCCGTCTGATCAGCGGGCCTGGATCTAATGGTTGGCGCTCAACAGAGTTGACGGATGGTTACAGTGCGGGGCCCATGTAATATAAACAATGATTTAACACTTCTCAGGGCGATTACTATTGGTTGTCGGGGTGTTTGTTAATTAACCCAGATGGTTAATTAACCACATTTTGCGCGGCGGAGGTTTTTAATGAATTCCAGATGAACCATTAAACCCTCATTTATATAGTGCTATGGTTATAGATTAACCAGGGGCGGGATATTAATTTTTTGGGGATTTTTCATATGTTTACATAATACGGGGGGGACAAACTATATGGGGATTATATAATAAAGTTAAAGGGTTAGTATGAGAGATATGTTTGAAAAAGAGCACTAAGTTATAGAGTCCAAAAACTTAGGCTTAGGGAAATGAAAAGGGTTTTACACCAGAAATGTGGCTTCTTTGCCTAAAGCAAGAATGTTGTTTTACTCAGGCTTTTTCATGAAATGAGGTGGAATGATTTAGGAGTTTTGAGCAGATCTCAACACCTTGGGGGAAATTAGTAAATGTTTTAGGAAGAAGTGTGAAGGGAAGTTAGTCATGCCTTACTTGATGTGTAACCAAATAGTTGCCATGGTACTTATGATATCAATAAGATGGACATCTTTGAGAGACAGAATTAATCATAAGCCTGATTCTGCAACACCAAACTTCCTACCCAGCCTATTATACCTAACATTTTTCTTCTTCTTCCATGGGTGCACTTGGACTAGCAAACCCTTACAAATTTTCTTTTCTTTTCATGGGAATCCTATCTAAGTCTGCCCTTATTTCTTCCAAGGGCTCAGATTTAACTGTTGAGCTCCTTTGCTTCTCTACCTAACTATTTATCTGCCAAGATTGAACAGTTTGGATAGATTTTATTCTCTATCCCTAAAACAGGAAATTCAAACATGAATAGGCCAAGATTAAGCTATTTGGCCATTCATCAACTATGGCAAGAGTCAACCAACTGCACATAATGAGATTCTTTGCAAAAAATAGAATAGTAGTGGCATTTTGGACTAGCACACTTTCATGGTCCTTTTTATTTGGGGTTCATTTCTTTCATTTTTCTTTTGACCATTTCATTCTTTTTACCCTTTGATATTTCTTTTAGGGTATACCCTCTTTTCATTTTTTAATTTTTTGATCTTTTCAAAATATGGAAAACCTTTGCAGTAGGGAAAGGATGAACATATTAGGGATTTTAACCAGTCAATCATGAAATATGACACCTATTGGTATTAGAGCATAACACTGGCTTTACTTGGGGATGGCTTTTCATGGTGAAAAGTCAAGAACAGTAGGTCATATGGCCTTATGTACAATTCTTGCTACATTCAGAGTCTTCCTTTGCTGTAAATAAACAAACTGTACAGAGGACCATGCGAAATATACACATCTCTCATGAACTGATCCAAACAATTACACTTCTGTTTTGGATAGTTTGCCTAAATATTTGTTCTCATATTTTCAGCTCCCAAGTTTTCTACAATTTCTAGTAAATCAACAAAAGGTAACACAAAAAGGTGGTAAAGTTCCTTGACTGTTCCTCAAAATTTCCTACACATTCCTTCCCATTCTTATTGCTGTAATAAACTGCAGAAACTAAGCATCATTATGTACAAGTTAGAGTCCTGACATATCAACAAACTGGATCAAAATAATGTTTCAGCATCTAACCATTAACTGGTCCATCTTCTGCTTTTGTACCATCCAGGATTTTCAAAAAGTAGGTATTGTTTCATTGTGAGGCCTAAATAATAAAAGGTCTCTTCCATAGGAAGTCAAACTTCCCATGTTTTCCTTTATATTCTCTTCTGGAGTCCCATTTCAGAACTTTTTCTCCTATGAAAAAATCCCGGCCTTAGTCCTCTTATCAAATATCTTCTTGAGTTTTTCTTGTAGCACCTGAGATCTTT
This sequence comes from Pinus tabuliformis, assembly GCA_031772625.1. Taxonomy (NCBI): domain Eukaryota; kingdom Viridiplantae; phylum Streptophyta; class Pinopsida; order Pinales; family Pinaceae; genus Pinus; species Pinus tabuliformis. Next base: position 571,695,156 of record CM062812.1, on the reverse strand, counting down.
GATATACCTCTTCTCTAGTCTGCTGCAAATGTATAGTTTGATTTATTCTTCTCTAGATGTCATTTGGTTGTATTTGAACTTCTTGCAACAATTTCATTACATGTATTCCCAAGGAGGAGGGAAATACAACCTCCATACCATATACAAGCTCATAGGGACTAGTTCCAATGGATCTCTTGGTAGTCAATCTGTCTACCCATAATGCATTTATAAGCTTCTTATGCCAATTTTTCTTGTTTTTTTCCAATACTTTCTTAATAATATTCACCAAGCTTTTATTGGATGACTCATCTAGACCATTACCTTGGGGGCAATAGGTTGTGGAGTGGCCTAAGGTAATGTGGTATTTGTAACAGAAATTGATCATTCTCTTGGATTTGAAGACAGCAGCATTGTCAGTTATTATCCTTTTAGGATAGCCAAATCTAGACAGGATGTTGGTTTCTAAGAATTGCATGATCAATGAATCATTGGCTTGCCTACAAGGGATGGCCTCTATCCACTTGGTGAAATAATCTGTGGCAGTCAAAATCCATTTATGTTGGCCAGAAGAGTGAGGGTGAATTTCCCCAATGAAATCTAAACCCCATTGTTGAAATGGTCTTTCAGTGGAAATTGGTCTAAGGGGTAGAGGCAGAAGTTTCCTCTTGCCTTCAAAGATTTGACATTTATGGCACGCAGTAACAAGTCTTTTTACATCAGCAAACAAGGTGGGCCAGTAAAATCCAGCCCTTAGGATTTTATCAACAGCAAATTTCCAGTACAAATGTCCACCACAGTCCCCTGGATGAAATTCTTTGAGCACCTTGTCAATTTTATCTTTTATTAGACAATTTAATAGAACACCTTCATGATTTTTCCAAAAGAGAACACCATCTAAAATACAAAACTTTAAAGTTTTCATTTTTATAAACCTTTTCTTTGTTCTAGATAACCCTGGAGGAGCCTGCAGGTTTAATAATACATAACATATATCAGCATACCAAGGTGATTCTAGGAAGGCCTGGCTGATTTGTGGAGTCGTCATCTCCTGTTCATTCTCCAGTTCATTAACATCTAGGGCTTGGCAATTGGTTTCAGTCAAGATTTTAGCCAATCCCTATCCTTTCATAAGCTTTGTAGGTTTTATTTCAATATCATACTCTAATATAGTAGCAATCCATTTACCTCTTTTGCCTTCAATCCCCTCTTGGGTTAGGATATCTTTGACAACAGTGCTTGGGACATAAGCTATTATATGAGAGTATAGTATGTAGACTCTGAAATATTTGATGGCTTTCACAAGTGCATAAGCTTGTTTTTCCATGATTGGGTATTTTATAGGTGCATCCCTCAGTGCTTTGCTAAAGAAGGCTATGGGTTTTTCACATCCTTGATCATCTTTCTGTAGCAAAATGGAAACAATAGTGTGTTCTGATGCAAATGAAAATATTATGAAGTCTCTGTCAAATTTTGGGCTTGTAAGGGCTGGTGTTTTGGTCAAGGCTATCTTGATTTCTTCAAATGCTTGTTTGGATTCTAATGTCCATTTGACCTTGGAATCCTTTTTCAGCATATTATTCAACAATCTAATTAATTCAGTCAAGTTGGGTATGAATCTTCTTAAAACATTAATTTTCCCTAAGAAAGCTTGGAGTTCTTTGACATTTATGGGATGTGGCATTTGTAAAATGGCTTGTATTCTGTCAGGGTCAATTTTGATGCCATATCTTGAGATTATGTGACGTAACAGTTTGCCCTCTTCCAGGCCAAATAATGACTTCTTTGGATTTAGTGATATACCATATTTTCTGCAAGTTAAAAATACTTGTCTCGGATGATCTAAGTGTTGTTGATCTGATTTGGAAAACACACTGAGATCATCTAGGTATATAACCACGAAATCATGAATTTCTTTAACAAAAGCTATGTCCATTGCACGTTGGAAGGTTGCCCCTGCATTCTTGAGTCCAAATGGCCTTTTGACATATTTGAAAGTTCTCCATGGAGTTGTAAAAGCAATTTTTTCCTGATCATCAAGTTGAACTAGAATCTGGTTGAAGCCTGAAAGGCATCCAAAAGTGAAATTCTAGAGACACCTACTAAGCTTTGTAAAATGTGGTCCATCTTAGGTAAGGAGTAGTGGTCTTTTAAAGAGACTTTATTCAGATTTCTCAAATCCACACAATCTGATTTCTCCTGTTTTCTTCCTAGTGGGCACTAAATTAGAAACCCACTCTGAAAATCTAATGGGTGCAATTATCCCAGCTTCATATATTCTTTTGACTTCTATTTCAATTAGAGGGAGGAGTACAAGGTTGACCCTTCTAAGTTTTTTCTTGAAAGGTTTTTTATTTTCTTTGAGGGGTATTATATACTGAATCACAGAAGTATCATAAGATTTGAGATCTTCATAGCTCCATGCAAAAACGTCCTGGAATTCTTTGAATATTTCAATATATTTAAGCTTTTCGTCAGGAAGAAAAACTTTGGACAATTTTATCATTTTAAGATTTTGTTCAGTCCCTATGTTACAGTCCTCAATCTCTGCATTTAGAGGTTGCATTTTGGGCTTCATTGGGATATCATTATAATAAAAAATGTCTTCCAGAGGAGTTAATCCTGTGGGTAAATAATTGTCCTTTAAATCAATAACTTCAGATTCTCCTCCAATAGTTTCATCAAAGTCTATTTCTTTAAGCTCTTGCAACTCTTTGTTGGTAAATTTTGTTGGATGTAGTATTTGAGTTACTGTTTCAGCTGAAATGTGTGTTTCAACTTTGTCTATTTGATCAACTTCTCCCACAGTGCCTGTGTCTATATTAGTGCTGGAAAATTCTTCTTTTAAGGTCAGGAAATTATTAATCTAAGTGTCATTGTCAAACACTTGCCAGTTTTTTACATTGTCAGGTACAGTTGGCCGATGTTTAATCTTAGCTGTAAAATGATGATTAGGCTCGAATGGAAGTTTACAAGTGCTGGCGAATGTTGCCAAACTGTGAGCATGCAAATTGTGTTTCCTTGGAATTTTGGCAAGCTGAGTTTCAAGAAAGGTATTGAGTATTTCAATTGTTGTCCTTTCATTTGTTGAATAACTAAATCAGAGTCTCCCAAAATTGATACCCTAACTGCCCCTAGACTTTTGATCAATTTAAGTCCTAGCAAGAGGGCTTCATATTCAGCCATGTTATTAGTGCACCTAAAATTCAACCTGTATGCATGCCCTTCAGCATGATCATTTTCCATATTATGTATCCAAATTCCTGCTCCGGCTCCTAGTTTATTGATAGATCCATCAAATTCCAAATACCATAGGATTTCATGATTATAGCCAGCATCAGGAGTCTTAGAAATTTTCTTACTAGGGAGATTTGGATTTTCAGTTTCATGTGGTTTCCCTTGTATGTCTGATATACCATTGTTCACAGAAATTTCTTGAATTTGAACACTAGATTTTACATTTATGATTTTTTCTTGTGCTAATGCTAAAACCTTGTCATCAGTTGAAGGATAAATTTCAACATTTTATAGGATGAAGGAGTCCATATCATAATGCATGGAATAGATGGGAAAATTCTAGGGTTTCTCCTGGCTGCTGACCACATATTTCATCAGAGTTTCTCGATACAGTCTCTTTGGCTGGCCAAACACTAAAATGGTGGCATAGGACATGTCCAATTGTAAATATCCCTGGAGCTTTTCACCCCAAGATCTAGACAGCAACATGCCATATTTTGTTGGAATATTAGCTACCACTACATCCATTAAAATTGTCATGGCAAGGTATTGAACTAATGATACACATAAATCTTTGATCAACCATAGACATCTGACCTGGCTTGAATCAAAAGAGAACAAGTCTTTGTATGGCCTAGTGATATCTAGGTCCAAATTTTCCATTACAGATTTAGGCATTAAATTATGGGAAGCTCCAGAATCAAACATTGCATTGTGCAGTATTTTGTCATGAATATTTAGACTTACATAGAAAGGAGCAACCCCTCCATCTACTGCTTTACCATTGACCTCAGGGCCAAAAATTAATTCTGGTTGATCATCAAGGACATTTACTGCATCTCTGTGTTGGGTCCCTATAATACTAGTTATTACCCCATTACTATTGTAGTTATACCCCTTATTTATATTTTTGTGCCCCTATTACCCACATATTGTTATTTCTGTGCCCCATAGAATCCCTCTATTATTATTTTTGTGGCTTTATATTATTATTGTTAGGTCGGCTGGATTATATTGTGACTCCTTAGACTCCTATATATAGAAAGGAGGTTTTGTCATTTGTATCATCCAAGAATTGTTCATTTATGTAATGTAAAGGAGGTTGCCCCCTCGAAGAGGTTGAATTCTAAGGCGTTGATCTTTCTTTTCTATCTTTTCTTGAGCTGGTTTCATAACATTTGGTATCAGAGCTTTGGATTCTAGGGTTTCGCTGCTCCAAACAGGTCATCGTGGCATTTTCGCTATAACTTTTTTTTGTGACGTTTCAGAAGTCGCAAAAAAAAACCCATTTGAGAAGAAATCGCGCTGAACCTTGGGTCCGAATTTCAGAGTTTTTCGCGCGATAGTTTCGGAGATATGATCTGAGGAAGTTGGTCTTTTTGCAGACTCCTGAATTACACTCAAAACAGGTGACCTGGGGAAAATCGTCATAACTTTCTTTCTGAGCATCGGATTGAAATTTCGTAAGAAGGTACAGAAAGAGGACGGACTGTAGTTTTCTTTTATATATTTTTCAGAGTCAAAGGTTGAAACAGTGACGCATGGTACGTCGTACAAATTCACTCTACTGAACTAGTCTATAATCAAGTCACTGTGGGAGATTTCGCATAACTCTTCCTTGGAGAATCCAATTTGGGTCAGACTTGTGGCATTGGAAAGAGGACACAGAGGGCTACTACAGGTCACAAATTCAAAACTAGATAATCAGAAAGTACAGAGATACATCAGAGGCAATATCGAGCTCCTACAAAGTGAAAAAAGGTGTGTAGATTTTTTTTAATTTTTGCTTAAGCTTGGTTTGAAAATTATATTTTAAGGAATTCAAAGGGCATAGTAGAGAATTATTATCGGTAACTGATGCCCCGAGGAAAGAAAATGCAAACACCTAGTAAGGAACCTGAAAGCTCTAGCATGACTCATGAAGAAGAAGAAGAAATGCTATATGATATATCAAAATTACAAGAACAAGTGCAACAAATGTCACTTGCACAAAAAGCAACAGAATCTAAAATGGATGGTTTAAGGAAAGATGTAGAAGCTAAGATGGATGGTTTAAAGAAAGGTGTAGAAGCTAAGATGGATGGCATGGAAGCTAAGGTGAATGGCATGGATGCTAAAATTGATGGCATGGATGATAAGATGGATAAGTTGCTACAAGAAATAGTCACTAATGGTGAAAGAGTAGTAAAGGAAACTCATGATGAGAACAAAAGAAATGTTAATCATGATTCCATAGACTCTAATGTTGGATCGAAGACTCACCATGTTCCAAAAATCGATATGAGGAAGTTTGATGGCAAGGATCCCGCCACATGGATATTACAGATGGAGCAATTCTTCGATCTCAATAATGTGCAAAACACACAAAAGGTACGTATGGCAACTTTATATTTGGAACCAAATCAGTTTGTATGGTATCAATGGCTTTGTTCTCGTAAACAATTTATCACTTGGGCAATTTTTACGGAAGAATTGATAGCACATTATGAGGATACAAAAAGCAACACTTTTTTTAGCCAATTGATAAGTCTCAAACAAAAGGGTTCAATAATGGAGCACATTGAGGAGTTCCAAAAATTGAACATAAGGGTAAAAGATATTCCAGAGGAGCATAGGATTGATGTGTTCATAGGGTCTTTAAAGGATAATATCCAACATGATGTGCGCCTTTGGGAACCTGATTCATTAGAAAGGCATTCAGGTTAGCAAGAAAAATGGAAAGCAAAATTATGGCAACTAGGAAGCATACCATTCACAACTATAAAGACGGAAGTGTTGTTGCCCATAGTCTTCCACAACCTACAAGGTTGAAACCACAACAATTGGAAGAAAAAAGAGCAAAAGGGCTTTGTTACAATTGTGATAGCAAATACACAAAAGGTCATAAGTGTGCTGAGAAGAAATTATTCTACATAGATTGTGAAGAGGAAGAAGAAAAGGAGCAAGAAAGGTCAAAAGAAGAGGATATATTCCAGGAACAAAGCCTAGATGAAGAACAAATAAATCCGACCATATCTTGTAATGCATTGGCGGGAATTACCACTCCTCAAACCATCAAGATAGAAGGACAAATCAAGAAGAAAAAGGTAATAGTGTTGATTGATTCAGGAAGCACCCACAATTTTATTGTAGGGTAGCAAAAGAATTGAATTGCTTCCTATATCCAGCACCAGAGTGTCAAGTGATGATTGCAAATGGAGGAACAATAAATTGTTCTGGAAAGTGCCATAATATCAAGCTATCCATGGGAGAATATGTATTGACTAGCCCAATGCTTTCCATTCCAATGGGAGGTGCTGATGTTGTACTAGGAGTCCAATGGCTACAATCCTTGGGTACAATAGCTTTTAATTTTCAAGAACTTTTCATGAAATTTTCTGTGGAAGGAAAGGAAGTTGAATTAAGGGGTATTGCAGGGAAACCAGGAAAGATAATCAGCTCTAATGGCATGACAAAGCTTCTAAAAAAGGAGCAAAGAGGTGTAATTGCACAATTATGTTCGCTAGATGTTTCCACATTGGAATCATCTATTTCTCCAGATCTCCAAAAAGTCCTGGACAATCATTCCAAGGTATTTGAGACTCCCAAAGGTCTCCCACCTATGCGTGATCATGATCATGCTATTCATCTGATTCCAGGAAGTGTTCCTCCAAACATCAGGCCGTACAGATATCCATATGTCCAAAAAAGTGAAATTGAACGTATGGTTGCAGAAATGCTAGAGGCTGGTATAATTCAACCGAGTCAAAGTTCTTTCTCAGCTCCAGTAGTATTGGTGCACAAGAAGGATGGATCATGGCGCATGTGTCCAGATTATAGGGAGCTCAACAAGCTCACTATTAAAGATAAGTTCCCCATTCCTGTCATTGATGAATTACTGGATGAATTGCATGGATCAATTTACTTCACCAAGTTGGATCTTCGTTCGGGATATCATCAAATCAGAATGAAGATTGAAGACATTCGAAAACAACATTTAGAACTCATGAGGGTCATTATGAATTTTTGGTCATGCCTTTTGGCCTTACCAATGCACCTTCAACATTTCAAGGTTTGATGAATTCAATTTTCAAACCATTCCTTAGAAAATTTGTGTTAGTATTTTTTGATGATATACTAATCTACAGCAAGTCTTGGAAGGATCATGTTGAACATGTTGACAAGGTGCTACAACTATTGGAGGAGAAACAATTATATGCAAAAAGATCCAAATGTTTCTTTGGAGTCCAGGAGGTGGAATATTTGGGTCATATTGTATCTCATGAAGGAGTTAAGGTAGACCCTAGCAAAATTAAAGCCATTAAGGAATGGAAAATCCCCACATCCATAAAGCATCTGCGAGGATTTCTTGGGTTGACAGGGTATTATCGCAAGTTTGTTAAGAATTATGGGAGAATAGCAGCACCTCTAACAACATTATTGAAGAAAGATTCATTTTCATGGACTCCGGAAGCAACAAAGGCCTTTAAACATCTTAAAGAGGCAATGTGCCAAGCACCGGTCTTAGCTACACCGGACTTCACAAAAACCTTTATTGTGGAATGTGATGCTTCAGGAAATGGAATTGGTGTTGTTCTAATGCAAGATGAAAGACCCATTGCTTTTGAAAGTCGTCCAATCAAGGGAAAGTTTTTAAGCAAAGCTATTTATGAGAAGGAAATGTTGGCAATACTCCATGCACTTAAGAAATGGCGACCCTACCTAATGGGAAGACACTTCAAGGTAAAAACGGATCATGATAGCCTTAAATACTTTTTAGAACAAAGATTATCCTCTGAAGAGCAACAAAAGTGGGTCACAAAGATGTTGGGTTATGACTTTGAAATCATCTACAAAAAAGGGAAGCAAAATGTGGTGGCAGATGCACTCTCAAGAAAGGATGAGGATGTGGAAGCATTGTTGTGTGCCATTTCTATTATCCAACCAGATTGGATAAACGAAGCAAGGGAGGAATGGAAGAATGACGAAGAAGTGTGGGCACTTATTCGAAAGCTACAACAAGATTCAGTACTTCTGATACATTTAGCTGGCAAAATGATTCGTTATGGTACAAAGATCGCTTATACCTCTGTAAGAATTCCCAGCTAAAACAATAGATTCTTATGGAATTGCACACTTCTCCCTTAGGAGGGCACTCAGGATTTTTAAAAACTTACCACAGGGTTAAGAAGGAATTTTTTTGGGATGGCCTTAAATCAATATTCAAAAGTTTGTGGCGGAATGTTTGGTTTGCCAACAAAATAAAGTTGAAACAATTAAGACACCGGGTCTATTACAACCTTTATCCATTCCAAGCCAACGTTGGGAGGAGGTTTCAATGGATTTTATCACAGGTTTACCCAAGTCTGAGGGAAAGAGTGTCATCATGGTGGTAGTTGACAGACTTACCAAGTATGCACACTTTTGTGCATTATCACATCCATTTAAAGCCAGTACAGTTTCTACTGCATTTATGGAAACAGTTCAAAAGCTACATGGAAACCCAAAGATTATTGTAAGTGACAGAGATCCCATTTTCACTGGAAATTTTTGGACAGAATTATTTTCTTGTCTTGGTACTCAGTTAGCTCATAGCTCATCTTATCATCCTCAATCTGATGGGCAAACTGAGATAGTAAACAAATGTTTGGAAGGATATCTTCGTTGCTTTGTATCTGATAAACAGACACAATGGGTCAAATGGTTGCCTCTGGCTGAATGGTGGTATAACACTTCCTTCCATACAGCAACAAAAATGACCCCATTTATGGCACTTTATGGGTACCAACCACCATCAATCACATCATATTTAAGAGAAAATTCTAAGGTTCAAGCAGTGGAACATCACATCGAACATCAACAACAAGTCCTCCAACTCTTAAAGGATAACCTCGTGTTGGCACAAAATAGAATGAAACAACAGGCAGATCAACATCGCAGTGAAAGAAGTTTTGATGTAGGTGATTGGGTATTCCTACGGCTACAACCATATAAGCAAATGTCCCTAAAGCAAGCTAAGAAGGATAATAAATTATCACCAAAGTATTATGGTCCGTACAAGGTGTTGGAAAAGATTGGTACTATGGCATACAAATTGGAGCTTCCTGCAGCTTCTCGATTGCACCCAGTTTTCCATGTTTCATGTTTAAAGAAGGTTATAGGCGACAAGCTCCCAGTTCAAACAATATTGCCAAAACTTGACGAGGAAGGAAAAATTATATTGGAACCGGAAGCAGTCACAGAAACAAGAACTCGACAGCTACGAAATCGATCAATTTCAGAGTATCTTATCAAGTGGAAGAACTTATCCGCTGAAGATTCCACATGGGAGGATGAGAATTTTATGCAGAAGTATCCAGAACTGCTCAAGCGTTGAGGACAACACTTTTTTGAAGGAGAGGGGCATGTTGGGTCCCTATAATACTAGTGATTACCCCATTACTATTGTAGTTATACCCCTTATTTATATTGTTGTGCCCATATTACCCACATATTGTTATTTCTGTGCCCCATAGAATCCCTCTATTATTATTTTTGTGGCTTTATATTATTATTGTTAGGTCGCCTGGATTATATTGTGACTCCTTAGACTCCTATATATAGAAAGGAGGTTTTGTCATTTGTATCATCCAAGAATTGTTCATTTATGTAATGTAAAGGAGGTTGCCCCCTCGAAGAGGCTGAAATCTAAGGCGTTGATCTTTCTTTTCTATATTTTCTTGAGCTGGTTTCATAACACTCTGTTTTCTAAAATTTGAAGTGATCTGCTGATTTGTTCTCTATAGACATCGTGTCTAGCAAATTCTGACAATGGAATTGCTATCTTTAATTTGCCTATTTCGGTCTCAAGGTTGAAAGGTTTTTTTGTTTGAATTTTTACATTTTGGGCAGTGAGATTTTCTTTTTCTGTTGTTTTTCTGATGCTTTTTCCTTTATCAGGAGTAGTGTTATGGGCTGAAGTTGCTTCTATGTCAATTTCTGGAGGTTCTCCCACAATTTCTTTGGAAGGAATGGAAGCTGAAGACTGTTTATTAGGTTGTTGATCATCTGAAACATCTTCAACTGTTGGACTATTTGGGTTAGGAATTGCTTTAGGAGGAGTTTGTATAGGAGGGTTCTTGATTTTAGCTCTGCTAGATTGTTTAGTTTCTTTCTGTTTATTGTCATCAAGGACATCTATTCTCCTGCTTCTCAGATTATATTGCTTGTGAACTTCATAGATGGCTGTGTCATATCCCTCCCTAAAATCAAATGATTCCCCTGATTGGATTTGGAACTGATTAAGAGTGTGAGCCTCTTGGTCTTCTTGGGTTAAGAAAATTTTCTGTTCACTACTGAGCCCCATTAAGTTAATTTGAGTGTCTTCTGTTGGTTCACTAGAAGTTGAAGCTTCAACATAGTTTTCTTGGAATGGAGGTCTAATGTTTTGGTCAGGGCCAGCCTTTCCAGTATTGGGATTTTGATTTTTTCTGAAATTTGGGTTTCTTCCAGTGTTGTTCGGTTGACCATCCCAAGGGGACTTCCTCTCAATTGTTTCTACTCTATCACCAAGTCTGTCCATTCCTTTAATGATAGCATCTAATTTTTGTTCAAAGGCAGAAGGTTCTTCTTTGATGGGTATCCTCCTTTCAGCTCTAGCCCATGCTCGTTTAGAAATGAAGTTGGCCTCAACACTAACAGCTATACTCTTCATGTCTTCTAGGCCTCGAGGAGCTCTTTCCCTAAGCTGGTATGCCATGTCAGAGTCAAATGCATCAGGAAATTTGATCAAGGCCAAGTCTGGTGGAGGTCTGAGATTTTGAGGAATAGCATTGTATACATTGTTAAATCTGGTGCAGTAATCTTAAACAGTTTCTTGTGGACCTCTCTTCAAGTTTTCATATTCTGATAAAATGTGGAGAGGATCTTTTTTCTTTTCCCATCTGTTTAGGAAGGTATGATAAAGAGCCTCTGGATCATTGATAGTGTTTGCAGGGAGTGCTATACACCAAGTTCTAACATCTCCAGTTAAGCTTTGGACAAAGACTTTCATTCTTACATCATCATCATCAATCTCATAGTTTTCAAAATAATCCATCATTTTCTTGGTGTGTTGTTGAGCTGTGTAATTGCGAGTACCATCAAAATAGGTGATGTTGCTTTGATAATCTTGAGGCATAGCCCCTGGATTTGCAGGTAATTGCAGGGGAGCATATAGGTTTGCCATATTTGCAGAGATAAGTGTAACAGCTGGAAGAACAGGGATACCAGTTGAAATATGTGTTGTGGATGGGGGAGTGGAAAACATGGTTTGAAGTGTTAAGAAAGTGGAAATGTGAATCCCTGGAAACTTCAATTGAATTTCAAGAAGTTACGAAGTTATAATATTGAACCTGAATTGGAAACCAATAGTTGATTGAAGAATTGATGTTTTGTGTGAACAATTGTCCGTGTGTGTGTATATATATATATATTGCATAGCATAAAACTTAATTGAGCCACTTCATACACATTGAATTGCCATTGAGTATCCTTCGAGATATTAGCATGGGACAATCAATTTTTGGTCTGAGATATTCTTCCTATGATATGTGACTGCATGGATATGCTGATGTTGTTTGGGATTGTTCTTGTTGAGATGAGCACATCTGGGTGCCTCCTTAGTATAACATTTGCCATGATATTCTTAAGAATTTTGTATCTTTAAGCACGATCAAGGTTGAATGTGATGTTGTTTGCATAGAAAGCTATGAGGCAGGTTGAAGCAGCTCTTTGGAAAGTTGTTTAAGCGCATTCTGGATATGATAGGGATACATTGTGATAATATTGAGTGTGATCTGATTGGTAGAGAATTTTGTATATAGCTAGGACTGAGATCTCTTCATATATTGAGACAACACTGATGTACGGGACAATCTTAGGCTTGTGGTTGCCACCTACGTGAGAAGGAATATGAATAAAGTATTATTTTTGTGATATATATATATATATATATTTGACTTGATGTCCTACATACTTCTGTTATTATGACATGATGATTAAGTAGGTACCTGATATGAGCACGAAGATATGTTTATAATCTATAGAGAGCAGGAATAATTGAGAACATTGATCCATCTCCCCCCCCCTATCTGAGCTCACAGGCTGAGGAATTGAGATGAAGGGCTCCTGGGGTTAAGGGATCTCTGGAAAATAGGGTCGTAGATGTTGCTCCCCTATTTGTCACCCACAAGGTGTGTGCGATCCTTGTCTGTTTTGATAAGTCGGGTATCTTCCCATATCTTGCTCTATGTAGAGTATACCCTAGTTGGCATCATACCCACACATTGGGCTTGTTGGAATTATCCCTCCCCGTTTGACCAACGAGTTGAGGAGGCTTGGGAGAGTGTGATCCTTACCTTTGCTATGTCGAGTATCTCACCCAAGCTTAGATTATGATGTAGGTATTCTACCATGTGACTTTTGAGGGTCATCGTTGGGAATATCAATGATCCATAGGATGGTTGTGATCCTTACATCGTATCACGTGGTATCTCAGCAATTTATTGCATCATGGGATGGTTTTGATCCTTGTTTGGTAAGTGGTATCTCATGCATTGAAATTGGGTGAGAGTGTCTTGTAGGACCTTCCTCATTGTCATTTCGGGTTGCGATTGTGCTCCCCGATGTGGTTTCAGGTTGAGATATGATTCTTGATGTTTTTCTTTATTGAGCTAGCGTCTTCGATGTTGATTTAGGTCGTAGATTTGGATCCTCATTGATGTTTCTAGGTGGTACAGTTGGGCTCCATCCTAGCAGTGATTTTAAGTGATAATAGTGGCTTCCCAATGAATAAAGGGTGGTAGCTTATGCTTCCTTCTGATATCAAATTATTCTTCTTTTAGATTTGAGAATATTCAACACATGAGCAAGGACAATCAAGAGACAAGTAGAGATGAGTAGTGATGACGTTTGATGAAGAGGTACTTGAAGTTGGATATGATTTGATGATAGGATTCTTGCGATGATTACATGATGCAATTGGAATTTCTCCCTAGCTGATAGGAAATGTTAACTTGGCAGCTCAGTGACAAATTCCAACCATGGGATGAGATTCCTCTTTTTGAGAAAACCAATTTTGACTATTGAAGCACTCAATTTGGACAAGGGAAAGTGTATTTATGAATTAAATCCCACATGTGCATATTTGATTAGGTTAACCCTAAAGAAAATTGGACACCTTTTGAAGGCTATAAATACAAGTGACCTCAACCTCATTTGGACATCATCATGGTGCATTCTTCGATTCTCTTCTTTGGTTTGGCTCACACAAGTATTTGGAAAGTTCATAGAGATTGGTTGGCAGAGGTCTGAAATTGTAGGGTTTGAAACTCGCATCTATGTTTTTAGGGTTTTGGGTCTCAACTGCAAGCATGTTAAGGAGAATTTTCGTTTGCAAGCATAGGAATTTTATGGAGAAATTTCAACTGCAATCACAGGGATTTTATGGAGAAATTTCAACTGCAATCATAGGCTTGTCATAGAGAGATTTCGACCAAAGCCTTTCAGTTGCATGCATGCCACATCTTCCCTGCGACTAGGACCTAAAGGTTGAATGTTCAGTTCGTTAAACTTTTCACTCGTTGACCTTAGAGTTCGGTAGTTGACTATAGATAGTGACAATTGATTATAGGTTCCTAAATCAGGGTTTTTGATTATTGGCATTGTTGGATTCATCTCAATTCTTAAAATACCCTCAGCTACAAAAAGGTGCAAAGGATGTCATAAAATTGTTAGGTTAATATACGAAGGTTTACCTTTTTTGGAAAAGGACAAATGTGTTTTAATTTAAAAATAATTAATAAATATTTTATTTTTATACAATTTCAATCGATATTTTCCTAATAGTCTCCGACAATACATTTTTTCATATATTTATATATTTCAAGATGCATATTATTTAATATATATGTTGATACTTTTCATTCTACATTTATTAGAATAATTTGATTTAAATAAAAATATAAATCCCAATATACTTCACCATAATCATTGCGGAGTAATGTCATGATCCAAAATAATTTTGGATCCCACTATCAAAAGATAATGACCATTCCAATACATTTCGAAACTGTCCAAGTACACTAGACTCTATAGTGCAAGAATCTTTAAAGTTGAGTCAGACACCTGGGTCCTCGATGCCCACTACAATCGACAACTTAAACGTTGCAACTGCTTCCTTGATACTTCTAGAACACTGACTTCGAACTTGCACCTCATAATTTACAGTAGAACTCATACCTGGCATTTCTTCTTGCAGTAGAACTCATCTTGGAACTTCTTCAAGCTACTGATCTTTAAGTAGTGGAGTCACCATGAAGTTTTGATCTTTTGGATCTTTTGAGGTTGGAGTTGTCAGGGTAATATCACAACCTTAGGAAAACTCTGGTTTCTTGTTACCCTCAAGAATTAGAATGAACAAGCTGAAAGAAAATCTAGGAAAAGGAGCTTTTCGGCTCCCGACAGACGCACCAAAAACATTATCACTTGATATGAGAGGCTGCGCTATGTCAACCTCCAACCAAGAGTAATTATTTCCAACCGCTTGTAGTTAGAAGTTAGCCCTTCTAGCATGAGAGGGCTCTCTGAAAGAAAACAATATGATGTTATCAATAAAACTTGATTACAGATGGCTAACTCTATATTTTTGTGTGATTCTTGCACGTGAAAGAAGGTGTAATAATCACCACCACTGAGCATGGAGTCAAAGAAAACTCAATTTACAGATGAACATTGTTTTGTGGAAGTTGGGCCATTTTGGGCTTAACTAATGTAAAATAAACATTTACAGTAAATCACAACAAATTTGAAGGAAGTTGGAGAAATATTACATTGAATTCCAAGTAATCAAACAAGCCTTGAAAACTTATAATAACATATAAACATGAAGGGATGGAACTGAAACAAAAAATGAATCTCAAGTTAAAAACAAAGTATTGTTGCAATTATACTTCTTATTAACTGGAAAAAATATACAAAAGTGGTCTTTTTCAAAGTCTCGATCCTTTGTGGAATAAAAAAAACTACAAATATATAGAAAAACATCTTCATATGCCATTAATTATAAAATATGGCACCTAGGACTAGATTTGATCATCTTAAGAAACCTAATCTTATTTGACTTACAAAACATATTTGAAATTTCTTAGGGATTTTCTGTTTTAATACAATTTGAATTCAAATAAGATTCTATCTAATTATGAGACCATAAATATTATGTCATTGAACCTTATCGAATCCAACCAAATGTTGAGTGTGATGGATTGCTAATGTGATCTTGCCACGTGGATGTGTTGACCTGGACCTCCAGTAGTTTGATTAAATGTGTTGTGTATCATCACAACCCCTGCTCTGGATATTTATATGAAAGGTTTGAGAGCAATGTGTGCAACCAGTTGTGTGTGGATCACCTGCTTCCATGGCATAGGATAAACACGCATTTAGTTTAACATAACTACTAACTCCTCTACCGCTAATCATTATTCTTTTGCCTTGGCAAGTTCAACAACAACCACGCAATCACACATCCTGTATTTTGTTTTGTTTTCAAAACAATAGAATTCACCTTTTACTGCCAAAATTATGTTTTAAAAGAAAATAGAAGCCTCCTACTACCAACTTGGCAAATGTTAGTTATGAATAGATCTAGTACATAGTTAACTATTCCCTCTGATAAGATGGAATTGAATGATTTACAATTCCCTTTAACTTCAATAAGATAAGATGGAATTGAATTATTTATTATTCCCTTTAACTTCAATAAGATGAAATTGAATATATTTCATCACAAATTCTTAATCCAATTTATAAATTTACAATTTTCTAGTTTTAATTATAATTAACTACTCAGGCCAATAAACATTCATAAGAATTAATTTATAAACTTATTTTTAATTATTATTATTATTATTATTATTATTATTAAATAATAAAAAGAATTTATATATCAATTGTTTTTAAGTGCAATTTTTTGAAAAACATTTAAAAAGTCTCACTTAAAGATAACTCCAAGTGATAACTCCATGAATATGTAAGTTAAACATGTATAGATTAAAAAAAGCATAAAATAAGATTCTTAATCATGGAAATTTATCCCCACTTTACTATGGATATTCTTAATCTATAAATAGGCTTTCTTACAATACCATGGGCCAATATCATGGTTTATTAATACCACTTGCCTAAAAAACCACAATTCACATTATATGACACTTGTTCATATGAATTTATTTTAATTAATCGATTTAATTAGAAAGGCAAACAGCATCACTACTTTGATTTGATTCTGATCATAATAATAGTAATTTGATTTGATTCTAATCCTAATATATTTTCTACATTAAGAATTTTATCAAATGTCTACACATCCATCTTAACCTTAGATCTAACAAGCATTGAGAGAGATCAAATCTCTTGAGGTGAAAATGATTTTTTAGGTGCAAAATATGATGAATAGTTTACACCTCAAGGGATAATGATCTCTCTTAGTTCTCCATATATGTAGGATTAAAATGCATTTAGACTCGATTTTTGCCCATAGAGTTTTTGAGTCAAAATCACTCACCAATCACACAAGCCCTTAACATGACAATTTTTCCCACAAAATTTCCAACCTATTTAACAAACGCCCATCAACTTATATTCTACCCTAACTTAATATTATAATAATATATTATTTTAATTATATTTATAAATAAATTTAAGATAAAATATTAAAAAATTAATTATATAAATTTAATTCCTTAACATTTTTTTTAAACACTTAATTTTTCTTTAAATCAACAATAATATATTTTTTTAACATCTTCTAGATTTTAGCGAGGTCATATTTTTTTATTTTAACATCTTCCAGAATTTAGCGACGTCATCTGTATGACGAGAAAATTTTTGCTTTGTACCCATTGCTTTGAAAGTTTTTGCTTTGGTTTGTACCCATCGCTTTGAAAATTTTTGCTTTGTACTCTTAAAAACACTTGGCTACAAAAGGATGCGGGAAAATTGTTCCTTTAATATACGAAGGTTTATCCTTTTTTTTTGGAAAAGGACAAATGTGTTTTAATATAAAAATGTTGAATAAATATTTTATTTTTACACCGTTTCAATTAACCTTCTCTTAAAAGTCTCCGACAATACGTTTTTTCATATATATATTATTTAATATTTATGTTGGTAAAATAATTTGATTGAAATAAAACTAGTATTTGCATAAGATGTTGCAAAAGAAACGCCGTAAGGCATAAATGTAAATGATCATTGAAAATAAAAATCAATAAAGAAAATTGCACGCAAAAGTGGATGATAAAGCATAGATTGGACACTTACATCTATATTTCATGAGTTAAATGTGATATTCATTTGCAATTATGCTTTCTATACATGGCCGCAACATTCACAGAAGACCAAATTATTCATGTCAACCATGTGATTCCATTGTGGGTGGGAGAAGGGCTGCTGGCACGAAAATATAGCCATCAACTTAGCTACAACCCATTCACTGTGGGAGGGGTTTATCTCAACCTTTTGGCAGATCATTGTTTGATTGAACCCGTTGTGAGAAGCATTGACAGGTGCAGTCTTCTTCAGGATATACAACTTACTGCGCGATTTGGGAATCCGTGTTGCCGAGGCTGAAGAAACTTTATTTTGCCATGTGGGTCAAGATTTGAGCACGTTGAATGAAAATGAATGTTCCAGATGTAGTCAGATTTTGTTCAGTAATAACGAACTGTGTTCAGTCCCTGAGTCAACGAGGGTTTCGAAACTATGTTCGTTGTTAATAGATGGTAACAAATGTCTAACAAAAATTCCAAAAAGGGTTATTGGGAGAATGGTCTCTCTTAAGGTTCTGGATTTGAGTGGGACGTCAGTGCAGTCATTACCAGAGAGTGTGGGGTGTTTGAAACAGCTAAGATGCCTCTTTTTATCAGGTATGCCCATCAACTTTCTACCTGCATCTCTTACAAATCTTGGAAACCTGGAGATCCTTGATCTAAGCCGCTCTAGAATCACGGAATTACCGTCTGCCCTTCATAATTTGAAATCTTTAAGGCATCTAGCCATGGATAAATGTGGTCATTTGCAGTATCTACCTTGCAGCATCTCAAGGCTCACCTCTTTGCAGGGTTTGACAATGTATGGATGCACCAATCTATGGGAAAAAGGTGAGCCCAAGAAATGGAAAAAAGTGGCCAGCATTAGCGTCTGGCCAACTTAAAGCAACTCACCAGGCTCCATTTAACAAACAATGGGGGCGTTATTAGGGAAGGCACATTAGGGAATATGATTGAAATGAACACCCTCGTGTTAGAGCTCACAAAGGTGAGATATCTGCCAAGTGACATGAATAATATGTCAAAGCTGAGAAAACTGTATATGAGAAAAGTGTACTTGAAGTGTCCTGACTTCTTTAGAATGGAAAATAGTTTTTGTGCTTTTTAGAATATGACTAGTCTTATATTATACAAGTGTAATATGTTGGAAGAACTTTCACATCTGCATAAGCTCACCAATCTGCAGCGATTGGAAATAATTGAATGCTCTAGATTAAAGAGGTTTCCTCAAGAATTCGGTGGCAAGGAGGCATTTTCTTTATTGAAGATATTTTCAATTGTTGGGTTACATGAATTAGAAGCATTGCCAATCGTAAAGTAAGGAGCAATACCAGTACTTGAAACATTCATCATAGTAGAATGCTCAGCATTGAAGGTATTTCCAAAGAGTTATTTCAATTTGAAAACACTTCAAATAATAAAAATCTATGGTCGTAGTTCCCTGATAATGGAAAATTTAAGAGAACTTAGGGAATCCAATAAAATGATAGAGGTGAAGACTATGTCTATAGAAGACACTAGAGACTCAAGAAATAGGTACTTTCAATTGATGACGGAAATGAAAAGTTGTCTCTACGGGGAATTTTGGAGCAATAATGATGTGTTCCTTTTCTTAAGAAGTCTTTATACACTTCTGTATATGGTGACTTCTAGGAAGGGTAGTCCATTAAAATTGACTAATATAGACCAATCAATACTCAAAATACATAATAGTCATAAGAAAAACATATATTCCTCTATTATGTATATTTATTTACTATGTGGTTTTGAGTGCCGTTGTTGGAAAATATCATCATTAAATTAAAAGATATATTCATCTATTATGTATATTTATTTACTATGTGGTTATTATGTATATTTATTTACTGTGTGGTTTTTTGAAAGACTCTCATGTCATTTTGTTACAATTGCCCTGTACACTTTAAAATCAACCTATCAATCCAGTACATGGTTGGTGTATATACTAGCAATTGTCCCAAAAGGTACAAAGGGAGGCCGATAAGATTATTAAATTGGAATTGTTGAATTGGAAAAGTTTTAATTTGATTAAAATAATAATTTTTTGTATAAATTCCTACTTAATTAAAAGTTTTCTTTTTGGATACTCCCAATATTTTTATATGGGAAGTTTTCTAGAAGAGATTAAGATGAGCAATTTGAGCTGGTTAAAGTCTTTCTAATTGTTTTTTATTATGGTAAAATTATATTGATAATTCATTGGTTTTGCTTTCAAAAACTTGACAGAATTTGAAGAGAAAATATAAAATTACTTTATGGGATTTGATCCCAAAATCACTTATTTGTAAATACATACTCAATGAATGTTATTTTGTTGAAACCCTGCACAAATGTTTGATATAAGAAAATAAGCCCAAAAAGTTGAAAGGCTACAACTAAAATTGTAATCAACACCCCCGTAATTCCTAATCGTTGACAAAATCAAGCAAAAGGAAAAAAAAAACACATTCGTGATAGCAAAGTTACGAACCTTTCATAGTTTGTCATCAAGCATTGCAGAGTACATAATGAAATAGATCAGCTACCTAATTAACAAATAAGCCTCGTAGAATTTTGATAAAATAAATTACTTTGGTTTTCAAAATTAAGCAAATAATAATGGATAAAAATTTTATATATGTCCAAATCATGTAGAAGATTAATTATTGGTAGGGTTGCTTTGTTCCTATATACAGAAGTTTGAGGTTTATGGTATGTTTTGTTTGACAATATATATTATATACTATTAAGTTTGTTCCAATTACCTTTTAAGTTTTATGTTATATGTATAGTTGCAATTAAGTTTGTTCCAATTACCTTTCAAGTTTTATGTTATATGTGTAGTTGCAATAAAAAATAATAGTATTTTTGAAGTGGAAAGATGCATTGTTGTTGGAGGACTGACTCTATGTTGGCATTATGATTCTAGTTTGGCCCTATGGTACAGGTGTTGTACTTGATGGCAACTGACTCAAGTGGCAAAACTCTGTTCAGGCTCTCAAAATGATGGAAAATAAGAGGTTCGCAGGTGCATCGTTCAAAAGGTGCAGACCTGCAGGTTCGTCGTCCAGGAAGTGAGGACATACCCGCAGGTTCTCTGTTCATAAGGTGTGGTCCCCTAGTTCACTCACTCCAATGCAGAGAAGCGCGCTCACGTGGGGTTTCTTATGTTTGGCCCTTGGCATTTAGCCCGTCATTCATGATCCTATGGTTTTGGCCCGTGGTATAGGATCTAAATTGTTGAACCCCAATTTGGATCCCTTGTATTGGTGTTTGATGGTTTTGTCCCATGGTGTGAATAAGGGATTGACTATAAAAAGGGGAAGGAGATCACTTGGTGAGACACTTGTGAAATTTGAATATCTTAAGATCTGAAAGTTTAGGTGATTGGTTTTAAAAGCTAGATCTAAATCAAGGAGAAAATTTAAGGCAAATTTATTGATAAGTCGTGATCTCTCGAGCGCATGATCAGATCTGTGGATCTGATTGACTGTGGCACATTGGAGGACTGTTAATTTGGCCCTAATCGGAGGTTCGCAGGCGATCCACGGCGTGAGTGAGGGGGTACGCAGCACAGGAGAAGGCGCAGTGCGGGGGTACGCAGCGCAGCAGAAGGCGCAGTGCGAGGTACGCAGCTCAGAAGAAAGCACATTGTGGAGGTACGCAGAGGCACAAAAGGACCAGTGCGGAGGTACGCTGTCAGACGGACAGTGAAGGTGTGGATCTAAGCTGAGGTACGTAGTTCAACAGAAGGAGTAAGTGCGGTGGTCCGCAGAGCAGCAGAAGGATCTAGTGCGGATCTGCGTAGTTCAAGCACAGAAAGACTGCGGATATCTGCAGGTTTATATTAGTGAAGTTGCGGACCTGTCTTAAAACATTTGTTGACTGTCTTTTATCTATTGATGCAGAGTTCTGGGTTTAGATTTCTGGTATTACTTTCTGTTTACATCATTCTGAGAAGTTGGGTGATTCATTGGTTGATTGTATAAGGAGATTGGGTGATTTGCATGTACTTGATGATTATTTGATCTTCTTGGATCCAGTCTAAAAATTAATGAAACGTGGTCCTTAAAGAAGTAGAAGAGAAAAGGGGGTTGTAGCTCCCTTCCAGGAGAGACTGGAAAACGAGAGAGAGTTGTAGCTCTCTGCAGGTTGCAGCCTGCGTACTGGTAAAGGACTGCACCAGTACAAAATCCTTGTAAAAGAAGTTTCTAATTGAAAGAAGATAGAGACATATTACAGCAGGTGGTTTTCACACACATTGGGTTTCCACCTTATATCTGGTGTTCTTTGGTGTGTTTATCTATTTTTCTTGTTCTTGTTCATTATTATATGAACTGACATACAAATTAATGATCAATATCTGAAGAATAAATTAAAGTATAAATCTGGAAGGCATATTGAAAAGAATTTGATAATATTGATTCACCCCCCCTCTCAGTATTATTTCCAACAATTGGTATCAGATCAGGTTCTTCAGAAGAAGCTTGATTGCTTGAAGAAAGATCTTGCATCATGAGCAACTATGAGAGGGAAGCATCAATCAGGCCACCGATTTTTGATGGGACAAACTTCATTTATTGGAAGGTAAGAGTTACTGCCTATCTTCAATCTCTTGGTACAGAAGTCTGGGATATCATAGATACAGGTTATACTTTTCCATCAGCAACTCCTACAGATTGGGTTGAGAAGAAGAAATATGAAACAAATGCAAAGGCGGTCAATACTCTATTAGCCTATCTCAATCAGAATTGCTCAAGGTTATGCAGTTTAAATCTAAAAATGAGATATGGGACAAGATTGTTCTGAGCTATGAAGGATATGATCAGGTAAAAAAAGAAAAACTTCAAACCCTCAAGATTCAATATGAAAATCTCAGGATGTATAATGATGAAAGTGTGGCTAACTATTTCTTCGTGTAGATGAGATTGTTAATTGTATGAAAAATTTGGGTGAAGAAATAAAAGATGCTGTTGTGGTTGAAAAAGTTCTAAGATCTTTGTCCCCTAGGTTTGAATCTAAAGTTTCTGCTATAGAAGAAAAGGAGAATCTACAAAGCCTTAAAATGTCACAGTTGCACGGAATTCTAACTGCTTATGAAATGAGGACATGAGGTCCATCAAACAGGAGAGAATCCGCCTTCAAGGCTTCAGGCAAAGGCGAGTACTACGAGTTAGGACACGTGTCAGAAGAAGAAGAAGAATCAAATTTTGTCATAAATCTTCAACGGGGTACTGGATGGTTCCGAGGTAAGTTACCTTTCAAATGCTTTGCTTGTGGAAGAGTCGGTCACTATGCTGCCAAATGTCCTCATAGGGATAAGATTGACAAAGGGAAGGAACCTGTTAGATAGAACAAGAAACAGAATGCAACTAAGAAAAGTTAGTATACTCATGAAGACAGTGATGGCCTATCAAATAGTGACGAAGATGAACGAGGTAATGATTATAAACTATTAATGGGTTTTGTAGATGATGATTACATGGATGTTATAGATGTGGATGACTTTTATGAAGAGATTTCTAGACTCAAGACATGTTTAGAAGAAAAGAATGTGATCAATGATACTCTGCAATTTCAACTTGATGAAAAAGAAAAATCTCTTGAGAAGTTAGAATGTGAAATTGTTGGTTCTTAATCTTAAGTTTGTTAAAGGATTTGAAACTCTGGATGAGATTATCAATGTACAGCATTCTCCACTAATCAAGACAGGTCTGGGTTATAATGAAGAAACATCTCAAGCATCCACCTCAAAGAGTTATCTTGATGCAGCAAGGAGGAATGAGCAAAAGCCCAATGGAGATCATTAGGTAAAGCAGGGACGAATTACATCAAGAACAAACAGAGACTACCAGGTAAATCAGGGGCAATCCATCTCAAGGGTGAACAAAAGCTACAATCAGCCACAGGTAAAAACTTCTCAATTTACTTCAAGAATGGATGACAATAGAAATTACAATCTTTTGGCTGGTAGATTTGATAATCGCAGAAGTTTCTTCAATGGCTAATGCTTCTCGTGCCATAACTTTGGTCACGAAGTAGCTCAATGTGTTGTCTATAAGACAATCATGACTAGAGAAGCTCAAAAACAAAGAAGTATGACCGGGGTTACGAAAAGGACCTATAACAACTTTTCGGCCCTTGAAAATGAAATTGAATGTTCTATTTGTAATAACTTCGGTCATGAAGATTCTAAATGCAGGAGCAGGTTTCGGCAGACAAAGGAACAAGCCTCAAGCACCCGAACATGGAGAATAAAGGAACCACAACCAGAAAGATGTGGGATAGCCTTTTATGCAGAAGGACAGGAAAATCTATGGTACATCGACAGCGGATGTTCGAAGCACATGACAGGTGATAAAGAAAAACTTGAATCATATACTGCTTTAGAAAAGGGTAAGAAAGTTTCTTTTGGAAATGATACCCCTGCAGCCATACAAGGAAAAGGCACTGCTCAGTTGAAAGAAAAGGTCAAAGCTGGAAATGTTTTGTATGTTGATGGCTTGAAGCATAATCTACTGAGTGTCAGTCAGATGTGTGATCAAGGAACCGAGGTAATATTTCTATCAAATGGATGCAGCGTTCGTGATCTTGATACAGGAAAAACAGTGATCAAAGGCAGAAGAACTCCAAATAATCTATACATATTTGAAGAAGGACAACAACAATGCTATTTGAGCAAGGATGATGAACATTGGTTATGGCACCAGAGGTTGGGGCATCTAAGCTTTTCACAAATAAGGAAAGCATGCAAATACCATGCAGTTCGTGGTCTTCCAGATATCAAAATTCCAGACAACACCATATGTAAATCATGTCAGTTTGGTAAGCAAACCAGAACTAACTTCCCTGAGAAGGAAGGATCAACCAACAGGCCTCTTGAACTAGTCCATACAGATGTATGTGGTCCATTTAGGACAAGGTCACCTCGAGGAGAAGAATATACTTTATATTATTCATTGACGACTTCTCCAGGATGGTTTGGTTGGGACTTATGAAACACAAGGATGAAGCATTCGAAAAATTCAAATCTTTCAAAGCCTTGTTAGAAAACGAATCAGATCACAAAATTAAGTGCCCCAAGTCCGACAGAGGTGGGGAGTTTACCTCAAATGAATTTTTCGATTTCTGTGAAGAACATGGAATAAGAAGGGAATTATCTACAACTAGGACTCCTCAGCAAAATGGAGTGGTGGAAAGGATGAATAGAACGGTCCAACAAATGGCTTGTGCTATGCTTGATGATTCTGGGAATCCTGCAACCTTCTGGGGTGAAGCTGCTTTTGCTGCAGTTGTTATTCTCAACAAAACAAATGTCCGAGTGAACAACACTCAAACTCCTCATGAGCTGGTACGGTGAGACTCCTTCGATAAAGCATTTCAAAATTTTCGGAAGCAAATGCTATATTAAGAATACTGATGAATAGCTTGGAAAACTTGAACCTAGAGCAGATGAAGGCATTCTCCTTGGTTATTCTCCCCACAGCAAAGCATATAAGTGTTATAATAAAAGGCTTGGAAGAATTGTTGACAGCATTGATGTAGTGGTTGATGAAAAAGGATACAACCCTAGGCAAGTAAATCATGAAAATATTGAGGAGAACGTAGACTACTCAAAAAATCAGACAAATGATGAAGAAGAACCTCAAGAGGCACCAGAGGAACAGATAAGGATAGAAGAAAAGACTCCATCCAGGTACAGTCAGAAGAATCATCCAAAATCTCAGATTTTGGGGCAGAAAGAAGCAGGTGTACAAATAAGAAGAACAATTGCAGAAGCCTCAAGCTATTTGGCATTGCTATTCTCCAGTGAACCACAAAATTTAAGAGAGGCATGCAAAGATTAATGCTGGGTCAAGGCAATGGATGAAGAACTTGAGCAGATCGAAAAGAACAACACTTGGGAGTTGGTTCCTAGACCAAAAGATAAGAATGTAATAGGGACAAAATGGATCTTCAAAAATAAGTTGAATGAAAATGGGGAAGTAATTAGAAACAAGGCCAGACTTGTGTGTAAAGGGTATGCTCAACAAGAAGGAATAGACTTTGAAGAAACATTTGCTCCCGTTGCTAGACTTGAGGCCATCCGAATGTTCCTTGCTCTCTCAAGCTTTCAGAAGTTCAAAGTATTTCAAATGGACATGAAATCAGCCTTTCTGAATGGAGACTTAGAAGAAGAAGTGTACATTGAGAAACTAGATGGTTTCATCCTTGGGAATGATCCAAATCTTGTATGCAGACTAAAAAAGGCTCTCTACGGTCTTAAACAGGCTCCAAGGGCTTGGTACTACTGGTTGGACAAATATCTTCATCAATAAGGTTTCTCAAAGGGATCAGCAGATAGCAATCTTTATATAAAAATTGAAAATGACAAATTGCTAATACTTGTTGTGTATGTAGATGATATTATCTTTGGCAGCAATGAAGACGCTATGAGTCAAAGCTTTGCCTTGGTGATGGAGAACTGACTTATTTTCTTGGATTGCAAATCCAACAAAAAGAAGATGGTATCTTCTTGTCTCAAACCAAGTATCTCAAGCAAATTTTGAAGAAATATGGCATGGAAGATGCAAAACGAGTATGTACCCCCATGGTCATAGGATGCAGTCTCAGTGCAAATGATGAATCAGCAGCAGTGCATCAACCAACCTACAGATCTATGATTGGAAGTCTACTTTATTTGACAGGTACCCGACCAGACATCATGCATGCAATGGGAATAGTTGGAAGATTTCAGGAAAATCCAAAGGAAACTCATCTTCAGGCAGTCAAGAGAATCTTCAAGTACCTTCAAGGAACTCAAAACTATGGCTTATGGTACCCTAGAGACACAGACCTCACACTTCATGCTTACACAGATGCAGATTGGGCCGGAAGCATGGATGACAGGAAGAGCACAAGTGGTGGTGCATTCTTTATGGGTTCCAGATTAGTATCATGGTTCAGCAAGAAACATAGTTCGATTGCTTTATCTACAGCTGAAGCGAAATATGTGGCGGCTGCATCTTGCTGCACTCAACTTCTTTGGATGATGCAGACCTTGCAGGATTTTCAAATCACTTATACACCACCTATCTCCGTCTTATGTGATAATACAAGTGGAATCAACATTTCAAAGAACCTAGTCATGCATTCAAAGACCAAGCACATACCGATCAAGTATCACTTTCTCAGGGAACAAGTGCTTGAACAAAAGGTCAAGTTGGAGTATGTTCCTTCTAAGGAACAAGTTGCTAATATACTCACCAAGCCATTGCCCAGGGAGACCTTTGAATACCTCAGGCAAAAGCTGGGGGTATTTGATGCATCATCTTGGTGTTGAATCTCATCTGTTCAGAGATTGTTGGTTGTACGTGAGGTTCATATGGGGTATACACGTACATTTGCTGGTTTATCGATTGGTCGAAGATCGAATAGCACTGGTTCAGGGGGAGCACATATAATGCATTGTTGGCATTATGGATGCTGATCTGAATATCGCTGCAATATGTCTCTATCTCTTTCATTCATGGTGGATTGTGTTAACGCCCAGGTTGTTCCCTTTGACTCTTGAGGGAATACGGCCGGGGTAACCACTAACCAAGCTTTGGATTACAGGTTCTAGCCTACCTGTAATCAGAGAGGGCTCTCTCTTTTAGTTTTAACTTTGTTTTTTGAAGATTTTAGGCTAGTTATGAGATGGGAGTTTTGTTTGAATTTTGGTTGCAGGTTATTGTTCAAGGAAGGGCATGCAAATATCAAAGAGAGTTCAATCCATTGGGCATGTGGAGTCCAGAAATGAAAGTGTTTGATATATGTGATAAAGAGAGTTTCACTGCAGGGTGAGATGGGTATTCATGATACAAACTTTGATTTTTAGACAATAAACAGTATAAATTACACCAGTAAAAGGCAGTTAAGAGTTCTTTCACAGTGTAACAGAGAATAACAGACAAATCATAATCAGCAGCAAGTAAGAATTACTGAATAAAGACTTATCATGTGATTAGAGCAAATAGGAGCATTTAAGAATTCCATAGTTGTAGCTAACCCTGGAGAAAACATATTTAGTAGTAAAGATTGAGTTTAGGGTGTTCTTAGTGGACAAATCCTGAACTATTCCTTTTCTTTTCTACCAAGACTAATTACCATACATCACAGATAGATTATGCAAGAGATGAAACACAAATACAGTTAGAAAACACTTATTGTATCACGCCATAACACGAGAATCCTGCAACAGTCAATAATTTCATCACATCAGGTCCAAGGCATACTCATCCCTTTGGAAACCAACAACTCCTTTGTATTATATCTTTCAGAGGATATACAGCCGAGTTCTCTTGAACAAATGAGTAACAACAACCCCCAATAACCTATGCGGGGGTGCATTTATACAAAATATCACAAAAATATCTCAGCACTGAGTTATTGCACAATAACTACTCTTACCAACTTTCTAAGATATTTTTTACAAAATTAAAAGCCACTTAAATACACATACAACAGTTGTTTGCTGTTTGTCAGAGATTCTTGACTTTTGGCTCTATGGGCCATCTGAGCTCCTCGCGGTGATTTTGATTGCTTTTGCCTTTATGCTGCCGTTTTAGGGCAGTGTTGTATTCGAACAGGTCATCTGTGATGCTCTAGCTGTGCATGGTCACTGTCCACCTCATTCAATTGCTTTCCTGTTGCTGTGAAAACTTTTTAGAACAAAATTCAGACTTGATTTAAAGCAGAGTCTTTATCATATTTGTCCACCATTCATCAGTGGGCATTTGATGTCTCTGCATCTTGATCAGGGTCTCGTCTGCCTCTGTATACTTATAATAATTAGGGGGCACTTCAAAAAGATGTTTAATTTCATGTTCAATGAAGAATAAATTCTCTAATTTATCATAAATCTCTTGCCCTGAAGGTGGGCCAACTGCTTCTGGACTGCTTGCTGTAGCTGTCAACTGATTAGCTGCATAATTGTTGACCCTTTTAGCATATTGTTCATGGGACAACAGTCTTCCTGCACTGGTCACTAGGCTGGGAAGCCCTCTGCCATGCAATGCTGTGATTTTGGTGGCAAAAGCATTGATTTCTGCTTGAATATCTTGGCACTTTCTTTCTAATGTTTGCACATAGCTTCTAAGGGTGTGCACCCTTTTGATTAACAAAATTGTATCAGCCCTATCCCCGATACCCATTGATGCCAATTGAAGGCCAATTTTATTATTCAGGACATTGATCATCCTGGTAGCAATATCAGGCATACTTCCCAAAGAGGCTCTGGCCCTTTGGCTTTCAGCATGAGCCCTGTTCAGCAGATCCATTTGCTCATGAATTGTCTCTATGTATTGCCACTGATCTGCTGCTCTGTTGCTGCTTCTTTTTCTGTGGGTTGAGGCCCAGCAGTTGAGGTACTTGCTCCTGTTGTTTGTACCAGGGGAGGACTTATAATTTGAGGAGGCTCCTCAAGATTTATGACTGGCTGAGAGGGCTGAGGTACCTGCTCTCCTTGTTTCTGTTTCAGGGCTGCCTCTAATGCACCCTCTGTTGCTACCAATCGTCCTTCTGTTTCTACTAATTGCTTGTGTAATGTCAGCAGCATGGCTGCTACATCTTGATCCTTTCTCTGCTGGGCAACATCTTCTGTTTGGGGATGAAGGGTTGCTGGAAGTTTGACCATCTTCCTCAAAGATGATATATCTTCATCCTTTTTCTTCATTAGTGCCTGCACAGCTTTGGGATCACTTGGGTCATGCCCAAGCTCTATAATGATATCTTCCAAAGACCTAATCCTGTTGTCTTTGGCTTGAGAAGAAGCTTTCTCCAATTCTAGTTGGGCAGTAGTACTATGCAGAGAATTTTGCAGTTTGTGTGTTAGAAGTGTTTTATCCGCAAGAGTAGAGTAGACCATCTCACCCGTTTGCTTGTGTAGCTCTATTTGGTCCATTGGGTGGATGTCCTTTGCAAACACTTCTAGGTTGGTTCTGATGTAATCTGCAACTGACTGTGGCTGCAGCAAGGCAGGCATGAAATGGCTCATAGTCATCTTCCCTTCTGCAATGTCATATGCTGACATGAGCCTCTGTTGGTTGGTGGGAGCCATCTTGAGCAAATGATTGTAAAGTTGGAGTCTGACTGGCTCATTCCTAGCTTTTATATCCATAAATTGTTTCTTGATTCCAGACTCTGCTCTTCTTTGCTGGCTTGAGGAGCTGACCTCTCCTCCAAGTGGTCTTTCTTGTTCCTGTTGGAAGGAACTGGCTGATGCTTCCATGCTAGGGGGGCCCATACCCATGGATGGTCCAATAGGCATCTCTTCTTCAGAAAAAGGGTTTAATATTTGCCTTTTCTCCCCTTGTTGACTTGCTGATGTAGTGAGGGGAGTTTCTTGCTGTCTGTCCCTCTTCCTAGTTCTCTCTTCATTTATTGGGGTTTGAAGTACCGAGGTATCCATTGCTGTTTCCTGCCTTGGAGGCACACTTTCTTGAGCCTGTTGCTCTGTGGATACAGGGGCCTCAGCCATTTCCTCTTGTTGTTCTGCCTGTTCTTTCTGTTGTTCTGTTGTTGGGAGTGTCTGCTCCTGCTCCATTTATTTTCCCTTATCTGTGCTAGCTGCTTGAGGAGTAGTTTGAGCTGCTTGCTGGGGAGCTGTAGAAGATGAGGCAGCTGCTCCAAGTTGAGTATGATAAGAAGAAGAAACCTGTCCACAATATTCCAAGTCAGCTTCCTTCTCAAGTTTCTTTGCTTCTTGTTGTGTTATTTCCTCTTTAGAACTTGCCTCTTCTAGGGTGCCCTCTTTCCATCTTAATATATTTGCATAATTTTCAATATGAGGCAACCTGACATGATCATAGCTAGCCAACTTATATTTGACCCTTCTAAGACTAATGAAATGATTGGGATCATAGGGTATCCAGAGGAAACTGGTTTGCAACCCGAGGCACTTTAGGATCTTATCTGCTTCTTGCCATGCCTCTTCTCTTTTATTATAAATAAATGGGCCTAGCTGGTTTTTGACTTTGAGTTGTGCCTTCTTATTTTTTCTGTGGAAATGGATCATGTCTGCATTTCCAAATTGTCTGAAATATTCTAAAGCAAAAAGTCTCATAGGGACATATCTTGGTAGCCTATATGGGGCTAACTCACAACCATATATTCTGATCACTGTATGGTGTTGGTAAAAGTACCAATCCCCAATGTTGTAGGCCTTTGAGAGCTGGAGGATTCTTTGCATCTCATATGTCAATCTTGGAGGAGGGGAACTCAACAGCAAGGACATGGCTGGATGGATAAAAAGGTCTATGAATTCACAGTAGCTATATGGTGAAAAAGATATGTGATGAAAGATTGAAGACCAAAATACCACAGACCTTTGGTTCCCCTGGGCATCAAACTTCTTGAGAGTAATAGGGAAGCTATCAGGCTGATAAAATAGGAACAAGTGATAGATGTAAGAAGTGTATCTAAATATCCTTTCCCTCTCTAAATTCATCAATTGCTCATGAATTTTATTGGCAATGTATGTAGCATAATCATAGTGAATAGAAGGAGGCTTTCCAGGGGAGAAGACAGACATCCTGGCCAGAATGGTTTCATCAACATCCTCAGTTGATCTGTATCCCAGGACATAACTGATCATATCCACAAGCATTTTTCCCAACTCATTGAGATATACATTTCCAATAGGAGGATTCCTCATAGTTTGAGAGCCTGATTGAATGAATAGTTGATTAATCTCTATGATTTGGGCACTGGACAACTTGCCTCCTTGCTTTATCAAGTCCATCATGGATAGAGGAGTCAATGGCTTTGTAGTATGAAAGTGCAGCATTTGATTTATGGCCTCAGGGGTGACATGGAACAAGACTGAGCCTGAGGGACTGAGGACAGCTCTCTGACATGGGTCATAGTTGGCACTGCATCGATGGATTAAATCTGGTAGGATATTGACTTGAGGAAGATTGAAAATGGGCAAATTGGAGTCCCAAATCCCTAGAATATCATTTCCACTGAGATGTTTGGCTTTTAGCTCATTGATCAAATGAATATGATACTTGTTGTACTCTGGGATTACTTCTGCCATCTGGTAGTCTCTGTCAGCCAGGGGCAGCCATTATAGCTCTCTTTGGGGGGCATTTAAAGGTGGAATGTTTAGAGCCACTGGTGTCTCCATGTGTTTGGTGCTATTTAGGCAGATTTTTACTTGGGAATGTAGGAAAATGCAGGTGTGTGCGATGAATTGAGGTAAAAAGGATTTTCACTGAAAACAGGGCATTTCTGGTGTAAAAAGGGGCACAATTGGTCAGTCTTGGGGGAAATCGAGTCACTTTCAGGTCAAGGAAGCTTGAGTTTCAGGGGAAAATGGCACTTCTGGGCATTTTTTATAGAGAAGAACAAACAGAACCGGTGCAGGAAGGATTGGTAAATACTTGGTCACGGCGCGATGGGTGGAGGTTTATCCAAGCCGAATTGTGGGCGGCCACGGCTTTAAATCAATTTCTGCAGGTTGGCGGCGAGAACGTCGTTAAATTTCATGCAGGAGGCATAACAGTCTTTTGGTGAAAAATGCGGAAAAACGTGATTTTTGGCGAAAATATAGGAAATTTGGCCTTTGGCACGCTTTTCTAGGATGACGTCAGCATGATGTCATAGGTGGGGTCATGGTACAGAATGACGACGTGGCGGTCTGTGAGTGGTCCAAGTGGACGGGGGACGTGGCAGATAGCTCGAGGCGATGGCGGGTCAGGCACTGATGTGGTGCTGACTCGGCAATGGCGTGGAGGTGACGTAAGGTCGACTGGGCGGGCGGTAAGCGGAAGGTGGTAAGCGGTAATATCGGACCGCTTAGGGTATGAGCGCGGTATTGGCAGGAGGCCGCCCGATACAATTATATTGTGACGCGTGTCCAGCGCCCTACGTCACCATTCTGACAATTTCGGGTGCTAAAGTACTGCCATCGGAGGCAGCGCGATATTGCTGAGGACCGTCGGATGGGAGGGCTCAGATCTGACGGTTGACGGGAAGCAAAAGTGATAGGACAATACGGTGGGGGGCGGGCAATAAACAATTATATTTCTGGAAATGCGCGCCAGGAACAAAACTTAGGACAACGACGGATTTGCGGGTTTTGCAATGTTTTTTAGAACAAATGGGTTTTCATTTATTTGTTGGTGAAATGCACTTGGGCTGTTAAATCAACCAGATGTTGATTTAATCCCGAAATAGACCATTTAGCATGCTTTTGCCTTTGCGCTAAACTCTTTTGTGCTCCGACCCTTTGGGACTTAAGGCTATATTGCCTAGGGGAAGGGGTATATACATAATTTTTGGGGTTTTTTTATATACAATAGTGTTATAATGATAGGGAAAAGGGGAACATAGGGAGTTAAGTAATAATGGAGTTAGTAGTTAGTATTGGATGGGAGATATAGAAGAGAGGGATCAAACACTAAGCCTTTTAGGGAAGAAACTTAGTTATGAGAGTAGATCAAAATGAAAAGATTTCTACACAAGAAATGTGGCTCCTTATGTAACCAGAATCAACAAAAGAGTTTGACTTCTCTTATGATCAAAGGTGATAGTGGGATGTTAGAATGGTGTTTGATAGGGAATGATTGGGAAGTTAGACATGCTTCACCTTAGTGCTACAAAATTGCTGAATAGGAAGCTCTGCACTAGCCACCATATGTTTCCTTTGCTTAGGCCAGTGATATGAAAGAAATCATAATTCTGCAACCCCATCTACCTACCCATTCTATTGCCTAGCATTTTTTGTTACTTCAAGGAGGGTGCACTTAGACTAGCAAACCCTCAATTGCTTTTTTTCTTTTCTTTTTCCATTTTCTTTTGATTTTCTATCTAAGGCTAGCCTTATTACTTCCAAGGCCCCAGATTAAGCAGTTGGGAACCTTCATTCTCTACCTAACTACTGATCTGCCAAGATTGAACAATTTGGACAGATTTCTTTCTCTAATCTACAAAAAAAATTGAAATATGGCATGACCCAGCTTAGACTGTTGGATCACCCATTCAGAAGTAGGACATGCATCAAACAACTGTAGATAGGTGTTTTCAACAAAAATATGAGATCTTTGCATCACCAAACTAGAGCATATTTGGCACTTCCCCTGCCAATCATGAAAAATGAAACCTATTGGTATAGGTAGCTGACAGTGGCTCCACTTAGGGATGGTTTTTCTACTTTGAAAGACCAAGAACAACAGGTCAGAATGCCTTGGCTCTTGACTTCTTATCAAAACTTGAAAGCTTTCTCTTTGGATATCAAAACTGGAATCTTTCACCATTGTGGAACTTCTGAAATAAAAAGCCTTTTCGTGCTTATTTACAAAACTTCTGAAGCTGAATTATCTATATGCTGAAAGAAAATACTATATACAACTGATAATGTACAGGGCAAGGCCATGCTATATACATGGAAAGTAGTCAAAATAATGCTTTAACATCCGGCCATTTACAGGGCCCTCTTCAGCTTTAGTGCCATCCAAATTCTTCAAGAAATAAGTGTTATTTCCTTGTACTGCTTGAATTACAAAGGGTCCCCTCCAAAGGGAGTCAAATTTTCCATGCTTTCCCTTGTCTTCTCTTCTTGAATCCCATTTAAGCACTTTACCACCAATAAAGAAATCTTCAGCCTTGGTTCTTCTATCAAAGGCTTTCTTCAGTTTCTCTTGTAGGACTTGAACTCTGCTGTACACTTGATCTCTGGTTTGCTGTAAACAAATTATCTGGTTGATTCTTCTTTGCATGTCATTTGGTTCAGCCTGACTTTCTTGAAGTAGCTTCATGACAGGGACCCCCAATGCTGAAGGGAATTTGGCTTCCATTCCATAAACCAACTCATATGGGCTGACCCCAATAGATCTTTTAGTTGTTAACCTGTCTGCCCATAAGGCATTTACAAGCTTCTTATGCCAATTTTTCTTATTCTCTTCCAATATCTTCTTAATGATGTTGATAAGACTTTTATTAGATGATTCAGCTAAACCATTGCCTTGAGGGTAGTATGCAGTAGAATGGCCCAAAGTAATATGGAATTTATGGCAAAAGTTCACCATCTTCTTGGATCTGAAAGCAGCAACATTGTCTGTTATAATCTTATCAAGACAACCAAATATGGAAAGAATATTAGTTTCCAAGAACTGAATGATAGTAGAATCATTTGCTTGTCTGCATGGAACATCCTCAATCCATTTAGTAAAATAATCTGTGGCTGTTAGGATCCATTTATGTTGGCCTGAAGATGAAGGATGAATTTCCCCAATGAAGTCCAAGCCCCATTGTTGAAAGGGCCTTTCTGTTGCAATAAGCTTTAAGGAAAGTGGTAGTAACTTTCTTTTTCCCTCAAACACTTGACACTTGTGACATGAAGTGGTAAAATTTTTAACATCGGAGAACAGAGTGGGCCAATAGTAACCTGCCCTTAATATCTTATCCACAGTGGACTTCCAGTACAAATGTCCACCACAATCACCTGCATGAAATTCTTTCATAACATTGTTTGTCTCATCCATATTCAAACAATTCAGTAATATACCTTCATGATTTTTCCATAGTAAATTACCATCTATAACAAAAAATCTTGAAGCTTTCATTTTTAGAAATCGAGATTTGGTTCTGGACAATCGTGGGGGAGCACACAGGTTTTGCAATATATAACAGATATCAGAATACCACAGGGATTGTTCAAAGGCTACATTGATCTTTGGGGTCGCCAGCTCCGGTTCATTGTCCAGTTGGTTAATATCCAAGGCTTGGAAGTTTTCCTCTAACATCAATTTAGCCAAGACTTACCCTTTTATCAGTTTTGTAAGTCTTATTTCAATGTCAAATTCTAAAATGTTAGCAATCCATTTTCCTCTTCTACCCTCTAAGCTTTCTTGAGTCAATATGTCTTTCACAATGGCATTCAGTACATAAGCAAT
The DNA here is from genome assembly GCA_031772625.1 of Pinus tabuliformis. Lineage (NCBI taxonomy): Eukaryota > Viridiplantae > Streptophyta > Pinopsida > Pinales > Pinaceae > Pinus > Pinus tabuliformis. The sequence goes on along the minus strand of CM062812.1, from coordinate 571,659,698 downwards.
AACATGGGAGTATAGGATGTAAATCCTAAAATCTTTGATAGCTTTAACCAAAGCATAAGATTGCTTTTCCATGATTTGATATTTCAGAGGTGCATCTCTAAGGGCTCTACTAAAGAAAGCAATAGGTTTTTCATTCCCTTGATCATCTTTTTGCAATAAGACAGCAGCAATGGTATGCGGGGAAGAAAAAGAGAAAATGATAAATTCTTTGTCAAATTGAGGATTTGTTAAGACTGGGGTTTGGGTAAGGGCCAATTTAATACCTTCAAAATCTTGATTTGCTTCTACTGTCCACTTCACATTAGAATCCTTTTTTAGCATGTTGTTTAGCAATCTGATCAATTCTGCTAAGTTTGGGATGAATCTCCTTAAAAAGTTGATCTTTCCCAAGAAGGCTTGTAATTCTTTAATATTTCTTGGATGGGGAATTTGCAAGATGGCATGTATTCTTTCTGGGTCAATTCTAATACCATCCTTTGAAATGATATGACCCAATAGCTTACCCTCTTCCAAACCAAACAAAGACTTCTTGGGATTTAAGGAAATTCCATATTTCCTACATGTTATGAATATTTGTCTCAAGTGTTTCAGATGTTCTTGGTCAGACTTTGAAAAAGGTGTGAGGTCATCTAAGTAAATAACAAGGAAATCATGAATCTCTTTAGCAAAAGCAATATCCATTGCTCTCTGAAATGTAGCTCCTGCATTTTTCAACCCAAAAGGCATTTTGACATACTTGAAAGTTCCCCATGGGGTTGTGAATGATGTTTTATCCTGATCATCAGGGTGGACTAGGATCTGATTAAAGCCTGAAAACCCATCAAGCAATGAGATTCTTGAAGCCCCCACCACTCTTTGGAGAATGTGATCCATTTTAGGTAAGGGATAATTGTCTTTGAGGGACACTTGATTCAAATTCCTTAGATCAACACAAAGCCTAATCTCACCAGTTTTCTTTCTTATGGGGACCAAATTTGAAATCCAGTCTGAAAGCCTGATTGGTGCTATGATACTGGCTTTAAACATTTTTTGTACCTCTTTCTCAATTGAAGGGAGAAGCATGGGATTGATTCTTCTTAATTTTTGCTTGAATGGCTTTTGATTAGGCTTGAGAGGGATGGTGTGTTGAATAACAGAGGTGTCATAGGATTTCAAATCCTCATAACTCCATGCAAACACATCTTGGAACTCTTTAAAGAGGTCAATGTATTTGGGCTTCTGGTCAGGAGGTAAAGATGCAGACAATTTTATTATCTTGGGTTTTTCAGTAGTTCCAATGTTGCATTCTTCAATGGCAGCATTGAGAGGTTGCATTTTTGGTTTTCTAGGAACATCACTTGAGTCAAAAATGTCCTCCAACGGAGTTAGGCCTGTTGGTAGAAAATTGTCTTTTAGCTGTATGATTTCAGCCTCTGCACCAGCTATTTCATCAAAATGCAATTGTTTAAGTTCTTGTATATTTTCCTTGTCAAAGGTTGTTGGACAAAGTATTTGATTTGTTGTTTTGGGCGATATAGTTGTTTGGTCCTGTTCACTTAGTGGTTGTGTGTCTTTCACAGAATCAACATCAATGTTCAAACCTGAAAATTCATGCTGCAAGGTCAAGAAACTATTTATCTGTGTGTCATACTAAAATACTTGCCAATCTTTAACATTGTTTGGGATAGAAGGTCTGTGTTTTATCTCAGCTGTAAAACAATGGTTGGGTTCAAAAGGCAATTTGCATGTACTGGCAAATGTAGCTAAACTATGTGCATGAAGGTTGTGGGTCCTAGATATTTTGGTTATTTGAAATTCAGTGAAAGCTTTGAGTATTTCAATAGCAGCAGACCTGTATGATCTTAGTCTTTTGTCATTGGTGACAAAATTGCCTTTCACTTGTTGAATAATGAGGTCTGAGTCTCCCAGGATTGAAACTTTTGTGGCCTGTAAGGATCTTACCAGTTTGAGGCCTAGCAGAAGAGCCTCATACTCTGCCATATTATTAGTACATCTGAAATTAAGCCTATAGGCTCGACCTTCTGCATGATTGCTTTGTTTGTTATGAATCCACACTCCAGCTCCTGCCCCTAATTTGTTGACTGATCCATCAAACTCAAGAAACCAAAGGATTTCTTGATTTAGGGGATATTTAACAGCTTCTCTATGACTTGGGATTATAAGCTGGAGATCTTGTCTTTCATCTGGTTTGTCTTCTAGAACGGTTTCATCAATTGATTGCCCAGCCTGGATTTCTTGGGAACTTGATTGCTCATTCATATGCAGATCTTGTTCAAGTAAGACAGATTTGTCTCCACATATTGGACTTATATCATCATTGAACAAAATGAAGGAATCCATGTCAGAATGGACTGCATAAATAGGGAAATTTTGAGGTTTTTCTTCACTGCTCACCATGTATTTCATGAGTGATTCTCTGTATAGCCTCTTTGGCTGCCCAAAGACAGAGATGGTGGCATATGACATGTCCAATTGTAGGGAACCTTGGAGTTTGGCTCCCCATGATCTTGATAACAGCATTCCATATTTAGGTGGGATATCAGCAACTACAACATCCATTAAGATTGTTTTATTTGGGTAATGGACAAGGGAAACACATAGATCTTTTATCAATCCTAAACACTTAACTTGGCTGGAGTCAAATGAAAATAGGTCTTTATATGGTCTTGTGATGTCTAGATTCAATCTCTCCATTACTGACTTAGGCATAAGGTTATGAGAGGCGCCTGAATCAAACATTGCATTGTGTAATATCTTATCATGAATATGCAAGCTGACATAAAAAGGTAAGATCCCAGTACCTCCTGTCTTTCCATCAACTTCTGGACCGAAAAGTAATTCTGGGGTATCATCCAACACATTGACATCATCCTTATTATGGGTCAGTTGAAGGGACTTCTTGATTTGTTGCTTGTAAATGTTATGTTTGGCTAGCTCTGAAAGAGGAATGGCTATCTTTAATTTACCAATTTCAGCTTCTAAGTCAAAAGGTTTTTCAGATTGGATCTTGGTGTTCTGGTTAACAACTTTTTCTTTCTCAATTGAGTTTTTAGAGGCTTCTTCTTGACTTTCAATCTGATCTTGAGGTTTGTCCTTTTTTCTCATCTTTTGAAAAGTGTTGCTTGGATTGTGCTGTAAAGGCGGTGTAGCCAATGGTTGTTGATTTGAGGGAAATGCTTCAGTTACCTCTTCAACTGTTACTTCATTTGTAATTGAATCAGTTTTGTTAATTGGCTCTGTGATAATAACCTTCTTAGGCAGTGGGGTATCGTTTGTTTCCTCAAGCTGTGTCACATTTATAGTTCTGCTTCTCAATTTGTATTGCTTATGAACTTCAAAAACAACTGTGTCATAGCCTTGTTTGAAATCAAATGATTCACCTAATTTGGTTTGGAAATGACTAATGCTATCATCCTTATGATCTTCTTGACTCAGAAAAACTTGCTGATCATCATTCAGGCTGATGAGCCCCAATTTTTGGTACAATTTGGGCTCATTTGGCCTACTTACCTTGCTCAACCATTCATCTTTTATCACTTATGCATTCATTTCTTAGTATATTCGTGTTATTTGTAGGAAGAAGGGCAGGCATTATATCTATGTGGCTAATACATGATGATTTCAGGTTTTTGGCATTAAAGAGAGCAAAAGACCACGCAAATGGAGACAAGGAGACAGCAAAGGTGGCATTGCAGGTTTATAGGGAGGTTGTCTACAGCCTTAAATAACCTCCCTCGTGATCTCCACCCTAACTCCGAGCTCCAACAGCTCTCCCCACCGAGCTTAAAGGCAGCCAACGAGGTTCTACAGGAACAGCAGTTTACAGCAGTTTGACTTTCAGTTGGACAGCCAAGCTCCACGAATGGAGGAAGCCAGCTTGATCTTCATTGTGTATAAATATGAAGGTCGTAGCCTTTGATAGGAGCTTTTTGAACTTTTGAACTAATATTGTAATTTCTGAGCACGAGCTACAACTCGGTGTTTGTTTTTTTGTAAGCTAGTTTTGGCATGACATTAGACTCTTGATTATGAATAAAAGCAAGCAGATTTGGATCTAATTCTGAGCTTTTAAGGGAGCTATAGCTCTCAGGTTAGGGCCCAACCTGAGAGCAATAGACGTCCTCTTCTTTGTAGTGTTATTTGCCTTTCTTTTCAGCACTTTGTTTCTTTGTTTTGACATGCATTTCAAGAACACAGTCTGCTGATTTGATTTCTTTAATGAGATTGAGTAGGATTAGCGTGTGGTTAAATCGCTTTCAGTTGCTTAGATTAGAATAGGAGGATTGTAATTCATTGGAGCTCCAAGAAAAGGTTGATAGTGCCTTCACTTCCATCTCTGTTTAGAGATTGGGGTGTAGTCTGTACCAACCACCAAAAAAAACAGTCTTTTACTTTCATGCAAGCTGCAACACAGTCATTTTAATTATAGATCCATCCATCCACTCTGATCTTGAGCCATACTCCTTCATTCCAACTCCATGCACGACTTCTCTTCACGATTTACATTGTTGTTCATTGGTTTAATAGCACAGGTAGCACAGGTTAATGTATTCTCGTTTTTGGTGCAAGACATAAGCAATTTGTTTTATCTACACTGCTCAGTATCATTCCATTTCCTTCTTCTTCTTCTTAACCATGCCTAAATCCACCTACTCGACCTCTGTTCAGCTCGTTTACCTTCCAACTCTTCCATTGCCCACGTAGCTCCATTTTCTTGACCTTTCGTTGCTTCCATCCTTCTATCCACCAACCAACTTCGTGCACTCTTTCTCCATCTTATTTCTCTGCCCCTGAGCCATCACAAGCTCCATCTCCATCTTACCTATCCACCCATACCGCTCCATCACTTCACCATCACCCAAAACTCCCACGGTAGAACATCTTGTAGAAGTTAGCAGACTTCCTGTAGAATTCCTAAGTTTCCTGTAGGATCCCCTGCAGACATCCTGTAGAAGCCTGCAAACTCGGTTGCCGAGCACCTGAACGTTGTGGACTTCTGTGGACTGATGCTAGCGATCCTTTGGGACCTCTCCTAGCCCTCCTGTCCTTTCCCAAGCTTTCTCTCCCTTCGCACCACCTCTGCACAGCCAAACCCTAATAAGAAACAAAACCATAATCACTCCAACCACTTAAGCAAAAATACAAAAACAATGTTCTTTTCAATGGAAGTAGTTTAAGTTCATGCATTTCATATCACTAGTAGTAATGGCATCATTCCTAGACACTTGCACTCCCACCATTGCATCATAGAGATTAAGCTAGTCAGATTAGGGTTTCCATGTTTTGGTTGGCTTTCAGTTCATTTTTGCAAAGTAGATTAATTTCCTTTGAGATAGCCTTCGTCCATCATTTAGAAAGCTTCTTCTGAGAGCATATAGAAGTTGGCTTGAGCCCTAGCAGACTTGTGCCAGTTGACCAAGTGACAGCTGCGACAAGAGCTAGTACTTGTGCATACAGCACCGTCGCTTCCAAGTTTGTACGAACTACCGGGTTGATAAAATTAGAGATAGGAAGCCCCAGGAGTTGTAGCATTATTGCTACAATACTGGATCCCACCATCTTTTTGGCGTCGTTGCCGGGGAAGCGTCAGAGTATTAGTAATTGTTGCTTTTCTTCTATTTTCTTACTCTTGCCTTCTGCTCAGTAGTTTATTTCATTTCCATTCTGCAAAAGTAGCATAGACATTTCCTGCTTTCATAGATTAGCATTTCCTGCTTTCATAGATTAGCATTTCCTACTTTCCTAGAATAGCCTTTCAATTCTGCAAGCGTAGATTAGCATTTCCATTCCTGCAATTTCATTTGAGCAAAGTAGACTAGTTCTTTCCTGCCTTCAATTCAATTCTGCATCTTCATTTCAGTAAGATAATTAGTTGTAGATCAATCTGTTTCAGTTTTGCAGGTACCAAAGAAAAAAGAAAAGCAATCAAAAAAAGAAAAAGAAAGTCTTTTCCATTTCATGCCTCGTAGAAACCGAGCTAAATCAGGCAAATTCCTACCCAACACCCCCACCACATCACTGAGTCACCATTCTCTCTTCTTTGGTGACAGTGACCCAGAAGAACCTATAGGTGAACATCCCGAGATATACAAAGGTCCTATAGAAGAAGAAGAGTTATAGACCACTCCATCTGAAGCTATGGCTGACAATAGAGGAGAAGATGAGAGAATAGAAGGTGCCTTCCCCATCCGAGAGACCAATGGAGAGATGAAAATGAAGAACATTAGCCCCTCTGCTTTACCTCACTTCCATGGACTGACTACTGAAGATCCTGATACCTTCCTGTTTGAGTTTGCTGTCCTTTGTAGAACCTATGACTATACTGAAGATGAGCAAGAGCTGAAACTCTTCCCTTCAACTCTTAAGGATGCAACATTACGCTGGTTCATGGGCTTACCTGGGAATAGTATCACTACTTGGGCTCAGATGCAGCAAGCTTTCAATACCAAGTACCGGGATTACTGTAGGTCCAAGGAAACCAAGGGAGAAATCTTTCGGATGACCATGGGAAATGATGAGTCCTTAGAGGATTATGAGGAGAGGTTCCAACTTAGCTATAAGCGGACCAGGTGCACACTTGACCCTGAATCCCTCAAGTTGGTCCTTCTCCGAGGAGTCCCTGAAGACCTCTTAGATACCCTTCACATGTTAGCTGGGGGGGACATTACCAACTGCCTTATGAGGACATCAAGACTGTGTTTAGAAACCACTCCAGGGCAGCACGGAAACGAGGTAGAGGAAACCTCCTCTCAACTAGTGTCCCTTTCTCCAAACATGAGCTTGCAAATCAATTAGAAGATCTTAAGAGTGAGGTGAGACAGACCATTGCCATGCAGCTGGACACATTCAGGATCCAGCAGAAGAAAGAAGAAGCTGAGAGAGCCTTGGCTGTCTTCTGCCCTAGGTGCACAAGGAGACACCCTAAGAACGAATGCCCATTGCATTCGGTTGAAGTATGTTTCGTTTGTGAGGAGGACCATCCCACAAGTCAGTGTCCAACCTTACCTGGGTTTAAAGCCATGTACCAAGGGACAGAAGCCCCCACTGAACCTCTCTATTTCATCAACCAAAGGAGGCCAAAAGGATCTAGACCTTATCAGCAAGGAATGCAAGGGGCACCTCAAGCTTATTATAGCCCCAACCAATCGACTCCTATGCCTTCCTGGGGTCCCCCTGCTCATCCTTCCTGGTCCATGCCTCCTCCATGGTCTTATCCACCTCAGTACCCTACTCAACCTACTTCTCATTCATATCATTCACATGCCCAGCCACAGCCTCAGTGGAATGCACCTCAGTCGGGGTGGAGGCCCCAGTACAATACTCCTCCTGCCATTTTACCTCCACCACCAGTTCAACCTCAGCCGTTACCTCCTGCTCCTCCAAGGCAACCTCAAATGCCTGCTCAACCGAACCCAAACCCCAACAATAGACAGGCCCAGCAGGTATACACTGGGGAAACCTCATGCCCTACCTATGCTGTGGAGATCCAGGAGATCAATCTTCGATCTGGAAAGACTCTACCAGATCGCCAACCTCCTCCCCCAGAGGATGAGGAAGATAAACAGGAAAGTGAACCAAAGGTTATTCCACCCTTTCCTGAGAGACTAACAGCCACCACACAACCCAACCCAGAGGAGGATGAGCTTCTGGGAGAGCTCAAGCAGTTGTGTGTGAAAATACCACTTCTCCAAGCCATCAAGGATGTGCCAATATACAAGAAACTGGTTAAGGAAAAGTGTTTCAAACACCCAGGCAGGCGTAAGAAAGATGCTTCAACCATCAATGTCATAGGACAACTGTCTGACCTTATGTTAGGACAAGTCATCTGCCCAAAGTACCTAGATCCTGGAAGTCCTGTAGTAGATGTCCACATCAATGGCACCATCATACCACACACCTTGATTGATCTGGGGGCTGCCATTAACGTGATGACCAGGGATACCATGCTCAAACTCAATCTTCAGGGTTCCTTGAGGAAGACCTCGACAGTACTGCAATTAGCAGATCGCTCCACTATGACTCCCGAAAGGATTGTGGAGGATGTCTTGGTCTCTATCGACTCTTGGGAATACCCTGCAGATTTCTTGGTTCTGCAACCCAAGGCAAAGCTTACTAGATATCCTCTCATTTTGGGAAGGCCTTGGTTAGCCACTGCAGATGCTTACATAAGTTGCCGTGCAGGAAATATGACCATCAAAAATGGTCCTATGTCCAAGCAGCTAGTCCTATACCCTCCTGCCCAACCCTCCTTAGAGCATGACTTACCACTCTGGTTGGAGGAAGGAGAGGAAGACGAGGTGTACTCAGCACCTCTGTGCACCCTAGATACCACTAGAAGAGACCCCCCAACCGAGGATGACTTGATCGAGACCTTGATCCAAAATCCACCTTCCAGTGCACTATCCTTAGAGAAATTGGTGGAGGATGCCCAAGCTAGCACCTTAGTGGATCTTTGTACAACCAACCCTGTCACTCCCAGAGTCAAGAATGTGGAGTTCGGCCCTGAGAGAACGTTAAACATCAGCTCCTCCCTGTCTCCTTCCCAGGAAAAGGAGTTGTGTAGCCTGTTGGCCAGTCACCTAGATGCTTTTTCTTGGAGCTATAAGGAGATGAAAGGAGTCCATCCTTCGGTCTGTACCCATCACATATACATCAAAGAGGATTGTAAGCCGGTTAGGCAACCCTAGAGGAGAATGAATCCAGCCCTTAAGGACATTGTCAAGGAAGAATTGCAAAAACTGTTGGATGCCGGATTCATCTACCCCATCTCAGATAGTGAATGGGTGTCCCCTCTAGTGTTGGTTCCCAAGAAAAATGGGAAATGGAGAATTTGTGTGGACTACCGAGAATTGAACAAAGCTACCAAGAAAGACCATTTCCCTCTACCTTTCATAGATCAAGTGTTGGATGGACTGGCAGGAAAGAAGTTCTTCTCTTTCCTGGATGGGTTTAGCGGGTACAACCAAATCCAAATCAGCCCGGAAGACCAAGATAAGACCACCTTCACTTGTCCTTGGGGCACCTTTGCCTACCGAGTCCTTCCCTTTGGGCTATGCAATGCTCCTGCTACCTTCCAGAGAGCTGTCTTAAGCATCTTCTCGGAGCTGGTCCATGATGCAGTGGAAATCTATATAGATGACTTTACTCCTTATGGGGCCAACTTCCAGGAATCATTGTCCAATCTGGGAAAAGTCCTAACCAAATGCATTGAGATGAACTTGTCCCTTAGTCCTGAAAAATGTGAATTCCTAATGACTGAAGGGACCGTTCTAGGCCATACCATTTCTTTCCAAGGGTTACAGGTGGATCCTAACAAAATTTCCCTCATCAAGAAGGTTCCACCTCCTCAAAAGGTAAGGGATGTTCGGAGTTTCTTGGGATTAGCAGGATATTACCGGAGATTCATTAAAGACTTCAGCAAGCTAGCCTCGCCATTGTTTGGCCTGTTGGCAAAAGATGTGGAGTTTAAATGGACTGACGATTGTCAGAGGGCTTTGAATGAATTGAAGGACAAGTTGGTGTCAGCCCCAATCCTGAGAGGTCCCAACTGGGCCCTACCTTTCCACATCCACACTGATGCCTCGAACGAAGCCATAGGTGCAGCTTTAGGACAAGTTGAGCAAAAACTTCCATATGCCATTTACTTTGTTAGCAAAAACTTGTCCAAAGCTGAGCTGAATTACACTGGAACCGAGAAAGAATTCTTGGCTGTGGTCCATGCACTGAACAAGTTCCGACATTATATCACTGGCTATCCAACCTTTGTACATACAGACCATGCTGCAATTAGATATTTAATGAATAAACCAGATGTGAATGCTCGTATTATTAGATGGTTACTTTTATTGCAGCAGTTTGATTTGACCATTGTTGACAAACCAGGTAGAGAAAATGTTGTTGCTGACTTTTTATCTAGATTGGATTTGTCTGCAGATGAGGATGGAACAGTGGATGACCAGATGCCTGATGAACATTTGTTTGCTATTTCAGTACTCTCTCCATGGTTTGCTAATATAGCAAACTACCTTGTTTCAGCACAGTTCCCTCCGCACTTATCTTCAAGAGAGAAGAGCAGAATCATCAGAAAAAGTGCCTCATTTACTTGGATCGGGGCCAATCTGTTCAAGCTTGGCCCCGATCAGATCTTAAGGCGTTGTGTAAGGGAAGAGGAAGTCTTTGATATCCTCCTCACCTGTCATGATGGGCCTTGTGGAGGACATTTTGCAACAAAGAGAACTGCCTTCAAAATCCTGCAGGCAGGCTACTATTGGCCCACACTTCATCAAGATGTCAGAAGATATGTCAGCCAGTGTGACCAATGCCAAAGAATGGGGAAATCGACCCAAAGGGATGAGATGCCTCTCCAACCTCAGGTGACTCTTGAGCCATTTGAGAAGTGGGGTATGGACTTTGTGGGCCCAATCAACCCTCCTTCGAGGCAAAGGTCTTACATCATTGTGTGCACTGACTACCTGACAAAGTGGGCAGAGACCAAAGCAATCAAAGCAGCAACAGAAGAAAAGGTGGCCGAGTTCCTAAGAGAAAACATCTTCTATAAGTTTTGCTATCCAAGAGAGCTGGTCACCGATCAAGGGAGCCAGTTCACCTCCAACCTGGTTGAAGATCTACTAGCTCATCACAAGATCAAGCATAGGACTTCCACCCCCTATCACCCTCAAGCAAATGGGCAGGTGGAAGTCACCAATAGAGCATTAGAAGGGATCTTGACTAAGGTGGTGAGCAGCAGCAGAAAGGACTGGGCAGATCATCTGGTTGAAGCCACATGGGCTTACAACACCACTTGGAAGACCACCACCGGCTTCACACCTTATGAGCTGGTCTATGGGAAGAAAGCTTTGCTGTCCATTGAATTTGAATACAACACGTTGAGGATGGCAGCTCAGTTGGACCTAGATCTCAGCCATGCACAACAAGAAAGGTTATTGCAGCTGAATGGACTGGATGAGCACCGAATGCAGGCCCTCCTTCACTCAGAAGTGGTTCAACTTCAGAGAAAGGTGTGGCATGACCAACATCTCCATGACAAGCAATTTCAGCCGGGAGATTGGGCTTTGTTGTATGACTCCAGATACAAAGATTTCAAGGGGAAGCTGAGAACCAGATGGCTAGGACCATATTCAGTGGAAAAATGTCATGACAATGGATCTATTCTTATTCGGACCATTGATGAGGAAGCCATCCCCATGCTTGTCAATGGGCATCGATTGAAGATCTACAGGAAGCCTCGCTCAAGACAAGAGTTCATCAAAACTATGGAGAAGGCAATGTTGGTCATAGAGAAGGGTTCTGCCTCTACTTTGGGCATACCCTGAAGAATCTAAAAAAAAAAAAAAAAAAATAATAAAGATCCTTGGGTGAAAACCTTTCTGAGGCGCCCAAGGCAGGTGGTAGGGGTCAAAACCTCATTGAGGCGCCCCTATTGTCTTTCAAAAAAAATTTTGGAAAAGATCCTTGAGTGAAAACCTTTCTGAGGCGCTCAGGGTAGATGGCAAGGGTGAAAACCTCATTGAGGCGCCCTTGTTATCTTTCAAAAAAAAAAATAGAAAAAGAAAAAGAAAAAAACAAGAAAGACAAAGACAACAAGTTTATCATGTGAAATTGCATGCAGATTGCAGGTGTTCTATGGAGGAGAGGGAGCCTCTCAACTCAAAGCCAAGGGTCCTTATCATGCAGTCAGGACACCTCACCAGCACCTCCTCCAAGAATACTCATTTTCTCCAAGGTATGTGCAATTTTATTACAGTGTGAGTCTTCTATAGGAAGACGTAGATTTTCTACAGGAGGATGCAGATTTTCTACAGGAAGGTGCAGACTCTCTACAGGAAGCGAATCCTTTCTACAGGAAGCTCTGTATTTCTACAGGAAACTTCCTGTAGAAGCTCAGAACGGCCCAAAATCCATTTTGTGAGGAGATCTAACGACTAAGGATCGGTTTGGACGCATGCAAGCTATTGTTATCTCCCTTTCACATTGTTGTCACCTCATCCTGCCATCCTTGTCGACATGCAACGAAGTTACCTGCACCAGCAAAGCAGATCGATGAGTTCTCAAGAAAAAGCAAATTTTAAATGAAAAAACGTTGGAGATCTCACACCATATTCATCCCAGTTATCCAGAAGCTCCTGGAGCGTGATCGTGAGGCCAGATCCTTCGTCGTGCAGCATGCACCCAAGGAGGAAGAAATGTTACAAGACATCCCACGGGAGTCCTGTAACAGTTAAGCCCGCTACAGTGGATACCATTCACAGCGCTGGCCATATGCAATGAAACGCGGGAGCATGCAACCAAAGCATCCAATCCATCGTCGGCAGCCTGTAAACATGGACCTCCGGGCCTGTGTAAGTTCTCCAGCAGCAGGTAAATCCACTCATCAGCGTCCAAAAAACCGAAACATCGTGTGCAGCCGCGCAGGTAAGTGTCTCGACCCTTTCTTCCATCAGATTGCATGAATTTTACTTTGAATTGATTGCAAAGTGTAAAGGTGAATGGGTTGAGCGGCCGCATGGCCATTTGGCCGGCCACGTCGGCCAGTTAATGGTATAGTTGGATGTTTGGGTGGCGGCCATGACAAAAAGAATAGGCAGCACGCACGTGAGAGCAATCCCGTCAGGAAAAAAACGAGTTTAACAGAAGAGGCGGCGACAGATCTGCGGGAATCGATGCGGCAACAAGTGAATGCGCAGTTCAATGATGGGATGGCGTCACCCAACGGTCCGACGGGGACAGCTCACTCCCGCGCCACGGATTCCGCCGATTCAGAATCTAATCGGCTAGATTGCCCTCATGCATTTATCAACCACCGTTTTGAACTCGAGTGGCTATCCTGATCTTTCTGCAGTTCAATACGCCGAGCCTTTGGCTATCAGAACGCTTGTCAAGCACACCCAGAGCACAGACCAACTGCAATCTTTCCCGAAAATCGCGCGCTGTTTCTATAGGAACGCAATTTCTACAGGAAGGCGGGTGCCTCATGTAAAAAGGTGGCAGATTAAAAAGGTAACCCTGAACTCTTCATGCAACTGGTTTTAAAGTTGGCAGATCGTCGTCCACAGTCTGGTCATAGAAAAATGGTGAAATTGTTGTCTGTTGTGCCTATACTGTCATTCTACAGGATGTCAGGGTAATTAAATTGTGTTAAGTTCCTCAGGGATAAGTTTTGTGGATTATGTGCATGACAGAAGCGTAATTCTATGCTCTGTCTCAGTAGACCAAATTTCTTCCACAATCACCACCTCTGGTTAAGGAAACTGTTTTATCATGCCGGGTGGGTTTATTAGACAAGAACCCACTGATTCAACCAAGTTAAGGGAAAACCAGGAGGTGGTGGAGCTCTTCACACGGGTTCAATGGATATCTTTTTGTGACAAATTGCAGGGTTACGACAATGAAGTGTCAGAAGAATTTTTGCAGGATCTGAGGCCGAAATCCAAGACACTGGCCATAGTGAACTTCAGGGGCCTAAGCCTCAAGCTCACCCCACAATATATCAGTCGAATTACTGAACTTCCAATGGGTTTGCCATGGGATAATGAAGAAAGGAAGTTGAGCCAGCAGGCCAAGAAGGAATTCTTTCCACCTGAGGAGGAATTCTAGGAGGACAAAAATGGGGTGCGTAGAACCAGTTTGCTGCCGCCATGGAATGAAGTTAGCCTATAGATCATGAAGTATATAACCTGTGAAGGCCGTTATAGCATCGTGTACGGGTATCACTTTCGGTTGCTCACTGAATTGAGGCATCGGATTGATCTTCCTGTACAAAAGAAACTGAGCATCCCTTATTTCCTGCTACAGTCTCTAATTGAGTGTGCCACAAAGCTAAAAGAAGGCATACCAGATCAGGTAGCCCACCATGGATTGATCAAACTTCTTGTGGAGGATGCGCTTCATTCATATAAGGTTCCCCTCTCATGGGAAGCATTCAGGAATTTGACAAGAGACGGAGACATAAGGATGCTGACTGAAGAAAGTGGTTCCTCCAGCAGTGAGGAAAAAGAATCAGTGGCCGAGGGAAAGAAGGAAACAGGCCAGAAGACCCCGACCATAGTGCAGAAGAAAGAACAAAAGAAGAAGCATGAGAAAAAGGATGACAAAGAAAAAGGTGACACACCCATCTTGTCAGCAAGAGAAAAGAGGTTGCAGAGCAGAACGGACAAAGCTGAGATGGTCCACATCAGCCCAAGTACCTCATCAGCACCCGCAACCAAACCAAAAAGCAAAACCCATGTAGCAAAGCAAGCAAAGGTGGTGACACCTGTGTCTACAGGAAAGCAGAAACAGGCTTCTACAGGAAGCCCGAAAACAGAGAAAGGGTCTCCTACAGGAAGCCCGAAATTGGTCAAAGCAGGGTCTTCTACAGGAAGGCCTGACAAAGTGAAACCCAAGGAGAAGAAGGCTGATATTCGTGAGAGAGAGGCAGCAGCTGTGCTGGCTGCCCTCAGCACGCCACCTAAGCCAAAAGAGAAAAGGAAGAGGGAGACCCCTCTATACTTTAAAGCTCGAAGAAGTGTCCAAATAAAGACAGGAAAACCACAGCCTTCGTCCAGCAGCCCAATTGTCATTGAAGATACCCCTACTTCTCCCAAGGAAAAGTCCCCCTCAAGGATAAAAATCACCTATGAGAAGGGGAGCCCAAAGAAAAATACGTGGCAAGAAAGGGTAGACCTGTTGACTGAAAAAGCTCGGCTACAGGAGGCTGAAAATGTTCTACAGGACACTCTGGCCCGACTACAGGAAACGAAGAAGAGGGAAGGAGAAGGACCCTCATCACCACCAAGGGAGGGTGAGGTAGAGCCACCTAAAGAGGCAGAAGAAGTACATATACCAGAGCCCAGCCCTCAGCCTTGTCTGAGTTCATACTACACCTTTTTAGAGGCGGGCAAAATCATATCGCAGAAATTTACTGTACCCCTATTTTTTGCATTAGAGGAAGAAAGAGTCCGTACCCACACATGGATGCAGATCGCCAAGTCAAAGGGTGTGGCGGACATAGGTCCCTTACAAGAGCAACTCAAGGAGGTCAGGAGTGAATTCACCATGGCTAAACATGTGGCTAATTGCCAACGTGTGCTTCTACAGGAAGAAAACCAGAAGCTGAGATTGCAGCTACAGGAGCTAAGGGCAGGGGCAGGTACATCCTCCAAAGACACCACAGAAGAACAACAAGGCACAAAGGAGCTGACCACCAGTCTTGAGGAGCCAATGACACTTCTACAGGAAGCAGAACAGCAAGCACAAATTGAAGTGCAAGCTCTAAAAGAACAGCTGCAGCAAAAGGAAGCACAATTGGCCTGCATGGCCAGTTGGGCCATGGAGGCAATACAGTGTAGACAACCTGCAAAATCCTATGGTTTGTATTTGAAAGACCAATGGCTGCAGTTCCAAATAAATACCCTGGCACAAAGAGGTATTTCTCAGATCCAGGACCCATAGCAATTTTCTGAGTTGTGCAGTACTAGTTCGTCAGAAGATAAAGCCAAATTAGCAGAGTTCTACCTCCACAATTTGGCCTTGCCTAATGAAGTTTCCTGGGATCCCAATACTGCCTTGGGAGATATGCAATTGATGGCGTTCGCTTCATGGTTGAACCATGAGTATCAAAGAGCAGCTGAAACAAAATCGGTCATGAACCGAGAATTGAACGAGCCATTGTTCATTCGAGCAGAACCAGAGGATCCAGTGGCACTCATCTCAGCACACCAACACTTGTATACTGATCCCACAGCTTCCTTGAGATTTATGGACCAACAGGCCCAAGCCATAGCTCATTTTGAAGACATGGAAAGACTGTTAGGAGAAACTGCTGCCCAAGCATGCACACGCAGATGGAATACCTTGGCACACAGTTTGAAGATCCGAGAGTACCATACCCCAACTCAGATGAGGGACGCTTTGGTAAGGGTAGACCTTTACAAGAAATCCATGCAAAGCCTCCAGACCAGCTGGATTGGCCTTAAACTCAGCCCACCACTGCTGCTAGGATTGGCTGAAGGTAGCACAGAGAAGGATGACAGTGAACAATGGGAAGAGGTGAACAGGAAAGCTGGGTTTCATATCAACAAGGAGGACACTACCACAGAGGCTTGGGATGTAAGGGAAGCAGTAAAAGCAATGAAGGATGAAGATTTGGACTAAGTTGCTCAAGGATGAGCAAATATTTTAGCTGGGGGGTGATGATGAGCCCCAATTTTTGGTACAATTTGGGCTCATTTGGCCTACTTACCTTGCTCAACCATTCATCTTTTATCACTTATGCATTCATTTCTTAGTATATTCGCGTTATTTGTAGGAAGAAGGGCAGGCATTATATCTATGTGGCTAATACATGATGATTTCAGGTTTTTGGCATTAAAGAGAGCAAAAGACCACGCAAATGGAGACAAGGAGACAGTAAAGGTGGCATTGAAGGTTTATAGGGAGGTTTTCTACAGCCTTAAATAACCTCCCTCGTGATCTCTACCCTAACTCCGAGCTCCAACAGCTCTCCCCACCGAGCTTAAAGGCAGCCAACGAGGTTCTACAGGAATAGCAGTTTACAGCAGTTTGACTTTCAGTTGGACAGCCAAGCTCCACGAATGGAGGAAGCCAGCTTGATCTTCATTGTGTATAAATATGAAGGTCGTAGCCTTTGATAAGAGCTTTTTGAACTTTTGAACTAATATTGTAATTTCTGAGCACGAGCTACAACTCGGTGTTTGTTTTTTTGTAAGCCAGTTTTGGCATGACATTAGACTCTTGATTATGAATAAAGGCAAGCAGATTTGGATCTAATTCTGAGCTTTTAAGGGAGTTATAGCTCTCAGGTTAGGGCCCAACCTGAGAGCAATAGACCTCCTCTTCTTTGTAGTGTTATTTGCCTTTCTTTTCAGCGCTTTGTTTCTTTGTTTTGACATGCATTTCAAGAACACAGTCTGCTGATTTGATTTCTTTAATGAGATTGAGTAGGATTAGCGTGTGGTTAAATCGCTTTCAGTTGCTTAGATTAGAATAGGAGGATTGTAATTCATTGGAGCTCCAAGAAAAGGTTGATAGTGCCTTCACTGCCATCTCAGTTTAGAGATTGGGGTGCAGTCTGTACCAACCACCAAAAAAAACAGTCTTTTACTTTCATGCAAGATGAAACACAGTCATTTTAATTATAGATCCATCCATGCACTCTGATCTTGAGCCATACTCCTTCATTCCAACTCCATGCACGACTTCTCTTCACGATTTACATTGCTGTTCATTGGTTTAATAGCACAGGTAGCACAGGTTAATGGATTCTCGTTTTTGGTGCAAGACATAAGCAATTTGTTTTATTTACACTGCTCAGTATCATTCCATTTCCTTCTTCTTCTTCTTAACCACGCCTAAAGCCACCTACTCGACCTCTGTTCAGCTCGTTTACCTTCCAACTCTTCCATTGCCCACGTAGCTCCATTTTCTTGACCTTTCATTGCTTCCATCCTTCTATCCACCAACCAACTTCGTGCACTCTTTCTCCATCTTATTTCTCTACCCCTGAGCCATCACAAGCTCCATCTCCATCTTACCTATCCACCCATACCGCTCCATCACTTCACCATCACCCAAAACTCCCACGGTAGAACATCCTGTAGAAGTTAGCAGACTTCCTGTAGAATTCCTAAGTTTCCTGTAGGATCCCCTGCAGACATCCTGTAGAAGCCTGCAAACTCGGTTGCCGAGCACCTGAACGTTGTGGACTTCTGTGGACTGATTTTAGGGATCCTTTGGGACCTCTCCTAGCCCTCCTGACCTTTCCCAAGCTTTCTCTCCCTTCGCACCACCTCTGCATAGCCAAACCCTAATAAGAAACAAAACCATAATCACTCCAACCACTTAAGCAAAAATACAAAAACAATGTTCTTTTCAATGGAAGTAGTTTAAGTTCATGCATTTCATATCACTAGCAGTAATGGAATCATTCCTAGACACTTGCACTCCCACCATTGCATCATAGAGATTAAGCTAGTCAGATTAGGGTTTACTAGGGTTTCCATGTTTTGGTTGGCTTTCAGTTCATTTTTGCAAAGTATATTAATTTCCTTTGAGATAGCCTTCGTCCATCATTTAGAAAGCTTCTTCTGAGAGCATATAGAAGTTGGCTTGAGCCCTAGTAGACTTGTGCCAGCGGACCAAGTGACAGCTGCGACAAGAGCTAGTACTTGTGCATACAACATCGTCGCTTCCAAGTTTGTACGAACTACCGGGTTGATAAAATTAGAGATAGGAAGCCCCAGGAGTTGTAGCATTATTGCTACAATACTGGAGCCCACCACAGGCCCATCAAGTTAATGTGGGTATCATCTATCTGTTCATTAGAAGTGGATGCTTCAGCATAGTTTTCTTGGAACGGAGGTCTAATCTCTGGTTTAGGGCTGGCCTTGCCAACATTAGGATTTTGATTTCTTCTAAAATTGGGATTCCTGATAGGATTATTCTGTGGTGCCTCCCATGATGATTTCCTCTCAATTGATTCTACTCTGTCACCTAATCTATGCATACCAATGATTATTGCATCTAATTTTTTATCCCAGCCTGAAGGCTCTTCTTTGAAGGTAGTCTTTCTTTCAGTTCTGGTCCTATTTCTCTTAGCTATCAAGTTGGCTTCTACACTAACTGCTATGTCTTGCATCTCAGCTAAAGTTCGGGGAGCTCTTTCTCTCAATTGGTATGCCATATCAGAATCAAACCCATCAGGAAAGGTGTATAGAGCCAGATCAGGTGGGGGTCTCAGATTTTGGGGGATAGCATTGTAGACATTGTTGAATCGAGCACAATAGTCTAAGACAGTTTCTTGGGGACCTCTTTTGATAGCATTTTATTCAGATAAAATATGGAGTGGATCCTTTTTCTTCTCCCATCTGTTGATAAAGGTTTGATACAGGGCTTCGGGGTCAGCTATGGAGTTTGCTGGGAGTGACCTAAACCATGATCTTACATTTCCTGTTAGGTTTTGCACAAAAATTTTCATTCTAACCCCATCATCATCTATCTCATAATTTTCAAAATAATCCTGCATTTTCTTAGTATGTTGAAGGGCTGAATGAGAGCCAGTACCATCAAAATATGATATTTTGGTTTGATAATCTTGGGGCATAGGCCCTGGATTGGCAGGTAACTGCAGTGGAGCATATCTATTAGCCATGTTTGGTGGGACAATAGGGATAACAGGAACGAATGGGATAAGTGGAGGAAAGGGGATGAGAAGGGTATGTGTAGTTGATGGAGGGGTTGAAAGGACACCTTGTGAAGTGGACGAAGAACTAGGAGAGTGTGGAACGGTGGTATGAGGATGTAGAGAAACCTTAGCAGGGGTTGGAATATTAGTTTGAAATCCTGCTTCAGAACTTGAATATGATAAAGTCCCTTCTGATTTGTGTTTCTTAAGGATTCTTGGAATCAAGTTTGTGTTTTGGAACTCAGGTGATGGATATGGATCCGGGTTAGATCTTGTATAACGAGTTTTCTTCTTAGGAGCCAGTTTCTGTGATTTTCTTTAGGAGAATTTTCTAAGAAGTATTGATGTTTGACAAGGACTGATCAAGTATAGCACAACTATATGGAACTTAAGATTGAATAAAGATCGACTGAGGCAGCTTTTATATACTCCTGGAAATGCAAAGCAGAGGCGGTTTCTAAGGCTGTCTGGCTGTCACTCAGGCTTTGTCTACAGTATTAAGAATCAGACAGGGGTTTATGAATTTCATTCAGGTCCCCAGTGGAGTCGCCATTTATGTTAACGCCCAGGTTGTTCCCTTTGACTCCTGAGGGAATACAGCCGGGGTAACCACTAACCAAGCTTTGGATTACAGGTTCTAGCCTACCTGTAATCAGAGAGGGCTCTCTCTTTTAGTTTTAACTTTGTTTTTTGAAGATTTTAGGCTAGTTATGAGATGAGAGTTTTGTTTGAATTTTTGTTGCAGGCTATTGTTCAAGGAAGGGCATGCAAATATCAAAGAGAGTTCACTCCATTGGGCATGTGGAGTCCAGAAATGAAAGTGTTTGATATATGTGATAAAGAGAGTTTCACTGCAGGACCAGATGGGTATTCATGATACAAACTTTGATTTTTAGACAATAAATAGTATAAATTACACTAGTAAAAGGCAGTTAAGAGTTCTTTCACAATGTAACAGAGAATAACAGACAAATCATAATCAGCAGCAAGTAAGAATTACTGAATAAAGACTTATCATGTGATTAGAGAAAATAGGAGCATTTAAGAATTCCATAGTTGCAGCTAACCCTGGAGAAAACATATTTAGTAGTAAAGATTGAGTTTAGGGTGTTCTTAGTGGACAAATCCTGAACTATTCCTTTTCTTTTCTACCAAGACTAATTACCATACATCACAGATAGATTATGCAAGAGATGAAACACAAATACAGTTAGAAAACACTTATTGTATCACGCCATAACACGAGAATCCTGCAGCAGTCAATAATTTCATCACATCAGGTCCAAGGCAAACTCATCCCTTTGGAAACCAACAGCTCCTTTGTATTATATCTTTCAGAGGATATACAGCCGAGTTCTCTTGAACAAATGAGTAACAACAACCCCCAATAAGCTATGCGGGGGTGCATATATACAAAATATCACAAAAATATCTCAGCACTGAGTTATTGCACAATAACTGCTCTTACCAACTTTCTAAGATATTTTTTACAAAATTAAAAGCCACTTAAATACACATACAACAGTTGTTTGTTGTTTGTCAGAGATTCTTGACTTTTGGCTCTATGGGCCATCTGAGCTCCTCGCGGTGATTTCGATTGCTTTTGCCTTTATGCTGCCGTTTTAGGGCAGTGCTGTATTCGGACAGGTCATCTGTGATGCTCTAGCTGTGCATGGTCACTGTCCACCTCATTCAATTGCTTTCCTGTTGCTGTGAAAACTTTTTAGAACAAAATTCAGACTTGATTTAAAGCAGAGTCTTTATCATATTCGTCCACCATTCATCAGTGGGCATTTGATGTCTCTGCATCTTGATCAGGGTCTCGTCTGCCTCTGTATACTTATAATAATTAGGGGGCACTTCAAAAAGATGTTTAATTTCATGTTCAATGAAGAATAAATTCTCTAATTTATCACAAATCTCTTGCCCTAAAGGTGGGCCAACTGCGTCTGGACTACTTGCTATAGCTGTCAACTGATTAGCTGCATAATTGTTGACCCTTTTAGCATATTGTTCATGGGACAACAGTCTTCCTACACTAGTCACTAGGCTGGGAAGCCCTCTGCCATGCAATGTTGTGATTTTGGTGGCAAAAGCATTGATTTCTGCTTGAATATCTTGGCACTTTCTTTCTAATGTTTGCACATAGCTTCTAAGGGTGTGCACCCTTTTGATTAACAAAATTGTATCAGTCCTATCCCTGATACCCATTGATGCCAATTGAAGGCCAGTTTTATTATTCAGGACATTGATCATCCTGGAAGCAATATCAGGCATACTTCCCAAAGAGGCTCTGGCCCTTTGGCTTTCAGCATGAGCCCTGTTCAGCGGATCCATTTGCTCATGGATTGTCTCTATGTATTACCACTGATCTGTGATTGACTGTCCAATTTTAGCCCACAGGATCTTCTTGACCTCAGTTATGACCTTGCTCATGGTGAGCTCCTTTTCAAGCTCTTTTATCCTTCTTTCTAGTGTCCTAACTTCCCTGGTCTTTTCTGCCACTTGCTGCTTAGATTTATCATATTTCTCATCTAGCTGGGCCAGCTTTTCTTTGGCATCCTTCAGCTCATTCATTTGGGTTTCAAGAGCTTGCATCTCCTTCATCATATCTCTCATACCGAGGCCTGGGGCTTGCTCTGCTGCTGCTTCTTTTTCTGTGGGTTGAGGCCCAACAGTTGAGGTACTTGCTCCTGTTGTTTGTACCAGGGGAGGACTTATAATTTGAGGAGGCTCCTCAAGATTTATGACTGGCTGAGAGGGCTGAGGTACCTGCTCTCCTTGTTTCTGTTTCAGGGCTGCCTCTAATGCACCCTCTGTTGCTACCAATCGTCCTTTTGTTTCTACTAATTGCTTGTGTAATGTCAGCAGCATGGCTGCTACATCTTGATCCTTTCTCTGCTGGGCAACATCTTCTGTTTGGGGATGAAGGGTTGCTGGAAGTTTGACCATCTTCCTCAAAGCTGATATATCTTCATCCTTTTTCTTCATTAGTGCCTGCACAACTTTGGGATCACTTGGGTCATACCCAAGCTCTATAATGATATCTTCCAAAGACCTAATCCTGTTGTCTTTGGCTTGAGAAGAAGCTTTCTCCAATTCTAGTTGGGCAGTAGTATTATGGAGAGAATTTTGCAGTTTGTGTGCTAGAAGTGTTTTATCCGCAAGAGTAGAGTAGACCATCTCACCCGTTTGCTTGTGTAGCTCTATTTGGTTCATTGGGTGGATGTCCTTTGCAAACACTTCTAGGTTGGTTCTGATGTAATCAGCAGCTGACTGTGGCTGCAGCAAGGCAGGCATGAAATGGCTCATAGTCATCTTCCCTTCTGCAATGTCATATGCGGACATGAGCCTCTGTTGGTTGGTGGGAGCCATCTTGAGCAAATTATTGTAAAGTTGGAGTCTGACTGGCTCATTCCTAGCTTTTATATCCATAAATTGTTTCTTGATTCCAGACTCTGCTCTTCTTTGTTGGCTTGAGGAGCTGACCTCTCCTCCAAGTGGTCTTTCTTGTTCTTGTTGGAAGGAACTGGCTAATGCTTCCATGCTAGGGGGGCCCATACCCATGGATGGTCCAATAGGAATCTCTTCTTCAGAAAAAGGGTTTAATATTTGCCTTTTCTCCCCTTTTTGACTTGCTGATGTAGTGAGGGGAGTTTCTTGCTGTCTGTCCCTCTTCCTAGTTCTCTCTTCCTTTATTGAGGTTTGAAGTACCGAGGTATCCATTGTTGTTTCCTGCCTTGGAGGCACACTTTCTTGAGCCTGTTGCTCTGTGGATACAGGGGCCTCAGCCATTTCCTCTTGTTGTTCTGCCTGTTCTTTCTGTTGTTCTGTTGTTGGGAGTGTCTGCTCCTGCTCCATTTCTTTTCCCTTATCTGTGCTAGTTGCTTGAGGAGTAGTTTGAGCTGCTTGCTGGGGAGCTGTAGAAGACGAGGCAGCTGCTCCAAGTTGAGTATGATAAGAAGAAGAAACATGTCCACAATATTCCAAGTCAGCTTCCTTCTCAAGTTTCTTTGCTTCTTGTTGTGTTATTTCCTCTTTAGAACTTGCCTCTTCTAGGGTGCCCTCTTTCCATCTTAATATATTTGCATATTTTTCAATATGAGGCAACCTGACATGATCATAGCTAGCCAACTTATATTTGACCCTTCTAAGACTAATGAAATGATTGGGATCATAGGGTATCCAGAGGAAACTGGTTTGCAACCCGAGGCACTTTAGGATCTTATCTGCTTCTTGCCATGCATCTTCTCTTTTATTATAAATAAATGGGCCTAGCTGGTTTTTGACTTTGAGTTGTGCCTTCTTATTTTTGCTGTGGAAATGGATCATGTATGCATTTCCAAATTGTCTAAAATATTCTAAAGCAAAAAGTCTCATAGGGACATATCTTGGTAGCCTATATGGGGCTAACTCACAACCATATATTCTGATCACTGCATGGTGTTGGTAAAAGTACCAATCCCCAATGTTGTAGGCCTTTGAGAGCTGGAGGATTCTTTGCATCTCATCTGTCAATCTTGGAGGAGGGGAACTCAACAGCAAGGACATGGCTGGATGGATAAAAAGGTCTATGAATTCACAATAGCTATATGGTGAAAAAGATATGTGATGAAAGATTGAAGACCAAAATACCACAGACCTTTGGTTCCCCTGGGCATCAAACTTCTTGAGAGTAATAGGGAAGCTATCAGGCTGATAAAATAGGAACAAGTGATAGATGTAAGAAGTGTATCTAAATATCTTTTCCCTCTCTAAATTCATCAATTGCTCATGAATTTTATTGGCAATGTATGTAGCATAATCATAGTGAACAGAAGGAGGCTTTCCAGGGGAGAAGACAGACATCATGGCCAGAATGGTTTCATCAACATCCTCAGTTGATCTGTATCCCAGGACATAACTGATCATATCCACAAGCATTTTGCCCAACTCATTGAGATATACATTTCCAATAGGAGGAGTCCTCACAGTTTGAGAGCCTAATTGAATGAATAGTTGATTAATCTCTATGATTTGGGCACTGGACAGCTTGCCTCCTTGCTTTATCAAGTCCATCATGGATAGAGGAGTCAATGGATTTGTAGTATGAAAGTGCAACATTTGATTTATGGCCTCAGGGGTGACATGGAACAAGACTGAGCCTGAGGGACTGAGGACAGCTCTCTGACATGGGTCATAGTTGACACTGCATCGATGGATTAAATCTGGTAGGATATTGACTTGAGGAAGATTGAAAATGGGAAAATTGGAGTCCCAAATCCATAGAATATCATTTCCACTGATATGTTTGGCTTTTAGCTCATTGATCAAATGAATATGATACTTGCTGTACTCTGGGATTACTTCTGCCATCTGGTAGTCTCTGTCAGCTAGGGGCAGCCATTCTAGCTCTCTTTGGGGGGCATTTAAAGGTGGAATGTTTAGAGCCACTGGTGTCTCCATGTGTTTGGTGCTCTTTAAGCAGATTTTTACTTGGGAATGTAGACAAATGCAACTTTGTGCGGTGAATTGAGGTAAAAAGGATTTTCACTGAAAATAGGGCATTTATGGTGTAAAAAGGGGCACAATTGGTCAGTCTTGGGGAAATCGAGTCACTTGCAGGTCAAGGAAGCTTGAGTTTCAGGGGAAAATGGCACTTCTGGGCATTTTTTACAGAGAAGAACAAACAGAACCGGTGCAGGAAGGATTGGTAAATACCTGGTCACGGCGCGATGGGTGGAGGTTTATCCAAGCCGAATTGTGGGCGGCCACGGCTTTAAATCAATTTCTGCAGGTTGGCGGCGAGAACGTCGTTAAATTTCATGCAGGAGGCATAACAGTCTTTTGGTGAAAAATGCGGAAAAACGTGATTTTTGGCAAAAATATAGGAAATTTGGCCTTTGGCGCGCTTTTCTCGGATTATGTCAGCATGACGTCATAGGTGGGGTCATGGTACAGAATGACGACATGGCGGTCTGTGAGTGGTCCAAGTGGACGGGGGACGTGGCAGATAGCTCGGGGCAATGGCGGGTCGGGCGTTGATGTGGTGCTGACTCGGCAATGGCGTGGAGGTGACGTAGGGTCGACTTGGCGGGCAGTAAGCGAAAGGTGGTAAGCGGTAATATCAGACCGCTTAGGGTACAGGCGCGGTATTGGCAGGAGGCCGCCCGATACAATTATATTGTGACGCGTGTCCAGCGCCCTACGTCACCATTCTAACAATTTCGGGCGCTAAAGTACTGCCATCGGAGGCAGCCCGATATTGCTGAGGACCGTCGGATGGGAAGGCCCAGATCCGACGGTTGACGGGAAGCAAAAGTGATAGGACAATACGGCGGGGGGCGGGCAATAAACAATTATATTTCTGGAAATGCGCGCCAGGAACAAAACTTAGGACAACGGCGGATTTGCGGGTTTTGCAATGTTTTTTAGAACAAATGGGTTTTTATTTATTTGTTGGTGAAATGCACTTGGGCTGTTAAATCAACCAGATGTTGATTTAATCCCGAAATAGACCATTTAGCATGCTTTTGCCTTTGCGCTAAACTCTTTTGTG
This sequence comes from Pinus tabuliformis, assembly GCA_031772625.1. NCBI lineage: Eukaryota > Viridiplantae > Streptophyta > Pinopsida > Pinales > Pinaceae > Pinus > Pinus tabuliformis. The sequence continues at coordinate 571,633,959 of CM062812.1, read as the reverse complement.
CTCCGACCCTTTGGGACTTAAGGCTATATTGCCTAGGGGAAGGGGTATATACATAATTTTTGGGGTTTTTTATATACAATAGTGTTATAATGATAGGGAAAAGGGGAACATAGGGAGTTAAGTAATAATGGAGTTAGTAGTTAGTCTTGGATGGGAGATATAGAAGAGAGGAATCAAACATTAAGACTTTTAGGGAAGAAACTTAGTTATGAGAGTAGATCAAAATGAAAAGATTTCTACACAAGAAACGTGGCTCCTTATGTAACCAGAATCAACAAAAGAGTTTGACTTCTCTTATGATCAAAGGTGATAGTGGGATGTTAGAAAGGGGTTTGATAGGGAATGATTGGGAAGTTAGACATGCTTCACCTTGGTGCTACAAAATTGCTGAATAGGAAGCTCTGCACTAGCCACCATATGTTTCCTTTGCTTAGGCCAGTGATATGAAAGAAATCATACTTCTGCAACCCCATATACCTACCCATTCTATTGCCTAGCATTTTTTGTTACTTCAAGGAGGGTGCACTTAGACTAGCAAACCCTCAATTTCTCTTTTTCTTTTCTTTTTCCATTTTCTTTTGATTTTCTATCTAAGGCTAGCCTTATTACTTCCAAGGCCCCAGATTAAGCAGTTGGGAACCTTCATTCTATACCTAACTACTGATCTGCAAAGATTGAACAGTTTGGACAGATTTCTTTCTCTAATCTACAACAAAAATTGAAATATGGCATGACCCAGCTTAGACTGTTAGATCACCCATTCAGAAGTAGGACATGCATCAAACAACTGTAGATAGGTGTTTTCCACAAAAATATGAGATCTTTGCATCACCAAAGTAGAGCATATTTGGCACTTCCCCTGCCAATCATGAAAAATGAAACCTATTGGTATAGGTAGCTAACAGATTGCAGATCTAGTTTACAGTCAGGGGGAGCATGATCAGCAAAACAAAGAATTAAGCATGGTCTCAAGGGGAGCATAACCCTTTGCCCTTGATATCAAAGGGGGAGAATGACGTTGAGGATCTTGAGGTTGCCATCAAGTCCAAAGGGGGAGATTGTTGACATTATGATTCTGGTTTGGCCCTATGGTACAGGTGTTGTACTTGATGGCAACTCACTCAAATCTAAAAACTCTACTCAAGCTCTCAAAATGATGGAAAATAAGAGGTTTGCAGGTGCATCATTCAAAAGGTGCGGACCCACAAGTTCTCTGTCCAAGAAGTGCGGACATACCCGCAGGTTCTCTGTTCATAAGGTGCGGTCCCCCAGTTCACTCACTCCAATGCAGAGAAGCGTGCTCACGTGGGTTTTCTTATGTTTGGCCCTTGGTATTTAGCCCGTCATTCATGATCCTATGGTTTTGGCCCGTGGTATAGGATCTAAATTGTTGAACCCCGATTTGGATCCCTTGTATTGGTGTTTGATGGTTTTGTCCCATGGTGTGAATAAGGGATTGACTATAAAAAGGGGAAGGAGATCACTTGGTGAGACACTTGTGAAATTTGAATATCTTAAGATCTGAAAGTTTGGGTGATTGGTTTTAAAAGCTAGATCTAAATCAAGGAGAAAATTTAAGGCGAATCTATTGATAATTCGTGATCTCTTGGGCGCATGATCAAATCTGTGGATCTGACTAACTATGGCACATTGGAGGACTGTTAATTTGGCCCTAATCAGAGGTTCACAGGCGATCCAAGGCGTGAGTGCGAGGGTACGCAGCACAGGAGAAGGCGCAGTGCGGGGGTACGCAGCGCAGCAGAAGGCGCAGTGCGAGGTACGCAACTCAGAAGAAAGCACGTTGTGGAGGTACGCAGAGGCACAAAAGGACCAGTGCAGAGGTACGCTGTCAAATGAATAGTGAAGGTGCGGATCTAAGCTGAGGTACACAGTTCAATATAAGGAGTAAGTGCGGTTCTACGCAGAGCAGCATAAGGATCCAGTGCGGATCTACGCAGTTCAGGCACAGAAAGACTGCGGATATCCGTAGGTTTATATTGGTGAAGTTGCGGACCTGTCTTAAAACATTTGTTGACTGTGTTTTATCTATTGCTGCAGAGTTCTGGGTTTAGATTTCTGGTATTACTTTTCTGTTTACATCATTCTGAGAAGTTGGGTGATTCATTGGTTGATTTTATAAGGATATTGGGTGATTTTCATGTACTTGATGATTATTTGATCTTCTTGGATCCAGTCTGAAAATTAATGAAACGTGGTCCTTAAAGAAGTAGAAGAGCAAAGGGGGTTGTAGCTCCCTTCCAGGAGAGACTGGAAAACGAGAGAGAGTTGTAGCTCTCTGCAGGTTGCAGCCTGCGTACTGGTAAAGGACTGCACCAGTACAAAATCCTTGTAAAAGAAGTTTCTAATTGAAAGAAGATAGAGACATATTGCAGCAGGTGGTTTTCACCCACATTGGGTTTCCATCTTATGTCTGGTGTTATTTGGTGTGTTTATCTATTTTTCTTGTTCTTGTTCATTATTATATGACACTGACATACAAATTAATGATCAATATCTGAAGAATAAATTAAAGTAAATCTGGAAGGCATATTGAAAAGAATTTGATAATACTGATTCACCGCCCCTCTCAGTATTATTTCCACTCTAGGGCTGTAATGGGTTAAAAAAACAGTTGCCAGAGGGAGAACTTATTCCACAGATTTGTATATAAAAATTGAGTTTCTTTTATGCCACATGTATAATACTCTACACCAAATAGCCCCCAAAGAGAGGAATACCTCCATAAACATTGGAAACAAAGGGCTTTAATGCTTAACATCCATCTTCCAAAGGCGCTTCAAGGGTAAATACTTCTGCAAGAAACACTTTCAAATATGTGTGGGCCCCAAAGTGGGTACTCCAACCTTCGTAGGCCATTCCAAATACTTGCATCTTCCTCCAAATGGTACTTTCCCCCAGCAATTGAGCAAACAAGTAAACCAAGGGACTGACCTTTTCCAACCTATTTTTAAAAGAACAAGCATCTTCCTTAAGAAGGCAATTGAGCAAACAAGTAAACCAAGGGACTGACCTTTTCCAACCTATATTTAAAAGAACAAGCATCTTCCTTGAGAAGGCAATTGAGCAAACAAGTAAACCAAGGGACTGACCTTTTCCAGCCTATATTTAAAAGAACAAGCATCTTCCTTAAGAAGCAAACCAGTCAACTTATTATGGAATTTGTTTCATTGGAGTGCTCCACCTATTGATGTATCTCCATTTGAATAGGTTCCCTTGCACACATCTCCATGTTATTGGTTCAAGGCACCCACACGTGGAGGGTATCTATTCAGATGATATACTAACTATTGAACCCTTTTTTTTTGGAATCGACCAATATGGCTGAAGCATCATTGCATCAATTGAAGGTACACAAGGATCTAACATTTTCAGGTTCTAATACTACCACATAACTTATACTTGGTTAGAAAGGTGTAGAAATATTCTACATGTGATGGCCTAGCCATAACAATACAAAGAGAAGATGACCTTCCTTTTACTCTCTTCCACCAACATGTACAATCTCCAAAGCAAACATTCAATCCAAGAATGCTCAGAACTTTCTTAAAAAACAAGGTAGATGCAATGGATGTTCAGAATTTCTCTTTGTTGTTATGTTATCAGATAAATTTTACAACATGGGGATGATCTTGCAACTCTAGCGGCCGCTGTTATATTGGTGGCAATATGTGTGAATGCTACCTACCCCCAGGAGAACTAAAAATGCTTCTGTCATGAAAAACTAAAAATTATATATGTAGGATGAAGTTAACAATAGTAAGCATAACTGATCATGATGCATAAAATGCATAAGAAAAAAATCCCCCATATGTAGAACATAATAAAAAGTACAAAATAATAGATGACAATGCCCAAAAGAAATTTGTGATACATTGCATGGAATGCCATCTGAAAATCCGTACTATATTTTTCGTTACTTTTCCAATGTCATTTCATTTTTGCTGCAATAATTTCCATGCACACATTTTTGGAAGAAAATCATGGAGCTAAAGTTAATGGTAAGCCTAAAGTGCCCTGTCAACAAGAGTTGGAGCCTTTATTTCAAAGGCAAACAACGCTTACCAAAAAAATTATATTTTAAACATGTGCTATGAATAACTAATAATTCTCGCATTATGCGTGGAGAATATCAGAAAGAAATTGTACTATTAGTTCCTACTAATTCCTTTGCAAGGGGGCTTAAGATATCATTACTATAAATTGACTCTATATGACTCTTGAGTTCCAGATAAATGCTCATTGGCTCAATTTGAAGCACCAATAACAAAAACATTTTGTTGCATCTTCAAAAGTACTTACAAAAATAAACTACTCTATGCACAACATGCCTCTTTTGAATTGGAGTCAAGATAGCATATTGACCACTCTGACAGTCTGAAATGTACTTGTCCTTTTCATTATTCTCCTTTTGTTGCTTGCCAAGAGTGGTGATCTTGAAGTGCTCTGAAAATAATTGACCAGGGCACAGAGGCATCCATTTAAGATAATTCGTGAAAGCAGTTCCCTATAAAAGTGATAGATATAAAATATAGACATATTAGATTTCACACTGTGAAGTTGTCTCTTTCTAAATTGAAGACACTCTAATTATTCTCCAAATGCACCAAGGCTATTGATAAAACAGAGACCCCACCTCTAAAATTGAGTTTCATCCCCAGACAGATGGGAAAAACTTGGACAGGTTGAAAGGGAGAGCATAAAACTCTTCACTTCTAGGATCGGTTTTGAATGAACGGAACTTATCCCACCAATTATGGCCTCTATCTTTCCTTGTTGAACTCTCCCCATATGTAGAGTGTTATCCAAAATAATGCTACGCTGCCAACAACTAAAGGTGGTGACGAGAAAATCACATTGATAATGTCATTGAACTGTTAAAAAATCCATTCAAAAATGTTTAAAGTTATAAACACTGAAGTTTGAAGAATGAAGGGAGTGTTGCCACAACAAACTGCTAGCCAAAAAATTTCAATTTAGTCCGTGAAAGAAGTTGTCAGAACCCTACCCATCGTCCATGAGTGTGGACTGGACCATGACCAGAAGAAACTGTAAATTCATTGAAGTACTATGGTACTGATAATCCCAAAAACAGAGAGAAGCCCAAGATGAACTTCGTCCTGAAACTATATAGATTTCAAAATTGAAGGAAACTGAGACCCCCACCAGCTGCTCATCAAGAATACAAAAAATTTCAGACATGAGGCAAAACCCAAAGAATTGTTGTTCTACCCTACAATTTTAAAGCTGCATCGTACAAACTGTCTGCCAATATAGGTACCCAATGAATTGTTGTTTTACCCTAATATGTTGAAATTTCATTGTACAAACTAAGTGTCTACCAATATGAGTTAACCTTAAGGTTTTATGCATACATCCATTATACATTATGGCAACAGCTAAGATACTACTAGTTGACTGACTTTGCAGCTCAGCACATAGGATTTGTGTACACCGTATACATACCAACATAACCAAAGAGGAGACAGTACACGGCAGTGACAATGGGTGCTGGAATAGAAGCAAAGATTGCTCCAAATTTGCCTGGAACACATTAACATGAAATTAGCAATGCAAAATCCTAGACTAGGGAATAAACCCCAAAATGAGAACAATATCCCAACTTGAGTTGATTATCACCAATAATAGAGAATAATATCATAAATCCTACTGATATCTGGAGCACCCTGCGACTCCCAACTCATGTCAACCCCAAAATACCAACATTCTCACTGCAAATTCCCAAGATAAGACAAATTTCAGAGCTAGTATTGCTAGAAATGGGTCAAGTTGCCTGGTTCTTACACTGATACTGTGGACCCATTTCCAGTTCCAAACATCCCATCCAATAAAATTCCAATACCCTGTAGAGAGGACCATTACATTCCATCAACGACAATGATACAATCTTCGAATTACCTAAAGCCATAAGGGTGAAAGCAACGAATCCATTTCCTTACCTGCCAGCCTATACCACGGCTGATGATAGATTGAGGGGGAGGTGTGGCACTTGCAAACCTTGAAACAGCATAGAATGCACCAGTAGACTGCAAATTTATGAAAGAAAAAAAATAGTAGTCAATACCCAATTTTGTTTTTAAATAGAAACCCATAGATAACTATCAGAAATGTCAACGGGATAAAGAAAATAAAAGAGAAGAAAGTATATATGATATATGGCAAACAGGCAGACCTCAACAAGAGACAAAAATGTTGCAGCCATCATTGCAAAAGACTGTCCTCCATCAAAAATAGGTCCTCCCCATTAAAATGGATATGGAACACTTAACATGCAGAATAATAAAGACCATGCTGAGGCTTTGCATGAGAACGTACTGTATGAAGTGACATGACAATTAGTATGCATGCTTCTTGTAAGAATGCATACCATTTAGCACCACTAACTAGTCTAGAACGCTCTGTTCGGCAATGGGCTTGGGTCTTTTGAGGGGAATGCTTGTATGCTCCACCTACAGTGAGAATATGTCATATGCCCACACAATAGCAACTGCAATTATGATGGCAAAACGCTCAAATAAATGCTTCTTACGAGTCTTGATATGTCGACCATACTGAAAGGGAGGAAAAAAGAGTTTAATCAGTTAGTTTCATTCTGCAACAAACTAGTGCCACAATCTTTCCAATTACAAATCATTTAATACAACAGATTTAAAAAATCATGGAAAGACTAGGAACAGGATATATGATATATATCTAGAGAGATACACTCTACAAGTTTACACATAATGGTAATTGGTTAATTCCTTACCTGTGAAAAGAAGACCAGTGCAATAAGTTGTGGAAGTTCTATTTCAACGCATTTCCCCACCTGTAAATAACATCAGAGTACAACACTTCATTTGACTTTTTCTCAAAAAAAAGAGGATATATTTTCAAACAAAATGGAAATTCAAATAGAATAGATATTACAAAACATACATCCAAACATAAATTTTAAGGCAGGTAATATGGATATCCAAACATATGGGTGTTTGGTGAACAGAAGAAATTCCAAGTTTGACGCGAAAAACTTATCAATCTATTGAAAATTGCAAAACTGGTTTCGATAGGACCCAAAACTTATTATTGTAAATGCAAGTTTAACTAGTTGAAAGTTAAAATAAAAACTAAGAGTTGGGCTATTAACTAATAGCTGAATAAACTGACATGATTTGGTTGAAGACATATCAGGTCAATTTTAGTGAGTTAAAGTTCATTAAATTGACAACACTTGAGTCAGGTCATTCTTATGCTAGTCACTAATACTTTTACTGCATGCAAATATTTCTGAAATACATTTGAACCAAATGAAAGGACTTCATCTATGCTAGCTACTCAAGCTAGAAAGTGTAGGAATTTACAGGGTAAGTTCCACAGAAAGAATACCAAAAGGACACCGCTCACAACCAGATCTCAAATCAATACACCAGTATTTTTGACGTGGTTAAAACCCTCAGAGTGCAAGGAGGGAAACAGTCCACGGCCTATCCCAATGTGGGTACTACAGGCAATTTATTAATCAAAAAATGAAAATTTACATAAGCTTCTCTCATGCATGGATTACCCGAACAATGACCCTCCATGCGCTTTAAATAGATCTCATGGACCAATCGGGTGTCAAGCCACGGATCAAGTGTCGGTAATACCGAGGTGAGAGTGAACCGTCGGATCACTACATATTGTGACCGTCGGATTGTAAGTTACAAAATGTACAACGGTAAAGAAACACACTTTACCTAACTATAACCTAACTCTATACTAGACCAAGTTGAACTTAACTATATCCTATGTGTCAGAATATCCTAACAGAAAGTATATCAGCGCAAGTAAAATCGAATCCACTGGATTCAAAAAGATTCAGTAGCTATGTCATTTAGTCATTATAGCTTAAATTTTCACAAGAGAAGTTTCAAAACAAACTGGAAATAATTCTTTTCAAAACTTACCATGATCCATTTGTGAAACAGTCCAACTCCGAACACTGCTTATTACTAATGTGATTAATATTAATAAAGATCGTACATAATATGCTATTGTGTTAAAAGTTTAAACCTTAAATATATATTAGACGATATAATTAGGAGTAAATCAAGACTAATCTAAGTCAAACATTTCTGAATTTTTTTTATTCGTAATACATTTCCCAAAAACATTTTCTGTTTCATCTAGTTTATGTAATATATTTCATCCTGAGTATCTGTGTAGAAGCAGGTGTTAAGTTCCAACCAAACTATCTGTCTAGAAATCACCTACGATGCAGAAAAGCACACACTGCTTCCATTCAAAAGAAGAGTCTACAGATATCAAATCAAAATATCTATTGCTTCAAGATAAATGAAAGTGCAACAGATGAACCTTGTTTAATAGAAATCATCATCAAGCCTGTAATTATCCAAGCAATATTGGTGCTAGTTAAGTTAGCTAGCATACTTGAGCAGGTCCTTCTGTTCCAAACCAGTTGTAATCACACTGTAATTTTGAGTACCCTGCAACTTTCCATATTAAGTAACAAAAAAAATGTTGGACTAGGGCACTCAAGCTTAGGAATTCTATACCCATATAACTCAAATTCAATTATGGCATTCATTGAAACTTGAAGCATATGAATTCTATTCAAGAAAATAGAAAATTTGTTTAATACGAAGTGAGTGCAATAGAGATCAGCTTCTGAAATAGAATTTGTTTAAGCCAAGTGAACATAACAGAAATGGTGCTCAGTGTCCACTTACCCCCGGGAACCCAAGTTCATAGAGCCCAAGAGCAACAAGAGTTACTAGCGAAACTGCCGAAAGAGGACAAAGGTACCTGACACGCACCATGCCATCAAGACAAAAAAATCAGGATCTACCGACTGTAAATCCTTAGTACATGTAGAAAATTTGAATGAAATTAGTTGAGAAAATGCATAGAGATCAAACCAACCTTAAAACAACAGCCCACGAACCACTGAATCCCAGGATGATTTGCAGTGTTTCGACTTCTTGAACCAAGATTGGATCTACTTAAATTTGATCGAATTCTACTTTTGTTATCATATATATGAATACTTCTATCATAAAACTGAGTGTTTGCAAGAGGTTGCATAGATTTCAGGGAGCCCATCTCCTAAAATAAGAGTAGAATGGGTACGCAGTAAAGAGATAATTTTGATAAACATGTGCCATACAAGTAGGACAACCCATAGTGAGATTGGAATGGAAAATCATACCATAAGGGTCGGTCAGATCATAAAGAGACCCAAATTAAAACTAATGCCATAGAGGTGGAGAAAACAGTAAACTACAGTGGGATTGGAATCGAAACTCATGCCATAAAGGTGAAGCTGACCACAGAGAAACTCAAATTGAAAATTATGCTATTAGAATGGGGCAAACAAAAGAGAAATTGGAATTTAAACGTATCCCATACAGGAGGGGAAGCCTAAAAAGAGACTTGAATTGAAACTTGTGCCATGCAGATGGACCAAATCATAGAGTGATTGGAATTAAAATCAAGCCGCAGAGGTGGAGGATACCAACTGCGGCAACCCAGAAAGATATTTGAATTGAAAGTTGTTTCATACATTGAGATGAACCACAAAGAGACTCAAATTGAAACGCATGCCATACAGGTGAAGCGAACCATAGAAAATAGGAATTGAAACTCATACCATACCAGTGGAGCAAACCACAAAGAAATTGGAAATGAAACTCGTCCATAAAGGTAGTTGAATTGAACTGCATGTTATACAGTCTACAGATAGGGTAGAGCACAGAGAGAATGGAAATGGAAATCATGTCACATAGGAGGGGTAAAACCATAGAGAGATTGGAATCCTAATCTTGGGATTTCCAGAGCAGAAGAGGAGTGCTTCCAAATTGGATGTCTAGTCACTCAATTTCAAAAACCTTTTCTGGGGCAAGTGACATAGAGATAATCCTTCAGGGAAACGTTTTTTTTAGGTATACATCCAAGATTTTATTTGGATAACTTTTCATTGCAGAGTTGATGCATCGTCATTTGAAGATGGGGATGGATTGACAACAATGTGCCTTTCAGGATGTGAAAGGTTTGTACGACCTGAATGCTGGACAAACTTTGCAGGTGACAAGAATTTGCCATGGCACACACAAACTATACTAACCTCATCTCTGCTATAATTGTACAAGAATCCACTGATTTTTTTCCTATTTGGGCCTAGTTCAGTAGTTGAAACGCAGGGCATTTTGGGTAATGGGGATTGAGTTGGAGGTCTTTTATCTTCAGAAATATTTGGATTGCCTGTTTTTTCTGTTGTAGCATTTGAAGCATATACTTGTTGTGAATATTATACAATGTCCTGTTAACATCCTCACACAAGGATGGAGGCATTCTTGTGACCTCTTTCCAGCATGAGGATGAAGAAACAAAGGCATTCTGGCTACCTCTTTCCAGCATGAGGATGAAGAAACAGAGGAGTCTACCTTCACCTTTTGAAAATCCCATAAAATAACCTCGTGCAAAAGCCCCTCTCCATCTTTGACCTTCCCACCTGTAACTAGAACCTGCAACCCACAGGTGAGCAGGTAAGGGAACATGTGTTTTTTCTTGGCCAGCTCTGGCAAGGGTGCAGAAATGGAAGTCCCATTTTCGATTGAAACCCATTATGACCCAGCAGCCATTGATGCCAATGATGATCAAACAATAGAAAATACCATCACAAAAAAACAAAATCATTGCCATATGTGGCCGCACTACCCACAAATCCTCGGGCATGGTTCCTGCAATACGCCATGACCTGTAAGTGGAATCATATATTTCCACTATATCACCTTTATGATCACGGGGTCGGCCCACGGCCACCACTTTGTATGCACCCAGCGGAGCCATCGAATCGATTTGTTGCATCCAGCAGAGCCACCGAACTGAAAGAATTGTAAATGAGACCATGGTTATAATACTGCAAATCAAGATTTAGTGTACTTGACGGTTAGTAACATGTAATGGTCAAAAAACATTTAATCATATAATAATCTATCTGACGATCAGGATTATGATAGAAAGGTAGTTGGGGGAGTTGATCTCAGAAGGAAACGCCTTACGGCATAAATATAAATCTCAATATACTTCACCATAATGATTTCAGAGTAACGTCATGATCCAAAATAATTTTGCTTCTCATTATCAAAAGATAATGTCCATTCCAATACATTTTGATCCTCTATTGTGCTCTCAATCTGTCCAAGTACACTACACTCTATAACGTAAGAATCTTTAAAGTTGACTTAGACACCTAGGTCCTCAATTCCTACTACAATCGACAACTTAAACGCTGCAGCTGCTTCCCCGATCCTTCAAGAACAATGACTTCGAAGTTGCACTACAATTTCCAGGAACTTGCACCACCAGTAATGTTGAGCTTATTTATTTCGCTCATTGAAGAAGCCATTGTGTCCTCATCAAAGGACTTTTGGAACGCAGAAAGAGATCATTGAAGGTATTATGATGGCCAAATGGAGATCATATGCCAAATTTACAACCCCGGAAATTTGACGTTCTAATTTACCCCAACAAAGCCCATAAGCTTTTGGCGCTTTGTCTCCCAGGGTTAGGTCTTTGGATGTTTATAGTTTCCCATTGCTTCTCAGTGATAAAAATGCCATCGATCCTAATTGTAACATTTTTCAGAGAAATGTAGCCACCACATCTCCTCTTAGAGATAAGCTACCATCATTCGAGCTAGTTTATTTCCGTTCTCCATGTAAGCATATTTCGGTTATTTGATATTAATGAATTGAAGTTTTATTTCTACTGCATCTCTGTGTTTATGTTTATATCTGTATTTTGTTACATTCATTCATAAGTCCAGATCAATGGTATCAGAGCGGTCTGCTCTTTCTCTATTTTTCTTTTCATGTCCCTAACGAGGTCAGGGTATAAGGATTAAGGGCTTGAACTAGTTGACCCTTTGCAAGACCAACCTTGAAAACCCCAACGACCTCCCATGGTAGAAGAAACGAAAGACGAGGGAGTAGGAGATCCTTTCAAAATATTGCTCCCAGAAGCCCTCAAGTGATAAAGGAATGCAGTGATGGATAACTTTTCCCAAATCCTTCACCAGGTACCCACAAGCGACACATCTTCATCTAGCAGCCACTCTAGAGGTACCACTCCTTTTAAGGTACAAGTTAAATTTGACATTCCCATATTTGAAGGCTAGATAGATGCAGATGCCATATATAGATGGTTAAATATTTTGGAAGGATATTTTTCAGTTCATGACTTTTCTAATTGGGAAAAGCTTACTTTTGGACTTCTCAAAGTCGCCACCCATGTCAAGGACTGGTGGGAAACCTATTGTGAACAAAAGGACGAGAGAGAATCCTCATTGCTTTTAGTTGCACCCACTTGGAATTATTTCTGAGATGCCATCAAGGAGCAATATTACCTTGTTGGGAGCTATGAAGATAAATACATAAAGTGGACTACACTGCGACATGGAAGGGACCAAGATATGTCAGAGTTCACAAATATTTTTCATACCCTTCGCACGAAGCTGGGTATCAAGGATCCTAAGCGGAATTTGGTACTCAAGTATCATTGTTGTCTGCACAAGTAAATCTAGGATGAGATGGAGTTCCTGGACATCTTCTCACTTGGAACCGCCTATCGATACATTGTCAAGGTCGAGCAGAAATTTAAACAAAAGAAGCAAAACTTTGGATCTACGAATTCAAAGTATGGGAAACACACCCCCAAATCACAGAATAGAGGAGAAAGTCAAAGCGTTATGACCTAGGACAACCCGTCTAAGCTGCAAGAAAAGAACAACACCACAAAGACAAAGAAGGACACAAGAAAATGGTGTGAGTTCCATAAGAGCCCCACTCACAACATAAGTGAGTGTCAAGCCAAGCAATCATTGGTGGGCAAGATGAAGGCTTCCAAATCATATGCATGTTCCAATTCTGAGTCAAAACCGATAAGGGGAATGACAAAGGGAAGAAAATTATTAATGCAAAACCTAGTGCCACCGTTACCACCACCAAGATCCAGAAGATTGAGCCAAAAGATCTAGAGGAGGGGGAGCGGCTCTTCCACTCACACATGTGGGTGAAGGGATCTCCGGCAGTGCATTGTTGACAGAGAAAACCAAAAGAACTCCATTTTAGTAGAGGTCATGAATTATTTAGGCCTATTGACCACACCACAACCACAATTGTACACCATCCGTTGGCTTCACCAAGGGCGAGATCTCCATGTCAGCGAACAATTTTGCCTTCCCTACAACATCAAGCCCTTCACATATGAGGTACTATGTGATGTTGGTCCTCTTGAAGTTTGTGATGTATTATTAGGCCAACCACACTCATGGAAACATCGTATTGTGTGTGAGTCTAGGTCTCGCAATGTCATTATTTAGTTGGTTAATAATTTATACTAGATGCCAGCACTACCTACCGCCATCTATTTGAAATTTGTGAAGAAATGCAGCAAGATCATTTCCCAGATCGGGAAATTTGTCTTCCTTATGATTCTCCATCAGAGCAAGAATAAGACTGTGGCCACATCCATAGCCTCCGAACAAGGATCCTACACATTGTAGCAATAGATGGAAAAGGTTGTGGAAGAGTATATGGATATGTTCACCTCATACACAAGGGTACCCCTACACTGTCAAGTCAAGCACTCCATTGATCTGAGCCCAAGCGCTCTGCTACCCAACGGACTAATCTACGAATTCTCTATTCTAGAGAACGATGAAATTAAGAGGTAGAGTCGGGAGTTATTGTAGAAAGGGCACATCAGGCCAAGTTCATCACTCTGTGGGAGGCCAATCATGATGGTACAGAAGAAAGATGACACCTTGAGACTCTGTATTGACTATCAAGCGCTGAATAAGATCATTGTCTAGAATAGGTATCCAATCCCACAGATCGATGACCTTCTAGACTAGCTCAAGGGGGCCAAATATTTCAATAAGATCATCTTGAAGTTTATTTATCACCAGGTACCAATTGAACCCTACGATGTGTGGAAGACTGCCTTTAAATCCAAGGAGGGCCTTTTCAAATGGATGGTCATGCCTTTCAGGTTAATGAATGCCCTTGCAACCTTTATGCATATGATGGAAAAAACCTTGTGGCCCTTTACCAACTCGTTCTTGGTAGTGTACTTGGACAACAACCTGATATTTAGTCAGAGTTGGGAAGAGCACATACACCATATCTTCCAAATCCTCCAAACCTTGCGACAACATAAATTGTGTGCTAATTTGGAGAAATGCACTTTTGGTATGACCCATAGTCAATATCTGGGGCACATCATCAATGAGTGGGGTGTGCATGTGGACCCAACCAAGATAAGAGTTATTTGAAATTAGTTAGCCTTAACCACTCTAACAAAGCTATGTAGCTTTCTAGGTCTTGCCAATTTCTATCGGAGTTCGTGTTGGGATTCTCTCATATCACTTGGCCTTTGTGTCAAGTCACCAAGGGTGGAGTGAAAGTGAAGTTCTTTTGGTATGAATCCCAACATAAGGCATTTATTGAGTTGAGGCATTTCCTCTACTCTGCACCAATTCTCACGTTACCAGGCCTACAACAACCATTGTAAATTCAGATAGATGCCTCCGATTATGCTATTGGTGCAGTTCTTACCCAACAGGGGCATCCAGTGGCATATCACAGTGAGACACGTTCATATATAGTTCGAAAGTATCCCACTTATGACAAAGATATGAATTCTATTTTGTAGGCCTACCAAAAATGGAAGCACTACATTCTAGGGAAGGAAACTATCATCCACACAAACCATCGACCCCTACAGTTCATATAGACACAAGGGAAGTTGCAAAATGATCACCATCAGAAATGGTCCAAATATCTGCAATAGTTCCTTTTAAACATCACGTACAAGAAGATAAACACCAATAATATTACAAACTCTCTTAGCCGACCATTGGTTATGGTGGTAACTACTGTGCTCAACTCTCATGGGCACAAAACTTCAAGGTGGTCACATCTTTATAAGAGCAATCCAAAATTCGACAACACATACCAGATGCGCCTGGAACGCAATCATGTTCTATATTTTCACCTTCAGGGCACACCCTTATGCCACTTGGGACACCTCTGTGCTCCTACAAGAGAACGTGCCAAGATGATTTGGGAGGTGCACTAAAATTGGGTCGCTGGACATTTCAACATAGAGAAAATAGTGGCAGCGTTGTAGAAGTATTTTTATTGGTCGAACTATCGACAAGATGTTAGGAATTACATTAGATCTTGCACTTCCTGCTTCATTGCAAAACAAACAATCAAGAAGCAAGGCCTATATACTCATCTTCCTACTCCTAGCCGGCCATGGGAATCCATCTCCATGGATTACATGTTGCACCTTCCTTCTACTAAGCATGGAAATGACCATGTGTTTGTGGTCGTCGACAAATTCTCTAAGATGACCATTATGACGGCCTACAAGAAGAGTATCACAACAGAATCCACTGCCAGTCTCTTCTTTGAACAAGTGTGGGTACATTTTGGGATCCCATATTCCATTATCTTAGTTCGAGATACTAGGTTCATGAGTACATTTTGGTCAAGCCTCTGGTCAATGTTGGATACCAAGCTCTCTAAGTCCATGACCTTCAACCACCAAACTGATGGCCAAACAAAGGTCGTCAACAAGATGATCGTGCACATTTTCCGCATGTACAACTCGAAGCATCCACACAAATGGGATGAAAGCCTCCCCTATGTCCAACAAAGCTGCAACAGAGCTCTCCATAGCTCAACTGGGCACAACCCCTTCCAGGTGGGGTTGGGATTGCAATCATTATGTCCCATTGATGTGGCCATACCATTTGCAATGACTCAAGAAGATTTGTCTCATGTCTTATCTGAAGCTAACCGAGTTAACAACTTCATTGAGCGCATTCAACACATCCACTAGCAGGTCCATGACATATTGGACAAAGATGATGCTAAGTAAAAGTAGTGTCATGATCAACATCGAGTGCCACACAAGTTCTAGGTGGGCGACAAAGTTTGGTTACATTTGCAGAAGGAGCGCTTTGCCAGGCCCCACCGTAAGCTTCGCCCATTCCGATATGGGTTGTACACCATCACGAACACTGCAAGGGACAATGACTTCAAGCTCAACATTCCACCGTTCCTTTCTATGCACCCAGTATTCAATATGGACTGGTTACGACCATAATTTCCACCATTACTCGACACATCAGACCTTGCAGAACAACTCACACCAACAAAGTTAAACCCATACTGCATGGAATAGGCCGAAACTGATCAAATCATGGCCACGCGGATTAAGAACACTCACCAACAGAAGATCAAATTGTATCAGGTCGTCAAAGCTAACCAACTCCTCCACCAAGTCAAGTGGTTCACGAGGGACTAAGTTCAGTAGAAGCTTCCCCATCTCATGGAAGCACTCAACGCAATGGGGACCATTTCTTCCTAAGGGGGGAGGACTGATCTAGGTGAATATTGGTTTCCACCCACCTCTTCCACTTAGACCCCCACCTTTGTTTCTTTTCATTTTCCTTAATTGTAGTGAAACATACTATTTTTGGCAATTTTTTGGGTCCTAAACTTTCGAAGCCACTTTGAGGGACTAAAATATGTTTTTAGGAAAAACAAAGAGACCAAAAATTTGCCAAAGTAGCTCACTAGTTTGTTTCCAGCCTCCTCTTCGACATTCTCGAAACAAGGTATTATGATAGCTAAATGGGGATCGTATGCCAAAGTTACGAGCCCAGGAAGTTGACATTCCAACTTATCCCAATGGGGCCGACAAGCTTTTCGCGCTTCGTCTCCTAGGGTTATGTTTTTGGATGTTTAGAGTTTCTCATTGTTTCTCAATGATAAAAAGGCCACCGAGCCTCATTTTAGCACAGTTCAGAGGCATGTAGCTGCCACCTCTCGTCTCAGAGATAAGCTATCATCGCCAGAGCTAGTTTATTTCTATTTTCTATGTAAGCATATTTTAGTTTTATTTATGTTGCATCTCTATGTTTATGTTTATATATGTATTTTGTTGTGTTCTTGCATAAGTCCAAATCATAAACATAAGAAAGTTGTCAAAGGTTTTCCTATGATTTTGATCTTATATACCAATGGTCTATTCTTGACAGGAAATGAGCCTCTGATGATCAAAGTAAGAGGGAGATGGCCTCCAAAGTTCGAAATGAAGAATCATGGCATGCCGAATTACTTTCTAAAGTTGGAAAAAGAAAATACGTATTGTAAAGCTATTTAAGAAAGTTGAAATGTGAGTCCTTGGACACTTCAATTGATTTTCAAGAAGCTACAAGGATATAGTATTGAACATGACTTGGAAACCAATAGTTGATTGAAGCATTGATGTTTTGTGTGAACAACTGTCCTTGTGTGTGTGTGTGTGTGTATATATATATATATATATATATATATATATATATATATATATATATATATATATTGCATAAAACTTGATTGATCCACTTCATACACATTGAGTTGCCACTGAGTATCCTTCGAGATATTAGCACGGGATAATTAATTTTTGGTCTAAGATATTCTTCCTATGATATGTCACTGCATGGATATTCTGATGTTGTTTGTGATTGTTATCATTGAGATGAGCACATCTGGGTGCTTCTTAGTATAAGATCTGCCATGATATTCTTAAGAATTTTGTATCTTTAAGCACGATCAAGGTTGAATGTGATGTTGTTGGCATAGCTAGCTATGAGGCAAGTTGAAGCAGCTCTTTGGAAAGTTGTTTGAGCAGGTTCTCGATGTGATAGGGATACATTGTGATAATATTGAGTGTGATCTGATTGGTAGAGAATTCTGTATATAGCTGGGACTGAGATCTCTTCATATATTGAGACAACACCGATGTACGAGACAATCTTAGGCTTGTGGTTGCCACCTATGTGAGAAGGAATATGAATAAAGTATCTTTTTTTTGTGATATATATATATATATATATATATATATATATATATATATAGATATATATATATGATTTGATGTCTTGCATAATTTTGTTATTATGACATGATGATTAAGTAGGTACCAGATATGAGCACAAAGATATGTTTATAATCTATAGAGAGTAGGAATAATCGAGAACATTGATCCATCTCCTCCCCCCTATCTGAGCTCACAGGGTGAGGAATTGAGATGAAGGGCTCCTGGGGTTGAGGAATATCTGGACAATAGGGTCGTAGATGTTTCTCCCCTATTTGTCACCCACAGGGTGTGTGTGATCCTTGTCTGTTTTGATAAGTCATGTATCTTCCCCTATCTTGGTCTATGTAGAGTACACCGTAGTTGGCATCATACCCACATGTTGGGCTTGTTGGGATTATCCCTCCCCGTCTGACCAATAGGTTGAGGAGGCTTGGAGGAGTGTGATCCTTACCTTTGGTATGTCGAGTATCTCACCTAAGCTCAGATTATGATGTAGGTATTCTACCACGTGACTTTTGAGGGTCATTGTTGGGAAGATTAATGATCCACAGGATGGTTGTAATCCTTACATTGTATCGCAAGTGGTATCTGTCACACGGAATCAGTCAAGGGTGCGGACACAGCTGACCTTCCTAGAAGTCTAAGACATTCTAATGACAAACAAAACAAACTAGAGCTATCCTTCTCTAAACATACATTATGATATGAGAAATCAAGTGTTTCGTTCTTACCTCTGTCCAAACGCTGTTGTAGAAGTCCAAGCTTTGTTGATCCGGATGAGCTCCTCCCGTTCTCCAAAACCTGCAATCATCAACAGTCAAACAATTAAATAGCACCTGATTATAACATAAAACAAAGCATATTCAACATATAGACCAAGGAGTACATGAAATAACCCATTAACAACAAGCTATTGAGAAGAATGGACCAATTTGCATTAAAGGTAATCAAAAGGAACCATTACAACCTGAGCCTTGGTGTTGTGCAAGCTCCTTCCAGGGTCCACAAGAGTCTTCCTCTACTTTGACAAAGCTCACCCACTTCCAAATAGAACAAGTAAAGATGACAATCTCTCCTCACAAGATTCTAAATGGGAGTCCTAATTCCTGCAGCATTTACCCTTAGAAATCTATAGCTTTCAACCTTCTTCCTTCTGGCTCAATGCCTCTTTTTATAGTGCTCAAGAGAAAGTTAATCAGGTCCACCATCAATGGGATAGTCCCCTCTTTGGATGGGATCACTCCCTTATTGATGGGATAAGTTCCTCTTTGATAGGAGTGCATGAACCATCTGGAGGCGCTCAATACACATCAAACAACCTTCTAGAAAGCTCTAGAAATGACCACAAGTAAGTTTTTGAAGATAAAACTCGCGCATTTTAACCTTTTCAGAGGGACGCACCTGCCCCTTTAGATACAGAGCGTCCTTGGACGCAGACCTTATGAACAAAAGGTGCGTACCCGCAGGCAAGGCTTGAGAGAACCTCCGTACCCAGAGATAAACATATTTATAAAGACTTTCTCTCTTTCTTGGAGTTTGACATGAATAGTTGAGGCATAAGACTTTCTCAAGAGGGTAGTATGACTGTTGATAGAGCCATACCGACTGTAAATAGCCATGGTGACATTTTTTAGTGTAACAGATTGCCCCCTAAAGTGCGAAGCCTGGAATAGATTAGGGTTTTGTATTATCTAGGAAGGGTGAAGCGCTTTATCATTTCGAGGATTATCTCGTGGAGAACCTGGTTGGAACCTGCAATTTTCAACACAAAATACATGGATAAGATAATATCATCACTGAGGTAGGCATTCCCATACTCAGATAAAAACTTTAACTAACAGACTAAACTACTCTGATACAGAAATGATCTTGTAGTACATCATAATCATAGACTGTTGTAGACACAGTATGGGCGCAGCCATCTATTTATGATTAGTCTACTTAGATAATGAATACAAAACTCCTCGCAGCCTGGATGGTAAAGATTTGATCCAGGGTCTTCATTCCTACTTCTCGAATTGGTACGATTCTAGCCATGCGAATAAATGAGTCGATGTCGAACATGGTAGAAACCACTTGATTACCAGTCGATGATGTGAACTGTTAACAAGCGTGAGAGAGACCACCAGTAATGTCAATGGTTCTCAAAGTACCCAGTACAATCCATGAGATGTGAATGAATGAGTTGGTGTCGAACATTTCACGGAATCCTTCGATCGAAAGTCAATGATGTAAACTGACGTCAAAGGCGAGAAACCTGCCATTGATGCATGCAGACTTCAAGGCACTGACGATTTCTAAGTCATCTCTCTAGATAATGTGCTGATGTCGATAGAAAGAGACTCGTTGCAGGCAAGCCCACAACACGAAATCATTGTTCAAGTTGAAGAAATATTGCTGTAAGGACTGACTCAGGGATGGTCAAATGGATGACAAGTATTTTGCAGATGAAAGTTTTGTTTGCAGACCTCTTGAACACATAACGACACGACAGATGGTTTGGTGCTAAATAACTCAAAGTTAATCCCCAGAACCCGGTTGAAGACTTTCAAAAGTGGTTTGATTGACTGTGAGGTAAAAGATTTCCCAACCCAGGTGAATGAAAAGTGTCGTGTCCAAGAGTGGTAATAAAGTTTCTTTTGAGACAAAAGGTAACAAATAGGCTCATTCTTCTCTCTTTTCCCCCGCCATTTCTGGCAAGTACCTCTTTATTTTTAACAAGCTTGAGGAGGATAACATATGCTTGATTATAAGCTCATCCTTCGGATGAGTCCAACCCAGTTTTGATTCGAACCCTAAGAAGGAGTGGTTCGTTCCTGTTTGTAATTGAACAGGTCCTTTACTGTGAAATGTTTAACGAGCCCAGTATAGGAGAAACTCGGCGTTTTTCAATTTTAGAGAGTCTGAAAAACTTAAGAAAACTCCAAGTTGAACTTTTTCGTAAATTTGTGTCCCTCAAGCCCGAAAAAGTATAAAATAATACCTGGGGGAACCGCTTGATCTTGCGACCAAGGAGTACTTTCATAGTTAGTGTCACTGACCTGAAAAGTAAAAAGCGATCAAGGACACGTCGTTTTATTTCCGTATCGAGTTTGAAACGACAAAAACACGGCAATCTTTTCCTGATTTTACGGTCAGAAAAGAGCTATAAGGGGACCGTCTTTTAATTCCGTTTTAACGAGTGTAAAAGAAACGCTCGGCAATCTTTTCATGTTTTAGGAGTCAGAAAAGGGCTTAAAAGATGACTCTAAGGTTTCACTTTTTCATAAGTTTTAACGAGTTCGAAAAAATGATAAAAATGTACTCATATGGCCGACTTTCAATTTAATTTACGAGCAGGAAAAGACGAAAAGAACTCGGCATTTTCATTTGTTTTACGAGAATGAAAGATAGCAAAATAATCTCGGTATTTTCATGAGTTTAACGAGTCTTGAAAATAACTGAAATTGACTCGAAATAGGTTTCATTTTTACAAAAGCTTGAAACAGATAAAAAACTATGCTTCAAAGTAGTTTCATTTTTACACAAGCTTGAAACAGAGAGAAACTGTGCTTGATGCCCCCTAAGCGTAACTGCTAGAGTGCCTTGAAACAGAGAGAAACTATGCTTGATGCCCCCTAAGCGTAACTGCTAGAGTGCATGCCCCCCAGCTTCATTTCATTCAACCAGCTGGATGAAATGAAGGTTCATGAACAAGATCATTTGAAAGACTCGACCTAAAACTGTAAGAAAATTATGCAAAACTAAAATAACTAACCTAAACATACAACCTAACATCTATGAGGTCTAGTCAATCTCTCGACTCAAGTAGAGGAGGATTTGTTTCATTTTTTAACGAGCTTGACACAGGAAAAGAACTATGCTCGGATTCAGTTTCATGTTGACGCAAGCTTGAAACGAAAAACTATGCTTGTTATAAGTTCACATGCCCCCAGCATAATGACGCAAAATGAGGTACATGCCCCCCAAGCTTCATTGCATTCAATGAGGTGGATGGAATGAAGCTTTACTTTCAAGATCTTGGAAAGACTTGTGGGAGTTGTTTCATTTTTTAGTGAGGTTGACACAGGAAAAGAACTATCCTCAAAACCCTTGTTTCATTTTTTAAACGAGCTTGACACAAGATAAGGAACTATGCTCGTAACTACTCTCTACAATCTACCTAACAAAAACTCTACTCTAAAAACCTTGATTCATTTTTTAACGAGCTTGACACAAGACAAGGAACTATGCTCAAAAAGTTCGCATGCCCCCAGTATAATGATGCAAACCAAGGTACATGCCCCCCAGGCTTCATTGCATTCAACCGGCTGGATGAAATGAAGGTTTACTTTCAATATTTAACTTGAAAAGGGAGTTGTTTCATTTTTAAAGAGGTTGACACAAGAAAAGAACTATCCTCATACCTGATTCATTTTTTAACGAGGTTGACTCAGTAACAGGAACTATCCTCATACCTGATTCATTTTTTAACGAGGTTGACTCAGTGACAGGAAGTGTCCTCAAAATCCTATTTTCTACAATCTACCTATATAACCTAAAACCTACCTGCTTCATTTTTTTAATGAGGTTGACTCAGTAAAAGAACTATCCTCATGTTAGCCTGTTTCATTTTTTAACGAGGTTGATACAAGAAAAAACTATCCTCGTACACACTGATTCATTGTTTAACGAGGTTGACACAGTAAAAGGAACTTTCCTCGTACTCACTGATTCATTTTTTAACGAGGTTGACATAGTAAAAGGAACTTTCCTCATTCCTGATTCATTTTTTAGCGAGGTTGACTCAGTAAAAAGAACTTTCCTCACTCCTGATTCATTTTTTAGCAAGGTTGACTCAGTAAAAAGAACTTTCCTCACAACTCCTTGTTTCATTTTTTAATGAGCTTGACACAAGACAAGGAACTATGCTCATGACTCCTAGTTTCATTTTTTAATGAGGTTGAGCCTAGAAGAAACTATCCTCACAACGTCCAATTTCATTTTTTAACGAGGTTGAGAGAGGAACAAACTATCCTCGTACTCACTGATTCCTTTTTTAACGAGGTCGACACAGTAAAAGGAACTTTCCTCGTACCATCCAATTTCATTTTTTAACGAGGTTGAGAGAGGAACAAACTATCCTCGTACACACTGATTCATTTTTTAACGAGGTTGACACAGTAAAAGGAACTTTCCTCACTACAACCTATTTCATTTTTTAACGAGGTTGATACAGGAAAAAACTATCCTCGTACCTGATTCATTTTTTAATGAGGTTGACTCAGTAACAGGAACTATCCTCATACCTGATTCATTTTTTAACGAGGTTGACTCAGTAACAGGAACTATCCTCAAACCCTACTTGCTACAATCTATCTACATATCCTAAAATCTAGCTGATTCATTTTTTAATGAGGTTGACTCAGTAAAAGAACTATCCTCATAAACTGATTCATTTTTTAACGAGGTTGACACAGTAAAAGGAACTTTCCTCGGACCTGATCATGGCTTCCAACTGGAAGAAAGACATGTCAATGGACACACCTTGATCATGGCCTCCAAGAGGTCTTCATCAGAAGGAAGAATACTCTGGAAGGAACACATGTCAAGGGGCTCAAAAGGGATAAGAACATCGTGTTCAAGTAATCCCATAGAGTTTTCCATGTCAATTACCGGATCTAAATCAAAGGAAGATGAGCAATCAATGAGAGGCTCACTTACATTGGTAACTGAAAACATGGGATCAGTTGCCACATAATTAACCCATGGCATGGTAGATACCACTTTAGAATCAGGAACATTTAGGGGTGTCAGATTATTGGTAGTTGAACTAGGGAACGAAAGCTGGTCTACAGTCACAATACTGCCATTGTGAGGGAAAGACATCACGCGAAAGAGTGTTGATACGACAGCTTTCATTGCATAAACATAGTCTCGCCCAAGGAGTAAATTGAAATCCAAGGGACCTCGAACTACCATAAGATCAATACAAACAGTTTTACCTTCCAAGGTAATAGAAAATTTAGGAAGGATCCCTAAAGGTTCACTAATGGTTTTGTTAAAATCTTTCAGATTCTGCGTAATAGGCGCAAGCTGAGGGAAACCCAAAGCTTTCCAAACAGTTGAGGATAAAATACTAACAGAAGCACCTTCATCTACCTGAGTACGATGTATGTCCCTACTACCAGCCTTAACAATGATTTGGAAAGGGATGGAGGAAGGAAGACGAGGTTCTGTCAGTCTATTCCAATCAAAGGAAAAGACCTCACTACTTGGAGGGGGTTCTGTAGAAATAGGTGAAATGCCCCCGGGCATAGAAGAATCTGATGTAACAAGAAGAACCTGAGCAGTATGAATTTCACTCTCTAAAGGGAAAGTGGGATCGACCGAATGTGAAATTGAATCGACCACTTGATCAACTAATGGATCATCAACCTGAGTGACATGAGTTTCACTCTCCAATGGGAGAGTGTGATCGACTGTACTTGAATTTAAATCAATCATTCCGTCAGTTGACGGTAGGTTGGGAGAAAGTTTACGGTAACGAGTTGGAAATTCTTGCTGTGGAACAGTAAGGTTTTCCAACAATGTTGAGGCTTCATCCATGTGAGGGCAAATGTGAGTTTGATGACTCCCTTTGCATAACTTACAAGGAAACCTAACTTTACCCTTTTTCCCAGGAACCTGACTATCACTGGTTGATGGATCAATGGAAAGTTGATGAGAGTTTTTTTACCATACTTCCAAGACCTTTGGAATACCAGGACAATTGACAAGGAAGTGGTCACCCTTACAAAGCCTGCAAGGGTATTTGGGTTTACGGTGCATGTCGGAATTTTCCTCAACACAACTAACACTTACAACCATGGTTGGTTGGTTGACTTCTTTTTTATCTTGCTTCTTCTTCTTTTTCTTCTTCTTCCCTTTCTTCTTCTTCTTAACCTCCTGGTTACTAGCATCAAGGCTTTTACCAGGCGAAGAGGAAGAAATGGAGGAAGAAAAATTAGGTGAAGAAGGTAAAGGGTCAACAGAAAGTTGGTCATGTTGAGATGGTGAACTCTGTTGAGGTGAAGCATCCGGTTGAGGTGGAACAATTGGAGTATTTTGGGCCAACGAAGTTGAAAATAACCATATCGGTAAACCTATTGTAAATCCAGGTAATGACAAAGTAGCCAGATAAGGAGGACCAACATTTCCAAAGTAAGGAAAAGTACTAGGATTCTCATTAGGAGGGGTTCCTAGGTTGATAAATTCCGGAACATTTGCCATTATATTCAACTTCAGTGAATTTTATTAACAATCTAAAACTAAAATTAACAATTCACAATTCACACCTAACAATTAAAATTCACAATCCACACCTATGGTCTCTAAAAGTAAAAACAAACAAATTAACACGCGCTATCAAATCTAGGAGTCAAACCACACACAAACAGTATTTTTCCGGACCAAAAACGCTAGTTGGTGATGAAGCCCAACCTCGCTGGATTCAGTACAGAAATGGCGGGTGGAACAGTTACGCCGACAACCTGCTTAATGAATAGACTGGACCAATTTCCTCCACTTTAACCGTCTCGAGTGAAGTGAACCCCCCAGAAAATCCAAGTGAGTATACCCGACGTCTGCTCCAGGTACAGTGGGACCTTCCCTCCACCGTCACCTTGGGTAGAATCCTAAAGATTATGGTCACTAAGGTTACCAACGGCCATAAGTACACCTGGGGGAACAGTCTAAACTCCGACAGCACGCAAGGGCAGAGTAGCAAGCTCAATCCCCTTACCGGCTCCTTGACAGTAATCCAAGGTTTACCGATAAGTGACCCCTGGCTCCTCGACAATGGTTAATCCGAGGTTTACCGTTTGTAATACGTACTGTCTGGCGTCGTTCCCAACGAGGGGGAATGATCCCCTCACTGGTTCGGACACGAGCTCGTGCTTCTCCTTTAAGAGGAGCTTTCCCAGAGTGTAAATGTAACAATTGGATTTGATTCTATCACAAGATCGACTACTTGTTTGGTTTTACTGTCTTGGAGAGTTAAGTACTCACCTACTCCAAGACACTAGCCTAAGCTATGTTGGTGCTTCAGAGCCCTAGAAATGTAAAAATTACTAGATGAATTTTAATTAAGCGCTGTGTTATTAAGGCTGTTATTACTCAAATGGGTAAATGGATACGAAACCAATGGTGTTATGACCTGACTCAACTGAATGCAATCGAATATGATAATGTAATCCTTTCAATTCGATGAATCCTACCTAAAGTAAGGAGAGAGTTTCCATTCACTTCCAACAATGCAAAAAATTGATCACTAGGAGAAAATATAACAAATTCTCTAATGCACTAATTTCATCAAGAAAAACTAATGCAAATCAATTCCAAACCATTTTTTATTTTATTTTTGTGTAAATTCAAATCAAAGAAAGCTGATCTAAATCTACAATTGATTTTTCAGAATGTAAACTATGCAATTGTAATCTATGCACAATTCACTTGAAAAGTATGCAAATGTAATCTATGCACATTTTTCATTCATATTCCGAAAATGAGAACTCTAATTATGCAAATGTGATCTATGCAAGAGAATTCTCAAACACAAGATGATTCTAATGTGATCTAAGAACCAATCAAGTGCAAGTCGAGAAAATTGGGTGAGAGTTCCAAAGATCAAAAAATAAAAACACTCAAAGGCGATTAACACTCATACACAATTTAGCCAAACCTCCAAGTAATGACCAAAGGAAATCAAATTAAGAATTTCTCAAAAAAGAGACTCAAAACACCCAATTGATGAAAGCTTAAAGCAGGAATGCCAATGAAACAAGCTTAGGTGAAGATTTATGGCAGGTAACTAGTGGATCTGGGCAGTAAAAACTAAGAAAAAGCAAAATCTAAGAGCAAAAATGCAAAAAATGGAATTTTCTCAAATTTTAGCAGGGGACGCAGGCAACCCGTTAAGACAGGTGCGGGCCCGCACTGTGCACAGAGCGACAGTGCGTCCAGGGACGCACTGTGCAATACTCAGAGGGTGCATCCTACTGGAAAATTCAAGAAAAACTAAAATGAAACTAACCCTAAGCTAACCCACCCAAAAACAAAGTCACAGAGCCAAAAACCAGAAAAATAAACCAATTTTCTCAGAGCAAAGTTCACACAAAGGAAAAGACTTTTCTCATCAATGGAATCGATTCCCCAGCGGAGTCGCCAATTTGTCACACGGAATCAGTCAAGGGTGCGGACACAGCTGACCTTCCTAGAAGTCTAAGACATTCTAATGACAAACAAAACAAACTAGAGCTATCCTTCTCTAAACATACATTATGATATGAGAAATCAAGTGTTTCGTTCTTACCTCTGTCCAAACGCTGTTGTAGAAGTCCAAGCTTTGTTGATCCGGATGAGCTCCTCCCGTTCTCCAAAACCTGCAATCATCAACAGTCAAACAATTAAATAGCACCTGATTATAACATAAAACAAAGCATATTCAACATATAGACCAAGGAGTACATGAAATAACCCATTAACAACAAGCTATTGAGAAGAATGGACCAATTTGCATTAAAGGTAATCAAAAGGAACCATTACAACCTGAGCCTTGGTGTTGTGCAAGCTCCTTCCAGGGTCCACAAGAGTCTTCCTCTACTTTGACAAAGCTCACCCACTTCCAAATAGAACAAGTAAAGATGACAATCTCTCCTCACAAGATTCTAAATGGGAGTCCTAATTCCTGCAGCATTTACCCTTAGAAATCTATAGCTTTCAACCTTCTTCCTTCTGGCTCAATGCCTCTTTTTATAGTGCTCAAGAGGAAGTTAATCAGGTCCACCATCAATGGGATAGTCCCCTCTTTGGATGGGATCACTCCCTTATTGATGGGATAAGTTCCTCTTTGATAGGAGTGCATGAACCATCTGGAGGCGCTCAATACACATCAAACAACCTTCTAGAAAGCTCTAGAAATGACCACAAGTAAGTTTTTGAAGATAAAACTCGCGCATTTTAACCTTTTCAGAGGGACGCACCTGCCCCTTTAGATACAGAGCGTCCTTGGACGCAGACCTTATGAACAAAAGGTGCGTACCCGCAGGCAAGGCTTGAGAGAACCTCCGTACCCAAAGATAAACATATTTATAAAGACTTTCTCTCTTTCTTGGAGTTTGACATGAATAGCTGAGGCATAAGACTTGCTCAAGAGGGTAGTATGACTGTTGATAGAGCCATACCGACTGTAAATAGCCATGGTGATATTTTTTAGTGTAACAGTATCTCACCAATTTATTGCATCATGGGATGGTTTTGATCCTTGTTTCGTAAGTGGTATCTTATCCATTACTTGAAATCGGGTGAGAGTGTCTTGTAGGACCTTCCTCATTGTCATTTCCGATTGTGATTGTACTCCCTGATGTGGTTTCAGGTTGAGATATGATTCTTGATTTTTTTCTTTATTGAGCTAGCCTCTTCGATGTTGATTTAGGTCGTAGATTTGGATCCTCGTTGATGTTTCTGGGTGGTACAATTGGGCTCCATCCTAGTAGTGATTTTAAGTGATAATAGTGGCTTCCCAATGAACAAAAGGTGGTAGCTTAGGCTCCTTTCTGATATCAAATTATCCTTCTTTTAGATTCGAGAATGTTCAACACATGAGCAAGTACAATCAAGAGACAAGAAGAGATGAGCAGAGAGGAGTAGTGATGACGTTTAATGAAGAGGTACTTGAGGTTGGATATGATTTGATGATAGGATTCTTGCGATGATTACATGATGCAATTGGAATTTCTCCCTAGCTGATAGGAAATGTTAACTTGGTAGCTCAGTGACAAATTCCAACCATGGGATGAGATTCCTCTTTTTGAGAAGACCAATTTTGACTATTGAAGCGCTCAATTTGGACAAGGGAAAGTGTATTTTTGAATTAAATCTCACATGTGCATATTTGATCAGGTTAACCCAAAAGAAAATTGGACACCTTTTGAAGGCTATAAATAGAAGTGACCTCAACCTCATTTGGACATCATCATGGAGCATTCTTTGATTCTCTTCTTTGGTTTGGCTCGCACAAGTATTTGGAAAGTTCACAAAGATTGGTTGGCAGAGGTCCGAAATTGTAGGGTTTGAAGCTCGCATCTATGTTTTTAGGGTTTTGGGTCTCAACCGCAAGCATGTTAAGGAGAATTTTCGATTGCAATCACAGGCATTTTATGGAGAAATTTCAACTGCAATCGCAGGGATTTTATGGAGAAATTTCAATTGCAATCACAGGCTTGTCATGGAGAAATTTCAATCGAAGCCTTTCAGTTGCATGCATGCCACATATTCCTTGCGACTAGGACCTAAAGGTTGAATTTTCAGTTCATTAAACTTTTCACTCATTGACCACAGAGTTCGGTAGTCAACTACAGACAGTGAAAATTGATTACAGGTTCCTAAATCAGGGTTTTTGATTATTGGCATTGTTGGATTCATCTCTTGGATATTGTGTATTCGATTTTTCTGGATAGGTTTATGATGAAAGATATGAAACATTGTACTCTCTCTTTGCATAATCATTCAATGACAATCTAATAAGAAGAAGAATTTGAAAGGGTTTTCCCCATAGTGAGTTTTTCCCTGGTCTCCGACCAATCTTAGGTGTCTCTATTTGTGAATGTTTTTCTTCTATTGTTCCTTTATGTTTTGTTGAATTGATGATGTTGTTGTTCTTTCTATTCAATTTCATATGTTGTTGAATAATGTTGTAAATCTGAATAATGACATGATTGTATGGGGTGAATTTAATATTTTTTTTCAACGAAAGAAATTGTGCCTGGAGCAGCTCTCAGGCATACACAATCATGCCCAAGATTGGACCACTTGACCTGTGGGGACCAAACCACCCCATCTAACTGTTGGACCACATCCTTAGGACTTATGGGATGAATTTAATATGCAAATGTTGAAATGCAATCATCAAAGAAAATAACAATATAGCCCTAAGAAAAATTAACAAATAAGGGACTACTAGAATCTCAAATGTAATCTATAATGATCATAATACCTCTAATTAGTATTTCTTGTAACATCCTACCCATGGGCTCTTGTGTTATTTATCAACAAAAATTCACTCCCAAGAATTCCATCCTTGTTCTTAGTGCAAATATAGCTCATCCAACCTATTTTCCATAACTAGTATGGCTGCTGCCCTTTCTCAACACCCAAATTTCCTCTTGATGTTCAAAAATTTACTTCTAAGATATCCCCTCTCTCCTACTTGAATTTTCTTTACTTTCAACCATGCATGGACTCTCTCATTTCCTAAGAAGTGTTTGTACTTGGCCCATTCTTTCATAAATTCACAAGATGACCTTACCTACCCACAACTTGCATTCATTTAATGATTGGATTTTGATAAGTCAAATGAAGATTAGATGGTATAATGCTAAATTAACTTAGGCATGAAAATATTGCCCTTGGACACGCTTTAGCCCTTCTCTTGTGAAATCATAGCCCCCAAATGTTACCATTCCTTTAATGTCACCGCTAATGATATACTTGGATTAATAATTTGAATGTAAAATTAACATAGCTCAACACTCATCCATATTCATCAGTAGAGGCTTTTTAGTCCTAGGAAAACTTGCTCACCGTCTTATTTAACATATATCCAATCACATTAGAACTGATGGGGATTAAAATGAGGATGTTACACAACCAAATGAAATCAAATATTGAATTCATTAAAATTGGAAAAATAGCAAACCTCTCTCTCTTTGAAATTATCTCTCTCTCTCTCTCTCTCTCTCTCTCTCTCTCTCTCTCTCTCTCTGTGCATAGACAACAAATTTGTATATTTATGGATTTCTCTCTCTCTCTCTCTCTCTCTCTCTCTCTCTCTCTCTCTCTCTGCATAGACAACAAATTTGTATATTTATGGATTTATGTAAATATTGATTTATCCCTCGACCATGAGGAGCAATGAATTGAGGAGGACCGAGCTTTCTTTAATTTTGAGTGCATATAATCTTTTAGATCAATAAAATATTGATTTGTGATTAATTCTTAGGTCAGTTCTAAGGTTATGTTTCCATTATCTTTCTATATTAAGAAGTTTAGGCCTCTTTGGATGAATAAAACAATAAGCAATCCCACCTTGGATAAGACTACCTTCACTATAGCTACATAATAAAACCTTATTAATATCAGTTGATATTATATCCAAAAGCATTAAACATGAAAATTTGTTTGATTATAATTTTTTTCTTAAGTGTACAAATTCAAATCAAACATTACACTATACAAAATAGCAACAACAATGAATTTAAAGTGTTGATGTAATTCCAAAAATGGTTTCGAATAATAGTAATTTGATTTGAGAATGATTGTAATATATTTTCTACATTAAGAATTTTATCAAATGTCCACACATCCATCTTAACCCTAGGCCTAACAAGCATTGAGAGGGATCAAATATCTTGAGGTGAAAACAATTTTTTAAGTGCAAAACATGAGGAATAATTTACACCTCAAGGGATCATGATCTCTCTCAGTTCTCCATATATCTAGGATTAAGATGGAGTTAGACTAGTATGATATGAAGAGAGGGAAAGCCATACATTTATAGGGATTAGAAGCTTATGTAATGTGTACTATGTTAATGGTTAAAAATGGCATCAACATTTAACAAGAACTCAATTGAAGAATTGTGCAAAAACTTGATTTTACTTTGCTCAGTTATAAAATTAATATAAATGCTCAATGTATGTAGATAAGCTTATAGATTCTTTTACCAAAAATTTCATGAATGGTATTATGGTTGTTGAAAGACCACTATAGAATAGGGCACACATTATGCGAAAGAGAAGTAGGGTCTTTGAAGAAGGAGGCTTCTCTTAATGATTGAATCCATGGCAAAATAATTGTCTAAAAAATCTATTGTTTTTATTAAATAGAGTTTAATGCAAATCTACAAATCCTTAAATGGTTTTTTTCATGAAAACTTCAAAAATGAATCATTTTTTTGTTATATATTCTTTCAATTTACAACTAAACTATTAGAATAAAAATTTTAAACTTTATTTTAATTATTACAGTCAATATTTTTAATATACAAATAAAAAATTCTATAACATTAAGCTCATAAAACTCGAAATTTTACAAACTATTTATACATTATCCACACCACCAACATATAAAATCCCTAAACTCTCCCTAATAAAAAAAACAAAACAAACCAAACCAAAAAAACTTCCCAATATTAACCTCTTCTCACTTCTGAATACCTTCACTTTTCCCAACAAAATACATTTTTTTCATTTCTCCCACTCTACACTACCCAAATAGATAAACATAAGCAAACGATGGTATCAATTGCAAAGCCATAACTCATATGGTCGAAAAACCCTCGAATGGATTCAAAATTTATTAAAAAAAAACCAACGAACTGATGCTTTGCGAAAAGTAAACCTCCATTCCTAGGGAAATGTCATTAAAAAATTAATAGTGCGAGTGTAATGTAATTTTGGATGTTAGAGGAGTGCCAAGAAAGGCAAGGATGGGCGACACTTGGAAAGACCCTACCATACCCTCGATGGTGGCACATGGAGGGTTTGGATTCCAAATGCCCCTCGAGGACGAGATGTCGAATGAAGGACCTTGCTTAGGAAATTAAAACGGATTTTTTAATTACCTTGCAATTTTTTATTACATTGATATTATATATATAGTTTATTAAGTTGGGTGATTTTTGAGATGATTTTAAGTTGGGTGACTTTTGAGATGATTTTATGTTTATTTTTTGGTTCTAGACACTTATATTCAAGGTTATTTAAGTTAGTTAAAATTGTTAATTAATCATACTTAGGTCACATTTGAGTTTTGCTCACAAAGTCTAAATGGTCAAAATCACACCATGGCCGCACCACTTATTAACATGACTAAATTTTTGTTCACAAAATTTCGAACTATGACCTTCACATCACATATTACCTTAACAATACATCCGATCACCATATATTCTACTCTTTAATTAAAATTATCATAATATATTATTTTAATTAAATTTATAAATATTTAAAAATAAATAAATTATTTAACATTTTTTTAAAACGGTTAAATTTTTTTAAAATCAACGATAATTTTTTTTTAAATCACCTCGTTAAAATACAGCCCATTATTTTAACACCTTCTGGATTTTAGCGACGTCATCTATATGACGAGACACTTTGTGCGTTGTACCCACTGCGTTTTAGCGACGTCATCTATATGACGATAAAATTTGTACGTTGTACCCATTGTGTTCTTAGAATGACCTCTCAATTCTTAAAAAACCCTCGACTACAAAAAGATGCAAAGGATGTGGTAAAATTGTTAGGTTAATATACGAAGGTTTACCTTTTTGGAAAAGGACAAATGTGTTTTAATTTAAAAATAATTAATAAATACTTTATTTTTATACAGTTTTAATTAATCTTTTCTTAATAGTTTCCGACAATACGTTTTTTTCATATATTTATCTATTTGAAAATGTATATTATTTAATATATAGGTTAATACTTTTCATTCTACATTTATTAAAATAATTTAATTTAAATAAAAATATAAATCCCAATATACTTCGCCATAATGCTTGCGGAGTAACGTCATGATCCAAAATAATTTTGGATCCCACTAGAAAAGATAATGTCCATTCCAATACATTTCGAATCTGTCCAAGTATACTGACTCTATAGCGCAAGAATCTTTAAAGTTGAGTCAGACACCTGCGTCCTCGATGTCCACTACAATCGACGACACACCCATCAAATCTCAAAAATAAAGATGCGTTCCCGACTCATGAATGCGTGGACTGTCAGAACCTATTATTAACTTCTGATAAGTAGGACTTCAACTAATATAGATTCATTTTAAACACAGATTTCGTGAGTAGAAAGGGATTCAATTTCTTAACATGTAAATTTTATGAGAGGACATTATTTAAATGTTTTATATAGTTATTTATTTTTTTTATATTTTTTTAAATTTTTATTTTGAGAAATATAAAAAAAATTGAATTCAGTTATGATTGATAAATAGACTGAGTTACACATCACAGTGGACTATAAAATAAGCTTTTCAAACTTAATTATAATTTAATACTTGTTTAAATTTCTAATTAAAAAATCCACAATATTATAGCACATAAACTCTAACCAAATTAATTAGCACTCTTATTAAAAGATTTACTTTTATAAAGTTCATTATGTAAAAATTAAAATACCATCATCATTATGCCATCTACTAATAAGAAACTTTATTTAATCCTAATCGCAAACACAGGCCATGAAGAATTAATAATTTATTGTGAATCTTTGGATTAATCCATACGGAATTTCGAACTCTCGTATTAAACCGTATCGAATCGAATACCTGAATCTTCTACTTTTTTCGTGCAGTTTGGTAACTATGACGCGGAGTAAACTAACGGCTCATACGTGAAATCAAAAACATGGATTAGACCAAATAGACAAAGACACCTACCCACTTTACATGGTGCATCATCCATACTTAGAGGCAAAGTGGATGACTAAACAAACTCATGTGTTTTTATATTTCTTAGGATATATTTACATAATAATATTCAAGTCTTTATTGTCCAAGGCTCTCCTCCTCAAATTGCCTCTCTTTTTCTGAGCTATTCCCTGCCTAATCGAACTCTAATTTTATATACATATATAATATTTTATTAGCTAAATATCTTAACATTTGTCTCAATTTCTAAAACTTTCTAACACATCATCTTAACCTTTGTTATTTTTACAAAGGCACATTCCCCAAAACACCAACTCACTTAACAAACTAACAACCCATATTCTTCTTAGAAACATGACACTTGTATTTATATTAAAATCTTTATTTTATACAAATTACAATTGAGAGAATATCTTCCCTTTTGGAAAATTACATCACCCTCCTTAGGTCTAATTCATGTTGAATAGGGGTAGATGCTCCTGCATCATTTATCTTAATGTTATTATAGCTTGGTGAGAGGGTAGAGTTCTATGGTAAAACTACCTACAATTGGGTGGAAATTGTTCATTCTATTGGTTTTAGGTAATTTTCTCCTCATATTCAAATAACTTTGTATTGGTATAGGCTTATAGATTCTTTTACCAAAGACTTCATGAATGGTATTATGGTTGTTGAAGGACCACTATAAAACATGGCACACATTATGTGAAAGAGAAATAGGGTCTTTGAAGAAGGAGGATTCTCTTCATGATTGAATCCATGTAAAAATAATTGTCTAAGGAATCTATTGTTTTTATTAAATGGAGTTTAATGAAAACCTACAAATCTTTGAAAACTTTTTTGTATAAAGGCTACAAAATTAAATGATTTTTTGTTATATACTCTTTCAATTAACACCAAAATTATTAAAATGAAAATTTTAAACGTTACTTTAATTGTTGTGATCAACATTTTTATAATACAAATAAAAAATTATATAACATTAAAACTCATAAAACTCAAAATTTTAACCAAACTATTTATACATCTATCAACACCACCACATATAAAACCACTAAACTCTCCCACTTTACTATATTTTCTGATGGAAAAAAACAAAAAAAAAAAAAAACTTCAGTCCTAACTATTTTCACTCTTCTCCAACAAAATAAATTTCTTTAATTTCCCCCACTACCCAAATAGATAAACATAACTACACTACCCAAATAGATAAACATAAGCAAACGATGGTATCATTTGCAAAGCCATAAGTCATATGATCGAAAAACCTTCGAATGGATTCAAAATTTATAAAAAATAAATCCAACGAAGTGATGGTTTCCGAAAAGTAAACCTCCACTCCTACTGAAATGTTATTAAAAAATGAATAGTGCGAGTGTCATTGCAAGGAATAAGGTAATTTTGGATGTTAGATGTGTGCCAAGAAAGGCAAGGATTGGCGACACTTGGAAAGACCTTACCCTTGTTGGTGGCACATGGAAGGTTCGGATTCCAAATTCCCCTTGAGGAAGAGATGCTCAATGAAGGGCCTCGATTATGGGATTAAAACGGATTTTTATAAACCCACGTTTTCTTCGGATTCATTATTTACCTAGATGCCACAACACAACCAAGTTTATGTAAAGTTTTTATTCAATATGTGCCAATTTTTATTAAATTGTTGTTGTTATATATATATAGATTGTTCAATAGTCTATTAAGTTGGGTGATTTTAAGTTGTGATTTTTGAGATAATTGTATGCTTAACTTTTGGTTTAATAAATTTGATACTCAAGGTCATCTAATTCGCAAAAATCACTTATTAATCATACTTGAGCCACACTAGCCTTTAACATGACTATATTTTTTGCCACAGAGTCTAAGATGTAAAAATTACTTAGGGATCACACTCGGGCCACAGCGGCCCTTAACATGACTAGATTTTTGCCCACAAAATTTCCAACCAATAACATTCACATCACAGAGTGCCTTAACAATACACCCTATCACAATATATTCTACAATACACCCTATCAACATATAGTATACCCGTTAATTAATATTATAATTAATTAACTGGGTGTTAAATATAGGTAGTGATCAGGGTCTTAGATAGGTAGTGATCGGGTAATTTGTTAAGGCACTCCTTGATGTGAAGTCATCGGTTCAATTCCGCGACCCAATGGGGTAATATATTAGGCAAGATGAAGATGTAGTCTTGCGAAGCTTAAAAAAAGTCCCAAAATTTTCCTAAATAACATAGAGAATAAATTAGATATTAAACCCATAAAATAAGAAAGTAATAAACTAATTGTACTCGACCATGATCACCACAAAAGAGCCTTACACCTTAAGAAGAACAAAAAAATGAAGACACATTAGAACTAGTTAAAGAGCATTTAAAGACAAAATCTTAAATTCAAACAACTTATCTCACCGAAGCGATAAGGGTAGGAAATATAATTGAGCATAAACATAGACTAATCCGTGTCAAGGTTAATTGTAATGACTATAAGTTAGATATACTTAGGAAATCCCCAAGCCTAAAAGGAACGAGAATATTTATAAATGAAGATTTCATTCCAGAAGACCAAGTTGAACTTAGGAAAGAAGTACAAAAGGTCAAGGAGGCAAGAAAAGAATGGAAATGGGCAATCATTGGGAATATAAAAGTTATTATTAGAGATAGAGTTCCAAACACGAGAGATAAATAGGGAATAACATCACTCTCGATCCTCTTCTAGAATTGTCATGGTTTTCCATGGTGTAAAGGTCCTACGTTAAGTTGGATCCCAAGTGATATTGATCTTATTCTTTTATTTGAAACTTGGGAGCATGATGAACCTAGGGTCCCTCGCCTTGACGGGTTCACTTTTTGGTCTGCCTAGAATAAGAAATCATCCACGAGAGGTTTTGGTTGTAAAGCCTTTTATATTAGGGACATTGTTTCCTCTCACATCACACTTCATAAAACTGACCCCCTCAATCTGTACATTTGGATCGAGATCTCTAATTCTACAACCAATAGGATCTTTCTTCCAATCTTCTATTTCACCCCTATCATCTCTACATCCTGTAAGAAAAAGAACCTAGATATGAATTGTCCTTTCAATACCTTAGAAAAAGACATCTATAACCTAAGGAATGAAGGAAATATCCTTTTGCTTGGGGACTTTAATGCTCGAACTACTACTAACCATGCTATTATGTTAAGTAACAACTCTAACCTCAACCCCTTGTGGCTTGATGATGATGGGAACTTAGCTAATAGATTTAAGAGAAAATTTGAAGACATAATCGAGAACTTATTCAGTACCGAGCTCCTCAAACTTTGTAGTTCCCAGGACCTAATAATTTGTAATGGTATCAATAAATGGCCTCTCTCTGATCAGATGACCTATTTCCATGGGTTGGGTAGCAGCGTCGTGGATTATGTGATTTCTGACATCCATGTCCTCAACCATATTACAAACTTTGAGCTTCTTAACAGGTACGAGACTAACTCTAACCACAGGCCTTTGTTTTTATCCCTCAATCTTGTTATGCATACCACCCACATGGGGGAGAACAGTGAAAGAAAAAGTCGCATTCACTTCCATAGAATTAACGTCGACATTTTCTTAAGGGATTTGGAAAGGGATTTAGGCTCCCTGACTTATAATAACTACATTGATCAAATCTATTACCATTTTACTACTACCATTTCCACCACCATTAGCAAATTCTCTACCAAGGCTTCATATAAGAAAAATAATATAACTTCCAATCCTTAGTATGACAAAGGATGTAAAATTGTTAGGAAAGCAATCAGAGATACCCCTAATGAAAGCATTAAGCTCCAGAATATAAGTATATACAAAGCTCTCATTAAGAGGAAGAAAATGTCATATATTAATAAGAGACAAGATTATCTTCTCCACCTTTCTAAAGTTGCACCCAGAAAGCTTTGGCAGAATGTGCTTGTTCATAAAACTAAAGATAATCATTCTAACCCCCTAGAAAATTGGGATAACCATCATAAGAAGTTGTAAGACTCTCTGAACACCATGGGAACCATCTTAAACACTCCTATTAAGGATGATATTTTTTCTCTGGAAGATGTTGAGTCTCGGATTAATAAGCTCGCTAATGGGAAAGCCAAAGATATTGAAGGTTACCAAGCTGATATCTTCAAAATGGGAAAATCTATCATCATTCCTCATCTCCACAAGATTCTCAATTTGGCTATAAAGCATGGTTTCCGTAAGCTTTGGACGCAAAGCCTTATTGTGCCTATCTCAAAAAATGGGGACAAAAGTGTCCCTTCTAAATACAAAACCATTATGATTAGCCACATCCTAGCCAAGCTTTATGGGCTCATTTTGGAAAAAAATGCTTAGCCTTTGGCTTGAGAACCAAGGTAAAAGAGCTAAAGGGAAAGTTGGTTTTAGGAGACATGACTCAACCATCGACCACCTTATCACCCTTAGGATCATCGCAAAGGAATGTCGTAATAGTAAAATTGATCTCTTATGTTGTTTTGTGGACTTTAGAAAAGCTTTCGACATTGTCCCCCGAGATAAGCTCTAGGAGAGGCTTGAAGAGATCACGGTTCCTCCTAAACTGAGGATTGTTGTGATTCGCCTCTATGAGACTGTCATTTCCAAGCTTAAGACTAATGAAGGGTGGTCTAAAGATATTAAATGTAATATCAGGGTTAAACAAGGTTGTACCCTTTCCCCTACCCTTTTTGGTATTTATGTCAATAAACTTGAGGAGTGTCTAGAAACTACGGGCTGCAAAGGCACCGAGCTTGCTGGTATTATCATTACTCTTCTCCTTTATGTTGATGATACTGTTCTTCTTGCAAGGGGCCATGATGACCTAGACAAGTAGCTTAAGACTCTTCATATCTACTGCTCCAAGATGGGTATGGAAATTAATACCGACAAGACTAAAGTCGTGATCATTAAATCCAAAAATATCACCCCTGGTAGTTTCGTTTATGATAACCATGTCGATCTTTACATTTGGAGTAAATAACAATTTCGCTTTGAGACTCTCATCACCCTTGTTATCTTATACAAATGTGAAGTTTGGGTGTGCAGTATATCTAGGGAGTTATGGAGAAAGATTGAGATGATCCAAAAGCAGTTCATAACCTATAACCTCAAGATCAAGGAAAATACTCCCTACCATATCCCCTTGATCGAAGTTGGCTTGTACCCCATTGAAAGTGTGGCTATGTTTAGATATCTGATGTATAAGAAGAAGCTTCACAATATAGAATCCAAGAGGCTCTCAAAAATTTCTTTTAACCTTAGCATTAGGATGCTCAACCTTGGCTCAACCTTTGGGGGCTTAAGGAGGATATGATCATGTGAAACAAGGACACTATCAAAGATACTATTACCTCCAGTTTTAAGGACAAGATGTGGGATGCTAACGAGTTGGAGGGTAATAGGAATCTAAGGTATTATAAGGAGGTGATCAACCCCACCCTTGATAACTAGAAGTATCTCTCTATGTTGACTAGCACTAAGAAGAAAATGAACATCAATAGGATTAGAACTAACTCTAATGAGCTGCGGAGTGAGACCTGGTGGTGGTCTACTCCCAAGACTCCATGGGACGATAAAATTTGTCAGATTTGTGATACTAAGAAGGTAGAAGATGAAAAGCACTTCGTTTTAGATTGCCGGACTCTTGCCCACATCCGCTCTCAACTCCCTATCAATAGCCACACCTCCAATCTTCTTGATTTATTAAACCAACCCAACTATAGCAATCTTGGAACGCTTCTTTCCCTGTGCCTTGATCACATAAACAAGATTTTGAAGAATGACAATTAGACTTTCTTTTCTTGAGGTTCAGTAGACCACATTAGTTTTAGTAGACGTTAATCATTATCATCATCTTCAATATTATTTTAATTATATTTATAAAATTAATTTAATATTTTATAAAATTAAAAAATTAAATTAAATAACTTTAATTCTTTAAAAATATTTTTTAAACGCATATTTTTTTTTTAAATCACCTATAATTTCTTTTTAAAATCAGCTGGTTAAAATACTGCCATATATTTTAACATCTTCTGGATTTTAGCGACGTCATCAGTACGACTAGAAATATTTTGAAATATTTTGCGTTGTACACATTGTGTTCTCGAAGCGAACTTTCAATTCCTAAAAATTCTTCGGCTACAAAAAGACCAAAAGGACGTGTGAAATTTTTTAGGTTAATATACATAGGTTTAACCTTTTTTGTAAAAGGACAAATGTGTTTTAATTTAAAAGTAATTAATAAATATTTTATTTTTATACCGTTTCAATTAATCTTTCATTAATAGTATCCAATAATATGATTATATATATATATATTAAGATGTATATTATTTAATATTTATGTTGGTAGGATATAAATATTAAATTTAAGTTTTTGTGATCTATATTTTGATTAATA
Source organism: Pinus tabuliformis (assembly GCA_031772625.1). Taxonomy (NCBI): domain Eukaryota; kingdom Viridiplantae; phylum Streptophyta; class Pinopsida; order Pinales; family Pinaceae; genus Pinus; species Pinus tabuliformis. The sequence goes on along the minus strand of CM062812.1, from coordinate 571,593,114 downwards.
GAAGTATTTTCAGAAAAAATTACATAAAAAAATTTAATGGACACATTTCGAACCAACAAGTGTAGTTCATCATAAATACAAGATGATGAACCACCCTAGTTGATTCTAAATAAGTCCACCAAATTTTTTTCATATAATTTCTTTGAAAAATATTTCAAATACTCAAGATACAAATACTTTTCATTCTGCCTCAAATACTTTTCATTCTACCTTTATTAAAATAATTTGATTTAATTAAAAATATAAATACCACTCTAGTTCACCATAATGATTGCGGAGTAACGTCATGATCCAAAATAATTTTGCATCCCACTCTCAAAAGATTAGAATGTCCATTCCCATACGTTTCTGAAACGCTAAAGACAAACAACAATCTATACTCGATCCTTTATTGTGCTCTCACTACACTCGACTCAATTCGCTAAAATATCTTTAAAGTGAGACTCACACAGCTGTGTCCTTGATGCCCAGTACAATCGACGACTTAAACGCTGTAGTTGCTTCCCGGATCCTTCTGGAACCACTGACTTCGAACTTGCACTACAATTTCCGGGGACTTGCACCGCCACTAATGTTGAGCTTATTTATTTCGCTCATTGAAGCCACTTTGTCCTCATCCAAAGACTTTTGGAACGCAGAAAAAGATCACTGAAGGTCCGATAGTTTAATTTTATCTGGTAGGATTATACTACAGGCAGGTCGGTATTCTCCAATCGGCTATCGAAATGAAGGTATATTTATATCAATTAATCTTTTGCAGATTCGTGTTAGGGTTACTGATTTGAAATATTTTATATCAAATTCATGGTTAACCATAATTTGGATTTGCAGAAAATAGTGTTGAAATCGACTATGGAAGACGAGAGAAGCAAGAGAAGAGCCATGAAGGCCGTTGCAGAAACCGGAGGCACGAATCTGCATTGCCTGCTTCCGCCACAATATTTTATTACCATTTACAATATATTTAGGTATATGATTTACGCTTACTAATGTTGCCCATGTTCTGTTTCAGTGGTCTCCATTTCTGTGGACATGAAAGAGGGAAAGATAACTGTGGTTGGAGAAGCAGATCCTGTGTGGCTCGCAACAAAGCTGAGGAAAATAGGGTTCAGGGCAGAGTTAGTAAGCGTGGGTCCTGCCAAAGAAGAAAAGAAGGAAGACAAAAAGAGCTGATAATTTGTTAACAGCTTCAAGCCCAATCCTATGTTTTATATAATTCTCATAGCCAGAGTCTGGTAGGCACCTCTCATTTTATGGTGAGAGTTGGGTTTTAAAGGTGTATGTAGGATATTTTATTGGTTAAGTTTTATATATTTCTCACCACCACAGGGACTTGCGCTCAAAAGGTGTATACATATATTTCCATTTTGTGAAAAAAAACGGAATTTGGCATTTCAGTGATCTCTCCTCTGAGATTGGTCCTTTCAAATTTCTTAGACTAATTCCTGACATATTAATATCGAATCAAATTTGCATTGTACAGCTTCCCGGGTGTATGATACAGTTGAAATCAGGCAACGGGCCGTCAAAAGGACCCACCAAATAACATCATATTGTATGGCTTGCAGTGAAGCGTAGCTTTTTAAAAGTTAAAATTCATTGATGTTTCAGTATGTTACTTTGTAAAGATAAATATATCGAAGATTAGGTATATTCGTGTTTCGTTATAATGGGCATGAATGAATAGCATATAGTTTTTAACGGTCTGTTCTCATATAAATATTGAGAAATGTGATAGCTTCCCATAATGCTATTATTTGGATTTTGTGGGATATTGTAAGAAAACATAGAATTGGAAATTTTGATTCTTTTGGAACTCAATTAACTAGATTTCGTTCCAGCATATTCCCCGTTCCAGGAACGCCTAGGTTGATATCCTCTCAAAGGATGGTCTTCGCATGCCGCCAGGTCTGTGCTCATTAACAGTCATGCATGATGGTATCTCTTTCCTCATTCAGGATTTCAGTATCAATGGAATGTGACTCTCATCCACGGCAAGGCTGCGAGCTCACTGAGCTTCTGTCTCTATATGAATGTGTATTATCATGTAATCCTTAGTTTGTTTTTTGGTTCTTCTGGGGCAAAATGTTTTTGTATCAAATAGGATATGTAGATATGGTTATGTTTCTGTTTTAGATTTTGATGAACTGGAAAAATCTGTCCTTATATATAGTATCTGTTTCTGGGCATCTCTTTTGCCCTTAAAAATTTGCTATCTTTATATTTTCTTAATATAAATCCCTGCTGGTTTTTTTGGTATGGAAAAAAAAGGTGCTGAGCAAATACCGTGCATCAAATTCATATAATACTTGTTGGGTTGAGAAAAGTTTGCACATCACATCCATATTAAGTTTTCGTAATCAAATCAACTTTGATTTAAAACTGTAAAAGTTGAAAACGATTCAACATTTTTAAAATATGGCAGTCGTTAAGTGCGACATTTCAGAAAACACATCTACAAATCAACCTTTCTTGTAATCATGGTACGAGACGCGTCAAATCTAAAAACAGAGATCCGTTCCTCGTACGACACACCCATCAAATCTCAAAAATAAAGATGCCTCATGAATGCGTGGAGGGTCAGGGACCCATTATTAGCTTCTGATAAGGTAGTACTTCAACCATTCATTCGGTTAGGAGATTTAACATATATATAATATTATTAAAACAATTATTTCTCATACATTTAATTGTTGGCTCCTTGTTAATGGTTGTTAATGGTTGTGGAGAAGGATAATGCGGCACTTCTTTTGTGTTTCGTGGCATGTGGTTAAATTTAGCGATGTGTCCTGTAGCTTTTGGTGTAAGGCAATCGTGACTCCAACAAGTGGTATTAGAGAGAGGAGATTGTTGGCTCCCTGTTAATGGTGGTGTAGAAAGATAATCAAACGCTCCCCGTGTGTTTCGTGACATGTGGTTAAATCTAACAATGTGTATGTTTACTAACACCTACTAATTTTGGTGTAATGGTAATCGTGACTCTAACATTAATTATATCATAATTAACTAATAGTTCAATCTACCTCATTTCGATGAGTAACCCCTGGATACAAATGTTTCCACTATGATTGCAGTGGCTTCGTTTCTATTCGGACAGAACATTTTAACTCCATTGTCGAGACTCGAGACCTTCAAATAGTAGCACAAGAACTCGCACTCATATGCATGATGTGAATCTACGCATTTAATTATATGTAACAACAGTTTTACCACACCCAAATTCCTCCATGTTGGGCTCGCTATGCCAGATTCTAGATTTGAGTCTTTTACTTTGAGAAAGCATAGTTACTCAATTTGAATTCCATTTAATATATAGATTTTTTTTATCAGTGAGGTATATTTTTCTAAAATTAAAATAGAATTTTATAAGTTTGAAAATCTCAAAAACTTCTGAAAAATTATCGTCAATGATATATGTTGTAAATAAAATCATATTGTATCTAATTATACCATAAATTATATGAAATTTAATATAAACTGATTTTTTTATAAATTTCACGTTATAGTAAATAATATAGATTCTAGATTACTAACCATATTTATGTACCATATTTATGTTTAGAATATAGTCATATATTAAATATATGAATATTTTCTTAAAATATAGTTTTATATGTTTAATAGTTATTATTTATTTATCAAATTATTTTGTAAATTTAACAATAACATCTATTATTTGTTAATATGATCGAACTACTTTTTATTTACAATACAAAATATATTACATCAACGTAGATCCATCTTAAATACAGATCTAACATGAGAGAGGGATTTAACTATTTAAAGTGTAATTTTTTTATGAGAAGACATTATTTAAAGGTTTTGTATAGTTATTTTTTTTATTTTTATTTTTAGATTTTTCATAATTTTTATTTTGAAGAAGATAGAAAAATTTCAATTCAGTTTTGATAATAGACTGATTGAGTTACACATCACAGTGGACTATAAAATAAATTTCTGGACTCAATTATAATTTAATACTCATTTAAATTTCTAATTAAAAAATCCACAATATTATAACCCATAAACTCTAACGGAATTAATTAACACTCTTGTTAAAAAAATTACTTTTATAAAATTCATTATATGAAAATTAAAATACCATCATCATTATGCTATCTAATAATAAGATACGTTATTTAATCCTATTCGAAAACGCAGGCCATGAAGAATTAATAATTTATCGTGAATCTTTGGATTAATCCACACGGAATTTCGAACTCTCGTATTAACCAGTATCGAATCGAATACCTGAATCTTCTACTTTTTTCGCGCAGTTTGGTAACTATGACGCTGAGTAAACTAACGGGTCATACGTGAAATCAAAAACATGGATTAGACCAAATAGACAAAGACACCTACCCACTTTACATGGTGCATCATCCATACTTAGAAGCAAAATTGAACATAGTGGATGACTAAACAAACTCATGTGTTTTTATATTTCTTAAGATATATTTACATAATAATATTCAAGTCTTTATTGTCCAAGGCTCTCATGCTCCTCCTCAAATTGTCTCAACTTCTAAAACTTTCGAACACATCATCTTAACCCTTGTTATTTTTACAAAGGCACATTCGCCAAAACACTAACTCACCTAACAAACTAACAACCCATATTCTCCTTAGAAACACGACACTTGTATTTATATTAAAATCCTTATTTTATACAAATTACAAAGAGAATTTTTTCCCCTTTCGAAAATTACATCACCCTCCTTGGGTCGAATTCAAATTGTTGACTAGGGGTAGATGCTCCTGCATCATTCATCCTAATGTTATTATAGCTTGGTGAGAGGGTAGAGTTCTATGGTAAAACTACCTACAATTGGGTGGAAATTGTACATTCTATTGGTTTTACGTAATTTTCTCCTCATATTCAGATAACTTTGTATTTCTACCAATACTAATTTGATATAATACTATTGTTATAAACTTTATGTATGCTATAGGTAAATAAATAGGAAATTGTTGGGTGATAATTTGAATTATTTAACTCCTAAATTTTGTTATATGTTGAGAGAAGGAATGCTTGTTGTATAACTCTATATTTTTTTCTTTGTATTCTATATAAAATTGAAGAAATAAGAATCAATATATTAGTATAATCTTATAGTTTTCTTCTCTTTTTGGTAAGATGATTCACATATGAACTAAGCCTTTTCATTCTTGGTAGTTTCCAACAATTTATGTCTTCTTTCCCTACAATTTGATAAATATTATTTGAGAAATAGTTTGATTTTCGATGGTGTTTTGGATGCCTTTAGAGGCTATTGTAAATTTATGAACCTTTTGGAGTCTTCTAGGCAAGTCTTTGCCTTGCTGGAATTAATGTAAGTCCTTTGAAATACGATTTAATGTTTAGCGATTTTTTATTTTATTTTCGAAAGTTGGCGATTGAAAGTTTTGTCCTTAACGCCTAGTCATATGGACAAGTGGGGATTGTGACCATGGGCCTACTTGGAAGGGGTAAACGGGGTGGAGACTCAAAAAGTTTGGATGATCCAAACACTATCAAATGTAAAATCCTAACACCTGGGATCTATCAACTGCCAAAATTTGGATACTAGAATCCGTCAAGTGAGCAATTAAGGGTGATTAGAGGTTTTCTTATGCTAAAGTAGCATGGTTCTAACGTGAAGAGGAAGAAAAATGGTGCTTAGGGGGATCTCCAGGTGGTAGTCACCATAGAGGTGGCATGGATTAGTGACTTTTCAAGATCGAAAAATCCAAAAAAGTCAAATTTCATTAATGAGAACTTTTGGAAATTTCTAGATATGGATATCAAAAATTTTGATTGGATTGACTAAGCATATTTTAATAGATCTATATCAATCCAAAAAAATTGATGATTTTAGAATTTGGGAGAAATAGAAATGGATAATAATAAAAAATGAGATCCATATTTGAAACTGCCACCAATGTGCCTTGCTTGCAAAGGTGGCACAATGCAGTGGCAACATGTGAGCATAGGACTACCATGTGTTGGCCACATATCAAATGACATGATGTAATACGATGGTGACATGTGGGAATAGGGATGTCATGTGTCATCCACATGTTAGTGTTATGGTTGGTAACATGGCATAAGATAATGAAACTTCTTAGAGTCATAAATTTGTGTACAAAGCTCAGATTTGGAAGGGATTTATATCATTAGAAAGCTCTCGATGAGTAAATTTTGATATTAGAAAAGAACTTCAAGTTGATAAAAAGAAGAGGAATTTTAATAACCCCATCTCCTTAGGATATATTAAAGGATTATGAATTAAATAGAACAATGGCACAATAGAAAAAAAAATATGTATCAAGTTCTATATATTTTCATTATTTTTCTTAAATTTGGTTATGTTGATAAATTTTGAGTTTTAATAATTGGGGTGTATTACTCTAGTTCCCATGATTCTCCATTGTCCACTCAATATTACAATACCTAGATTTCTTATTCCTATAACAATTCCAATATACCAACTCATTTCCCCATCAACTGGCACAACCCAAGGAATGGGATCTCATTCTTTACAATGTGATCCCTCAAGCAATCCCACTTCACTCCAAGGATTTAGCATAGGTTAGAAAAAAAAAAAAACTCAATAGTGTTAAATTGAAAACTTAGTGATAAATTATAACCATGTGATGAGATTCCTCTTTCTGAGAGGACTAATTTTGATTATTGAAGCGCTTAATTTTGACAAGGGAAAGTGTATTTTTTAATTAATGCCCACATGTGCATATTTGATCAGGTCGGGGCTAAAGTAAATTAGACAGCTTTAGAAGGATATAAATACAAGTGACCTCAACCTAATTTGGACATGATCGTGCAGTATTCTTCTATTCTCTTCTTTAGTTTATCTCGCACCGGTCTGAGGAAAGTTTACGAAGATTGGTTGGCACAGATCCGAAATTGCAAGATGTTAAGCTCACATCTATGTTTTTAGGGTTTTGGGTCTTAGCCGTAGGCATGTCATGGAAAAATTTCGACTGCAATCGCAGGCATGTCATGGAGAAATTTTGACTGAAGCCTTTTGGTTGCATGCACGACACATCTTCCCTATGACTGGGACCTAAAGGTTGAATTTTCAGCTGACCAAAGTTTTCGCTCGTTGACTGCAGAGTTCGACAGTTGACTATGGACAATGACAATTGATTATAGTTTCTTGAAATAGGTTTTTGGATTACTAGCATTGTTGGATTCATCTCATAGATATTTTCTAGTTGATTTTGTTGTATAGGTTTATGATGAAAGATATGAAGCATTGTACTCTCCCCATAGTGGGTTTTTCCCTGGTCTTCGATCAATCATAGTGTCTCTATGTGTGAATGTTTTTCTTCTATTGTTCCTTTATGTTCTGCTGCATTGATGATGATGACAGTCTTTCTATATAATTGCATATGTTGTTGAATAATGTTATAAATATGAATAATGACATGATCTTATGGGGTGAATTTAACATGCAAATGTTGAAATGCATTTATCAAAGCAAAGAACAATATAGCCCTAAGAAAAATTAACATGGTATCAAAGTTGGGTTGAAGAAAAGTCATTGAACATCTCCCTATGAAGACACCTTGTATGGAAGCAATAGAAGGTGGTAATGGCATGTCATTTTCTCACATTAGGCGAATGACCACCAGTCTGGATCTTTCGCTATCCGTCAAAGTGTTCCAAATCATTCCCTCGCAAGGCTAGAGCCTAAACAATCCCAAAGAGAATGAACTTTCTGGATTAAAAGGCCAAAAACCTATATTTTATTCCCTATGCAATTCCCTAGCCATATTTTGCACATACACAAACTTTATCATTAAAGTCAGTGGAAAAGTGTGCTTTGTCTTACACTATGGCCTGCGCACATTACTCAATGTAAGTAAAAAAATAAAATTAAAGTCTAGAAGCTTTGTTAGTCAAATCTTTCTCAACTAACAACTTTGAGTTGATGTTTACTCAAGCTTGATGCCACACCCTCCAAGAGTGTTCCAAGGAAACTATAAGTGTCCAAGAGGATGAGAGAGAGAGAATAGAGGGCTCCAAAACTGAACTGGCATAAGCTTACCCATTGATCCTCATAACCCTTTTTTTGAATGAAGCCTCTATTTTCTTCATTTTCCTCCTCACATGCAACATGTGACCTTTTGTTGGGCCATGGAAAGGGTATGTTTTATCCTCATATTAGCTTAATTAATCATTCATCTTTCTTTGTTTCTCTTCATTTTAGAAAATAATTTAGAAGAAATGAGTGTAGAAGCTGAAGAAAAGCAATCATTAACGAATTGTGTAAATTTGGGCATGAAAACTAACTTTCGCTAATTTTATGTGCAGGAATATGAATTGAACGATTGTTGTTCAAACGATGGAACAATAGCAACCAAGGAAATAGAAAGGACATTGTTTCACTCATGAAGGCTAGCAAACGATCGGGGGAATCGAGTTTATTTTGTAATAAAATTTGATTGTCGGTTGAAAAATCCTCAGGATCTCCTAATCCTGAGGATTCACTCCTATCCGTTTATCTCTCATAGGTTATATAAAGCTGACAGGCGAAATAGAATAGGCTAGCTAGGAATTAGGAGATTGCAACTTTGTATATTTATTATTGAATTTAATGAGAAAGACCGTGTTTTACTTGTAATTGCATTTTGAGTGTCTTTCAGCAATGACTTTTGGAGACTCTAGGCCCAGTCGATAGGAGATTTACTGCTTTGTTTGTGCCAAACTTATTTCTTTTTACTCTTGCAATTGTTTATTCCTATCATTTCATGAAGCTAGAATTATTTTGATTGCTATGAGTATTGATCGTTATGATTTACCGTTATCGTTCAAAGTACATTCTAGATCTTGCTATGTTTACATCTGTGTGTTAATCTTCGGTGAGCTTATCAGATTAAGTTTAAGTATTTGATTGTTGTTCCTTCTGAATTAGTGTTCTCAGATATCTTGAGTTCACAATTGATTGCTTTTAGTTAAAATATTGAATAGTTGTTTGTTGTTTATTTGTTGTAGCTTTCCTTCTTACTAAATGAATTATTGTTAATACTAGTTACTAAATCTACTAAGAGTGATTCGTTTAGCGTACTTGCATTCAGATTTAGCTCTTTGTACAATAGATTAAAATAGATTTGAAAATATTTTAAGGTTTTCCTTCATATTTGTTTTGGATTCAACTTTGAGAATTAGATATTAATTATTGCAACGATTTGAATTATCCTCTGAATTCACTTGCATAGGCAATATTGAACACTCTTGAAATAAACAGACTTACCCTAGTTTGATAATTAATGTAGGTATTAAGGTTTCTTTTAATAGTCATCTTAGTGCACCAACATTTTGGTGTCGATGGGAGGGAGAGTGTTTCAAAGTGATTTCTTTTTATTTTTCTTGCTGTAAAAGAATTGGGTATTAAAAAGGGGAGGTAACAACCTCCATAACTAGCAAGTAAAGTGCTTTCTCAACAACCTGGTTTTCAGAAAATGCATAGAGGTTAAATAGGAGTAGGGTTTTTATGAATGACTAAGAACAAAAAGGTAGAAAAAGATCAGAATCCCCCACCCAAATCCACAAAACCCAAGGGATCGATTAACCTTGGAAGATCAAATTTTATAGACGAAATCACAAGAAAAGTAGAATCTCAGGCATCAGTAGGACATCGAACTATATCTGGAAAAATCCCTACCGTAATCCCTCAGGAAGCAAGCTCACCATCTGCAACCTACACTGAGATTCATAACCAAATTAGAGGATCTTAACGAAGCTTTCAAGTTACCAAAAATTTACATTATGATCCTTCACAAGAGGGAAAATGATGCAATTTAAGAGAAGGAGAGGGAGAAATGAGTGGAGCTGCTGAAGCAGAGCCACAGTTGTCTGAACTAGGATCTCTAGTGATCCTAGATCTGAGCAGTTTCATAAAACCACCTCGGATTGAAAATACTCCACTTACTCATATAGCATCCCTTGAAGTCACTTAAGGGTATTGGCACATTTTCGACCAATGGCGAATTAGCCACCCTAAGGTTAGACCTCGACTTTGACATCCTTTGCAGAGGATACGATTACACCACCGATCCTGAAAAATTGAAGTTGTTCCCTTCTACCCTTAAAGGAGTAGCTTTGCGATGGTTTATGGGTTTTGGAAAATGCACTATTAACTCTTGGGATAACATGAAAAATTCTTTTCTCATGAAATATTAGGACTACTGTAGTACTATGGAACTAAAAGACAAAATCTTTAAAATGTCTGCGAAGGATAATGAAATTATAGAGGAATATGTCAAACGGTTTTAGCACAATTTGCAAAGATCCCCTGACTCCACATTACCAAAAGTAGTTTTGAAAGCCATCTTAACAAAAGGAATGAAAGAAGAATGGATAGAAAATTGAAATATTATGGGGAAGGGAGACATTTCTCAAGAAGATTATGATGCAATTATTCGATTATGTATCAAGTGTTCGTGAGGTAGCACACGCACCAAGTTAGGAAGCTGAGATTCTATAACTAGAGGAAGAAAACTGCCCAGTGGAGGCGTGACAAGAATGGAAATCAGTAACCTCCTGGAGGACTTCAGGACAAACATCTTAGGCACGGTGACTACATCATTAGATGTCCTGCAGGCCAAATAGAAACAAGCCTTAGCAGAACAAAATTTGGCCCTTTTTTGCCCACACTGCCGGCAGAAGCACAGTCAACGGGAGTGTCCATTGAACACGGTCTAGACATGCACTATCTACACCAAGGACCATGCCACCAAGCAGTGTCCATCACTTCCAGGGCTAAAAGAAGTTTTTAAAGAAGTAGAAGAAGAGATAGAACCTTTCTACTTAATGAACAAGTGCCAACAGTGGCAAGGCTGACCCATAGGTATGCCACAAGACCCATCTCAATTCTTTCCTTCTTCGTCATTTAATCAACAGCAGAATTTCAAAACAACATGGCCAGGTCAATCACCTTTATCGACTTGGAAGTCCCAAATGTTTTCTATGTCACCTTGGCCAACTCAATCCTTTCTAGGTAATGGTTGGCCGAATTCTCCCTTTTCTACTCCTTTTTGGAAAAATAATCCATACCCATCCCAGTGGCCTGCCTCTACTTCACGAAATTTGAATTGGTCTCTGAATTGTTAGCGACCTCTAAGGATAACCAATTCACCTATGGGGATAGGTCCTCAACCTCAGCCCACATTATCAGCCCCATATCCATTACATCAAAATCCTCAGCCCCTTCTATGTCCCTAACTACCAGCTCAACCAAATCCAAACCCCAATAACAGACCGGTTCAGCTGATACAAATTGTTGAAAACTTAGACCTTGAGACCGAACAAAAAGAATGTAGTGAACTTAGGTTCAAATCAAGAAAAATTATCACTCATGAGGAAGACAAAGACCACCCACCAAATGAGTTAGAAACATCACCTATAACTAGACCTTCGACTGTGACTGACACAGAAATAAACAGGGAGAAGACACAGTCGAACAGAACTCATAATTACTTCTCCCTCATTCCCTAAAAGATTAAAAATACCTAAACCAATTTTTTATCCAGATTTTGATATCTTAGGGGAAACTAAAAATCTATGGATTAAAATTGCTCTCCTCCAGGTCATCCAAGATATTCCTATTTATGCTAAAACAATTAAAGAACTATGTGTGAAAAATCCTGTGAGGAAAATAAAAGCTTCACCAACTATCCATGTCATAGGAACCTTATATGTGTTGTAGCATTTTTTGGTTTTGGTAAGTTAAAATAAATTAGTCCAAAAAATGAAAATATTTTTCAAAAAATGTTAAGCTAGGATATGGACAAAAAGAACACTCAATAGAAATGTTAGGAAATATTTTGATAAATATGTCCATATCAAAGAAAATGTTAGAATAGATGCCCTAAAAAATGAAGGCAAAAATAAAATGTTAAGTTTTTTTTTTTTTTTTTCTAGGTTAAGACTAAACTAAGTACCCACGGGGAATTGAACCAGTGACCTATCGCAAGGAGTGCCTTAACAGCGCACCCATTCACCGTCAATCCAAAGCTTCGTGGGCAAAAAATAAAATGCTAAGTTAGAAAGAAAAGAAAAAAGCAATAAACTCTGAAAGTGTTGCAAGTTTAAATTCCACTACTTTTACTCTAATTCACTTTTGAAAATAATAGTTGTGTACAATTTGTTTAGATGCCACACTAGTTTATTTAATCCAATTATGCAGTTTAATCATAATTGGATTTGTTTTAAATTGATTGTCATAAGTAGAAAATAAAATTGGCTCAACAGCTTAATCTGAGCCAATGGAGAGAATAAGGTATAGAAGTAGATTATTCTTGAAAATTAATGGTGGGCTGCTAGCTTAAATGCACTCTGAAAACTAAGTGAAGAAAAAATGTTAGGGTAAGTAAAGGGTAGGTAAGAGAAAGGTTGTAGAAGTACAAGGTTGGTGAAGCATAAGCACATTCATCATGCTTGATCCAATGTTTCAATGTGCAGGATCAGTTATGAAAGTGAAAAGATGTTCACTAGCTGATTTGATTAACTTCCCCTCATTTCATTTCATCCCCCACTACATACTTACTAATTTCCCCTTTTCCCTTCATTTTCACCCTTGCCCTTTGGTTTCACACATTTTCCTAGCAAATTACCCTCTAAGTTCATTTCCCTACCCAAAACCCCTTTTCACTAATGTGAAACCCTTTCCCCATTGAAAAAATCACTTTCCCCTTGTAATTTCCCTAAAAACCCATAAATACCCCTTATCCTAAATTTTATTCCCCCCTCCGCTTTATTTAATTAAACTTTGTCATTCATGTTTTTCCTAACAAAACGCCTAAAAAACCCATAAAGCCCCTTTAGCCTAAGTTTTGTTTCCCCCATTATATTTTAACCCCGATCCCACGGTATTAAACCCGTTCATTATATTTAAAACCCCGCTTTATATCATTAAAAATTACAAATCATTTGTAATTATTCCTCGGGCCCCGCTAATCTTCGCCTAATTTCCCTCTGTGCAACTCTGCCGCGCGATAGCCATTAGATCTTGCACCCCTAGATCCAATGACCCACATCCATATCACGCGCTCCCAATGTCCGACAATTAAAAGCCTGAGAGCACGCGAGATTCATGGTTTTGCTCGAGCCCCTTTTGGCTACGTGGAAGTACCGGGTGAACTCGCGTGCTCTCATGAAAAAACCACCCGACAGCCAAAAGCGGTGCAATGAACCTTAATACTGCCTCCCCGCTTAAGCTGAAACCATCCACTATTCATTTATCGATTTCTGTGCCAAATTTTAAATGTTACCCGTTAAAACGCCGAAGACCCTCGTTTTCACTCTTTTTGCTTGTTTTTTCACTAAACGCTGCCTAACCCTTCCCGTGCCACCTTGAGCCTCTACAACCCAACTTGACCTCCGATTTCCTCCTGAACACGCTCTAAACTCTGTCCACAAACTTTCATCTTCCTTGAAACCATTATCATCTCCCTGCCAACCTGTGTTTTTATTACTAAATTGTTTTAATTGTGCAGGTGATTAGAAGACCAGGAGACTGGATAAACAATTTTGATACTGGTCACAAAACCTGTTTACTCCAAGATTCTCAGGAAATCTATTCGAAGGCTTCATTTAGCAGAAGTTTTTTGTACAAACAAAAAATCAACTATTTAAACCAGAGACAGAGCAGAAAGAAGTCATTTACATAGAAGGAAACAATTTACACAGTAAATGTTATAACAAAGGAGGCAGATAAAGAAATACAGTTAAAAGACAAACAGATGAAATATATAGAAAGATGATCAATATCCAACTATCAGAAGCTAATACATGGGAAAAACTAAATGATTTACTATTGAAATACACAGTAAAAATTTGAAATGTATAGTAAAATTAAAATGCACAGTAAAGGATATTGACACATCCGCAAGGTCAAAGTGTATCAAATGAAAGGCCATAAGTAAATATGACATCCAACGTGAAAATCAAATAGGATTCAAATTTTGGAGGAACAGTTAGCCAACTTCAATAATTTTCAGTTTTTTTAGTGATAGTCACCAACAACACAGCATCCAAATAGTGCCAGATCAACTAGCAGTCTTTATTTTGATTTTATAATAATTTATTTTTGTAAAAACAGTTTAGGATATTTTCTTAGTTATACTGTTGTATGAATAACTCTCTACATGAGTTATTAAGGGTTGCACCCTTGATGAAGCATTTGAAAACATTTGATGTACTTGAATTTTCTGGATCTTTAATACAAAGCAAAGGATTCTGAATTTTGTTTTACACAGTTTGTGTTTCCTGTAAGTTTTTCCAGTATTACTCATTATGTTTTTCTTCACATTCTTATGTCTTATAGAGATAACTAGGTAGGAATAATTGGGTTTCAATCTATTCCTATAAGCTTCTGTAGTGATAATCTATAAAGAAAATGAATTAATGGACTTCCTGTTTAATTAATTCCCTCTGAATCGATAAATCATCAGCATCTTTTGTAAGCTTAAGCATATTCTCTTAAACCTTCTTAACGTAGTTTAAAGGTTTTCATAATTATGATTATTTAATTTTCAATTTAAAAACTGTGAAAATCATATTATTTGTTTGCTTCTGCTCACCACCATACAAGCTATATCACTGTGTAGAATTTTATAGCAGCCCTCTGCTTTGATATTAATATTATTCAAAAGGTTAGGCATTATGGTGTTACTTCTGTTTCATACATTGGTCCTCCAAATTAAAACAAAACCCCAAAACAATTATTTTAGATGCTCTGGCATGATAGCTAACCATTATCATCTCAAAGATACAACATCAATCTCGTGTTGTTGTCGGGGATTCGAATTTCATTAAGTTTTCCTGGGGCAACAATATTCATTCTATTCCTTTAAGGTGATTAAAGGTCGATAAAGGTTAAAATCCTTCACCTGGCGACTCCACTAGCCCAAACTGGCACCTTTTAAGCACACAAGATCTCATTCAGAATCTGACTTAGTTAATCCTCTAACAGATCCTGAAAAAAATCTGAGAAAAGCCAGTTCTAAAAGGAGACATCAACCATATTCTTCTTCCTCTTCAGCCTTGCAACCTGAAGATTTAGTATCATTTTATCCTTTTATTAATATTCCATCTGATCCTGATTGGACATAGATACCTCCCAGGGTTTCTGAACTATTAGATAGGGGAGTTGATTTAGATTCAGCTTTCCTCATTCATTCTTTTGAAACGCATCTAGAACCCCCACTACCACTAGGATCACCTAAAACTGAGTCTGACTTGGGTGTTCATTTACCTGAATACAAACCCACATATTTCATATCCCCTACCACTTATTCATTTCCTTCCACTTCTGAATGCCCTGAAGCTTCTACTTCTGAACAACCTGAAGAGACCCTCTCTATATATTCAAATCCACTCTTTGAAACAAAAAAGGGTGTTCATTCACAGGTCCAAAAGTTAGTTCTTAAGACTCCTTTAAAGTTATTCAGGAGATCCCATCCTTCTTCACCTCCACATAGTCACACACCCCCTCAATCACCTTCTTCTTCATCTTCTTCATCTTCTTCTTCTTCATCCACACAAACACCTCAGACACCACCTTCTACTAATAATGGAATTTCAACCCATTGTATAGGCTATATATGCAACTTTAGTCTTACATGCTAACCTCGATGCATTCCCGGCTGGGTACTTGAAATACCTTCCCAGGTTTAATGGAGAAACTAGTCCCTCAGTTAAGGACCATCTTCAAGCTTTTCTAGACTTTGCAGACAACGTGAATATCGAACAAGAAAATGTCTACATGAGATTGTTTGTACAGTCACTTGAAGGAAATGTAAGAATCTGGTTTAGGTAGTTAACTGTAAATTCCATTAGAATTTGGGAAGAGTTTACAAACATATTTAAAAATCAATGGGGTGTAAAGAAAGATCCTCTTTAATTTCTGACTGAGTTTTAAGAACTTAAAAGAAAATTTTGTGAACTTGTATCAAATTTTATCAAAAGGTTCAATAAACTTGATCATAAGATGCCCCCTGATTGTAGACCCCCTGTAGCAGCAGCTAAGTCTAGGTTTTCTAAAGCCTTTGATGATGATTTTGTTGTAATTCTAAGAGAGATAACTTCAAGAACTCTTGAATATATGCAAACAAATGCTATAGAGGTGGAAGAAAATAGGGCTACTTCGACTTCCTTGAAAGCTAAAGAGGAAAAGGCCCAAAGAAAACTCAAATCTATTCAAGAAGCCTCTAGTTCCTCTAGTTCTTCTAAAACTAAAATAGAAGATTCTAAAATAGATGAAATAACTTCTCTTCTTAGAAATCTATCTAATAGAATTTCCAAGATTGAGACTCAACCTAGGACAGTTCAACAAACAGTTACTAGACCCCAAAATCAAAATCAAGGTCAGTATAAAAGGAATCCACAATTAAAAATTCTTCAGACACCTAGTAATGATCAGTAGGTTCCCACTCATTTACTGATAGATGACCAACAACCTAATGAAAATACTATGATTATTACTGAAGATATCAATAACATGGATACTTCTTCTAATTAAACAATTATTATTCCTCTCTCACAACAAAATCAAGTTCAAGAAGATCAAGAATCCTCATAGGTTTCTAAATACCATGCCTTCTTTGAATTTTTAATTACAAAGTTGAACAAGAGATATGATCTTAGGCCTAGACCCGGTCGTGGAAGACCTCCTAAGAGGACTCCAATAATTGAACCTTGTACCAAAGCTACTGAAACTCAAACAACTGTTATTCGACCATTAAATTAGTCAACTGATACTGCTCAAAATGATAAAAATGCTTTGACTACATTTAATGTTGAAAAAGAGTTAGAAAGAGTTAAAATCCCAATTCCACTTTCAGAACTTTCCAAAAACCCTGGGTATAAAAATCAAGTCTCCAAATGGATACAAAACACCTTGGTTGATGCTGAAAGTGATATCATTAGTCTGCAAGATGAAAAACCAGCAATTTTCTTTGGTCCTATCTCAGATATGATAGATGAAATAGTGCCTCCTTTCTATGTAACTCTTAAGACAAATGATTCCATGTTATATAATTGTATGCTTGATTCTAGAGCATCACATAAACTCATGCCAAAAACTATCATGGACCATTTGAAACTTGACATAACTAGCTCCTATCATGACTTGTACCTCTTTGATTCAAAAAGGGTGCCCTACTTAGGATTGATTAAGGATTTAGTAGTCACCCTTGCCCAAATTCCAGTGAAAAGTGTAGTGCTTGATATAGTTGTCACAGATATTCCTCCCAAATTTGGAATGCTCCTTTCTAGGTCTTGCTATGCCAAATTAGGGGGAACTCTTCAGATGGATATGTCTTATGCAACTATTCCAGTTTATGGGAGAGAACTAAGGTTATATAGAGAGGTAAGAATTGTGCACACTATTTGAAAAATAGACCAACTAAGGAACCATCCCATTTATGCAATTCATCGAGATTTTGGTTGCTTTCAACTCTCTTCAAACCAAATACATGAAACTCAAGTTAAAATAGAAGATGTAATTGAAAGTCCTATACCAAATCAAACTGATGTATGGAAACTACTTTTTGATGGTTCTTTTACAAAAGATGGAGCAAGAGCTGGGGTAGTCTTAATTTCACTAGAAAAAGAAAATATCACCCAATCATGCAAACTCGACTTTGAATTTACAAATAATGTGGCTGAATATGAAGCTTTCCTTTTGGGACTACAATTAGCGAAAAGCTTAAAGGTTCAAAAGTTAAGTGTTTTTACTGATTCATAACTTATTGTTAAACAAGTGAGAAATATTTTCTAGAATAAGCATCCTAGACTTAGGTCGTATCGAAATGAAGTTTGGGATTCAGTTGAAAACTTCTTTAATTATTTTAATTTGACTTATACTCCAAGAAATCACAATATTCATGTAGATGCCTTAGCTGTTTCTGCTAGTTCATTTAAAATTCATAATCAGACCAATGTACTCTATCAAATGCAAGCCAAGTAAAGACCATCCATCCCAAACAATCTAAAACACTGGCAGATATTTGAAGATGATGAACATTTGAAATATTTTATGCAGGTTATAGATGAATTTTCAGTTCTACAAATTGATGAAGATAGAACAAAAATAAATGAAAATACAAATTGAAATGATACTTCAAGTTTCAATTCAGAAATTGTTGATCATGACATTATTCAATTGCCTAGCAATTTTATTCCCAAAGGCCTCATTCCTTTAGAAAAATTGTTTGATTGAAATGATGTCCTCTGAAACCCTCAGTCCATTTCTTCACAAGATGACATAGAAGAAATTAATATTGGAACAAATGATGATATTAAAAACATCAAAATTTGTGCATCTCTAGATCCTGAGATCAAAGCTCAATATCTTAAGTTACTTCAAAATTATAAGGATGTTTTTGCATGGACCTATGCTGATCTAAAAACCTATGATACTTCATTAATACAACATAAGATTCCTTTAAAGCCAGAAGCATTTCCTTATCAACAGAAACTTAGGAGGATCAATCTAGCTCTTCTACCAACTGTAGAAAAAGAAATTAAGAAAATGCTAGATGCCCAGATCATTCTCCCTCTTAGATATTCTAATTGGGTTGCAAATTTAGTTCTTGTTAGAAAGAAGAATAGAGAAATCAGACTCTGTGTGGACTTTAGAAATTTGAACAAAGCATCATTAAAGGATAACTATCCTTTGCCCAAAATGGATCAGTTACTTCAAATGGTTTTAGGAGCACAAAGAATTTCTATGCTTGATGGTTTTTCAGGCTATAATCAGGTAAATGTGGATTCAGCAGATAGAGAGAAGACAACCTTTACTACACCTTGGGGTACATTCATGTATGCTAGAATGCCATTTGGCTTATCCAATGTTGGAGCAACATTTCAGAGAGTTATTGACATAGCTTTTGTGGGTCAGGTACATAAATTTGTGGTAATTTATCTTGATGACATAACTATTTTTTTTAAATCTGATAAGAAACATCTAAAGCACTTGATGAAGGTTTTTGACAGGTGTAGAAAATTCAGAATATCATTGAATCCTGAAAAGTCTCTGTTTTCTATCAAATGGGGAAAACTGTTGGGCAATACAATTTCAAAATAAGGAGTAGTGATTGATCCCAAGCATGTGTCTTGCCATTAAAACATTGACCTTACCTAGAAACAAGAAGGAGATTCAAGCTTTTCTAGGCAAGATTATTTTTTTAAGGAGATTCATCCCAAATTATGCTGAGATTGTAAAAGATATAACTGACATGCTCTGAAAATATCATGAAGTTAAATGGACTGTCTCTTCCAGACTTGCATTTGATCATATCAAGAAAGCCATCTCTAAAGCTCCCACCTTGGCCAACCCTGATTACACTAAACCGGTCAGTGTCTTTTCCTTTGCCTCAGAAATAACCCTTGTTGTTGTTCTACTAAAAAAGAATGAAGATTTCCATGACCAACCCATAACCTTTTTCAGTAAGGTTATGAGAGATGCCAAGCTTAAGTATGACACAATTGAGAAGCAAGCCTATGCCCTTATTCAAGTCCTGAAATCATTCAGGATGTATTTCCTACATTCTCCTATTACTGCTTATGTTCCTAAGAGTGTTGTGAAAATCATTTTAACTCAACCAGACACCGATGGAAAGAGAGGTAGATTGATCACTCAAATACTGGAGTTTGATCTAACTATCAAAACTACAAAACTAGTAAAAGGCCAAGGATTAGCTAAGCTTCTAGCCGAATCCAACTGTAAAGTGCTCGGAATCAATTCTGTTTTAGAGATACAAGGGAAGAATCCACAAGAACCTTCTCAAACTTCAGATAGGAAGAATACACAAGAACCTTCTATGCTTGCAAAAGGGGAGAATCCATAATAACCTTCCCTTCATCCTGAAGAAAATAATCCACAAGAACCTTTACCTTCAGATCATATCTGCCTTTTATACATTGATGACAAATTTATGTTGTCAGATTGGTACCAAGACATTGTAAATTTCTTGATCCATTTTGAATGTCCAGCATCATTCTCCAAAATCCAGTGTAAAACTATCAAACTGAAAGTAGTCAAGTAATGCATTATAAATGAAAATCTATACTAGAAAAACCCACTAAATATTTTGTTATTATGTTTAACAAAATCAAAAACTGAATGAATCATTAACCAATTTCATACAGGATTTTGTGGAGGACATTATGCTTGGAGAGAAATAACATATAAGATATTAAGGGGAGGATTTTATTGGCCAACATTGTTCTTACAAGTAGTAGCAAAAGTCAGAGGTTGTGTTCCTTGTCAAATGTTTGCTAGTAAGCAAAAATTAGCAGCCCTTCCACTGGTTCCATCAATAGTCTCAAAACCTTTTCTCCAATGGGGATTAGATTTTGTTGGAGAGATTCATCCCACTTCAAGTAATCATCATAGATGGATCCTCACTGCAACAGACTACTTCACTAACTAGGTGGAAGCAATTCCATTGAGAAATTCTATTGATTCAGTAGTAATCAAATTTATTGAAGTGAACATCTTATCTAGATTTGGTTGCCCAACTCAAATTGTCATTGATAATGAAGTAGATTTTTCTAGTGTTAAAATGATTGAGTTTTGCCAGAAATATTAGATTCTATTACATCATTCAACTCCATATTACCCACAAAGTAATGGCGTTGCAGAATCCTCAAATAAAAGTCTGGTAAAGGTAATCAAAAGGACTCTAGTAGATCATAAAAAGAGCTGGGACTCTCATTTAATTTATCCAGTATGGGAAAATAGATTACTCCAAAGAGATCTACTAGAAAATCTCCTTTCCAATTAGTTTATGGGAAAGATGCAATCTTCCCTACCAATTTGGCCTTCCCTGTTTTAAAATTCCTGCAGGATTCAACAGATGAACCTGATGATTTTTCAAGGAGAATAAATCAGATTATTGAGCGAAATGAAAACAGAGATGAAGTTCAATACAAATTGAAAAGGTATCAGAATAAGATGAAGAGCCTGTTTGACAGAAGAGACAGGAAAAGGGACTTCAAGCAAGGTGATCGAGTTCTAAGATGGGATATCATGAGAGAAGAAAAGGGAAAACATGGCAAGTTGGACAACTTGTGGTTTGGACCTTTAGCAATTGCTGGAGTGAAGGGAAACAACACTTTTGTGCTACAAAATCTTGAGGGTCTATATTCCACTTATCTTGTAAATGGAAGGTTTCTCAAACATTACATTCAGTACTAAGAAGTTGAAGTAGATTTCATTACTACCATTGTAAAAACCCCTGTTTCTTTTACTCTTCAAGCTGTCAATGTGATTTTTTACAGCAAAAGACTCCATAGCCTGAGGAGAAGGCACGTGGATCTGCAGGTTCTCTACATCCTACAGGAGAAAGAAGTCCCCAGATGGAGCCAATGTTGTAGCATTTTTTGGTTTTGGTAAGTTAAAATAAATTAGTCCAAAAAATGAGAATATTTTTCAAAA
The DNA here is from genome assembly GCA_031772625.1 of Pinus tabuliformis. NCBI lineage: Eukaryota > Viridiplantae > Streptophyta > Pinopsida > Pinales > Pinaceae > Pinus > Pinus tabuliformis. Next base: position 571,571,665 of record CM062812.1, on the reverse strand, counting down.
AATGTTAAGCTAGCATATGGACAAAAAGAATACTGAATAAAAATGTTAAGAAATATTTTGATAAATATGTCCATATCAAAGAAAATGTTAGAATATATGCCCTAAAATGTTAGGTTAGAAAGAAAAGCAAAAAGCAATAAATTGTGAAATTGTTGCAAATCTAAATGCCACTACTTTTACTCTAATTCACTTTTGAAAATAATAGCTATGTGCAGTTTGTTTAGATGACACTCTAGTTTATTTAATCCAATTATACAGTTTAATCATAATTGGATTTGTTTTAAATTGATTGTCATAGGTAGAAAATAAAATTAGCTCAATAGTTTAATCTGAGCCAATGGAGAGAATATGGTACAGAGGTAGATTATTCATGAAAATAAATATTGGGTTTCTAGCTTAAATGCACTTTGAAAACTAAGTGAAGAAAAAATGTTAGGGTAAGTAAAGGGTAGGTAGAATAAAGGTTGCAAAAGTACAAGGTTGGTGAAGCATAAACACATTCATCATGCTTAATTCAATGTTTCAGTGTGCAGGAGCAGTTATGAAAGTGAAAAGATGTTCACTAGCTAATTTGATTAACATCCCCTCATTTCATTTTATCCCCCACTACATACTTACTAATTTCCCCTTTTCCCTTCATTTTCACCCTTGCCCTTTGGTTTCACACATTTTCCTAGCAAATTATCCTCTAAAGGTCATTTCCCTACCTAAAACCCCTTTTCCCTAGTGTGAAACCCTTTCCCCATTGAAAAAGTCACCTTCCCTTTGTAATTTCGCTAAAAACCCATAAATACCCCTTATCCTAACTTTTATTCCCCCCTCCTCTTTATTTAATTAAAATTCGCCATTCATGTTTTTCCCGAAAAAATGCCTAAAAAACCCATTAAACCCCTTTAGCCTAAGTTTTGTTTCCCCCTGCTATATTTTAACCCCGGTCCCGTGGTATTAAACCCGTTCATTATATTTAAAACCCCGCTTTATATCATTAAATAATTACAAATTATTTGTAATTATCCCTTGGGCCTCACAAATCTCTGCCTGATTTCCCTCCATGCAACTCTACCACACGATAGTCGTTAGATCTTGCACCCCCAGATCCAACGACCCACATCCATATCACGCGCTCCCGATGTCCGACAGTTAAAAGCCCGAGAGCACTCGAGATTCGTGGTTTTTCTCGAGCCCCTTTTGGCTGCCTGGCAGTACCGGGCGAACTCGCATGCTCTCATGAAAAAACCACCCAATGGCAAAAAGCGGTCTGATGAAACTTGATACGACCTCCCCACTTAGGCCGAAACCATCCACTATTCATTTTTCGATTTCTGTGCCAAATTTAAACGTTACCCGTTATAATGTCAAAGATCCTCATTTTCACTCTTTTTGCTCGTTTTTCCACTAAACACTGCCTAACCCTTCCTGCACCACCCTGAACCTATGCAACCCAATTTGACCTCTGATTTCCTCCCGAACACGCTCCGGACTCCATCCATGGACTTTCATATTCCCTAAAACCATTATCACCTCCCTTCCAACCTGTGTTTTTATTAATAAATTGTTTTAATTGTGCAGGTGATTAGAAGACCAGGAGACTAGATAAACAACTTTGATACTAGTCACAAAACCTGTTTACTCCAAGATGCTCAAGAAATCTATTTGAAGGCTTCATTTAGTAGAAATTTTGTGTACAAATAGAAAATCAAGTTTAAACCAGAGACAAAGCAAAAAGAAGTCATTTACAGAGAAGGAAACAATTTACATAGTAAATGTTAAAACAGAGGGGGCATATAAAGAAATACAGTTAAAAGGGAAACAGATGAAATATATAGAAACATGATCAATATCCAACTACCAGAAGTGGAGGCATTGGAAAAACTAAATGATTTACTCTTGAAATATACAGTAAAAGTAAAAATCACAGTAAAGGATATTGACAGGTCAGCAAGGTCAAAATGGATCAGATGAAAGTTCATAAGTAAATATGAAATCTAGCATGAAAATCAGACAACATTCATCTTTTGGAGGAACAATCAGCCAGCTTCAACAAGTTTCAGTTTTTCATTGATAGTCACCAAAAACACAACATCAAAATAGTGCCAAATCAACTAGCAATGTTTATTTTGATTTTATAATAATCTATTTTTGTAAAAACAATTTAGGATATTTTATTAGTTCTACTGTTGTATAAATAACTCTCTACACGAGTTATCAAGGGTTGCACCCTTGATGAAGCATTTGAAAACATTTGATGTACTTGACTTTTTTGGACCCTTAATACAAATCAAAGGATTCTGAATTTTGTTTTACACGGTTTGTGTTTCCTGTAAGTTTTTCTAGTATTACTCATGTTTTTCTTCATATTCTTATGTCTTACAGAGATAACTAGGTAGGAATAATTAGGTTTCAATCTATTCTTATAAGCTTCTAAAGTGATAATCTATAAAGAGAATGAATTAATGGACTATCTGTTTAATTAATTCCCTCTGAATCAATAAATCATTAGCATCTTTTGTAAGCTTAAGCATATTCTCTTAAACCTTTTGAACTTAGTTTAAAGGTTTTCATACTTATGATTATTTAATTCTCAATTTGAAAACTATGATAATCATGTTATTTATTTGTTTCTTCTCACCACCATACAAGTTATATCACTGTGTGAAATTTTATAGCAGCCCTCTGCTTTGATATTAATATTATTCAAAAGGTTAGGCATTATGGCGTTACATCTATTTCATTCATTGGTCCTCCAAATTAAAACAAAACCCCCAAAAAAATTATCTTAGATGCTCTGGCATGATAGCTGACCATTATCATATCAGAGATACAACAATATGATTTACTTTTGGGCGGGGAAACACCGATAAAATATGAAGATACAGGGAATCCCATAGTTACAGTCCAAATATATGGCCGCTCCTTTCCGAACAAACTAGTTGACTTGGGCGCAACCATTAACATCTTAACCACGAAAACTTGTGAGACACTTGGTATCACAGCTTTGGAACCAACCACCACCCTACTAGAACTCGCTGATTGTTCGGTGGTAAGACTAGAGGGAATTTTATAGGACATTATGGTTTTCGTTAATTCGTGGGAGTACCCATTGGGTTCTCTAGTTGTCAACCCAAAAAGTCGATTAGATGGGCACCCTTTCATTTTGGGCCAAACTTGGTTGGCAACAGACGATGCTTATATAGGTTGTTGTGCGGGTAGCATGACCATTGCTAAGGGAGATGTTGTAAAGAATCTTGTTTTAACCCCTCCTACCAAACCAAGTCCACCCATCGTGAAAATACATAAACAACTACCCACCTACCTGGAAGAAAGTATTCGTTCACCACTTATAGTAGCAGAGGCGCTTGAGTTCAAGAATCAGACTGAAGACGATGTAATCAATAATTTTATTAATCAGTCAACCACTGTGAATAATGTCAAATGTAAAATGTTAAAAGCTATTCTTGACAATGAAGCCTTGGAAGACCCTTTGAAAGATACTGATGATCAGCATATCCCGACAACTGCCATTCATAACAGCAAGCCTGTTGAAATTGAACAAGGCAAGATTTTAAACATCAATGATAGTCTGGATAGTGACCAACAGCAAAATCTCATTCAAGTTCTGCAAAAATATAAAGGGGATTTTGCTTTGGACTACCTAGACATGAAGGGCATAGACCCACAATTATGTTCGCACCATATCTACACCAAAAATGATGCTTGTCCAATACAGTAACCTCAACAAAGAATAAATCCACATCTCAAAGATATTGTAAAAGAAGAACTACAGAAGTTACTGGACATGAATTTTACTTATCCCATTTCAGATAGTAAGTGGGTCTCTCAGCCAGTAGTTGTTCCCAAGAAAAATGGGAAGTGGCGCATCTATGTGGATTATAGGGAATTGAACAAAGCTACACAGAAAGATCACTTCCCTCTTCCATTTGTTGATCAAGTCCTTGATACACTAGAAGGGAAGTAATTCTTCTCCTTTCTTGATGATGTTAGTAGCTATAATTAGATCCCAATCACCCCTGAAGACCAAGACAAGACCACCTTTACCTTCCCATTGGGTATGTTTTCTTACAGAGTGTTACCGTTTGGTTTATGCAATGCCCCAACTACATTTCAGAGGGCAATAGTCAATATTTTTGCTGATTTGAAAAATGAAGGACTTGAATTTTACATGGATGACTTTACCACATATGGGGACGAATTTGACAAAGCGCTAAAGACATTAGAGAAGGTGTTTTAACAGTGCATCACCACCAGGCTGTGTTTAAGTAACATCAAATGTCACATGATGATGACAGAAGGCGTAGTCGTAGATCACTACATTTCTACGGCTAGGATACAGGTAGATCCAACAAAGATAGAGACCTAATTCTCCTACTACCTACACCTTGTACTCAGACAGACATACATATCTTCCTCAGATATGTAGGTTACTGTTGCAGGTTCAAAAAAAAAATCACAAATTGCTATGCCTTTGTATGCTTTAATAGGAAATGTTGAATTTGAATGGTCTAATAAATGTGACACCTCTTTTACAGATTTGAAGAAATTAGTTTCGACAACACCAGTATTGCATGGACCCAACTGGGAGCTACCCTTTCATATCTCTATGAAGGCGTCAGATGCAACAATAGGCATTGTCCTTGCCCAAGAGGAGGACAGAAATCCTTATGCTATTTACTATATCAACAAAAATCTTACTGCTACTGAATTTAATTATACAGTAATAGAAAATGAATTCTTAGTTGTCATTTATGCCATAAATAAATTTAGACATTATATAACTAGCTATCAAGTTTTTCTATATACTTATCATCCCTCCATTAGATACTTAGCTAATGAACCAATAAAAAATGGACGAGTGACTCGTTGGTTGTTACTTTTGCAGGAGTTTGATATCACCATTAAAGACCATACAGGGAAGGAAAATCCAGTTGTGGATTTTCTGTCTCGAGTTCCAAAGATAAATGATTTGCTGGTAGTGGATGACAAGTTTCCAGATGAACATTTGTTTACCATAATAGTTAAAACGCCATGTTATGCAAATGTAGAAAACTATCTGGCGGTAACAAAGTTGCCCAAACACTTGACAACAGGGGAAAGGAAACAGATTGTCCAACGCAGTGCCTGATTTTCTTGGATTGGTGGATACATTTTTCATATAGGGTCTGATATGTGCATACGTAGATGCATTCATGAAGATGAAATCTACAACATCCTAGAGACCTGCCATGACAAGCCCTGCGAAGGACACTTCGCAAATCGCAGAACTGGGCACAAGGCACTACAAATCAGATATTATTGGCCCACCATTTTTAAAGACGCTAAGAAATATGTCCAGGCTTGTGATAGCTGCCAGAGGATGGGCCGTCTTGGTTAATCTGACGAAATTCCGCTACAACCCTAATTGGTAATAGAACCTTTTGAAAGATGGGCATTGGATTTTGTTGGCCCATTCCATCCACCATCAAAACAAGAGGCGTACATACTAGTTGCTATAGACTATGTAACAAAGTGGGTAGAAATAGTAGCTTTGCTAAGAACTATGGAAAAAATCGTCTTTAATTTCCGTTTCGAGTTATTTGTGCGGTATGGTTTACCTAGGGAAGTGATAATAGATGGAGGGGGGAAATTTGTAGGACATAATATTACAACCACTCTACGGAATCACCACATTGCACATAGAGTAACTTCCCCGTATCACCCACAGGAAAATGGGTAGGTTGAAAGCACCAATAAGGTCATCGATGCAATTTTTACCAAGACAGTTTCGACACATTGACGGGACTCGGCTACTAGATTGCCAGACACCTTGTGGGCTTATCACACAACTTGGTGAAATACTATTGGATATTCTCTATACCAACTTGTATTTGGCAAAGAACTTATCTTTCCTATTGAATTTGAAATAAAGACTCTCAGAACATCCCAGGAAGTGGGACTGGATCTGACGGAGGCCCAAACTAAACAACTTCAACAAATCAATGAATTGGATGAAACTCGACTACTTTCTCTACAATGCACCACAATTATTCAACAACAAAGGGCTAAGTGGCGTGAAAATCTTATTAAAAAGAAGACGTTTCAAAAAGGAGACTAGGCATTCCTCTACCATTTCAGATTTCAAGACTTTCTAGGTAAGTTACAGACAAGGTGGCTTGGCCCATATGAAATTCAAGAGGTGCACAACAATGGCACTCTCAATCTAACCACCATTGATGAGCCTGGCCATTCTTTCTAGGTGAATGGACATCGGGTATGTATTTATCATAAACCACTCACCAAAGAGTCTTTTTTCCAACAGGTACTTGATCATCCCACTATGCAAATTTTAGTTGCAAGGATTAATGACCCGACAACTTTAATCTCATGAAAACTTATCTCTCTTCAACTGTAAATAATGTATATATTTTTCTTATAGTTGGTTGTAATTTATTTTAGATAGGCATCACTATGTAAATATGGGGATTTCTCTTGTTTTTTGGTATGTTTAATAATTGTTGTTCAATCAATTGAACAACTTCTTTTTAGTCAATTGAACAACTCCGATTTATTTTTGGTGTGTTTGTTGTTCAATCAATTGAATAGATGTTGTTTAGTTAATTGAACAGTTGTTGTTCAAAAGAACTTACAACTCTGATTTCTTTTTAGTGTGTTTGTTGTTCAATTAATTGAATAGCTATTGTTCAATTAATTGAATAGCTGCTATTTGAAAGAACGAACAACTCCAATTTATTTTTGATGTGTTTGCTATTCAATCAATTGAACATCTATTGTTCAGTCAATTGAACAGTTGTTGTTCGGTAGAACGAACAATGTGGATTTCTTTTTGGTGTCTTGCTATTCAATCAAATTAACAGTTGTTGTTTAATCAATTGAACAGTTTTTGTTCAGCCAATTGAACAATTGTTGTTCAGTTAATTGAACAAATGTTGTTTGATAGAATGAACAACTGTGATCTCTTTTTCTTGTGATCAACAGTTGTTGTTAAATTTTAATCAAGCAGCCATTTTTCTCTCTCCCATGCTTTCCTATCAAAACCATCTTTTTTGATTGGAAATTTGTACCTAAGATAAAGGAAAAACAATAATATTAATACCATTATGACTTGTAAAACCTTTTGATGGTTAACTTTATTCTAAAACTGACCTAATTCATCTATATAATGACTTGTTGAATATCTTCTCTTTAGACATATCATAAAATGATTCACTATCTTAATACCATGTTGGTTTATCTTTCGCACTTTCAATTGATAATTCCCTTTGGCATGATGATATAGCAATAAAATCATAACTTTCATTGGAATTTTTTACTTCTCACACCATCCCTAACTCTTAAGGAGTAAATGAACCTCCCTCCCTTTACAATAAAAATATGGAAATATGGAAATATGAAAATACAATAAAAATATTCTTAAAGAGGATAGGGTGTCTCATTACGAGCCAACCTACCATGATCATAAGGATGTAACAAGTGACATTCCATTATGGCTACCACATCAGGGTTATAGCCTTCTAGATAGTCAAAACTGTCAGAAGGACAGGAGGTCTCATCATGAACCAGCCTGATCACTTTGTTATATCTTGGTGAATGGAACTATGAGTATTTGGTTACCATGCTAGCATAGTGGTCTCTTTACAAAAATAAAAAAAGAAACGCATCTAAATACTAAATGGAGGATTCTAGCTCATTTTTGGGTTAAAAAGCAAACCTATCGAGGCTATGAACACCTGCTGGTAGCAGTGGCTCTGCTTGTGATATTGAAGTTCTATGTTACATTGTCAATTATTCTTTATCCCATTATTTCATATTGATTCATTTCTAAAGGTGAATTTACCATTTGAACAACATTTATAACTATATTAACCAATATGCATGGTAAACTATACTTTTATATGAATTATATCAATACTTTCTAATCAATTGATACCAGTAGTCGTCATCATCTATCACCGATCATGCTTTCATCATATTTTTCCACCTAAGGAAATATCTCTTCACATAATGATCACTTCTCTGTTTTATTCCTTTTGCGGTCATTTCCCATCTTTACGACCTGTACTGCTCTGACCATTTTTTACCGTATTTACACTGCTCTGATAATTGTCCTACCGCATTTATGAATCCTCAATTTCATTTCCCTTTTACCCATGATTAATGGTCGTGGATGACCTTTTCTATTTTTAGGGGGGAAGGCATGCATTATGGATAGCATGCATAATAATTACCAAGTTGTTTTCTGATTGGAGGGGGGAAGGTATGCATTACAGATAGCATGCATAGTAATTATCAAGCTGTGCCAAAAACTGCTAATGTGACAAACAACATAATTACCTTTTAATAAAAACTTTAAAACAACGTCATTTCTCTTTTAATAACAAATTTAAAGCTTTGAATACAGTTTATTGTGTTGTTCCAAACTGATAAATTGTGAGAAAGTGAATGCAAAAGTGTGAAGTTGGGTTATTGAGACACATCAACCATGGGAGGAAAAGCTATCCACATTGAACCTACAGTACTCTAGGTAACAGAACAGGCTCGCAAAATTCTTGAGCGTGCTGGCTGGTTCTAGTACTTGACCAAATTACAAGGATTCCATAATTAAATAACAATTAAATTCTTGCAAAATCTACAATATGGATGCATGACGGTGAAAGGAAGAAATATAACAGTTTCTGAAGCAATGATAGCTGAAGTCTCTGGACTTCCAGTAGAAGGCACAAAATGGACTGATAAGCATGTTCTCTTGCATGACTCAGTTGTGGTATTCCAAGACCCAGATGAACAATTGGTACGAAAAGGCAAAGGGATTCACCCCACATCTTTAAAGGTACCATGGCAGGAATTGACGACCACTGTTCAGAGGTACATCACTTGTGATGGACGTCAAGATGTGTTAAAACCTCGAAAACTCAAATTGTTAGCCATTCTTAAGAAGAAAATTATGGTTAATTTGTCATTCTTTTTTAATTCCTTATTGCATGACATTTCTAGTCGGGTTAGGAAGGCTAAAGATCCACATTATGTCATTAGCCATGATGGTTTGATTAAGTTAATTATTATTCATGGACTGGCCCAATGGCAATTAACTTGGGATAACCTTGTAAATCTTGCCTTAACCCCACTAGAAGGAAACCCAGATGCACAGACAGGGATAAATGATAGAAACATTGATAACATAGATATTGAACAATAGAGATTAAAGGTAACAGGTCCAAAAAGGGAGAGAAAAATAAGGAATCCTTCTTCGGCCTCTGGCCCAACGAAACATTGGTGTTCTCCGAGGATAAATGCATAGCAGTGCACCCCAATTCTAATAGAAGAAGCAGGTCTGTCTCATATGCCCTCTTTAAGCCCGCAAGATGATTTTTGGCAGGAATATGAGGAAAAAATGGCTCGAATATTGGAGAATATGGGTAGATATTGTGAATAAAGGGATCCATCTGGAAACTCTCTATGACAAAATCATTCCCTTAACCAATCCACCTCTACCGGTAGTTCTAGCCATACTAAAACTTTTCCATTTGTTGATAATTGGGAGGATCAGAGGAAATCAACTCCCTCTACGAATGAGTCCCTTGAGAAGGAAGCCCATGCAAAAGAAACCCTTGAGGACTAGAATCAATTAGGAGATATTGTTCCATTGGAATCCCTTAAGAAAGAAGCCCATGTAGAAGAAGACCTCGAGGATGAGAATCAATCAACAGATACGGTTCCATTGGAATCGCTTGAGAAAGAAGTCCATGTAGAAGAAGTCCTTGAAGACGGAAATCAATCAGGAGATATTGTTCCATGAGAACATAACCTTGATATTGGCACAACTCCTCATGAACCCAAAATAAACACAATTGTTCCATTTCCAATTGGAAACCCCACGAAGAAGAAATCATACAAGGCCAGATTAAGGAAGTTGATTAAGAAATGTAGGAAATAGAAGGCAATAGTCAAACAATTGAGAGAGTGGTTAAAAGAATCAGATAAGGCTTGAAAAATGGAAGTTTAATTAGAAACTATAGGTTCCCAAACATAACAATGTTCTTTGGAGGATATTGAGACTCAGACTGAAATTCCTTGTGTATGTTCAATAGGGACCCAAACAGAACAATGTCCTTTGGATAATATTGAGACTCAGACTGAAAGTCCTTGTGTTTATTCAATGGATACCCAAATGGAATTTCCTACAACAGATGTTGTTGTTCAAACCAATTCTGAGGAGAATTCCCACGCAGATAGCTGCATGCCTCAAGAAACAGCTGCAGTTGTTGTTTAAACTGATTTTGAGGAGAATGCCCAGGCAGATTGTTGTATGCCACAAGAAACAGCCAAAGCTATATACATATATTTTCATTTTGTGAAAATCAAATCGGAATTTGGCATTTCAATTATCTCTCCTCTAATATTGTTTCGTTCAAATTTCTTAGACTAATAAGGCACTATTAAAATCCCACCACTGAATCAAATTTGCATTATACTTCTTCGTGGATGTATCAAATCAGGCAACCCATAGTCAAAAGGGCCCACCAAATAAAGTATATTGTATGTCTTGCAGCTAAGCATAGCTTTTTAAAAGTTAAAATTCATTGATGTTTCAGTATGTTAATTTGTAAAGATCAATATATTGAAGATTAAGTATATTCGTGTTTTGTCATATTAAGTATATTGTGAGGCTTCATTTCTATTTGGACTGACCATTTTAACTCCATTGTCGACACTCGAGACCTTCAACTAATAGCACAAGAAATTGCACGCTTATGCAGTATGTGAATCTAGGAATTTAACTATATGTAACAACAGGTTCCCAAACACCCAAATTCCTCCCTCTTGGGCTCATTATTCCAGGTTCTAGACTTGATTGTTTTACTCTGGCGGAGTAAAATTTATATGGAAAAAATTTGTAAAATTCTTGAATATACATCTTTCCTATATATATATATATATATATATATATATATATAGTAAAACAAAATAAAAAATAATTATTTCAAAAAGTTCAAAAATGTCTTAAAAATTACGTTGCAAATAAAATTATACCCCGAAACAAAGTGCATAGTGTATAGTTTTACATCATAATAACATATTATGAGAATTTATGTATTCATTTTTATATCCAACTATACCATAAATTATATGATTCCACATTAGAGTGAACAATATAGATTCTAGATTACCAACCAAGTTTATGTTTAGAATGTGGTCATATATTAAATGTATATAAAAAATTTCTTAAAATATACATTTATATCCTTAACCATTATTACTTATTTATCATATTATTTTGTAACATTTAACAATAACATCTATTGAATTTAATTACTAATTATTTTTTAATATGATCAAACCAATTTTTATTTTATAATACAAAATATTATATTGCAATTAAGTACTTATTTAAATTTATTATTAAAAAATCCACAATGTTATAACCCATTAATATTTACCACATAAACTATGATGGAATTAATTAACACCCTTATTAAGAAATTTAATTTGATAAAAATCATTATATAAAAATTAAAATACCATCACTACTCCTTAATGGCTATCTTATGCTATCTAACTAGCACAACCACATTTAATAAATGTAGTTGATATATGTCGTAGGCATCAATTAAATATATGTTATATTATAAATTTAATATGATAAATTAATATATTAATTTATCAAATCTAAGATTAATATAAAAAACTCCAAGATTATAAAATGAAGGAATCATAAACCCAAGGGAATATTAATATCATAAACCTAAGGGATTAAGAAACCAATGAGATTAATACTATAAACCCAAAATATCAATAAACCAATGAATTAATAAACCTAAGGAATAAATATTTAAAATCCAAGGGAATAATAATAAAGCAAAGGAATTAATATTAAAAACCCAAGGGATTCTTAATATTACAAGCCTAAAAAATAAATAAACCCAACACATTAATATTAAAAACCCTTGAGATTAATATTAAAAACCTAAGACATTAATAATTTTACAAACCCAAGCATAAGTATTCCTAGGGTTTAATATTATTCCCTCGAGTTTACAATATCAATCCCTTTGGCTTATTAATTTAAGGGTCATATTCCTAGGGTTTAATATTATTCTCTTGGGTTTATCATCCCAATGGGATTAATATTATAAACGCGAGGGATTAATATAGAGAACTCAAAAGAATAATATTATAAACCCTTGGGATTAATATTTTAAACGTAAGCGATTATTATATTATAAACCCAAATAATTTCTATTATAAGCCCAATGGGTTTATATTAAACCTAGGATTAATATTATAAACACTGTCATTAATATTATTCCCTAGGAATATGAACCCTTACATTAATAAACCCAATAGATTGATATTATAAACCCAAGGCACTAATAAAACGAAGGGTTTGATACTAAAATTTCAGAGGAATAGTATTAAACCCAAGGGATTAATATTGTAAGACAAAGGTATATAAACCCTAAGATAAATATGGTAAATCCTAAAACAAACATGGTTGACCATCATTGATTTTTATATTGAGACAATCTTTGTCACAATGTGACGTTGGATCATGGTTGACCATGACTGTACCATGATTGATTTTCATATTGAGAAAATATTTGTCATAATGTGATGTTGGATAATGGTTGACCATGGTTGACCATGATTCTAAACCAAATGGATTTATATTAAACCTTAGTATTAATGTTATAAACGATGGTTGATATTCATATTGAGACAATCTTTGTCACAATGTGGCATTGGACCATGCTAGACCATAATTGACCATGGTTGATTTACATATTGGGAAAATCTTTGTCACAGGCTAACGGGATTAATATATAAACTCATGGATAAACCTTAAAATAAATATTATAAACACTAAGATAAACATTTAACCCTAACATTAATATTATAAACCTCGAGATTAGTATTATAAAACAAAGGGATTAATAAACCCAACACATTAATAACTAAATCGCAAGGAACTGTAAACTCAAAGGAATAAAATTGAACCCTAGCAATTATATTAAACCATAGGCATATAAACCCTAAGATTAATAAATCCAAGGGATTATTATTATAAACCTAATGGGTTAAACCCTTGGGATTAATATTATAAACCTAAGTGATTATTAATATTATAAACCCAAGGGAGTAATCAACCCAAGGAATTTATAATATAAACCCAAATGATTATAAACACAAGGGATTTATTTTAAACCCCAGGATTAATATCATAAAACCTAACAATAATATTACACCCTTAGAATATTGTAACAACCCTCGTGAAAAATCCATGTAATAAAAGTTAATAAAGGAAAAATAAGACCACAGTTAAGGGACATGTATTCCGATGTGAATGTTGGGCAAGGATATCCTAGAGGGCATCACTAGATGTGTGTTGTGGCTAAGGAAAATTGGCAAAGGCTAAGGCAAAGGAATTACAAGGAAAAAGGCATTTTTAGCACATTTATTTATGAAAATAAAGGAAATTAGGAGAAAAAGGAGGTGAAATGTCACGGGCTGCATGTGAGGAGGAAAATAAAGGAAAATAATGGAAAATAAAAAAATAGAGGCCTCATTAATAAAAAGGATTATGAGGATCAGTTGGTAACCTTTCTTCAGTTCAAGTTTGGAGCTCTCTCATTATTCTCTCTCACTCTTGATCACCTAGAGTTTTCTTGGAGCACTCTAGCTTTGGATCAAGGAAGGAAAAGAAAGGAAGGAAATCAGGATCAAGTAGATTCAGCAGGAATATTTGCAGTTAACCTTTTTCATGTGTGATTTCCTAGCTGGTTTGGACATGCATGACTTTGCATGTTGGTGTATGGTTCTCTCGCTGTCAATGACAAGGTTTTGTTGGGTTATGAAAGTAGTTTGCAATCTACCCTTTCCTTTTTATGAATGCCATGGTATGTTGGGATGTTATCTTAGTTTTGAGCTTTGGTTTGTCGGATGGATTTCAGAATCTTGGGCGGAGGTGGTCTCAAGTTGCATTCCCAAAAGCCTAGAAATCCCTTGAACGATTTTGGTGGGATACATGGTAAAGCCTGAGGGAGAAGTCTCAGTTTAGGGCTTAGTGATCTAGGTTTGGATTGGGGTAAATGCTGAGAGAATGGTATCAGTTTAGGGCATAGTGATATGGGGTTAGATTGTGGTAAATCCTGAGAGACAAGGAAATGAAAAATTCTATGGTTGTGTGACAGTGCTGGACCTGCCAACATGTCATGGGATCTCCCCGCTAAGAAGTCCCAATTAGACCTTAGACCATTTGGTGTAGGAGTCCCAGCAGTGGGTCGTATGGTATCGTCTTGACCGTGGGTTCGCATAGAGGCAAGTAAGATGTCCTTGTTGGTAGAGAGGGTGTGACAGCTGCAGTGAGTCAAGGAAGGTGCATGAACGATTCTAACACACGGAAAGTGGGGTGAGTGTGCCCCTTGGAAATCTATGAGAGCACCCAGATTGGAAGGGAACACATGAGCGAATATGCCTCACAAACTGGCAAGAAAGTTAGAGAGAAATCAAAAGGTGGTAGTTAAACCAATTAGCACACTTCAGTAAGATTCATACATACTTATACAGAATAGTCCATACATGCATGCATAAGAAAACAAATACATATATCATTTAGAATAAACAAGATAGCTGGAATACAATACGACATATGCATGAAACATGTTGGCTTTGTTATATTAAGGAGTGTAAGTTCCAATCATACAATACATCCATGTCCAACCACTAGTTCCGATAGCAGAATGTTACATCCATAATTGCCTGCTCCTCCAAAGAGATATACTAGCTCTACACAATGGAGAAGCCAAGGCTCGTTTCAATACTATCCAAGATTTCTCTAAGATACTCCTATGGGAATCTTGGCTGACCAAAAGCCTATACAATGAGTTATGAGGGACTATATATAGTAAAGGGTGGGGTGGCCCTTAACATTCCCCTTTGTGATAGTTCATCTACCCTCATGACTCTTCATCTACTCGACAACTGTTACATCCAACTATCGACAGTTGAACTTACACTTGACAAGACATTACATACAATCTGCACATGTAGCCATGTGAGACAAATTAGGCTTGAGCAAGCCATGCAAGACATCACTATGACTCAAAAAACTATGAGAATACCAGCTCTTTGACAACCTCATGGTGGTCGATAGTAGCGAACCGATGCCAATCTTGGTAGTCTGCGAGGGTGTCCATATACTCTAAGGTTACATCTTTCTAGAAACGAACTCTTGCCTCCATAGCATCTGGGAACATTGATCGAGTTCCTCTATCCAACTCGTCTGATAATGTGCACATCATTGTCTTAAGTGTGGCCAGACCAGCAACATACTTGTGCATGGTGTCTACACTGATCACCAAGTCTGGGCTAGTGGCTATGGCATCAACTCGTCAAAGTATGAGTCAAGCTCTAGTTGGGATTTTTCCTCTATCCTCTCCTGGGGGTGAGTGTCCCAATATATGGGATCGCATGTGCATGCACAACAACATCCATACTCCTAAATACCCGTGCATGGGAAGCTTGTAAAGCAATGATGAGCTGCAAGAGATCTTCATAGTTCCAGATTTGACTCCAGATGCATGCCTTCAGCTCGACCACTCTCGGCTTCGTTATCTTAGGCAAGTGTAGCGGGGCTCCCTTATATCTCATTGTCCATGTTTTCATGTAATCAACAACAACATGCACGTTCGACAAGATACGTGCTCTCTTAGTGCATCACCGCTGCCAACCGTTGAGATGGACAACTATCTTATGCACGATAACAAACTTGGAATACAATGCCTACATGACTGTGTCAAGGGACAATAATTCATCCAGTATTGCCTTCTTCAACTCTACTTGGGTGGATGTTGTAACCAATTCTCCTCCCTGCTTGGCCATCTTTAAATCCTTAGCCATTCGGTCATTCTCAGCTATCAAGGAGTGAACACTTGAGCTAGTGGCTTCGGCATATGCTCTGGTAGCATCGGCCAATGCTGCTAGATTTTTGCACACGTCAGACACGATCACTCATTCCTCAAACTGCACAGCAGATGTGTGATCATCCAGATTAGACACTCTCCAAGATTGCACAACTCTATGTTCGGACTCATCAAATGAGATATTGTGCATCTCCTCCTCTGGATTGTCTCCAAGGATCTCAGTGTCTCCTTGGTCGCTTGGGACTTGCTCCGCTTCTAGATTCGATGAATTTGGTGCGTTGACCTCTTAGTGGTGAGGCATGAGGTCGATGTCTTGCTCTACCTCCTGTTGCTCCATGTCTGTATCAATCTACGCAAGTGATTTTTACTTCTCTTTAACAAAGTCCTGCTCCTGCGATGGCTCACCCTGTCTAATTGATGCCAGCTATTTGGATGAGTCGACTACCTATACGGGTGCATTTTCATCTGTATGTATATGTTGTGCCCCATATTGTACCTGTTTCGACTATGCTTCCTTCTCTTGTCTGCATAGCTCCTATTTCTTCTGGAGTTGCTCCTTCAACTCATGCAACTCCTTCTCTGTTTCCTCCATTCTCCATTTTTCTCTCTGCCTTTGTGCATTCCTCTTATCGTGTTATTGTCTCTTCGCCTCAATTGCCAAAGTTGCTTTCCACACAAGTGGGTCTTCTCGGAACTTATAGCTTTGTTCCTCCTCCATGCTGTCGAAAATCTTCTGCTTTCCTTTGTCATGCACTGGTATGTTTACCTCTGCTGTTGCTGCTACTATTGCTCTCCGGGATGCTACTTTTCTAACCATTCCACAGCAAGGTCGACCGGTTCATTAGGTCTAGAGAAGTTGTAACAATATCCCCATGGGTCTTCCTCCGCCCAATGACATGCCTCATGGATCCAAGTAAATTGTACTCTCGTGCAATGGTCTTTCACAAGACAATGCGGGTCGTATGGGTTGAAGCTTCGAACATCGAATGGATATTTCTTGATCTCCTCTACTTTGACATCCGCATGCTTGAACTTATGTATCTTGATAACCCGATCCTCAATGGAAGAGCAGGCCAAGGTGTCACCTTCTTCCGATGCAGCCTAGTTGTCAATACTGCTGAGATGTGATATGATACTTCATGCATGATGAGTTTGTCCAATGAAAAGTTCAATAGAAAATGTAGAAGCTGCTCCACGCTGTAAATCCATATGAAGATGGCAAACGACGAGACATACCAATATGCTATATCGATCAGTGCCTCTATTGTTACCTTCGACATGCAGGGTGAATCTCGTTCAAATATCATCTTGTACACTAGGGTGACAAAATTATTGGACAACTATGTGATAACTCCTTTGAAGCTGCATTCAGGTAACATCTTACAATAAGTTTTCATAGAGGTCTCCGTCGATGTCCATGCCCATTTCAAGCTTGGGAACTCCTGATGGGCACAGGTTGCATCCAAGATATAACAGGACATGTAGATTTCTTCTTACTGGCCTTTAGGTAGTTGTCGAGCTCTTGTTACCTATTCCTTCAGCTGGTGAGCCAACATGTCGGACCAGGTGCATGCTTTGCATTCTTTGGTCAGTTGGTCTAATGTGATCACCCAACTGTGTGGGAAGGTTTTCGTACTCTCTTGGCGATACAAGCGACACGAAAAAATGACCAAGTATTGATATGATTTTTGCAGTATCTTTGTCTTGTAGACCTGGTTGGGTGTCATCCTAAATTTAGCCAGCTCCTTCACCCAGTTCTTCAAAATACCATTGGAGTTGGCATTGTTGCTAGGTATGCTGAAGGGTGTCTCCATGGTGATCACGGTCTTCGACATATGATACATCCATTCATAATCATGTGCCCTGAAGGTAGCAATCTCCGTCCCACTGGCACTGCTCAATGTCATCATCTCGGGATCAGTGTACAAGATGATCCAACGTATCATGTCCGCGGATAGGAACACGAGATATCTGCATGCACTCTGGTACAAGCTAGACTTGTGTATGTTCACATAGACTTGGCAGCCTTCGAGATCTTACACAAATGTGCCTGCAAATGAATCATTGACCTCTTACCATTTCAACTTGATGTCCTTGTCTACAATCAGCTTGTTGTCTTGATAGATTGGCAAACTTTTAGACACTCACTCAATTATTGCTCCAGTTGCAATTCCATTAGTGTACTTTGATGCTACTCTCTTGGAGAAAATTGATCCTGAACTACTGAGATGTGGATACATAGCTGCTAGATTTTGAGACATAGTGACATGCATGGCAAGAAATATATCAACTAAAACCAAAGAAAACTTGAGGAACGACATGCAACATACCTGGGGATTGACTGGCAAGGATTGTGCATTTTTTTCTGGGAGGATGGGAGAATGGTTTCCCGAACTGTGCAAAAGGCACTCCAAGCTACTGGGAGGCTGGTTGGCTACTGGAATTGCAGAATGCACATTCTAGACTGGCTTGTTGGCTACTGGAATTGCGCAATGCATAATTTCTAATGGCAAGGATTGCAGGTCCAGTGACTGCATTGCACAATTTTGTGGGCCAGCAGTCACTGCCTCTCAGAATTCCGCAATGCAAGACGGGAGGAAAATCACTGGGCACAAATGCACATTTTCTGAGAGGAAGGCAAAGCCTTCCTTCTTAGGATTGCGCAAAGCTATCTTGGTGAGGCAGATTTCAGGCCAAGGTTGCCCAGACCCGCCGACGGGAAACTAAAAGCAAATGTGAAAGTGAATACATGGCGATATTGAGTATAAGAAGGAGTGAATGATCGTGCATGCAAATAGTGAATGAAATATTTGGAAAATGGAATAGCATGCATGTGTGTGAAGCAAGTCGTCTAATCAACGACCGTTCGTGAAAAACAGTGTCATGCATGCGACAGTAGTCAGATGGTAACAAAAAATGAAACGGTGCTTGTAAAAGCTAATATGAATGCAAATGACAGCAAGCATTCACAAAAATCAAGCAAACAACACTCACACAAGCCAAAACACAAAAAGCGACAGAGATGCTGCAAAAGACAAGTTAAGAGGACTTACCCATAAATAGATAAGCTAGATGTGTCAACGACTCCTAGATGTGTTGTGGGATGTCAGAGCTCCAAGATCGATGTGAATAAGTGAGATTTGAAGCGTCGAATAAATAATTTTGAGGCTCATGATGCGCATGACACAAATCTAGGAAAAAGCGACACTTAGAGGAAAGATTCTAAAACAATCTTTGCATGTAACCTTCGGCTACAAAAGATAGCTTCTTAAAATCTAGGGATGCTTTTTTGCATGTTTCTTTCTTCTATTTCGGGAAAAAGTAGCCCATGCATGCAAGTCAAGTTTTCTCGGTCCCGGGTGGAACCAGTCAACCTAATGGCGCATGCAACACCCTGCTTGATTGAGGGGAAAATTTGCACATTTCTGGGAGGGAGCTGGGTTGGCTGCCCAGAAGGATTACACAATTTCTGGGCTGACTAGTTGACTACTTCCCAGAATCGCACAATTTATGGGCTGAGGAGTCCTGCTAAGAGAGATTGCCAAATTTTTCCAGTGAAGGTTGACAAGCAGAATTACGTAATTCTGGAGCGCAGCAAGTTGCCAAACAGGATTGCGCAATTTCTGGAGGGAATGTTGGTTCGCCTCCAGAATTGCGTAATTTCTTGAGGGATTTGCTCAGCCTGCAGTTGAACCAAGTCTTGAGAAACAACCTGTGAGGGGGATGCAACAAGCTATCATGCATATGCTGGTACTTTGCTAGAAAACCACTGAAGCTTGTGTACTTGACAGTGCAAGAAATGTTGCTGAGGATGGTTGGTAGGGAGGCTCCAAAATGAAGCTAAGGCAAAATTTTGGAGGGTAGTTGTAGCCGTTACAACACTTGGCGATACATTGGTAAAACTCTAGCTCTCTGAATGGACCTTGTTCATTAAAAGTAAGTCTAACACCTTCGGAAGTACTATTCAGTTCTCAGTTCGTATTGGTTTCCACACTTGCTTGATTGTAAGATGTGGCATCTGCCAAGCTCTTGGTAGGTTAACACACATTCCAAGCCAATTCAACACATTTGTTTCGATTGGGGTTGAGGGGTATATGGGTGCACAAGCAGTATAGTCGTCAAAGTCTTAGTTTCATCTCTGGTGTTGCTCTGTTGCTATCAGGCCTAGACAGTACCCCGATGGAGTCACGTAGGAACACAAGCATCGCTCCACTGCTAGTGAGCCTGGTCAGTACCCTGACGGAGTTACTTGTATCACCTTCCTACATAAGAAGCTTTTCTCTTCTTTCACCTTATTCATTTTGAAATTTTGAAATTTTTCACTTTTCATTTTTCATTTTCATAACTCTGCATAGCACTTATTCATTTCATAGGCAGAAGAGGGATCCCAACCTATTGAGAGCAGAGGAATTTTTTCCTCTAGAAGTACTTTATTATATACCTCTAATGTGCTTGTTAAGGCTTTCCCCCTCACCTTACTCGACTTGATTGAGCTGCCAAGGGCGAACCAAAAAAAACCGACTAGAGTAGGTGACACTAGTTAGCGCACAAGTGTTATGTTTTCACCAAGGTTCACCTGGAACAATACGTATTTTCCATTGGTGAATCATGGACTAAAGATAACAAGTTCTTCATATAGAGGCAAGATGACAGATAACCAAGTAGTGATAGTTGTATAGGTCCTCTTGTACTTTACCCAGCCTTTTTCAAGAGTCACACATGGTTTCATGTGAAACTAACCTACGAGTGCAAAACAAGCAAACAAACATAAAACAAAGCGAAAGCAGAAGTAAATGCAAAAGCAAAGCAGGTTAGCAAACAAAAAAGCAAACAATCAAACATGCAAGGTAAGTAAGAAAACAAGCATGCAAGAAAACAACCAAAACCAAACACTACTCCTACTCCTAAGCTAATGATGCATGGGCCTGATCACGTGAAGTGATACTTCCAATGCAGCCATCAGCGCATTGGTTGACACATGTTGGTGAAGGCATGGTCCATGACCAACCCAGTTGTGAAAACCAGCAAACAAGAAAGATATAATAATGCAGACAAACACACTCCATGTTTCAATGTGTCCACGGAACATAAGTGAGTGCAAGTACATGACATGCAGTCCATGGACTTGTCACGGTGTTGTGTGACACTACATGTAGCTATGAAGAATACGCATACTCTTGACTATGACATGCAAGCAAACAAAAGAAACAAAGACAACTTGTGCCATGCACGAGCGCCTGCAATGTAAGATTCCTCCAATGCATGAGCAATGGGATCATGAAGTTCGAGTGGAGGAAGTATGAACTATGTTTGAGATTGATCTTCAATGCATACAGATGAGTGATGAGGAGCCTTGGGTGTTTCAACAATTTCCTGATCGAAAGTAAAAACAACCTTAGGACAGTGAGGGCCTGACATAACCATCAGCTTGGGCTGAAGTGCCTAGATAGTCTGGGGGATTTCGACTTTGTGGTTAGAAAGATCATCATAAACCGATGGCTTCGATAAATCAACTACGATAGAATCATAATCGTGATCAAATACAGGAGAAAATAGATCACAACATCTACGATCAATGAAATCAATGATTTCATCAGCATCCTCATGATCTGTTGAATCAAACAGAGGGGTAGATGAGAAGCAAACAAATTCACCCTCCGTGTTTCCAAAAAAGGCAGATGAAAATTCAAGTGGATTTTAAATGAATAATTTATCATCTTCATTGTCGGATTATGGACTGACATTCGTTGTGTCCTGCGACTGATCAACAATGGGTGCATTGTAGATGGAGATACACATGCAAAATCATGGATGGAAGGTTCACCAAAGAGGTCAAGGAAGAACAGAGGAGGCTCAAATAGAAAGGAGCATCCTTCACCGAGTGTTGATGCTCAAGCTCCCAGTCATACTCTTCATGAATGACAATGCATGTTGGTTGTGCAACACCAACTTTGTCGATGGCTTGATCCTCATTCACAACAAGTGTAGAGCGGGGAATGGAAGAACACAAGACAATATCAGCCGAAGGTTCATCCGAGTACGAAGATGGAGTTTGTGGTACAAAATACATATGACAACTCAATGGAATCACAACCAAATCTGTGTGAAAATTATGTGAAGTGATGTTGGGAAGATGTGACAATTGAACAGATGTGTGTGTCTGTTCTCCCGCATCACTCTATAGTGGTGAAGTTGTTTCATGAGGGGACGGTGGACATTCACTTATGATAGTGACCATGTATGTCTGTAATTGTGTAGCTCCATCACTGAAGTATGTTGAGCGAGGCTTGGGCTCAAACTTCTTCTTGGGATGGACTGATTTGTTAAGACAATACTGGAATCTATCTGAAAGATAAGGAAATTTCATCTGGCTTTTCGGAGCTTCAAACTGCAAATCACTGAAGCGCTGCCAAAAATACATAGGCAATTCATGCAAAGCCTTCCGTTTTTGTAACAGTTTTGGGTCAAGACATTCTGGATCAAAATGATGGAAAGTATCTTCATTGATATCAAAGAAATGCTCAAGTGAGTGCATGTTGTCAACCGGTAGACTACAGCACAAAAGTTACAACAGTCTTGAAATAGTGGTATTCAAGGATGAGACTTCCCATAATGTCCAAAGAATATTATATGGAAATATTTAAGAGAACACAAGCTTCCTGACTGCAACCCTCCATACCATACTCTTTCTTTGTCTTCTAGGGTAGCCACAAACATATTCATGAGACAATCCTCTGTAAACTGAACCCTCAATCTACATACATGCATATGAAATCTAACCAAATGCAAAAAATCATCTTCTTTCATTTCATCTTTGAAAATCGGAAGATGGGTTAACCAATCAACATGAGGCATAGGATTTGGAAAACCATAGATATGAGATTGATCCATAGGAGCATACCTTACATTCCTTCTTGTAGTAGAACTCATCTTGGAACTTCTTCAAGCTATTGATCTTCAACAAGTAGAGTCACCATGACGGTTTGATCTTTTGGATCTTTTGAGATTGGAGGCACCAAGGTAATAATCACAACCTTCAAAAAACTCAGGTTTCCTATTACCCTCAGGAATCAGAATGAAGAGACTAAAAGAAAATATGGGAAAAGGAGTTTTTTGGCTCTGATAGACGCACCAAAAATGTTATCACTTGATATGACAGGCTTGGTTGTGTAACCCTTCAACCAAGAGTAACTATTTCAAACCATTTGTATCTAGAAGTTAGCCCTTCTAGCATGAGAGGTCTCTCTCAAAGAAAACCGTATGATGTTCTAGATAAAACTCAATTGCAGATGGCTAACTCTGGATTTTTCTGTGATTATTGCAAGTGAAATAAAGTGTAATAATCAACACCATTGGGCATAGAGTCAAAGAAAACTCCATTTACAGATGAACATTCTTTCGTGGAATCTGAGGCATTTTGGGCTTAACTAATGTGAAATAAACATTTACAGTTAGTCACAGCGAATTTGAAGGATGTTGGAGCAATATTAAATTGAATTCCAAGTAATCAAACAAGATATGAAAGCTTATAATAACATAAAAAAATGAAGTGATGGAACTGAAACCAAAAATGAAGCTCAGGTTAAAAACAAATATTGTTTCAACTGTACTTCTTATTAACTGGAAAAAAAATATACAAAAGTGGTATTTTTCACACTCTTGATCCTTTGCAGAATAAAAAAACTACAAATATATAGAAAAAAATATTCATCTGCCATTAATTACAGAATTTTCCACCTAGGGCTAGATTCAATCATCATCCTAAGAGACCGAATTCTATTTGACTCACAAAAAATATTTGATATTTCTTAGGGATTTTTTGTTTTAATACAATTTGAATTCAAATAGAATCCTATCTATTTATGAGCCCATAAATATTCTATTGTTGAACCTTATTGAATCCAACCAAATGTTGAGTGTGCTATATTTCTGATGTGCTCTTGCCACATTGATGTGTTGACCTAGTTGAATTTGCTGACCTGGACCTCCACCGAGTCGAATTTCAAAATTTCTACAATAAATCTGGCTAGGAAAATTTTGTAAAATAGGCGTCAAAGATAAGTGTGTTCTTCCAAACCATGATATCCATGTAAAAACTGAGAGAGGATTCTATAGATGAGCTTGTTTTGAACAAAAATTCCCTTCATATTTCCAAAATTCCTTTCAATTTGGTCCAAAAGGGAGCTTGAAGTTGACTACTAAAACGGTCATTTCCAGAATTTTCATAGCAAATTTTGGTAGCAAGTTACAAAAAAATCCCTTTGGTACTTTTTTTATTTTTTTGTAAGTTTTGAAGTCTACTCTTATGTAATTTAGCTAAATACATAGTATCAGAACTCCTTTAACTAAAAAATTTCCTTGCATTTTCCTCAATGATAAGCTACAACAATTTCGTAGCAAATTTTCAGCTTAACTATGGGGACTTGCTACGAAATTTGAATTTTCTGATTTTTTTATTTTTTATGATTTCTTATGCCTTCTTATCACTCCTTATAGCTTATTTAATCATGTATATTTCTGAAACTATTAGTTTAGTGTAGTATAGGCAAAAAAGTGAGGAATTTACCATACTTAAGGGGTCATTGTTATTTCAGTTATGAGCCCAAGATTTATTTTTGAGAGTTAAACTTTGATCATCTCTATTTGAGTTTCCAATGCTTTGACTCACCTCTGCAACTTATTTCTGTTTGCATATAGCCAACTGCTCCTTTTGTACATTATTTTCCTTTTCAGAAATTTTAACAACATTGCTAATTTGACAAATTAACTCCAAATTATGTAAAATTTATCAAAGATAATAGTGGATCCAATGGGGATGTTGTTCCCCTATTGGGAAACAAAGAATAAGTTGCTCCAGTGCTTGACCATTGGGTTAATCCCAATTTGAAGACTACATTCAAACCCATTCACCAAACTGAAAAGCAAACTGCAAACCAACTGAAAACCAATTACTACTATTGCAATGTGATATCAAACTATTGTACAAAGTGAAACTGACAACTGCAAAATGTAGCCTAAATCTGAAGGAAATGCTTTCCCAAGACGCTTATTTATTTAACAATAAACCTACTCTAACATTTGAAAATCCACTTGCTTAATTCAAGCAATATGAAACCTCTAGTATAACCAGTCAAAGAGGTGATCCAACACCTGGGCTCCTTGACTATTCTTAAGTGGACCATCTATTAGAAACTCGGAATAAAAACTTAATCCATAACGTAAACTTATAAACGAAAGAAACTCCACCTTCACTGATGACTGGAATAGACTTACTAAACAATCTTGGTAATCATGAAAAATAACCTCTTCTTGATTAGTAAAACCATGAGGGTTGAATTAATCCATTACTGATGGCTTCTGTTGTTCTATGTATTCAATTCCAAGAACATCATCAAATAAAAAGGTAACAATAAATGTTTCTTCAATTCCATGTAAATCAACAAAAACATCCATACATTCTCATCTTCAAACATGACATCCATATTATGTGCATCAAAACTAATATTTTTCTTATCAAACAATTCTGATTTGACCTTTGGTAATTTTTCTTGAGGATTGTCATGTTGATTCTGAACACTAACAACTCCTATACAAACAACTTTATGCATATTGTCCATGTAATTTTGATGACCCTCAAATAGAATAGTTAAAACATGTATATTCAGCTCTTCATGTAACTCGGGTTTACCTAAAATTGAACATTCATGCACTTTAACCAAGACAACGTCATTATGATTTTCAACAGAAAAAAGTTCTTGTCTAGGTAGACAACTTTCATAACATGTCACCTCACTGTTCAGAATTTTCATGCATGTATTTTCAACAACCTGACATTGAGGAGTTTCTTCTTGACATAAAATCTTAGAAAATGAATGGGCTGAAAAATAATTTGAATGATTTGGCTCATACCTTTGACTACATATAGATTGACAAGACTACAAACTGTCATAAATTTCATGTAATATGACTTGACTTTCAAATTGCTGATCCATTTCATCTTCAACTAAAGAAGATACATCTGCCTGTTGGAAAACTTCTTGATCGTCATGAAAACTAGCTTGAGAAGAAAATTCATAAAGTGCCTCTAACATCTCCTCATCATCCATACATTATACATCATCATCAATACTTTCAATATATTGAATGAAACCCTTACAAAAATTACAACAGTCTTGAAAAAGTGGTAAGGAAGGATGAGACTTCCCATAATGTCCAAAGAATATTATATGGAAATGTTTAAGATAACACAAGCTTCCCGATTGCAACCCTTCATACCATACTCTAGCTTTGTCTTCTAGGGTAGAAATAAACATCTTCATGAGACAATCCTCAGGAAACTCAACCCTCATTCTACATACATGCATATGAAATCTAACCAAATGCATAACAGAATCATCTTTCATTTCATCTTTGAACATGAGAAGATGGGTTAACCAATCAACACGAGGCATAGGATTTGGAAACTCATAGATATGAGGTGGATCCATAGGAGCATACCTGACATTTCTTCTTGCAGTAGAACTCATCTTCGAACTTATTCAAGCTACTGATCTTCAAGTAGTGGAGTCACCATGAAGCTTTGATCTTTTGGATCTTTTGAGATTGGAGTTGCTAGGGTAATATCACAACCTTTAGAAAACTTTGGTTTCTTGTTACCCTCAGGAAGCAGAATGAAGAGAATCAAAGAAAATCTGGTAAAAGGAGATTTTCAGCTCTCGGCAGACGCACCAAAAATGTTATCACTTGATATGACAGATGGGGTGTGTAAACCTCCAACCAAGAGTAACTATTTCAAACCACTTGTAGCTAGAAGTTAGCCCTTCTAACATGAGAGGGCTCTCTAAAGGAAAACAATATGATGTTCTAGATAAAACTCAATTACAGATGGCTAACTCTAGATTCTTGTGTAATTATTGCAGGTGAAAGAAAGTGGAATGATCACCACCATTGGGCATGGATTCAAACAAAACTCAGTCTACATATGAACATTGTTTTGTTGAAGATGAGGCATTTTTGGCTTAACTAATGTGAAATAAACATTTATAGTTAATCACAAAAAATTTAAAGGAAGCTGGAGAAATATTACATTGAATTCCAAGTAATCAAACAAGCTATGAAAACTTATAATAACATAGAAACATGAAGGGATGGAACTAAAACCAAAAATGAATCCCAGGTTAAAAACAAAGTATTGTTACAACTGTACTTCTCATTAACTGGGAAAATATACAAAAGTGGTCTTTTTCACATTCTGGATCCTTTACAGAATATAAAAACTACAAATATATAGAAAGACATCTTCATCTACCATTAATTACAAAATCTGCTTCCTGGGGCTAGATTTGATCATCATCCTAAGAGACCTAATCCTATGCGACTTACAAAACATATTTGAGATTTCTTACGAATTTTTTGTTTTAATACAATTTGAATTCAAATAGGATTCTATCTATTTATGAGCCCATAAATATTTTGTTGTTGAACCTTATCGAATCCAACCAAATGTTGAGTGTGTTGGATTGCTGATGTGCTCTTGCCATGTGGATGTGCTAACCTTGTAGACTTTGCTAACCTGGACCTCCACCAAGTCGAATTTCAAAATTTTTGCAACAAATTTGGCTAGGAAAAATTATGTAAAATAGGCCTCAAAGATAAGTGTATATCCTTCAAACCCTAATATCTGTGTAAAAACTGAGAAAATATTTTGTAGATGAGCTCGTGCTGAACAAAAACCTCCTTCATATTTCCAAAATTCCTTTCCCTTTGGTCCGAAAGTGAGCTTGAAGTTGACAACTAAAACAGTTATCTCCAGAATTTTCATAACAAATTTTGGTAGCAAGTTACAAAAACATCCCTCTGGTACTTTTCTGATTTTTCTATAAGTTCTAAAGTCTAATCTTATGCATGTTAGCTAATTACATAGTATCAAAACTCCTTTAACTAAAACGTTTCCTTGCATTTTCCTTAAAGATAAGATACAACGGTTTCGTAGCAAATTTTTAGCTTGGCTAAGGGGAGTTGCTACGAAATTTGAATTTTTTGAATTTTGAATTTTTTATGATTTCTTATGTCTTCTTATCACTCCCTATAGCTTATTTAACTATGTATATTGCTGAAACTATTAGTTTAGTGTAGTATAGGAAAAAAAATGAGGAATTTACCATACTTAAGGGGTGGTTGTTATTTCAGTTGTGAGCCCAAGATTTATTTTTGAGAGTTCAACTTTGATGATCTCTATTTGAGTTTCCAATGCTTTGACTCGCCTCTGCAACTTATTTATGTCTGCCTCTAGCCAATTGTTCATTTTGTACATTTATTTTTTTTTTCAGAAATTTTAACAACATTGCTAATTCGACAAATTAACTCCAAACTATCTAAAAGTTATCAAAGATAATAGTGGATCCAATGGGGATGTTGTCCCCCCTTTGGGGTAGCAAAGAACAAGTAGCTCCAGTGCCTGATAATTGGGCTAATCCCTATTTGAAGACTACATTCAAACCCACTCACCAAACTGTAAAGCAAATTAAAAACCAACTGAAAACCAATTACTACTGCTACAATGTGATATCAAAATTCTATACAAATTGAAACTAAAAACTACAAAATGTAGCCTAAAGCTGAAGGAAATGCTTGGCCAACAAGCTTATTTATGTACCAATAACCCTACTCTAACATCTGAAAATCCACCTGCTTAATTCAAGGAATATGAAACCTCCAGTATAACCAGTCAAAGAGTGTATCGAACACCTAGGCTCCTTGACTATTCTTAAGTGGACCATCTATTGGCAACTCGGAATAAAAACTGAATCCATAACTTGAACTTATAAACAAAAGAAACTACACCTTCACTAATGACTGGAATAGACTTACCAAACAATCTTGATAATCATGAAAAATCACCTCTTCTTAATGAGTAAAACCATGAGGGATAAATTCATTCATAAATCAACAAAAACATTGATACATTCTTGAACATCTTCAAACATGACATCCATATTGTGTGCACCAAAACTAATGTTTTTCTTATCAAACAATTCTGATTTTACTTTTGGTAATTTTGCTTGAGGACTGTCATCTTGATTCTGAACACTAACAACTCCTATACAAACAACTTTATGCATATCATCCATGTAGTTTTGATGATCCTCAAATAGAATAGGTAAAACATGTTTATTCAGCTCTTCATGTAACTCGCGTTTACCTAAAAGTGAACTTTCATGCACTTTAACTGGGACAACATCATTATGATTTTCAATGGAAAAAACTTATTGTCTAGGTAGACAACTTTCATCACATGTTACCTCACTG
This sequence comes from Pinus tabuliformis, assembly GCA_031772625.1. NCBI lineage: Eukaryota > Viridiplantae > Streptophyta > Pinopsida > Pinales > Pinaceae > Pinus > Pinus tabuliformis. The sequence continues at coordinate 571,542,425 of CM062812.1, read as the reverse complement.
TTCAGAATTTTCATGCATGTATTTTCAACAACATGATCTTGAGGATTTTCTTCTTGACATAAAATCTCAGATAGGAAATGGGTTGAAAAACAATTTGAATGATTTGTCTCATACCTTTGAATGCATATATATTGACAAGGCTGCAAATTCTCATAAATTTCATGTAATATGACTTGACTGTCAAATTGTTGATCCAGTTCATCTTCAACTAAAGAAGATACATCTTCTTGTTGGAAAAATTCTTGATCATCATGACAACTAGCTTGAGAAGAAAATTCATAAAGTGCCTCTAACATCTCCTCATCATCCATATATTCTATATCATCATCAATACTTTCAAGATATTGAATGAAACCTTTACAAAAATTACAACAATCTTAAAACAATGTTAAGGAAGGATGAGACTACCCATAATGTCCAAAGAACAGTCGATGGAAATATTTCAGAGAACACAAGCTTCCTGATTGCAACCTTTCATACCATACTCTAGCTTTGTCTTCTAGGGTAGTCATAAACATCTTCATGAGGCAATCCTCAATAAACTCAACCCTTAGTCTACATACATGCGTATGAAATCTAACCAAATGTAGAACAACATCATCTTTCATTTCATCTTTGAACATGGGAAGATGGGTTAACCAATCAACACGAGACATAGGATTTGGAAAACCATAGATATGAGATCGATCCATAGGAGAATACCTGGCATTTCTTCTTGCAGTAGAGCTCATCTTGGAACTTCTTCAAGCTACTGATCTTCAAGTAGTGGAGTCACCATGAAGCTTTGATCTTTTGGATCTTTTGAGATTGGAGTCGCCAAGGTAATATCACAACCTTTAGAAAACTCTAGTTTCTTGTTACCCTCAGGAATCAGAATGAAGAGACCCAAAGAAAATCCGGGAAAAGGAGATTTTCGTCTCCCAGCAGACGCACCAAAAATGTTGTCACTTGATATGACAGGATGTCCTGTGTCAACCTCCAACCAAGAGTAACTATTTCAAACCACTTGTAGCTAGAAGTTAGCCCTTCTAGCATGAGAGGGCTCTCTCAAAGAAAACAATATGATGTTCTAGATGAAACTCAATTACGAATGGTCAACTCTGGATTATTGTGTGATTCTTGCAGGTCAAAGAAAGTGTAATAATCACCACTATTGAGCATGTAGTCAAAGAAAATTCTATTTACATATGCACATTGTTTTGTGGAAGCTGAGGCATTTTTGGCTTAACTAATGTGAAGTAAACATTTACAGTTAATCACAAAAAATTTGAAGGAAGTTGGAGCAATATTACATTGAATTCCAAGTAATAAAGAAAGCTATGAAAACTTTTAATAACGTAAAAACATGAAGGGATGGAACTGAAACCAAAAATGAATCTCAGGTTAAAAACAGGGTATTGTTGCAACTATACTTCTTATTAACTAGAAAAAATATACAAAAGTGGTCTTTTTCACACTCTCAAACCTTTGCAGAATAAAAAAACTACAAATATATAGAAAAACATCTTCATCTGCAATAATTACAAAATCTGCCGCCTCGGGCTAGATTTGATCATCATCCTAAGAGACCTAATCCTATTTTACTTACAAAACATATTTGAGATTTCTTAGGGAATTTTTGTTTTAATACAATTTGAATTCAAATAAGCTTCTATGAGCCCATACATATTCTGTTGTTGAACCTTATTGGATCCAAGAATGCAAGTTACCAAAACATCCCTCTGGATTTGTAACTTGTTTGATTTGGATAGCAAGTTACAAAAACATCCCTCTGGTACTTTTCTAATTTTTCTATAAGTTTTGAAGTCTACTCTTATGCATTTTAGCTAAATACACAGTATCATAACTCCTTTAACTAAAATATTTCCTTGAATTTCCTCAATGATAACATACAACAATTCCGTAGCAAATTTTCAGCTTAACTATGGGGAGTTGCTACGAAATTTGAATTTTCTAAGTTTTTTTATTTTTTATGATTTCTTCTCCCTTCTTATCACTCCTTATAGCTTATTTAACCATGTATATTGTTGAAACTATTAGTTTAGCATAGTATAGGCAAAAAAGTGACGAATTTACCATACTTAAGGGGTGTTTGTTATTTTAACTATGAGCCCAAGATTTCTTTTTGAGAGTTCAACTTTGATCATCTCTATTTGAGTTTCCAATTCTTTGACTCGCCTCTGCAACTTATTTATGTCTGTTTGTAGCCAACTGTTCCTTTTGTACATTTATTTTCCTTTTTAGAAATTTTAACAACATTGCTAATTTGACAAATTAACTCCAAACTATCTAAAATTTATCAAAGATAACATGTATTATAATGGATTTATGTAAATACCACTTTATCCATTGACCATGAGTAGTAGTGAATTGAGGAGGACCAAACTCTCTCTAAATGCAAGTGCATATAATGTTTTAGATCAATAAAGTATTGATTTATGATTAATTCCTAGGCCAATTCTAAGGTTATCTTTATATTAGCTTTTTATATTAAGAAGTTTATGCCTCTTTGGATGAATAAAACAATAAGCAATGCCACCTTAGCTAAGACTACCCACACTATAGCTACATGATAGAATATTATTAATATCAGTTGATATTATATGTTGAAGCATTAGACATGAAAATTTGTTTCATTATAATGTTTAAATGTACAAATTCAAGCTAATCACTACACTAATCACAACAATGAATTTGAAGTGTTGACCTAATTCCAAAAATGGGTTTCAAATAATAGTAATTTGATTTGATTATGATTGTAATATATTTTCTACATTAAGAATTTTATTAAATGTCTACACATCCATCTTAACCATAGATCTAACAAACATTGAGAGAGATCAAATCTCTTACGGTGAAAACAATATTTTAAGTGCAAAACATGAGGAATAGTTTACACCTCAAGGGATCATGATCTCTCTCTCTTAGTTCTCCATATATGTAGGATTAAGATGGATTTACTCTGGATTTTTTCCCATAGAGTATTTGAGTCAAAATCACTCACCAATCACACTCGGGTCACATGAGCCCTTAACATGACTAAATTTTTGCCCACAAAATTTCCAACTTGTAACCTTTATACCTTTATATTATAGAGTTCTTTAACAATACACCCATCACCATATATTCTACCCTAGCTTAATACTATAATAATATATTATTTTAATTATATTTATAAAATAAATTTAATATAAAAAATTAAAAATTTAATTCCTTAACATTATTTTTTAAACACTTAATTTTTCTTTTAAATCAATGATAATATTTTTTTTAACATCTTCTAGATTTTAGTGACGTCGTATTGTTTTGGAGTCGATGTCATATTTTTTTGGAGTCGTCTACGGAGGGGGAGGAATTGCCCAGATGACCAAAAGTGGTCAGAATCCGGGCAAAAATAATTCAAAAAATCTTGTAGATGCGGTGTTTGAATCACGTTTTTGATGGTTGAAATGGATTCAGTGTTGAGATTGCAACAAGATGATGGAGCTTAGTGAAAAGAGTTGCCTTCAATAAGTGGGCCCGCAGGGAAACTATGGCGCAATTTCTATTTTTGGATCCCAGCAGGGATGATCACAGTAGGAGTGACCACAGCAGGGATGATCACAGCAGGAGTGACCACAACAGGAGTGATCACAGTAGGAGTGACCATAGTAGGAGTGATCACAGCGGGAGTGATCAAAGTCTATTTTTAGACTAGCTATCCAAAATAGAAAAGTCAAATATTATTGTCTCATAATAATATTTGGACTATAAACTTGATCTTATTCTCTTGGAGCACTTCAGTTTGAACTACAGATGTGGCCCATGCAGCTATCAGAAGGAAGTACACTTTTCTTATGAGTCAGTTGAGTTTTTGCATGCATGACTTCAGTTAGAACTCAATCAGTTGAGTTTGGTGGAGTTGATTGTGGAGTTGGAGTTGTGTTCAGTTTGACTTGGTTAAACTAGTTGTAGTTAGTATAACTGCAAATAGACTAATGATGAGTTTTTAAACTAACTATTAACTCATAATACAACTATAGAGTACATCAGTTAACTCAGTTGCATGTCAGTGCATGTTCAGTTCAACAGGGACAGGTGTTAGAGGATCAGATTGCTATCAGTTGTGACTATAGTTGTGCATGAGGATTTGCACAATCAAGGGATTGAGTATGCCCAGTATTATAGCCTCTGCTCACATCTTTCACAGTGTGAGTGATTCTTTGGAGGTGAAATACGAGTTTGGTAAACCAGTATCATTCATTCTTGAGTAGGTATTGAGCAGTGGAGGTAGGCAAGCAGTGGAATAGATTTGGAGATCAGAGCTTAGCTGTATTGTGTGTAACAGGTGGAGCTGGTACTGGATTTCTTGTGATAAGCATTGTACTTTGTAATGTTACATGGTCTCAATCATTAATATACAGATAGTTGGGGTTTTTAGCGAGATGCTTTCCCCGGGTTACATACTGTGTTAATGTGTGAATGCTATTGATGTTTTATTGTTATTAATGCTGCTATATTGATGATCAACGTAGAGGAGCTTATGTATTGTGTATGTATTCCGCAATAGTACATGATCAGGATAATCTCTGTTGAATATGTGTTAAATTATTCAAAATTTCTACATTCAGCACCATCAAAAACCTCTAGGGCACTTAAAATTATGAATTTAAACAGCTTTTACTTAGATTTACAAAAATCACCACCATTTTTTTTCAAAATATAGCCAAAATTTCCATAACTTTCAAGGCAAAAAACATAATTTTTAAACTACAACAATTTCTTTATTTTAACATCTTCTAAAATATAGTGACATTTTTTGTATGACAAGAAAGTTTTTGCTTTGTACCCATTCTGTTCTAAAAATGACCTCTCAACTCGGCTACAAAAGGACGCAAAGGATGCAGGAAAATTGTTCCTTTAATATACGAAGGTTTATCCTTTTTTTGAAAAGGACAAATGTGTTTTAATATAGAAATATTTAATAAATATTTTATTTTTACACTGTTTCAATTAACCTTTTATTAAAAGTCTGTGACAATACGTTTTTTCATATATATATATATATATATATATATATATATATATATATATATATATATATATATATATATATTATTGGAGTATATGATTTACGCTTACTAATGTTGCCCATGCTCTGTTTCAGTGGTCTCCATTTCCGTGGACATGAAAGAGCGAAAGATAACTATGGTAGGATAAGCAGATCATGTGTGGCTCACAACAAAGCTAAGGAAAATAGGGTTCAGAGTAGAGTTATTGAGCGTGGGTCCTGCCAAAGAAGAAAAGAAGGAAGACAAAAAGAGTTGATAATTTGTTAACAACTTCAAGCCCAATCCTATGTTTTATATAATTCTCATAGTAGGAGTCTCGTAGGGACCTCTCATTTTATTATGAGAGTAGAGTTTTAAAGGTGTGTTTAGGATATTTTTTTGGGTTGGCTTTAGATATTTCTAAGCGCCACCAAGATTTCCATTAAAAAGGTGTATACATATATTTCCATTTTGTGAAAATCAAATCAAAAGTTTGACATTTCATTGACCTCCCCACTAAAATTGTTTCGTTCAAATTTCTTAGACTAATTCCTGGCATATTAATATGTATATTCTAAAGTTGAATTATGCACTGTTAAAATCCAACAACCCAATCAAATTTTCATTGTACAGCTTCGCCGATGTATGATACCTAGGATCATGCATGCCTTAATAGTAGGTTTGACTTCAAGACATCTTTTGACACTTCATAGATTGTACTGGAAGTACCTTGAGAACCATTGTCATTATTGGTGGTTTCTCTCACACTTGTTACTGATTCACATCACTCTCCAGCAATAAAGTGGTTTCTACCATCTTCAACTATGAGACATTCACTCACATGGTTAGCTTTGTACAACAGATCGAGAGATGGAGATCAAGACCTTGGATCTAGTTTCATCCATCCAAGTTGTGGCAACAGTTATTAAATATTCATGATTGTAAAAATAGATCCATTGATGGCTAAATCCATACTATGTCTTCTTTTGACATGGATCTTCAGATGTATTTCTGTACTTATTCTTTCAGATATTTTTTCTCTGAGTATAGGAATGCCTACTTCAATGATGATTATATATTGCATTGTAACATTTTATTAATTGTTTTAGGTCTCCAACCATGGTCTCTAACCTGAACCTTGGCATGATAAAGCACTTCAGTCCTCAAACATCTTTTTTGAGTTTGCACTTTAGGGAGCAATCTGTTACACATCATTTTGTCGCATTAGGCAAATGGTCATCACTCTAGATCATTCACTATCCATCAAAGTGTTCAAAAGAATTCCCTTGCAAGGCTAAAACCTAAACAATATCAAATAGAATGAAATTTTTTGATTACGAGGCCCAAAAACCCATTTTTGATTGCATCCATAGTTCCCTAGCCAGTTTCTGCGCATACACAAACTTTACCATTAAACTCAGCACAAAAGTGCACTTTTTCTTACATTATGGCCTACACACATGAGTCAATGCAAGTAAAAAAATAAAAAGTAAAGACTAGAAGCTTTGTTAGTCGAATATTTCCCAACTAACAACTTCGATTTGATGCTTACTCAAGCCTGGTCCCTCTCATCATGGAGCTAATTCCCTCTCTTTGTGGATCCCCTATCCCACCATTTGTGGATCTCAACCCTTTGGAAGAGGATCCCAAAGCTCCTTCTCTTGGCTTATAAACCAAAAATACGCTAGAGGGTTGGAGAGGACCACTGAAGGTAGGCTTATGCTGTAGAAATAGGGATAGAAGGAATTTCATCTAAGGAAAAGGTTGGAGATCATGGGAAGAGGCTTATGATGTCAAGGAAACCAAGTTGTAAGTTTGTTCTCCTTTCAATTTAATATAATGAAAATTTTCTTTCCTAATCATGTTTATTCTAATATTATTTGTTAGATTCCTTGATAACTCACATAATTTATAACTAGTTATTAATTCAATTTATGATGTATGTTATATGCTAGATTCTTTTATCCTTTGTGTGCTTTTGTCGATGCAGATCTCCTTTGGAACATCATAGAGAAGTTGTGGAAAGTACTGGGAAGGCCTCTAAAGCATCGATGAGAAGCTGACTATGGAAGGTACTGAAAGGACTTTAAGAGGCACTTCATTAAATCGGTAAGTGATTCTTTGCATACTTCTTGTTTCAATCAGTCATAAGCTAAGGAAAGGTAACAATTATTTTCATGTTTATTACTAGATTTTGTTGGAAATCTAGGGAGATCCATCTTGTTCGCAAGAAGGATTAGTCCGCCTAATAGTGGTGGAGTCATAAAATAATATTAGGGTTTGAATGAAACACTAGGAAATTCAATTGTTAGGGTTTGATGGATATTATGATAGTTTTTTTGGAGAAACCCTTGTTTATGGAAAAGAATTGAGATATGCAATTTAGAAACCCTAGAATGATCAATGTGAAGATGTTCAAGCACTTGTGACAGATTTGATGAAGCCCTAGATGGGATAGTCTCTATTAGGCCTTGGTTATTCATGATGATGATGAATGTATTGAAGGAAACAATGTTACATGGTCGATGGATAGTCATGACTCTTGAAGGTTGATTCAAGATGGAGCTCTCGTTAAAAGATAAGTACCTTTTAGGTTTATGTTACCTTTTTATGATTCTATTCATGTTTGAGTTTATTTATTTGATTACTACTTATACTTCCTGCATGTATATGTGAACATTTGGATACTTCTAACCTCTGGATGAGATGTGATAAGTGGATCCTTCTGGAGGATCATCTGTGATGCGGGAATGCATGGCTACAATAAGAAAGGAAGAGCTACATGACAAGGAAGTTGACAAATTTCTTGATCCAAGTGGATGTTGGTGGCCACTCCTATCCCACTTGGATACCCACAACTGTCTCTTTCATTTTTTCAGTTTCCTTAATTGTAGCACAATTTACTATTTTTAGCAGTTTTTTAGGTCCTGAACTTTCAGAGCCGTTTTGAGGCCCTAAACGATGTTTTTGGGAAAACTGGGAGCAACATGGTCTCACAAACCAATGTTGCTCTTCCCAAAGTTGTAGTCCATAGATAGATATTTCTAACGAGGTATTGTGTGCATCAAACGAAGATCATATGCGAAAGTTACGACCTCGGGAAGTTGATGTACCAATTTACCGAAAACGGGGCCCACAATTTGGTGTTTCATCTCCTAGGGTTAGGTTTTTGGATGTTTAGGGTTTTCCATTATTTCTCAACAATAAATAGACCTTCGAGCCTCATTTTAAGACAGTTCGAAGGCATATAGTCGCCACATCTCTTCTCATAGATAAGCTACCATCGCCCTAGCTAGTTTATTTCCATTTTTGTTTGTAAGCATATTTCAGTATTTTACATTAATGAAATGAAGAATTATTTCCACTGCATCTTTGTATTCATGGTTATTTCTGTACTTTATTGCATTCCTGTATAACTCTGGATCATTTCTCCTGCTGCCAATATCAATAATAAGATGCACGGGTATTTGAATACAAGGTATATATCATGTTTTGTTTCAATGATTTAGCTCCAATATCGATGGAAATATAAGCCCTAAGTTATGCTGACAATGTATCCTTCACAAATGGCTCATGCATGCATATGAAAGTGTGTTTGATTCATGATGTTCTTGGTATTGGACAAGTATCTCACATTCTATTATGTCATAGAAAGGCAACCTAGAAACATTGAGTTTTGATATATTGGTGCTCTTGATATTTGGAAAGCATATTTCATTTTAGACATGATATATTTCTTGATCCCATAAAGAAGGCTTTCACATTGATTGTTATATATGGTAACTTGATACTATTGATAATGTTTGTGAAAAGCATGATATCCATGATGATAGAAGTGTAGCAATAAGATTGATATCACGATCTTCTTATTGACCTTGGTTAGATTTTGATAAACTTAGTGATTATGTGATATGGTAATATCTAGATGACTTGATTTGATGGAATAAGTTATGTAAGTGATATTGTGTTCATGATATTTGAAGTATGATGAATCACTTGTATGTTGCCCTGATCATAAGACTTTAACTCTTGATGAAAATTTGATCTCATGTTCATATGTGATGATGAAGAAGCCGATCCTAACATGTTATTTCCATGATGAATATATGTATTAGAACTTGATATAGTTTGATTTCATTACTTAACAGTTTTTTTGACAAATGACAATATTATGATAGATAGGTTGATGATTTGAATGATGATGACTAGCTTCCTATTCAGAGGGAGAAACTCTCCATAAGATCCCTACACCTATTATCATTTGCATTATATGTATAGAATATTATTTATTGTTGAAGTTTTCTGAGATAAATAGACAAATATCTGATGTTGTTGGTTTACATCTAGTCCTAATTTGCGAAGCGAATGTTTTTATTAGTCTAAACCTTAACTACATGGAAGCAAGATTATGAGTGCAGTTATACGCCTCCAACTGCATGGAAGAAGGTCTATGGGTGTAGTTGTGCCTGTAGGTCACAAAATATGAAACATCATGCATGAAATTAGCAGTGAACCTAGAGTATGACAATCCTAAATATATGCAACAGACATCAGAAAGTTCTATAAGAAGGGAAGTTTGAATGTTTGACTTACTATAGAGAATGTGAATGTGTTGACTAAACTTGTGTTTACAGGTGACCGAAATATGCATTTCTTTATGTCATTATGATTTAACCATTGAATGTAGTGTATGATCGTATTTAATGACAGTCGCAAGGGTTTGACAAAATTTGTTTGATTAGTATAATTGAGCAATGTTTGGAGTTTTTACATGATGCATGATAATTCAAAAATATGCTTTATAATATTGGCATGATGCTTCATATGTTTTTGGGTTATGGAATGATTGAACTCACTGTGATAAAAAATTAAGGTTTTGACTTGATATTTAATGATTTTCCTTGATGAAAGTACTATGTGATCATAGTAACTTTTAGTGACTAATATTGGTATTCAATAATGTTTTTTTATTACCCTCATTGTCTTTGGCACATTGGTTGAAGTATAAACAATTGTGATTCAGTATGAAGTAATCTCATGATGAATGGATGGAACTTGTATGACTCATTCTTGGTATATGCATGAAACTTATATGACTTGTCCCTAATGTATCCATTCATATTTAGTGGCAGAAATGATTCATGCTATGATCATTAGGATGGATTGATAAAGTTTGATTGGACAATTCTTGGTAAATAAAAGGTTGTTCTAACTTGGTATTTGGACATGAGCTCCACATGACATTTAGTCTGAACAATTTGTCACAAGAATATTGGCAGAAAAATTTATGATTTTGATTTGGCATTTAAGACTTGATAAGCTGACTTAGTATATTTGATTCCACACTATTGATTTGTGTAAGGCTAAAATATTGATTTGGTCAAGTGTTATGTTTGGAGAAATCATTATATGAATCTAGTTGTCTCATGCTTGGAACAACTGTCGGGCATATATATCCTTTCCCAAGATTGGACCACTTGACCTGTGGGGACCAAAAGTCCCCATCTAAATGTTGGACCACATCCTATGACTTATTGGGTGAATTTAATATGAAAATGTTGAAATGCAATTATCAAAGCAAAGAACAATATAGCCCTAAGAAAAATTAACAAATTAGGGACTACAAGAATCTCAAATGTAATTTACAATGATCACAAATAGCTATAGTTAGTATTGCTCACAACATCCCACCCATGGTCTCTTGTGTGATTTATCAACAAAAATTCACTCCTAATAATTCCATCCTAGTTCTTAGCGCAAATATATATCATCCAACCTATTTTCCATAAGTAGTATTGTTGGTGCCCTTTCTCAACACCCAACTCTCCTCTTAATGTCCAAAAATATACTTCTAAAAAATTCCCCCTCTCCTACTTGAATCTTCTTTACTTTCAATCATGAATTGACTCTCACATTTCTAAAGAAGTGTTTGTACTTGGTCCATGCTTTTATAAATTCACGAGATGACCTTACCTACCAACATCTTGCATTCATTTAATGATTGAAATTTGATAAGTCAAATGAAGTTTATATGGTATAATGATAAATTAACTTAGGCATGCAAATATTCCCCTTGGACACCCTTTATCCCTTCTCTTGTGAAATCATAGCCCCCAAATGTTATCATTCCTTTAACATCATCTCTAATGATATACTTGTGTTAATAATTTGAATGTAAAATCAACATAACTCAACACTCATCCATATTCATCAATAAAGGCTTTGTAGTCCCAACAAAACTTGCTCAACATCCTATTTAACATATGCCTAATCACATTAGAAGTCATGGGGATTGAAATGGGGATGTTACATAACCAAATGAAATTAAATATTGAATTGATTACAATTGGAAAAAAAACAAATCTCTCTCTCTCTCTCTCTCTCTCCATAGACAACACATTTGTATATTTATGGATTTATGCAAATAACGATTTATTAGATTTTCTACATTAAGAATTTTACCAAATGTCCACACATCTATCTTAACCCTAGATCTAACAAGCAGTGAGAGGGATCAAATATCTTGAGGTGAAAACAATTGTTTAAGTGCAAAACATGAGGAATACTTTACACCTCAAGGGATCATGATCTCTCTCAGTTCTCCATATATCTATGATTAAGATGGAGTTAGACTAGTATGATATGAAGAGAGGGAAATTCATACATTTATGGGGATTATAAACTTATGTAATGTGTACTATGTTAATGGTTAAAAAGGGCATTAACATTTAACAAGAACTCAATTTAAGAATTGTACAAAAACTTGATTTTACTTTGCTCAGTTATAAAATTAATATAAATGCTCAATGTATGTAGATAAGCTTATAGATTCTTTTACCAAATATTTCATGAATGGTATTATGGTTGTTGAAGGACCACTATAGAATAGGGCACACATTATGTGAAAGAGAAGTAGGGTCTTTGAAGAAGGAGGCTTCTCTTAATGATTGAATCCATGGCAAAATAATTGTCTAAAAAATCTATTGTTTTTATTAAATGGAGTTTAATGAAAACCTACGAATCCTTAATAGATTTTTATATGAAAAATTCAAAAGTGAATGATTTTTTTATTATATATTCTTTCAATTTACAACTAAACTATTAAAATAAAGATTTTAAACTTTATTTTGATTGTCGCAATCAATATTTTTACAATGCAAATAAATAATTCTATAACATTAAGCTCGTAAAAATTGAAATTTTACGAAAACTATTTATAAATATATCCACACCACCACATATAAAATCCCTAAACTCTCTCACTTTACTATATTTTCTAATTAGAAAAACAAAACAAACCAAACCAAAAAAACTTCCCAATATTAACCTCTTATGCCTTCTAAATACCTTCACTCTTCACCAACAAAATACATTTTTTTCATTTCTCCCACTCTACACTACCCAAATACATAAACATAAGCAAACAATGGTATCAATTGCAAAGCCATAACTCATATGGTCGAAAAACCCTCGAATGGATTCAAAATTTATTAAAAAAATTCACGAACTAATGCTTTGCGAAAAGTAAACCTCAATTCCTAGCAGGGGTTAAATTTGACGCTCGTATACCCGTATTTAGCGTTTTTACATGTAAAATACTTTCTAGTTTCAAATCTCCATGTCATGTGTAACTTGCCAATAATTTTTAAGAATGTCAATATGACGGGCATATTTAAAAATGAAAAGTTTTAAATTATATATATATATATATATATATATATATATATATATATATATATATATATATATATATATATATATATATATATATAACTAACCTTGCGCTGAACGAAGAGTGAATCATTGTGAATTGTGATTTATTAACATTTTTAACATCTAATTTAATAATCCACCCGTATCAATTTCTAAGTCATAAATATCAGTTTCTAATTTTCAACAGGTAAATGGTATGGTATTATTGGTAATTAATTCCCAGCTACCCACTGCCGAGTTAGGTTACTAATTTATGGTGATTCGTTTGCAAGTTGTAACTTCCAAGTTCCAATTCGTGTCAAATTCCAATCCACAACAATCTGTAAGTTATTCATTGTTGAATGTGGTGACTTTGGTGAGGACTCAGGAGCAGGGCATAAGAAAAACTCTGCTGGAACTTCGAATGCTACAAAACCAGAACTCAGCCGACCAAGTAACCAGTAAGTGAGCTGGATATCTCTCTGAGGCAGTAGTGTTTTGTTTTTTAATTTTTAATAAATTGAATTTTTCTCTTTGATTGGTGGAACTTCCTCTGCAACTTTTTAACTGTATCATTTTCTGTCATTCTTTACAAAGATTTGATTTTTCCCTTTCTTTTGTGCAGAGAATTGGTGTAAATGGGTCAAATAGGCATTTGAGAGGGATATCAAAACCACCATATCCACAATCAGGGGTTTCAGTCAGAGTAGCAGGAGGACGACACTGGATAAATGCCTTCTTCAATCCCCCTGATGATCCCATTGTGCAAAAAGCTATCAAGTTAGATCCCAAACCATAATCAACTATACCCAATTTATTTATATATATACACACTTCAGCGTGGTTGATAAACCTATAATGTGAATCTTTGTGTATAATGGTAGGATCATCAGGAAGACTGAATTATATTCATTAAACATACATTCAGATGTTGTTGTGTATACTTGGCTATGTATTGTAACTATTCCAGCCCATAATCAAGTAAAATCCATATGATAACATGATTGATTTAAAAATGGAGGCATGCATCATTTAAAAGACACATTTCTTGATAGAGAGTAGGATTTATCTCAACACATATGCTTTATCTATGAGCGGAGCATTTTTGCATTCAACTAAACATTTAAGTAATATTACCAAATCTTTAGGATATGGAAGTAAAATTGGATGTTACATAATGAAATAATGAACCTAATCATATATAGTGCCTTGTGGAAATACTTCCATGTAAAATCTTGCTTCCAGTCTCGGCAGATTTGTGTGCCAGACATACTCCAGAACATACCCTATCTGCCATTGATAAAATTGAAACTATAAAACACAGATGCCAACCAATAATGATATATGATGTTTATTAGCGGATGTGAAATTCATATTACTGTCTCACCTCTTTTGAAAGACTAGAGGATGCAATCTTTTGTAGGGCATCATTTAAATACTTTTGAGAGAAAATTTCAGCCTCTTCCATAACTTTTTTCGCCGGGAAAAGCAATGAGGGATGCCCGAAATAAATTGAGGACAGAGGAAGGTGTTAACAGCAGGAAACAAGCCTGTAGCACTCAGGCTTCCAGGGTACACCTTCTTTTACGAAATAGATGATATAGTAAAAGGGTGAAGAGTAAAGGTAATTCTTTAGACCCTGGCCCTAAGCAACACCCAGATTCATAATATGAGATAACCCTCTTTCTTGGACAACGACTCACCCACCCTACCCTTCAAGAATTTCAATATCATAACATAATCGGAAAACCACATTTTGCAAATCCACCTACACCCCCTCGGGGTCAGATAAAGAGAAAAATCTTCAGCATGGACCTAAAGCTCTGTAGCAAAAACCTAGATCAAGGGTTGGAGGGTTGAATCCCTTCAATTTTTGGAGCTTCTTGAGCTCTATAGCAAAAACCTAGGCGAAGGGTTGGCGAGAAAAGTAAGAAAAAACTATTACTATAACAGGGTTGAATCCCTTCAATTTCTGGAGCTTCTTGAGCTCCAACTGAAGCTTCTCTTAACCCTTCGCTTTGAGCTGCAACTCGGCCTCCTTCTCCCTAAGCAAGGCATCGCGTTCCTCTAGCAACTTGTCAGTCTTCTCCTTCTCCATATTCAGCTTTTAGAGTCTGATCCGCACTGCTTCCAACTCCTCCTGCAATGAATTAGTGCAGACACAGGAAATAAAATACAGAGGCGAACTGTTACAACAAGAAGAAATCTATGTTCAATAGCGCTTCACAAATTCGACATGGAGTTTTACACAACGCAAAAAAGAGAAATTGCTTTTAGTTTCATTCATATACAGAAAATTGCTAGCCCAATACATTACACACGTGGCTTTGATATATAGCCAGCTGGAGTCTTTATTTGAGCAGCAATTGTCTTGTGTAAAACCTTATTGTTCATGGAATTTTCCACATGGCGGGGACACATAGCCATAATATATGGGAGACTTACAATAAATAAAAATCACACATATTACGCAAAATATTATATAACACAAAATCTCAACACCAAACTGTCACTTAGTCTACCCATGAGGAACATCAAGAGTTAAAAATGGTCAAACTGTTAACAAACTAAACCAAGATATGACGAGATCGCATCAACCGACAGACCTCCCTAAAAAGCTTAGGTCCAAGACACATCATCCAAAAATCTGTATTCCAAAGTTTATTTCGGAAAAGCAGAGTGTTGAGACATTTCAAACTCCATGCTTTTTTAAACGACCAACCGAAGGTGCTTTGTTAGACAAATTTATATATAACTCCATCACTTTGATGTTCAATAGTCATAATCGGTTTCGTGGGAACAGCTTGGTTAGTGCTGTCTGTCAGTATAACTTGCCCTCGGCAACTAGCTTTGTCAGCCACACAGCGAACAGCCAACAGTGCCCTTAATGTTCCAACTGCTCGACATATACACATTATGAAATTATGAAGTACATAAATATATGTATATACCCACACTCAGCACACGCGCTTATTCTCCTCGACTTCACATTGTGTGTGCCACATTGAGAGTATCCGTAAGGAATATGTAAAAGGAGGCCACAGGAATCTAATGCTCAAAGATCCAACTTGGGTTTGGGAACAAAGAAATTCTTCTGTCTACTGCGTATCCTCATCAGTATGTGAGAAGAGCTCTGTGAAGGAGAGCTACGCTGGGACATTAGTCTTGTAGCCTGGTCCCCAATGTACCTGTTCGGGCAGACTCGGACTCTAAGGGAATCATTCTACTAAACTGAGCAAGGTATGTAGCCTTCATTCCTTTCTTCCTTTAAGCTAGGAAGAACTGATGAACGCAGATGCAACATATCAACTATGAGACAAGCAAGGAGCCCGTGAAACTGAGACTTTGAAACTCTCCCCATTGGGAGTCATAACCACAGGATGGATTCTTACAACATATTGACTTTTTCCCATTATAACAAATTTAAAATAAAGAAACTACTTATGAAAGATTTGATTTATAAACTAAAAAATTAAATACACCCTAGTTATGTGATTTGTAGTAGTTGTGCACATAATGTGCACATCCCTTGGGCGATACAAAAGAGTGAGAAAATTGGATTGTAACAACACCAATCACAGATATTGATTGAAGTCCATCAATAGAGCGAGAGATACATCTTCCTATTAATTATTTAGCCATGAAGGATCATCACGGATGTATGGTTGACCGACAACTTTATAATATTATCCATTCCGTGTCTTCCTCACATAGTGCTGATACAATACAAAACTATTTCGAGTTCAAGGAAGCTTCTAGTTTCCCGAGATTTCTGATTTTTTTCTTGAGTTCTAGGAAGGTCCCATGGAGTGTTTATATCTTACAGTGACAAATCAACATATCAGAACAAAATGATTTTGTAATGAAAATGTATAGTTCTAACAATGTAAGAAGCAGTGGTATTACCAGTGGCTCACACCAGTCTCATTAGCTGATTGCCTGCAAGATGCCTAATGGATAGGACAAGGCCCTAGGAGATCATGATGTAAAATTGGCAGGGCACTCTTGTAGAACACTCAGGAAAGGAAAAGCAAAAAAGAACATTCATAGTAAGGGAACACTCAGGAAATATTTAATATATAAAAAATATATAATATATTAATATATGGAACACTCAGGAAATATTAATATACATTAATATATTAAATATATGGAACACTCAGGAAATATTTAATATATTTAATATTAATATATTTAATATATATATAAAAAGAATGGTAGGGCACCCTTTTGTAGAAAAAGAAGAGTTCCCCTATTCAAGCTCTCAACTTTACCCATACATATGCAATTCAGCCTATACAACCTGTTTTTTTTGCATTGAAACTGTTCTCACATCTTGTATATTTGGACTGATCTCCACCTGCTGGATCTTGTAAGCAGAGTATATATCAGTTACTCACATCCTTATACTTGTATCTTTACAACGTTTTCTTGTACCCTTTTCTTCCGAATTTTTTTTTATTTCCCACACTGTATTTCTACTTTTTTAACTTTTTGCAGATTACATGGTCTCCTAGCACTGCAGTTCTGCTTTTTATCTTTTGGCAGATTACCTGATCTCCTGCCTTTTGCGAACTTCTTTGAAGCTTTGCTTCTGTTAAACGATGTTGTATGACATAAATGGAGTATTTTACGAATGGGGCTAGAGAATCAGGAATTTTTTAAGAAATATTTGTAAACTTCGAAGTCAACTGCTCATATTCAGGAAGTAGGTTTGGTCAAGTAGGTATGTAGATAGAAATCTTGAAATAGCAGTCATGAATCAAATCCTATGGAGTCTATTTACACAACCATCACTCCTAATACAAAAGAATGATGTATCTATCCAGGGCATGAGAAGAGGAAAATCTCCTTGACCAATATAAATGGAAGGAAAATCATATTACTAAACTTGAATGAAAGGACATATATAATTTTACAGAAACTTTCTAGCAGAGTGACCGTAACTGTAAACATGACAGTTCCAATTTTGGAATATTTCTGCATATATAGACTACTTACCTTTGCCCCATTACTAATAGTCTAATAAGTTAAAAGTGTTGGAGATATTTTTGATTTTTCCTGATATTTCCAATTTCTTCCCATTTTCAGGTAGCTGATTTGTCTTATAATTTCATAATTTTAACGTCCAAGTTTATTCTGGCCACTATGGAAGTTTCAATCCTCATCTGTGAAAGCTACTTTTGAGAAAATATTAAATATTATAAAGAATTAACAGGTATTTTTTTAAATATTATAAAGAATAAATAGGTATATTTTCTGGTTAATATCATTTCTTGTATCACTGCAAGATTATTTTTTTAATATGGTTTTAGTTGATGAAATGAAATTCATATATACTAAATAATTTATTTTTATTATATAGGTATTATATATCAAAAATGTCTTCAAAAAAAGGGAATCAACTTTCTATCAAAAAATTCTTTGGATGGTCTAATACATCTTAAACTTCATTTCCCGATAAAGAAGATCATGATTTTGATCTAAATGAAGATTTAGATGTCTTGGGGCATAATGAAGAATATGATATCTTGGAGCATAATGAAGAAAGTGATGAAGAATTTCACCACGGAGAACCTAGCACCCAAAAGAAAAGAAAAATGAATGTAAAAAGAGAGTTTCGTGACCAGTGGAAAACTAAGCATAAGTGGTTGAGAGAGGCAAAGCATGAAGGAAAAACAGTTATGAAATGCATAAGGCAATGGGGCCATGGGGAATTGGGACTAGTTGCTCTACATTGTAGCATGATTCTATAATTGTTCATGCTAATTCAAGCATTCATAAACTCTCACAGACAAAATGGATATGTGGAAATGAGAAGAAGGTGAAGTCTATTACAGAATACATTGCATGCATTGATGATATGAACAAAGAAAGAGTCATCACTACTATGAAATTAGTATATTGGATGGTGCAAGAGGATCTACCACTCTCAAAATATGAATCTCTTTGTTTGTTTACAATGTCTTTACACATGCCAAATATGCCAAAGAACAAAGATTATACATCGTATACAAATCACATGGCTGCAAAAGAATTCCTTTTTGCTATATCTCAGTATCTTGAAGAGCTACAAATTTCCAAAATGCTAGATAGCCCTTTTTTCTCATTGATGTTAGATGAAAGTACAGACCGTAGTTTAGAAAAACATCTTGTGGTTTATGCCACATTTTTAAACTCAAAAGGATTGGGTCCTCCAATTTCACAGTTTTTAAAGCTCAAAAATCTTTTTGATGGAAGAGGGAAAACAAATTATGATGCAATCAAACATTTAATGGAATCAAATGGCCTTTCAACAGAAAGATTGATAGGAGTTTCCACAGATGGCGCTTCTTCAATGGTTGGTAATGAAAATGGTTTTATCACTTTCTTGAAGAAAAATGTACCTAATCTTGTAGGTGTTCATTGCATTTCTCATCATGAAGCCTTAGCCGCATCAGATGCTTCAAAAAAAATACCTGAATTATTATTTGTTGAGAAATTAGCAAATAAGGTATATTCTTGGGTGCAAAATTCTACGAAAAGAAATAGTCAACTTATTACTCTACAGGAACTTATGCAACTTGAAACTCTTCAAGCTCTTCAAATCCATGGAGTTAGATGGCTTTCAAGGGGACAAGTCATTGAAAGACTTGCTGTACTTATGCCTCCCATGTTAACATTGTGGAAAAATGAAATAAAAGACTCATGGTATGATAAGGCAAGAATCTTTTCAGTACAATTTTGTTTACATATGCTTGCAGATATAATGTGTGAATTAAACAAGTTGAACAAGCAATTCCAAGAAGAGTACATTGATGTCAGCTCTTTAGGGGCAGCCATAGATGTCACGGTAAACACTTTGAAAAGGTGGTTTTTAAGAAGCAACACATTTGCAGATGGCACATGTTATTTATCTAAATTTATAGATGCCTCTAAATTTGGCTTTCTAGAAATTTGTGATAAGGAGAGGCTTGTTCACAAGCATGAATTATGATTTGTAGCAATTCCACATGCATATGTTGATTGTGTTGATATACGAAAACAATCATGGAAACTGTGTATTGAAGGTTCAATAGAAAGTTGCAAACAACTTGCAAAAGATTATGTTCAAGCTCTCTTAGAGAATTTGAACGGAAGATTCCCTGATCTTGCATTTTTCAACTCAGCAAGGTTGTTTAGCCTTTGCCATTATTTAGAGGATGTTCATGGCAGAGAACGAAATTCAAAGCGTTGGCTCGAAAATATTTTTCAACACTTACAACATCCTTATTATCAAAGTGAAGAAAACAAAACTACATTTGATTTTGATGCTTGTTTGAAAGAGTTGCATCCATTTGTTGACACTCTCTGTGTTAATTGCAAGGGATCATCCATGAAAGATGCATGGAGGATTTTTTATGTTACAGGGTTGCATACAAATTTTCCTAACATGTCAAAATTATCGCAGGCGATACTTACTATTCCTGCAAGTACAATTGCTTGTGAGAGAGGATTCTCAAGACAAAACATAATAAAGTATGTCCGAAGAACAAAGCTATCATTAGTTCCATTGGATGCCTTGATGCGGGTGTCTCTAACAGGGCTTGATTCATCGATGGTGGAATGGGATAGGGTATTTGACATCTGGAAAGATGCTAAAGAAAGAAGAATCTTAAATATTTAAAGTTTTTGATTTTATTTTTATGTTTGTAATAGTGGTGTTTTGACAATTACCTCTTTTGATGAAACTATCCAAAATTTAGTTTGTGTACATGATGATATTGAATCTACTTTTTGAAAATTTGCATAGTTCATGCACATTATGTTTTTGGTTTGAAAATTATTTCACAACTATTGTTATTTTAATGGGATTAACATGGTAGTGACTGTTATCACTCCAGGAAACTCTCCAAGGTTGTAAATCAAAGATGCCTGGTAACATATAAATTTTAATATTGTTCTCTGAAATATTGGAATGAAAGATGGTTTGGATCAAGTCGGATAACCATATCAGCTCTATTCACACTCAAGGCATGCATGAACACCCCAATAACACAAGGCTTTAGACTACTAATGCTCAATAGTTTGTAGATTTAATGGATAGATGGAGAACACTAACTATGCCAGCAGGTTGCATACATGGACCTATACGAATGGCTAGCTACAGGCAGCAAATGAACTTACTGACTATACCGGCAGATGCGTATATAATTACACATATAAATGGCTAGCCATAGGCAGCAAAGAAGCTTGCAAATCTAATATATCAAAGCAAAGATAAGATGACAGTTATCTGGCCTTGAACACACAGAAAACCTGAACAAACTGTTCAGGTGCAAGTATAGAACAGAAGAGAAATGGACATTAAACATGTAGCAGCAAAAGAAGCTTGTATTACTAAAGACTATAGATGAGAAGCTTGAGAAAACAGGGGAGGAATAATCTCCAAAAGTTTAACCCTTGTTACATCTTGTTTTCAGCTATTTATAGCTTGTTTACAATGGTCCTCAGCCTTTTGAGGCTTCAGGTGTCTTAATCTATCCTTCTGTCTTGTTTAACTGATTGATTCCCTCAATAGGTAGGCATGGCTCGGCGGTTTTCCTCTTCTGACAGAGAAATAACCATACTCAGATATTTTGGGTGGCCTGCTATGACGCATAGGAGCTCCCTCGTGCCAAAGATGCCCCATTAAGTTCGTTAGGATGACTACTACACTGGCAGGGCCGTTAATGCTCCATGATTTTATTTGATTTGGGTTGAGGCGTGTAGTGGCCCTTCCCCTTCCCTTTCTGGGTTCTGTTTGCCGGCCGTTGTCCCTCCACCGAATCCTTCTTCTGGTATATACCATAACTGCACGGTTCCTTCAAGGATGGCTTGCCGCTTGAACCTGCAATGGAGTGGCTGCCGTTCTTATGAAATCCCTGCACCGGTCCCTTGTTTTTTTAATATTTGAACAATATACATAAAACAGCTGCAAAATCATGAAAAATGGCTCTGGCGGATTTGAAGAATATATATATTTTACTTTCGAATCCCATCGGATCCAAAACCGATCATAATCGGCATCTGCCCAGAGCTTCCCTTTATATTTTCTTTATACAAAGAAAATACACCAAATACATTGAAAACGATATGGGCGCAGACTTTAAAAAATATGAAATGGAGTGTTGTGCATATATCGGGTCCGGCCCATCGGCCTGCACCATCATTTGTGTTAAAGCCCCGCCCCTTTGAAAGTGCCGATGCGATATCGGTGATCACCGCAGACCCGATATTTTATAAAATGGAGTGTTGAAGGGTCATCGGGTCCAGCCCATCGCATCGGCGCATAACATATGTGAAAGGCCCTGTACTCTTTGGCAGCCCCGATAGCGAAATGCCGACGTGATGTGAGCCGTTGATCTGTGCACGCGATTAATGGCCCTGATCAAATCGCTAGACCGCAATCGCAATGCCACTGCCAATACCGCCGACCCGCCGATCGCCGATATTGCCGCGGACCCGATATTTTATAAAATGGAGTGTTGAAGGGCCATCGGGTCCGGCCCATCGCATCGGCGCATAACATATGTGAAGGCCCTGTACTCTTTGGCAGCCCCGATAGCGAAATGCCGACGTGATGCGAGCCGTTGATCTGTGCACGCGATTAACGGCCCTGATCAAATCGCTAGACCGCAATCGCAATGCCACTGCCAATACCGCCGACCCGCCGATCGCCGATATTGCCGCGGACCCGATATTTTATAAAATGGAGCGTTGGAGGGCCATCGGGCCCGGCCCATCGCATGGCGCATAACTTATGTTAAAGCCTGCCCCTCATAATCGTCGATAGCGAAATGCCGACGCGATCTGGATCGTTGACCGGCCAGATCCAACGGCTGATATGATTTCGGACCCTTAAGCCTGCAACTTTGGTTTTTATGTGATTTTTTGGGTATTTTCACCTTCCGATAGTGTAATTCTGCCCTCCAAAGGGCTTCCCTCTTGCAACCTCTTTGATCGGTGGGTAGCCTTTGTCATGTCTTGATGATTTGAACAGCAAACATGGATTTTGGGCATGACTATAAGCATATTTGCAGCCTTTGAGAGCTTTTTGAATCTATTTTTAATCCATTTGCATAGCAAAGCTAACAGTGACTTAAACGGAAAACATGGTATGTGTGAGTGAATTATTTTTGTCAAATTTGTTGCAACAATATTAACATTCATTATTTTCATGTGAAAGTAATTATGAATATATATTTTTTCACTTTATAATATTATTTTTTGTTGTTTCTATATATATTTCCCATCTATTTTATCACTATTTCCATCTTAAAAAGAAAAAACACAGAACATCTGAATAATCTGGAAAATGTGCAGACAAGTTTGATCAACAGGTCTCAAAACAAAGTGTAGCAATGAGACTTGAGCCAAATGGTACAAAAAAGAATGGAAAATGTGAACAATTATGAGTACAATTTGAAATTAGATGAAACCTGTACAAATAAATATTAAAAGTCATATGATGGGCAGTTTAAAAGTAAAAACGTAATAAAAAAATTCCTTGACGGGTAGGGTCACCCATCAAATTTAACCCCTGATTCCTAGTGAAATGTTATTAAAAAATAAATAGTGCGAGTGTAATGTAATTTTGGATGTTAGAGGAGTGCCAAGAAAGGCAAGGATGGGCAACACTTGGAAAGACCCTACCCTTGCTGGTGGTACATGGAGGGTTCGGATGGGTTTGAATTCCAAATGTCCCTCGGGGACGAGATGGCGATTGAAAGAACTTGCTTATGAAATTAAAACAGATTTTTTAATTGCCTTGGGATTTTTTATTACATTGATATTATATATATAGTTTATTAAGTTGGGTGATTTTTGAGATAATAGTATGTTTACTTTTTGGTTTGAAAAACTGATATTCAGAGTTATCTAAGTTGTTAAATTATTCATTAATCATACCCAGGTCACACTTGAGATTTTCTCACAAAATCTAAATGATCAAAATCACACCACGGCCACAACATCCATTAATTAATTTTTTATTTTATTTTTTTTATTTTTTTATTTTTTTCAAAAGGTGGAAAAACCTATCAAACTCAGTTTGTCAAACCAACAGTGAGGACAGCCATCTCTGGCTGCTATCCGCGAATGTCAGTTGACACATCACTGTTATCAAGGAAAACCACGCCACCTGAAATAACCCGCTGGTGGTCCGTAAGGAAGCAGGCTTTCACTCCTGCCAGATGCTTCTGGGTCTTGGGCCGTTAACATGTTTCCTTACGTCCGAGGAAGACGAGCTCTTAGCCAAGCAGAAGCAGTTTTAAGGCATACTCCAGGCCCGATCCATTAATTAAAATTATCATAATATATTATTTTAATTAAATTTATAACATGAATTTAATATTTTGAAAAATAAAAAATAAAACTAAATTAAATTATTTAACACTATTTTTTAAACGGTTAATTTTTTAAAAAATCAACGACAAGTTTTTTTTAAATCACCTCGTTAAAATATAGCCCATTATTTTAACATCTTCTCGATTTAGCGACGTCATATAATGAACTATAAATTTTTTTTTAAATCACCTCGTTAAAATACAGCCCATTATTTTAACATCTTCTGGATTTTGGCGACGTCATGTATATGACTAGAAAATTTGTACGTTTTACCCATTGTGTTCTCAGTTCGTCTCAATTCTTAAAATACCCTCGGCTACAAAGAGACGCAAAGGATGTGGTAAAATTGTTAGGTTAATATACGAAGGTTTACTTTTTTGGAAAAGGTCAAATGTGTTTTAATTATAATTAATAAATATTTTATTTTTATACAGTTTCAATTAATCTTTTCTTAATAGTCTCCGAGAATACGTTTCTTCATATATTTATATATTTGAAGATGTATATTATTTAATATATATGTTGATACTTTTCATTCTGCATTTATTAAAATAATTTGATTTAAATAAAAATATAAATCCCAATATACTTCACCATAATGATTGCGGAGTAACGTCATGATCCAAAATAATTTTGGATCCCACTATCAAAAGATTATAATGTCTATTCTAATACATTTCGATCCTCTATTCTGTCCAAGAATCTTTAAAGTTGAGTGAGACACCTGGGTCCTCGATGCCCACTACAATCGACCACTTCAACGCTGCACCGGCTTCCCGGATCCTTCAAACCACCTTTTTATTTTATAATATAAAATATTAATTTACAATTTAGTACTTATTTAAATTTGTAATTAAAAAATCCACAATGTTATAACCCATTAATATTACCCAATAAAGTGTGACGGAATTAATTAACACCTTTATTAAGAAATTTAATTTTATAAAATTCATTATATAAAAATTAAAATACCATCACTACTCCTTAATGGCTATCCTATGCTATCTAACTAGCACAACTACATTTAATAAATGTGGTTGATATATGTCGTAGGAGTCAATTTAATATATACTATATTATAAATTCAATATGCTAAATTAATATATTAATATATCAAATCTAAGATTAATATAAAAAAACTCCAAGATTATAAAATCAAGGAATCATAAACCCAAGGAATTATTAATATCATAAACCTAAGGGATTAAGAAACCAATGGGATTAGTACTATAAACCCAAAAGATCAATAAACCAATGAATTAATAAACCCAAGGAATAAATATTTAAAATCCAAAGGAATAATAATAAACCAAAGGAATTAATATTAAAAACCCAAGGGATTATTAATATTACAAACCTAAAAAATCAATAAACCCAACACATTAATATTAAAAACCCTTGAGATTAATATTAAAAACCTAAGAGATTAATAATATTACAAACCCAAGCATAAGCATTCCCGTGGTTTAATGTTATTCCCTTGGGTTTACAATATCAATCACTTTGGCTTATTAATTTAAGGGTTCATATTCCTAGGGGTTTAATATTATTCTCTTGGGTTTATAATCCCAATGGGATTAATATTATAAACGCAAGGGATTAATATAGAGAACTCAAGAGATTAATATTATAAACCCTTGGGATTAATATTATAAATGTAAGCGATTGTTATATTATAAACCCAAAGAATTTCTATTATAAACCCAATGAATTTATATTAAACCTAGGATTAATATTATAAACCCTGCCATTAATATTATTCTCTAGGAATATGCACCCTTACATTAAACCCAACAGATTGATATTATAAACCCGAGGCACTAATAAACCCAACAGATTGATATTATAAACCCGAAGCACTAATAAACCCAAGGGTTTGATACTCAAATTTCAGAGGAATAGTATTAAACCCAAGGGATTAATATTGTAAGACGAAGGTATATAAACCCTAAGATAAATATTGTAAATCCTAAAACAAACATGGTTGACCCTCATTGATTTCTATATTGAGACAATCTTTGTCACAATGTGACATTGGACCATGGTTGACCATGACTCTACCATGGTTGATTTTCATATTGAGAAAATATTTGTCACAATGTGATGGATAATGGTTGACCATGATTCTAAACGAAATGGATTTATATTAAACCTTAGTATTAATGTTATAACCGATGGTTGATATTCATATTGAGACAATCTTTGTCAAAGCGTGGCGTTGGACCATGGGCGACCATAATTGACCATGTTCGACCATGTTTAACCAATGTTGACCATGATTGACTTCCATATTGAGAAAATATTTGTCACGGGCCGAAGGGATTATTATTATAAACTCATGGATATAAACGCTAAGATAAATATTATAAAGACTAAGATAAACATTAAATCCTAACATTAATATTATAAACCTCGAGATTAATATTATAAAACTAAGCGATTAATAAACCCAAGAAATTAATAACTAAATCCAAGGAACTATAAACTCAAAGGAATAACATTGAACCCTAACAATGATATTAAACCATAGGCATACTAAACCCAATGGATTATTATTATAAACCTAATGGATTAAACCCTTAGGATTAATATTATAAACGTAAGAGATTATTAATATTAAAAACCCAATGGAGTAATAAACCCAAGGAATTTATAATATAAACCTAAAGGATTATAAACACAATGGATTTATATTAAACCCCAGGATTAATATTATAAAACCTATCAATAATATCATACCCTTAGAATATTGTAACAATCGTGGTGAAACTTCCATGTAATAATAAAGCCAAAATAAGACCATGGTTAAAGGACATGTATTCCAAGTTGAATGTTGGGCAAGGATATCCTAGTGAGCATCATTGGATGTGTATTTTGGTTAAGGAAAATTGGCAAAGGCTAAGACAAAGGCATTAAAAGGAAAAAGGCATTTTTGGCACATTTATTTATGAAAATAAAGGAAATTAGGAGAAAAAGGAGGTGAAAGGTCACAGGCTGCATGTGAGGAGGAAAATGAAGGAAAATAATGGAAAATGAAGAAAATAGAGGCCTCATTAATGAAAAGGCTTCTGAAGATCAGTTGGTAACCTTTTTTCAGTTCAATTTTGGAGCTCTCTCATTATTCTCTCTCACTCTTGATCACTTAGAGTTTTCTTGGAGCACTTTAGCTTTGGATCAAGGAAGGAAAAGAAAGCAAAGGAAAGGAAGGAAAGAAATGATCAAGGAAAGGAAAGAAGGATCAAGTAGCTTCAACAGGAATACTTGTAGGTAACCTTTTGCACGTGTGATTTCATTGCTTGTTTGGACATGCATGGATTTGCATGTTGGTGTATGGTTCTCTTGTTGTCGATGTCATGGTTTTGTCAAGTTATGACAGTAGTTTTCAGCCTACCCTTTCCTTTTTCTGGATGCCATGGTATGTTGGGATGTTTATCTCGGTTTTGAGCTTTGGTTTCCATATGGATTTTGGAATCTGGGGTGGAGGTGGTCTCAAGTTTCATTCCAAAAGGCCTAGAAATCCCTTGACCGATTTTGGTGGGATACACGATAAAGCCTGAGGGAGAAGTCTCGGTTTAGGGCTTAGTGATCCGGGTTTAGATTGCGGTAAATCCTAAGGTACTGGTCTAAGTTTAGGGCCTAGTGATATGGGGTTGGATTATGGTAAAGCCTAAGAGACAAGGAGATGGAAAATTCCTCAAGGATAGTGATGGATTCCAAATGGCATTCCAAGTGTGGTTCGGTTGTGATCAGAGCAGCGGTTTTGGTGTGATCACGGTTTGGTGAGGGTGGAGGTGGTTTAACCTCTGAATTCCCTTGGTTGTTCTTGGATTGGTTGTTCTATGAGATCCCACATTCATGCTTGGAATATGGCATGGGGGTGACTGGCTAAAAGAAAGATTTTTTTTAGTAATGTCTACGGTTGGGTGGTATGTGGAAGTCTTGAACTTGGTCATATTTTCCTATGATTAATAAAATCTAATTTCTCTTACTCTTTCACTCATTATATTTGGATTTAATGGCTGTCATATCTCTAATATTTATATGGTTTTATGTTGGTTATAAGCATGGTTTAATGATTGGTTCATGTCAAGGTTATTTCATGTATTTACTTGTAATTGTTAAATGGATGGATGCAAGACATAATTGATGATATAATAGTTCAATGGAGAAGGAGGTGATTCTTCTGGTTATGTTTCATAAGTTCTTTCAGTCATTTATGCTTTGTCTTGTATCCTATACCTATAGGTTGCATTGATGCCAAGTGTTTGACAGAATGTCATTCCCTATTGGGGATGCTCAGTCCTAGTCCTGAGGTTAATTTTGATTTATCAGCACTTCTATCATGTCTTTGATGGATTATGAAGGTTGTAGCAAGTTGTGGGCAGAGGTTGGGATTCTGGTCTAGAAAAGTGGCACAAATCTAAGGGTCGCAGGCACAGATTTGCTGTGAAAAGTCCACAGTCGCTCGAATGTAGGCCTATGAGAGAGACTTTTGGTTGTTGGTCATTGCCTTTCCTATAGCATGAGAGTGACTTTGAGTTAAAAATCTTAAAACACCAGTGGGACCCAAGGGTAAGATGTCCGAGTGGATGACATGTCTCCTTGGTGTGTTGTTGTTCATGTGGATGGGTTTTTTTTATGTATTCTATTGATTCCATTTCCTTAAGGTTACCAAGAAGATTGAATCCATTATAGTGACCTCTCTCATCACATGTTTGTCCCGACTGTTTGGTTGCTTGGGTGGACCTGGGAGGAGGGGGTGTTACAAATATAACCCTTAGATAAATAAACTCAAGGGATTGATGGCTCCAAGGCTCTACAATAGGTTAGCTAAAAATTAACTCAACCATTTTAATTGGTAGCTCAGTGACAAATTCCAACCATGTGACGAGATTCCTCTTTTTGAGAGGACCAATTTTGACTATCGAAGTGCTCAATATGGACAAGGGAAAATTAGAAACCCTTGGAAGGGTATAAATAAATGTGACCTCAACCTCATTTGGACATCATTAGGGAGCATTCTTCTATTCTCTTTTTTGGTTTGGCGCACATAGGTCTGAGGCAATTTCACGGAGATTCGTTGTGAAAGGTTCAAAATTGTAGGGTCTGAAGCTCACATCTTTGTTTTTAGGGTTTTGGGTTTCAGCCACAAGCATGTTATGGAGGAATTTTGACTACAGTCACATGCATGTCATGGAGAAATTTCTACCGAATCCTTTCAGTCGCATGCATGACACATCTTCCCTATGATTGGGACCTAAACATTGAATTTTCAGCGCACTGAAGTTTTCGTTCGTTGACCACAGAGTTCAACAATTGACCACATACAATGGCAGTTGATTACAGGTTCTTGAATTAGGTTTTTGGATTATTGGCATTGCTGGATTCATCTCATGGATATTATCTAGTTGATTTCGCTAGATAGGTTTATGATGAAAGATATGAAGCATTGTACTCTCTCTTTGTTGAATCATTCAGTGACAATCTAATAAGAAGAAGAATTTGAAATGGTTTTCCCCATAGTGAGTTTTTCCCTGGTCTTCGACCAATCCTAGTGTCTCTATGTGTAAATGCTTTTCTTCTATTGTTCCTTTATGTTCCGCTGCATTGATGGTGATGTTTTTCTTTCTAGGTTGTTGAATAATGTTGTAAATATGAATAATGACATGCTCTTATGGGGTGAATTTAATATGCAAGTGTTGAAATGCAATTATCAAAGCAAAGAACAATATAGCCCTAAGAAAAAATAACATGGTATCAGATTTGGGCTAAAGAAAAGTCATTGAAGATCACCACTATGAAGGCACCTTTGATGGAAGCAAGAGAAGGTGGTGGAGACGTAAAAGAATACTAGCGTTTTAAGGAAAACCTAGGAAATTTGATTGTTAGGGTTTGATGGATATTATGAGGATAGGGTTTAGGAGAAACCCTGGTTTATGACAAATATTTGTGATAGGCAATTTAGAAACCCTAGCATGCTTAATGTGAAGATGTTCAAGCACTTGTGACAGATTTGATGAAGCCCTAAATGGGATGGTCTCTATTAGGCCTTGGTTATTGATGAAGATGATGAATGTATTGAAGGAAACAATGTTATATGGTCAATGGAAAGTCATGACGCTTGAAGGTTAAGTCAAGAGGGAGCTCTCATTCAAAGTAAATTTTAGATTTATGTTACCTCTTTGTGATTCTATTCCCTTTTTAGTTTGTTGCTTTAATTATTACTTATACTTCCTGCATGTATATGTGAACATTTGGATACTTCTAACCTCTTGATGAGATGTGATAAGTGGATCTCTCTTGAGGATCATATGAGATGCAGGAAAAGATGACTATTACTAGAAGGGAAGAACTACATGACAAGGAAGTTGACAAAGTGCTCCCACTACCAATATCAAATAAGAAGATGCACATGTATTTGAATACTACAAGGTATATATGATGTGTTGTTTCAATGATTTAGCTGCAATATTGATGGCAAGGAAAGCCCTAAGGTATGATGAGAATGTCTCATTCGAAAATGGCTCATGCATGCATATGAAAGTGAGTTTGATTCATGATGCACTTGGTATTGGACAAGTATATTACATTCTATTATGTCTTAGCAATGCAACCTAGAAACATTGATTTTTGATATATTGGTGCTCTTGATATTTGGAAAGCATATTTCATTTTAGACATGATAGATTTCATGATCCCATTAAGAAAGCTAGGACATTGATTCTTATATATGCTAACTTGATACTATTGATAATGTTTGTGATAAGAACGATATCCATGATGATAGAAGTGTAAAAATAAGATTGATATTCAGGATCTTCTTGTTTACCTTGGTTATATTTTGATAAACTTAGTAATTATGTATATGGTAAGATCTGGATGACCTGACTTAATGGAATAATCTATGTAATTGATATTGTGTTCATAATATTTGAAGTGTGATGAATCACCTTTCTGCTTCCCTAATCATAAGATACTAACTCTTGATGAAAATTCGATGTCATGTTCATATGTGATTATGAAGAAGTTGAGGTTGACATGTTATGTCCATCATGAATATATTTATTAGAACCTTATATAGTTTGATTTCATGATCTAATAGTTTTTTTGATGCATGACGATATTATTATAGATAGGTTGATGACTTGAATGATGATGACTAGCTTCCTATTCAGAGGGAGAAACTCTCCATAAGACCCCTTACACCTATTATAATTTGCATTAGATGTATATAAGATTATTTATTGTTGAAGTTTTTTGACATAAATAGACAAATATTTGATGTTGTTGGTTTACATCTAGTCATGATTTGAGAAGAGAAGGTTTTTGTTAGTTTAAGCCCCAACTACACGGAAGCAAGCTTATCAGTGTGGTTATAGGCCTCCAGTTGCATGGAAGAAGGTCTATTGGTGTGGTTGTGCTTGTAGGTCACAAAATATGAAGCCTCATGCATGAAATCAAAAGTGCATCTAAAGTATGACAGTCCTACATATGTGTAGCAAACATCATAAAGTTCTATAAGCAAGGAAGTTTGAATGTTCGACTTACTAGAGAGAATGTGAATGTGTTGACTAAACTTGTGTTTGTAGGTGACCAAAATATGCATATCAATATGTCATTATGATTTAACCATTGAAGCTAGTGTATGATAATATTTGATGACAATCGCAAGGGTTTTATGAGATTTTGTTGATCAATATAGATGAGAAATGTTTTGATTTTTGACATGATGCTTGATAGTTCATAAATATGCTTTAGAATATTGACATGTTGCTTCATATGTTTTTGGGTTATGGACTGATTGAACTCACTGTGATAACAAATTAGGGTTTTGACTTGATATCTGATGATTTTCCTTGATGACATTATTATGTGAGCATAGTAACTTTCAGTGACTAATATGGGTATTTAATAATGATTTTGTATTGGCCTCATTGCCTTTGGCACATTGTTTGAAGTATAAACAATTGTGATTCAGTATGAAGTAATCTCATGATGAATCGATGGAACTTGTATGACTCTTTCTTGGTGTATGCATGAAACATATATGATTTGTCCCTGATTGTATCCATTCATATTTAGTGGAAGAAATGATTCATGTTATGATCATTAGGATGGCTTGATAAAGTTTGATTCGATAATTCTTGGTAAATAAAAGGTTGTTGTAACTTGGTATTTTGATATGAGCTCCACGTGACATTTGGTCTGAAAAGTTTGTCACTGGAATATTGGTAAAAAAATTATGATTTTGATATAACATCTAATGTTATTGATTTTTGTGAGGTTGAGCATATTGTTTTGGTCAAGTGTTATTTTTGGAGAAAGCATTATATGAAGCTATCTTCCTTAGTCTGGCATGTCTGCATGAACAGTCATCTAGCGAAGCCAAGAAGATGTGCCCATCCAAATATCTACTTCAAAAAGTGGTCCAAGGTATGGCTTTGATTTTCATATTATATATTGATGGTTTATTCTTGATAGGAAATGAGCCTATGATGATCAAAGTAAAAGGGAGATGGCCTCTGAAGTTCGAAATGAATAATCATGGCATGAAAAATTACGTTCTGAAGTTGGAAAAAGAAAATTTGTATTGTGAAGTTATTTAAGAAAGTGGAAATGTGAATCCTTAGACACTTCGATTGAATTTCAAGAAGTTATAAAGATATATTTTTGAACCTAACATGGAAATCGATAGTTGATTGAAGCATTGATGTTCCATGTGAACACTCGTCCATATAAATATGGGTGTGTGTGCATGCATGTGTGTTTTACATAAAACTTGATTTAGCCACTTCATACATGTTGAGTTTTCGTCAAGTACCCTTCGAGATATTTGCATGGGATGATCAATTTTTGGTCTGACATATTCTTCCTATGATATATGACTGCATGGATATTTTGATGTTGTTTGGGATTGTTATTGATAAGATGAACACATCTGGGTGTTGCCTTAGTATGAGGTCAATCATGGTACTTTTAAGAAGTCTATAGGTTTAAGCACGACTGACGTTGAATGTGCTTTTGTTGGCATAACTAGTTGTGAGGCAAGTTGAAGAAGCTCTTTAAAGAGCTGTTTGAGTAGGTTCTAGCTATGACAGGGACACAATGTGATAATATTGAGTGAGATCTGATTGGCAGAGAATCTTGTATATAGTTGGGACTAATATCTCTTCAAATATTGAGGCATCATTGTTGTACAAGATAAGATTAGGCTTGTCGTTGCCACCTCTGTGAGAAGGAATGAATAACATATCCTTTTTTGATATATATATATATATGTATATAATATTTGATTTGATGTTATATATATACATATATACATACATACATACATACATATACATATATATATATATATATATATATATATATATATATATATATATATATGTATGTATGTATGTATATATACATATATATATGTAATATATATATATATATATATATATATATATATACATACATATAGATATATATATATATATATATATATATATATATATATATATATATATATATATATATATATATATATCTATATATATATATATATATATATATATATATATAATATTTGATTTGATGTCCTACATATTGCTGCTATTGTGACATGATGATTAAGCAGGTACCAGATATGAGCATGATGATATGTTTTTGATCTAAAGAGAGAAGGACTGATCGAGAACACTCAGTCAGCTCTTCCACCCTGTCTGAGCTCACAGGGTGAGGAATTAAGATGGAGGGCTCCTGGGGTAGAGGGATGTCTGGAAAATAGGGTCATAGATGCTTCTCCCCTATTTGTCACCCATAGGGCGTGTGTGATCCTTGTATATTTTGACAAGTCGAGTATCTCCCGTTCTCTTAATCTATGCATAGTATATCCCAGTTGGTATCATACCCACAAGTGGGATTTTTGGGATTGCCCCTCTCCTTATGACCAACAGGTTTAGGAGGCTTGGGGATGTGTGATCCTTACCTTTGGTACGTCGGGTATCTCACCCAAGCTCGAATTATGATGTAGGTGTTCTACCACATGACTTTTGAGGGCCATTGTTGGGAAGATCAGTGAGAAATAGGATGGTTGTGATCCTTAACTCCTATAGAAAGTGGTATCTCACCCATTTATTGAATCATGGGATGGTTGTGTTCCTTGCTTGGTAGGTGGTATATTGTTTATTGCTTGACATGGGGTCAGAGTGTCCCGCAGGACCTTCCTTGTTATCATTTCAGGTTGAGACTGTGCTCCTTGATGTGGTTTCAAGTTGAGGTGTGCTCCTTGATATTGTTCCGTATTGATCTAGGCTCTTCTATGTTGATGCAAGTCATAGATTTGGCTCCCCATTGATGTTTCCTGGGTGGTAGAATTAAGATCCTCGTTGGTAGTGATTTTAGGTTGTAATAGTGGCTCCTCAATGAACAAAGAGTGGTAGCTTAGTGATCCAGATTGGACCATTATATTGTTTTTCATCCATCTCGATGCATTCAGAGTGGAAAAAGTGGAGGAATCAACTCATGGGACCGTTTTTAGTGGTGGCACCCAGTTTGGAAAAACGAGGTCTGAAACCTTTTGAGAGTGTTTTAAGGCATCAAATGACATTTTTTAGCGGTAAAAGCTTTCCTCTCTACTGCCACACATTTTCATGCTATTCTACACACAAATATATTTAAAATAGTGTAAGAAACACGTCAATCAGAGTCTGTATGCAAACGTTATGCCACTTAGAAGTTGACCTTCCTATTTTCATGCCTAAAGTTTGGGAGGATGTTGCATCATCCCCTATTATTCATGGAAAAAAGGTCTAGCCACATGATTATGATGTAAAATGCTCTAGAAGAGTCTATATTATAACTCTAGTTAAGAGTTGATGTAGTCAAACTTAACCACTAGAAAGCTATCAGGTTGTGTTATAACAGGGCCACTAGGAGGAAGAGGCATTCCATTCTTTCGAGAGAATTTTATTCCATAGTTAAGAAAATATAGCAGGAGAGATATGAGGTAGAGCATGCAGAGAGGATCTACGCATTGTAGCAACCCACGGTCCACATGCATTACTTTTTTGTATCTGTAGCTTTATTTTCTAGACAGAGAAAGAGAGCGAAGCGACCTCATCTTCCAACTGGGTTTTCTTTCGAACGGTTTTCCCAGAGAATATCATGTGTCTTATGTGTGTGTGAGCTTATTTTCTTGTTATCTACTTTTCTACATAATTTGCATTTGCATGCATGCACTAATTACAGTTAAATTACATATCTAGAAATTTAATAAAATTGTAATAGTGTAAAATTTCAGAATTTAAATATATTGTTATCATATCTGTCGTGAGGAAATGTCTAGTGGAATATCCACAACAATTTACAGATCACTTAGGCACCCCTCCAATATAAAATTATTATTCTTTTAGATATGAGAATCTTTATCACATGAGAAGGGACAATCAAGAGACAAGAAGAGATGAGGAGAGATTAGTAGTGATGACATTTGATGACAAGGTACTTGAGATTGGATATGATTTGATGATAGGACTCTTACAATGATTACATGCCTCAGTTGGAATTTATCCCTAGCTGAGAGTGAGTGTTAATTTTTCAGCTTAGTGACAAATTCCAACCATGGGAGGAGATTTCTCTTTTCGAGAGGACCAATTTTGACTATTGAAGCACTCAACTTGGACAAGGAAAAGTGTGACATGTGCATATTTGATCAGGTTGGCCCTAAAGAAAATTGGACACTATTGGAAGGCTATAAATACAAGTGAATTCAACCTCATTTGGACATCACCATGGAGCATTCTTCTATTCTCTTCTTTGGTTTGGCTCGCCCAAGTGTGAGGAAATTTCACAGAAATTGGTTGGCACAAGTCCGAAATTGCAGGGTCTGAAGCTTGCATCTTTGTTTTTAGGGTTTTGGGTCTCAGCTGCAAGCATTTTATGGATAATTTTTTACTATAATCGTAGGCATGTCATGGAGAAATTTAGACTGAAGTCTTTCAGCCGCATGCATGACACATCTTCCTTGTGACTGGGACCTAAAGGTTAAATTTTCAGTTCACCAAAGTTTTCGCTTGTTGACGCAGAGTTCAATAGTTGACTATAAACAATGACGATTGATTACAAGTTCCTAAATAAGGGTTTTGGATTACTGGCATTGTTGGATTCATCTCATGGATATTGTCTAGTTGATTTTGTTGGATAGGTTTATAATGAAATATATGAAGCATTGTACTCTCTCTTTGCATAATCATCCAATAACAATCTAATAAAAAGAAGAATTTGAGATGGTTTTCCCCATAGTGGGTTTTTCCCTGGTCTCCAACCCATCCTGGTGTATTTATGTGTGAATGTTTTTCCTCTATTATTCCTTTGTTTTCCACTTCATTGATGATGATGTTTTTCTTTCTATATAATTGCATATGTTGCTGAATAATGTTGTGAATCTGAATAATGCCATGATCTTATGGGGTGAATTTAATATTTTTCTTTTCAACGGATGAAATTGTGCCTGCAAAAGCTCTCAGGCATACATAGTCCTTCTCAGGATTGTACCACTTGACCTATGAGTACCAAACCTCCCCATCTAACCATTGGGCCACATCCTTGGGACGTATGGGGTGGATTTAATATGCAAATGTTGAAATACAATTATCAAAGAAAAGAACAATATAGCCCTAAGAAAAACAAATCTGGGACTACAGGAATCTCAACTGTAATTTACAATGATCACAATACCTCTAATTAGTATTGCTCACAACATCCTACCCATGAGCTCTTATGTGATTTATCAACAAAAATTCACTCCCAAGAATTCCATCCTAGTTCTTAGCGCAAATATAGCTATTCCAAGCTATTTTCCATAACTAGTATGGTTGGTGCCCTTTCTCAACACCTAACTCTCCTCTTTATGTCCAAAAATATACTTCTAAAAAATCCCCTCTCCTACTTGAATTTTCTTTACTTTCAATCATGCATTAACTCTCACATTTCCGAACTAATGTTTGTACATGGCCCATGCTTTCATAGATTCACGAGATGCCCTTACCTACCAACATCTTGCATTGATTTAATGATTGGAATTTGATAAGTCAATTGAATATTAGATGGTGTAATGATAAACTAACTTAGGCATGCAAATATTCCCCTTGGACACCCTTTATCCCTTCTCTTGTGAAATCATAGCCCCCAAATGTTACAATTACTTTAATATCATCGCTAATGATATACTTGTATTAATAATTTGAATGTAAATTAACATAGCTCAGCACTCATCCATATTCATGAATAGAGGAACTTTACTCCCAACAAAAATTTCTCACCATCTTATTTAATATATGCCAAATCATATTAGAACTCATTGGGATTAAAATGGGGATGTTACATAACCAAATGAAATTAAGTATTGAATTGATTACAATTGGAAAAGAAGCAAGTCTCTCTCTCTCTCTCTCTCTCTCTCTCTCTCTCTCTCTCTCTCCCCATAGACAACACATTTGTATTGTTATCACTTGATATGGCAGGTCCTGTTGTGTCAACCTCCAACCAAGAGTAATTATTTCAACCCACTTGTAGCTAGAAGCTAGCCCTTCTAGCATGAGAGAGCTCTCGAAAAGAAAACAATATGATGTTCTAGATAAAACTTGATTACAAATGGCTAACTATGGATTTTTGTGTGATTCTTGCAAGTGAAAGGAAGTGTAATAATCACCACCATTGGGCATCGAGTCAAAGAAAACTTAATTTATAGATGAACATTGCTTTATGGAATCTGAGGCATTTTTGGCTTAACTAATGTGAAATAAACATTTACACTTAATCACAACAAATTTGAAGGAAGTTGGAGCAATATTACATTGAATTCCCAGTAATCAAACAAGCTATGAAAACTTATAATAACATAAAAACATGAAGTGATGGAACTGAAACCAAAAATAAATCTCAGATTAAAAACATAATATTACTGCGACTGTACTTCTTATTAACTGGAAAAAATATACAAAATGTGGTCTTTTTCACACTCTCGATCCTTTGCAGAATAAAAAAACTACAAATATATAGAAAAACATCTTCATCTACCATTAATTACAAAATCTGCCACCTAGGGCTAGATTCAATCATCATCCTAAGAGATCTAATCCTATTTGACTTCTTCACGATTTTTTTTTAATACACTTTCAATTCAAAATAAGATTCTACCTATTTATGAGCCCATAAATATTATGTTGTTGAACCTTATCGAATCTAAGAAAATGATGAGTGTGCTAGATTGCTAATTTGTTATTGCCACGTGGATGCGTTGACCTGGTTGACTTTGCTGACCTGGACCTCCACCAAGTCGAATTTCAAAATTTCTGTAAAAAATCTGGCTAGGAAAATTTCTGTAAAATAGGCTTCAAATATAAGTGCATATCTTCCAAACCCTGATATCTGTGTAACAACTGAGAGATGCTTTTGTAGATGAGCTCGTGTTGAACAAAAAATTCCTTCATATTTCAAAAATTATTTTCCATTTGATCAGAAAGGGAGATTAAAGTTGACTACTAAAACAATCATTTCAAGAATTTCTGTAGCAAATTTTGGTAGCAAGTTACAAAAACATCCCTTTGGTACTTTTCTCATTTTTCTGTAAGTTTTGAAGTCAACTCTTATGTATTTTAGCTAAATACATAGTATCAGAACTCCTTTAACCAAAAAAATTCCTTGCATTTTCCTCAATGATAAGCATTTTCCTTCTTATCACTCCTTATAACTTATTTAACCATCTATATTGCTGAAACTATTAGTTTATCGTAGTACAGGCAAAAAAGTGAGGAATTTACAGCACATAAGGGGTGATTGTTATTTCAACTATGAGCCCAATATTTATTTTTGAGAGTTCAACTTTGATCATCTCTATTTGAGTTTCCAATGCTTTAACTCGCCTCTACAACATATTTATGTCTGCCTATAGCCAATTGTTCCTTTCGTACATTTATTTTCCTTTTCAGAAATTTTAACAACATTGCTAATTTGACAAATTAACTCCAAACTATCTAAAACTTATCAAAGATAACAGTGGCTCCAATGGGGATGTTTTCCTCCATGTGGGGCAGCAAAGAACAAGCAGCTCCAGTGTCTGACCATTGGGTTGATCTGAATTTGAAGACTACATTCAAACCCACTCACCAAATTGAAAAGAAAACTGCAAACCAACTCGAAACCAATTACTATTACTGCAATGTGATATCAAACTGTTGTACAAACTAAAACTGACAACTGCAAAATGTAGCCTAAAGCTGAAGGAAATGTTTTCCCAACAATTTTATTTATGTACCAATAACCCTAATCTAACATTTGAAAATCCACTTGCTTAATTCAAGCAATATGAAACATCCAGTATAACTAGTCAAAAAGCTTATCCAACACATGGGCTCCTTGACTGTTCTTAAGTGGACCATCTATTGGCAACTCAGCATAAAAACTAAATCCATAACCTGAACTTATAAATTAAAGAAGCTCCACCTTCACTGATGACTAGAATAGACTTACCAAATGATCTTGACAATCATGAAAAATCGCCTCTTCTTGATAAGTAAAACCATAAGGGTTGAATTCATTCATAACCGATGGCTTCTTTTGTCCTATGTATTCAATTCCAAGAACATCATCAAATAAAAAGGTAACAATATATTTGTCTTCCCTTCCATGTAAATCAAATAAAACATCCATACATTATTGAACATCTTCAAACATGACATCCATATTGTGTGCATAAAAACTAATATTTTGCTTATCAAACAATTCTCATTTGACCTTTGGTAATTTTGCTTGAGGACTGTCATCTTGATTTTGAATACTAAAAACTCCTATACAAATAACTTTATGCATATCATCCACGTAATTTTGATGATCCTCAAATAGAATAGGTGAAACCTGTATATTCAACTCTTCATGTAACTCGGGTTTACCTAAAAGTGAACTTTCATGCACTTTAATTGGGACAACATCATTGTGATTTTCAACGGAAAAATGTTCTTGTCTAGGTAGACCACTTTCATCACATGTTAACTCATTATTCATAATTTTCATGTATGTATTTTCAAAAACCTGATCTTGAGGAGTTTTGTCTTGGCATAAAATCTCAGAAAAGAAATGGGCAGAAAAACAATTCGAATGATTTGGCTCATACCTTTGATTGCATATAGATTGACAAGGATGCAAATTCTCATTAATTTCATGTAATATGACTTGACTGTCAAATTGTTGATATGTTTCATCTTGAACTAAAGAAGAGACATCTGTTTGTTGGAAAACTTCTTGATCACCATGAAAACTATCTTGAGAAGAAAATTCATAAAGTGCCTTTAACATCTCCTCATCATCCCTGCATTCTACATCATCATCAATACTTTCAAGATATTGATTGAAACCCTTACAAAAATTACAATAGTCTTGAAACAGTGATAAGGAAGGATGAGACTTCCCATAATGTGCAAAGAATATTCTATGGAAATCTTTAAGTGAACACAAGCTTCCTGATTGCAACCCTTCATACCATACTCTAGCTTTGTCTTCTAGGGTAGCCATAAACATATTCATGAGACAATCCTCAGGAAACTCAACCCTCAATCTACATACATGCATATGAAATCTAACCAAATGCAGAACAACGTCATCTTTCATTTCATCTTTGAATATGGGAAGATGGGTTAACAAATGAACACGAGGCATAGGATTTGGAAAACCATAAATATGAGATCGATCCATAGGAGCATGCCTGACATTTCTTCTTGCAATAGAACTCATCTTGGAAATTCTTCAAGCAATTGATATTCAAGTAGTGAAGTAACCATGAAGCTTTTATCTTTTGTATCTTTTGAGATTGGAGTCACCAAGGTAATATCACAACCTTCAGAGAACTCTGGTTTCCTGTTACCCTCAGGAATCAGAATGAAGAGACTCAAAGAAAATTGGGGAAAATGAGCTTTTCATCTCCCAACAGATGCAAAAGAAATGTTATCACCTGATATGATAGAATTGGCTATGTCAACCTCCAACCAAGAGTAACTATTTCAAACAAATTTTAGCTAGAAGTTAGCCCTTCTATCATGAGAGGGCTCTCTCAAAGAAAACAGTATGATGTTCTAGATAAAACTCAATTACAGATGGCTAACTCTGGATTTTTGTGTGATTCTTGCAGGTAAAGAAAGTGTAATAATCACCACCATTGGGTATGGAGTCAAAGAAAACTCAATTTACAGATGAACATGGTTTTGTGGAAGTTGAGGCATTTTTGGCTTAACTAATGTGAAATAAACATTTACAGTTAATCACAACAAATTTGAAGGAAGTTGGAGCAATATTACATT
Organism: Pinus tabuliformis; assembly: GCA_031772625.1. Lineage (NCBI taxonomy): Eukaryota > Viridiplantae > Streptophyta > Pinopsida > Pinales > Pinaceae > Pinus > Pinus tabuliformis. The sequence goes on along the minus strand of CM062812.1, from coordinate 571,501,018 downwards.
GAATTCCAAATAATAAAACAAACTATGAAAACTTATAATAACATAAAAACATGAACGGATGGAACTAAAACAAAAAATGAATCTCAAGTTAAAAACAGAGTATTGTTGCAACTGTACTTCTTATTAACTGGAAAAAAAATATACAAAAGTGGCCTTTTTCACACTCTCGATCCTTTGCAGAATTAAAAAAATATAAATATATAGAAAAACATCTTCATCTGCCATTAATTACAAAATATTACACTTGGGGATAGATTCGATCATTATCCTAAGAGACCTAATCCTATTTGACTTACAGAACATATTTGATATTTCTTAGGGATTTTCTGTTTTAATACAATTTGAATTCAAATAGGATTTTAACTATTTATGAGCCCATAAATATTCTGTTGTTGAACCTTGTCGAACTCAACCAAATGTTGAGTGCACTATATTTTTTATGTGCTCTTGCCAGGTGGATGTGCTGACCTGGTTGACTTTGCTGACCTGGACCTCCACCAAGTCGAATTTCAAAATTTCTGCAACAAATCTCGTTATGAAAATTTTTGTAAAATAGGCCTTAACAATAAGTGCGTATCTAAGAAACCCTGATATCTATGTAAAAATTGAGAGAGGCTTTTGTAGATGAGATCATGCTGAACAAAAAATTCCTTCATATTTCAAAAATTCCTTTCCATTCGGTCCGGAAGTGAACTTGAAGTTTACTACTAGAACAATGACTTCCAGAATTTCCGTAGCCAATTTTGGTAACATGTTACAAAAACATCCCTCTGGTACTTTTATGATTTTTCTGTAAGTTCTGAAGTCTACTCTTATGCATTTTAGCTAAATACATAGTATCATAACTACTTTAACTAAAAAAATTCCTTCCATTTTCCTCAATGATAAGCTACAACAGTTTTGTAGCAAATTTTTAGCTTAACTATTGGGAGTTGCTACGAAATTTGAATTTTCTAAGTTTTTATTTTTTATGATTTCTTCTGCATTCTTATCACTCCTTATATCTTATTTAACCATGTATATTGCTGAAACTATTAGTTTAGCGTAGTATAGGCAAAAAAGAGAGGAATATACCATACTTAATGGGTGTTTGTTATTTCAACTGTGAGCCCAAAATTTATTTTTGAGAGTTCAAATTTGATCATCTCTATTTGAGTTTCCAATGCTTTGACTCGCCTCTGGAACTTTTTTCTGTCTCCCTGTAGCCAACTGTTCCTTTTCTACATTTATTTTCCTTTTCAGAAATTTTAACAACCTAATTTGAGAAATTATCTCCAAACTATCTAAAAGTTATCAAAGATAATAGTGGCTCCAATGGGGATGTTGTCCCCCTTATGGGGAAGCAAAGAAAAAGTAGCTCCAGTGCCTGACCATTGGGTCGATCCCAATTTGAAGACTACATTCAAACCCATTCACCAAACTGAAAAGAAAACGGCAAACCAACTGAAAACCAATTACTACTGTTGCAATGTGATATCAAACTGCTATACAAACTGAAACCAAAAACTTCAAAATGTATCCTAAAGGTGAAGGAAAGGCTTTACCAACAAGCTTATTTATTTTTTGAATTTTGTGGAAAAACCTGTGAACAGTTTTGAAACCAACGTTTCGGACTAGCTTAGTGGGTCCATCATCAGGGCATTGAGATTTGTATATGACCTTTTCATCCCTACATTCTTTTAGAAATATGAGATTTGAAATACTTCTAGCTCTGGAAATTCTCATCTTCTCAAAATTTAGAGCATTGTTCATTGTGTCCCTTCCACGGTGGGACTTAATGGTGTTAAAGAGGGAGTCCATACAGGTTGATAGAATCTTTTTTGAATTTTGTGGAAAAACTTGTGAACAGTTTTGAAACCAATGTTTCAGACTAGCTTAGTGAGTCCATCATCAGGCCATTAAGATTTTTATATGACCTTTTCATCCCTACATTCTTTTAGAAATATGAGATTTGAAATACTTCTAGCTCTGGAAATTCTCATCTTCTCAAAATTTAGAGCATTGTTCATTGTGTCCCTTCCATGGTGGGACTTAATGGTGTTAAAGAGGGAGTCCATACAGGTTGATAGAATCTTTTTTGAATTTTGTGGAAAAACCTGTGAACAGTTTTGAAACCAACGTTTCAGACTAGCTTAGTGAGTCCATCATCAGGGCATTGAGATTTGTTTGTGACCTTTTCATCCCTACATTCTTTTAGAAATATGAGATTTGAAATACTTCTAGCTCTGGAAATTCTCATCTTCTCAAAATTTAGAGCATTGTTCATTGTGTCCCTTCCATGGTGGGACTTAATGGTGTTAAAGAGGGAGTCCATATAGGTTGATAGAATCTTTTTTGAATTTTGTGGAAAAACCTGTGAACAGTTTTGAAACCAACGTTTCGGACTAGCTTAGTGAGTCCATCATCAGGGCATTGAGATTTGTATATGACCTTTTCATCCCTACATTCTTTTAGAAATATGAGATTTGAAATACTTCTAGCTCTGGAAATTCTCATCTTCTCAAAATTTAGAGCATTGTTCATTGTGTCCCTTCCATGGTGGGACTTAATGGTGTTATAGAGGGAGTCCATACAGGTTGATAGAATCTTTTTTGAATTTTGTGGAAAAACCTGTGAACTGTTTTGAAACCAACGTTTCGAACTGGCTTAGTGAGTCCATCATCAGGGCATTGAGATTTGTATATGACCTTTTCATCCCTACATTCTTTTAGAAATATGAGATTTGAAATACTTCTAGCTCTGGAAATTCTCATCTTCTCAAAATTTAGATCATTGTTCATTGTGTCCCTTCCATGGTGGGACTTAATGGTGTTAAAGAGGGAGTCCATACAGGTCGATAGAATATTTTTTGAAGATGGGTTAACAAATTTAGAAAGTGCCTCTAACATCTCCTCATCATATATAAATTCTACATCATCATCAATACTTTCAAGATATTGAATGAAACCCTTACAAAAATTACAACAGTCTTGAAACTGTGGTAAGCAAGAATGAGACTTCCCATAATGTCCAAAGAATATTCTATGGAAATATTTAAGAGAACACAAGCTTCCCGATTACAACCATTCATACCATAATCTAGCTTTGTCTCCTAGGGTAGCCATAAACATCTTCATGAGACAATCCTTGAGAAATTCAACCCTCAGTCTACATACATGCATACAAAATCTAACCAAATGCACAACATCATCTTCTTACATTTCAACTTTGAACATGGGAAGACGGGTTAACCAATCAACACAAGGCATAGGATTTGGAAAACCATAGATATGAGATCAATCCATAGGAGCATACCTGGCATTTCTTATTGTAGTAGAACTCATCTTGGAACTTATTCAAGCTACTGATCTTCAAGTAGTATAGTCACCATGAAGATTTTATCTTTTGGATCTTTTGAGATTGGAGTCGCCGGGGTACTATCACAACCTTCAAAAAACTCTGGCTGCCTGTTACCCTCGGGAATCATAATGAAGAGACTCAAAGAAAATATGGGAAAAGGAGTTTTTCGGCTCCCGACAGACGCACCAAAAATTGTATCACTTGATATGACAGGTTGGGCTATGTCAACCTCCAACTAAGAGTAACTATTTCAAACCACTTGTAGCTAGAAGTTAGGCCTTCTAGAATGAGAGGGCTCTCGAAAAGAAAACAATATGATGTTCTAGATAAAACTTGATTACAAATGGCTAACTATGGATTTTTGTGTGATTCTTGCAAGTGAAAGGAAGTGTAATAATCACCACCATTGGGCATCGAGTCAAAGAAAACTCAATTTATAGATGAACATTTCTTTATGGAATCTGAGGCATTTTTGGCTTAACTAATGTGAAATAAACATTTACAGTTAATCACAACAAATTTGAAGGAAGTTGGAACAATATTAAATTGAATTCCAAGTAATCAAACAAGCTATGAAAACTTATAATGTCATAAAAACATGAAGTGATGGAACTGAAACCAAAAATAAATCTCAGATTAAAAACATAATATTATTGCAACTGTACTTCTTATTAACTGGAAAAAATATACAAAAGTGGTCTTTTTCACACTCTTGATCCTTTGAAGAATATAAAAACTACAAATATTTAGAAAAACATCTTCATCTATCATTAATTACAAAATCTGCCACATGGGGCTAGATTTGAACATAATCCTAAGAGATCGAATTCTATTTGACTTACAAAACATATTTGATATTTCTTAGGGATTTTCTATTTTAATACAATTTGAATTCAAATAGGATTCTATCTATTTATGAGCCCATAAATATTATGTTGCTGAACCTTATCGAATCCAACCAAATGTTGACTATGCTCGATTTCTGATGTGCTCTTGCCACATGGATGTGTTGAGTTGGTTGAATTTACTGACCTAGACCTCCACCAAGTTGAATTTCAAAATTTCTGCAACAAATCTGGCTAGGATTTTTTTTGTAAAATAGGCCTCAAAGATAAGTGTGTATATTCCAAACCCTGATATCTATGTAAAAACTGAGAGATGATTTTATACATGAGCTTGTATTGAACAAAAAAATGCTTCATATTTCCAAAATTCCTTTCCCTTTGGTCCAGAAGGGAGTTTTAAGTTGACTACTAAAACAGTCATTTCCTTAATTTTCGTAGCAAAATTTGGTAGCAACTTACAAAAACATCCCTCTGGTACTTTTCTAATTTTTCTGTAAGTTATAAAGTCTACTCTTATGTAATTTAGCTAAATACATAGTATCAGAACTCCTTTAACTAAAAACCTTTCTTGCATTTTCCTGAGTGGTAAGCTACAACAGTTTCGTAGAAAATTTTCAGCTTAACTATGGGGAGTTTCTACAAAGTTTGAATTTTCTGAGTTTTTGATTTTTTATGATCTCTTCTGCCTTCTTATCATTGCTTATAGCTTATTTAACCATGTATATTGCTGAAACTATTAGTTTAGAGTAGTATAGGCAAAAAAGTGAGGAATTTACCATACTTGAGGGGTGCTAGTTATTTCATCTATGAGCCCATGATTTCTTTTTGAGAGTTCAAATTTGATCATCTCTATTTGAGTTTCCAATGCTTTGACTCACCTCTGCAACTTATTTTTGTCTTCCTGTAGCCAACTGTTCCTTTTGTACATTTATTTTCCTTTTCAGAAATTTTAACAACATTGCTAATTTGACAAATTAAATCCAAACTATATAAAAGCTATCAAAGATAACAGTGGCTCCAATGGGGATGTTGTCCCCCCTATGGGGAAGCAAATAACAAGAAGCTCCAGTGCCTGACCATTGGGTTGATCCCAATTTGAAGACTAAATTCAAATCCACTCACCAAACTGAAAAGCAAACTCCAAACTAACTGAAAACCAATTACTACTGTTGCAATGTGATATCAAACTGCTATACAAACTAAAATTGAAAACTGCAAAATGTAGCCTAAAGATGAAGGAAATGCTTTCCCAACAAGATTATTTATGTACCAATAACCCTACTCTAACATCTAAAAATCCACCTGCTTAATTCAAGCAATATGAAACCTCCAATATAACCAGTCAAAGAGTTGATCCAACACCTAGGCTCCTTGATTGTTCTTAAGTGGACCATCTATTGGCAACTCAGAATAAAAACTAAATCCATAACCTAAACTTATAAACAAAAGAAACTCCATCTTCACTGATGACTAGAATAGACTTACCAAACAATATTGATAATCATGAAAAATCACCTCTTCTTGATGAGTAAAACCATGAGGGCTAAATTCATTCATAACCGATGGCTTCTTTTGTCCTATGTCTTCAATTCCAAGAACATCATCAAATAAAAAGGTAACAATAGATTTTTCTTCCATTCCATGTAAATCAACAAAAACATCCATACATTCTTGAACATCTTCAAACATGACATCCATAGTGTGTGCATCAAAACTAATCTTTTGCTTATCAAACAATTTTGATTTGACCTTTGGTAATTTTGCTTGAGGACTGTCATCTTGATTCTGAACACTAACAACTCCTATATAAACAACTTTATGCATACCAAAAAGTGAACTTTGATGAACTTTAACTGGGACAACATCATTATGATTTTCAATGGAAAAAAGTTCTTGTCTAGGTAGACAACTTTCATCACATGTTACCTCATTGTTCAAAATTTTCATGCATGTATTTTCAACAACCTGATTTTGAAGAGTTTCTTCTTGACATAAAATCTTAGAAAAGTAATGGGCTGAAAAACAATTTGAATGATTTGGCTCATACATTTGACTGCATATATATTGACAAGGATGCAAATTCTCATAAATTTCATGTAATATAACTTGACTGTCAAATTGTTGATCCATTTCATCTTCAACTAAAGAAAAAACATATGCTAGTTGGAAAACTTCTTGATCATCATGACAACTAGCTTGAGAATAAAATTCTTAAAGTGCCTCTAACATCTCCTCATCATCCATACATTCTACATCATCATCAATACTTTCAAGATATTGAATGAAACCCTTACAAAAATTACAACAATCTTGAAACAATGGTAAGGAAGGATGAGACTTCCCATAATGTCCAAAGAATATTCTATGGAAATCTTTAAGAGAACACAAGCTTCCTGATTGCAACCCTTCATACCATACTCTAGCTTCGTCTTCTAGGGTAACCATAAACATCTTCATGAGACAATCCTCAATAAACTCAACCCTTAGTCTACATACATGCATATGAAATCTAACCAAATGTAGAACAAAATCATCTTTCATTTCATCTTTGAACATGGGAAGATGGGTTAACCAATCAACACGAGGCATAGGATTTGGAAAACCATCAATATGAGATCGATCCATAGGAGCATACCTGGCATTTCTTCTTGCATTAGAACTCATCTTGGAACTTCTTCAAGCTACTGATCTTCAATCAGTGGAGTCAGCATGAAGCTTTGATCTTTTGCATCTTTTGAGATTGGAGTCACTAGGGTAATATCATAACCTTTAGAAAACTCTAGTTTCCTATTACCCTCAAGAATCAGAATCAAGAGACTCAAAGAAAATCGGGGAAAAGGAGTTTTTCAGTTCCTGGCAGACGCACCAAAAATGTTATCACTTGATATGATAGGATGGGCTGTGTCAACCTCCAACCAAAAGTAACTATTTCAAACCACTTGTAGCTAGAAGTTAGCCCTTCTAACATGAGAGGGCTCTCTCAAAGAAAACAATATGATGTTCTTGATAAAACTCAATTACAGAAAGAAAGTGTAATAATCACCACCATTGGGCATAGAGTCAAAGAAAACTCAATTTACAGATGCACATTGCTTTGTGGAAGCTGAGGCATTTTTGGCTTAACTAATGTGAAATAAGCATTTACAGTTAATCAAAAAGAAATTGAAGGAAGATGGAGAAATATTACATTGAATTCCAAGTAATCAAGCAAGCTATGAAAACTTATAATAACGTAAAAACATGAAGGGTTGGAACTGAAACCAAAAATGAACCTTAGGTTAAAAACAGGGTATTGCTGCAATTGCACTTCTTATTAACTAGAAAAAATATACAAGAGTGGTCTTTTTCACACTCTCGATCCTTTGCAGAATAAAAAAAACTAAAATATATAGAAAAGCATCTTCATTTGGCATTAATTGCAAAATCTTCCAGTTGGGGCTAGATTTGATCATCATCCTAAGAGACCTAATCCTATTTGACTTACAAAACATATTTGAGATTTCTTAGTGATTTTTTGTTTTAATACAATTTGAATTCAAATAGGATTCTATCTATTTATGATCCCATAAATATTCTATTGCTGAACCTTATCAAATCCAACCAAATGCTGAGTGTTTTGGATTTCTGATGTGCTCTTGCCACGTAGATGTGTTGTCCTGGTTGACTTTGCTAACTTGGACCTCCACCAAGTCAAGTTTCAAAATTTCTGCAACAAATCTGGCTAGGAAAAGTTATGTAAAATAGGCCTCAAATATAAGTGTGTATCTTCCAAACCCTGATATTTGTGTAAAAACTGAGAAAGTATTTTGTAGATGAGCTCATGCTGAACAAAAAACTCCTTCATATTTCTGAAATTCCTTTCCATTTGGTCCGAAAGTGAGCTTGAAGTTGACAACTAAAACAATCATTTCCAGAATTTCCATAGCAAATTTGGGTAGCAAGTTACAAAAGCACCCCTCTGGTAATTTTCTGATTTTTCTGTTAGCTAATTACATAGTATCAAAAGTCCTTTAACTAAAAAATTTCCTTGCATTTTCCTCAATGATAAGCTACATTAGTTTCGTAACAAATTTTTAGCTTAACGACAGGGAGTTGCTACGAAATTTGAATTTTTTGAACTTTTTATTTTTGATGATTTCTTTTGTCTTCTTATCACTCCTTATAGCTTATTTAACCATGTATATTGCTAAAACTATTAGTTTAGCGTAGTATAGGCAAAGAAGTGAGGAATTTACCATACTTAATGGGTGCTTGTTATTTCAGCTATGAGCCCAAGATTTATTTTTTAGAGTTCAATTTTGATCATCTCTATTTGAGTTTCCATTTCTTTGACTCATCTTTGCATCTTAATTCTGTCTACTTGTAGCCAACTATTCCTTTTGTACATTTATTTTCCTTTTGAGAATTTTTAACAACATTGCTAATTTGACAAATTAACTCCAAACAATCTAAAAGTTGTCAAATATAATAGTGGATCCAATGGGGATGTTGTCCCCCCTATGGGGCAACAAAGAAAAAACAACCCCAGTTCTTGACCATTAGGTTGATCCCAATTTCAAGACTACATTCAAATCCACTCACCAAACTGAAAAGCAAACTGCAAACCAACAGAAAACATATTACTACTACTGCAATGTGATATCAAAATGTTGTACAAATTGAAACTAACAAATGCAAACTGTAGCCTAAAGCTGAAGAAAATGCTTGCCCAACAAGCTTATTTATGTACCAATAACTCTACTCTAACATATGAAAATCCACCTGTTTAATTCAAGCAATATGAAACCTCTAATATAACTAGTCAAAGAGCTAATCCAACACCTAGGCTATTTTACTATCCTTAAGTGGACCATCTATTGGAAACTCAAAATAAAAACTGAATCCATAACCTAAACTAATAAACGAAAGAATCTCCACCTTCACTGATGACTGGAATAGACTTACCAAACGATCTTGATAATCTTGAAAAATCACCTCTTCTTGATGAGTAAAACCATGAGGGTTGAATTCATTCACAACTGATGGCTTCTTTTGTCCTACGTCTTCAATTCCAAGAGCATCATCAAATAAAAAGGTAACAATAGATTTGTCTTCCCTTCCATGTAAATAAAAAAAAACATCCATATATTCTTGAACATCTTCAAACATGACATCCACATTGTGTGCATCAAAACTAATCTTTTGCTTATCAAACAATTCTTATTTGACCTTTGGTAATTTTGCTCAAGGAATGTCATCTTGATTCTGAACACTAACAACTCCTATACAAATAACTATATGCATATCATCCATGTAATTTTGATGATCCTCAAATGGAATAGGAAAAACCTGTATATTCAGCTCTTCATGTAACTTGGGTTTACCTAAAAGTGAACTTTCATGCACTTTAACCAAGACAACATCATTATGATTTTCAATGGAAAAAAGTTCTTGTCTAGGTAGACAACTTTCATCACATGTTACCTCACTGTTCAGAATTTTCATGCATGTATTTTCAACAACCTGATCTTGAGGAGTTTCTTCTTGACATAAAATCTCACAAAAGGAATGGGCTGAAAAACAATTTGAATGATTTGGCTCATACCTTTGACTGCATATAGATTGAGAAGGATGAAAATTCTCATAAATTTCATGTAATATGACTTGATTGTCAAATTGGTGATCCATTTCATCTTCAACTAAAGAAGAAACATCTGCTTGTTTGAAAACTTCTCGATCATCATGACAACTAGCTTGAGAAGAAAATTCATAAAGTGCCTCTAACATCTCCTCATCATCCATACATTCTACATTATCATCAATACTTTCAAGATATTGAGTGAAACCCTTACAAAAATTACAATAGTCTTGAAATAGTGGTAAGGAAGAATGAGACTTCCCATAATGTCCAAAGAATATTCTATGGAAATCTTTAAGAGAACACAAGCTTCCTGATTGCAACTCTTCTTACCGTACTCTAGCTTTGTCTTCTAGGGTAGCCATAAACATCTTCATGAGACAATCCTGAGGAAACTCAACCCTCTGTCTACAACATTCATATGAAATCTAACCAAATGTAGAAAAACATCATCTTTCATTTCATCTTTGAACATGGTGGGTTAACCAATCAAGACGAGGCATAGGATTTGGAAAACCATAGATATGAGATTGATCCATAGGAGCATACCTGGCATTTCTTCTTGCAGTGGAACTCATCTTGGAACTTCTTCAAGCTACTGATCTTTAAGTAGTGGAGTCACCATGAAGTTTTGATCTTTTGGATCTTTTGAGGTTGGAGTTGTCATGGTAATATCACAACCTTCAGAAAACTATGGTTTCTTGTTACCCTCAAGAATTAGAATGAACAGGCTGAAAGAAAATCCGAGAAAAGTAGCTTTTCGGCTCCCAGCAGACGCACCAAAAACGTTATCACTTGATATGAGAGGCTGGGCTATGCCAACCTCCAACCAAGAGTAATTATTTCCAACCGCTTGTAGTTAGAAGTTAGCCCTTCTAGCATGAGAGGGCTCTCTCGAAGAAAACAATATGATGTTCTCGATAAAACTCAATTACAGATGGCTAACTCTGGATTTTTATGTGATTCTTGCAGGTGAAAGGAAGTGTAATAATCACCACCATTAAGCATGGAGTCAAAGAAAACTCAATTTACAGATGAACATTGTTTTGTGGAAGTTAGGGCATTTTGGGCTTAACGAATGTAAAATAAACATTTACAGTTAATCACAACAAATTTGAAGGAAGTTGGAGCAATATTACATTGAATTCCAAGTAATCAAACAAGCTTTGAAAACTTATAATAACATATAAACATGAAGGGATGGAACTAACACAAAAAATGAACCTCAAGTTAAGAACAAAGTATTGTTGCAACTATACTTCTTATTAACTAGAAAAAAAAATATACAAAAGTGGTCTTTTTCAGATCCTTTGTAAAATAAAAAAAACTACAAATATATAGAAAAACATCTTCATAGGCCATTAATTACAAAATATGGCACCTCGGACTAAATTTGATTATCTTAAGAAACCTAATCTTATTTGACTTACAAAACGTATTTGAAATTTCTTAGGAATTTTCTGTCTTAATACCATTTGAATTCAGATAAGATTCTATCTATTTATGAGCCCATAAATACTATGTCACTGAACCTTATCGAATCCAACCAAATGTTGAGTGTGCTGGATTGCTAATGTGATCTTGCCACGTGGATGTGCCGACCTAGACCTCCAGTAGTTTGATTAAATGTGTTGTGTATCATCGCAACCCTTGCTCTGGATATTTATATGAAAGGTTTGAGAGCAATGTGTGCAGCCAGTTGTGTGTGAATCACCTGCTTCCATGGCATAGGATAAATAATTTAGTCACGCATTTAGTTGAATGTAACTACTAACTCCTCTACCACTAATCATTGTTCTTTTGCCTTGGCAAGTTCAACAACGACCGCGCAATCACGCGTCCTGTATTTTGTTTTGTTTTCAAAACAATAGAATTCACCTTTTACTGCCAAAATTATGTTTTAAAAGAAAATAGAAGCCTCCTACTACCAACTTGGCAAATGTTAGCTATGAATAGATCTAGTACATAGTTAACTATTCCCTCTGATAGGATGGAATTGAATGATTTAATATTCCCTTTAACTTCAATAAGATAAGATGGAATTGAATTATTTATTATTCCCTTTAACTTCAGTAAGATGAAATTGAATATATTTCGTCACAAATTCTTAATCCAATTTATTTTCTAGTTATATATTTTAATTATAATTAACTACTCAAGCCAATAAACATTCATAAGTATTAATTTATAAACTTATTTTTAATTATTATTATTATTATTAAATAATAAAAAGAATTAATATGTCAATTGATTTTAAGTGCGATTTTTTGAAAAACATTTAAAAGGTCTCACTTAAAGATAACTCCATTAATATGTAAGTTAAACATGTATAGATTTTAAAAAAGCATAAAATAAGATTCTTAATCATGGAGATTTATCCCCACTTTACTATGGATATTCTTAGGCTTTCTTACAATACCATGGGCCAATATCATGGTTTATTAATACTACTTGCCTAGAAAACCACAATTCACTTTATATGACACTTGTTCATATGAATTTATTTTAATTAATCAATTTAATTAGAAAGGCAAAGAGCATAACTACTTTGATTTGATTATGATCGTACTAATAGTAATTTGATTTGATTCTAATTGTAATATATTGTCTACATTAAGAATTTTATCAAGTGTCTACACATCCATCTTAACCTTAGATCTAACAAGCATTGAGAGAGATCAAATCTCTTGAGGTGAAAATGATTTTTTAGGTACAAAACATGATGAATAGTTTACACCTCAAGGGATAATGATCTCTCTTAGTTCTCCATATATGTAGGATTAAGATGCATTAGACTCGATTTTTGCCCATAGAGTTTTTGAGTCAAAATCACTCACCAATCACACAAGCCCTTAACATGACTAGAATTTTGCCCACAAAATTTCCAACTTATTCAATAAACACCCGTCAGCATATATTCTACCCTAACTTAATATTATAATAATATATTATTTTAATTATATTTATAAATAAATTTAATATTTAATATTAAAAAATTAATTATATAAATTGAATTCCTTAACATTATTTTTTAAACACTTAAATTTTCTTTAAATCAACAATAATATATTTTTTTAACATCTTCTAGATTTTAGCGACGTCATATTTTTTTTATTTTAACATCTTCCAGAATTTAGCCACGTCATCTGTATGACGAGAAAATTTTTGCTTTGGTTTGTACCCATTGGTTTGAAAATTCTTGCTTTGTACTCTTAAAAACACTTCGGCTACACAAGGACGCAAAGGATGCGGGAAAATTGTTCCTTTAATATACGAAGGTTTATCCTTTTTTGGAAAAGGACAAATGTGTTTTAATGTAAAAATGTTGAATAAATATTTTATTTACACCGTTTCAATTAACCTTCTCTTAAAAGTCTCCGACAATACGTCTTTTCATATATATATATTATTTAATATTTATGTTGCTAAAATAATGTGATTGAAATAAAAATATAAATCCCAATATACTTCATCATAATGATTTCGGAGTAACGTCATGATCCAAAATAATTTTGCTTCCTATTATCAAAAGATAATGTCCATTCCAATACATTTCGATCCTCTATTGTGCTCTCAATCTGTCCAAGTACACTAGAGTCTATAGCACAAGAATCTTTAAAGTTGAGTCAGACACCTGGGTCCTCGATGCCCACTACAATCGACAACTTAAACGCTGCAGTTGCTTCCCCGATCCTTCAAGAACAATGACTTCGAAGTTGCACTACAATTTCCAGGGACTTGCACCACCAGTAATGCTGAGCTTATTTATTTTGCTCATTGAAGAAGCCACTGTGTCCTCATCGAAAGACTTTCGGAACGCAGAAAAAGATCATTGAAGGTATTATGATAGCCAAACGAAGATCATATGCCAAATTTACAACCCCATGAATTTGGCGTTCTAATTTACCTCAACAGAGCCCATAAGATTTTGGTGCTTCGTCTCCTAGGGTTAGGTCTTTGGATGTTTATAGTTTCCCATTGCTTCTCAGTGATAAAAAGGCCATCGATCCTAATTGTAACACTGTTCAGAGGCATGTAGCCACCACATCTCCTCTTAGACATAAGCTACCATCATCCGAGGTAGTTTATTACCATTCTCTATGTAAGCATATTTCGGTTATTTGATATTAATGAATTGAAGTTTGATTTCTACTGCATCTCTGTGTTTATGTTTATATCTGTATTTTGTTGCATTCCTTCACAAGTCCGGATTAGTGGTATTAGAGCAGTCTGCTCTTTCTCTATTTTTCTTTTCATGTCCCCAACGAGGTCAGGGTATAAGGAGTTAGGGCTCGAACTAGTTGACCCTTTGCAAGACCAACCTTGAAAACCCCAAGGACCTCCCATGGTGGAAGAAACGAAAAACAAGGGAGTAGGAGATCCTTTCAAAATATTGCTCGCAGAAGCCCTCAAGCAATAAAGGAATGCAGTGATGGATAACTTTTCCCAAATCCTTCAACAGGTACCCACAAGCGACACATCTTCATCTAGCGGCCACTCTAGAGGTACTGCTCCTTTTAAGGTAGAAGTTAAATTTGACATTCCCATATTTGAAGGCCAGATAGATGCAGATGCCATATATAGATGGTTAAATCTTTTGGAAGGATATTTTTCAGTTCATGACTCTTCTAATTGGGAAAAACTTACTTTTGGACTCCTCAAAGTCGCCCCACATGTCAAGGACTGGTGGGAAACCTATTGTGAACAAAAGGACGAGAGGGAATCCTCATTGCTTTTAGCTGCACCCACTTGGAATTATTTTTGAGATGCCATCAAGGAACAATATTACCCTGTCGGGAGCTATGAAGATAAATACATAAAGTGGACTACACTGCGACATGGAAGCGACCAAGATATGTTAGAGTTCATAAATATTTTTCATACCCTTCGCACGAAGCTGGGTATCAAGGATTCTAAGCGGCATTTGTTACTCAAGTATTGTTGTTGTCTACACAAGTAAATCTAGGATGAGATGGAGTTCCTAGACATCTTCTCACTTGGAACCGCCTATCGATACATTGTCAAGGTCGAGCAGAAATTTAAACAAAAGAAGCAAAACTTTGGATCTACGAATTCAAAGCAGGGGAAACACACCCCCAAACCGCAGAACAGAGGAAAAAGCCAAGGCGTTATGACCCAGGACAACCCGTCTAAGCTGCAAGAAAAGAACAACACCACAAAGACAAAGAAGGACACAAGAAAATGGTGTGAGTTCCATAAGAGTCCCACTCACAACACAAGTGAGTGTCAAGCCAAGCAATCACTGGTGGGCAAGCTGAAGGCTTCCAAATCAGATGCATGTTCTGACTCTGAGTCAAAAACCAATAAGGGGAATGACAAAGGGAAGAAAATTATTAATGCGGAACCTAGTGCCACTGTTACCACCACCAAGATCCAGAAGATTGAGCCCAAAGATCTAGAGGAGGGGGAGCGGCTCTTCCACTCACATATGTGGGTGAAGGGATCTCCACTGCAGTGCATTGTTGATAGAGAAAGCCAAAAGAACTCCATTTCAGCAGAGGTCGTGAATTATTTAGGCCTATCGACCACACCACAACCACAATTGTACACCATCGGTTGGCTTCACGAAGGGCGAGATCTCCATGTCAGCCAACAGCTTCACCTTCCCTACAACATCAAGCACTTCACATATGGGGTACTATGTGATGTTGCTCCTCTTGAAATTTGCGATGTATTATTAGGCCAACCATACTCATGGAAACGTCGTATTGTGTGTGAGTCTAGGTCTCGCAATGTCATTATTTATTTGGGTAATAATTTATACTAGATACCAGCACTACCTATCGCCATCTATTTGAAATTTGTGAAGAAATGCAGTAAGATCATTTCCCAGATCGGGAAATTTGTCTTCCTTATGATTCTCCATCAGAGCAAGAATAAGACTGTGGCCACATCCATAGCCTCCGAACAAGGATCCTACACACTGCAGCAGCAGATGGACAAGGTCGTGGAAGAGTATAGGGACATTTTCACCTCATACACAAGGGCACCCCTACACTGTCAGGTCAAGCACTCCATCGATCTGACCCCAGGCACGCTGCTACCCAACAGACTGATCTACGAATGCTCTATTCTAGAGAACGATGAAATTAAGAGGTAGAGTCGGGAGTTATTGCAGAAAGGGCACATCATGCCAAGTTCATCACCCTGTGGGACGCTGATCATGATGGTACAGAAGAAAGATGACACCTCGAGACTCTATATTGACTATCGGGCACTGAATAAGATCACTATCTAGAATAGGTATCCAATCCCACAAATCGATGACCTTCTAGACCAGCTCAAGGGGGCCAAATATTTCAGCAAGATCGTCTTGAAGTTTGTTTATCACCATGTACCAATTGAACCCTACGATGTGTGGAAGACTGCCTTCGAATCCAAAGAGGGCCTTTCCGAAGGGCTAGTCATGCCTTTCAGGTTAACGAATGCCCCCGCAACCTTTATGCGTCTGATGGAAAAAATCTTGTGGCGCTTTACCAACTCGTTCTTGGTAGTGTACTTGGACAACATCCTGATATTTAGTCAGAGTTGGGAAGAGCACATACATCATATCTTCCAGGTCCTCCAAACCTTGCGACAACATAAATTGTGTGCTAATTTGGAGAAATGAACTTTTGGTATGACCCAGAGTCAATATCTCGGCAACATCATTAATGAGTGGGGTGTGCATGTGGACCAAACCAAGATAAGAGTTATTTGAGATTAGCTAGCCTTAACCACTCTAACAGAGATCTGTAGCTTTCTAGGTCTTGCCAATTTTTATCGGAGGTTCGTGTTGGGATTCTCTCATATCACTTGGCCTTTGAGTCAAGTCACCAATGGTGGAGCGAAAGTGAAGTTATTTTGGTATGAATCCCAACATAAGGCATTTAATGAGTTGAGGCATTTCCTCTGCTCTGCACAATTCTCATGTTACCAGACCTACAACAACCATTTTAAATTCAGATAGATGCCTCCGACTATGCTATTGGTGCAGTTCTTACCTAGTAGAGGCATCCTGTGGCATATCACAGTGAGACACGTTCATATATAGTTCGAAAGTATCCCACTTATGAAAAAGATATGAATTCTATTTTGTAGGCCTACCAAAAATGGAAGCATTACATTCTAGGGAAGGAAACTATCATCCACACAGACCACCAACCCCTACAATTCATATAGACACAAGGGAAGTTGCAAAACGATCGCCATCAAAAATGGTCCAAATATCTGCAACAGTTCCTTTTGAACATCACGTACAAGAAGGTAAACACCAATAATATTACAAACTCTCTTAGAAGACCATTGATTATGGTGCTAACTACTGTGCTCAACTCTTATGGGCACGAGTCTTCAAGGTGGTCATATCTTTATAAGAGCAATCCAAAATTCGACAACACATACCAGATGTTCCTGGAAGGCAATCATGTTCTATATTTTCACCTTCAGGGCACACCCTTATGCCACCTGGGAAACCCATGTGTTCCTACAAGACAACGTGCCAGGATGATTTGGGAGGTGCAATAAAATTGGGTCGCTAGACATTTAAACATAGATAAAATAGTGGCAGCGTCGTAGAAGTATTTTTATTGGTCGAACTATCGACAAAATGTTAGGAATTACATTAGATCTTGCACTTCCTACTTCATTGCCCAACCAACAATCAAGAAGCAAGGCCTATATACTCATCTTCCTACTCCTAGTCGACCATGGGAATCCATCTCCATGGATTACATGTTGCACCTTCCTTATACTAAGCATGGAAATGACTACGTGTTTGTGGTCGTTGAAAAATTCTATAAGATGACCATTATGACGGTGCAAGAAGAGTATCACAACAGAATCCACTGCCAATCTCTTCTTTGAACAAGTGTGGGTACATTTTGGGATCCCACAGTCCATTATCTCAGTTCGAGATAACAGGTTCAAGAGTACATTTTGGTCAAGCCTCTGGTCGATGTTGGATACCAAGCTCTCTAATTCCATGACCTTCCACCACCAAACTGATGGCCAAACAAAGGTTGTCAACAGGATGATCGTGCACATTTTCCACATGTACAACTCGAAGCATCCACACAAATGGGATGAAAGCCTCCCTATGTCCAACAAAGCTGCAACAGAGCTCTCCATAGCTCAACTAGACACAACCCCTTTCAAGTGGGGTTGGGATTGCAATCATTATGTCCCATTGATGTGGCCATACCATTTGCAGCTACTCAAGCAAATTCGGCTCATGTCTTGTCTGAAGCTAACCGGGTTAACAACTTCATTGAGCGCATTCAAAACATCCACTAGCAGGTCCATGACATATTGGACAAAGATGATGCTAAGTACAAGCAGCGTCATGAGCAACATCGAGTTCCACACAAGTTCCAGGTGGGTGACAAAGTTTGGTTACATTTGTAGAAGGAGCGCCTCGCTAGGCCCCATCATAAGCTTCACCCATTCCGATATGGGTTGTACACCATCACCAACACTACAAGGGACAATGACTTTGAGCTCAACATTCCACCGTTCCTTTGTATGCACCTAGTATTCAATATGGACTGGCTACGACCATACTTTCCACCATTACTCGACACATCAAACTCACACCAACAAAGTTAAACCCATACCGCATGGAATAGGCCAGAACTGATCAGATCATGGACACGTGGATTAAGAATTCTCCCCAACAGAAGATCCAATTGTATCAGGTTATCAAAGCTAACCAACTCCTGCACCAAGTCAAGTGGTTCACCAGGGACTAAGTTCAGTAGAAGCTTCCCCATCTCATGGAGGCACTCAACGCAATGGAGACCATTTCTTCCTAAGGGGGGAGGACTGATCTAGGTGAATATTGGTTTCCACCCGCCTCTTCCACTTGGACCCCCACCACTGTTTCTTTTCATTTTCCTTAATTGTAGCGCAACATACTATTTTTGGCAATTTTTTGGGTCCTAAACTTTTGAAGCCACTTTGAAGGACTAAAATGCGTTTTTAGGGAAAACAAAGAGACCAAAAATCTGCCAAAGTAGCTCACTAGTTTGTTTCTAGCCTCCTCTTTGACATCCTTGAAACAAGGTATTATGAGAGCTAAACAGGGATTGTATGGGAAAGTTACAAGCCTAGGAAGTTGACATTCCAACTTATCCCAATGGGGCCCACAAGCTTTTCGCTCTTCGTCTCCTAGGGTTATGTTTTTGGATGTTTAGAGTTTCTCATTGTTTCTCAATGATAAAAAGGCCACCGAGCCTCATTTTAGCACAGTTCAAAGGCATGTAGCCGCCACCTCTCTTCTTAGAGATAAGTTACCATCGCCGAGTTAGTTTATTTATATTTTCTATGTAAGCATATTTTAGTTTTATTTCTGGTGCATCTCTATGTTTATGTTTATATATGTATTTTGTTGCGTTCTTGCATAAGTCCGGATCATCAACATCAAAAAGTTGTCCAAGGTATGCCTTTGATTTTGATCTTATATACCAATGCTCTATTCTTGACAGGAAATGAGCCTCTGATGATCAAAGTAAGAGGGATATGGCCTCTAAAGTTTGAAATGAAGAATCATGGCATGGTGAATTACTTTCTAAAGTTGGAAAAATAAAATATGTATTGTAAAGTTATTTAAGAAAGTGGAAATGTGAATCCTTGGACACTTCAATTGAATTTCAAGAAGTTACGAAGATATAGTATTGAACCTAACTTGGAAACCAATAGTTGATTGAAGCATTGATGTTTTGTGTGAACAAATGTCGCGTGTGTCTATATATATATATATATATATATATATATATATATATATTGAATAAAACTTGATTGAGCCACTTCATACACATTGAGTTGCCACTGAGTATCCTTCGATATATTAGCATGGGACAATTAATTTTTGGTTTGAGATATTCGTCCTATGATATGTGACAGCATGGATATTCTAATGTTGTTTGGGATTGTTATTGTTGAGATGAGCACATGTAGGTGCTTCCTTAGTATAAGATCTGCCATGATATTCTTAAGAATTTTGTATAAGAATGATCAAGGCTGAATTTGATGTTGTTGGCATAGCTAGCTATGAGGCAGGTTGAAGCAGCTCTTTGGAAAGTTGTTTGAGTGGGATCTAGATATGATAGGGATACATTGTGATAATATTGAGTGTGATCTGATTGGTAGAGAATTCTGTATATAGCTGGGACTGAGATCTCTTCATATATTGAGAAAACACTGATGTACAAGACAATCTTAGGCTTGTGGTTGCCACCTACATGAGAAGGAATATGAATAAAGTATCATTTTTTGTGATATATATATCTATATATATATATATATATATATATATATATATATATATATTTAATTTGATGTCTTGCATACTTCTGTTATTATGACATGATGATAAAGTAGGTACCAGATATGAGCATGAAGATATGTTTATAATCTATA
The DNA here is from genome assembly GCA_031772625.1 of Pinus tabuliformis. Lineage (NCBI taxonomy): Eukaryota > Viridiplantae > Streptophyta > Pinopsida > Pinales > Pinaceae > Pinus > Pinus tabuliformis. Next base: position 571,480,798 of record CM062812.1, on the reverse strand, counting down.
GAGAGCAGGAATAATCGAGAACATTGATCCATCTCCTCCCCCCTATCTGAGCTCACAGGGTGAGGAATTGAGATGAAGGGCTCCTGGGGTTGAGGGATCTCTGGAAAATAGGGTTGTAGATGTTTCTCCCATATTTGTCACCCACAAGGTGTGTGTGATCCTTGTCTGTTTTGATAAGTCGGGTATCTTCCTCTATCTTGGTCTATGTAAAGTATACCCTAATTGGCATCATACCCACACATTGGGCTTGTTGGGATTATCCCTCCCCATTTGACCAATAGGTTGAGGAGGCTTGGGGGAGTGTGATCCTTACCTTTGGTATGTCGAGTATCTTACCTAAGCTCATATTATGATGTAGGTATTCTACCACATGACTTTTGAGGGTGGTTGTTAGGAAGATCAATGTTCCACAAGATGGTTGTGATCCTTACATTGTATCACAAGTGGTATCTCACCAATTTAGTGCATCACGGGATGGTTTTGATCCTTGTTTGTTAAGTGGTATCTCATGCATTGCTTGAAATCGGGTGAGAGTGTCTTGTAGGACCTTCCTCATTGTCATTTCGGGTTGTGATTGTGCTCCTCGATGTGGTTTCAGGTTGAGATATGATTCTTGATGTTTTTCTTTATTGAGCTAGCCTCTTCGATGTTGATTTAGGTCGTAGATTTGGATCCTCGTTGATGTTTCTGGGTGGTACAATTGGGCTCCATCCTAGCAGTGATTTTAAGTGATAATAGTGGCTTCCCAATGAATAAAGAGTGGTAGCTTAGGCTCCCTTCTGATATCAAATTATTCTTCTTTTAGATTCGAGAATGTTCAACACATGAGTAGGGACAATCAAGAGACAAGTAGAGATGAGCAGAGATGAGTAGTGATGACGTTTGATGAAGAGGTACTTGAGGTTGGATATGATTTGATGATAGGATTCTTGCGATGATTACATGATGCAATTGGAATTTCTCCCTAGATGATAGGAAATGTTAACTTGGTAGCTCAGTGAGAAATTCCAACCATGGGATGAGATTCCTATTTTTGAGAAGACCAATATTGACTATTGAAGAGCTCAATTTGGACAAGGGAAAATGTATTTTTGAATTAAATCCCACATGTGCATATTTGATCAGGTTAACCCTAAAGAAAATTGGACACCTTTTGAAGGCTATAAATACAAGTGACCTCAACCTCATTTGGACATCATCATGGAGGATTCTTCGATTCTCTTCTTTGGTTTGGCTCGAACAAGTATTTGGAAAGTTCATAGAGATTGGTTGCCAGAGGTCTGAAATTGTAGGGTTTGAAGCTCGTATCTATGTTTTTAGGGTTTTGGGTCTCAACCGCAAGCATGCTAAGGAGAATTTTCGATTGCAATCGCAGGCATTTTATGGAGAAATTTCGACTGCAATCGCAGGGATTTTATGGAGAAATTTTGACTGAAATCACAAGCTTGTCATGGAGAAATTTTGACTGAAGCCTTTCAGTTGCATGCATGCCACATCTTCCCTACGACTAGGACCTAAAGGTTGAATTTTCAGTTCGTTAAACTTTTCACTCGTTGACCACAGAGTTCGGTAGTCGACTACAGACAGTGACAATTGATTACAGGTTCCTAAATCAGGGTTTTTTATTATTGGCATTGTTGGATTCATCTCATGGATATTGTGTAGTCGATTTTGTTGGATAGATTTATGATGAAAGATATGAAACATTGTACTCTCTCTTTGCATAATCATTCACTGACAATCTAATAAGAAGAAGAATTTGAAAGGGTTTTCCCCAGAGTGAGTTTTTCCCTGGTCTCTGACCAATCTTAGGTGTCTCTATGTGTGAATGTTTTTCTTCTATTGTTCCTTTATGTTATGTTGAATTGATGATGCTGTTGTTCTTTCTATTAAATTTCATATGTTGTTGAATAATGTTGTAAATATGAATAATGACATGATTGTATGGGGCGAATTTAATATTTTTTTTCAACGAAAGAAATCGTGCCTGGAGCAGCTCTCAGACATACACAATCATGCCCAGGATTGGACCACTTGACCTGTGGGGACCAAACCACCCCATCTAACTGTTGGACCACATCCTCAGGACTTATGGGATGAATTTAATATGCAAATGTTGAAATGCAATCATCAAAGAAAATAACAATATAGCCCTAAGAAAAAATAACAAATCAGGGACTACTAGAATCTCTAAGGTAATCTATAATGATCACAATACCTCTAATTAGTATTTCTCGCAACATCCTACCCATGGGCTCTTGTGTGATTTATCAACAAAAATTCACTCCCAAGAATTCCATCCTAGTTCTTAGTGCAAATATAGCTCATCCAACCTATTTTCCATAACTAGTATGGCTGGTGCCCTTTATCAACACCCAAATTTCCTCTTGATGTCCAAAAATTTACTTCTAAAATCTCCCCTCTCTCCTACTTGAATTTTCTTTACTTTCAACCATGCATGGACTCTCACATTTCCTAAGAATTGTTTGTACTTGGCCCATTCCTTCATAAATTCACGAGATGACCTTACCTACCCACATCTTGCATTCATTTAATGATTGGAATTTGATAAGTCAAATGAAGATTAGATGGTATAATGTAAAATTAACTTAGGCATGCAAATATTGCCCTTGAACACACTTTAACCCTTCTCTTGTGAAATCATAGCCCCCAAATGTTACCATTCCTTTAATGTCACCGCTAATGATATACTTGTATTAATAAGTAAAGTTAACATAGCTCAACACTCATCCATATTCATCAATAGAGGCTTTTTATTCCCAACAAAACTTGCTCACCATCTTATTTAACATATATCCAATCATATTAGAACTCATGGGGATTAAAATGAGGATGTTACATAACTAAATGAAATTAAATATTGAATTCATTACAATTGGAAAAATAACAAACCTCTCTCTCTTTCTGCATAGACTGACCCTCTCTCTCTCTGTCTCTCTCTCTCTCTGCATAGACTCTCTCTCTCTCTCTCTCTCTCTCTCTCTCTCTCTCTCTCTCTCTGCATAGACAACACATTTGTATATCTATGGATTTATGTAAATACTGATTTATCCCTTGACCATGAGGAGAAATGAATTGAGGAGGACCAAACTTTCTCTAATTTCAAGTGCATATTTTAGATCAATAAAATATTGATTTATGATTAATTCTTAGGTCACTTCTAAGGTTATGTTTCCATTAGCTTTCAATATTAAGAAGTTTAGGCCTCTTTGGATGAATACAACAATGGATGAATACAACAATAAGCATTCTCTCTCTCTCTCTCTCTCTCTCTCTCTCTCTCTGCATAGACAACTCATTTGTATATTTATGAATTTATGTAAATACTGATTTATCCCTTGACCATGAGGAGCAATGAATTGAAGAGGACCAAACTTTCTCTAATTTCGAATGCATATAATCTTTTAGAACAATAAAATATTGATTTATGATTAATTCTTAGGTCACTTCTAAGGTTATGTTTCCATTAGCTTTCTATATTAAGAAGTTTAGGCCTCTTTGGATGAATACAACAATAAGCATTATCTCTCTCTCTCTCTCTCTCTCTCTCTCTCTCTGCATATACAACACATTTGTATATTTATGGATTTATGTAAACACTGATTTATCCCTTGACCATGAGGAGCAATGAATTGAGGAGGACCAAACTTTCTCTAATTTCGAGTGCATATAATCTTTTAGATCAATAAAATATTGATTTATGATTAATTCTTAGGTCACTTCTAAGGTTATGTTTCCATTAGCTTTCTATATTAAGAATTTTAGGCCTCTTTGGATGAATACAACAATAAGCATTCCCACCTTCGATAAGACTACCTTCACTATAACTACATAATAAAATATTATTAATATCAGTTGATATTATATCCAAAAGCATTAAACATGAAAATTTGTTGGATTATATATTTTTTTTCTTAAGTGTACAAATTCAAATCAAACATTACACTATACAAAATAGCAACAACAATGAATTTAAAGTGTTGATGTAATTCCAAAAATGGTTTGGAATAATAGTAATTTGATTTGAGAATGATTGTAATATATTTTTTACATTAATAATTTTATCAAATGTCCACACATCCAACTTAACCCTAGGTCTAACAAGCATTGAGAGGGATCAAATATCTTGAGGTGAAAACAATTTTTTAAGTGCAAAACATGAGGAATAATTTACACCTTAAGGGATCATGATCTCTCTCAGTTCTCCATATATCTAGGATTAAGATGGAGTTAGACTAGTATGATATGAAGAGAGGGAAAGTCATACAGTTATAGGGATTATAAACTTATGTAAGGTGTACTATGTTAATGGTTAAAAATGGCATTAACATTTAACAAGAACTCAATTTAAGAATTGTACAAAAACTTGATTTTACTTTGCTCAGTTATAAAATTAATATAAATGCTCAATGTATGTAGATAAGCTTATAGATTTATTTACCAAAGATTTCATGAATAATATTATGATTGTTGAAGGACCACTATAGAATATTCCACGAAATTACCAACTGTGACCTTCACATCACAGAATGCCTTAACAATACACCCATCACCATATATTCTACTCCTGAGTTAAAATTATCATAATATATTATTTTAATTAAATTTATAAAATAAACTTAATATTAAAAAAAATAATAAAAAAAATATTTAACATTATTTTTTTAAAATCAACTATAATTTTTTTTTAAATCACCTCGTTAAAATACAGCCCATTATTTTAACATCTAATGGATTTTAGCGACGTCATATAATCAACAATAATTTTTTTTAAATCACCGCGTTAAAATACAACCCATTATTTTAACATCTTCTGGATTTTAACGACGTCATCTATATGACGAGAAACTTTGTGTGTTGTACCCATTGTGTTTTAGCGACGCCATCTATATGACGAGAAAATTTGTACGTTGTACCCATTGTGTTCTCAGAATGACCTCTCGATTCTTAAAACGCTTAAAATGCTTAGTCAAGGTGGAGGTGGAGGAGTTGTTGGGAAAGTTATAGAAATTTCGATTATATTTAGAGAAAATTTGGCAAGGTTTTTAGTAAATCTAAGTTATAGTTGTTAAACTTCAAAATTTTAGGTGTTTTTAAACGTTTTTGATGGTACTGAATCCATTTTCACTATCAAAAACACGATTCAAACATTGCATTTACAAAATTAAAAAAAATAAAAAAATTGCCCAAATTCCAACCACTTTTAGCAGTCCAAACAATTCTTCACCCTGGTTAGACGACTCCTCCTTAAAATACCCTCGACTACAAAAATACGCAAAGGATGTGGTAAAATTGTGAGATTAATACACGAAGGTTTACCTTTTTTGGAAAAGGACAAATGTGTTTTAATTTAAAAATAACTAGCATTTGCACCAGATGTTGCAAAGGAAACGTCGTAAGGCATAAATTCGAGAAGAATAGTGAGATATAGAAGATCATTGAATATAAAAATTAGTAAACAAAATATAAAAATTAGTAAACAAAATGTCATTCAAAGCTAGCAGATAAAGAGAAATCACTTCCATTATTCCAAATTTACAAATTCTATAATCTTTCCAACATAGATTTCCTCTCAATCTTAAAAGATTCTCTTTCAAGTTCCAATAACAAATATTTGATAAAAAAGTTGCTCTTTTTCAATATTGAACTATGTCACTTGATCAAAATCTCATTGTTACCTTTATATACTATGACTAAGAGAAGATTTGAAAATATATTTTAGTAACTTAGGTGAATTACAAGTTCATATGATTGACCAAGCTTAATGTTAATAGGTTGGGTTTTGATTAGAAGAAATGAAATGAAAATAAAATAAAGTACTCTTTCTTAGACACAAGACTGAAAGGAAAAATTCAAAGATATTTTGAATCATCATTATGAATTTGTGGGATAATTTCCAGAAAATATTGGCGACATAATTTAATACTTCTCGAGTATAAATTGTGCATCGATCCATATTGTAATAGTATAGGGCTAAAATTTTGCATATCAATGCTTAAAAAAATATATTTCACCACACTATGAACAAACCATGTCTACTGAGAAGTTCCAATTAAATGTGATTAATTATCTAACAAATCCTGTTAAACTACAAAAAAATTATCTGACCATTCCTATACACTGCAAAAAATTCCCAAAAATGGAAACACTTTTCAACAAAAATGGAGAAGTGGATCCACTGAAAAGATAAAAGCTCTCTCATGGTCTTGTTGTTCATCCCTCATGCCAATTAGTATGCTTGACGCTGTTTAGACTGATCTTGAGAAAGAATAACTGAAATTATAACATTTTGTTAAGAGTTTCTAATGAATCCATCAAAATACACACCACCAAAAAAAATGAATTTTGAATGACCTAAAAGGGAAATGTTCATTTTATTTCAATTATTCATTACATATTTTAATGTTGTTAGGTTACTTGTGGAAAAGTCCTTCACAGAAGGGAAAAATGTTGGCAAAATTCTGTTTCACACCAATGTTGATATTGGGTAATATTAAAGAGTGTTGCAGCTTCACCTTTAACACTGCTAATTGAAAAAGTAATTGTTGCCCACTCTTCCTACCCTCTTCACATTTTACTTTAAGATCTCCCTTCCCCAGATGGCCTGAATTTCAGTGTTGCCCAAGAAGATTACTGTGTAACATATCTCAGGATACCCTAAAACTAGATTCCTCATAACTGAAAGCACTGCAATAATGACAATCACGTCTGTAATTTCTATAAAAAAGGAAACTTGTAATATGCAATGTTGTTTTCCCTAACAAATTCGTTATTATATTACAGTAGAGCATGAATCCCTAAAATCCTTTCAACCATTTTTATTGCCACCACAATTATTAACACGATATCAGGATTTCCATAGATTAGAGATAAAATGTAAATAGAATTGATGTGTCTTAAGTATTGAATGGATCCATCAAAGGCCATTGTTGAATGGCCCACACCTCGTAATGTGTCCAAAGTTTAGAGTTTTACAGGGGTTGTTGGCATCACAGGTATTCTCTCAGGCAATAAGACTAACCTATGTATTGAGAATATACAATATTGCATTGATACGCCAAAAAAGAAATAATCAGAAATAGTCCCCAGCGCGTTGAAATTGAAAATGTTTTGAATTGATAACGAACCCGCTATAGTAGAGAGAATGAGATTTAGTCTTTGATGAAATGAATTAGGTAGATTCTTTATCAACTAAACTGTATTCATTTAATAATAGTTAAACTCCCCTTTTAAATTGATAGCTTTAGAAAGACTTCCTTTTTAAAAAAATGTGAATTTTGGAAGATTGATCTTGATTGGGCTAAACACAAAGGTTCCCTAAATTCTCTTGCTATGGAGATTTGGAAATCTCGAATCAGAGATCTTACAGTGGGTTTTTTTCATCTCCCCATTTTTCACATCTACCGATCTCAAAATAGTGAAGTAGATAGTTGTTGCTCTGTTTTGGATTGCATCATCTTCCAGCTGTTCTGCTCTAGCTCAATGACAAGGGAAGGTTCCATCCCATTATAACATGGGTCTTTGACTGCAGGGTTCTCTGTCAGGGCTCTTTGTCTAGAGCGAAATCTATTTTTAGACTGTGTTGGACTTAAGGCAGTTTTTCTGACTGTGTCCTCTGATTCACAAATGTTATGGTCCAACTAAATGTATTTTCTCTGTTTTTTCTATGTAGCTATTTATGTTAGAAGATACATGATATCTGGTCTTAACACATCTATGGCTATTGAAATTTATTCTCACTGAAATCTGTACTTTATTTTCCATAATAGAAAAAAGTTTTTTTCTAGATAACTTTGTGGGAGAGTTAGAAACTCCGGTGAGGTTAAAGAAAGAAAAAAATATAGACTACTCGGACCTTAGATTTGAAGGAATCAAAAGAATTTGTTTTTTTATTGCCTATTCTATTCCAGCTTTTTTTTTGTGGATTAATTTGCAATAGGGAGATAATGCTTCCTTGATTAGCAAAAGTGAGTGTTGGCTTTGAAATGAGATTGACTGTGTCTAAATTTGTCTCTGTGATCCCGATTCCTATTCGGACTAATTTTTCCTCAAGGAAAGGGCACATCGAGTTAGCTAAATTTCTCCGACTTCAAAATAATAGTCAAATTATGCTATGCCCTTTTTCCACTACGACTGAAATCTTCTGGAAAGAAATTATTGGGAAAAAATTTAGGGCATTGCACACACAAGATTGGATTTCCTAAAGAACAGGTCTTATATATAGTGCTACGAAGTTCACATCCCTTGCGCAGCTGCATTATGTCCCGCCCATACAAAGTCCAAATATCTTAAAATCTTCTTAAACACAACAATAATATGATTAAAAAAATATGAAAATAGATAAGTTTGATCTTCTGGATATATGCTATATTTGAATATTCAATACAAGCCCCATATTTGAGAGACTCGATATGGTTATTTAATACAACTGGTTTAGTTGAAGCTTTCTCTTGTTAGCGAGCTTTAGGTTTTTCATTTATCGGTAAATAACACACTCTAATTTGTTATTTTTATATAATGTTGAACTCTTCGGGTCTCCGAGTTACTTGTTGGTTGCTAGGCATCAAAGGAGGCCGACCTCTGACCGACAAGTTGGGCTGACCCCCGACCTGCGTGGTTATGCGATTGGTTGAAAAGAGTGTAGGTGATACTTGTCGAGTAAACTCGATCATGTGAGCCAAAAATAATTAGAATTTGGGTTGACGGTATGGTATTCTTTAAGAAAGGTATACAATAAATTTCTCATATTGTTCCATTCTGTCATAGATATAGACATTAATTAGAGGAAATCAACTATCTATTTCAAACCATTTTCTTAGCACTAGATTCTTCCTTCCCCCTCCATTCTTGATTCTAAAGGAACCAGAAATACAAATGATCAATTTTATGGGAAAAAGGTTGGACTGACTAGATTTCCATCCTTTACAGCAGCAGTGGATGGCAACGTTGGCTTTTGCAATTTTCCCTTTCCTTATTCTTTCGAGAAGCACCAAGTTTTCCATCTACAGCCTTTAGAGCACAGAAGTGAAAGGATGCATTTTCCCTGAAACCAACGTCTTTGTTGAGTTTACTATTAGTCAAAGCAATCAGACAATTAACACAATCTGTAAATGCCGTTTTCTTTTCTCAGTTATGTCAGAAAAATAATCCCACACCTTTTTTAATGATTTTAAATGATAAAAGTTCAGAGTATTCTTGTGATCATCAAAGGTTGTTGTCCTGAACTCCATTAACATGATTCTCCAACCTGAGTTGACATTATTTACATGAGCACCCAACTCATGTCATTCCCACAAGTTTAGCATTCCCAATTGGTAATGTGGACTCATATACAGTTACAAACATCCCATCTAATGAAGTTTCAAATCCAAATGAATGGGAGGTGAGGCACCTACAGACCTTGAGAGAGCATAAAATGCACCAATGTGTTCAGCAAGTGACATTAAGGTTGCGACTATTAGTGAAACAGTTTGTGCTGCATCAAAAACCAGTCAAAAGTAAGCTTCTTATCAGACATGATATGTGAAGCATACTGCAAAAGGAAACCAGATCAATAGGTTTTGGGAGTACTACTTCTGCGCATTTACCCACCTGCTTTCTTCACAGACTTCCCTGGCCAAAAGAACTATTGCAACTGAGGTTCAAGGGAGAATTAGAATCTATTCTTGTTTTATATTCAAGACTTTGTCAAGAGCACCCCACATATGAACGGCCAAAGCATTTATGACTCTTGACTAGATATAACGATAACATCCACTGCAATGCTTTGCACATCCTTTAGCAAATACAACTCAACATCTCTTAAACTGTCTCATTACAAATTCCCAAACTTCAGAAACTCCAAGTGAACAATATCCCATAATGAAATGCGACACCCAATCATGTGCTACTAAGGCAAAGCTCTAGAATGTGAAAGGAGTTTTTCCAAACTATTATGTTAAGATCATTTCAATCTGATTACCAATAATCCCCACAAAAACAGATCCCAGCATTAAAATGGTGGAAACGGTTTGCATCCCTGACAATTATTTTCGCCCAACAATCTTGGAGATAAACTTTGTGGCATTATGGCAGTCACCACAAACACGAAGGTTTTTGGTGATCCAAATAGGTGTCTGAGGGCAGGTACTAATAATTCCAAAAGCAACGGCCAACTTTTCACTGTGGCCACACAGGATGTATTCCTTTTCCACCTCCTCTACAACATGCATTACAAAGCTTGTGCCTCGTATATACCCTGCCTCTTCCATATGCAAACGCAAACTCATCAATGTGGCATAAATTTTTTGAGATTGTGTATCTGATTTGTCTCCGGCAAGAAATGCATGAACCTTGTTGTTCAGTTTGATCCAACTACATCCTGGCATCATTTTCAAGCTAATGTCTTTCATTGTTATTCTCATCTTTACTATGCCACCCACCTGCCATCTGTAGCATAGACATTTGACAATAGAACATAATTTATAGCATCTCTGGGCTCTACCTCAAGGAGTCGTGCTGCCACATACTCTCCTAGCTCCAAGTTGTCATGGATTAAACATGCATTAAGCAAGGCTGCCCATATACCAGCACCAGGTTTTAAATGCATTTTTTTAATGAAATTTTGCACTTCATACCTGCCTCTTCCATATGCAGACGCAAACTCATCAATGTGGCATAAATTTTTTGAGATTGTGTATCTGATCTGTCTCCAGCAAGAAATGCATGAACCTTGTTGTTGAGTTCGATCCAACTGCATCCTGGCATCCTTTTCAAGCCAATGTCTTTCATCATCATTCTCATCTTTACTGCATCATCCCACCTACCAGCTACAGCATAGACATTTGACAATAGAACATAATTTCCAGCATCTCTGGACTCTACTTCAAGGAGTCGCATTGCCACATACTCTCCTAGCTCCAAGTTGTCATGGATTAAACATGCATTAAGCAACGCTGCCCATATACCAGCATCAGGTTCTAAATGCACTTTTTAATGACATTTTGCACTTCATATAATTTCCCGGTGCATCAAAGAATGTAAACCATGCATCCGTAGTGTTCCATCTGAGGTGTGATATGGTAAACTTGTTTCATGTATTCAAAGTATTGTAAGCCTTCATCCACTAAGCATGCATGACTACAAGAAAATAGTACTGCAACATAAGTGGCATGGTCTGGCTTCATGCCTTCCTCTTGCATTTGGTTAAAAAGTTGGAGTGCATCCTCACCATACCCATGCATACCGTAGCCTGCAGTCATTGCAGTCCATGAGACCACATTAGCTTGAGACATCTTATCAAAGACTTGACATGCTAACACTTTGCATACATGTCTATGACAGCAGTCTGAACAGAAATGTCGGAATCAAATCCATTTCTAAGTAAGTAATTTTGGATCTCTTTACCCTTTTGTAGAGCTGCCAAGTAGCAAATGTGGGGAGAATGCTCAAGATGGTAGTTGAGTTGGGTTTTACACCTACCAATTGCATCTTATGGAAATGTTTCAGGGCATCATTAGTGTACCCATTATGAAAACATGTTCTGATCATTGCATTCCACACATCCACATTTCTCTCGGGCATTTGCTCAAATATCCGGTATGCAATCTCTATTTTTCCACAGTTGGAATACAAATTTACTAGAGCACTCCTTGCATAAACATCCCACTAGAAGGCATGCCTTATTAAATAACCATGGGCTTCCTTACCCATTTGCAGAGCTCCTAAGTGGGAACATACGAGAAGAATGGTTACCACCATGTATAAGACAATTTTCAAACCTTGTTGTTGCGATTTCCGAAACAGCTCCAAGGCCTCATTGGCTTGTCCATTCTGCTCATAACCTGAAACCATGGATGTATATAATACAAAGTTTCATTCATACATTCTGTCAAACACATGCTGGGCATATTCTATGTTCCCACATTTTGAATACATGTCTATGAGAGCACTACCCAAAAAAACATCCACCTCGTAACCCTTTCTAATAATGTAATTATGGATCTCCTTGCTGGTGCCATCAATAAATTTCAATTTTCAAAATAGGGTTTCCTTGTTTTGATAAAACAATGTCTTAGATGTAATACCTGTCTATTGGATTTCTCTAGCTTTTATTCCCAAGAAATTCTATTAAAGGTTCAAAATCATTTTTTAAATTTCTATGGCACAAGAATAAATGTTTGAGCTAAAAAAAATATCGCACTGAGCACAGAGCTCTTCTTTTTGTAAAAATGATAAACCCACAAAGTAAATAGATCATCTCATGTCATCAAACAATTAGAAAAATCTGTAAATGTTGTTTTCTTTTAAGTCAAAAAAATGATCTCACACCTTTTTTAATGATTTTAAATTATAAAAGTTCAGAGTATTCTTGTGATCATCAAAGGTTGTTGTCCTAAACTCCATTAACATGATTCTCCAACCTGAGTTGACATTACTTACATGAGCATCCAACTCATGTCACTCCCATAAGTTTAGCATTTCCAACTAGTAATGTGGACTCATATACAGTTACAAACAACCCATCCAATAAAGTTTCAAATCCAAATGTATGGGAGGTGAGGCACCTACATACCTTGAGAGAGCATAAAATGCTCAAATGTGTTCAGCAAGTGACATTAAGGTTGCAGCTATCAGTGAAAAATTTTGTGCAGCATCCAAAACCAGTCAAACATAAGCTTCCTATCAGACATGATATGTGAAGCATACTGCAAAAAGAAAACAAGATCAATAGGTTTTGGAAGTACTACTTCTGCACATTTACCCACCTGCTTTCTTCATAGACTTTGCTGGCCAAAAGAACTATTGCAACTGAGGTTCAAGAGAGAATGAGAGTCTATTCTTGTTTTATATTCAAGACTTTGTCAAGAGCACCCCACATATGAACAGCCAAAGCATTTATGATTCTTGACTAGATATAACGATAACATCCACTGCAATGCTTTGCACATCCTTTAGCAAATACAACTCAACATCTCTTAAACTGTCCCCACAAGAACAGATCCCAGCATTAAAATGGTGGAAACGGTTTGCATCCCTGACAATTATTTTCGCCCAACAATCTTGGAGATAAACTTTGTGGCATTATGGCAGTCACCACAAACACGAAGGTTTTTGGTGATCCAGATAGGTGTCCGAGGGCAGGTACTAATAATTCCAAAAGCAACGGCCAACTTTTCACTGTGGCCACACAGGATGTATTCCTTTTCCTCCTCCTCTACAACATGCATTACAAAGCTTGTGCCTCGTATATACCCTGCCTCTTCCATATGCAAACGCAAACTCATCAATGTGGCATAAATTTTTTGAGATTGTGTATCTGATCTGTCTCTGGCAAGAAATGCATGAACCTTGTTGTTGAGTTCGATCCAACTGCATCCTGGCATCATTTTCAAGCTAATGTCTTTCATTGTTATTCTCATCTTTACTGCGTCATCCACCTGCCAGCTGTAGCATAAACATTTGACAATAGAACATAATTTCTAGCATCTCTGGGCTCTACTTCAAAGATTCGTGCTGCCACATACTCTCCTAGCTCCATGTTGTCATGGATTAAACATGCATTAAGCAAGGTTGCCCATATACCAGCACCAGGTTTTAAATGCATTTTTTTAATGAAATTTTGTGCTTCATACCTGCCTGTTATAGACATTTTTGTGCCTTACAGCATTGAGCATGAAATGTCCATAATCTTAGGGATCCAAAGTCCCTAAACATGTTGTTCCTACCCCTAGAGGAACAAGGCTAACAAACCACAACAATTCACAGAAGTTCTCCACCTGAAACTGCTCAAAAACAAGTCAATTCAGGATCATGTCAACTGCTCCACTGACCATCCGCGCTGAATGTCAATGGCTACACTGGCTACCTGCGCTGAATGTCAACTCCAACACTGGCTACCTGCGTTGAGCGAGATTGGACATGTGGCAGGCTCATTCCTCAAGGTGTCAAAACCCAAGAAGCTTCCAAAATGACACATGCCTCAGGGAATTCGACTGGTGATGAGTAAGAGGTTCCAAATCTCCAAGTGGAAGCAAGAACCTCCAAGTGGAATCAAGAACTGACAGAGGGAGAGGACACTAGTCAGATCTCAAGCTGACTCATCCTCTCTCCAAACATCTATATATGGATCTCTCCTCCATGAGATCCGGGGAGGCTGGAATTTTGTTATTGCAAAGAATTGCTGTTGGTTTGAGACTGGAATCATTGGGTGCTTAATGCTTTGAAGGGAGGTGAAGATAGGAATTCCATTCTGCTGGGAAGGAGATGCTGGATTGGAGCCCTCTGGGTTGTATCTCTTCATGAACCTTGTTATTTATCAATAAAGCTATCTTGGTTTTCTCCTATATACTGATGTATCTTTGATGTATGATTGCATTAGTGTATTTGATTTATTTCTAATCCTGAATCATTTATGAATATGAATATCTGCCTTTGTGTTGTGTTCTTCTCTTGTCACAAGTAGCTGTTCTCTTATCGCAAGTAGCTGTTCTCTTGTGATCTCGCAGGAATCAAGCAGTTGTTCTCTTGGGCGAGCGAGGAGGCAAGTAGATGTGAACACCCAAAGAGAAGAGGATCTGGATCGAGGGACAAACGTAAGACACCGGTAAGTCCATTGATCTCTCCTCTTTCACATTTCATAAAGGAAGAAACCAGAATAGCTGTCTCTGTTTGTTGCTAAGGCACTGTCACACCTTAGGTGGATAGGATCGTCCTGCATAGGTATTTTTCCCCACAACAAATTGGCGACTCCGCTGGGGAACATTTGTTTTAGTCATTTTATTTGTGTTTCTATCATTGTTTACCTCATAGACTCAACAGCAACAATCGAACTGCTTCTGCTATTCTCAGTTGCAAAGTAGACAGTTGTTGCCTTGATCCTTCACTGGATTTGTCTATGATCTGAACAATGGACTCACAAATGATTTGATGATCCCTTGTGATAGATCTTAGTACCCTCTCAAAGCATCCCTTTGATTATACCTTGCTTGTGTTTCTGATTTGGCCTGAAACCGTTGATTATTGAGCAATCTGTGACCCAGAACCCTGTGGGAAACGAGAGTTTCTCCTTCAGCGCAGACCCAGTGAAGGGATTCTGCATTTCAACGCAGTTCCCGTGAAGGCTACCTGCGTTGAATTTCAAAACCCCTGTGTTGAGGTTGCGCTGAACCAGTTTGGCCTTGTGTAGCTGGGGTTCTCTGCTCTCTGTTGCCCTGTTTTGATCTCTGTTTTTTGCAGCCTGTAACCAGCATAGGTACCAGTCTAATAACTCCTTTTCTCTGCTTAAATTCCGCCTCCTTTTGTACAAAAAGACTGTGAGTGTTTTTATGTGTTTGTGGCATCAGTTACAGTTTTCCTTTGCATGAGTGAAATAATCATCCTGTAGCCCTTGATTCAGATCTGATTGACTGTGATCTTAGGAGAGAGTTCATTCGCTGTTTACAGTTGATTATACATTTACTTTTGCTTATTGGTTTGAGTTTGTCTCTTTTAAGTGTCGAAACAAGTGTTCATTTCGAAAGTCGCACAGTGTTGTAATCTCTTCTACCCTTGTTGATTTCGAAAAAGTAAACTTGTTTGTATCGGTCATTTAAAAGCAAATTCAAAGTTGTACAAAAAGCTTTCTTTGTAGGCATCAATACTAAGAAAGCGGAAAACAAACACCTGCATTGTGCATTTGCATTTTGATAAGTTTGCATGCTTGATTTAGGAACAGTGCATTAGAGTGTGCTGATTGCTCTTTGAGAAAAGATGGTGTCTTTCTTTTCCCTTAGTAGCTAGGATTTTCAAAGTTGAAAAGATATAAAGCTTGCTTATCATCTTTAGACTGCATTTAGGAATTTGTATCATACATCTCGTGGTGAACCTTGAAAGGCAAAATTCTAAAAATATCAACTTAAAATAAACTGAATGAACTTAACAACGCTTTGCAACATAACGCACAACATAGAGGTCTAGGCTAGAGACGTGTTCCGGCGTCGTTAAGCCTAGTGACTGTCGATCTCGTGGAAGGTGGGTGATTCCTCCTGAGGGACGATAGCGCTAGTACGGATTGTGCTCCCACGTACCGTCGCGTATATATTGGGAGACCCCTATAGGCATATATCCTTTATCCTTAGGAAGCCGTGTCGGCCGCCCTACTGATCGCAATGCACTGAACACAACATTCAGGAAGATCGACTGCCCGTACCTTAAAAAGTATTCTGCGGTTTTGCGAAAAGTTTGGCACACCCTTTGCCTAGAACTCCAGAGCAGTTTCTTTTGGCCTTTTTCAGACTCTATAACAGAAAAAGTCCATCCGAGCATTTGTCACTTCGGGCTCGTTAAAACATCGAAGGAGACTAGAGTCATCTTTAGCTTTTTCTCGACTCTTTAAAAGTGAAAAAGCAAGTTGTGTCTAAAGCGTCGTTAACAATTTATTTTAAACGGAACAATCACCCTTTATTCCCGCGTTGATCTTTAGGTTGAAAAGATGGAGCCCACCAACCAAGGAATTCCCTTAAGCGGAAATCCTAGTCCTTTCTCCTCTTGGGGAGAAGTTGGTGCGCCCCACATGGCCACATTGTCGCTTCCAGGACTGACAATTGGCCTACCAGTCTGGCTCTTTTCAACCAATGTCGTTCAGAACACCGCCATTCCTGAACAGTCGAGTCAACAGTTAGACTAGACCAGAGTTTCCCACCAGCCTTCTACTTCATCTTCCTCTCCTCCTTCCTCTTCGCTTGACGGAACTGGTAAAGCAAAAAACCGAGTTCCTAAGGAGAAGAAGGAGAAGAAGAAGAAAGAAAAGAAGAAGAAGGAGCCAAAGGCGACTGGGGGCAAACAAGTGTCGTCTGACAAAAATCCACACACAGCACTGGCAAGGCCTAAATCGCCATGCGTCATATGCAAGGGAGACCACTTCCACAGAGATTGTCCCTGTATCCCTCGGATACTAAGGGACTGGTCTCCCCGTTTGCACAATTCGGTAGCATCGACCTCTGATAGCCATGTTGATAGCTCACCGTCAACTAGTGGAAGTGAAGCCACAGGACAGAGAGGGAAAGCTAGATTTCCCTGCAAACTGTGTGAAGGCGATCACGCCATCCACCGTTGTCCCTTCTTAGATGAGGCAAAAAGAGTTCTGGAAGATCGCCCGATTTTACGAGCGCAACTTCCTCCTGGATATCAAAGACTCCTGCCAAGTCCTTCGCCAGTTGAGAATCCGGCTGGCCCGCTCAGATGGTCAGCCGAAGCACCTGTCATTGAAGATGAACCGTCTGAATCCATACTTGACGAAAGTCTAAAGGTTGAAACGGCAGTTGACCCGGTTTTGCCTTCAGAGGCTCTATCTTCGAATGACACCATCACAGAGGAGAATAAAGACGACACCGTCCAAATTCTCTTCATCAACACTGACTCTGGTGAACAAGGGGGCAATGCCACCATTCCTTTATCGCAGGAAGGAAGTTCGTCAGAGCGATATCCGGCCGTCTATTTGGTCCCACCGCCAAGCAACCTAGTTGTCTCGTTCGACTGGAACCAACTAGGCAGACCCCGCTTGCCAACTAGCATACCATTCAGAATTATCGTCCAAATATACAGAATGGTAATGGCTGGCACTATTATTGATGAGGGGGCATCTGTGAGTATCCTTTCCTCTATTGCTTGGAAAGTGCTTGGTTCGCCAGCGCTTTTGCCTGAAATGAGAAATCTATCAGGCTTTGATAAAGGAACCAGTCGACCTTTAGGGATCCTCCCCAATGTGCCCATAACATTGAAAGGGAAGATCGTTCAAATGAACGTGATGGTCGTTCAAGGACCCTTGGATTATAACCTACTCCTTGGACGAGACTATATATATTGCATGGGAGCCATCGTCTCATCACTCTTTAGAGTAATGTGTTTTCCGCATGAAGGAAGAATGGTCAAGCTCGTGGACCAACTTTCATTCCCCGGATCACGCATCGCAAATAGTCATGAACCATCCCTAAATGGTCTATTCACGCAAGAAGTGTCTCAACCCACGGTCCGTCCTCCTGATGAGCGCGAGTAATCCGGGAGGATATGACTGGAACCCAGGGGGCATGCGTCCTGGTCTGCTTCGGCAGAGAACTTTGGGTATAGGGTAGGTTTCCGCGGGAGAATATGACTAGTCCGTACCCCGTCCGTCTAGGAAGAGGGGTTGTTCTAGAATAAGATTCTTTTGTCAAAGTTATGTGAGTTGGCGGGCATCGTCACTCACCTTTGTCTATTTCGGTAGACATTGCCGAAGAAGTGTTTTGTTTGAAAGAATAACGAGACAATCTTTGGGTAACCTGAAAGAGGTAAGCCTCTCTCGTTAAAACAAATGCTTTGACGGAAAAGAAGTAGAGGTAACCTTGAAACCGTACTTTATACCTGGGGGCATGCAAACCTTTTGGAGTGCAAGCAAAGAGCGGTTATTTATCTGTTTTTTGGATTAGTCGTTTCCGAGCTTGCATAAAGAAAGGATGCAGAGCATAGCTTAGTGAGATGAAGCTCCTTAAAAAATAGAATCTTGATGAGACACTCTTATCATATGACTGGTATAATCGAGCAGTTTTAGCACAAAGTTCATGCTCGTTAAAAAATAAACGCAAGATCCGAGCAGTTTTAGCGCATAGTTCAAGCTCGTTAAAAAATAAACATAAGTTTGAGCAGTGTTTTTCCGCGTTCAAGCTCGTTAAAAAATGAACCTATCCCAGTAAATAACCATTGTGAATGTAACTCTATCAGCCATTAAAGCCTTGGTCGTGTTTGCACCGTCACCTCCACTTTTCATTTGGGCAATCGTTCACCTCCATATGATTGTTTACCCATTTTGAGGAACAGCTGCGAAGAGTGATTTCACCTAGCCATCCTTGTGACACTGCCGTGATTGGAAAATTCCAACCTATACCTGGAATCAGCTGCTAACCCTGTTTATCACTCGTTCCTCAAAAGACGAGTCTTCTTTAAGCTCTTTTCAACTGACTCGTAAAATATGAAAAGATTGCCGAGTTTTGGCCTTCCAGCTCGTTAAAGCGACCGGAAGTGCTATCCCTCCTCTAGATTTTAATCTTTTTGGACCTGAGGGATTATTGCACAAAAAGATCGAGCGCTTGTTTTGTTCGGCTCGTTAAAACTATCGAAAACTCATCCCTTCTGTATTGTTTTATACTTTTTTGGACTTAAGGGATTAGATGACGAAAAAGGAATTTTGGAGTTAACTTTATGTACCTTTTCAGACTCTCTAAAAATGAAAAGGACCGAGTTATCCTTGTCGTTAGACTCGTCAAAATCACTAAATAGCGATAAACTTGTCTTTAGACGAGAACGAGTTTCACTATCGCTAGGCTCGTTAAAACATAGCGATGGGCTTGCCCGAAGGGCAGGTTATAGAACAAGCATATGTTATCCTCCTCAAGCTTGACAAAAATAAAGAGGTATTGGTCAGCAATGACTGGGGAAAAATTGGGAGAAACTAAAGAAAACTTTGATGGTAGCAGGTCGCTCTTGAACATGACACTTTTCATCCGTACCACAATCGGGTTGGGTTGTTTCATTCACCGGTCACATCACCATGGTCTCGCCATACCATCCATAATTGGGGTAATGCTACCGATCCATCGCATCAGTTTCGCCATATGTTCAAGAGAATTCGTTCAGAAAGAGTCAACCGGGTCCCATCCACTGCCATACATTATCCTTCATCCATTCATGACCGCCACCCTGAATCATATGTCACAGATCGTTTTCACCTCCATCAAAATCATTAGCTCCGTTCCGTGTCACTGATGAGGGATTCATTAAGGCCCTCCTTTGACGGATCGCTTTTTGTCGACATCAGCTCATTATCCAAGAAGTTGATCTAGGAACAACCCCTTCAGTACTTTGAAACTTGCATGCCTCAATGGCAAGTTTCTCACTTCCGGCGACAGGTATACATCAATGACCTTCGACCAGAAGATTTTGTGTGGTGTTCGACGCCAAGTCCTTTATTCACACCACGTGAATTGTACTGCAGTACCTTGAGGGTCATTATCATTATCGGTGATTCCTCTCGCGCTTGTTAACGGTTTACATCATTGACCGGTAATCAAGCGATGTCTTTCCATGTTCGACTTCAGAACAATTCTCACATGGATCGACTTGTACTTAGAGTGAAGATCGAACGAGTTTGAAGACCCCGGATCTAGTTTCATCCATCTGGGCTGCGATATATATTCGGGAAAGATAAAGACATTTAACATGTACATCATTGCAGCAGACGATCATCCTACTCAAAGGATGATAATTTCATCAAAATTATCAGTCTACCATCAGACGATTGTCTGTTCTATGTACAGAAAATGAATTTATAAAGCTGAGCATGGGAATGCCCGCCTCAGCTGGATCATGAAAGCAGTATGAAAAATAATGTATTGTATTGTATCTTATTACAGGTCTCCTCCCAGCAATTGGATGAACTTCGAACCCTCCTGGATAAAGCATTTCACCCGATAAACGGCCTCATACTTTAGGGGGCAACTGTTATAGACATTTTTGTGCCTTACAGCATTGAGCATGAAATATCCATAATCTTAGGGATCCAAAGTCCCTAAACATGTTGTTCCTACCCCTAGAGGAACAAGGCTAACAAACCACAGCAATTCACAGAAGTTCTCCACCTGAAACTGCTCAAAAACATGTCAATTCAGGATCATGTCAACTGCTCCACTGACCATCTGCGCTGAATGTCAATGGCTACACTGGCTACCTGCGCTGAATGTCAACTCCAACACTGGCTACCTGCGCTGAGCGAGATTGGACATGTGGCAGGCTCATTCCTCAACGTGTCAAAACCCAAGAAGCTTCCAAAATGACACATGCCTCAGGGAATTCGACTGGTGATGAGTAAGAGGTTCCAAATCTCCAAGTGGAAGCAAGAACCTCCAAGTGGAATCAAGAACTGACAGAGGGAGAGGACACTAGTCAGATCTCAAGCTGACTCATCCTCTCTCCAAACATCTATATATGGATCTCTCCTCCATGAGATCCGGGGAGGCTGGAATTTTGTTATTGCAAAGAATTGCTGTTGGTTTGAGACTGGAATCATTGGGTGCTTAATGCTTTGAAGGGAGGTGAAGATAGGAATTCCATTCTGCTGGGAAGGAGATGCTGGATTGGAGCCCTCTGGGTTGTATCTCTTCCTGAACCTTGTTATTTATCAATAAAGCTATCTTGGTTTTCTCCTATATACTGATGTATCTTTGATGTATGATTGCATTAGTGTATTTGATTTATTTCTAATCCTGAATCATTTATGAATATGAATATCTGCCTTTGTGTTGTGTTCTTCTCTTGTCACAAGTAGCTGTTCTCTTGTCGCAAGTAGTTGTTCTCTTGTGATCTCGCAGGAATCAAGTAGTTGTTCTCTTGGGCGAGCGAGGAGGCAAGTAGCTGTGAACACCCAAAGAGAAGAGGATCTGGATCGAGGGACAAACGGAAGACACCGGTAAGTCCATTGATCTCTCCTCTTTCACATTTCATAAAGGAAGAAACCAGAATAGCTGTCTCTGTTTGTTGCTAAGGCACTGTCACACCTTAGGTGGATAGGATCGTCCTGCATAGGCATTTTTCCCCACAACACTGCCTCTTCCATATGCAGACGCAAACTCATCAATGTGACATAAAATTTTTGAGATTGTGTATCTGATCTGTCTCCAGCAAGAAATGCATGAACCTTGTTGTTGAGTTCGATCCAACTACATCCTGGCATCCTTTTCAAGCCAATGTCTTTCATCATCATTCTCATCTTTACTGCATCTTCCCACCTGCCAGCTGCAGCATAGACATTTGACAATAAAACATAATTTCCAGCATCTCTGGGCTCTACTTCAAGGACTTGCACTGCCACATACTCTCTTAGCTCCAAGTTGTCATGGATTAAACGTGCATTAAGCAAGGCTGCTTATATACCAGCATCAGGTTCTAAATGCACTTTTTAATGAAATTTTGCACTTCATATAATTTCCCGGTGCCTCAAAGAATGAAAACCATGCATCCGTAGTGTTCCATCTGAGGTTTGATATGGTAAACTTGTTTCATGTATTCAAAGTATTGCAAGCCTTCATCCACTAAGCATGCATGACTACAAGAAAATAGTACTGCAACATAAGTGGCATGGTCTGGCTTCATGCCTTCCTCTTGCATTCGGTTAAAAAGTTGGAGAGCATCCTCACCATACCCATGCATACCATAGCCTGCAATCATTACAGTCCATGAGACCACATTAGCTTGAGACATCTTATCAAAGATTTGACATGGTAACACTTTGCATACATGTCTATGACAGCAGTCTGAACAGAAATGTCGGAATCAAATCCATTTCTAAGTATGTAATTTTGGATCTCTTTACCCTTTTGTAGAGCTGCCAAGTAGCAAATGCGGGGAGAACGCTCAAGATGGTAGTTGAGTTGGGTTTTACACCTGCCAATTGCATCTTATGGAGATGTTTCAGGGCATCATTAGTGTACCCATTATGAAAACATGCTCTGATCATTGCATTCCACAAATCCACATTTCTCTCGGGCATTTGCTCAAATATCCGGTATGCAATCTCTGTTTTTCCACAGTTGGAATACATATTTACTAGAGCACTCCCTGCATAAACATCCCACTGGAAGGCGTGCCTTATTAAATAACCATGGGCTTCCTTACCCATTTGCAGAGCTGCTAAGATGGAGCATACGAGAAGAATGGTTACCACCATGTATAACACAATTTTCAAACCTCGTTGTTGCGGTTTCCGAAACAGCTCCAAGGCCTCATTGGCTTGTCCATTTTGCTCATAACCTGAAACCATGGATGTATATAATACAAAGTTTCCTTCATACATTCTGTCAACACATGTTGGGCATATTATATGTTCCCACATTTTGAATACATGTCTATGAGAGCACTACCCAAAAAAAACATCCACCTCATAACCCTTTCTAATAATGTAATTATGGATCTCCTTGCTGGTGCCATCAATAAATTTCAATTTTCAAAATAGGGTTTCCTTGTTTTGATAAAACAATGTCTTAGATGTAATACCTATCTATTGGATTTCTCTAGCTTTTATTCTCAAGAAATTCTATTAAAGGTTCAAAATCATTTTTTTAATTTCTATGGTACAAAAATAAATGTTTGAACTAAAAAAAATATCGCACTCAGCACAGAGCTCTTCTTTTTGTAAACATGATAAACCCACAAAGTAAATAGATCATCCCATGTCATCAAACAATTAGCAAAATCTGTAAATGCAGTTTTCTTTTCTCAGTTATGTCAAAAAAATAATCTCACACCTTTTTTAATGATTTTAAATGATAAAAGTTCAGAGTATTCTTGTGATCATCAAAGGTTGTTGTCCTGAACTCCATTAACATGATTCTCCAACCTGAGTTGACATTATTTACATGAGCATCCAACTCATGTCACTCCCATAAGTTTAGCATTCTCAACTGATAATGTGGACTCATATACAGTTACAAACAACCCATCCAATAAAGTTTCAAATCCAAATGTATGGGAGGTGAGGCACCTACATACCTTGAGAGAGCATAAAATGCTCCAATGTGTACAGCAAGTGACATTAAGGTTGCAGCTATCAGTGAAAAAGTTTGTGCTGCATCCAAAACCAGTCAAACGTAATCTTCTTATCAGACATGATATGTGAAGCATACTGCAAAAAGAAAACAAGATCAATAGGTTTTGGAAGTACTACTTCTGCGCATTTACCCACCTGCTTTCTTCACAGACTTTGCTGGCCAAAAGAACTATTGCAACTGAGGTTCAAGAGAGAATGAGAATCTATTCTTGTTTTATATTCAAGACTTTGTCAAGAGCACCCCACATATGAACAGCCAAAGCATTTATGATTCTTGACTAGATATAACGAGAACATCCACTGCAATGCTTTGCACATCCTTTAGCAAATACAACTCAACATCTCTTAAACTGTCTCATTACAAATTCCCAAACTTTAGAAACTCCAAGTGAACACTACCCCATAATGAAATGTGACACCAAGTCATGTGCTACTAAGGAAAAGCTCTAGAATGTGAAAGGAGTTTTTCCAAACTAGTGTGTTAAGATCATTTCAATCCGATTACCAATAATCCCCACAAGAACAGATCCCAACATTAAAATGGTGGAAACGGTTTGCATCCCTATTTCTCACCCAATAATCTTGGAGATAAACTTTGTGGCATTATGGTAGTCACGACAAACACAAAGGTTTTTGGTGATCCGGATAGGTGTCCCAGGGCAGGTACTAATAATTCCAAAATCAACAGCCAACTTTTCACTGTGGCCACACAGGATGTAATCCTTTTCCTCCTCCTCTACATCATGCATTACAAAGCTTGTGCCTGGTATATACCCTGCCTCTTCCATATGCACACACAGACTCATCAATGTGGCATAAATTTTTTGAGATTGTGTATCTGATTTGTCTCCAGCAAGAAATGCATGAACCTTGTTGTTGAGTTCGATCCAACTGCATCCTGGCATCCTTTTCAAGCCAATGTCTTTCATCATCATTATCATCTTTACTGCATCATCCCACCTGCCAGCTGCAGCATAGACATTTGACAATAGAACATAATTTCCAGCATCTCTGGGCTCTACTTCAAGGAGTCGCACTGCCACATACTCTCCTAGCTCCAAGTTGTCATGGATAAAACGTGCATTAAGCAAGGCTGCCCATATACCAGCATCAGGTTCTAAATGCACTTATTAAATAACCATGGGCTTCCTTACCCATTTGCAGAGTTGCTAAGTGGGAGCATACGAGAAGAATGGTTACCACCATGTATAAGACAATTTTCAAACCTCGTTGTTGCGATTTCCGAAACAGCTCCAAGGCCTCATTGGCTTGTCCATTCTGCTCATAACCTGAAATGATGGATGTATATAATACAGAGTTTCATTCATACATTCTGTCAAACAAATGTTGGGCATATTCTATCATCCCACCTCCCAGCTGCAGCATAGACATTGACAATAGAACATAATTTCCAGCATCTCTTGGCTCTACTTCACGGAGTTGCGCTGCCACATACTCTCCTAGCTCCAAGCTGTCATGGATTAAACATGCATTAAGCAAATACAACTCAACAATCTCTTAAATTGTCTCATTACAAATTCCCAAACTTCAGAAACTCCATCCTGAGCTTCACATCGCAGCCCTCGGCCTGAAAGAGGGATTCTAGCCTCGAAGCGTTGTACTTCCAGCAGAAGGGAGCAGAATGGCACCACCTCCACAGGCATTGCCAGGCCGCTGCCACCGAGGCCACTGATGAGCTTCAATGAATCAACGATGACCACGACCTTAGCGGAGGCATCCTCCACCATTTCTCGCGGAGCAACGCGCCACCGCGGCCCTGGGCGATATTGAGCTCTGGGTCGACTTCGTCAGGGCCATCGATGGCAAGATCAATGTGGGGGTGATCATCAAACTCCTAGATTGGGATGCCCAGAGACTCGACCTGCTCAGCAAGACTTGAAGCAGCAGGAAAAACAGTGGGGGAAGAACCCAAGAAACTAACCTAAACTAATTATTCATCATCCAATGGTCCAGAACTTTTCAATCGTCTAACATCTTATCTAATGGTTTAGAGAAGTACACGGTGGCAATTAGGGGAGTTGATTTCAGAGGGGAACGCCTTACGACGTAACTAATAAAATTTTATTTTTATAGAGTTTCAATTAATCTTTTCTTAATAGTCTCCTAGAATAGGTTTTTTCATATATTTATATTTTTAACATGTATATTATTTAATATATATGTTGATACTTTTCATTCTACA
Organism: Pinus tabuliformis; assembly: GCA_031772625.1. NCBI lineage: Eukaryota > Viridiplantae > Streptophyta > Pinopsida > Pinales > Pinaceae > Pinus > Pinus tabuliformis. Next base: position 571,454,984 of record CM062812.1, on the reverse strand, counting down.
TTTATTAAAATAATTTGATTTACATAAAAATATAAGTCCCAATATACTTCACCATAATGATTGCGGAGTAACGTCATGATCCCACTATCAAAAGATAATGTCCATTCCAATACATTTCGCCTGTATTGTGCTCTCAATCTGTCCAAGTACACTCGACTCAATTGTGCATAGTGCAAGAATCTTTGAATTTGAGTGAGACACCTGGGTCCTCGATGTCCAATACAATCGGCAACACGCTGCAGCTGCTTCCCCGCTCCCTCTGGAACACTGACTTCGAAGTTGCACTACAATTTCCAGGAACTTGCACCACCAGTAATGTTGAGCCACTTATTTATTTCGCTCATTGAAGAAGCCACTGTGTCCTCATGGAAGGTGCGATAGTTTAATTTTATCTGGTAGGATTATACTAGAGGCAGGTCGGTATTCTCCAATCGGCTATCGAAATGAAGGTATATTTATATCAATTAATCAGACTTTTGCAGATTCGTGTTTGGGTTAATGATTTGAAATATTCTATATCAAATTCATGGTAAACCATAATTTGGATTTGCAGAAAATAGTGTTGAAATCGACTATGGAAGATGAGAGAAGCAAGAGAAGAGCCATGAAGGCCGTTGCAGAAACCGGAGGCACGAATCTGCATTACCTGCTTCCGCCACAATATTTTATTACCATTTACAATATCTTTAGGTTTATGATTTACGCTAACTAATGTTGCCCATGCTCTGTTTCAGTGGTCTCCATTTCTGTGGACATGAAAGAGGGAAAGATAACTGTGGTTGGAGAAGCTGATCCTGTGTGGCTCGCAACAAAGCTGAGGAAAATAGGGTTCAGAACAGAATTAGTAAGCGTGGGTCCCGCCAAAGAAGAAAAGAAGGAAGACAAAAAGAGCTGATAATTTGTTAACAGCTTCAAGCCCAATCCTATGTTTTATATAATTCTCATAGCCGGAGTCTGGTAGGGATCTCTCATTTTATTATGAGAATAGCCTTTTAAAGGCGCGTTTAGGATAATTTTTTTGGGTTGGGTTTAGGTATTTCTAAGCGCCACCGAGATTTCCTTTAAAAAGGTGTATACATATATTTTCATTTTGTGAAAATCAAATCGGAGTTTGGCATTCAGTGATCTATCCTCTGAGATTGTTCCCTTCAAATTTCTTTGAGATTCCGGTGACGGAATCCGGCGGAAGAAATTGAGATGAAATCATGATTTGTTGCAGTTAAAATGGTTTTTTAACTGCATATTCGGATTCAGCGCCCTGAAAAACCCCTGGGAGGCTTTCATTGTGCAGAAACTAGTTATCAAACTTGGATTTCAATAAATTACTGCCGGATTTTCACCGGAAAAAATCGCCAGAAAAGCTTTCAAAAAGTCGCGTTAAAGACTACGGCCATATTAATATGTAAATTAGGCACGGTTAAAATCCCACCACCTAATCAAATTTGCATTATACAGCTTCGCTGGATGTATCAAATCAGGCAACGCACAGTCAAAAGGGCCCACCAAATAAATTATATTGCATGCCTTGCAGCGAAGCGTAGCTTTTTTATTCATTGATGTTTTAGTATGTTACTTGGTAAACATAAATATTCGTCTTTCGTTATAATGGGCATGAATGAATAGCATACAGCTTTTGACGGACTGTTGTGATATAAATATTGAGAAATAAGATCACTGCCAATAATCATATTATTTGGGTTGTGTGCCTGAGCAAATACCATGCACCAAATTCATATAACACTTGTTGGGTTGAGCAAAATCTGCACATCACATCCATATTAAGCCTTCCTAATCAAATCAACTTTGATTTAAAACTGTAAAAGTTGAAAACCATTCAACATTTTTAAAATATGGCAATCGTTATCTGCCACATTTAGGAAAACACATCTGCAAAACAACCTTTCTTGTATCATCGTACGACATACCCATCAAATCTCAAAAATAAAGATGCGTTCCCGACTCATGAATGCGTGGGGAGGGTCAGGGACCCATTATTAGCTTCTGATAAGGTAGGACTTCAACCATTCATTCGCTTAGAAGATTTAACATATATATAATATTATTAAAACAATTATTTCTCATACATTTAATTATATCATAATTAACAAATGGTTCAATGTACCTCATTTCGCTGAGTAACCTCCTCGATACAAATGTTTCCACTATGAATGCAGTGGCTTCGTTTCTATTGTCGAGACTCGAGACCTTCAAATATTTTTTTTAATCAGTGAGTGTACATTTTTCTAATACTAGAATATATTATTTTTTCTACTATTTAAAAAAATTAAAATAAAATTTTATAATTTTCAAAATCTGAAAAATTGTGTCAAATGATATATGTTGTAAATAAAATTATAGGTTGGAATTTATGTATTTATTTATTTATGGAGTAGTCTAACTAGGCGCAGGAATTGCCCGGTTTCCGGGGCCGCCCAGAAAAACTTCCGGCTCCACCAATCGGGAATTCCCTTCGCCACCCTCCACCACTTTTCACCAACTTCGTATTCCTCCGCCACCCTTCCACCCTTCTGCATTAGCTCCCACTAGTATCTGTGTGACAGATCCTCTCGTTTGGACGATTTGGGGTCACGTCGCACCGCGAGCATCTGCATCTGGTTGCTAAAATTCAAACTGAGGCCTCAACCGCGTGTGGAGCCCCCATCGCACACCTTCAGAACTTGCAACCAGACAAAGCCTAAACCACTCACAGATACACCAGATTCTGCATTTTTCACCACTCACAAATACACCAGATTCTGCATTTTTCTTGCACAAGTCACGTCGCTAAACTAGATTATTAAAGAATATCTGTAAAGGCCTCAAGGACGATTTATTGCAAAGGTTTTGCCACTTAGCACAGTTTACATTTCGCAGAAATAATATTTTAGCAAAATTTGGAAACGCAGATCTCAAAGATAGGTTTTCGTTAATTTTATATTGTTGGATTTATGCGAACTAGAATGACCATGAGGAATCATGCCTGTTATGGCTGGCCTGGGATGAATTGTAATATTCATGTAATAGGCCTAGGCTAGTAAAGTAATAAGCCGTGGTTCGTTTCCTGCCATTAGTCGTGCAACCTGAAATCGATTCTCATTGATTTTATTGCTTAAATGGTACATTGTTATTGTTATCACCGTGTATGAATGCTATAGGTGTTTCAATTGTTACAGTCTGTGATTGATTCAATAGTTTTTAGCGTTATCATTGTCTTTGAACTTTCTATAAATCCTCTGTTTCTGTGTTGGTTACATTCTTTCCTGATATTTGCAATGCAGAATTTTGAAAGGCAGTCATCAACAGCTGGCTTTGTCATCAATTATCATGGCTAGAAGAGGATTCAAAGTACTCCCCACTTGAGAGAATACTTACAGGATGTACCCACTTTTAGAAATCCTCTTATGCATAACCAGTATTTTCTTCCCGTTGAAGGTTTTTTTGTGACTGAGAATGATATGGTTATGGAGGACATTGCTGTGGATATACAGACAATATCAAGGGAGACACAAGTGCTTTATCACAGAGCAGGGCCTAGGTCTGAGGTGTGCTTTAGCCCTGATGATGTCCATGCTGCCATTGTTACATGTGGGAGGTTATCACCTGGTGTTAACACTGTCATCAGAGAGCTTGTAATTGGTCTCTGGTTTCAGTATGGCATAAGGGATATCAAAGGGATTAGGTCGGGGTATCGTGGGTTTTATTCATCAAAGCCTGTGGTTTTGAATCCAAAATTAGTGGACAATTGGCACAAGATAGGGGGGACAATGCTGGAGACCTCAAAGGGGGGCTTTGATTTGCAGAAGATAGTGGATGGCATTGAAGCCAATGGTTTTAACCAGGTTTATATCATTGGTGGGGATGGGACCATGAAGGGTGCAGTGAAGGTATTTGAAGAAGTTAAGAGGAGGGGCCTTAAGGTTTCAATTGCTGGGATCCCAAATTCTGTGGATAATGATGTGGGTATTATTGATGTGTCCTTTGGATTTCATACAGCAAGGGAGACAGCCCAGAGTGCCATCAATGCTGCCCATGTTGAGGCAGAGAGTGCCCCTAATGGAGTAGGGCTGGTTAAGTTGATGGGTAGGTATACTGGACATATTGCATTGCATTCAACTTTGGGAAGTAGGGATGTGGACTACTACCTTATACCTGAAAACCCATTTTATCTGGAGGGAGAAGGGGGGTTATTTGAGTTTCTAGATCATACGCTGGAAGAGAATGGACACTTTGTGCTTGTTGTTGCAGAGGGGGCTGGACAAGAATTGATTCCCAGGAGGCCTGAGGACAAGGAGAAGAGGGATGAATATGGAAATCCTGCATTTTTCGATGTTGGGCCATGGCTCAGGGATGAGATGAAGTGTTGGTGGAAGAAGCATCACCCCAATGAGACCCTTACATTGAAATATATTGACCCAACTTATATGATCAGAGCTGTGCCGGCTAATGCTGCTGATAATATCTACTGTACTCTGCTTGCTAATTCTGCCATCCATGGAGCCATGGCAGGCTATACTGGTTTTGCTGCAGGGCGGATAAATGGGATCTATGCTTATATTCCATTGGATCGAATCGCTGCTGCTCAGAACTTTGTGGATGTCAATGATCATAAATGGGCTGAGATGATGTCTGTAATGAATCTGCCAGACTTTTCCTCTCTTGCAAAGTCTAGAAAGATATAGATGGGAGAAATGATCTTCAACATAGTGCAGGAGGTCGGATGCATGCCATTTTGTTAAAGGCTATATTTATAGTTCAGAGTACTAGCTATTTTAGTGCTTTCTAATATAACTACTCTAATATGGTTTCACCTAGCATTTTATTGTTTACTAGTTTAGAGTAGGATATGAAGAATACGCTCAATACCATGAACAATGCAATATAAGTAATTATTTCTTTCCATGTTCCCTTTGATATTTAGGCTTATGCTTTATTTGTAAATAAATTTTTTGTAAGATTGTATAATTTAAAGAGAACATTATGAGCTTTGTAATGTGGGGTTTTGAGGTGAGAGTCTTAGCTTATCTTGCCACATTTTCCCTATCTTTCTGTAACATTCTTTAGCAAGTGCATCATAGATCTTAGGTTCTCATACACTCCCAAGTAGAGTGCATGTCCCCAAATGGAGCTAGTTTTTATCCTTCATATTGTATCTAGATTGTTCAAAGTCAAAGACCTTGTCCAAGAAGGTTCTCATTGGAGAATTGGGTCTTGGAGCTAAGATGTTGGCATTTTGATTAATATTGGCTTATTGATTATCAAATGTGTTGGGAGCTCACATTTTGCACATGTGGAATTTTTTGTGCTTTGGTGGGGTTTTCTTATCACTAGTAGTGAAACTCATCAACTAAGAGTTTTCCTTAAGTATTATAGTTGGTTACTTCATTTAATTGATCATTCAAGTGATATATTTGTTGGCCTATACTGGGTTCATGCATATGTTGGAAGGGAACACTCTTCAACTTAGGTGTTCCAAGTTTTAAGTATTATTATTTGAATTTCTACACCCTTTAGCACTCTTTCATGTGGCACTTACCTTGCAATTTAAATTGGTATAATTGGAGGGTTGATATGTTTTCTTGAGAAGCACTCCACATATGCACATTCTCCAAGGTCTTTGGCTTATGCTTTGAGGAGTTTGGCAACCCTTGCACGTGGATCTACCTTATATCTTTTATTGAGGTTATTTCTAATCTCAATGTAACACATGAGGATATCATGATGGGAAAGTTTGTACTCACCTCAGAAGATCATGCATTGGAATTGTTTCATGTTTGTGGTCCAAAATAGATAACTTATTTTCTCATATAATCACAACTTTTCAAGAATGTTGGGATTCCAATTATGGAGAATAATGTGTTGTGGCTTGCATGGTGTGCATTATGTTGGATGTGAAGAACAAACATATACAAGATCTTGCACCTCTTTTGGTAAAAAACACCTTGAAAGAAATGATTGTAAAAATAAAATAAAAAATTGAAATGATTAAAACATTGAATGTATTGTTTGACTCTATGCAAAAGAAATATGACATATTTGAGAATTGAATTTATAAATATGTTCACTATCTCTTACATGTCACCTACATAACCTATCCTACCATTGTGTACATTAGCAAAAAACAATTCAAAATCAACCACCAAAATTCACTTAACATACAAAATTTCATAAACATAAACAATGATACTACATCAATATTCTAAAATATCAATAAAACAACATATTTTTTTCATTTACCACAAAAGTTTTATTCATAAATCTAATTATAACATAAATCTCTTTTCATATACTTTACATTATTTCTTTAATTTATATTATTTTTTAAGAGAAATAAAGTTTTAAAACTCGGATAGTCAACCACCCAAAATATTTAGAACTGTTTGTATTATAATACTTATATATATATATATATATGTGTGTGTATATATGTATATATATATATGTGTGTGTGTGTATATATATATATATATATATATTAAACATGAAAAATAAAAAACATGATTACATAATAAGAAAATGCAAAATATCATCAAAACTTTCTATCTCGGATAATGGTTGGAATGTCCGCCTAACACTTTAAACACATAGATGATCGTAACATGACAATATGATCAAAGAATGCAAATACACAATAATGAGAATAGAAAAAATATAAATTTTAAAATCCTTCATCACAGATGATAACCACGTATATAAATATGGGATAGACAGAAATCTCTAGCTTCCCACGAACATAAAACACAACTTGGTTTATAAATAATGCAAGATAACCTGCCAGGGGGGTTAATGTCCTCCACCTGTACCATTTTTATTCAGATTGGACATAGAAAGCACTAAAATAGCTAGTACTATGAACTATAAATATAGCCTTAAACAAAATGGCATGCATCTGACCTCCCACACTATGCTGAAGATCATTTCTCCCATCTATATCGCTCTAGATTTTGCAAGAGACGAAAAGTTTGGCTGATTCGTTACAGACATCATCCAAGCCCATTTATGATCATTGACATCCACAAAGTTCTGAGCAGCAGTGATTCGATCCAATGGAATATAAGCATAGATCCCATTTATCCGCCCTGCAGCAAAACCAATATAGCCTGCCATGGCTCCATGGATGGCAGAATTAGCAAGCAGAGTATAAGAGATATTATCAACAGCATTAGCCAACACAGCTCTGATCATATAAGTTGGGTCAATATATTTCAATGTAAGGGTCTCATTGGGGTGATGCTTCTTCCACCAACGCTTCAGCTCATCCCTGAGCCATGGCCCAACATCGAAAAATGAAGGATTTCCATATTCATCCCTCTTCTCCTTGTCCTCAAGCCTCTTGGGAATCAATTCTTGTCCAGCCCCCTCTGCAACAACAAGCACAAAATGTCCATTCTCTTCCAGAGTATGATCTAGAAACTCAAATAACCCCCCTTCTCCCTCCAGATAAAATGGGTTCTCAGGTATAAGGCAACAGTCCACATCCCTGCTTCCCAAAGTTGAATGCAATGCAATATGTCCAGTATACCTACCCATCAACTTAACCAGCCCTACTCCATTAGGGGCACTCTCTGCCTCAACATGGGCAGCATTGATGGCACTCTGGGTTGTATCCCCTGCTGTATGAAATCCAAAGGACACATCAATAATACCCACATCATTATCCACATAATTGGGGATCCCAGCAATTGAAACCTTAAGGCCCCTCCTCTTAACTTCATTAAATACCTTCACTACACCCCTCATGGTCCCATCCCCACCAATGATATAAACTTGATTAAAACCATTGGCTTTAATGCCATCCACTATCTTCTGCAAATCAAAGCCCCCCTTTGAGGTCTCCAGCATTGTCCCCCCCGTCTTGTGCCAATTTTCCACTAATTTTGGATTCAAAACCACAGGCTCTGATGAATAAAACCCACGATACCCCGACCTAATCCCTTTGATATCCCTTATGCCATACTGAAACCAGAGACCAATTACAAGCTCTTTGATGACAGTGTTAACACCACGTGATCACCTCCCACATGTAACAATGGTAGCATGGACATCATCAGGGCTAAAGCACACCTCAGACCTAGGCCCTGCTCTGTGATAAAACACTTGTGTCTCCCTTGATATTGTATGTATATCCACAGCAATGTCCTCCATAACCATATCATTCTCAGTCACAAAAAAACCTTCAACGGGAAGAAAATACTGGTTATGCATAAGAGGATTTCTAAAAGTGGGTACATCCTGTAAGTATTCTCTCAAGTGGGGAGTACTTTGAATCCTCTTCTGGCCATGATAATTAATGACAGAGCCTGCTGTTGATGACTGCCTTTCAAACTTCTGCATTGCAGATATCAGGAAAGAATGTAACCAACACAGAAACAGAAGATTTATAGAAAGTTGGAAGACAATGATAACGTTGAAAACTATTGAATCAATCACAGACTGTAACAATTGAAACACCTATAGCATTCGTACATGGTGATAACAATAACAATGTACCATTTAAGTAATAAAATCAACGAGAATCGATCTCAGGTTGCACGACTAAGGGCAGGAAACGAACCATGGCTTATTACTCTACTGGCCTAATCAGAGAAACCAAAGGCCTATTACATGAATATCACAATTCATCCCAGGCTAGCCATAACAGGCATGATTCCTTGTGGTCATTCTGGTTCGCATAAATCCAACAATATAAAATTAGCGAAAACCTATCTTTGAGATCTGTGTTTCCAAATTTTGCTAAAATATTGTTTCTGCGAAATGTAAACTGTGCTAAGTGGCAAACCTTTGCAATAGATCGTCCTTGAGGCCTTTACAGATATTTTTTAATAATCTGGTTTAGCGACGTAACTTGTGTAGGAAAAATGCAGAATCTGGTGTATCTGTGAGTGGTTTAGGCTCTGTCTAGTTGCAAGTTTTGAAGGCGCGCGATGGGGGCTCCGTGCGCGGTTGAGGCCTTAGTTTGAATTTCAGCATCCAAATGCAAACAGTCACGGTGCGACGTGACCACAAAGCGTCTGGACGGGAGGATCTGTCAGACAGATACCAATCAGAGTTAATGCGGAAGATGAATGCAGAGTTTGTGAAAAGTGGTGGAGTGTGGTTAAAGGAATACCCGATTGCTAGAGCCGGAAGTTTTTCCTGGTGGCCCCGCAAACCGGGCAATTCCTCTACCTAGTTAGACTACTCCTTTATTTATATATGCAACTATACCATAAATTATATGAAGTTCAATATAAACTAAACTTTTTACAAATTTCACATTATAGTAAATAATATATATTCCAGATTACCAACCATATTGATATTTAGAATATAGTTATATATTAAATATCTATAAACATTTTCTCAAAATATACTTTTATATTTTTAATAGTTATTACTTATTTATGAAACTATTTTGTAAATTTAACAATAACATCTAATTATTTGTTAATAGGATCAAACCACCTTTTATTTATAATACAATACAAAATATATTACACCAATATAGATCCATCTTAAATACAGATCTAACATGAGCCAAGAGGGATCCAATTTCTTAACGTGTAAATTTTTTTATGAAAAGACATTATTTAAATATTTTGTATAGTTATTTAATTTTTTTTAATTTTTAGATTTTTTATCATTTTTATTTTAAAAGATATAGAAAAATTTCAATTCAATTTTGATGATAGACACACTGAGTTACACATCACAATAAACTATAAAATAAACTTCTCCATTCAATTATAATTTAATACTGATTTAAATTTCTAATTAGAAAATCCACAATATTATAACCCATAAACTCTAACAGAATTAATTAGCACTCTTATTAAGATATTTACTCTGATAAAATTCATTATATAAAAATTAGAATACCATCATCATTATGCTCTCGAATAATAAGAAACGTTATTTAATCCTCAAACACAGGCCATGAAGAATTAATAATTTATTGTGAATTAAACCGTATCGAATTGAATACCTGAATCTTCTATTTCTTTCGCGCAGTTTGGTAACTATGACGCGGAGTAAACTAACGGGTCATACGTGAAATCAAAAACACGGATTAGACCAAATAGACAAAGACACCTACCCACTTTACATGGTGCATCGTCCATACTTAGGAAGCAAAATTGAACAGAGTGGATGACTAAACAAGCTCGTGTTTTTATATTTCTTAATATATTTACATAATAATATTCAAGTCTTTATTGTCCAAGTCTCTCATGCTCCTTCCCAAATTGCCTCTCTTTTTCTGAGCTATTTCCTGCCTAATCGAACTCTAACTTTATATACATATTCTAATTTTATATACATATATAATTTTTTATTAGCTAGGAAATATCTTAACAAAACAGAGGTAGATGGGACATTTGTTTCAGCTTCTAAAACTCTCTAACACATCATCTTAACACTTGTTATTTTTACAAAAGCATATTCACCAAAACACCAACTCACTTAACAAACTAACAACCCAGATTCTTTTTAGAAACATGACACTCGTATTTATATCAAAATCCTTATTTTATACAATTTTTTCTTCCCCTTTGGAAAATTACATCACCCTCCTTCGGTCTAATTAAAAATGTTGACTAGGGGTAAATGCTCATGCATCATTTAACCTTAGGGGTAAATGCTCATGCATCATTTAACCTAATGTTTTTATAGCTTGGTGACACGGTAGAGGTCCATGGTAAAACTACCTATAATTGGGTGGAAATTGTTCATTCTATTGGTTTTAGGTAATTTTCTCCTCATATTTAGATAACTTTGTATTTCTACCACTATTAATTTGATATAATATTTTTGTTATAAACTTTATGTATGCTCTCGGTAAATAAATAGGAAATTGTTGGGTGATAATTTCAATTATTTAACTCTTAAATTTTGTTATATGTTGAGAGAAGGAATGCTCGTTGTATGACTCCATATTTTTTCTTTGTATTCTATATAAAATTGAAGAAATAAGAATCAATATATTAGTATAACCTTATAGTTTTCTTATCTTTTGGGTAAGATGATTCATATATGAACTAAGCCTTTTCATTCTTTGTAGTTTCCAACAATTTATGTCTTCCCTACAATTTGATAAATATTATTTGAGAAGTAGTTTGATTTTCGATTGTCTTTTGGATGCCTTTAGAGGCTATTGTAAATTTCTGAACCTTCTAGAGTCTTCTAGGCAAGTCTTTGCCTTGCTGGAATTAGTTTTAGTCCTTTGAAATAGGATTTAATGCTTAGCGATTTTTAATTTTATTTTGGGAAGTTGGCGATTGAAAGTTTTGTCCTTAACCCCTAGTCATATGGACAAGTGGGGACTATGACCATGGGCCTACTTGGAAGGGGTAAAGGGGGTGGAGACTCAAAAAGTTTGGATGATCCGAACACTATCAAATGTAAAATCCTAACACCTAGGATCTATCAACTGCCAAAATTTGGATACTAGAATCCGTCAAGTGAGCAATTATGGGTGATTGGAGGTTTTCTTATGCTAAAGTAGCATGGTTATAACATGAAGAGGAAGAAAAATGGTGCTTAGGGGGATCTCCAGGTGGTAGTCACCATAGAGGTGGCATAGATTAGCAAATTTTCAAGATTGAAAAATCCAAAAAAGTTAGATTTCATTAAGGAGAACTTTTGGAAATTCCTAGATATGGATATCGAAAATTTTGATTAGATTGACTAAGCATATTTTAATATATCTATGTCAATCCAAAAAAATTGATAATCTTAGAATTTGGGAGAAATAGAAATGGATAATAATAAAAAATGAGATCCATATTTGAAACTGCCACCAATGTGCCTTGCTTGCAAAGGTGGCACAATGCGGTGGCAAAATGTGAGCATAGGACTACCATGTGTTAGCCACATATCAAATGACATGATGTAATATGATGGTGACATGTGGGAATAGGGATGTCATGTGTCATCCACATGTTAGTGGTATAGTTGGTAACATGGCATAAGATAATGAAACTTATTAGAGTCATAAATTTGTGTACAAAGCTCAGATTTGGAAGGGATTTATATCATTAGAAAGCTCTTGATGAGTAAAAAATGATTGTAATATTAGAAAAGAACTTCAAGTTGATAAAAAGAAGAGGAATTTTAAAAACCCCATCTCCTTAGGATATATTAAAGGATTATGAATTAAATAGAACAATGACACCATAGAAAAATTTTTATGTATCAAGTTCTATATATTTTCATTATTTTTCTTAAATTTAGTTATATTGATAAATTTTGAGTTTTAATAATTGGGGTGTATTACTCTGGTTCCCATGATTCACCGTTGTCCACTCAATATCACAATACCCAGATTTCTTATTCCTATAACAATTCCAATATACCAACTCATTTCCCCATCAACTTGCACAACCCAAGGAATGGGATCTCATTCTGTACAATGTGATCCCTCAAGCAATCCCACTTCACTCCAAGGATTTAGCATAGGTTAGAAAAAAAAAAAAACTCAATAGTGTTAAATTGAAAACTTAGTGATAAATTACAACCATGTGATGATATTCCTCTTTCCGAGAGGACTAATTTTGATTATTGAAGCACTCAATTTAGACAAGGGAAAGTGTATTTTTGAATTAATGCCCACATGTGCATATTTGATCAGGTCGGGGCTAAAGTAAATTAGAAAGCCTTAGAAGGATATAAATACAAGTGACCTCAACCTATTTTGGACATGATCGTGTAGTATTCTTCTATTCTCTTCTTTAGTTTATCAGCACGGGTCTGAGGAAAGTTTAGGAAGATTGGTTGGCACGGATATGAAATTGTAGGATCTTAAGCTCACATTTATGTTTTTAGGGTTTTGGGTCTTAGCTGTAGGCATGTCATGGAAAAATTTCAACTGCAATCGCAGGCATGTCATGGAGAAATTTTGACTAGAGAATTTTGGTCGCATGCACGACACATATTCCCTGTGACTGGGACCTAACGGTTGAATTTTCAGTTGACCGAAGTTTTCACTCGTTGACCGCAGAGTTCGACAGATGACTATGGACAATGACAATTGATTATAGTTTCTTGAAATAGGTTTTTGGATTACTATCATTATTGGATTCATATCATAGATATTTTCTATTTGATTTTGCTGTATAGGTTTATGATGAAAGATATGAAGCATTGTACTCTCCCCATAATGGGTTTTGCCCTGGTCTTCGACCAATCATAGTGTCTCTATGTGTGAATTTTTTTCTTCTATTGTTCCTTTATGTTCTGCTACATTGATGATGATGACATTCTTTCTATATAATTGCATATGTTGTTGAATAATGTTATAAATATGAATAATGACATGATCTTATGGGGTGAATTTAACATGCAAATGTTGAAATGCATTTATCAAAGCAAGGAACAATATAGCCCTAAGAAGAATTAACATGGTATCATAGTTGGGTTGAAGAAAAGTCATTGAAGATCACCCCTATGAAGACACATTTTATGGAAGCATCAGAAGGTGGTTATGGCATGTCATTTTCTCACATTAGGCAAATGACCACCAGTCTGGATCTTTTGCTATCCATCAAAGTGTTCCAAATCATTCCCCCGCAAGGCTAGAGCCTAAACAATCCCAAAGAGGATGAAATTTCTAGATTACAAGGCCAAAAACCTATATTCTATTCCCTATGCAGTTCCTTAGCCAGTTTCTGCACATACACAAACTTTATCATTAAAGTCAGTGAAAAAGTGTGGTTTGTCTTACAGTATGGCCTATGCACACTGCTCAACGTAAGTAAAAAAAAATTAAAGTCTAGAAGCTTTGTTAGTCGAATCTTTCCCAACTAACAACTTTGAGTTGATGTTTACTCAAGCCTGATGCCACACCCTCCAAGAATGTTCCAAGGAAACTCTAAATGTCCAAGAGGATGAAAGAGAGAGAATAGAGAGAGCTCCAAAACCAAACTGGAATAAGCTTACCCACTAATCCTCATAACCCTTTTTTTGAATGAAGCCTCTATTTTCTTCATTTTCCATTATTTTCCTTCATTTTCCTCCTCACATGCAACATGTGACCTTTTGTTGGGCCATGGAAAAGGTATGTTTTATCCTCGTATTAACTTAATTAATCATTCATCTTTCTTTGTTTCTCTTCATTTTAGAAAATAATTTAGAAGAAACGAGTGTAGAAGCCAAATAAAAGCAATCATTAACGAATTGTGTAATTTTGGGCATGAAAACTAACTTTTGCTATTTGTATATGCAGGAATATAATTGAATGATTGTTGTCCAAACGATGGAACAATAGTGACCAAGGAAAGAAAAAGGACAATGTTTCGCTCATGAAGGCTAGCAAACGATCAGGGGAATCAATTTTATTTTGTAATAAAATCTGATTGTTAGTTGCAAAATCCTCAAGATCTCCTAATCTTGAGGATTTGCTCCTATCCGTTTATCTCTCATAGGTTATATAAAGCTGACAGGCGAAATAGAACAAGCTAGCTAAGAATTGGGAGATTGTAACTTTCATTTTGACATAGAGTATTCTCACTACGATGATGTTGTATATTTATTATTGAATTTAATGAGAAAGACTGTGTTTTACTTGTAATCGTATTTTGAGTGTCTTTCGGCAATGAATTTTGGAGACTCTGGGCCCGGTCGATAGGAGATTTCTTTGTTTGTGCCAAACTTATTTCTTTTTACTCTTGCAATTGTTTATTCCTATTATTTCATGAAACTAGAATTATTCTGATTGCTATGAGTATTGATCGTTATGATTTACCGTTACCATTCAAATTAGATTGTAGATCTTGCTATGTTTACATCTGTGTGTTAATCTTCGGTGAACTTATCATATTAAGTTTAAGTATTTGATTGTTGTTCCTTCTGAAGTAGTGTTCTCAGAGATCTTGAGTTCACAATTGATTGCTTTTAGTTAAAATCTTGAAAAGTTGTTTGTTGTTTATTTGTTGTAGCTTTCCTTCTTACTAAATGAATTATTTTTAATACTATTTAATAAATCTACTAAGAGTGATTCGTTTAGCATACTTGCATTTAGATTTAGTTCTTTGTACAATAGATTAAAATAGATTTGAAAATGTTTTAAGGTTTGCCTTCATATTTGTTTTGGATTCAACTTCGAGAATTAGACATTAATTATTGCAACGATCTAAATTATCCTTTCAATTCACTTGCATAGGCAATGTTGAACACTCTGAAATAAACAGACTTACCCTAGTTTGATAATTAATGTAGGTATTAAGGTTGCTTTTAATAGTCATCTTAGTGCACCAACAATTTGGCATCGTTGGCAGGGAGAGTGTTCAAAGTGATTTATCTTTATTTTTCTTGTTGTAAAAGAATTGGGTATTAAAAAGGGGAGGTAAGAACCTCTGTAACCAGCAAGTAAAGTGCTTTATCAACAACCTGGTTTTCAGAAAATGCATAAAGTTAAATAGGAGTAGGGGTTTTTATGAATGACTAAGAATAAAATAGTAGAAAAAGAATAGAACTCCCCAACCAAATCCACAAAACCCAAGAGATCGACTAACCATGGAAGATCAACTTTTATAGACGAAATGACATGAAAAGTAAAATCTCAGGCATCAGTAGGACATCGAACTATATCTGGAAAAATCCCTACTGTAATCCCTTAGTAAGCAAGCTCACCATCTGCAGCCTACACTGAGATTCGTAGCCAAATTAGAGGATCTTAACAGAGCTTTCAAGTTACCGAAAATTTACATTCTGATAGTTCACAAGAGGGAAAATGATCTGAGAATCACCCTATGAGTGATCTCAGTTAAAGAATTATTAAATAAAGGTATTACAGACTCATGTGTTGGTGTATTTCTATGTTATTTTAGGCAATGGATTGATCAGATTGCAAAATACACAAACACTGGAAAATGGAAAACAGCAGAGAAACACAGTAAGCAAATACAAGAACACAAGAAATTAATAAGGAGTTCACCCTATCCTCCAAGGCTACATCTTTGGTCCAGCTCTTAATGGTGGCCTTCTTTTATTGTGTCTTAAAGCAGAGAATTACAATGAAGGAGCTCAGTATGAGTCTCCTGAAATAGAATTTGCTTGGCAGGGTGGTTCTTGGATTCCCCAAGCCACTAGAGTGCACAAACTTTGTTCCTTACCAGCTCTTTGACCCCTCTGGTCTTTAATGGAAGGAGCCCAATGTGGTGCTCAGTCCTGATAGATCCTCTCAGGGATGGCTTGAATCTCTCAAGCTCTCTGGTGCTTGACGCTGCCTTTGGTCAGCTCGGCCCTCTGTCTTCTTTCTACTTTTTGCTTC
This sequence comes from Pinus tabuliformis, assembly GCA_031772625.1. Taxonomy (NCBI): domain Eukaryota; kingdom Viridiplantae; phylum Streptophyta; class Pinopsida; order Pinales; family Pinaceae; genus Pinus; species Pinus tabuliformis. The sequence continues at coordinate 571,438,741 of CM062812.1, read as the reverse complement.
ACTGTCTTCTTCACTTTTGCTCTCTTTGTCTTTTGTTTCCTTGTTTCTACTTTTTTCTTCATTGTCTTCTTCTTCGATTTTGCTCTCTGTCTTCTTCGCTTTTGCTCCACGTCTTCTGCTTGTTTGCTCATGGCTTTAAAGCCATTCGATCTCATGGCTATTCGATTCCCCTTCCAACTCCGTTGAATCGCCTGCTACAGCTTCGCTTGGAGTTCCTTGTCTTGACGTCATCATTAGGCTCACAGGGAGTGGCCACTTGTTCTCCTGCCAACTGCACCAGATTGCTTCGTTGGTTCGTTTTTTCAGTTACATCGTGGAATGAGTCATCTGCCACCTTGGCAGTCAAATCGAACCTCAAATTCTTATAGATCATGGCTTAATTCCCTGTCAATTTCGGTTTTCCCATCGAGCGCGATCTCAACAGTTAGATCTGGAGCCCCCAGATCCGATGCCATTTGTTCATGTCGCGCGATTGACTTGCTCGACCGTTAGCACACGATGAGCGGCAGTTTTCTCTCTCCTCTGCTTGCCACGCGTCAGGCGCTAAGAGGAATCACTCTGTTTTTACCAAATCTGCTTACCGCCCAAGGGTGCCCCCAACAAATACTGCTGGTTTTTGGAGCGCAGGTCCCGCCCTAGCCTTTAGCCTTTTCCCCACAGTTTTCCCAGCTCCCATGCGACTGAGCGCTCGGGGCCTCTCCTTCTCGAGGGGTTTTGCCTAGTGTTAGCGTGCTTCCTTTTCTCGATCTAGGCTTCCCAGGGGCTAGTTTGGCCTCCTACTCAGTCTCCATGGGCCTTGGTTAGCGCGCTTTGACTGAGGTCCTCGTTGTTCCATGCTAGCTGCAAACTGCCACTATTCAGAGGTGATCACTACTCTTAATTCTTTGAAGTTTGTCCCTATCTGATACAGTTACGGTTCTCTGATAATTTCATGGATCCAATTCGGATCATAGCCTTCCCACTGAAAAAGCTTTTGGACCACCAAAAGTTGGTTTTTCAAGCATTGAATAAGTGGGGGTACTACTGTCTCACTTGTCCAGTCTCAATCCACTTTGCACTGCTTGTCTTTGAACCTTTGAGCCCAATTCTGAGGTACTCAACATCTCCTCTGCGCGTTGTCCTCACCTTCATATCTAGCACTGTGTCTTCCTATAATTCATTAATATATTTAGGTAGCAGGTCATCAATAGAAGGTAATTGACTCTTCTCTTCAGGATTCTCAGTCATTGAAAGTTCAAACAATCTCAAGAAGACTGCATTTACGACTGAGTAGATGTGCATGTAAGCTGGTAGATCAAGGTGAAAAGCATTTTCACCAATCTTCTCAAGTATTTTGAAGGGTCCATACTTGATAGGCTTTAGCTTTTTACCTTCACCTTGCATCCTATCCTTGCTGATATACAGCCAGACCTGGTCACCAACTTGGAAACTATGCTCCATCTGATGCTTGTCATTCCTAGCCTTGTATTTGGCTTGGATCTTTTCCAGTTGTTCCTGTATTGCCTGGTGGATCTCCTGGATCTGTTCAATGAACCTAATTGCCTTGTCCACATCACTATGTCCATCAACTATGGTATCTTTACCAAAGACAAAATCCAAAGGAGACCTTGGTGTGAAACCAAAACAGGTCTCAAAAGGAGATCTCTATGTAGAGGAATGTTTTGCTCTATTGTAAGCATGTTGCACATAACACAAGTGTTCATCCCAAAGCTTAGGATGTTTGCTACAAAATCCTCTCAGTAACTAGATCACTATCTTGTTAACTACTTTTGTCTCGCAATCAGCTTGTGGATGAAAAGTTGTGCTTTTCTTTAGTTTGGTGTCCATCAGTTCCCACAGACTTGACCAAAACTTCCCCACAAATCGGGTGTCTTGATCAGATACAATGGAAGTGGGTAATCCAAAATGAACCCATACATGTTCAAAGAACAGTTTTGCAGTTTGTTCAACTGTAATCTATTTATTACAAGGTATTAAAATACACATTTTGCTGAACCTATCCACAACAACATATAGATAATCATTACCTTTCCTAGATTTAGGCAGTCCTCCAACAAAATCCATGGAAACACTTTCCCAAGGGTGAGAAGGAACTGGTAATGGAGTGTACAAGCCTAGTTTTCTATTGCTGGTCTTGCTTTTAGCACACATAGTACACCCTCTTACATATCTAGAAACTGTTTCATTCATTTTTGGCCAATAACAAAATCTTTGCAGCTGTATAACTATTTTACTTACCCCAAAGAGACGTAATATCAGAAAAGTGTGTGCTTCTGTAATTATCTTTACTCTCTCAGTTTTTGGAATGTAGAGTTTCCCACAATGATATAAGAGTCGGTCCTTTACATGATAATCCAATTCTTCTACTCTTTTGCCTTGACTCAAAGTTGCATATACATCTCTAAAGTCTATATCTTGAGCATATTGTTCAATGTAGCTTTCATGTAGCACATAATTATGCTTAAGTATAGTAGATGCATTTATAATGGGTCTAGATAACATGTCTGCAACTTTATTATGTATGCCCTTTTTATATTTGATGACTAAATGAAACTGTTGTAGAAAACCCATCCATCTGTAATGTCTTGATTGCTGCAACTTAGTTTGGGAGTGTAGATATTGAAGTGGTTGATGATTAGTATGTATTACTGTCTCCTTGCCCATTAAGTAATGTTTCGACTTTTTCACACTTTGAACTAATGCATACAATTATTTATCATATGTAGGATAGTTAACTACTACAGGATTAAAAGTCTCAGAATGATAACATATGGGTTTACCATGCTGTGTCAACACTGCTCCCATGGCATAGTCACTGGCATCTGTTTGGATCTCAAATAGTCTTTGCAGTCAGTGCTAGTACAGGTGTTGTACTAATATTTTCTTTCAAGGTTTCGAAGGTTTCTTGATGTTTGCCTCCCAATTGAAACACCTTGTTCAAACTTGTTAAAGCATGTAAAGGAGCTGCAATTGACGAAAAGTTAGAAATGAACTTCCTCCAATATTGTGTTGTTCCTAAGAAGCTTCTCACCTCTGTAGCAGACTTGGGTTTTGGCCAGTTTAAAATGTCTGCCACTTTAGAGGGATATATTTTCAATTCACCACCCCCTATTATATGACCCAAATAATTTAGAGATGTTTTGTCGAATTCACATTTTGAGAGTTTAACATGAAATTTTTCTCTTTTCAAAACATCTAGTGTCTGCTTAACATGCTTTAAGTGTTCTTCCCACGTTTTACTAAAAATAAGAATGTCATCCAGATACATAATAACAAAATCATCAAGAAAAGGTCTGAGTACATCATTCATTAATCTCATGAAAGTAGCAAGAGCATTAGTTAAGCCAAAAGGCATAACCATCCATTCATACAATCCCTGCTTTGTTTTGAAAGAAGTCTTCCATGCATATTGTTCTGCAACTCTGACCTGACGGTATCCACTGTGAAATTCTAGCTTGGTGAAATAAACAACTTCCTTCAATTGATCTAAAAGATCATCTATATGAGGAAGGGGATAATGATTTTTGATTGTTATCTTATTCAGTGCTCGATAGTCAATGCACATTCTCCACAAGCCATCTTTCTTTCTCACCAAAACAATTGGTGACACACATGGTGATGTGCTAGGCCTCATGAACCCCTTCTCGAGCAACTCCTGCACCTACTTCTTGATTTCAACATTCTCTAAAGCAAACAACCTGTACATTCCAATGTTAAGCAATGGAGCATCTTGCTACAAAACAATATCATGTACTATTTCCTTTTTGGGTGGCAAATATTTAGGTTCTTGAAACAAGACATCATACTCTGAAACAACCTTTTCTATATCAGCTTGCTGTTTAGCATCGCAGCCCTCAAATACATTGGTTTTATCAGGTTTCTTTTCCTTTACAACCATCAGTAAGAATTGTTTGCATGAATTTATCATTCTTTTCATCTGCCCTTAGTTTATGAGATTACAATTATTCTTGAGCTTGTGAGCTCTTACAAAGTATTCGATTCCATCTTTAACAAGTAGATACTTGTTCTCAGCTCTATAGAAAATAGCTTTTCTATCATACAAGTAAGGACTTCCTAAAACAATTCCACATATATCCAAAGGAATTATGTCTACTCAACCTCATCTACAAATGTTGACCCAAAAGAAAACTTGAGTTTGCACTGTTTAGTCACTTGCAGTTGTGCTTTATCATTCAACCATCCTAATGGGTATGGTTTCTTGTGAGGTGTAGTTGCTAATCCTAATTTCTTTATGATTGCTTCAGAAATTAAATTTACTTGTGAGCCACTATCAAACAAAGTATAAATATTTTGATATTTGGAAACAACTCGAATATGGAAAAGCTCATGTCTTTTTCTCTCATTCTCTTCATCAATAATAGATTGAGCAGAATTACTAGTAGATGCTTCATAATTCTTACCTTTTATACCTATGGCTGCAATGGTTGTTTCATATCCCGAGTTTGACCCCAACTCTCTTTGAATAAATGCAACAGTCTTCTTCTTCTTGCCCTCGAACTTCTTAGGTCTCAGCTCTGGATGTAGAATCCAACAATGCTCATCATCATGCCCATCCTTTTTACAGTGAGTGCATGAAGCTTTTCTTTTCTGTGTAGTGTTAGCCTTCTTTGCTTTCCACTTCTGCTTTCTTTTCTCCTTGCTCTTTCTTGCAGTGGGTTAGGATGGTCCCCCAAGTTCTGGATTTCCATTCTTTCCTATAGCTTCTAGATGAGTAGCTTGTACAGATACCTCATCTATACTAGTGGGATTAAACATGAGGATGGTATGCCTCATGTAGCTGTGTAGACCACCAATGTACTTCGAAAGAGTCTCTGGTGAGTCTAATGAGATTCCTAGAATCAATGCCCTCTTTCTAAATTCTTGAGTGTACCCTTGCACACTTTGCCCTTTCAACTGCCGAAGAGTTTTCCAACTCATCATAGCTTGTTGCATGTAGGCCACTGGATAGAACTGCTTTTTGATTGCACAAAAAAATTCACTCCAGACAGAGATAGTCTTACCATGCCTTTACATATCAGCTTGGGTTCTTCCTTCCCACCAAACCAAGGTAGTGCCTCCTAAGCGTAGGCTTGCCAGTTGAATCTTGCTCTTGTCTGAGTCAATGTTCTGTACTCTGCAATAAACATTAATTTGTCTAATCCAATTGTCCAACTTTTCTGCATTTAGTTCTCCATCATATATAGGCAAATCAAATTTAACATCTAGCTTGATCAAAGATGTTTTCTTGTTATGCACAGGGTTATTAGGAGGTGTGAGAAAGCTTTCTTCTTTCCCTTTTCCTTTTGAGCAGTCATGGAAGTGAGACTCATCTTCTTCTTTGTCTTGTTTAGAACCTGATGAATCTTCATCCTTATGCTTTCTAAAGTCCCTATACGTTTCTTCTACCATGGACTTTATGCCTAGGAAACTTTCTATGAATTGTCGGTCTGGACCCATTGAACCTTCCTCTGACTTCTTTAACTTGGTATGCAAGTTAAAGAAGTCTCTATGTGGGTTAAAACAATCACCAAGGCTGTGGCATCAGAAATTTGATACATTTATACACGGACTTGGCTTCACCAGAAGCAAAGCATATCACTGTGTGTATTTTAAATTAATTGGTGACCGTGTTATTTATCTGGTCTTGTAGGTGGATGATATGTTGCTGGTTGGAAATGACAAAGAAATTATCCAGGATTTGAAGAGCCAATTTCCCTCCAAATTCGACATGAAAGATCTTGGTGTTGCAAACTATATTTTGGTCATGGAAATTAAAAGAGATCGGGCAAAGAGGAAGCTTTGGTTAAACCACAGGAAGTATGTCGACACAATATTGCAGACTGAGGTTTAATATGCAGGATAGTAAACTGGTGAAGGTTCCTATTCCTGTAGGTGTAAAGTTATCTGCTAAACAGTGTCCCAAGACACAAGAAGAGGAAGAGGACATGTCCCATGTTCCATATGCAAATGTAGTCGGTAGCCTGATGTATGCAATGGTCTATACTAGACCAGACATTGCACATGTAGTGGGAGTATTGAGCAGGTTTATGTCTAAACCAAGGAAGGAGCACTGGACAACAATGAAGCGGGTTTTCAGGTATTTGTGTGGAAGTAGTGATTATGGTTTGTGCTACCAAGGAAGACCAAGATTGGACAGAGTGTTGGATATTCGTGACTTTGTTGATGCAGACTGGGCTGGAGATCTGGATCAGAGAAGATCTACAAGTGGGTATGTGTTTAACCTATTTGGAGGTGTAGTCAGTTGGATGAGTAAGAAACAATCTATAGTGGTACTATCAACTACAGAGGCAGAATACATGGCAGCCACTCATGTAAGCAAGGAAGCAGTTTGGTTGTAGAGATTGTGTTCAAGTATGGGGTTAGTAGAGGGAGCTATAAGGATATACTGTGACAACGAAACTCCAATTTTCTTGGCAAAGAACACTGCTTACCATTCAAAGACAAATCACATTGATGTTCAGTATCACTTTGTGAGGGATATGATAGAAGACAAAATTTGTGAGCTTTGAGAAGTTCTCTTGGCGTAGAGAAATAATGGGCATTACAGGGCTAGATAGATGACTAAGCTCTCCCGTGGTTCCCTGTGCAAAGAAAACAAGAAGTGGGAAAATGTTGGGTTGTGTTATATTCTTTCCACGACTAGCCCACGTAGTTAACCAGGGGGTTAGAGGGGGGCCAGAGCCCCCCATTCATTGCCCCGATTTCGCAGCGTGGGGGTCACAGGGTGGGCGGCAGCCCCCCAATATAGGGGGTTTGACGGGGGTGGGTAGCCCCCCTCTATGGGGTTTGGGGCAATGCCCATGGGAATGTTGTTTTAGACCCTATATTAGGTTGGGCGGACCTACCTATGGTTTTGTGCATGGTTTTAACACATGGTTTTGGACGCGATGGTTTTCAGTCCATGGTTTTGGACACAATGGTTTTCGGTCCATAGTATTGGATGCTTCGGCATGTATAAATATGTATTGTAACATTGAAAGGAAAATAATGAAAAATCAAGCTCCTAGTCCTGGTTTTGGGAACTAGGAGAAAATCTCTGTGTATATGTGTTTTATGGGTTATGCTCTCACATTGTTTATTTTCTATGTTTTAGAATTTGTATGCAGGTAATTTCTATACAGGGTTAAAACCTACAAGAACAAGATTTAGAGCTTGGACATGACACCAATCTTCATTATTTTCATCAATAGAATTACATCCCTGGAAGAAAATACAATGGAGCATCAATAATACAAGCTCTCTCCACAATAACACTAATGAAAATTGCTCTCTAGAGATTCTACTTGGTACTTATACAAAATGATTAGGAATCATTCCCCATGAATGGAGGAATCTTTCCCCACTAAAATCCCTTGATTAGTGGATCTAGTCCCCAATACTGGGAATCTGCATTAAATGGCAGGGAACACATTCCTAGATTTTCTCAATCATTCCCTAGAGGAAAATTCGACTTGGTACTTATACAAAATGATTAGTAATAATTCCCCATGAATGGAGGAAGCTTTCCCCACCAAAATCCCTTGATTGGTGGATCTGGTCCCTTGATTAGTGGAACACATTCCTATATTTTCTCAATCATTGGAATTCCACAATCTGTGCCATAATTCCATAATATCTTGTTGATTTATTATTCATCCTCCAGTAGTAGGGAACAAGCCCCTAATTATTTCCTCCTCCAACTCTTCATAATATTCCATAAAAATAAATAATATTAGGCACAAATATGCAATTATTCATAGACCTTCCTAATGAATATATTAAAGTTAATAATAAACTATCTAATTCAAAAAGAGAGGTTTAATGTGCTGAAGGATGGTCATAGGCCTTAATTTATGTTTTAATTTAGAGGCATAGGCCTTAATTTATGTCTAATTTAGAGGCCCATCACCAGATTGCATGGAACATGCTACAATTGATCGTATCATGGACAGTCAAATCAAGAACACTCGATAATAGAAGATCTAATTGTATCAGGTTGTTAAATTTGGCCAACTCTTGCACAAAGGAAAGTGGCTCACCAGGAACCAAGTTCAACAGAAGCTTCCCCATCTCATGGAGATATTGAACACAATGGGGACCATTACTTCCTAAGGGGGGAGGAATGATCCAAGTGGATATTGATGGCCACCCACATAGTTCACTTCGTCCCCTACCGTTGTTTCTTTTCGGTTACCTTAATTGTAGCACAACTTGCTATTTTTGGCAGTTTTTCGGGTCCTAAACTTCCAGAGACATTTTGAGGGACTAAAAGACGTTTTTAGGGAAAACAGTGAGACTAGGAAAATGTAAAATTGATTTCTTTAGTTGTTTTTCAGCCTCCTCATTGAGATCTTCGAAATGAGGTATTATGATAGCAAAACAAAGATTGTATGCCAAAGTTACGACCCTGCAAACTTGGTGTTCCAACTTACCCCAATGGGGCCCACAAGATTTTGGCGCTTCGTCTCCTAGGGTTATGTTTTTGGATGTTTATGATTTCTCATTGTTTCTCAATGATAAAAATAACATTGAGCCTCATTGTAATACAACCTAGATGCATGTAGCCACCACATCTCTTCTCAGAGATAAGCTACCATCGCCTGAGCTAGTTTATTTCCATTTTGTATGTAAGCGCATTTCAGTTCTTTGATATTAATGAAATGATGTTTTATTTCTGTTTCATCTTTGTTTTTATGTTTATATATGTATTTTGTTGTGTTCGTGCATATGTCCTGATCAGTGGTATCAGAGCAGTATACTCTTTCTCTGTTTTTCTTTGCATGTCCCCAATGAGGTCAGGGTATAAGGAGTTAGGGCTTGAATTGCTTGAAAATTTTCAAGGCCAGCCTCGCAAACCCCGATGGTCTCCCATGATATAAGAAAATAAAGATGAAGGAGCAGGAGATCCTTTCAAAATATTGCTCGAGGAATCCCTCAAGCAACAAAGGAACACGATGATGGATAACTTTGAGCAGATCCTTCGATGACTACCCATAGGCAACACATCTTGATCCAAAAACCACTCTGGAGGCGCAAATACTTCTAAGGTACAAGTTTACTTTGACATTCCCATATTTGAAGGCCAGATAGATGCAAACGCCATAGATAGATGGTTAAATCTATTGGAAGGATATTTTTCGGTTCATGACTTTTCCAATCAGGAAAATATTACTTTTACACTCCTCAAAGTCACTCACCATGTTAATGACTGGTGGGAAACCTACCGTGAACAAAAGAACGAGAGGGAATCCTAACTATTTTCAGTCATACCCATTTGGAATTCTTTCCAAAATGACATCAAGAAACAATATTACCCTTCCGAGAGCTATGAACATAAAGACATAAAGTGGATCACATTGCGACAGGGAAGGGACCAAGATGTGTTGGAGTTCACAAATATTTTTCATACCCTTTGCACGAAGTTGGGTATCAAGGATTTTGAGAAGCATTTGATAAACTCAATTATCATGGTTTTCTACACAAGTACATCCAGAATGAGATGGAGTTCCTAGACATCTCCTTGCTCAGTGTCGCCCATCAATACACTCTCAAGATAGAGAATAAATTTAAACGGAAGAAGAAAGTCTTTGGATCTGTGAATTCGAAGCAAGGAAAAGGTTCCCCCAAACCATAGAACTAAGGACAAAACCAAGGCGAGGTAACCCAGGACAACCCACTGAGGTCGTAAGAAAAGAACAACACCTCAAATACAAAGAAGGACATAGGGGAAATGGTGTGAGTTCCATAAGAGCCCCACTCACAACACAAGTGAGTGTCAAGCCAAGTAGTCATTGGTGGTCGAGCTAAAGGCTTTTGAAATAGACACATGTTCTGAATCTAATTCAGAAACCAACAAGGGGAATGACAAAGGGAAGAAAATTATTTATATGGAGCCCAGTGTCACCGTTGCCACCACCAATATCTAGAAGATTGAGCCCAAAGTACCAGAGGAGGGGAGTGACTCTTCCACTCACAAATGTGGGTGAAGGGCTCTCCTCTGCAGTTCATTATCAACATCAAAAGCCAAAAGAGCCCCATTTTAGAAGTGGTCATGAAGTAGTTGGGAACCGCAGTCATACACCATCAAGTGGCTTCACCAAGGGCAAGATCTCCACATCAACCAATAGTGTCACCTTCCCTACAACATCAATCCCTTCATAGATGAAGTACTATGTGATGTTTCTCCTCTTGAAGTTTGTGATGTATTATTAGGCCAACCATACTTATGGAAGTGTCATGTTGTATATGAGTCTAGGCCTCGCATTGTCATTATTTCTTTGGGTAATAAGTTATACAGGATACAAGAGGTAGCATTACCTATTGCCATCTCTTTGATCTTTATGAAGAAATGCAGTAAGATCATTTCCCAGACCGGGAAATTTTTCTTCCTTATGATTCTCTCACAAGGAAAGAAGAAGGCTATGGCCACATCCACAGCCTCCAAACAGGGCTCCTACACAATTTGTCTTCCTTATGATTCGCTCAGAAGGAAAGAAGAAGGCTATGGCCACATCCACAGCCTCCAAACAAGGCTCCTACACACGGCAATAGTAGATGGATAAGGTCATGGAAGAGTAAAGGTACGTCTTCACCTCACCCATAGAGATACCCCTACACTATCAGGTCAAGCACTCCATTGATCTGACCCTGGGTGTGTCTCTACCCAACAGACCGATCTACCGACGCTCTATTATGGATAACTATGAAATTAAGAGGTAGATTCAGGAGTTGTTGTAGAAAGGGCACATCAGGCCAACTTTATCACCCTGTGGGAGCCCTACCGTGTTGGTACAGAAGAAAGATGACACCTGGAGACTCTGTATTGACTATCGGGCATTGAATAAGATCATTGTCTGAAACAGCTATCCAATCCCATGGATCGATGACCTTCTGGACAATCTCAAGGGGGCAAACATTTCAGCAAGATCGACTTGGAGTCCGGTTATCACCAGGTACCAATTGAACCCTCTGATGTGTGGAAGACTAGCTTCAAATCCAAGGAGGGCCTTTTTGAATGGTTGGTCATGCCTTTCGGGTTGATGAATGCCCCCGAAACCTTCATACAAGTGATGGATGACATCTTGCAACCCTTTGACAACTCGTTCGTGATAGTGTACCTAGATGACATCCTGATCTTCAGTTGGAGTTGGGAGAGCACATACACCATATCTGACTAGTCCTCCAAACCTTAAAACAACACAAATTGTGTGCCAATATGGAGAAAAACACTTTTGGTATGTCCCAGGTTCAAAATTTGGGGTACATCATTAATAAGTGGGGTGTGCATGTGGAGCTAGCCAAGATACAAAATATTTGAGATTGGCCAGCCCCAACCACTCTAACAGATCTCTGCAACTTTCTAGGTCTTGCCAATTTTTATTGTAGGTTTGTGTTGGGATTCTCTCATCACTTGACCTTTGAGTCAGGTCAGTCACTAAGGGCAGAGCGAAAGTGAATTTCTTTTGTTCTGAATCCCAACATAAGGCATTTATTGAGTTTAGGCATTTCCTCTTCTCTGCACCAATTCTCACGGTACCAGACCTACAACAACCATTGTAAATTCAGATAGATGTCTTCGACTATGTTATTGGTGCAGTTCTTACCCAGCAAGGGAATTTGGTGGCATATCACAGTGAGACACTTTTAGATACAATTTGAAGTATCACACTTATTATAAAGAGATGTATTCTATTATGAAGGCCTTCCGACAATGAAAGAATTACATTCCGAGGAAGGAAATGGTCATCCACATAGACCACCTACCCTTGTAATTCATACAGACACAAGGGAAGTTGCAGAACAATTGCCATTAGAAATGGTATAAATATCTGCAACAGATCCATTTGAACATCAAGTACAAGAATGAAAGCACCAATAATGTTTTAGACTGTCTTAATCGACCACCGATTATGGCGCTGACCACCGCGCTCAACTCTTGTGGACATGAGACTTTGGGGTGGTCTCTAGATTTTCACCTCAAGGGTGCACTCTTATGCCACCTGGGACACCTCTGTGTTCCTACAAGCGAGCATGCCAAGATGATCTAGAAGGCACACTACAGTTGGGTCGCTGGACATTTTGGAGGAGAGAAAATTTTTGGAAATAATATTGGGGGGGGGGGGGGGGGTGAATCAGTATTATCAAGTCACATATTCCCTTTCTCAAATCTAGATCATATACACTACTTCAGTTAATGAAAACCGCGTATATACGCAACTACGTAGAAGGAAACCCGCGTATACCATGCAAACTTATAATTAACTTTATCTTACAGATGTTGATTATTAATCTATGTATCAGAATCAAATAAACAGTAACCAGAAAAAGTAAAATAGAGTAGAAGACAATCACACACAAGAACACAAGATATAAGGTGGAAACCCAATGTGGGTGAAAACCACCTGCTGCAATTCGTCTCTATCTTCCTTTTAATTAGAAACTTATTTTTACAATGATTCTGTACTAGTGTAGTCCTTTACCAGTACGCAGGCTGCAACCTACTGAGAGCTACAACCCTCTCTCGTTCTCCAGCTTCTCCTGGAAGGGAGCTACAACCCCCTTAGCTCTAGCACTAGCCAAGATACTAGTACATAGGTGCTGACCTATAGAAGGCTACAACCTTCTCTTTCTTCCAGGGACCACGTTTCATAAATTTTCGGGCTGGATCCAAAAAAAATCAATCATCAAGAATTTCTGCATCAAACAATCTCCTTTTCACGAATTAGAACTGAATCAAGTAGACACTTCTCTGACAGCTGTACCGAAAACACAATAACAGTAACCACACACCAAATTCTGAACCTAGAACACTACAACAATAGCCAGAAGCAGGTAGAACCCAACTCAAGAGATGTACGCTACTTCAATAACCTGAAACCTGTGTGCATACGACTCTGTGTTTGGACCAACCTGTTTATACACTGTTTTTATTCACTAAACCAGCGTGTATATGCGCCTTCGCTTCACTGAACCTGCATACAGATCTAGAAAGGATAATTCACTCTTTCAAATATTCAGACACTAATTAACCCAGATTATCAGATTTATAGATCAAGCATGTGCCACATATAACAGATCAAAATCATATAAAGATACTATTATTCAAGCCTTAAGATTATGACCCATCAATAGGACTTATCCTTCTCTTTGTGCTAAGGTTCCTCCTTCATTCAGATCTAGATCTGCACCATAACCCCAATCACCAATATTCCAAATCTAGCACTTTATCAGATATTCAATTAATTCAGATGATCCTTTGCCAAATGATCTCCTTCCTCTTTTATAGTCTTAGGCCTTTCACAATACCACGGTCCAAAACCATAATAAAACAATACCATGGACCCAATACTTGGGATCAACACTTCTGACGAGATACCATGGTCCAAAACCATAGGTTCAAATACCAAGGACTAAATACTATCGACCAAAAGTAAGTTCTCTAACATACACGTGCTTTTCCTTGCGTGAAAGTGCGTGTATACGCGTACGCGCCTTTGTAACGTCTAACCCGCGTGTATACGCGCCTTCGTCTAGGTGAACCTGCGTGTATATCTTTTTCCTTCATTCTGAGAGCCTGTACTGAGATGTGTCACCAAAGTGAGTTGCCATCAAGGACAACACCTGTGCCATAGCTCTAAATCAGTGCCACAATCCCAACAATCTCCCTCTTTGGACTTGATGGCAACCCCAAGATCCTCAAAGTCATTCTCCCCCTTTGTCATCAAGGGAAAAGGGTTGTGCTCCCCCTGAGTACATGCTGAAATCTCTGCCCTGCTGTGCTGAGCATGCTCCCCCTGACTGTAGGCAAGATCTGCAAAAAGATGTTCTTCAAGAAGAACCATGACTTATACATCATAAAAGACCTTCCTATCACCAAAAGACTCAATACATACATCCATCACCCAACCAAGTGGGGATACATCAGAAATTTACATATGACAACCAAGTACACTATATCTTCATCCCAGGCATACTGGGGAAACCAAAATAGGCCGTTACATGACCTTGACATCATAAAAGAGATACATGACATAGAGACGAAATATCTAGAGAAAGACTTATGAAAGTCACCAATAACTGATATCAGCAACATTTGTCAATCACCATTTAGATTAGCAACCATGTTTTCCTTCTGTTCTCCTTCTGCATTTGTTCCACCTGTAACCAACAACAACTATGAACTTGAACCAAAAACTTCTAAGATAATGCCAACAATGCATCATTAGAAGTTTATCTGCTCCCCCTGAACCTGTGCCAGATGGTCTCTATCAGACCCATATCAGACTATCTTCAACCAGAGCCTGTCCCTACTGATATCCATCAAGCCTCCATATACACGACTGTATCTGTATAAACCAGCGTATGTACACGGATCCTCTTCAGCCAACTCACGTACAACCACTTTTCTTTGAAACATACAAGTTTCAACAGCACGTTGAAGCATCAACTACTCCCAGCTTCTGTCTGAGTTATTCAAATGTCTCCCTGGGCAGTGGTTTGGTGAGTATATCAGCAACTTGTTCCTTGGAGGGAACATATTCCAACTTGACCTTTTGTTCAAGCACTTGTTCCCGGAGGAAATTATATTTCATAGGTATGTGCTTGGTCTTTGAAAGCATAACTGGGTTCTTTGAAATGCTAATTACACTTGTATTATCACATAAGATGGAGGTAGGTGGTGTACAAGTGATTTGAAAATCCTGCAAGGTTTGCATCATCCAAAGGAGTTGAGTGCAACAAGATGCAACAACCACATATTCCTCTTCAACTGTAGATAGAGCAATCGAACTTTGTTTCTTGCTGAACCAAGATACTAATCTGGAACCCATAAAGAATGCACCACCACTTGTGCTCTTTCTGTCATCCATGCTTACAGCCCAATCTGCATCTGTATAAGCATGAAGAGTGAGATCTGTATCTCTCAGATACCATAAGCCATAGTTTTGAGTTCCTTGAAGATACTTGAAGATTCTCTTCACTGCCTGAAGATGAGTTTCCTTTGGATTTGCCTGAAATCTTCCAACCATTCCCACTGCATGCATGATGTCCGGTCGGGTACCTGTCAAATAAAGCAGACTTCCAATCATGGATCTATAGGTTGGTTGATGCACTGCTGGTGATTCATCATTTGCACTGAGGTTGCATCCTGTAACCATAGGGGTACATACTGGTTTCGAATATTCCATGCCATATTTCTTCAAGATCTGCTTGAGATACTTGGTTTGAGACAAAAAGATACCGCCTTCATTTTGTTGGATTTGTAGACCAAGAAAATATGTCAGCTCTCCAAGTAATGACATTTCAAATTCTTTCTCCATCACCAAGGCAAAGTTTTGACTCAGAGCCTCTGCATTGCTGCCAAAGATAATATCATCTACATACACAACAAGTATTAGCAATTTGTCATTTTCAATTTTTATATAAAGATTGCTATATGCTGATCCTTTTGAAAAACCTTGTTGATGAAGGTATTTGTCCAAACGGTAGTACCAAGCCCTTGGAGCCTGTTTAAGACCATAGAGAGTCTTTTTTAGTCTGCATACAATATTTGGATCATTCCCAAGAATGAAACCATCTGGTTGCTCAATGTACACTTCTTCTTCTAAGTCTCCATTCAGAAAGGCTGATTTCACGTCCATTTGAAATACTTTGAACTTCTGAAAGCTAGAGAGAGCAAGGAACATTCTAATGGCCTCAAGTCTAGCAACGGGAGAAAATTTTTCTTCAAAGTCTATTCCTTCTTGTTGATCAAACCCTTTACAAACAAGTTTGGCCTTGTTTCTAATCACTTCCCCATTTTCATTCAACTTGTTTTTGAAGATCCATTTTGTCCCTATGACATTCTTATCTTTTGGTCTAGGAACCAACTCCCAAGTGTTATTCTTTTCAATCTGCTCAAGTTCTTCATGCATTGCCTTGACCCAGCATTCATCTTTGCATGCCTCTTTTACATTTTGTGGTTCAGTGGAGGAGAGCAAAGCCAAATAGCTTGAGGCTTCTACAATTGTTCTTCTTGTTTGTATACCTGCCTCTTTCTGCCCCAAAATTTGAGATTCTGGATTATTATTCTAAACGTACCTGGATGGAGTCTTATCTTCTATCCTTATCTATTCTTCTGGTGCCTCTTGAGCTTCTTCTTCATCATAAGTCTGATTTGATGTTGAAGGATAGTCCTCATCATCTTTGAAATCTTCAGATCTTACCTGCCTAGGAGTGTTTTCTTCTTCATCAATTACTGCATCAATACTTTCAACAATTTTTCCAAGCCTTTTATTGTAACATTTGTAAGCTTTGCTATGAGGAGAGTAACCAAGGAGAATGCCTTCATCTTCTCTAGGTTCAAACTTGCCAAGATTCTCATCAGTATTTTTGATATAGCATTTGCTTCCAAAAATTTTGAAATATTTTACCGAAGGAGTCTCACCATACTAGAGCTCATGTGGAGTTTGAGTGTTGTTCACCCAGACATTCGTTTTGTTGAGAATAACAAATGCAGCAAATGCGGCTTCACCCCCGAAGGTTGTGAGAGTTCCAGACTCATCAAGCATAGCACGAGCCATTTGTTGAACCGTTCTGTTCATCCTTTCTTCTACTCCATTTTGCTGAGGAGTCCTAGCTGTAGAGAATTCCCTTCTTATTCCATGTTCTTCACAAAAATCAAAAAATTCATTCGAGGTAAATTATCCTCCTCGATCAGACCTGAGGCATTTGATTCTGTGATCTGATTCGTTCTCCACCAAGGCTTTGAATGATTTAAACTTTTCAAAGGCTTCGTCTTTATGCTTCATAAGTCCTATCCAACACATCCTGGAATAGTCATCAATGAATAATATAAAGTATTCTTCTCCTCGAGGTGACCTTTTCCTAGAAGGACCACATACATCAGTATGGACAAGTTTAAGCAGCCTGCTGGTTGATCCTTCCTTCTCAGGGAAGTTAGTTCTGGTTTGCTTACCAAACTGACACGATTTGCATATTGTATTGTCTGGAATTCTGATGTCTGGAAGACCACGAACTGCCTGGTATTTGCATGCTTTCCTTATCTGTGAGAAACTAAGATGCCCCAATCTTCTGTGCCATAGCCAGTGTTCATCATTCTTGCTTAGATAGCATTGATGTTGTCCTTCTTTGAATATGTATAAATTATTTGGAGTTCTTACGCCTTTGATCACTGTTTTTCCTGTATCAAGATCACGAACACTACATCCATTTGATTGAAATATTACCTCAGTTCCTTGATCACACATCTGACTGACACTTAATAGATTATGCTTTAAGCCATCAACATACATGACATTTCCAGCTTTGACCCTTTCTTTCAACTGAACAGAACCTTTACCTTTTATGAGAGCAGGGGTGTCATTTCCAAAAGATACCTTCTTCTCCTTCTCTAAGGCACTATATGACTGAAGTTTTTCTTTATCACCTGTCATATGTTTTGAACATCCACTATCGATGTACCATTGATTTTCCTGCCTTTCCGCATATAAGGCTATAGCACATCTTTCTGGTTGTGGTTCTTTTATTCTCCATGATTTGGCATTTGAGGCTTGCTCCTTCTGAGTTGTTTTCCGAAACCTGCTCCTGCATTCGTAATCTTCATGACCGAAATTGTTACAAATAGAACATTCTATTTCATTTTCAAGAGCAGAGAAGTTGTTGTAGGTCCTTTTCATGATCCCAGTCATACTCCTTTGTTTATGAGCTTCTCTAGTCATGATTGTCTTATAAGCAACACATTGAGCTGCTTTGTGACCAAAGTTATGACAAGAAAAACATTGGCCATTGAAAAAACTTTTGTGATTATCAAATCTACTAGCCAAATGATTGTAGTTCCTATTGACATCCATTCTTGAGGCAAATTGAGAAGGTTTTACTTGTGGCTGGTTGTAGCTTCTGTTTGTCCTTAAAGTAGATTGCCCCCGATTTACCTGGTAGTCTTTGTTCATTCTTGAGGTAAATTGTCCCTGATTTACCTGGTGATTTCCATTGGGTCCTTGTTCACTTCTCCTTGTAGCATCAAGATAACTCTTGGAGGTAGATGGTTTCTGTGCTTGAGTTGTCTCTTCATTATATCCCAGACTTGTCTTGATTAGTGGAGAGCGCTGCAGTTTGATAATCTCATCTAAAGTGTCAGATCCTTTAACAAATCTAAGATTAAGAGCTTTTGTTTTCTCAATCTCTTTTCTCAGTCCCACAATTTCACATTCTAACTTTTCATGATGTTTTTCCTTTTCAGCAAGTTGGAATTGTAGAGTATCTATGATCACATTCTTCTCTTCTAAACAAATTTTGAGTCTAGAAATCTCTTCATAAAGACCTTCTTCATTTATAGCATCCACAAAATCATAATCTTCAAAAGCCATTAAAAGTTTATAATTATAGCCTTCTTCATCACTACTTGAAAGTCCATCACTATCTTCATGAGTGTAATAACTTTTCTTATTTACATTCTCTTTCTTGTTCCATCTAACAAGTTCCTTACCTTTGTCAAGCTTATCTTTATGAGGACACTTGGCAGCATAGTGACTGACTCTTCCACAAGCAAAGCATTTGAAAGGTAACTTACCTCTGAATATGCCAGCACCCCGTTGAAGGTTCTTGACAAAATTTGATTCTTCCTCTTCTTCTAACATATGTCCTGACTCATAGTAATCTCCTTTGCCTGATGCCTTGAATGCGACTTCTCTCCTGTCTGATGGTCCTTCTTTCCTCATTTCGTAAGCAGTTAGAATTCCGTGTGCTGTGACATGGTAAGGTTCCGCAGATTCTCCTTTTCTTCTATTGTAGAAACTTTTGATTCAAACTTAGGGGACAAAGATCTTAGAACTTTTTCAACCACAACAGCCTCTTTTATTTCTTCACCTAAATTTTTCATACAATTAACAATCTCATCCACACGAAGGAAATAGTTAGCCACACTTTCATCATTGTGCATTCTGAGATTTTCATACTAAATTCTGAGGGTTTGAAGTTTTGCTCGTTTTACCTCTTCATCTCCTTCATAGCTCAGAATAATCTTGTCCCATATTTCTTTTGTGAATTTATACTGCATAACCTTGACGAATTCTAATTGAGATAGACATCCTAATAGAGTATTAACAGCCTTTGCATTTGTTTCATATTGCTTCTTACCAGCCGAATCTGTAGGAGTTGTGGATGGAAAAGTGTACCCTGTATCTATGATATCCCAGACTTCTGTACCAAGAGATTGAAGATAGGTTGTGACTCTTACCTTCCAATAGACGAAGTTGGTCCCATCAAAAATTGGTGGCCTGATAGATGCTTCTCTCTCGTAGTTGCTCATGATGATGGATCTTCCTTCAAGCGATCAAGCTTCTTCAGAAGGACCTGCTCTGATACCAATTGTTGGAAATAATACTGAGAGGGGGGGGGGGGGGGGGGAGGGTGAATCAGTATTATCAAGTTAAATATTCCCTTTCTCAAATCTAGATCATATACGGTACTTCAGTTAATGAAAAACGCGTATATACGCAACTACGTAGAAGGAAACCCGCGTATACCATGCAAACTTATAATTTACTTTATCTTACAGATGTTGATTATTAATCTATGTATCAGAATCAAATAAACAGTAACCAGAAATAGTAAAACAGAGCAGAAGACAATCACACACAAGAACACAAGATATAAGGTGGAAACCCAATGTGGGTGAAAACCACCTGCTGCAATTCGTCTCTATCTTCCTTTTAATTAGAAACTTCTTTTTACAATGATTCTGTACTGGTGCAGTCCTTTACCAGTACGCAGGCTGCAACCTGCTGAGAGCTACAACCCTCTCTCGTTCTCCAGCTTCTCCTGGAAGGGAGCTACAACCCCCTTAGCTCTTGCACTAGCCAAGATACTAGTACATAGGTGTTGACCTACAGAAGGCTACAACCTTATCTTTCTTCCAGGGACCACGTTTCATAAATTTTCAGACTGGATCCATAAAAAATAAATCATCAAGAATTTCTGCATCAACAATCTCCTTTTCACCAATTAGAACTAAATCAAGTAGACACTTCTCTGACAGCTGTACCCAAAACAAAATAATAGTAACCACACACCAAATTCTGAACCCAGAACACTGCAACAATAACCAGAAGCAGGTAGAACCCAACTCAAGAGATGTACACTACTTCAATAACCTGAAACCTGTGTGCATACGCCTCTGTGTTTGGAACAACCTGTGTATACGCTGTTTTTATTCACTGAACCAGTGTGTATATGCGCCTTCGCTTCACTGAACCTGCATACAGATCTAGAAAGGATAATTCACTCTTTCAAATATTCAGACACTAATTAACCCAGATTATCAGATTTATAGATCAAGCATGTGCCACATATAACAGATCAAAATCATACAAAGATACTATTATTCAAGCCTTAAGATTATGACCCATCAATAGAACTTATCCTTCTCTTTGTGTTAAGGTTCCTCCTTCATTCAAATCCAGATCTACACCATAACCCCAATCACCATTATTCCAGATCTAGAACTTTATCATATATTCAATTAATTCAGATGATCCTTTGCCAAATGATCTCCTTCATCTTTTATAGCCTTAGGCCTTTCACAATACCACGGTCCAAAACCATAATAAAACAATACCATGGACCCAATACTTGGGATCAACACTTCTGACGAGATACCATGGTCCAAAACCATAGGTTCAAATACCAAGGACTAAATACCATGGACCAAAAGTAAGTTCTCTAACATATACGTGCTTTTCCTTGCATGAAAGTGCATGTATACACATATGCACCTTTGTAACGTCTAACCCGCATGTATACGCGCCTTCGTCTAGGTGAACCTTCGTGTATATCTTTTTCCTTCATTCTGAGAGCCTATACTGAGATCTGTCACCAAAGTGAGTTGCCATCAAGGACAACACCTGTGCCATAGCTCTAAATCAGTGCCACAATGCCAACAAAAATAGTGGCATTGTTGCAGAAGTATTTTTAGTGCTTGAACCTTCTACAATATTTTGGGAGGTGCATCATATCCTACACTACCTACGCCATTTTTAAACCAATAATTAATAAGCAAGGCCTATATAATCCTCTTCCTACTCCTAATCAGCCTTGGGAATCTATCTGCATGGATTACATGTAGGGCCTTCCTTCTAGTAAGTATGGAAATGACTACGTGTTTGTGGTCATCGACAGATTCTCTAAGATGGCCATTCCAGTGGACTGCAAGAAGAGTATCACAATAGAAGCCACTACTAAGATCTTCTTTGAACAAGTGTAGGTACATTTTGGGATTCCATAGTCCATTATCTCAGATCGGGATGTAGGTTCCTGAGTACATTTTTGTTAAGCCTCTAGTCGATGTTGGATACCAAGCTCACTAAGTCCATGACCTTCCACCCCCAAACTGATGGTAAAACTAAGGTTTTCAACAAGATGATCATGCACATTTTGTGCATGTACAACTCGATGCATCCACACACATGGGTTGAAATCATACCCTATGTCCAACACATCTACAAGAGTGCTTTCCATAGCTCAACTGGCCACAACGCCTTTCAGGTGGGATTGGGATTCCATTCATTATGCCCAATTGATGTGTCCATACCGTTTGAAGCTACTCAAGAAGATTCAACTCATGTCTAGTCTTAAGCTGATCAGGCAAATACCTCCATTGAGCACATTCAACACATTCACCAATAGGTCCATGACATATTGGATATATCCAATACTAAGTACAAGCAGTGTTATGATCAACATAGAGTGGCACGCAAGTTCCAGGTGGGTGACAAAGTTTGGTTACATTTGCAGAACGAGCACCTTGTTGAGCCCCACCGCAAGATTTTCCTTCTCTGATATGGGTCGTACACCATCACCAATGTTGTAGGGGTCAATGATTTTGAGCTCAACATTTCACCATTCCTTTGTCTGCACCTAGTATTCAATGTGGACCCACTGCAACCATACTTTCCACCATTACTGGACACATCATACATTGCAGAACATCTCACACCAATAGAGCTAAACCTTAACTGCACGGAATAAACCACAATTGATCGAATCATGGAAACATAGATCAAGAAAACTCACCAATAGAAGATCCAATTGCATCAGGTTGTTAAAGCTGGCCAACTCCTGCACCAAAGCAAGTGGCTCACCACAAACCAAGTTCACCAAAAAATTCCCCATCCCATGGAGGCACTCAACGCAATGGGGGCCATTGCTTCCTAAGGGGGGAGGACTAATTCAAGTGGATATTGGTGGTCACCGGCCTATTCCTCTTGGACCCCCATCATTGTTTCTTTTCATTTTCCTTAATTGTAACACAAATTACTATTTTTGGCAGTATTTCAGGTCCTAAACTTCTGGAGTCGTTTTAAGGGACTAAAAGATGTTTTTAGGGAAAATGGAGAGACAAAAAAAGTGCCAACCAAGTTCATTGGATTAATTTTGGCCTCATCTTTGAGATATTCGAAACGAGGTATTATTATAGCCAAACGGAGATCATATGCCAAAGTTACAACCCAAGGAATTTGACGTTCTAAGTTACCCCAACAGAGCCCATAAACTTTTGGTGCCTCGTCTCCTAGGGTTAGGTTTTTGGATGTTTATAGTTTCCCATTGCTTCTCAATGATAAAAATTCCATCGATCCTAATTGTAACACTGTTCAGAGGCATGTAGCCACCACATCCCCTCTTAGAGATAATCTACCATCATCCGAGCTAGTTTATTTCTATTCTCTATGTAAGTATATTTCAGTTCTTTGATATTAATGAAATGAAGTTTTATTTCTACTGCATCTCTGTGTTTATGTTTATATTTGTATTTTGTTGCATTCCTTCATAAGTCCGGATCAGTGGTATCAGAGCGGTTTGCCCTTTCTATATTTTTCTTTTCATGTCCCCAACGAGGTCAGGGTATAAGGAGTTAGGGCTTGAACTAGTTGACCCTTTGCAAGACCAACCTTGCAAACCCCTATGACCTCCCATGGTGGAAGAAACGAAAGATGAGGAAGTAGGAGATCCTTTCAAAATATTGCTCGCGGAAGCCCTCGAGCGATAAAGGAATGCGGTGATGGATAATTTTCCCAAATCTTTCACCAGGTACCCACAAGCAACACATCTTCATCTAGCGGCCACTCTAGAGGTACTACTCCTTTTAAGGTACAAGTTAAATTTAACATTTCCATATTTGAAGGCCAGATAGATGCAGATGCCATAGATAGATGGTTAAATCTATTGGAAGGATATTTTTCAATTCATGACTTTTCTAATTGGGAAAAGCTTACTTTTGGACTCCTCAAATTCGCCCCCCATGTTAAGGATTGGTGGTAAACCTATTGTGAACAAAAGGATGAGAGGGAATCCTCATTTTTTTTAGCTGCACCCACTTGGAATTATTTCTGAGATGCCATCAAGGAACAATATTTCCCTATCGGGAGCTATGAAGATAAATACACAAAGTGGACTACACTGCGACATGGAAGGGACTAAGATATGTTAGAGTTCACAAAGATTTTTCATATTCTTCGCACGAATTTGGGTATCAAGGATTCTAAGCAACATTTGGTACTCAAGTATCTTTGTTGTCTACAAAAGTAAATCTAGGATGTGATGGATTTCTTGGACATCTTCTCACTTAGAACCGCCTATCGATACATTGTCAAGGTCGAGCAGAAATTTAAACAGAAGAAGAAAAACTTTGGATCTACGAATTCGAAGCAAGGGAAATGCACCCCCAAACTGCAGAACAGAGGAAAAGGGCAAGGCATTATGACCCAGGACAACCCGTCTAAGCTGCAAGAAAAGAACAACACCATGAAGACAAAGAAGGACACAAGAAAATGGTGTGAGTTCCATAAGAGCCCCACTCACAACACAAGTGAGTGTTAGCCAAGAAATCACTGGTGGGCAAGCCGAAGGCTTCCAAATCAGATGCATGTTCTGACTTTGAGTCAAGAACCGATAAGGGGAATGACAAAGGGAAGGAAATTATTAATGTGGAACTTAGTGCCACCGTTACCACCACCAAGATCCATAAGATTAAGCCCGAAGATCTAGAGGATGGGGAGCGAATCTTCCACTCACACATGTAGATGAAGGGATCTCCGCTGAAGTGTATTGTTGATAGTGAAAGCCAAAAGAACTCCATTTCAGCAGAGGTCATGAATTGTTTAGGCCTATCCACCACACCACAACCACAATCGTACACCATTGGTTGGCTTCACAAAGGGCGAGTTCTCCATGTCAGCCAATAGTTTTGTCTTCCCTACAACATCAAGACCTTCACATATGAGGTACTATGTGATGTTGCTCCTCTTGAAGTTTGTTATGTATTATTAGGCCAACCATACTCATGGAAACATTGTATTGTGTGTGAGCCTAGGTCTCGCAATCTCATTATTTATTTGGGTAATAATTTATACTAGATACCAGCACTACCTACTGCCATCTATTTGAAATTTGTGAAGAAATGTAGTAAGATCATTTCCTAGATCGGGAAATTTGTCTTCCTTATGATTCTCTATCAGAGCAAGAACAAGATTGTGGCCACATCCATAGCCTCCAGACAAGGATCCTACACACTGCAGCAGTAGATGGACAAGGTCGTGGAAGAGTATAGGGACATTTTCACCTCATCCACAAGGGTACCCCTACACTGTCACGTCAAGCACTCCATCGATCTGACCCCGGGCGTGTTTCTACCAAACAGACTGATCTACCAATGCTCTATTCTAGAGAACGATGAAATTAAGAGGTAGAGTCGGGAGTTATTGAAGAAAGGGCACATCAATCGAAGTTCATCACCCTGTGGGAGGCCCATCATGATGGTACAGAAGAAAGATGACACCTCCGGACTATGTATTGACTATCGGGCGTTGAATAAGATCACTGTCTAGAATAGGTATCCAATCCCACAGATCGATGACCTTCTAGACCAGCTCAAGGGGGAAAAATATTTCAGCAAGATCGTCTTGAAGTTTGTTTATCACCAGGTACCAATTGAACCCTACAATGTGTGGAAGATTGCCTTCAAATCCAAGGAGGGATTTTTTGAATGGTTGGTCATGCCTTTTGGGTTGACGAATGCCCCCGCAACCTTTATGCATCTGATGGAAAAAATCTTGTGGCCCTTTACCAACTCGTTCTTGGTAGACTACTTGGACGACATCCTAATATTTAGTCAGAGTTGGGAAGATCACATACACCATATCTGCCAAGTCCTCCAAACCTTGCGACAACATAAATTGTGTGCTAATTTGGAGAAATGCACTTTTGGTATGACCCGAATTCAATATCTAGGGCACATCATCAATGAGTGGGGTGTGCATGTGGACCCAACCAAGATAAGAGTTATTTGAGATTAGCTAGCCCTAACCACTCTAACAGAGCTCTATAGCTTTCTAGGTCTTACCAATTTCTATCGTAGGTTCATGTTGGGATTCTCTCATATCACTTGGCCTTTGAGTCAAGTCACCAAGGGTGGAGTGAAAGTGAAGTTCTTTTGGTATGAATCCCAACATAAGGCATTTATTGAGTTGAGGCATTTCCTCTGCTTTGCACCAATTCGTACATTATCAGACCTACAACAACAATTGTAAATTCAGATAAATTCCTCCGACTATGCTATTGGTGCAGTTCTTACCCAAAAGGGGCATCCAGTAGCATATCACAGTGAGACACTTTCATATATAGTCCGAAAGTATCCCACTTATGACATAGATATGAATTCTATTTTATAGGCCTAACGAAAATGGAAGCATTAAATTATAGGGAAGGAAACTATCATCCACACAAACCATTGACCCCTGCAGTTCATATAGACACAAGGGAAGTTGCAGAATGATCGCCATTCGAAATGGTCAAAATATCTGCAACATTTCCTTTTGAACATCACGTACAAGAAGGTAAACACCAATAATATTGCAGACTCTCTTAGCCGACCACTGGTTATGGAGCTAACTACTGTGCTCGACTCTTGTGGGCACGAGACTTCAAGGTGGTCGCATCTTTACAAGAGCAATCCAAAATTCGACAACACATACCGGATGCTCCTGGAAGGCAATCATGTTCTATATTTTCACCTTTAGGGCATACCCTTATGCCACCTAGGACACCTCTGTGTTCCTATAAGAGAACGTGCCAAGATGATTTGGCAGTTGCACTAAAATTGGGTTGTTGGATATTTCAACATAGAGAAAATAGTGGTAGCATTGTAGAAGTATTTTTATTGGTTGAACTAGCGACAAGATGTTAGGAATTAAATCAGATCTTGCACTTCCTGCTTCATTGCCAAACCAACAATCAAGAAGCAAGGCCTATATACTCATCTTCCTACTCCTAGTCGACCACGGGAATCCTTCTCCATGGATTACATGTTGCACCTTCCTTCTACTAAGCATGGAAATGACTGTGTGTTTGTGGTCATCAATAGTTTCTCTAAGATGACCATTATGATGGCTTGCAAGAAGAGTATCACAACAGAATCCACTGCCAATCTCTTCTTTGAACGAGTGTGGGCACATTTTGGGATCCCACAGTCCATTATCTTAGCTCGGGATAATAGGTTCATAAGTACATTTTGGTCAAGCCTTTGGTCGATGTTGGATACCAAGCTCTCTAAATCCACGATCTTCCACCCCCAAACTGATCGTCAAATAAAGGTCATCAACATGATGATCGTGCACATTTTGTGCATGTAAAACTTGAAGCATCCACACAAATGGGATGAAATCCTACCCTATTTCCAACAAAGCTGCAACAGAGCTCTCCATAGCTCAACTGGCCATAACCCCTTTCAGGTGGGGTTGGGATTGCAATCATGATGTCCCATTGATGTGGCCATACCATTTGCAACTACTCAAGCAGATTCGGCTCATGTCCTGTCTGAAGCTAATTGGGCTAACAACATCATTGAGCGGACTCAACACATCCACTAGCAGGTCCATGACATATTGGAAAAGGATGATGCTAAGTACAAGCAGTGTCATGATCAACATCGAGTGCCACACAAGTTCCAGCGGGCGACAAAGTTTGGTTACATTTGCAGAAGGAGCGCCTTGCTAGGCCCCACCACAAGCTTCGCCCATTCTGATATGGGTTGTACACCATCACCAACACTACAGGGGACAATGACTTCGAGCTTAGCATTCCATTGTTCATTGGTATGCACCCAGTATTCAGTGTGGACTGGCTATGAACATACTTTCCACCATTACTTGACACATCAGACATTGTAGAACAACTCACACCAACAAAGTTTAACCCATACTGCATGGAATAGGCTAGAACTGATCAGATCATGGACACACAGATTAAGAACACTCGCCAACAGAAGATCCAATTGTATCAAGTTGTCAAAGCTAGCCAACTCCTATACCAAGTCAAGTGGTTCACCATGGACTAAGTTCAATAGAAGCTTCCCCATCTCATGGAGGCACCCAATGCAATGGGGACCATTTCTTCGTAAGGGGGGAAGACTGATCTAGGTGGATATTGGTTTCCACCCGCCTCTTCCACTTGGATCCCCACCGTTGTTTCTTTTCATTTTCCCTAATTGTAGCACAACTTACTATTTTTGGTAGTTTTTTGGGTCCTAAAATTCCGAAGCCATTTTGACAGACTAAAATACGTTTTTAGGGAAAATAGAGAGACCAAAAAACTACCAAATTAGTTGACTAGTTTTTTTCCAGCCTCCTCTTCGACATCTTCGAAACGAGGTATTGTGATAGCTAAATGGGGATCGTATGCCAAAGTTACAACCCCAGGAAGTTGACGTTCCAACTTACCCCAACGGGCCCACAAGATTTTCGCGCTTCATCTCCTAGGGTTATGTTTTTGGATGTTTAGAGTTTATCATTGTTTCTCAATGATAAAAAGGCCACTGAGCCTCATTTTAACACAGTTCAGAGGCATGTAGCCGCCACCTCTCTTCTCAGAGATAAGCTACCACCACCCAAGCTAGTTTATTTCTATTTTGTATGTAAGCATATTTCAGTTCTTTGATATTAATGAAATGACATTTTATTTCTACTGCATCTATGTGTTTATGTTTATATATGTATTTTATTGTGTTCTTGCATAAGTCTAGCTCATCAACATTAAAAAGTTGTCCAAGGTATGGCTTTGATTTTGATATTATATACTGATGGTATATCCTTGATAGGAAATGGGCCTTTGATGATCAAAGTAAGAGGGAGATGGCCTCCGAAGTTCGAAATGAAGAATCATGGCATGGTGAATTACCTTCTAAAGTTGGAAAAATAAAATCTGTATTGTAAAGTTATTTAAGAAAGTGGAAATGTGAATCCTTGGACGCTTCAATTGAATTTCAAAAAGTTATGAAGATATAGTATTGAACCTGACTTGGAAACCAATAGTTGATTGAAGCATTGATGTTTTTTGTGAACAACTATTTGTGTGTGTCTGTATATATATATATATATAGATATATATATTGCATAAAACTTGATTGAGCCACTTCATACACATTGAGTTGCCAGTGAGTATCCTTCAAGATATTAGCATGGGATGATCAATTTTTGGTCTGCTATATTCTTCCTATGATATGTGATTGCATGGATATTCTGATGTTGTTTGGGATTTTTATTGTTGAGATGAGCACATTTGGGTGCTTCCTTAGTATATGATCTACCATGATATTCTTAATAAGTATGTATCTTTAAGCACAATCAAGGTTGAATGTGATGTTGTTGGCATAGCTAGCTATGAGGCAGGTTGAAGAAGCTCTTTGGAAAGTTGTTTGAGCGGGTTCTAGATATGATAGGGATACATTGTGATAATATTGAGTGTGATCTGATTGGTAGAGAATTACGTATATAGCTGGGACTAAGATCTCTTCATATATTGAGACAACACTGATGTACGAGATAATCTTAGGCTTGTGGTTGCCACCTACGTGAGAAGGAATATCAATAAAGTATCATTTTTTGTGATATATATATATATATATATATATATATATATATATATATATATATATATATATATATATAGATATATATTTGATTTGATGTCCTGCATACTTCTATTATTATGACATGATGATTAAGTAGGTACCAGATATGAGCACGAAGATATGTTTCTAATCTATAGAGAGAAAGAATAATCGAGAACATTGATCCATCACCTCCCCCCTGTCTGAGCTCACAGGGTGAGGAATTGAGATGAAGGGCTCCTGGGGTTGAGGGATCTCTGAACAATAGGGTTGTAGATGTTTCTCCCGTATTTGTCACCCACAGGGTGTGTGTGATCCTTGTCTGTTTTGATAAGTCGGGTATCTTCCCCTAACTTGGTCTATGTAGAGTATACCCTAATTGGCATCATACCCACATGTTGGGCTTGTTGGGATTATCCCTCCCCATTTGACGAACAGGTTGAGGAGGCTTGGGGGAGTGTGATCCTTACCTTTGGTATGTCGAGTATCTTACCTAAGCTCATATTATGATGTAGGTATTCTACCGCGTGACTTTTGAGGGTTGTTGTTAGGAAGATCAATGTTCCACAAGATGGTTGTGATCTTTACATTGTATCGCAAGTGGTATCTCACCAATTTAGTGCATCATTGGATGGTTTTGATCCTTGTTTGGTAAGTGGTATCTCATGCATTGCTTGAAATCAGGTGAGAGTGTCTCATAGGACCTTCCTCATTGTCATTTGGGGTTGAGATTGTGCTCCCCGATGTCGTTTCAAGTTGAGATATGATTCTTGATGTTTTTCTTTATTAAGCTAGGCTCTTCGATGTTGATTTAGGTCGTCTATTTGGATCCTTGTTCATGTTTCCGGGTGGTACAATTGGGCTCCATCCTAGCAGTGATTTTAAGTGATAATAGTGGCTTTCGAATGAATAAAGGGTGGTAGCTTAGGCTCCCCTCCACTATCAAATTATTCTACTTTTAGATTCGAGAATGTTCAAAACATGAGGAGGGACAATCAAGAGACAAGTAGAGACGAGCAGAGATGAGTAGTGATGACGTTTGATGAAGAGGTACTTGAGGTTGGATATGATTTGATGACAGGATTCTTACGATGATTACATGATGCAATAGGAATTTCTCCATAGCTGATAGGAAATGTTAACTTGGCAGCTCAGTGACAAATTCCCACCATGGGATGAAATTCCTCTTTTTGAGAAGACCAATTTTGACTATTGAAGCGCTTAATTTGGACAAGGGAAAGTGTATTTTTGAATTAAAGCCCACACGTGCATATTTGACCAAGTTAACCCTAAAGAAAGTTGGACACCTTTTAAAGGTTATAAATACAAGTGACCTCAACCTCATTTTGACATCATCATGGAGCACTCTTGGATTCTATTCTTTAGTTTGGCTCGCACAAGTATTTGGAAAGTTCGCAGAGATTGGTTGGCACAGGTCCAAAATTGTAGGGTTTGAAGCTCGCATCTATGTTTTTAGGGTTTTGGGTCTCAACCACAAGCATGTTAAGGATAATTTTTTATTGCAATCACAAGCATTTTATGGAGAAATTTCAACTGCAATCGCAAGGATTTTATGGAGAAATTTCGACTGCAATCGCAGGCTTGTCATGGAGAAGTTTCGACCGAAGCCTTTTAGTTGCATGCATGACATATCTTCCCTACGATTAGGACCTAAAGGTTGAATTTTCAGTTCGTTAAACTGTTCAATCGTTGACCACAAAGTTCATTAGTTGACTACAGATAGTGGCAATTGATTACAGATACCTAATTCACGGTATTTGATTATTGGCATTGTTGGATTAATCTCATGGATATTGTGTAGTCAATTTTGCTGGATAGGTTTATGATGAAAGATATGAAACTCTCTCTTTTCATAATCATTCAATGAAAATCTAATAAGAAGAAGAATTTGAAAGGGTTTTCCCCATAGTGAGTTTTTCCCTGGTCTCTAACCAATCCTAGGTGTCTCTACGTGTGAATGTTTTTCTTCTATTGTTCCTTTATGTTCTGTTGACTTGATGATGATGTTGTTCTTTCTATACAATTGCATATGTTGCTAAGTAATGTTGTGAATATGAATAATGACATGATCTTATGGGGTGAATTTAATATTTCTTTTTAATAAAAGAAATCATGCCTAGAGCAACTCTCAGGCATACATAGTCCTACCCAGGATTAAACCACTTGACCTGTGGGGGCTACGCCTTCCCATCTAACCATTAAACGACATCCTTGAGACTTATGGGATGAATTTAATATCCAAACATTGAAATGCAATTATCAAAGCAAAGAACAATATAACCCTAAGAAAAATAAACAAATCTCGGACTACAGGAATCTCAATTGTAATTTACAATGGTCACAATACCTACAATTAGTATTGCTCAAAACATCCTACCCACAGGCTCTTGTGTGATTTATCAACAAAAAATCACTCCCAAGAATTCCATCCTAGTTCTTAGGGAAAATATAGCTCATTCAACCTATTTTTCATATTAAGAAGTTTAGGCCCCTTCCAAGAAGTCCAAAAATATACTTCTAAAAACCCCTCAGTCTCCTACTTGAATTTTCTTTACTTTCAATCATGCATTGACTCTCACATTTCTAAAGCAGTGTTTGTACTTGGCCCATGCTTTCATAAATTCACGAGATGACCTTACCTACCAACATATTTCTTTTATTTAATGATTGGAATTTGATAAGTCAAATGAATATTAGATGGTATAATGATAAATTAACTTAGGGATGCAAATATTCCCCTTGGACACCCTTTAACCCTTCTCTTGTGAAATCATAGCTCCCAAATGTTACCATTCCTTTAACATCGTCGCTAATGATATAATTGTACTAATAATTTGAATGTAAAATTAACATAGCTCAACACTCATCCATATTCATCAATAGAGGCTCTTTAGTCCCAACAAAACTTGCCCACCATCCTATTTAAGTGATCCAGATTTAAGCAGGAACGCAACAAATTACAGAGATAACCATATACACAAAGATGCAGCGGAAATAATACTTCATTTCATTAATGGAAAATACTGACATATGCTTACAAACAGAAATGGCAATAAACTAGCTAGGGCGATGGTAGCTTATCTCTGAGAAGAGATGTGATGGCTACATGCCTCTGAACTGTTCTGAACTGTATTACAATGAGGCTCGAAGGCCTATTTATTGTTGAGAAACAATGGAAAACCCTTCACATACCGAAACCTAACCCTAGAAGATGAAACGCCAAATTGTGGGCCCCGTTTGGGTAAATTGGTACATCAATTTCCCGGGGTCGTAACTTTGGCATACGATCTCTGTTTGACGCGTACGATAGCTCGTTAGAAAGATCTATCCGAGTACTACCACTTTGGGAGGCATACGATCTCTGTTTGACGCGTACGATAGCTCGTTAGAAAGATCTATCCGAGTACTACCACTTTGGGAGGCAACATAGGGCTCGGTCGCCCCAGAATTCCAAAAAAACGTCGTTTAGGGCCTCAAAACGGCTCCGGAAGTTCAGGACCCGAAAAACTGCTAAAAATAGTAAACTGTGCTACAATTAAGGAAACTGAAAATGCTGAGAAAGACAATGGTGGGGGTCCAGGTGGACCTGGCAGGTGGCCACCAATATCCACCTGGATCATTAAGATATGCTCAATCACATTAGAAATCATGGGGATTAAAATCGGGATGTTACATAACCAAATGAAATCAAATATTGAATTGATTACAATTGGAAAAAATACAAATCTCTCTCTCTCTCTCTCTCTCTCTCTCTCTCTCTCTCTACATAGACAACACATGTATATATATGGATTTATGCAAATACCAATTTATCAATTGACTATGAGGAGAAATGAATTGAGGAGGACCAAACTCTCCCTAATTGCAAGTGCATATAATCTTTTAGATCAATAAAATATTCATTTTTGATTAATTCCTAGGTCACTTCTAAGCTTATCTTTCCATTGGCTTTTTATATTGGTTGTTAAAAGACCACTATACAACAAGGCATACATTATGTGAAAAACAAGTAGGGTCTTGGAAGAAATAAACTTCTTTTAATGATCGACTCTATGGAAAAATAATTATCCAAAAAATCCATTGTTTTTATTAATAGAGTTTAATAAAAACCTACAATCCTTGAAAGATTTTATGTATGAAGGCTATAAAAATGAATGATTTTTTTGTTATAAACCCTTTCAATTTGCACCTAAACTATTAGAATGAAAATTTTAAACTTTACTTTACTTATTGCAATCAACATTTTTATAATGTAAATAAATAATTTTATAATATTAAAGCTCATAAAACTCAAAATTTTACTCAAACTATTTATACATATATCCACATCACCATATATAAAACCATTAAACTCTCCTATTTTACTATTTTCTTAAAAAAACAAAACAAACCAAAAAAAATCCCAATATTAACATCTTATTAGTTCTAAATACTTTCACTCACCTCCAACAAAATACATTTCTTTTATTTCTCGCACTCTACACTACCCAAGTAGATAAACATAAGCAAACGATTGTATCACTTGCAAAGCCATAACTCATAGGGTCAAAAAAAACCCTCGAATGGATTCAAAATTTATAGAAAAAAAAATCCAACCAATTGATGCTTTCCATTCCGAGTGAAATGTTATTAAAAATTTAATAGTGCGAGTGTAAGGTAATTTTGGATGTTAGAGGAGTGCCAAGAAAGGCAAGGATTGGTACAAGGAGGGTTCGGATTCCAAATGCCCCTCGAGGACGAGATGTCGAATGAAGGACCTCGCTTATGAGATTAAAACAGATTTTTACTAATTACCTAGATGTCACGACACAACGAGTTCTCTGTAAAGTATTTCTTTCAATTATGTGAGTTATTTTATTAAATTTATATTATGGTTTATTAAATTGGGTGATTTTTGAGATGATTGTATATTTAATTTTTGGTTTGAGAAATCGATATTTAAAGTTATTTAAGTTGTCAAAATTATTCACTAATCATATTAAGGTCATACTAACTCTTAACATGACTTGATTTTTGTTCACAAAATTTATCTAGTCAAAATCACTCAATGATCACACCAAAACTCTAAATTTTTGCCCACAAAATTTCCAACTATAACATTCACATCACATAATACCTTAACAATACACCCCATCACCATATATTCTACTCCTTAATTAAAATTATAATAATATAGTATTTTAATTATATTTATAAAATAAATTTAATATTTTAAAAAATTAGAAAACTAAACTATATAAATTAATTCCTTAACATTATTTTTTGAACACTTAAATATTTTTAAAATCGACAATATTTTTTTTTTTCAATAACCTCATTCGAATTTGTGCGTTGTACCAATTGTGTTCTTAGAATGACGTACCAATTCTTAAAAAACCCTTGGCTACAAAAAGACGCAAAGGATGTGTGGTAAAATTGTTAGGTTAATATACGAAGGTTTACCTTTTTTGGAAAAGGGCAAATGTGTTTTAATTTAAAAATAATTGATAAATATTTCATTTTTTCACAGTTTCAATTAATCTTTTCTTAATAATCTCCGACAATGCGGTTTTATATATATATATATGTATAAGTTGATAATTTTCATTCTACACTTATTAAAATAATTTGATTTAAATAAAAATATAAATTCCAATATAGTTCACCATAATAATTTGATTTAAATAAAAATATAAATTCCAATATAGTTCACCATAATAATTGCGGAGTAACGTGACGATCCAAAATAATTTTGGATCCCACTATCAAAAGATAATGTCGATCCTCTATTGTGCTCTCAATCTGTCCAAATACTACACTCTGACTCAATTCTGCAAAGCTCAAGAATATTTAAAGTTGAGTCAGACACCTGGGCCCTCGATGCCCACCACAATCGACAACTTAAACGCTGCAGCTGCTACCCCGATCCTTCTAGAACACTGACTTCCAACTTGCACTACATTTTCCAGGAACTTGCAGCTGCTTCCCCAATCCTTCTGGAACACTGACTTCGAACTTGCAGCTGCTTCCCCAACCCTTCTGGAACACTGACTTCGAAGTTGCACTACAATTTCCAGGAACTTGCACCACCAGTAATGTTGGGCCACTTATTTATTTCGCTCATTGAAGCCACTGTGTCCTCATCGAAAGACTTTCGGAACGCAGAAAAAGATCATTGAAGGTGCGATAGTTTAATTTTATCTGGTACGATTATACTAGAGGCAGGTCGGTATTCTCCAATCGTTTATCGAAATGAAGGTATATTTATATCAGTTAATCACACTCTTGCAGATTCGTGTTTGGGTTAATGATTTGAAATATTTTATATCAAATTCATGGTTAACCATAATTTGGATATGCAGAAAATAGTGTTGAAATCGGCTATGGAAGACGAGAGAAGCAAGAGAAGAGCCATGAAGGCCGTTGCAGAAACCGGAGGTACGAATCTGCATTACCTGCTTCCGCCACAATATTTTATTACCATTTACAATATATTTAGGTTTATGATTTACGCTTACTAATGTTGCCCATGTTCTGTTTCAGTGGTCTCCATTTCTGTGGACATGAAAGAGGGAAAGATAACTGTGGTTGGAGAAGCAGATCCTGTGTGGCTCGCAACAAAGCTGAGGAAAATAGGGTTCAGAGCAGAGTTAGTAAGCGTGGGTCCTGCCAAAGAAGAAAAAAAGAGCTGATAATTTGTTAACAGCTTCAAGCCCAATCCTATGTTTTACACAATTCTCAGAGCCGGAGTCTCGTAGGGACCTCTCATTTTATTATGAGAGTAGCGTTTTAAAGGTGCGTTTTGGATATTTTTTTTGGGTTGGCTTTAGATATTTCTAAGCGCCACCGAGTTTTCCATTAAAAAGCTGTATACATATAATTTCATTTTGTGAAAATGAAATCGAAATTTGGCATTTCAGTGCTCTCCTCTGAGATTGTTCCGTTCAAATTTCTTAGACTAATTCCTGACATATTAATATGTATGCTAAAGTTTAGGCACTGTTAAAATCCCACCACCTAATCAAATTTGCATTATACAGCTTCGCTGGATGTATAAAATCAGGCCACGCACAGTCAAAAGGGCCCACCAAATAAATTATATTGTATGCCTTGCAGCGAAGCGTAGCTTTTTTTATCCATTGACGTTATCTGCGACATTTAGGAAAACACATCTACAAAACAACCTTTCTTGTAATCATCGTACAAGACACGCGCCAAATCTAAAAACAGAGATCCCTTCCTCGTACGACAGACCCATCAAATCTCAAAACTAAAGACGCGTTCCTGACTCATGAATGCGTGGACCGTCAGGGACCCATTATTAGCTTCTGATAAGCTAGGACTTAAACCATGCATTAGCTTCGAAGATTTAAATTATATATATATATATTTAATATTTAAAAAAATGATTTCTCATACATTTAATTATATCACAATCAACAAATGGTTCCTATGTACCTCGCTTCGATGAGTAACTCCTCGATACAAATGTTTCCACGCTGATTGCACGGGTTTCGTTTCTATTCGGACCGACCATTTTAACTCCATTAATGTCGAGACATTCACCTAGTAAACTCTATTGTCGACACTCAGCTCGCATTCTTATGCGTGATGTGAATGTAGGCATTTAACTATATGTAACAACAAACACCCAAATTCCTCCCTCTCGGGCTCGCTATTCCAGATTCTAGCCTTACTGTTTTACTCTGATGGAGTAGAAGTTATATGGAAAAAATTTGTAAAATTCTTGAGTATATATCTTTCCAATGCTGACATATATATACTAGCATTTGCACCAAATGTTGCAAAAGAAACGCCGTAAGGCATAAATTGAGGAACAATAGCAAAATGTGAATGGTCATTGAAAGTAAGGATTTATAGAAAAGATTGAAAGCAAGGGTGGAAGATTGAGTTACATTTGCAGCTATATCCTTAAGTTACTTGTGAGTATTCTGAATATGGATCTTTTGTAAATAAAAATAGTCTCATGTATCCATTATCCATGTAGTTGCTATGGTTTATGTGAACGTGTTATGGTCTATTATTTTAAGGTTTATTGTTTTTAGTTTTAAAACAAGTTTGAGGGATACAAGATTGCAAAACATACGATATTTTTTTTTCATTTATGCTATTTTTCCATATTCTACCTATTTATAGCATTGCTTTTGCTTTTTGACATCTGGGGCAATTGAGGAATAATCATGAAATCTAGAAGGTTATTGAAAATAATAATTAATAAACAAGATTGCATGTAAAGGTGGAATATAAAGTTAAATGATTTACATTAGGTGAAATTTACAGAGAGTATAATGTTTGTAACAAAGATTGCTTCTTGATCATCAAAGATGCTTTTTTAAGTTTAAATAAAAAATTACAAGTACTAGATTGTAATGGAAGAGGTGAAAAGAAAATATAACATTGTGAATAACATCATGGTTGTCATTCCATATTTGAAATTTCTTCAAAACTTGTTGGAGACATCAGAGAATTGAAGAAGATGTAATGAACCTACAAATTGTATATTTCATTCAAATTATGTAGAAGTATTATTAATATTTCAAATATGTAAATTAATTTATGGAAAAGGAAAAAATAAACAAATTTGTATGAATTCTTGAGGAATTTTAATAGTAGAATAGTTTCTTCATCTTCACCCTCTTCCATGTCTCAACCCACATCTGATGTAGTGTACAATCCACTTTCAAATATGTAAATTAATTTAGGGAAAAAGAAATAATAAATGAATTTTTATGAATTCTCGAGGAAATTAAAATAGTAGAAGAGTTTATGCATCTTCACCCTTAGCCACCCCTTCCATGATGATGGCACTATGTCTCAACTCACATCTGATGTAGTGTACAATCCACTAACCATAATACTTTCAACTGATTTAGGATTTGAATTCACATTCTAAACCAAATAAAAATATTTCACGACTGAATCTACCAAGCAAGGAGGTGGAAGATCCAAACCATTTGGTATAGGAAAATACTTGGTGATGAAAAAGGATAAAAACATCTTGGTGCTTGGAAGTAACCATTGCATTGGGGAACCAAAATACGAGGAGAAAAGACAACTGAGAGAATCTGAAAGTAATGCACTTTTACGCATGTAAGGTCTTACGGTGTAGGTACCATGGTCTTTTTTCTACTTTGCGTTGTCACTAGATGCAATGTAAACATAGTAAACACAAACCATTTGGTTATTATCATTTCAATAGTTCATCTTATGACTTTGTTTCATTTTAGTGGGTAAATATGCATTCGAGCAAAATCCTGATAAGTTAGTAACCCTCAGTGGAGACGCCCGGTTTGATGGGTTTATATGCATTATGATTATTATCACAAACCCTTCACTGATGAAGGGAAAGAAATAGTTGAAGGAAACTAATGACAAACATACAACTTTATTTTTGCTTATATGCATGTATATATTTTTTAACAATGACTATATGATGTTACATATTTTTTGATAGGCCATGGACTTCACTGTGGTCGGTTATAACTTATATATATATAGATATGCACTTGGTGAGGATGGTCTGCGCCCTTAAAGCAAGTAACAATTTTTGGCTACTACAATATGTAATTTTCATCATCTTTTTTTCCTTTTTGGAAAAACATATATAAACCACCTGTAAATTTTCATTGTTTAAGTTGCATTTTCACCTGTATATAAAATGGATTCAACGTGTTCAAAATTTACTTTTTTTAAACTACTTTATTTGTATATAAGTTAATATAAGATTATGTTATTTCATATTTCCTATGGACATCTAAATTTTTACCACTTCTCCTTAGTATGAACACTATTATTGATATTTTATAATACTTTTAATTAAACAAACCAAACACACATATCTCAAATACCCAATTTCAACAGTCAGCGATTTGATTTTCACACAAAAATCAAAGTATACAAGATATATAAAAACTGGGAGTTTCAGTCGACTGAAAACCGAGTGCGGAAGATGCTTGCAGGATACTCAAACTTTTATCCTCTGCGATTAATCACTTCGATAATCACAAATACCCAGTTTCAAAATCCGGCTATTTGCTTTTCACACAAAAATCAAGATACTCAACCAAGAAAAAAAACAATTGTTGATGATGGTTTTTTTCTAAAGTTGTTTATTTAACTTATAGTGGTCCTTTTGTTAAGCCACTACACTATGAGAGAGATCGATATGCCATTAAAAGCATCCTAAATTTGCATATGGCTTCATTCACACCCTCTCAATAATTTTAAAGATTTTATGATTGGGGAGCAAAGCTGTGAACCCCTGAATAAACCCTTCAACAATGCACAGGAGACTAGCATCCAATTAAACTCACATGCTCTGCCCCACTCACTTATTGTACCCTGATTTCAACCTTGCTCTATCAATTAGACAACACACAGTACATAGAACTACACAAGCAACAAAAGTAATAAAATTAGACCATGGCTGCACCGAAGCTTGAAGATATCAGCCATCGTCCAAAACAACAACTAAATGCGCTGGATTACTGCATCAACTCCAATCCACCGTGGCGTAATATTTCTAAGAATCTTATCTCTTCTACTTTGTTTTCTCCTCTTTCAACCTAAAGAAATGTTTAGGTAAGTCGAGAGCATTTTTCTATGCTCTGTTTTTGGGATAGGCCTCTCAGTTTCTAGCAGTGTGAGAATCAATGCTTTTTTTATAGTCAGTATGCTTGCTTCCAATGGCTTAAAATAGACCTGGGAAAATAGCTATCTATTGAAGACCGTAAAGAGTTCATAAATATCATTAAAAACACATTTAAAAAACAACTAATTAAATAGTAATTGAATATAAATTATTGCTGGAGAAAATTACAAAACTGACTTTTACCATATCTAAACAAAAAATACTAATAATAGTGGTTGACATGGAGTTGAACTTCCTTTAACTATAAATAAAATAGGTTAACACATTATTACAAATATGGTTAAACTAGAAAACACATTATTACAAATATAGTAAAACGATAATAAATAACAATACCAATAGCAAATTGTCCAATGCAAAACATCTTCGAAGAGAGGATCCACTATCATGCTCTTTAACACAAATAAAATCAATACCGTTCATGAGATTCGAATTTCTGGAAAGTCTTGTCACCCCCCAATTTCAACAACACGGTTTCTTTCAATGACACGTATTTCTGCTCTAGATTCTCATCCTTTCAAACCCTCCAGTTTTGCTAAAAATTGCTTCTACCTTTCTTCCTCCCCCACCCTGCACTGTGGTATTTGGATTTCCATGGTTTGGAGGGCAAGAGCTATCTCAAGCAAGCAGTATATCACAGCCATTTCTCTATCATTTAAATAATGTAGAAACACATTTAATGTCCAAACATTGAACATAGGGAAATCTTGACATGATGGGTTGGGAGCTCCCACAAACTAAAACCAGTCGCAGAGTTTTAGAGGATGGAAAGCCCTTCAATCTCTTTCCTCTTTTTTCTTTTTTACACAGATTTCAATATGATGGTTTCTCCACTGAATTAACTGAAAGCGTGTAAAGAATTGGACCATGATGAAATTGACATAATACTACACAAATTTCAATCTGATGGTTTCTCCACTGACAAAGAAACATTTCTCCATGTTAAATTTCTAAATAGGAATCAAGTGCTACACTACGGTAGTGAAAAAATCTCCCAGTAAGTGTTTCATGCTGCACGACCATTTCTCACTTTAATACAAAATAAATTTAGTAGAAAGACTCTTGGCTGGGGTCTATTAAGAAACCCTAATCGTACATGGGTTGGAACCCCAACTCAGACCTAGAGAAAGACAATCAAAGCGTCAAGGACATGAACCTGACAGCCATAAGATAATGGGACCGCATACCCAAAATTCGGTGCCTAGAGTTTTAAGCGGTCAAACCTAACAATCCATAGAAGAAAAAACAAATATTAGCAGAATTCATGGTTGGGTAGGGCGGCATAAAGCCCTAAATAAATAACAAAAGTGAAAGGAACGAGTTGGGGAATTCAATTTGCTGGCTAATGGATTTTCCCAATCTCCAAAAGGAGAATTTGTGTTCTTGGAATCAACTTACTGTAAGGAAGTATAGTAACCCTCACCAGGAAGTAGGGTATTATCCTTGTGCAACCGTACACAAGTATGTAAAGAAAACCTTTTCGTTACTGTAGTTAGAAATAAAATAACCTATATCAACCAAATACCTAAATGAATAAGGGACATAGAAACAAACTACCTTTGCTATTAGTTGGTTTTACAAAACTAAATGACACATCTCTCATAGCTGCAAAGTAAAACCACCTCTGGAAGATGGGAGAAGCTACATGGCAGAAGGCAGAGGTAGTTATAACCCCACTAACGACAATCTGTAATTAAGAGAAACGAATCTCTGTGTAAATTCTATTATAACCCCACTAACGGAAATCTATAATTTTGTAGTGAGTAAACATCGACATATGACAAATTTTTACATAAATACAGCTCTTGTTAAACAGGATCACTCCGTTTAGTTGATATTTCTATGCTGTGTTCAATGGGATCTATGAGATCGTTGGGAATCTTTTCGGTGGGTTATGGAAGTAGAGGCACTCAGCCAGGTGCGTGGTTTCATAGACTGTTGCAAGTCAATTTCTGATGTTGTGGTACCAATAGCAAACTGTCCAATGTAAAACATCTTCGAGGAGAGGCTCCACTATCATGCTCTTTAATCCAAATAAAATCAATACCGTTCATGAGATTCCAATTTCTGGAAAGTCTTGTCACCTACCAATTTCAACAACACGGTTTCCTTCAATGACGCATATTTCTGCTCTAGATTCTACTCCTTTCAAACCCTCCAGTTCTGCTAAAAAATGCTTGTACTTTTCTTCCCCCCTCACCCTGCACTGTGGTATTTGGATTTCCATGGTTTGGAGGGAAAAAGTTGTCTCAAGCAACCAGTATATCACAACCATTTCTCTATCGTTTAAATAATGTAGAAACACATTTATTGTCCAAAAATTGAACAGAGGGAAATCTTGACATGATGGGTTGGGAGCTCCCACAAACTAAAACCAGTCACAGAGTTTTAGAGGATGGAAAGCCCTTCAATATCTTTCCTATTTTTTCTTTTTTACACAGATTTCAATATGATGGTTTCTCCACTGAATTAACTGAAAGCGTGTAAATAATTGGACCATGATGAACTTTATAGAATACTACACAGATTTCAATCTGATGGTTTCTCCACTGACAAAGAAACATTTCTCCATGTTAAATTTCCAAATAGGAATCAAGTGCTACACTATGGTAGTGAAAAAATCTCCCACTAAGTGTTTCAGGCTGCACGACCATTTCTCATTTTAATACAAAATAGATTTAGTAGAAAGACTCTTGGCTGGGGTTTATTAAAAAACCCTAATCGTACATGGGTTGGAACCCCAATTCAGACCTAGAGAAAGACAATCAAAGCGTCAAGGACAGGAACCTGGCAGCCATAAGATAATGGGACCACATACCCAAAATTTTGTGCCTAGAGTTTTAAGCGGTGAAACCTAACAATCCATAGAAGAAAAAACAAAGATTAGCACTATTCATGGCTGGGTAGGGCAGCATAAAGCCCTAAATAAATAAAAAAAGTTAAAGGAACGAGTTGGGAAATTCAATTTGCTGGCCAATGGATTTCCCCAATCTGCAAAAGGAGAATTCATGTTCTTGGAATCAACTTACTGTAAGGAAGTACAATAACCCTCACCAAGAAGTAGGGTATTATCCTTGTGCAACTGTACATAAGTCTCTAAGAAAACCTTTGCGTTACTTTAGTTCGAAATAAAATAAACTATATCAACCAAATACCTAAATGAATAAGGGACATAGAAACAAATTACCTTTGCTATTAGCTAGTTTTCTAGAACTAAATGACACATCTCTCATAGCTGCAACGTAAAACCACCTCTGGAAGATGGGAGACGCTGCATGGCAGAAGGAAGAGGTAGTTATAACCCCACTAACGACAATTTGTAATTGAGAGAAACGAATCTCTGTGTAAATTCTATTATAAACCCACTAACGGCAATCTGTAATTTTGTAGTGAGTAAACATCGACATATGACAAATTATTACATAAATACAGCTCTTGTTCAATAGGATCACTGGGTTTAGCTGATATTTCTATGGTGTGTTCAATGGAATCTCTGAGATCATTGGAAATCTTTTCGGTGGGTTATGGAAGTAGAGGCGCTCAGGCAGGTGTGTGGTTTCAGAGACTGTTGCGACTCAATTTCTGACATTGTGGTACCAATAGCAAACTGTCCAATGTAAAACATCTTCGAGGAGAGGCTCCACTATCATGCTCTTTAACGCAAATAAAATCAATACCGTTCATGAGATTCGAATTTCTGGAAAGTCTTGTCACCTCCCAATTTCAACAACACGGTTTCCTTCAATGACGCATATTTCTACTCTAGATTCTACTCCTTTCAAACCCTCCAGTTCTACTAAAAACTGCTTGTACTTTTCTTCCTCCCTCACCTTGCACAGTGGTATTTGGATTTCCATGGTTTGGAGGGGAAGAGCTGTCTCAAGAAACCAGTATATCATAGCCATTTCTCTATCATTTAAAAAAGGTAGAAACACATTTACTGTCCAAACATTGAACAGAGGGAAACTTGACATGATGGGTTGGGAGCTCCCATAAACTAAAACCAGTCACAGAGTTTTAGAGGATGGAAATCCCTTCAATCTCTTTCCTCTTTTTTCTTTTTTA
The DNA here is from genome assembly GCA_031772625.1 of Pinus tabuliformis. NCBI lineage: Eukaryota > Viridiplantae > Streptophyta > Pinopsida > Pinales > Pinaceae > Pinus > Pinus tabuliformis. Next base: position 571,395,068 of record CM062812.1, on the reverse strand, counting down.
CACAGATTTCAATCTGATGGTTTCTCCACTGACAAAGAAACATTTCTCCATTTTAATTTCCAAATAGGAATCAAGTGCTACACTATGGTAGTGAACAAATCTCCCACTAAGTGTTTCAGGCCGCACAACCATTTCTCACTTTAATACAAAATAAATTTAGTGGAAAGACTCTTGGCTGGGGTTTATTAAGAAACCCTAATCGTACATGGGTTGGAACCCCAATTCAGACCTAGAGAAAGACAATCGAAGCGTCAAGGATAGGAACCTGGTAGCCATAAGATAATGGGACCGCATACCCAAAATACTGTGCCTAGAGTTGTAAGTGGTCAAACCTAACAATCCATAGAAGAAAAAACAAAGATTAGCAGAACTCATGGCTTGGTAGGGCGGCATAAAGCCCTAAATAAATAACAAAAGTGAAAGGAACGAGTTGGGAAATTCAATTTGCTGGCCAATGGATTTTCCTAATCTGCAAAAGGAGAATTTGTGTTCCTAGAATCAACTATCTGTAAGGAAGTACAGTAACCCTCACCAGGAAGTAGGATATTATCCTTGTGCAACCGTACATAAGTCTATAAAGAAAACCTTTGCGTTACTGCAATTCGAAATAAAATAACCTATATCAACCAAATACCTAAATGAATAAGGGACATAGAAACAAGTTACCTTTGCTATTAGATGGTTTTACAAAACTAAATGACACATCTCTCATAGCTATAGAGTAAAACCACCTCTGGAAGATGGGAGAAGTTGCATGGTAGAAGGTAGAGGTAGTTATAACCCCACTAACGGCAATCTTTAATTAAGAGAAACAAATCTATGTGTAAATTCTATTATAACCCCACTAACGACAATCTGTAATTTTGTAGTGAGTAAACATCGACATATGACAATTTTTTACATAAATACAGCTCTTGTTCAACAGATCACTGGGTTTAGCTGATATTTCTATGCTATGTTCAATGGGATCTTTGAGATCATTGGGAATCTTTTCGGTGGGTTATGGAAGTAGAGGCACTCAGCCAGGTGCGTTGTTTCAGAGACTGTTGCGACTCAATTTCGGACGTTGGGGGCGCCACCTTAATAAATCGTGTATATTTTGTTTCCTCCCGAAGAGGCACATCCCCATATTCACTCCCAAAAAGCATGTTGGAGTGGTCCCTTAGGAAATTTGTATAATGCCCTCAAACCAGGGGCCTTCATAACTGGGCTCCCTGGTGCGCGCCTCTACTTCTGTAACCCACCTTGAATTTTGTCAATGCCACTGAAAGCAACCCTGTAAAACCACTTCCCATCCAACGAGGACTATGAGTGACAGAATATCAACAAAGATAAGCCGAAAAAGAGAAGAAATGGGTATCAATATCGAACTCCAATCTCTTTCCTCTTTTTTCTTTTTTACACAGATTTCAATCTGATGGTTTCTCCACTGACAAAGAAACATTTCTCCATTTTAATTTCCAAATAGGAATCAAGTGCTACACTATGGTAGTGAACAAATCTCCCACTAAGTGTTTCAGGCCGCACAACCATTTCTCACTTTAATACAAAATAAATTTAGTGGAAAGACTCTTGGTTGGGGTTTATTAAGAAACCCTAATTGTACATGGGTTGGAACCCCAATTCAGACCTAGAGAAAGACAATCGAAGCGTCAAGGATAGGAACCTGGTAGCCATAAGATAATGGGACCGCATACCCAAAATACTGTGCCTAGAGTTGTAAGTGGTCAAACCTAACAATCCATAGAAGAAAAAACAAAGATTAGCAGAACTCATGGCTTGGTAGGGCGGCATAAAGCCCTAAATAAATAACAAAAGTGAAAGGAACGAGTTGGGAAATTCAATTTGTTGGCCAATGGATTTTCCTAATCTGCAAAAGGAGAATTTGTGTTCCTAGAATCAACTATCTGTAAGGAAGTACAGTAACCCTCACCAGGAAGTAGGGTATTATCCTTATGCAACCGTACATAAGTCTGTAAAGAAAACCTTTGCGTTACTGCAGTTCGAAATAAAATAACCTATATCAACCAAATACCTAAATGAATAAGGGACATAGAAACAAGTTACCTTTGCTATTAGATGGTTTTACAAAACTAAATGACACATCTCTCATAGCTGTAGAGTAAAACCACCTCTGGAAGATGGGAGAAGTTGCATGGTAGAAGGTAGAGGTAGTTATAACCCCACTAACGACAATCTTTATTTAAGAGAAACAAATATATGTGTAAATTCTATTATAACCCCACTAACGGCAATCTGTAATTTTGTAGTGAGTAAACATCGACATATGACAATTTTTTACATAAATACAGCTCTTGTTCAACAGATCACTGGGTTTAGCTGATATTTCTATGCTATGTTCAATGGGATCTTTGAGATCATTGGGAATCTTTTCGGTGGGTTATGGAAGTAGAGGCACTCAGCCAGGTGCGTGGTTTCAGAGACTGTTGCGACTCAATTTCGGACGTTGGGGGCGCCACCTTAATAAATCGTGTATATTTTGTTTCCTCCCGAAGAGGCACATCCCCATATTCACTCCAAAAAAGCATGTTGGAGTGGTCCCTTAGGAAATTTGTATAATGCCCTCAAACCAGGGGCCTTCATAACTGGGCTCCCTGGTGCGCGCCTCTACTTCTGTAACCCACCTTGAATTTTGTCAATGCCACTGAAAGCAACCCTGTAAAACCACTTCCCAGCCAACGAGGACTATGAGTGACAGAATATCAACAAAGATAAGCCGAAAAAGAGAAGAAATGGGTATCAATATCGAACTCCAATTAGAACACCCAAGTTAATAAAAAAAGCCTAAAATCTCTTTAGGAAAGAATCCCACCCATGCTATTGAATGAGAGTTGGACTGCTGAATTGGAATTATTGTCTACAGCAAAATGGACGCAGATACAAACCTTAACCCTTATTCCTCTCCTATTATCTCTGACTAATGAGCGCGATATGGGAAAACCTCGTATAAAATATTGTTAGGAATTGTAACAGAATAACTAGCAATTGCCCCAAAAGGTGCAAAAAGCGGTCGTAGGCTTGTTAATTTGGAAAATTTGTATAAGAAACGTATTTATAGACATGTATGCTATATGTTTTGCATTTTCGAAAGTAGCAAGGTCAACTTTTGAAGATGAAAATTTGTTAATTTGGAAAATCTGTATAAGATAGGTATTTATATACATGTATGCCATATGTTTTGCATTTTCGAAAATAGCAAGGTCAACTTTTGAAGACTAAAAGTGATGCATTAAATCTGGCCTTTAATTGAATTTAACTATTATCCATGCCCCAATTGAAAACTATAAAAATTATATTTATATTTTGTTTTAACATTTATACATTTTAATTTAAAATAAAGCTATTGTTTAGTAGTGTTATAAATTATTTTATTTTATGTAAAATAATGTACCCGTTCATTCTCTCTTCTTTTTTTCACCTTTTAACTTTCATCATAACATTTAAAGTTTATATTATAATAAATATAAAATATAATTAACATAATTTATAATTATTGTTTAAATATAAATCCATAAACTCAGTGTAACACCACTATTCTGTAATATTGCATGTGATGTCTAATCTAATTATACCAATGTGCATGGGCACAAATTCAACAAGATTCATTTCCGGCATTGAAAAAATATAAAAAACTTTTTATTATAAGTTTTAATCTTCTTACCACATGGATATTTGGAACCCTCAAAATAATTAATTGGAAAACTACTATTTATTTTGGCCCATTAATTTTTTATTATTATAAGTTTTAATCTTCTTATTGCGTGGATATTTGGAACTCTCAAAATAATTAATAGGAAAACTACTATCTATTTGGGCCTGATAAATAAAACTTACTATTTATTTGGGCCTGCTGTAAAGCAAAACTTGACTATTTATTTAAATATGATATAAAATGCATTTATATCTTTTATTATTTAATAAAGATTATATAGTGGCATTGTAAGTGACTATTTATTTAAACATGATATAAAATGCATTTATATTTTTTTTTTTTATTTAATAAAGATTATATAGTGGAATTGTAAGTTAGGTAAAACTTGATTATTAATTTAAATATGATATAAAATGCATTTATATATATATTTTTAATACAAATTGCTATATAGTGGCATTGTAAGTTAAAACATGAGCTTACATATTTAACTTTCCATTAAAGTTTCACCCTAATGCCCATAATTTTAGTCATGGGCAAATTTTATGCTTAAGAATTTAGATTAGTACATAATAGTAACATAATAAATATGTGTCAAAAACTCCAGCCTCCCACATTTCAAAATAATATTACCAAGAAAGAATAAGAGGAATAATAAAAAACTCTAGCCTCCCCCACTTTAAAATAATATTACCAGGAAAGAAAGAATACAAAAGAATAATAAGTCTATGTAAAAAAAAGAATAATAAGTCTATGTAAAAAACTCGAGCCTCCCACATTTCAAAATAATATTACCAAGAAAGAATACATAGGAATAATACAAAGGAATTCCTTTTCATGGATAGGGGTTTAATGAATTAATAAGACTCTTCCAAAAAAAATTAGAACAAAACAAAACCCTCTACAAAAGTTTGGTTTAATGGAATCATAGAAGGAAATATAACATACATGGGATGGATTTTACGCCATGTGGCATAGGGGCGGTGAAAATATCTGCAATAGTGATTTCTTGGTACCTAGTTTGCCCTTTTGCAAACCCGTACTGCCCACTTATTTTATCTTCCAAATGACAAAATTCTTCAGAACCCGACTAACAAATCTCACATAACAATTGCAATCAACAGGGTGAGAATATTTCACAAGCATTCTCAATCCATATGAATGCCTTTTACCATGCATAACCACATAGAATGGAAATTATAAACTCACAGAACGGAGAAGAAATAATAATCGCCTTTAAATAGAATCCAAACTTAGAGTTGATAATACAATTCCATATGAAAATAAGAGTCTGTTGTTTACAGGAAAACTATCTGCAAAACACATATATTCATTCTAACATTTACGAGAACCCAAAAATATTAAAAAGATAAAACCTTTAACTACGGCCAGTACTTATCTATTAATTTGCAAAACATAATCCCTAGAAATAGACTCACATGGATATTATATTAATGCAAACAATCAAGGATGGGAGCTCGAGACGTTAGGGAGAAAGTCAAGGTCGCTGAGCTTCTCTGGCTTTTCTTCTCCAAGAAGACGAGATATGAAATCACTGGACTTTATCTTCACCTCAACTGCCCAAAAGCCGACCTGGCGCACCACCCAAAGCCTTCGATTATTCTAGCAGCAGAGCCTTCCATCGTCTCATCTCCTCCATGGACTTTAAGTGGCTAAAAATCGAGCCTTCCCCCTTTATATCAGACATCGTATCTTCCAATTTGACGCCATTGTGGGCTTTACTGAAGGAATCCTTTATACTCTCATGGGTGAACTGCAAATTTCGGGGATCGCAGATGTCGTGGGTTTGCAAGCCGTCCTAGTCCTCTTCCTTGGAGAATATTGTTGGATCATACTGAAATTAACATCTACACTGCTTGCTTTCCTTTCCAAAAGAGAAATTGCGGAAATGAAGGAATCGATCAAGAATATGTTCAGTTAGAATTTATATGGAAACCCTAAAGAAAAATAAAGCAACGAAGCCCGTTTTGATCGAGATTTGCGAGCAGGGTGTCGAGAGTATGCATGAAAGGATTGTCCATTTGGATTTGATAGTTTTTTATTATGCCATTGGTAGAATATGCACGAAAGGATTGTCGATTTGGAATTGGAAGTAAATATTATGCCATTACCAGTCATGCCATTGAGAGAGTCTCAGTGGTGCACCATAAAACTCATATTCAATGCCATAAACTCCACTAAACACTGAAACGGATTGTCCTGCAACTCCTGCCTAAAATACTCTGGTGTAAAACGAGTGGCACAGATGTCGAATGGAGATGAGAAAAAGCGATGTGAGCGGCGACTTCCAAGTACAGAGATCGACACCTGCAAACGCTGTGACTTCCAGGGATCGACACGGCAAACCCAACACTTAACAAAAATGTCACAGATGTCAAGATTATGGTTCACAGATGTCGAGCTTAAATCAAAAAGGTAGATGAAAACCCGGATTCAAAAGGAAGGCCTAACGGCTTAACTATTTTCAATCCGACGACAGACTCTCTTTCAATCGTCTAACACTAAAATCACTAAAATCAACGACTGATAAGAATACAGGTGGCTTGGGAGGGGAGTTCTTTCCAGAGGGAACGCGTTACGGCGTAAATATTATCTTAAAATCATCTTAATTTAAAATTTATCATGATAGATTCAAATTTCATATTTATTATAAAGTCCACATAACATTAAAAGGCTAAATTATCTTTTTTTTTTAAATGAGCTTTGTATTTTATTTAGTGTACTAAGAAAGGTTACAAAACATTAACAAGCTTTTATATATATATTTTTTAATATATCAACTTATTGCGTCGGTGGCTGGGTTTGTGTAAAATGCATTTATATCTTTTTTTTTTATTTAATAAAGATTATATAGTGGAATTGTAAGTTAGGTAAAACTTGATTATTAATTTAAATATGATATAAAATGCATTTATATATATATTTTTAATACAAATTGCTATATAGTGGCATTGTAAGTTAAAACATGAGCTTACATATTTAACTTTCCATTAAAGTTTCACCCTAATGCCCATAATTTTAGTCATGGGCAAATTTTATGCTTAAGAATTTAGATTAGTACATAATAGTAACATAATAAATATGTGTCAAAAACTCCAGCCTCCCACATTTCAAAATAATATTACCAAGAAAGAATAAGAGTAATAATAAAAAACTCTAGCCTCCCCCACTTTAAAATAATATTACCAGGAAAGAAAGAATACAAAAGAATAATAAGTCTATGTAAAAAAAAGAATAATAAGTCTATGTAAAAAACTCCAGCCTCCCACATTTCAAAATAATATTACCAAGAAAGAATACATAGGAATAATACAAAGGAATTCCTTTTCATGGATAGGGGTTTAATGAATTAATAAGACTCTTCCAAAAAAAATTAGAACAAAACAAAACCCTCTACAAAAGTTTAGTTTAATGGAATCATAGAAGGAAATATAACATACATGGGATGGATTTTACGCCATGTGGCATAGGGGCGGTGAAAATATCTGCAATAATGATTTCTTGGTACCTAGTTTGCCCTTTTGCAAACCCGTACTACCCACTTATTTTATCTTCCAAATGACAAAATTCTTCAGAACTCGACTAACAAATCTCACATAACAATTGCAATCAACAGGGTGAGAATATTTCACAAGCATTCTCAATCCATATGAATGCCTTTTACCATGCATAACCACATAGAATGGAAATTATAAACTCACAGAACGGAGAAGAAATAATAATCGCCTTTAAATAGAATCCAAACTTAGAGTTGATAATACAATTCCATATGAAAATAAGAGTCTGTTGTTTACAGGAAAACTATCTGCAAAACACATATATTCATTCTAACATTTACGAGAACCCAAAAATATTAAAAAGATAAAACCTTTAACTACGGCCAGTACTTATCTATTAATTTGCAAAACATAATCCCTAGAAATAGACTCACATGGATATTATATTAATGCAAACAATCAAGGATGGGAGCTCCAGACGTTAGGGAGAAAGTCAAGGTCGCTGAGCTTCTCTGGCTTTTCTTCTCCAAGAAGACGAGATATGAAATCACTGGACTTTATCTTCACCTCAACTGCCCAAAAGCTGACCTGGCGCACCACCCAAAGCCTTCGATTATTCTAGCAGCAGAGCCTTCCATCGTCTCATCTCCTCCATGGACTTTAAGTGGCTAAAAATCGAGCCTTCCCCCTTTATATCAGACACCGTATCTTCCAATTTGACGCCATTGTGGGCTTTACTGAAGGAATCCTTTATACTCTCATGGGTGAACTGCAAATTTCGGGGATCGCAGATGTCGTGGGTTTGCAGGCCGTCCTAGTCCTCTTCCTTGGAGAATATTGTTGGATCATACTGAAATTAACATCTACACTGCTTGCTTTCCTTTCCAAAAGAGAAATTGCGGAAATGAAGGAATCGATCAAGAATATGTTCAGTTAGAATTTATATGGAAACCCTAAAGAAAAATAAAGCAACGAAGCCCGTTTTGATCGAGATTTGCGAGCAGGGTGTCGAGAGTATGCATGAAAGGATTGTCCATTTGGAATTGATAGTTTTTTATTATGCCATTGGTAGAATATGCACGAAAGGATTGTCGATTTGGAATTGGCAGTAAATATTATGCCATTACCAGTCATGCCATTGAGAGAGTCTCAGTGGTGCACCATAAAACTCATATTCAATGCCATAAACTCCACTAAACACTGAAACGGATTGTCCTGCAACTCCTGCCTAAAATACTCCGGTGTAAAACGAGTGGCACAGATGTCGAATGGAGATGAGAAAAAGCGATGTGAGCGGCGACTTCCAAGTACAGAGATCGACACCTGCAAACGCTGTGACTTCCAGGGATCGACACGGCAAACCCAACACTTAACAAAAATGTCACAGATGTCAAGATTATGGTTCACAGATGTCGAGCTTAAATCAAAAAGGTAGATGAAAACCCAGATTCAAAAGGAAGGCCTAACGGCTTAGCTATTTTCAATCCGACGACAGACTCTCTTTCAATCGTCTAACACTAAAATCACTAAAATCAACGACTGATAAGAATACAGGTGGCTTGGGAGGGGAGTTCTTTCCAGAGGGAACGCGTTACGGCGTAAATATTATCTTAAAATCATCTTAATTTAAAATTTATCATGATAGATTCAAATTTCATATTTATTATAAAGTCCACATAACATTAAAAGGCTAAATTATCTTTTTTTTTTTTTTTAATGAGCTTTGTATTTTATTTAGTGTACTAAGAAAGGTTACAAAACATTTAACAAGCTTTTATATATATATTTTTTAATATATCAACTTATTGCGTCGGTGGCTGGGTTTGTGTAAAATGATGAAAAGAGAGTTTTTTTTTTAATATATCAACTTATTGCGTCGGTGGGTTTGTGTAAAATGATGAAAAGAGAGAGTGTTTTAACGTGCTGTAGCACTTTAATATTTATATTCTTATAATTTAGTTTTGTAACCTAGTTTTTACATTTATATTTTGTGTAACACAGTTTTAGTAATATGGTGCGTTACCGAGTTCGAGTTACTCTTAACCCAGTTTTAGAACTAATATGATGCTTTACCGAGTTCGAGTTACATTGGGGATGGCGTGCCGAGGCTGCTTTATTATAAAATTAAGAAAAAATAAAAATGAAAAGATATTTACAATGGAATAATATTGAACATTTGTTCAAGATAACGGAACTAATATGATGCTTTACCCAGTACGAGTTACATTCGGGATGGCGTGTCGAGGGTGCTTTATTATAAAATTCAGAAAAAATAAAAATGAAAAGATATTTACATTGGAATAATATTGAACATTTGTTCAAGATAACGGAAGAAGATGAAATCTACCAACAAGGTAATCTATTCCAACCTATCAGCTGAACAGCTTGAGATTGTTGTAGGCCTCTCTTCGAATTTTGTCGTGGACAGTAATATTCATGTCCTGCAGGAGACGCATTGCAATTCCTTGAAGATTGCTTCGTCGGCCATACTTCAATGGTAATAAAGAAGAGACCTTCCTTCGGCATACTTGGGTCGTTGTTGATGTATCATCCTTATATCAAACTGCCTCTCGTTCAAACGATCAGAAACGTAAACCTTATTCTCCTTCAAATCTACGCTCCGTGATGTTGATATATTTCCCACACAGAAATTTAGAGGCCTCTGAAAGTCCCTGCGATCCCACACAAACAATGAACCCTTTTCCTCTCTCATCATAATACCGTTCAAAAGGAACCCATGGCTATCCCCAATATCACTGCCCACAATTGCGTAGTCATCGACCATCAATTCATTCCAGGGTTTACCAACCTCAATATCCCAGAGACGAACAGTGTTATCAATTGTGCAGGTACAAGATAACCCCATATCTCATGCCATGTGAACCGAAGTTACAGCGTCTTCACGGAGGGAGAAAAGCTTCACAAGGTTTCTCGTTGAGCTGTCTAAGGCATTAGGGATATTAATGTAACGCACTGGATATATTGATAAATTATCCAAATTCAATACAGACCTGCCTGTATAGCAATTCCAATCCCAATCATAACCCAACCTCAAAGACTGCAACCTGTCCCACCCAAACTGACATTCAAATGATTCAACCCTTCCCCACAGACGTAGATCAATACAGCTATGTAACATGGACGGTCCCACCTGCCTCCCTCCTCCTTCACCATCGTTCATAACAAACAAGCTCCCTTTACATTTTTCCTCCCATCCCACATCATAAATAATATCGGAAGAAAATTTAATCTTACCTCTACGGTCTTGCATAGGCTCGTTTATGCTTCTGCTTTCACTTCCCCCAAATTCGTTAGCAGGGCAGACGTTTTCATGCCTAGGGAGTCTAATTAGATTTCTTGGCAGGAAATCGAATTGCTGGTGTGAAGTTGGTGACTCTAATTTGTTTGCCCCATATGTCGAAGAAGATGGCCCAACGGATTTGGCCACGGACAATGATGATGATTTCTCAATGAAGAACACTAATCTTTTCAGCAGGAAAGACGCAGAAGCAGCCGCCTCTACATAACTCCCCTGGGCATGCTTGCCCAACCCTGAGAAACCAAACGCTGTGTTCTTGGCAGGAAATCGAATTGCTGGTGTGAAGTTGGTGACTCTAATTTGTTTGCCCCATATGTCGAAGAAGATGGCCCAACGGATTTGGCCACGGACAATGATGATGATTTCTCAATGAAGAACACTAATCTTTTCAGCAGGAAAGACGCAGAAGCAGCCGCCTCTACATAACTCCCCTGGGCATGCTTGCCCAACCCTGAGAAACCAAACGCTGTGACTTCCAGGGATCGACACGGCAAACCCAACACTTAACAAAAATGTCACAGATGTCAAGATTATGGTTCACATATGTCGAGCTTAAATCAAAATGGTAGATGAAAACCCGGATTCAAAAGGAAGGCCTAACGGCTTAACTATTTTCAATCCGACGACAGACTCTCTTTCAATCGTCTAACACTAAAATCAATGGCTGATAAAGATACAGGTGGCTTGGGAGGGGAGTTCTTCCCAGAGGGAACGCCTTACGGCGTAATAAATTAAAATAAAAAGCTAAAATTTTAAAAATCTCAAAAATTTCTTAAAAATTGAGGCTATGATGCAAATAAAATTATATAGTGGAAGAAAATGTATAGTGCATAGTTTTACATCATAATAACATATTATGAGAATTTATGTATTCATTTATAAATTATACGATGCTCAATATAAACTGAATTTCATACAAATTCCATATTAGAGTGAACAATATAGATTCTACACTACCAACCAAATTAATTTATGTGTAGAATGTGGTCATGTTAAATGTATATAAAAAAATTCTTCAAATATACATTTATATCCTTAATCATTATTACTTATTTATCAGGTTATTTTGTAATAGTTAACAATAACATCTATTAAATTTAATTACTAATTATTTGTTAATATGATCAAACCACCTTTTTATTTTATAATTCAAAATATTATATTACAATTTAGTACTTTAAAAATTTGTAATTAAAAAATCCACAATGTTATAACCCACTAATATTTACCCCATAAACTATGACGAAATTAATTAAAACCCTTATTAAGAAATTTAATTTGATAAAATTCATTATATAAAAATTAAAATACCATCACTACTCCTTAATGGCTATCCTATCCTATTTAACTAGCACAACCACATTTAATAAATGTAGTTGATATATGTGGTAGCAGTCAATTTAATATATACTATATTATAAATTCAATATGCTAAATTAATATATTAATATATCAAATCTAAGATTAATATAAAAAAACTCCAAGATCATAAAATCAAGAAATCATAAACCCAAGGGATTATTAATATCATAAACCTAAGGGATTAAGAAACCAATGGGATTAATACTATAAACTCAAAATATCAATAAACCAATGAATTAATAAACCCAAGGAATAAATATTTAAAATCCAAGGGAATAATAATAAACCAAAGGAATTAGTATTAATATTACAAACCTAAAAAATCAATAAACACAACACATTAATATTAAAAACCCTTCACATTAATATAAAAAACCTAAGAGATTAATAATATTACAAACCCAAGCATAAGCATTCACGGGGTTTAATATTATTCCCTTGGGTTATAAGATCAATCCCTTTGGCTTATTAATTTAAGGGTTCATATTCCTAGGGTTTAATATTATTCTCTTGGGTTTATAATCCCAATGGGATTAATTTTATAGACGCAAGGGATTAATATAGAGAACTCAAGAGATTAATATTATAAACCCTTGGGATTAATATTATAAATGCAAGCGATTATTATATTATAAACCCAAAGAATTTCAATTATAAACCTAATGGATTTATATTAAACCTAGGATTAATATTATAAACCCTGCTATTAATATTATTCTCTAGGAATATGAACCCACACATTAATAAACCCAACAGATTGATATTATAAACCCAAGGCACTAATAAACCCAAGGGTTTGATACTAAAATTTCAGAGGAATAGTATTAAACCCAAGGGATTAATATTGTAAGACGAAGGTATATAAACCCTAAGATAAATATTGTAAATCCTAAAACAAACATGGTTGACCGTCATTGATTTTTATATTGAGACAATCTTTGTCGCAAAGTGACGTTGGACCATGGTTGACCATGACCCTACCATGGTTGATTTTCATATTGAGAAAATATTTGTCACTATGTGATGTTGGATAATGGTTGACCATGGTTGACCATGATTCTAAACCAAAGGGATTTATATTAAACCTTAGTATTAATGTTATAAACGATGGTTGATATTCATATTGAGACAATCTTTGTCACAATGTGGCGTTGGACCATGGTAGACCATAACTGACCATGGCCGACCATGTTTAACCAATCTTGACCATGATTGATTTCCATATTGAGAAAATCTTTGTCACGGGCCGAAGGGATTAATATTATAAATTCATGGATATAAACCCTAAGATAAATATTATAAACACAAAGATAAACATTAAACCCTAACATTAATATTATAAACCCAGGATTAATATTATAAAACTAAGGGATTAATAAACCCAAGACATTAATAACTAAAACCCAAGGAACTGTAAACTCAAAGGAATAACATTGAACCCTAACAATGATATTAAACCATATGCATATAAACCCTAAGATTAATAAACCCAAGGGATTATTATTATAAACTAAATGGATTAAACCCTTGGGATTAATATTATAAATGTAAGTGATTATTAATATTATAAACCCAAGGGAGTAATAAACCCAAAGAATTTATAATATAACCCAAAGGATTATAAACACAGGGGATTTATATTAAACCCTAAGATTAATATTATAAAACCTATCAATAATATTATACCCTTAGAATATTGTAACAACCCTGGTGAAAATTCCATGTAATAAATGTTAATAAAGGAAAAATAAGACCACAGTTAAGGGACACGTATTCCAAGTTGAATGTTGGGCAAAGATATCTTAGTGGGCATCATTGGATGTGTGTTTTGGCTAAGGAAAATTGGCAAAGGCTAAGGCAAAGGCATTAAAAGGATAAATGCATTTTTGACACATTTATTTATAAAAATAAAGGAAATTAGGAGAAAAAGGAGGTGAAAGGTCATAGGCTGCATGTGAGGAGGAAAATGAAGGAAAATATTGGAAAATGAAGAAAACAGAGGCCTCATTAATAAAAAGGCTTATGAGGATCAATTGGTAACCTTCTTCCAGTTCAAGTTTGGAGCTCTCTCATTATTCTCTCTCACTCTTGATCACTTAGAGTTTTCTTGGAGCACTCTAGCTTTGGATCAAGGAAGGAAAAGCAAGCAAAGGAAAGGAAGGAAAGAAATGATCAAGGAAAGGAAAGCGGGATCAAGTAGCTCTAGCAGGACTACTTTCAGGTAACCTTTTGCATGTGTGATTTCCTAGCTGGTTTGGACATGCATGGCTTTGCATGTTGGTGTATGGGTCTCTTGATGTCAATGGCATGGTTTTTCGGGTTATCACAATGATTTTCAGCCTACTCTTTCCCTTTTACGGATGCCATGGTATGTTGGGATGTTTATCTTGGTTTTGAGCTTTGGTTTGCCAGATGGATTTCAGAATCTAGGCAAAGGTGGTCTCAAGTTTCATTCCCAAAGGCCTAAGAATGCCTTGACCAATTTTGGCAGGATACACGGTAAAGCCTAAGGGAGAAGTCTCGGTTTAGGGCCTAGTGATCCGAGTTTGGATTGCGGTAAATCCTGAGAGACTGGTCTCAGTTTAGGGCCTAGTGATATGGGGTTGGATTGTGGTGAAGCTTGAGAGACAAGGAGACATAAAATTACTCAAGGATAGTGATAGATTCTTAATGGCATTCCAAGTTCAGTTCAGTTGTGATCGGAGCACTGGTTTTGGTGTGATCACGGTTTGGTGAGGATGGAGGTGGTTTAACCTCTGGATTCCCTTGGTTGTTCTATGAGATCCCACATTCATGCTTGGAATATGGCACATGGGTGATTGGCTGAAAGAGAGATTTTTTTTAGCAATGTCTATGGTTGGGTGGTACGTGGAAGTCTCAAACCTAGTCAGATTTGCCTATGATTAATAAAATCTAATTTCTATTACTCTTTCACTCGTTTATATGTGGATTTAATGGTTGTCATATCTCTAATATTTATATGGTTTTATGTTGGTTATAAGCTTGGTTAAATGACTGATTCATGTCAAGGTTATTTCATGTATTTACTTGTAATTGTTAAATGGATGGATGCAAGACCTAATTGATGATATAATAGTTCAATGGAGAAGGAGGTGATTCTTCTAGTTATGTTTCATAAGTTCTTTCAGTCATTTATGCTTTTTCTTATATCCTAGACCTGTAGGTTGCATTGATGCCAAGTGTTTGACAGAATGTCATTCCCTATTGGGGATTCTCAGTCCTAGTCCTGAGGTTAATTTTGATTTATCAACTTTTCTATCATGTCTTTGATGGATTATGAAGGTTGTAGCAAGTTGTGGGCAGAGGTTGGGATTCTGGTCTAGAAAAGTGGCACAAAACTTAAGGTCATTGGCACGGGTCTACTGTGAAAAGTCCACAGTTTCTCGAACATAGGCCTACGAGAGATACTTTGGTTTTTGGTCGTTGTCTTGCTTATAGAATGAGAGAAAATTTGAGTTAAAAAGCTTAAAACACCAGTGGGACCCAAGGGTAGGATGTCCGAGTGGCTGACATGTCTCCTTGGGGTGTTGTTGTTCATGTGGATGGGTTTTTTTTATGTGTTATGTCGATTCCATTTCCTTAAGGTTACCAAGAAAATTAAATCCATTATAGTGACCTTTCTCATCACATGTTTGTCCCGACTGTTTGGTTGCTTGAGTGCAAGGAAAATTTTAAGAACCCCCCTAAATTTATATATATAATAAATGGGCGAATCCCCATGATACATAGGAAAAATGGAAGGCGATTTTATCAATAAAATAATATGTATATATAATTTTTTTGGTGAATCTCTCACCAAATTATGTTATCTTGTAAAATCATGGCGAACCCTTCATTGGATTATAGAATCTTGTAAGATCTTGGTGAATATTTCACTGAATAATAAAGGCTTTGTAAAGGGCTAAAAAAGTTCATAATGAGTATTTCTTGTAATGGCTTGAAGCCTTGCTTATCAATCCATCAAGAACCAAAACAAGTATATTCCTTATAAGTATATTCCTTATATGGAATATAAATTTTCTCATGGAAAGTAAATTAGGTTTAGAGCAGGTGGTAGGGAGAAATCCTACATGTGACAATGTGTTGGACTCATAATGAGTATTTCTTGTAACGACTATGAGCCTTGTTTTCTAAGTAATCCCTCGAGGATTGAAATATGTATATTACTCATATGGAATATAAATATATTTCTCATGTATTGGAATATAAATATATGAGTGAGGAGTGGGAAATGAGCCACAATAAGTCCTTAGAAAATTGACGTGAAGAAGATAAGTGAAAAAAAATAAAAAAGGTGAAAATGGAAAAATTGAGAAGAAATACAAGGGAAAAATGGTGAAACAACAAATTAATAATCCATGGGAGGAATAATGATTAGAGATAGTGAGGGAAGATGTTCCCTCAGCCTAGGGGTAACAAAGGTAGACATTAGAACTCTCACTTATGCAAGTGTAGCTAAACAAACATTAAGCTCCATGCCAGTGGTGAGAGGGAGGAAATCTGGGAAAGAAATGTGAGAACAAGAATTTAAATGGAACAAAGCATTGGGATTACAATCCTTGCTTGTTGAGTTTTGGTACTTCCTTTGAGGCCTATTGAAAAATTAGGAATGATCTATCTATGTATCTTGTTATATAATTAGTTTGTAAAATAGTTGCCAAGTAGCTATGTTAGAGC
Source organism: Pinus tabuliformis (assembly GCA_031772625.1). NCBI lineage: Eukaryota > Viridiplantae > Streptophyta > Pinopsida > Pinales > Pinaceae > Pinus > Pinus tabuliformis. The sequence continues at coordinate 571,378,498 of CM062812.1, read as the reverse complement.
ATGGATTTTATGAAATGTTTTTTACTCATCCTACCTATGTTTAGATGGAGATGAACAAATATGAGTATTGGAGATAGAATTCTCCCATTTTTTTGTTGTAACAAGTTGTTCAGGTATAGTTGTGTCCATCATTAAGTATGCCCCAACTGTATCGACAATATTCCCAAACCAAAAACTTTTTAGTACTAAAAATCATAAAAAATCCAACATTACATACTAAAAGAACATATTAATAAAATCTTCTAGAATAAATGTTACTGGAAAGAGAAATTTTTGAAAGGACTGCCATTATAAGATCTGTAGAAATACCTAGCTTTAATACCTGCCTCATGCGAGGGTAATCAATGTCTCGGGGATATGCACTAGCACCAGCAATGATAAGTTTGGGCCTAAAAAATGGGGCAGTATTCTCAAGAATCTCATAGTCAATGAATCCTATAACCCAAGAAAACAAACAAAACCATTAACAGTTTGAACACTTCCCCAAAATACTGGTTCAATATTTTTCAATCATGGAACTGTTTCCCTCCTAATTATTATTAGACTGGCAATTTGAGCTCACCCGTGGACTCATCTAGATGGTATGGCATTGATTCAAAGTAAATTGATGTAGCAAATACTCATTTTTTTGCTGTCATGAATCCATGAGACAGATTCCCTCCATGTGGTGAGTCCAAACCCTAAATGTTGCAAAGCAATTTTTCACATGTTACATGCCCAAATAGGAATGATAATCTTATCAAAGGAGGTTCTTGCAAAATTTGTTTTACTTGGGTTGTCCAAAATGAAAAATTCGACTCCATGGTTTTTTCATGGACCCTAGTTTCAAGCTGTACCCCTTGACCTTCAACCACTGTTACTTCAGGCGAAGCTGGAGACTCTGACAAGATTTCAAGGAATTGGTTAACGTCCATGTATAAGTCCATCAGAAGTCCTGTAAAAATACTGCACAAACAGGATTGTAACTTCAGTTGTTATACAATTGATGCATCAAACACTTAGCATGCATCCTCTTCCTTTTCTGGTTTGCGCCTTTGAGCAGCACTGGTCACTCATTGTTGTTGTTTACTCTGTTTGATGCTTAACCCTTCAAAGTATGTTGATCAGACTTCTTGACAACTGTCGCATTGTCCACTGTCTTGTCTTCTCTGCTGCTCTATCCACTGTGCTCAATGTTTGAATACTACAGTCACCAATACGCACAATGCTACAGTCACCAATACGCCAAAAATCCAAATGAGAAAACCCTTCAAATTTCAAATTTAAATCTCTACAAAAACACGAAAGGTTATAGTGCATAAAGGTTTGCAATAGAAATCAACCTTAAAACTCCTGCGGCCAAGCAAAACAATGATAATAAGCCTGTGTCTCCCTTGGAATTTTATGTATCAAGATGAAACTCCAAAACGCAAAGCCCTAGCCGAAAATAAGTGAGAACCCCTCGCATCAGTCAAAGAAGAGGTTTCTGCCCTACAAAAATGCTCAAGATTTCAAAGCGACGTCCTTAAAATGTAGAGTCCTACATATATTCGCAAGAGATAAGAAGGAAGATGATATTTTACTATTTGCGAGCAGGTAAATAGCCTGATCATGATTTAAGTAATGTTTTGTTAAATTTCGATGGTTGCAGCTTGCAATTCAACTCAAAAAAATTATATTGTAATTAACTTATTTATTCTTTATCCTACAATATTTTTTGAGTTGCTAGTTTTTACATCTTAGTATCATCCTCCCGCCAATCTGAGCACAAAGAAGCCTATCATGTGGCAAGGAATATTTTTTTCTACTAGGGTTTTGGATTTTAGACCATCATTGGAAAACTTGGCTCGGTGGGAATAAAAATAAGTTTTGAATATTTAGTTTTTAAATATGTACTAATTAAAAAAGATTTTATATAACATTTGAAACTAAGGAGAGATTTAGTTTTCAATTTTGAATATTTATTTTTTAAATGTATATTAATTACAAAAGTCTAGGGAGGGATGTAGTTTTGAGAGAGATTAGTAGATAAGTGTTGTTATGATTTTGCTTAGTGAATTTCAGTTTTAAAATTGTCTATTTTGACAAAAATTATTACAAAATATTTAAATTTTAAAATGAATAAAAAGAAAATGAGTAAAAAACATTGTGATTATAGGAAAAGAAATATATACATATTTAAGATGTATACTATGGTATTCTTTTTACCTATACCGAATTGAAAATTTCTCGTACGAATTTTTATCGTATCATATCAAATTCGAATCAGAATTTAAATTCAAATTTGATAACTATGGTGTGAAGTAATAAGTGGGTGTGCTATGCCTGCTCAACTCATTGTTGGAAAAGACACTGTAATATTTCTAACCCGTCGTTGTCTCCATCATAGTTTTTCATCCCAATTGGGACAATAAGCTATGGTTCCAATTGAGAAGGCCCATCTCCAATTAAGCACACTGGAAACCTCACCCTTAAAACTTCATCCCACACCCTTTGCGTTGCTTCTCTGCGTTGATGTCTCACACCAGGCGTCAATAACCATGTGTCTAACTCCAAAGGCAACGACTACAACCTCTGAGTAGATCAAATTCTCCAATAATAAAGAGATGATAGCTCCTCCACTTTTCTGATAGTGATTCTGCGTCATTTTAGATTGCACAAATAACAAATAATACAACAAATCGTTTGATCTTCACACTTTTCTCTCACTAGCAATGCATGGTCTCAATTTTGAGATGCCATATCTGCAACAAACAAAACAACGATCGCTTGCAGTGATCTTTACACACAGAACCTTGCTCCAACAACACTACCCTCTTTGTAGCAACAAGCGAAAAATTCACTCAACAATGACTCCAAAAGCACAAGACAATCCATCATACAGTTGATAAGAAATCAATCTCAACCTAGCTTTGATACCAAAATGATGGCGCAAACTACTGCAAATAAAAACCCACATAAAACTAAAATCCACACACATAACGAATGCATACAAATATTCAAAAATAATTCATTAAAGAAATATTCAAAAATAATTCATTAAAGAAATAAGATATTTACAAGAGAATTATTGGCCTAATAATTAGCCTTTCTTTCCTAACTCTCCTTCTTTTACATGTGTCATGGGCTCACTTAGATTTATACAAGTGGATTTGAACCCAAAGTAGGCTCTACATCCCAAACAAACTCCCACAATATCTCTCATGATCCATAAAAACTCTCACCTAATCCCTTATCTCTAGATGAGAACTAACTAACCCTCAAATCTTTCAACTCTTCCAAAATACTCTTGAACCTTCTTCTATTTACAATAATTCTCATTCTCTCCTAAAACTATAGGAAAATACATTAAATAATTAAATCCTAACTTAGGAATCCAACTCCCTTAGTAAACATGTTACCCTAAGTTAGATGCTCTTGCATCTAACTTGTTTCCTTATATCTGAGGAAGACAAGCTCTTAGGAAAGTAGAAGCAATTTTAGGTACTCCAGGCCCACTCCATGTTCCATATTATCATGTCAAATGACAGTTAATCTTTGAACATGAAAGCTTCTGCCCTACCACTTCCTTGCTTGAATGAGTGGCCACCATATATTCAGATTTTATAGTTGACAAGGCTGTAACCACTTGTCTCTTACTCATCCAACTTATAGCTTCACCAAACAGTTTGAAAACATACCCGTTGGTTGACCTCCATTGATCAAGGTCTCTAGCCTAGTCAACATCGACAAAGCAACATACATCTACCTGTCTGTCGGTTTCAAGATTCCCTTGGTAGCAGATCGCATACCCACTCCATGTTCCATATTATCATGTCAAATAACTTATAACTTAAATTATTACGTATAATCAAATTAATACAAAATAATTATTATGATAAATGATTTATATGTTTTAAACTTTCTACTAGAAAGAAAAAGTATTACAAATAAATATTTTAAAATTGCATCTTCAATATATTAGTTATTGTGATGGGTGATGTGCATCCTTTAACCATTCCTGCTCAAAAGACATAAATGTAAAACTATCTTGAAATGACATCTTTTTGCGTTAGTGTGGCATAAACGAACAAAATTTCAGGTAAATTGAGATACATTTGGTGCCAACATTTTCTTTGGAAATACAAGTAAATACATATAACAGTGGATAATTAAATGATATGAGGCAGTGTAAAGAAAAGAACAATAAATTTGATAGCAGAAAACACCTTTTTCCCAAATGCCATTTAGATGCCATTTAGTTATTGCGAGCCCAAATCATTAAGCACAAAAATTACAATTTTCTCAAATCTGAATTATTAAAAATTCAACAAAAGACAACATATCAAAGACAACACTCCAGAAGAGTATGTCAAAAGCTAACAAAATTGTATCTCTCATGTTCCCTTGAGATATTTCAAGAACAATAATTAATTAGAACAAATTTAGTTCCCATTTTGGGATCAATAGGCATGAGGAGACGACCACCATAAATCACATAGATTCTAGCACCAAACACTACTTTATATCAATTTTCTATTTCTCCAAAACTGATCATTGCAGCTCTATTATCTTTAACTCCTAGCTATGGATTCCAGCGAATTTTCTACAGAGCATCATCATTTTCCCTTTGCTTGTTCCTATATAGGCCCCTGCATTTTGTTTTTCATGGGGTAAATTGGAATACCCTATCCCTGTTTCTCTCAAAATTTTCAATTGACGTCATACATATCATGTTGGATTGTCTCATCAACTATGAGACTTTTTTTTAGGCAGAACAACTTTTGATTTATTGTGAATAAATAAGACTGTTTGGTTGAGAAAGAGCCTTTTTCAGATTCATTTTCCTCTACTTTCATGTGTTTAAAATCAAGATGTTGTTGCTGGCATAAATATATATGTGATTTGTTTTGTGCATATTGATAACAAACAATTCGTGACTGCTCTTGGTTATTCAAATATGATTTGTTACCATGGTTAATTCATGAGCAATTGCGTATTCGAGACCTTGTTAAAAATCAGTTGCAAGTTCTATTTGTATGGAAAGGAATGTGTATTCCTGTATAAGCAATTAGATTGCAATTAAGATTTAATACAACTTTATTCATCTATGAACCAGTAATTGATTCATTAGGACTTGGAATTTATATATATGATGTTTAACTTCCTTTTGTTATGCTCCTACAGGATAGATTAGAATAGTTAGGACTAGCATAAGTAGTTAGAATTAGCGTAGATAGGATTTGATACATATAGGTTAGCTATTTCTTTTGTTGATTTAATTGAAGTCTTCCTCCATGAAACAATCTTTCAACAGATATAACAATTTACGAGATCCTTTAAAACCCGTTGGAAATAGCCATTCCAAATGAAAGTAGATCTCATTGGGGTTTGCAATCGGGTTAGTTTCCCTTGTTGGCATAGCGAAAATTCGCCTTGTCAACACATTGATAACATCTTGCTCTATGAAATGAATGCCTACCAACACAATTGAAAGACTTTCAACAAAATTCTGTCAAACAAAATATCATATGTCAATAAAAACTAAGTTATAAAAATATAATGAGACAGTTACAATAACACAAAACACACAAAAAAATAACAATATGATATCTTGGGCAATCTCATTTACGATTTGTTTACACAAATTTGTAAATACCTCTCTCGTGTCATACAATGAATATAATAAATGATATTTAATCATGTCATGTGACTTGGGTGGTTTTGTAAGTATATAAACTACTTCAGTGTTCGATACCAAACACATGTCTATGACATTTCCCAACACCTCATAAATTCCACTATCGTTAGCGATATCAACATATAGATATATCTGCACATCTTTGCCTTCTCTTTCTTTCACATACCATGCATTTTCTGGAAGTCTCACTTCTTTTGATTACTTCTAGTATGAAATCGTCTTCTTATCATTTGAAGCACTTGAAATATTTGTAGCTATCAACTCAGGTTTGGTTCATTCAACAATGCTTTTTGAGGATCCACCTTTAATTTTAGTAGTCACTGGTCTAGAGAGATTCACAGACATCTTCTTTGATGCCATTTTCCTACAAAAAAATAGACATATATAAATCAATAAATTACAAAAAAATAATAGCTTAAATTAACAAACAAAATGATAAATAATTAGCGATAAATCAATATTCTGATGTTGTTTGGGATTTTTATTGTGTAGATGAGCACATCTGGGTGCTTCCTTAGTATAAGAGTTGCCATGATATTCTTAAGAAGTTTGTAGCTTTAAGCACGATCAAGGTTGAATGTGATGTTGTTGGCATAGCTACCTATGAGGCAAGTTCAAGAAGCTCTTTGGAAAGCCATTTGAGTGGGTTTTGGATATGATAGGGATACATTGTGATAATATTGAGTGTGATCTTATTGGTAGAGAATTACGTATATAGCTGGGACTGAGATCTCTTCATATATTGAGACAACATTGATGTACAAGATAATCTTAGGCTTGTGGTTGCCACCTACGTGAGAAGGAATATGAATAAAGTATCATTTTTTGTGATATATATATATATATATTTGATTTGATGTCCTGCATACTTCTGTTATTATGACATGATGATTAAGTAGGTACTAGATATGGGGACGAAGATATGTTTCTAATCTATAGAGAGCAAGAATAATCAAGAACATTGATCCATCGCCTCCCCCCTATCTGAGCTCATAGGGTGACGAATTGAGATGAAGGGCTCCTGGGGTTGAGGGATCTCTGGCCAATAGGGTCATAGATGTTGCTCCCATATTTGTCACCCACAAGGTGTGTGTGATCCTTGTCTATTTTGATAAGTCAGGTATCTTCCCCTATCTTGGTCTATGTAGAGTATACCCTAATTGGCATCATACCCACACGTTGGGCTTGTTGGGATTATCCCTCCCCGTTTGACCAACAGGTTGAGGAGGCTTGGGTGAGTGTGATCCTTACCTTTGGTATGTCGAGTATCTCACCTAAGCTCAGATTATGATGTAGGTATTCTACCACGTGACTTTTGAGGGTTGTTGTTAGGAAGATCAATGATCCATAAGATGGTTGTGATCCTTACATCGTATCGCAAGTGGTATCTCACCAATTTATTGCATCATGGGATGGTTTTGATCCTTGTTTGGTAAGTGGTATCTCATGCATTGCTTGAAATCGGGTGAGAGTGTCTTGTAGGACCTTCCTCATTATCATTTCGGGTTGAGATTGTGCTCCCCGATGTGGTTTCAGGTTGAGATATGATTCTTGATGTTTTTCTTTATTGAGCTAGGCTCTTCGATGTTGATTTAGGTCATAGATTTGGATCCTCGTTGATGTTTCCGGGTGGTACAATTGGGCTCCATCCTAGCAATGATTTTAAGTGATAATAGTGGCTTCCCAATGAATAAAGGGTGGTAGCTTAGGCTCCCCTCTGATATCAATTATTCTTCTTTTAGATTCGAGATTGTTCAACACATGAGCAGGGACAAGCAAGAGACAAGTAGAGATGAGCAGAGACAAGTAGTGATGACGTTTAATGAAGAGGTACTTGAGGTTGGATATGATTTGATGATAGGATTCTTGCGATGATTACATGATGCAATTGGAATTTCTCCATAGCTGATAGGAAATGTTAACTTGGCAGCTCGGTGACAAATTCCCACCATGGGATGAGATTCCTCTTTTTGAGAAGACCAATTTTGACTATTGAAGCGCTCAATTTGGACAAGGGAAAGTGTATTTTTGAATTAAAGCCCACATGTGCATATTTGAACATGTTAACCCTAAAGAAAATTGGACACCTTTTAAAGGCTATAAATACAAGTGACCTCAACCTCATTTGGACATCATCATGGAGCATTCTTCGATTCTATTCTTTGGTTTGGCTCGCACAAGTATTTGGAAAGTTCGCAGAGATTGGTTAGCACAGGTCCGAAATTGTAGGGTTTGAAGCTCACATCTATGTTTTTAGGGTTTTGGGTCTCAACCGCAAGCATGTTAAGGATAATTTTTTATTGCAATCACAAGTATTTTATGGAGAAATTTCAACTGTAATCGCAGGGATTTTATGGAGAAATTTCGACTGCAGAGTTCGGTAGTTGACTACAGACAGTGACAATTGATTACAGGTTCCTAAATCAAGGTATTTGATTATTGGCATTGTTGGATTAATCTCATGGATATTGTGTAGTCAATTTTGTTGGATAGGTTTATGATGAAAGATATGAAATTGTACTCTCTCTTTGCATAATCATTCAATGACAATCTAATAAGAAGAAGAATTTGAAAGGGTTTTCCCCATAGCGAGTTTTTCCCTGGTATCCGACCAATCCTAGGTGTCTCTTTGTGTGAATGTTTTTCTTCTATTGTTCCTTTATGTTCTATTGAATTGATGATGATGTTGTTCTTTCTATACAATTGCATATGTTGCTAAATAATGTTGTAAATATGAATAATGACATGATCTTATGGGGTGAATTTAATATTTCTTTTTAATAAAAGAAATTGTGCTTAGAGCAACTCTCAGGCATACATAGTCTTGCATAGGATTGGACCACTTGACCTGTGGGGGCTAAGCCTTCCCATCTAACCATTGAATGACATCCTCGGGACTTATGGGGCGAATTTAATATCCAAACGTTGAAATGCAATTATCAAAGCAAAGAGTAATATAACCCTAAGAAAAATAAACAAATCTGGGACTACAGGAATCTCAAATGTAATTTACAATGGTCACAATACCTACAATTAGTATTGCTCAAAACATCCTACCCACGGGCTCTTGTGTGATTTATTAACAAAAAATCACTCCCAAGAATTCCATCCTAGTTCTTAGCACAAATATAGCTTATTCAACCTATTTTTCATATTAAGAAGTTTAGGCCCCTTCCAAGAAGTCCAAAAATATACTTCTAAAAACTCCTCTCTCTCCTACTTGAATTTTCTTTACTTTCAATCATGCATTGACTCTCACATTTCCAAAGCAGTGTTTGTACTTGGCCCTTGCTTTCATAAATTCACGAGATGACCTTACCTACCAACATATTGCTTTTATTTAATGATTGGAATTTGATAAGTCAAATGAATATTAGATGGTATAATGATAAATTAACTTAGGGATGCAAATATTCCCCTTGGACACCCTTTAGCCCTTCTCTTGTGAAATCATAGCCCCCAAATGTTACCATTCCTTTAATATCGTCGCTAATGACATAATTGTACTAATAATTTGAATGTAAAATTAACATAGCTCAACACTCATCCATATTCATCAATAGAGGCTCTTTAGTCCAAACAAAACTTGCCCACCATCCTATTTAAGATATGCTCAATCACATTAGAAATCATGGGGATTAAAATTGGGATGTTACATAACCAAATGAAATCAAATATTGAATTGATTACAATTGGAAAAAATAGAAATCTCTCTCTCTCTCTCTCTACATAGACAAAACGTGTATATTTATGGATTTATGCAAATACCAATTTACCAATTGACTATGAGGAGAAATGAATTGAGGAGGACCAAACTCTCTCTAATTGCAAGTGCATATAATCTTTTAGATCAATAAAATATTCATTTTTGATTAATTCCTAGGTCACTTCTAAGCTTATCTTTCCATTGGCTTTTTATATTGGTTGTTGAAAGACCACTATAGAACAAGGCATACATTATGTGAAAAAGAAGTAGGGTCTTTGAAGAAATAAACTTCTTTTAATGATTGGCTCTTTGGAAAAATAATTATCTAAAAAATCCATTGTTTTTATTAATAGAATTTAATAAAAACCTACAAATCCTTGAAAGATTTTATGTATGAAGGCTAGAAAAGTGAATGATTTTTATATACCCTTTCAATTTGCACCTAAACTATTAGAATGAAAATTTTAAACTTTACTTAGTGCAATCAACATTTTTATAATGCAAATAAATAAATTCTATAATATTAAAGCTCATGCAACTCAAAATTTTACTCAAACTATTTATACATATATCCACATCACCATATATAAAACCATTAAACTCTCCTATTTTACTATTTTCTAACGAAATAAACAAAACAAACCAAAAAAACATCCCAATATTAACATCTTATTAGTTCTAAATACTTTCACTCTCCTCCAACAAAACACATTTCATTTCTCGCACTCTACACTACCCAAATAGATAAACATAAGCAAACGATTCTATCACTTGCAAAGCCATAACTCATATGGTCGGAAAACCCTCGAATGGATTCAAAATTTATGGAAATAAAATCCAACGAACTGTTGCTTTACGAAAAGTAAACCTCCATTCCGAGTGAAATGTTAATAAAAATTTAATAGTGCGAGTCTAAGGTAATTTTGGATGTTAGAGGAGTCCCAAGAAAGGCAAGGATGGGCGACACTTGAAAAGACCCTACCCTTGATGGTGGTACAGGGAGGGTTCGGATTCCAAATGCCCCTCGAGGACGAGATGTCGAATGAAGGACCTCGCTTGTGAGATTAAAACGGATTTTTACTAATTACCTAGATTCCACGACAAAACGAGTTCTATGTAAAGTATTTTTTTCAATTATGTGAATTTTTTTATTAAATTTATATTATGGTTTATTAAATTGGGTGATTTTTGAGATGATTATATATTTAATTTTTGGTTTGAGAATTGATATTCAAAGTTATTTAAGTTGTCAAAATTATTCACTAATCATATTGAGGTCATACTAGCCCTTAACATGGCCAGGCTAGCCCTTAACATGACTTGATTTTTGTTCACAAAATTTACCCAGTAAAAATCACTCAATGATCACACCAACTGTAACCTTCAGATCACATAATACCTTAACAATACACCCCATTACCATATATTCTATTCCTTAATTAAAATTATAATAATATATTATTTTAATCATATTTATAAAGTAAATTTAATATTTAGAAAAATTAAAAAACTAATGTAAATTTAATTCTTTAACATTATTTTTTAAACACTTGAATATTTTTAAAATCGACAATATTTTTTTTTTTTCAATCACCTCATTCGAATTTGTGCGTTGTACCAATTGCGTTCTTAGAATGACGTCCCAATTCTTAAAAAACCCTTGGCTACAAAAAGACGCAAAGGATGTGTGGTAACATTGTTAGGTTAATATACGAAGGTTTACCTTTTTTGGAAAAGGACAAATGTGTTTTAATTTAAAAATAATTGATAAATATTTGATTTTTTCACAGTTTCAATTAATCTTTTCTTAATAATCTCCGACAATGCGGTTTTTTATATATATATAAGTTGATAATTTTCATTCTACATTTATTAAAATAATTTAATTTAAATAAAAATATAAATTCCAATATAGTTCACCATAATGATTGCGGAGTAACGTGAGGATCCAAAATAATTTTGGATCCACTATCAAAAGATAATGTCGATCCTCTATTGTGCTCTCAATCTGTCCAAATACTACAGTCTGACTCAATTCTGCAAAGCTCAAGAATCCTTAAAGTTGAGTCAGACACGTGGGTCCTCGATGCCCACCACAATCGACAACTTAAACGCTGCAGCTGCTACCCCGATCCTTCTAGAACACTGACTTCCAACTTGCACTACATTTTCCAGGAACTTGCAGCTGCTTCCCCAATCCTTCTGGAACACTGACTTCGAACTTGCAGCTGCTTCCCCAACCCTTCTGGAACACTGACTTCGAAGTTGCACTACAATTTCCAGGAACTTGCACCACCAGTAATGTTGGGCCACTTATTTATTTCGCTCATTGAAGCCACTGTGTCCTCATCGAAAGACTTTCGGAACGCAGAAAAAGATCATTGAAGGTGCGATAGTTTAATTTTATCTGGTACGATTATACTAGAGGCAGGTCGGTATTCTCCAATCGGCTATCGAAATGAAGGTATATTTATATCAGTTAATCACACTCTTGCAGATTCGTGTTTGGGTTAATGATTTGAAATATTTTATATCAAATTCATGGTTAACCATAATTTGGATATGCAGAAAACAGTGTTGAAATCGGCTATGGAAGACGAGAGAAGCAAGAGAAGAGCCATGAAGGCCGTTGCAGAAACCGGAGGTACGAATCTGCATTACCTGCTTCCGCCACAATATTTTATTACCATTTACAATATATTTAGGTTTATGATTTACGCTTACTAATGTTGCCCATGTTCTGTTTCAGTGGTCTCCATTTCTGTGGACATGAAAGAGGGAAAGATAACTGTGGTTGGAGAAGCAGATCCTGTGTGGCTCGCAACAAAGCTGAGGAAAATAGGGTTCAGAGCAGAGTTAGTAAGCGTGGGTCCTGCCAAAGAAGAAAAAAAGAGCTGATAATTTGTTAACAGCTTCAAGCCCAATCCTATGTTTTACATAATTCTCAGAGCCGGAGTCTCGTAGGGACCTCTCATTTTATTATGAGAGTAGCGTTTTAAAGGTGCGTTTTGGATATTTTTTTTCGGTTGGCTTTAGATATTTCTAAGCGCCACCGAGTTTTCCATTAAAAAGCTGTATACATATATTTTCATTTTGTGAAAATGAAATCGGAATTTGGCATTTCAGTGCTCTCCTCTGAGATTGTTCCCTTCAAATTTCTTAGACTAATTCCTGACATATTAATATGTAAATTAGGCACTGTTAAAATCCCACCACCTAATCAAATTTGCATTATACAGCTTCGCTGGATGTATAAAATCAGGCCACGCACAGTCAAAAGGCCCACCAAATAAATTATATTGTATGCCTTGCAGCGAAGCGTAGCTTTTTTTATCGGAGTTGTCTATAATGCGACTTTTTGGAGATTCCGGTGACGGAATCCGGCAGAAGAAATTGAGGTTAAATCTTGATTTGTTGCAGTTAAAATGGTTTTTTAACTGCATATTTGGATTCAGCACGCTGGAAAACCCCTGGGACACTTTCATTGTGCAGAAACTAGCTATCAAACTTGGGATTCCAATAAATTCCTGCCGGATTTCGACCAGAAAAAACAGCGGGAAAAACTTTCAAAAAGTCGCGTTATAGACAACTGCTTTTTTATCCATTGACGTTATCTGCGACATTTAGGAAAACACATCTACAAAACAACCTTTCTTGTAATCATCGTACAAGACACGCGCCAAATCTAAAAACAGAGATCCCTTCCTCGTACGACAGACCCATCAAATCTCAAAACTAAAGACGCGTTCCTGACTCATGAATGCGTGGACCGTCAGGGACCCATTATTAGCTTCTGATAAGCTAGGACTTAAACCATGCATTAGCTTCGAAGATTTAAATTATATATATATATATTTAATATTTAAAAAAATGATTTCTCATACATTTAATTATATCACAATCAACAAATGGTTCCTATGTACCTCGCTTCGATGAGTAACTCCTCGATACAAATGTTTCCAAGCTGATTGCACGGGTTTCGTTTCTATTCGGACCGACCATTTTAACTCCATTAATGTCGAGACATTCACCTAGTAAACTCTATTGTCGACACTCAGCTCGCATTCTTATGCGTGATGTGAATGTAGGCATTTAACTATATGTAACAACAAACACCCAAATTCCTCCCTCTCGGGCTCGCTATTCCAGATTCTAGCCTTACTGTTTTACTCTGATGGAGTAGAAGTTATATGGAAAAAATTTGTAAAATTCTTGAGTATATATCTTTCCAATGCTGACATATATATATAAATTAAAATAAAAAGCTAAAATTTTAAAAATCTCAAAAATTTCTTAAAAATTGAGGCTATGATGCAAATAAAATTATATCGTGGAAGAAAATGTATAGTGCATAGTTTTACATCATAATAACATATTATGAGAATTTATGTATTCATTTATAAATTATACGATGCTCAATATAAACTGAATTTCATACAAATTCCATATTAGAGTGAACAATATAGATTCTACACTACCAACCAAATTAATTTATGTGTAGAATGTGGTCATGTTAAATGTATATAAAAAAATTCTTCAAATATACATTTATATCCTTAATCATTATTACTTATTTATCAGGGTATTTTGTAATGGTTAACAATAACATCTATTAAATTTAATTATTAATTATTTGTTAATATGATCAAACCACCTTTTTATTTTATAATTCAAAATGTTATATTACAATTTAGTACTTTAAAAATTTGTAATTAAAAAATCCACAATGTTATAACCCACTAATATTTACCCCATAAACTCTGACGAAATTAATTAAAACCCTTATTAAGAAATTTAATTTGATAAAATTCATTATATAAAAATTAAAATACCATCACTACTTTTTAATGGCTATCCTATGCTATTTAACTAGCACAACCACATTTAATAAATGTACTTGATATATGTGGTAGCAGTGAATTTAATATATACTATATTATAAATTCAATATGCTAAATTAGTATATATAATATATCAAATCTAAGATTAATATAAAGAAACTCCAAGATTATAAAATCAAGAAATCATAAACCCAAGAGATTATTAATATCATAAACCTAAGGGCTTAAGAAACCAATGGGATTAATACTATAAACCCAAAAGATCCGTAAACCAACGAATTAATAAACCCAAGGAATAAATATTTAAAATCCAAGGGAATAATAATAAACCAAAGGAATTAGTATTAATATTACAAACCTAAAAAATCAATAAAAACAACACATTAATATTAAAAACCCTTGAGATTAATATAAAAACCTAAGAGATTAATAATATTACAAACCCAAGCATAAGCATTCCCGGGGTTTAATATTATTCCCTTGGGTTATAAGATCAATCCCTTTGGCTTATTAATTTAAGGGTTCGTATTCCTAGGGTTTAATATTATTCTTTTGGGTTTATAATCCCAATGGGATTAATTTTATAGACGCAAGGGATTAATATAGAGAACTCAAGAGATTAATATTATAAACCCTTGGGATTAATATTATAAATGTAAGCGATTATTATATTATAAACCCAAAGAATTTCTATTATAAACCTAGGATTAATATTATAAACCCTACCATTAATATTATTCTCTAGGAATATGAACCCACACATTAATAAACCCAACAGATTGATATTATAAACCCAAGGCACTAATAAACCCAAGGGTTTGATACTAAAATGCCAGAGGAATAGTATTAAGCCCAAGGGATTAATATTGTAAGACGAAGGTATATAAACCCTAAGATAAATATTGTAAATCCTAAAACAAACATGGTTGACCGTCATTGATTTTTATATTGAGACAATCTTTGTTGCAAAGTGACGTTGGACCATGGTTGACCATGACCCTACCATGGTTGATTTTCATATTGAGAAAATATTTGTCACTATGTGATGTTGGATAATGGTTGACCATGATTCTAAACCAAAGGGATTTATATTAAACCTTAGTATTAATGTTATAAACGATGGTTTATATTCATATTGAGACAATCTTTGTCACAATGTGGCGTTGGACCATGGTAGACCATAACTGACCATGGCCGACCATGTTTAACCAATGTTGACCATGATTGATTTCCATATTGAGAAAATCTTTGTCACGGGCCGAAGGGATTAATATTATAAATTCATGGATGTAAACCCTAAGATAAATATTATAAACACTAAGATAAACATTAAACCCTAACATTAATATTATAAACCCCAGGATTAATATTATAAAACTAAGGGATTAATAAACCCTAACAATGATATTAAACCATATGCATATAAACCCTAAGATTAATAAACCCAAGGGATTATTATTATAAACTGAATGGATTAAACCCTTGGGATTAATATTATAAACGTAAGTGATTATTAATGTTATAAACCCAAGGGAGTAATAAACCCAAGGAATTTATGATATAACCCAAAGGATTATAAACACATGGGATTTATATTAAACCCTAAGATTAATATTATAAAACCTATCAATAATATTATACCCTTAGAATATTGTAACAACTCTGGTGAAAATTCCATGTAATAAATGTTAATAAAGGAAAAATAAGACCACAGTTAAGGGACACGTATTCCAAGTTGAATGTTGGGCAAAGATATCCTAGTGGGCATCATTGGATGTGTGTTTTGGCTAAGGAAAATTGGCAAAGACATTAAAAGGATAAATGCATTTTTGACACATTTATTTATAAAAATAAAGGAAATTAGGAGAAAAAGGAGGTGAAAGGTCGGAGGCTGCATGTGAGGAGGAAAATGAAGGAAAATATTGGAAAATGAAGAAAATAGGGGCCTCATTAATAAAAAGGCTTCTGAGGATCAATTGGTAACCTTCTTCTAGTCTAATTTTTTGAGCTCTCTCATTATTCTCTCTCACTCTTGATCACTTAGAGTTTTCTTGGAGCACTCTAGCTTTGGATCAAAGAAGGAAAAGCAAGCAAAGGAAAGGAAGGAAAGAAATGATCAAGGAAATGAAAGCGGGATCAAGTAGCTTCAGCAAGAATACTTGCAGGTAACATTTTTCATGTGTGATTTCCTAGTTGGTTTGGACATGCATGGCTTTGCATGTTGGTGTATGGTTCTCTCGATGTCGATGGCATGGTTTTTCGGGTTATGACAATGATTTTTAGCCTACCCTTTCCTTTTTACAGATGCCATGGTATGTTGGGATGTTTATCTCGGTTTTGAGCTTTGGTTTGCCAGATGGTTTTCAAAATCTGGGCGGAGGTGATCTCAAATTTCATTCCCAAAGGCCTAAGAATGCCTTGACTGATTTTGGCGGGATACATGGTAAAGCTAAGGGAGAAGTCTCGGTTTAGGGCCTAGTGATCCGGGTTTGGATTGCAATAAATCCTGAGAGAGTGGTCTCAGTTTAGGGCCTAGTGATATGGGGTTGGATTGCGGTAAAGCTTGAGAGACAGGGAGACGGAAAATTCCTCAAGGATAGTGATAGATTCTGAATGGCATTCCAATTTTAGTTCGGTTGTGATCAGAGCACCGGTTTTGGTGTGATCACAGTTTGGTGAGGATGGAGGTGGTTTAACCTCTGGATTCCGTTGGTTGTTCTTGGATTGGTTGTTCTATGAGATTCCACATTCATGCTTGGAATCTGGCACGTGGGTGATTGGCTGAAAGAGAGAATTTTTTTAGCAATGTCTATGGTTGGGTGGTACGTGGAAGTCTCAACTTGGTGATATTTGCCTATGATTAATAAAATCTAATTTCTATTACTCTTTCACTCATTTATATGTGGATTTAATGGATGTCATATCTCTAATATCTATATGGTTTTATGTTGGTTATAAGCATGGTTAAATGACTGATTCATGTCAAGGTTATTTCATGTATTTACTTGTAATTATTAAATGGATGGATGCAAGACCTAATTGATGATATAATAGTTCAATGGAGAAGGAGGTGATTATTCTGGTTATGTTTCATAACATCTTTCAGTCATTTATGCTTTGTCTTGTATCCTAGACCTGTAGGTTGCATTGATGCCAAGTGTTTGACAGAATGTCATTCCCTATTGGGTATTCTCAGTCCTAGTCCTAAGGTTAATTTTGATTTATCAACTTTTCTATCATGTATTTGATGGATTACGAAGGTTGTAGAAAGTTGTGGGCAAAGGTCAGGATTCCGGTTTAGAAAATTGGCATAAAAATCAGGGTCGCTAGCACAGGTCTGTTGTGAAAAGTCCACAGTTTCTCGAACGTAGGCCTATGAGAGAGAATAGAATGAGAAAAGTCCATAGTTTGTCTTGCCTATAGAATGAGAACGAATTTGAGTTAAAAAGCTTAAAACACCAGTGGGACCCAAGGGTAGGATGTCCGAGTGGCTGACATGTCCCCTTGGGGTGTTGTTGTTCATGTGGATGGGTTTTTTTTTATGTGTTCAATCAATTCCATTTCCTTAAGGTTACCAAGAAAATTGAATCCATTATAGTGACCTTTCTCATCACATGTTTGTCCCGACTATTTGGTTGCTCGAGTGTAGGGAAAATTTTAAAAACCCCCCTATATATATATATATATATATATATATATATATATATATATATATATATATATAATAAATGGGCGATTCCCCATGATACATAGGAAAAGTGGAAGGCAATTTTATCAATAATATAATATGTATATATAATTTTTTTGGCGAATCTCTCACCAAATTATTTTATCTTGTAAAATCATGGCGAATCTTTAATTGGATTATAAAATCTTGTAAGATCTTGGTGAATATTTCACTAAATAATAAAGGCTTTGTAAAGGGCTAACAAAGTTCATAATGAGTATTTCTTGTAATGGCTTGAAGCCTTTCTAATCAACCCATTAAGAACCAAAACAAGTATATTCCTTATATGGAATATAAATATTCTCATGGAAAGTAAATTAGGTTTAGCGCAGGTGGTAAGGAGAAATCCTACATGTGACAATGTGTTGGACTCATAATGAGTATTTCTTGTAATGACTATGAGCCTTGCTTTCTAAGCAAATCCCTTGACGACTGAAATATATATATTAACTCATATGGAATATAAATATATTTCTCATGTATTGGAATATAAATATATGAGTGAGGAGTGGGAAATGAACCACAATAAGTCCTTTGAAAATTGACATGAAGAAGATAAGTGCAAAAAATAAAAAAGGTGAAAATGGAAAAATTGAGAAGAAATACAAGGGAAAAATGGTGAAACAACAAATTAATAATCCATGGGAGGAACAATGATTAGAGATAGTGAGGGAAGATGTTCCCTCAGCCTAGGGGTAACAAAGGTAGACATTAGAACTCTCACTTATGCAAGTGTAGCTAAACAAACATTAAGCTCTATGCCAGTCATGAGAGGGAGGAAATTTGGGAAAGAAATGTGAGAACAAGAATTTAAATGGAACAAAGCATTGGGATTACAATCCTTGCTCGTTGAGTTTGGGTACTTCCTTTGAGGCCTATTGAAAAATTAGGAATGATCTATCTATGTATCTTGTTATATAATTAGTTTGTAAAATAGTTTCCAAGTAGCTATGTTAGAGCATGGATTTTGTGAAATGTTTTTTACTCATCCTACTTATCTTTAGATGGAGATGAACAAATATGAGTATTGGAGATAGAATTCTCCCATTTTTTTGTTGTAACAAATTGTACAGGTATAGCCATGTCCATCATTAAGTATGCCCCAACTATATAAAAAATAATCCCAAACCAAAAACTTTTTAGTACTAAAAAGCATAAAAAATCCAACATTACATACTAAAAGAACATATTAATAAAATTTGCTAGAATAAATGTTACTGGAAAGAGAAATTTTTGAAAGGACTGCCATTATAAGATCTGTAGAAATACCCAGCTTCAATACCTGCCTCATGCGAGGGTAATCAATGTCTCGGGGATATGCACTAGCACCAGCAATGATAAGTTTGGGCCTAAAAAGGGCGGCAATATTCTCAAGCATCTCATAGTCAATGAATCCTATAACCCAAGAAAACAAACACAACCATTAACAGTTTGAACACTTCCCCAAAATACTGGTTCAATATTTTTCAATCATGGAACTGTTTCCCTCCTAATTATTATTAGACTGGCAATGCGAGCTCACCTGTGGACTCATCTAGACGGTATGGCATTGATTCAAAGTAAATTGATGTAGCAAATACTCACTTTTTTGCTGTCATGAATCCATGAGACAGATGCCCTCCATGTGGTGAGTCCAAACCCTGAATGTTGCAAAGCAATTTTTCACATGTTACATGCCCAAATAGGAATGATAATCTTATCAAAGGAGGTTCTTGCAAAATTTGTTTTACTTGGGTCATTTAAAATGAAAAATTCGACTCCATGGTTTTTTCATGGACCCCAGTTTCAAGCTGTACCCCTTGACCTTCAACCACTATTACTTCAGGCGAAGCTGGAGACTCTGACAAGATTTCAAGGAATTGGTTAATGTCCATGTATAAGTCCATCAGAATTCCTATAAAAATACTGCACAAACAAGATTGTAACTTCAGTTGTTATACAATTGATGCATCAAACACTTAGCGTGCATCCTCTTCCTTTTCTGGTTTGCACCTTTGAGCAGCACTGGTTACTCATTGTTGTTGTTTACTCTATTTGATGCTTAACCCTTCAAAGTATGTTAATCGAATTTCTTGACAACTATCGCGCTGTCCACTGTCATGTCTTCTTTGCTGCTCTATCCACTGTGCTCAATGTTTGAATACTACAGTCACCAATACGCACAATGCTACAGTCACCAATACGCCAAAAATCCAAATGAGAAAACCCTTCAAATTTCAAATTTAAATCTCTACAAAAACATGAAAGGTTATAGTGCATAAAGGTTTGCAATAGAAATCAACCTTAAAACTCCCACGGCCAAGAAAAATAATGATGATAAGCCCGCGTCTCCCTTGGAATTTTATGTATCAAGATGAAACCCCAAAATGCAAAGCCCTAGCTGAAAATAAGTGAGAACCCCTCACATCAGTCAATGAAGAGGTTTCTGCCCTCCAAAAATGCTCAACATTTCAAAGCGACGTCCTTAAAATGTAGAGCCCTACATATATTCGCAAGAGATAAGAAGGAAGATGATATTTTACTATTTTCAAGAAAGTAAATAGCCTGATCATGATTTAAGTAATGTTTTGTTAAATTTCGAGGGTTATGGCTTGCAATTCAACTCAAAAAAATTATAATGTAATTAACTTATTTGTTCTTTATTTTACAGTATTTTTTGAATTGCTAGTTTTTACATCTTAGTATCATCCTCCAGGCAATCTGAGCGCAAAGAAGCCTATCATGTGGCAAGGAATATTTTTTTTCTACTAGGGTTTTGGATTTTAGACCATCATTGGAAAACTTGGCTCGGTGGGAATAAAAATAAGTTTTGAATATTTATTTTTTAAATATGTACTAATTAAAAAAGATTCTATATAACATTTGAAACTAAGGAGAGATTTAGTTTTCAATTTTGAATATTTATTTTTTAAATGTATATTAATTACAAAAGTCTAGGGAGAAATGTAGTTTTGAGAGAGATTAGTAGATAAGTGTTGTTATGATTTTGCTTAGTGAATTTCAGTTTTAAAATTGTATATTTTGACAAAAATTATTACAAAATATTTAAATTTTAAAATGAATAAAAAGAGAATGAGTAAAAAACATTGTGACTATAGGAAAAGAAATATATATATATATATTTATTTAAATATTTAAGATGTATACTATGGTATTTTTTTTACTGATACCGAATTGAAAATTTCTCGTACGAATTTGTATTGTATCATATCAAATTCGAAACAGAATTTAAATTCAAATTTGATAACTATGGTGTGAAGTAATAAGTGGGTGTCTTATACCTACTCAACTCATTGTTGGAAAAGACACTGTAATATTTCTAATGCGTTGTTGTCTCCATCATAATGTTTCATCCCCATTGGGACAACAAGCTATGGTTCCAATTGAGAAGGCCCATCTCCAATTAAGCACACTGGAAACCTCACCCTTAAAACTTCATCCCACACCCTTTGCGTTGCTTCTCTGCGCAAATGTCTCACACCAGGCGTCAATAACAATGTGTCTAACTCCAAAGGCAACGACTACAACCTCTGAGTAGATCGAATTCTCCAATAATAAAGAGATGATAGCTCCTCCACTTTTCTAATAGTGATTCTGCATCATTTTAGATTGCACAAATAACAAATAAGACAACAAATCGTTTGATCTTCACACTTTTCTCTCACTAGCAATGCACGGTCTCAATTTTGAGATGCCATATCTACAGCAAACAAAACAGTGATCGCTCACAGTGATCTTTACACACAGAACCTTGCTCCAACAACACTACCCTCTTTGCAGCAACAAGCAAAAAATTCACTCAACAATGACTCCAAAAGCACAAGACAATCCATCACACAGTTTACAAGAAATCAATCTCAACCTAGCTTTGATACCAAAATGATGGCGCAAACTATTGCAAATAAAAACCCACATAAAACTAAAATCCACACACATAACGAATGCATACAAATATTCAAAAATAATTCATTAAAGAAATAAGATATTTACAAGAGAATTATTGGCCTAATAATTAGCCTTTCTTTCCTAACTCTCCTTCTTTTACATGTGTCATGGGCTCACTTAGATTTATACAAGTGGATTTGAACCCAAAGTAGGCTCTACATCCCAAACAAACTCCCACAATATCTCTCATGATCCATAAAAACTCTCACCTAATCCCTTATCTCTAGATGAGAACTAACTAACCCTCAAATCTTTCAACTCTTCCAAAATACTCTTGAACCTTCTTCTATTTACAATAATTCTCATTCTCTCCTAAAAATATAGGAAAATACATTAAATAATTAAATCCTAACTTAGGAATCCAACTCCCTTAGTAAACATGTTATCCTAAGTTAGATGCTCTTGCATCTAAATTGTTTCCTTATATCTGAGGAAGACAAGCTCTTAGGAAAGTAGAAGCAATTTTAGGTACTCCAGGCCCACTCCATGTTCCATATTATCATGTCAAATGATGGTTAATATTTGAACACGAAAGCTTCCGCCCTACCACTTCCTTGCTTGAATGAGTGGCCACCATATATTCAGATTTTATAGTTGACAAGGTTGTAACCGCTTGTCTCTTACTCATCCAACTTATAGCTTCACCAAACAGTTTGAAAACATACCCGTTGGTTGACCTCCATTGATCAAGGTCTCTAGCCTAGTCAACATCGACAAAGCAACATACATCTACCTGTCTGTCGGTTTCAAGATTCTCTTGGTAGCAGATCGCATACCCACTCCATGTTCCATATTATCATGTCAAATAACTTATAACTTAAATTATTACATATAATCAAATTAATACAAAATAATTATTATGATAAATGATTTATATGTTTTAAACATTCTACTAAAAAGAAAAATTATTACAAATAAATATTTTAAAATTGCATCTTCGATATATTAGTTATTGTGATGGGTGATGTGCATCCTTTAACCATTCCTACTCAAAAGACATAAATGTAAAACTATCTTGAAATGGCATCTTTCTGCATTAGTGTGGCATAAAGGAACAAAATTTCAAGTAAATTGAGATACATTTGGTGCCAACATTTTCTTTGGAAATACAAGTAAATACATATAACAGTGGATAATTAAATGATATGAGGCAGTATAAAGAAAAGAACAATAAATTTGATAGCATAAAACACCTTTTTCCCAAATGCCATTTAGATGCCATTTAGTTATTGCGAGCCTAAATCATTAAGCAAAAAAATTACAATTTTTTCAAATCTGAATTATTAAAAATTCAACAAAAGACAACATATAAAAGATAACACTCCAGAAGAGTATGTCAAAAGCTAACAAAATTGTATCTCTCATGTTCCCTTGAGATCTTTCAAGAACAATAATTAATTAGAACAAATTTAGTTCCCATTTTGGGATCAATAGGCATGAGGAGACGACCACCATAAATCACATAGAGGCCAGCACCAAACACTACTTTATATCAATTTTCTATTTCTCCAAAACTGATCATTGCAGCTCTATAATCTTAACTCCTAGCTATGGATTCCAACCAATTTTCTACAGAGCATCATCATTTTCCCTTTGCTTGTTCCTATATAGGCCTCTACATTTTGTTTTTCATGGGGTAAATTGGAATACCCTATCCCTGTTTCTCTCAGATTTTTCAATTGACCTCATACATATCATGTTGGATTGTCTCATCAACTATTTATGCCCAAGTCTGATCAATTTGAATGGGAAATGCACTCATTTGAATTTAGATTCCAAAATATTTGGGCATGATTCATTTATGATTTTACTTAATTTACCCAAGGAAAACGAGGTGTGAAAAATACACTTACACCTTAGCTTCCAAAGGGGGAAAAACAATAATTCTAAGAAACTTCCAAGATACCATAGGGGTGGACAGAACCAACTGTTTAGAATCTAGAGTGACGTAATTTAGCAACCCACCAATGAAATTTTTTGGGTATCTAATCTTGTCAGCATGTTATTAGCACTGAGAAATATGCCCCAATTTCTTTCTTAGTTTTTGTACATATTTTACGTATTTTATTTATGCATTTTGTACATATTTTCTGTATAAGATAAGACATATTTATTCAACCAAAAAAGACTAAGCAAAAATCAGGCAATGTCCAGGAATGGAGTGTTTTAGATTCATTGTGCACTTTTAGAGTTGGAGAGAAGAGCTACAAGTGATTTACAGACTGGTAAAAAACATGGTAGAACATAGGGATATGGTCTACATTGAAGGGAAGCAAGTTCCTGTGGAAGAGCAGCAAGGGATTGTGGATGAAAAGCCAGTGTAACCATTAGGCCTACAATTGAGGGCATCCACATCAATCCAGTCCATGTCACCAGTAATAATCCAGTTTACTCAAACCTCTCTGTTATTGGAAGTATAATGAAATTTACTTCAAAGACAACTAACTTCTTATTATTTTGTCTATATGTAAAGCCTACACATGTCAAGCCAATCCAGGTCACCAATAAACCTCTAGTTTATCCAGCCTTCTTTGTTACCAGTAGCATATTGAACTTCACTTCCAAGACTACTATAACTTTCTTCTATATGAGAAATCCTTATATCCTACCATAACGAGGCTGAGATACATGTCTAGAATCATTTGCAGAAGATGTTCTTTAATGTACTAGTCGGCACCATCAAATTTTCTATACAATTTAAAATTTCCTCCTTGTGGTGTCAATTGACATACATGCCTTTCTTCAATCACTCTTAAGAACAATTGATGTGGGTATGAGGTCTTCAATGAAAATAATCGAATCCAAGAAATCTATAACAATACAATAAATGACACTCTAGCATCCTATGTCACCGCCTGTGTTTCTAGCAAATTTTTTAATATAATTGGGAGACAACAATGGACCAATTGCAGCAGTTGAGGCTTGAAATGCTACCTTCAACTAAAGTGTGTAGTAGTTTTTAGTGAAATATGTTGCAACATTTATTGTGACTGCAAATAGAAGCATAAATAAAGTGTATCTTTTCAGAATGTGTTTAGGAACAACGTTAGCATAACGCTCTCTCAATGTTTTCCCCTGTGTCCATGGCTACACATCACATTCATTGTTCATAACCTTTTCAATGTTGATGTGACATATAGCAGGATATACATATAGGGCTCAGAGGAGGATGTAGAAGATCTAGAGTCAAAGCATGTAGCAGTTGTGAAAAGTGTCAATTCAAAAGACTGCACAGCTATAGTGAGGCAGCTGAAACCTATCTTGCAGCCGGAAGACCCTACAGAGTTTGACAAAGAAGAAGTGGTAAGTGTCTATGAGCTAATTGAGCACCCAGATTACAATTATTGTATTGGGGACATTGTTATTCGACTGCCATATGTTGTAGAGCTACTAGAAGTGTCTGGTGTTTTTGAATCATCAGTTGATGATAAGGTGTCTCAAAACATCTCATCACTTGAGAATTGTATGAAAACAGAAAATGATTCAAACATTGAGAAAGATTGTGAAATGGAGCCAAAACCTGAGTATTGTATTAGAACAGAGCTATCTTCAGAATAGAGATCTTTGAGAAAAAGACAAAAAGCTAAGGCTGGTCTAGCCTTTGAGGATCAATCTGGTGATGATAAAGAAATTGAACTGAAGCCAAAATGTGTAAATGAGACCAAAATTACAGAGCAGATTTTCTAGCAAAGGTCTTCAATAAGGTGTAAGGTTAAAGTAGGTATGGATACCGAAGAATCAGATTTATCCTCGATTGGGAATATTATAGGTCTCAAAAACGGGGATATTGAAGTGATGTGGGAAGATGGAATGATTTCAAAAGTAAGTGCTCTCTTGTTTTTTCTTAGATTTATTCTTTGTTACATTGATGTTTACTAACAACAGATGGCAAAGAATTTCAAATGATCAGTCATATTTGACAATCGTAAACAACTTAATTTCCAAATAAAGTTTTGTTCAATAGTCTTGAAGAACTAGAACCACTATAATCTAGCTACACCAATGGTGAAAATCCTTAGCAAAAGCGGCAAAATAATTTGTTTTTAAACATGGTATACTTGATCATGTTACTTATACATGTTTCCATCTATTTTACCAGTCTCCAAAGAGAATCTCACTAGTGATATGATGCAGGTTATGCTACAACAGGCCAATAATCTTTTTATCCGCACAGCCAATATACGGGTCAGGGTACAAAACCCAGATCTTTGAAATACTCATGCTCCTAAGAACTATGAGCAGTGATGCGTCTACTAGGCTCCAGGCACAACATTTTCTGGGAGGGAACATGGTGGCATAAAAACAAAGAAACAAACAGCAAAGTTGTCAGCATTAAGAAAAATTGTTACCAGACATCCTTTGATCATATTCCAAAGAAAAAATATAATGTTTTTCCTCACCGAGAGAAGATAAATTCCTATTGGCTCAAGACCTGGAACATGCACCTAACCACAAAGCAACTAAGAGGGTCAACGCTGTTAAAACTTCACAAAACTTCATCATAACCAAAACAACTTTAGAAAGAAGATATGTCAATCACCAATGAAACAATGTAAGAACCTAAATTTAGGCATAATTTCTTACACAAACAAGAGAATGCTATATATATGGTGGCAAAACAATGATCAACTACTTAGCCAACCTGTTCTGAAGAAGCACAGGATCACATGAATCAACGAGCAAGGATCATCTCCATCATTAATCCAAAGAGCTCAAAAATGCAGTGCTACCCATGAGCAAACAACACCAACAATGAGCTATCCATGTAGATCAAGATAATCACAGAGTTACTTCATCATCAATGCAAACATATGGTGCATGAAATCCATTAAAGAAAAGACATCAATATCATAGAATATACCCTTATTCTCATCAAGGCACCCCTAGCATTAATTCAACAAGGATACAATGTCACTAAAAGCCTTTGTAAAACCATCAAGAACAAATAGGTTTAAATTTTGAAATATAACTGGAAAAAAACTATGCCTTACAATAAAAAAACGTGCTTCAAAAATAGAGTCACTAGTATATATCATATTGCAAATTTTAACAAGACTTCTTGTTCAGAAACAAACATCATTTATATACAACATTTCTCCTTTTTCTATGGGCTGGACTTTTGAGAAAATTTTCGTGGTTAGAATCCAAAATAAGCGTTCTCTTTCACAGTTCACCATTGGAACCTTGCATGATTCAAAGCAAGGGTTACATCACCATTGAGATGTTACCATCAAAACCAACACAAAAACCACTTGAATATCATATCCTCTACACATCAACATAACAAGTAAATAATCACGCTATAAAGCATAGAAAACCATATTGCACAATATTATAAAATACCCTGTCAGTAACAACAGATGGCAAAGAATTTCAAATGATCAGTCATATTTAACAATCGTAAACAACTTAATTTCCAAATTAAGTTTTGTTCAATAGTCTTGAATATCTAGAACCACCACAATCCAGCTAAACCAATGGTGCAAATCCTTAGCAAATGTGGAAAAATATTTTTTTTTAAAACATGGTATACTTGATCATGTTACTTATACAGTTTTCCATCTATTTTACCAATATCCAAAGAGAAACTCACCGGTGAGATGATGCAAGCTACACTACAATAGGCAAATAATATTTTTATCCCCACAACTAATATGCAGGTTAGGGTACAAAACCTAGATCTTTGAAATACTCGTGCTCCTGAGCACTTCAAGTAGTGATGCATCCAAAAACACCAGAAAACTCATTTCCAAAATTGATACACCTTTGTCTAACTGCAAACACATCTGATGTCAATTGGGTCTAGCTCCACTGGTTAGGTGGAATGATTGTTATCCTCCCTACAATGGTTCTATTCCCACCAATGACATGTTGATATGGCCTTTGGCCCTAAGTAATTTTCTTAAGCCCGGGTGCCATCCTCAGAATGAGGCAAAGTTCCTTGGGTTTGCTCATGATATATTTTGCAAAAAACATTTTAGTCAATTGGGTCTAGCCCAAGTACTTAAGGGGGAATTTTATCCCTCCACACCCAGGACCAATTCTCACAAGTGACATATTGAACTTTTAATGAATGTATTGTTGATTGCCCCATGCCCCAAATAATTTGGGTTTACCCTGGATACCATCCTATGAGAGGAAGTGCCAGGATATATATTCCAAAAAAAAATTGTAAATTGGGGCTAGACTGAGTGGTTGTGAGGAGTGTTAACCTTCCAATATTAGGATATACATGCAATGAAATATATGTGGGAGATACTTGTTTGAATTAGAATGGCAGCTCAGGCTGAGAACAACATGAGGTAAGTGTGTAAAACTATCAAGAAACCTATTCTAGATAGAGTGTTCCACCCTAGCCTAGGAATGACATTTTAAGGGTTCACATGTGTGCATAAAAAGCACCTCACCCAACCTCAAGCCTCGCGCTCCACTATTTGAGTAGATATTCCATGAGGTCATGTAGTAGGGGGAATTATCACTAGGGCAAATTATAATTCCCCCCCTTAAGAACTCGGTTGAAGTTGTAGAGGTATAAAGTCACAGGTAAGCACTATCCATAACAACACATCGCAAGGTTCCATAGGGATTTTGAGTCGTCGTTTTTGAGTGAGATGTTTGTCCAATCATTTCTTTGAAATTCATCAATCTAGCTTTTATAGGACTTGAACCATTGAATCTGGCTTCATCGGATATCCCTAACCCTAATGAAACTAGTGGATATCACCATCACATGTGGATAACAGTGCTTCAAATACAAGACCCAGTAGGGTAGACTAAACGCATGAAATCATGCACCCAACACACTTAGAAAACTGCACCATTCACAAAATATACATTCATGCATGCCCTCCCTTGGATGGGTAATTGTGCCTTCCTAATTGAAGATAATACATTCATACATGTGTCTCATCTAGTGATTCTACTGAACTACTACGCCTCCATTAGAGGATCTCTTATGGGCCCTCTACTAAACATCAATTTTCCTCTATACAAGCTGGAATGTATTTGTTGAAGGATGATGTTGTTGCCAAAGGAAAACAACTACTGAGAAATAGCTAAAATATAAGACTACCTCCACTCTTGTATCAGATAAAGTAAAACTGTTGTCGAATTAAGCAATATTATTAAGAAATTTTCTCTTTGTATATTCAGTGAGCCAAAAATGAAAAATATTATATCATATGTGGGTACATGGAGCAGTTAGAAATCAGTCTACTGCCATAGACTGAAATGGAGTACAACCCTTTTACAAGGCGTATGGTACCAAGTGCAACATCTAGTTTAATCACAATAATATTCATTGGTTTGTAGCAATCTTCTTCTAGAAAAAAATTAAAAGAGCTTTATTACGCTTTGAATTTCAAATGCTTGTTAAAGGATCAAGTGGTAGCTGCAAAGAACAACTCAAATTGGGTGATATCAAAACAAAATAATTTAGTATTTCCAAGACAAAATAACATTACTGATGCATCTCTGAATCCCATTAAAAAAACAATTTGATGTATTGAAATGATATTAGGAGATTAGTAAAGAGGATCAAATTAAGTGATGTTTTGGCCATACCATTGTATCCATTTATGCTTTGAGCGAAGAGACATAGCAACACCAAGAACATAGAGTGCCCTCCAAGACAATGTAGTCCTTGTGGTTTGTAGAGAATCTTCTCACTCTAAAATTGGGCTCTTTAAACCAACTCTACACAAGGTCATTATAAATGTAAAAAATCAACAAGACACAACTTTGGTAGTAAATATGACCAAAAGAAGAACTAGTGCAAACAATTTTCAAAATCCTGCTTTTGAAACCAACATTATAATCTCCTTAGCATTATGATCAGCTGTCAGTGTTCTTGCCAACTAAGTGAACTCAAATCCACCTTGACAAAGTGTAATTCCATAAAAGGAATATTGGTCTCATGCCAATAGGTCTCCTACGATGAATGCGTAGGAACCTAGTACATAGACCATTTTTCTCTTCGCTTAGCTACCTAGGGCTTATTTCCCTTTCCAAATATCAATAATTCTTTTCCAAGAAAACATAAAATAAGAATAATATTTTACTATATTCTAAAAGGTGAAGATGCTGAAATCATGCCACAAAGTGAAAGGAAATCAAATATCTTTCCTCAAATCACCAAATATACAAATAAAACAACAATAATTATAAAAATAAAACTAGATTTGTCGATCTATGCATGAAATGAGTCAAGCGACTAAAAAAATTTGACCAAAACAAACCAAAAATTTCAAACTTGACAAAATCCTCTAAATAAGTTGCAAACAAACCGCTAAAATTTTATAAGATATCAGAGCTAGACATAAACGCAATTTCATGTACTTGAATAAGCCCATTGTTGCTTAGTGTTAGACTTCTTAAATTAGTTATTTATCATTTAATACCAGCATGATGTCTATGTGAAAAGAAATAGGTCCTAGCTTCATCAAATCTAACTTCATTTCCAAACAAAGATCAAATCCAAAGGACACTAACTCATTACTCTTGGATGGTGCTAAAGTTAAATACACAAAATAACAAAAAATAAAGATATGGGCCGACAAATGACTGACAAGAAATGGCTAACAAATGACTTGAAAATCTTGTTAAATTTGTTATTTATCATTTAATAATAGTCAGACACTATCTATGTGAAAGAAATAGGTCCCAACCTCACCAAATCCAGCTTTATTTCCTGTCACAAATAAGAAACAAACAATGTAATGATTAAATATGAAACATCAATCTTAAAATAACACACATCAAAGTGATGTCACTGCAATGTTAAAAAATACAAATATAGAACCTATTTTTACCTGAAGTTGACATATGGTAATCTTGCATGAACAATGGAACATGTATACCAAAATAAGAGTCCTAGGGTATTTCAATTTCCCAGTTCTCATCTTGGTCCTCATTTTCTAAATTGTGAACACGATCTTCTCTAAATGAACTATCATTATGAGCGTCCAAAACATTAAGTTCTATATCAAGTTCATTAGAGAGATTTGTTATATTGTTTTCTCCCCTTCTATCACAATCTGATGGCCAAAGAGTTAGTTGTTTCATATGGAAAATTGTCAATGTCATACTTTGTTACATATAATCTTAAACATGTATCCACATATTTGTCAAGCTTGTTCCTCAACTTCGACTTCAAGAATGATAATACACTAAACATTCTCTCATCCTCCACTAATCCCAAAATCATGGTTTGACACAATCTGCTAATTTGAAATATTCTGATATGTTTTCTTGCAGGTATTGGCTAGCAATTAAAGTAATCCATAATCTTGTTATAACACCATTTTCATTAGGATTCTCCAAAAAAGGATATTGATTCCACATTGTTTCAACAAAGTGTCCACCTTGTTGATACAATTTTGATGAATCTAAAATACCTTAAATTTGTTCTCCATTTATCGAGACTTTCTTGCAAAAATGGTCTACTAAACATTTTAATCTTTTTTGAAAATCAGCTTTTAAAGTTCTTGGACACTGACAATTGTTCCAATATTGAGGGTATACCACACACATGGCCTCCAACAATTCATCTCGAGGAAATTGTTCTCTTATCTCTAATGATAGTGATCTTGCAATTTCTATCAAATTTTGTCTCATTGAAATCACAATATTATCAAATTGGTCTCTTGACATGGGGAAACCTTTGGTGATTTGTCTCGTCTTACTAATATGATGAAGGGAACCATATACCCATGCACTGTGATACATAGTATCCCTTTTTCATCAAACGTAAAAATAAAAAAAAAAATAAAAAAAAAAATTCAGTATTTTCTATATTGATGATCTCATACCAACTTTTAAACTCTGGACTAGTAAAAGAGTCTGGTATCATATACAAATTATCCAATGCAAGACATGTTGACTTTCTCGCATTTATGTATTTCGAAATATACATTGTGCGATTTTGAGACATTTTCACGAGGACATTCATTTCATGTAGCATAGGAAGAATTCTAGCTAATGTCAATAATGTCTCTATATTATTTAGTCGAGAAAGAAGATCTTGAGTTTTGTATACATTATAGCGATTTTCATACATCAACCCTACCAAAAATTTGAACTCACTAAATAGTCTTTGAGCTGGTCCATTTAATGAGATCCATCTTGTATCAACATCTTTTAGTAGTTTTTTTCCATTCGTAATACCATCTGCAAATTGTTTAAACTCTAAATATTGTTTGCGACTACGAAAAAAGTATGCATGAGTCTCACGTACAAGATCTTCAACTTTTGAAACTGATGGAAACTTGCTTACTATTTTAAATGCAAGATTCATCCTATGAGCCATACAATGAATATTAAGCATATATGGTGAAGTTGATAGTTGTAGCCTAACACAAAGGCCATTCCTTTGTCCTTGCATTACCGCTGCTCCATCTGCTCCAACACATACCAAATTTTTTGCAATCATTAATTGATCCATACCACTTTCCTTCAATCCATTAAGAACAAGTTCATAAATATTTTCAGTTGTGGAAGTATCTCTCATCGTATTAATCCCAACTAGATATGAATGCCTAATATGGTCATTACCCATATAAATGCTCATGCAAATCTATGAAGTATTATCTATAGTCGTAACCTCATCTAAAGACAATGCCAAAAACCTAGCATTTGCAATCTTCTCTTTCAAATCATCCTTTTCTACTTGAGCTAGATATCATGCCCATCCCCAACTACTGGTTACAGACCAATGAGAAGATGGGAAGTTTGGCACTTGAAGAAAAGATAGAAATTTCATGTGATCTGGATAATTTGTCATAGGACGACCTCTAGATAAGATGTGAAATGCAGTGATCAATTGTATCATCTTCGATAACAAACTTCTTTCTATCGTCTTTTCAAATAGAGATATGATGGTTCCTCTGCCTGCCTCAAGTTTCCTCTTACTTATTAAACATTTTTTATATTCTTCTACATATTCAACATGTTGACATTCCTCAAAAGATTTCCATCTAACAATAGATTTCTCTTTACCATTTACAATTTTCTTTTCATACACCTTTCATGCATGCTTTTTTACTGTATCTAGCTTCATCTGAAATTTCACTACCTTTTGAGTTTTCCAACTAAACGCAATACATTTAACTTGTTGGAAAACCTCGTTCTCATTTGTAGTAGGTATTTCTTCAATAAATGGAAAACTTGACACCCAATTTTCTTGGAATCGTCTCCCTATGGTCCACTGGCCTCTTTCCCTTTTCCGCGAATGGATTGTGTCACTTTCCAAGGAAAAATCTTTAACATTTTCATCACTAATTTTTGTTGAAATTGCATTTATCTCACCTTGACCACTTGAGGAACCTATAAGTTCATCCATCGTATGAATATCAAATGCATTTCCACAAGAGTTAACCTCTCTCTCAGTAATATATTGTTCAAAGGAGCTTGAGTCATGAAGAGAATGTGTATTTTTGGATGGAGCCTTTTGAAAGTATGATAATACATTTGTTTTCCTTGATGGTTTCTTCCCATGATTATCTTTTGACATCTCACTAAATATTCCACAATTAAAATTTCAAATCGATCTGCAAACCAACATCAACAATTTCCAAGCGTTGAGATATGCTTCATATAAGTTCACTTGTTCATAGAAAATAGAATTGTACTTTGCAAAAGAATTATTGAGTCAACATTGAAAGAACATATATCAGAAATTGAATTTTGAGGCAAAATAGAATTTCACAAAAATTATTTAACAAGGATAATGGGAAGCTATTAAATTTTAAGACATAAAATATAATAATTCATTTGTATAACATTGAAACAACATCACTTATGCGATCGGAACGAGAAATGTCTCAGGATGGAGAATGAAATAGGTTTTTGCTCCTTGGCTTCTACTCGAATGGTGCCGCCATGAGGCTGGGGTTCCTTGCCGCAACATGTAGGGATGGCGGCCAAGGTGAAAATTCCTTTTAGAGTGGACCGAGTAATGGATGGGGTAGTATTGTGCCATTTCAGGCAGATTTTGCTCTATCTTTACCTCGACGAAAGACCAGGGAGCTCCTTGGTGATGGGGGTTTTGGTCCTATTGCAGAAACACTTTTTTTTTTCTCCCCGAACAGATTCCTGGATCATTAATGGTGCGGAGTAGTGAGCTTAGTATTGCAGCAATAATGCTGCAACTCCTGGGACTCCCTTCTTTACTTTTGTCAACCCGGTAGTTCATAACAAACTTGGAAGCGGCGATGTTGTATGCACAAGTACTAGCTCTTGCCGCAGCTGTCACTTGGTCAGCTGGCACAAGTCCGCTAGGGGCTTAAGCCAACTTCTATGAGCTCTGAGAAGAAGCTTTTTAACTGATGGAAGAAAGCTAACTCTAAGAAGGCTGATCTACTTGTAGAAAGAAACTGGAAAGCTGAAAGGAAACGTAACCTAGCAAACCCTAATTCTACCAGCTAACCCTACCGATGCAAGAAAGAGTATGTAAGCTACTGAAGGAGATGCCATTGATTTCTAGAAAGGTAAATACATGCATCTAAGCTACTTCTACATTAACATCTGGAAAAAACATCTTTTTGTATTTTTGAATAAGTTGCCAGAGTTATTATGCATATGATTTGACTGTTTTTGGGTTGTGCAGAGGTGGAAGGGCGAGAAGAAATGCTTGGAGGAGGTCAACAAGGTTTAGAGAGGGCCTAAGGGGTCCCTAACACCCTTCCATAGAGTTTCACTGAGTTTGGCTATCAATAAACCTCATTCGTGAGCCTCTGTAGGAAGTCTGCGGGGGTTCTATAGGATGTCTATGATTTTCTACAGGATGTCTATAACTTTCTACAGGATGTTCAGAAATGAGGTTTTTGGTGGATGAATGGAGAGGGAAAGGTGAAGGAGTGAGTGTGGAGGTAGGGTGAGGGATGGAGATGGTTTAGGACTCGATGGATGGAGTTGTGGATAGGTGTGGATGGATGGATTTGGTTTAGGAAAGACTGAAGCAATGTTACACACAAAACTAGGGTTATGGGAGAAAATGGCAAACGGGAGGCAAGGATTCTAAGTAGAGGGTGGAGTGGATGGTGCTGATGGAGAATAAACAAATGAAGGAGTGGTACAGGTGCTCTGCAAGGCGGTTTTCCAACTGATCCAACGAAGACTTGTAAATTCAAAAACCTAATTACGATGACCTAATCTGCTAGCTGCCCGTAAAGAGAATGAACAGAAGTGTGACCTGCAATGAAACCATGTGTTTTAACTCATGCAACTAAGCAAACAAAAGTCTGAATTTGTAACCAACTTCTACACATGAAAATCAAACACTAGTGATTGCATGGCAAAGCAAAATCAGTGTTTTTGTGGGTAGCAAAGTTATCCTGATCCCAGCTCCAGATCCTACTAAAAGAGAGGTGAAACCAGAGATGTTTGATGGCCCTTTTCTTGAAGTTTTTTCCTGTTAACAACCTATCAACTAAATCTGAGAATTCAAAAGTCTTTCTAACCATTAACAGTGACCTAGTTAATCAGCAAACTTTAGTCTACTTAACAGAAATGTTTTTGCAAATGCATAAAGAACAAATAACAATACATAAAGGAGGCCTTAGCACTTAGGTTGGGCCCAACCCGAAGAGCTACAGGCTCCTATAAAGAACTCAGATCTGATGCCAAGTAAAGCTGCTTCTCATTATTCAAAAATAACCATCATATGAAAGTTGTACAGCAGTAGCTACAATAAAACAGGCTGAGCAAAATGACAGCACTATAGTGCAAAAATAACAATAGTTCCAAAAGTAAACTACGAAGGCTGAGGCCTTCCTACTTATACAATACGAGGGGGCTAGCAGCCCTCCTAGATTCAAGGGACTCGGCTATCCCAACTGTTAGTAAACGGTCACTCTTCCAAAAACTGCTTGGCTGCCTTTAAAACTCATTTTGGTGGCCTGTGGAGCTCGGAGTTGAGGGTGGAGATTTCGAGGAAGGCCATTTAATGCAAGAGACAACCTCCCTACGAATCCTCACCTCAAGCTTGGCTGTCAGCTGACCCATGATTGCTTGGTTTTGCTCCAAAATTTGTCCAAAAATCCTGAAATAACCACGTATTAGCCTCCTAGGTAGAGTGACCACCCTTATTCGTTCAAATAACACAAACATACTAAAAAACATGCATAATCTATGAAAAATGGAGGATTGAACAAGGACAATACAGCAAAATGAGCCCAATAAGTTACCCAATTTGGGGGCTCATCATCACCCCCCTGCTAAATCGGTTGCTCATCCTCTGAGCAACTTGTCCAGCTCATCATTCTTTATGGCTTTGATCACCCCCCTCACGTCCCAAGCCTCTGTTGTGATATCCTCTTCATGATCATGGAATCCTTCCTTCCTTTCCACCTCCTCCCATTGTCTACCTTCCTCCTCTTCCTTCACTCCTTCTAGCAATCCCAAAAGTAAAGGAGGACTGAATTTCAAGCCAATCCAATTGGCCTTCAAGTTCTGTATCAACTGTTTGTAGAGAGGTACCCTTGCCAAGGCTTCCCTCATCCTGGTGGGAGAGTGGTATTCTTTTATCTTTAGGCTGTGAGGTAGTGTGTTCCACCGCCTTGTGCAGGCATGCATGCAGTTTTCTCCCAACAGTCTCTCCATGTCCTCAAAGTGGGCAATGGCTTGAGCCTGTTGCTCAATGTATTCCAGTAGCTCCTGAGGACTGTTGGCCAAGTGCTGGTGGGCGCTTATCACTGCTGAGGGGTCATTCGGCTCTGCTCTGATCATGAGAGGCTCACTGAGCTCTCTGCCTATGATATTGCGGACCTCTGCTGCTCTCTTCTCCTCATGGCTCATCCAAGAGGCCATGGCCATAAGCTGGACATCTCCTATCACCGTGTTAGGATCCCATGCGTTCATGTCTGGAAGGGAAAAGTTGTGCAAGTAGAACTCTGCCAATTTGGCCCTATCCTCAGATGAACTACTGCCACATAGAGCTGCAAACTGATGATAATTTTGGAAAGGGGTGATGCCCCTTTGAGCCAAGGTATTGATTTGAAACTGTAACCATTGGTCCTTGAGGTATAGGGCATAGGATTTGGCAGGCTGCCTGCACTACAGAGATTCCATTGCCCAACTAGCCATGCAGGCTAGTTGGGCCTCCTTTTCTTGCACCTGTTGTTTCAGAGAATGTATTTGCAATTCTTGTTCCTGTAGCCATTGGTTCAGTGCCTCAACTTAAGTCTGTGTCCCTTCCTATTTTTGTTGTTCATAAGGGGTATTTTTGATTGTTGTGGGCCCCTCCTGTTTCTGTTTCTCTCCCAAGATATGAGGCCTGTCTTCCTTCCTCTGTCCCTGTAATTGTAGCTGCTGTCTAAGCAGCTCATTTTCTTCCTGTAGCCCGACACGCTGGCTGCTCTCCACATGCCGTACTAGAGCCAATTCCCTCCTTGCCTCTTTGAGTTGTTCCTCCAGAGGACCTATATCCACCACACCCTTGGACTTAGCGATTTTCATCCAAGTGTGGGTTCTCACTCCCTCTTCCTCTAGTGCAAGGAAAAGTGACACTGTAAATTTCTAAGGAATGATCTTTCTGCCCTCCAAGAAGTTATAATAGGAGCCCAAGCTGGGCTGTGGGCTAGGCTCCATAATGTTTTCTACCTTTTCTTCCCTCTGAGGTGATTTAGCTGCCTCACCCTCCATTGCTTCGGTCTCCTTCAGTCTAGCCAATGTTTCCTGTAGAATAGTTTCAGCATCCTGTAGAGAGGTTTTTGTGTCCAACATTTTCATCCTCTCCCTCCAGGTGGATGTCTTCGGGCTTCCCCGCTCATAAGTGATGGTTGCCTTGGAGGGGGACCTCTCCTTTGGTGTGGTAGGGGTGTCTACAATGGTGATTGGTTCTTTGGACGGTGGTTGGGGTCTGCCGGTTTTAATCCTCACGCTCCTTCTCGCCTTAAAATATAGTGGAAGCTCCCTCTTTCGCTTCTCCTTCTGCTTGGGGGATGTGCTTAGGGTGGCCAGCACAACTGCTGCCTCCCTAGCTAAAATCTTGGCCGATTTCTCCTTCTGCTGCCCTTTCCCCAGACTTCCTGTAGAAAGTCCTGTAGTGGCCGTTTTCTGGCTTCCTGTAGAAGCAGTTTTCTGGCTTCCTGTAGAAATAGTCTGCTGGCTTCCTGTAGAACTAGTTTTCCCTGATTTGGCTTGCTTGGCTGGGGGTGCCTTCTCTTTGACTTGTGCTGTGGTTGCCTTGGGTGTGCCTTTACTTGTTTGGACTTTTTCCGTCCTCTCTGCCCGGGTTTGCAACCGCTTCTCCCTTGCCGTTTGTGCTTTTACTCCACTCACAGCTTTGGCCTCAGCAGCTTGTGCTCTTTCTTGCTTTTCCTCTTGCCTTTCCTGTGGCTTTTCCTGTGATGGTATGCCCTGGGTTTTCTTACCCTTAGCTTCCTTACCCTTAGGTTTCTTCTCTACCTCAATATGCTTCTTCTCCTCACTGCTGGATGAAGTGAGTTCCTCGACCAGAATCCGGATATCATCATCCTTGGTCATATTGCGAAAAATCTCCCAGGAGATAGGGAAAGTATATGTATGGAGGGCATCTTCTACGAGGAGCTTGATAACCCCATGATGAGCCAGCTGGTCTGGTGTCCCCTCCTTCAGTTTTGTGCCACACTCAATTAATGACTGTAGGAGGAAGTATGGGATGCTCAATTTTTGTTCTGAGGGCAAATCCATCTTATGCCTGAGCTTGGTTAACAAGCGGAAGTGATAACCATACATAATACTAAATCGTCCCTCACAGGTAATATATTTCATAATTTGAAGGCTGACCTCGCTCCAAAATGGCTGAAGGCTGGCTCTCCTGACCCCATTCTTATCCTTTGAAAACTGTTCTTCCGATAGGAAAAATTCCTTTTTGGCCTTCTGGCCCAATTTCCTTTCCTCTTTATCCCACGGTATCCCCAATGGCAACTCCGTGACCCGACTAATGAGTTGTGGGGTGAGTTTCAAGGTCAATCCTCTGAAATTTACAGTGGCCAGTGTTTTTGATTTGAGCTACAGGGACCTTGGGAACTCCTCTGTTATTTCATCATTATGACCTTGAATTTAGTCATAGAAGGTCATCCAGTGGGCACGGGTAAATAGTTCTACCACCTCGGGAGTTTCCCTCAATTTTCTGGAATCTGAGGGTTCCTTTCTGATGAACCCTCCTGGCATGGTGAAAATACCCTGTTTTTGGCTTGAGCTCTAGTTAGAATGGAAATCCTGATATGGTTTTCCTCCTTGATTCTCAGGGGAGGGTTTCTCCACTATTTGTATCTCCCCTTTCACCAATTCTCTGGTTATAATACTGCTGCCGCCCAAAACTCGACTTGTCAAAAGGAATTAAGCTCTCACAGACAGAGTGCAGAGCTAATTTTCACACCAACCATATAGCAGTCACAAAAATTTTATATGTGCACAGGTGAGCCTTACAACGATTTATCGTTATAATGGGGAGAGTTTGTTAACAGGAACCATGGAGGTGAATATGACGCAACACCATTTGAAAGAAATTCTGTGTATCATATAAGCAAACCACCATTCTTGACCCACAGGCAGATTGGTTTTAATTTCCCCACTTCAAACAAGCTAGTTCACCACCTTTCGAAAATTAAGCATGGGGATGGCGTGTTCGAGCCTACCTCTCTTCAAAATTTCCAATTTTGACGCAACAGACACGGGTTTCTCTGCTCCGGGAGCTTTCGCCGTGCTTCCTGTAGAGAGCTTTTGCTGCTTCTGGAGGACGTCACGGCGCTGCTGAGCAAGTTTGGGACTCGGGAAGAGTTTGAACCGGGCCGAGAAACTCGGGCTAACAAACTGTAGAGGAGGAGGACGCTCACATTGCTGAAAACTGGTGGTAGGCGTGAATGACTGTGGTTAATGTGAGTGCTCTGGCTGAATGATTTTGAAATACGGCACAATTCATGGCGCGGGGGGTGAGGTGTCCAGGCCGAGCCGTTAGACAACGTCACAACCATCATTCCCCGGTGTGTCTTTGACCACCAATGTCTATCTCTGCCATTACCTGCCGTCATGCCTGTCAGTTCGCTGATTTCACTACAAATCTGCTGATTTCCCCAACTAGACACTTCCCACGTGTCAGCTCCACATCCTTCTGGCGGAAGCGAGCGTAACCATGCTCGTTCGGATCCCACGAGGCAATTCTACTGGCTGTGGGTGGCCAGTTGACTGGCCATTGCATTCGTTCAATCCGCCCCATTCGGAGATATGCAATGTTCATAGTATAGTTTATGCAATTTGACGAAATAAGGTTAGGCACTTACCTGGGTGGCCGTGGACGTGTTTCACAGGTTTTTGGACGTGAAACAATGGCTTTGCTCATTGCTGCTTCGTGCACAGGCGTTGGAATTCCCTCGTTCATTGGCTGATGCTGGATGCAAGGCTTCAGGACCCGGTCCTTTGGTGGTGAACGTTGCATGCACAACTTTGTCTTCTCTCAGCTATCGAGGAGGTGTTCATATTTATGCGGAGATGGTTGCATGCCTCCTGTGTTGATTTCAACTGCCCTTGACTCCATAGTGTGTATTTCAGGCGGATCAGCTGCTACAGGATTCCTGTACGACATCCTGTAGCTGCTTCTCCTCCTGGGCTGCATGCTGAAATAGGCAAGGCTATAGTCACGGATGAAGGGTCCTACTGTAGCTTTTGACAGGTAGAGTGTGCGAGCTTGTGAATGCTCAATTTGTCTTTTAGAGAAAAAAAATTCACTCTGAGGCAAACAGGACTTTTTGCATGGCTGTGCAGGGATACAGGACCAAATTGTGGTAATGGCAGTGGAAAGAGATGAAACAGGTGATAGATGGGAAAAAGGGGAGGCTGCAGGCCTCACCAACAAACTCTAAGCTTTAAATCCGTCTCCAAAATCGATTTTGGCTTGCCCAAAGGTTCTACAGGATGTTTCCTGTAGAAATGCAGAACTTCCTGTAGAAAGCCCTGAAACTTCCTGTAGGAGGTTGAATCTTGACCCGAATGTGTCCAAATCCTGGAAAAAGTGTGTGGCCATGGAGGGAGTGTCGGTGAGGGTGCCTGGTAGCTAGGGATGGACCCATGTCCTTGATTTGTGCGACCCTCTTTATCTGGATTATATCCCTGCAACCTGCAATAATTTTAAAGGTCAGACCTGTTTTTCTTCTTTTTCTTTTCTCTTCTATTTTTTTTTTTTTTTAGAGACAGCAGGGGCGTCTCTATGAGGTTTTCACCCCCACTATCTGCCCTGGGCGCCTCAAAGAGATTTTCACCCAAGGATCTTTTTTTACTCCATTTCTTTATTTTTTGAGAGATAGCGGGCGTGCCTCAATGAGGTTTTCACCCTCACTGCCTGCCCTGGCCACCTTGGAGAGGTTTTCGTCGAGGGATCATTTTATTCTTTTTTTCTTCTTTTGATGATCAAGGTGTGGCCGGAACAGAGGCAGAACCCTGCTCTATTACCAACACTGATTTTTCCACAGTTTCAATGAATTCCTGCCTCGAGAGGGGTTTCTTGTAGATTTTCAGTCGATGCCCATTGACAAGCATGGGGATGGCCTCTTCATCGATGGTCCTGATAAGGACTGAACCATTATCATTACATTTCTCCACTGTATATGGTCCTAACCATTTTGTCCTCAGCTTACCTTTGAAATCCTTGTGTCTTGAGTCACACAGCAACGCCCAATCTCCCGGCTGGAATTGCTTTTCATTATGGTGCCGGTCATGCCATATCTTCCTCTGGAGTTGAACTACTTCTAAGTGGAGGAGGGCCTGCATCCTTTGTTCATCTAATCCATTCAGCTGCAATAATCTTTCACGTTGAGCATGGCTGAGATCTAGGTCCAGCCGAGCTGCCACCCTTAATGTATTGTACTCGAACTCTATGGACATCAATGCTTTCTTCCCGTAGACCAGCTCATAAGGTGTGAAACCGGTTGTGGTCTTCCAAGTTGTGTTGTAGGCCTAGGTGGCCTCAATCAGGCGATCTGCCCAATCCTTTCTGCTGTTGCTCACAACCTTGGTCAAAATCCCTTCCAATGCTCGATTAGTGACCTCCACTTGCCCATTTGCTTGAGGATGATAGGGGGTGGAAGTCTTGTGCTTGATCTTGTGATCCACGAGCAAGTCTTCAATCAGGTTGGAGGTGAACTGACTTCCTTGATCTGTGACTAACTCTCTTGGATAGCCAAACTTGTAGAAGATATTTTCCCTCAGAAACTCAGCCACCTTTTCTTCTGTTGCTGCTTTGATTGCTTTTGTTTCTGCCCACTTGGTCAGATAGTCGGTGCACACAATGATGTAAGACCGTTGCTTTGAAGGAGGGTTGATGGGACCCACAAAATCCATGCCCCACTTATCAAATGGCTCGAAGGTCACTTGAGCTTGGAGAGGCATTTCATCTCTTGGAGTCGGTTTCCCCA
The DNA here is from genome assembly GCA_031772625.1 of Pinus tabuliformis. Lineage (NCBI taxonomy): Eukaryota > Viridiplantae > Streptophyta > Pinopsida > Pinales > Pinaceae > Pinus > Pinus tabuliformis. The sequence goes on along the minus strand of CM062812.1, from coordinate 571,336,233 downwards.
TCCTCTGACATCGATCACACTGCCTGATGTATCTTCTGACATCTTGATGAAGAGTAGGCCAATAGTAGCTTGTGTGTAGAATTTTGAAGGCAATCGTTTTGGCTGCAAAGTGGCCTCCACAAGGTCCATCATGACAGGTTAGGAGGATGTCAAAGACTTCCTCCTCCCTAACACAATGTCTCAAGATCTGATCTGGGCCAAGCTTAAACAAGTTGCCCTCGATCCAAGTGAACGGGGCGCTCTTCCTTACGATTTTGCTCTTCTCTTTTGAGGACAGATGCAGAGGGAACTGTGCTGAGACCAAGTAATTTGCTATATCAGCAAACCATGGAGAGAGTACTGAGATAGCAAATAGATGTTCATCTGGCATCTAGTCATCCACTGTTCCTTCTTCACCTATAGGCAAGTCCAATCTAGACAAGAAGTCAGCAACAACATTTTCCTTACCTGGCTTGTCGACAATCGTCAAATCAAATTGTTGTAACAAAAGTAACCATCTAATAATATGAGCATTGACATCAGGCTTATTCATTAAATATCTAATCGCAGCATGATCAATGTGTACAAATGTTTGATAACCAGTGATGTAGTGTCTGAACTTGTTTAGGGAATGGACTACGGCCAGGAACTCTTTCTCGGTTACAGTATAGTTCATTTCTACCTTGGACAGGTTTTTGCTAACGAAGTATATGGCATATGGGAGTTTCTCCTCAACTTGTCCTAAGGCTGCCCCTATGGCTTTGTTCGAGGCATCAGTGTGGATGTGGAAAGGTAGGGCCCAGTTTGGACCTCTCAAGATCGAGGCGGACACTAGCTTATCTTTCAATTCGTCGAGTGCCCCTTGACAGTTTTCAGTCCATTTAAACTCAAGATCTTTCCCTAAGAGTCAAAACAAAGGCGAGGCTAGCTTACTGAAGTCTTTGATGAATCTTCGATAATATCCTGCTAAGAATAGGAAACTCTGAACATCTCTTACCTTTTGAGGAGGTGGGACCTTTTGGATGATAGCAATTTTATTAGGGTCCACCTGTAATCCTTGCCGGGAAATGGTATGACCTAGCACGGTCCCTTCAGTCATCAGGAATTCACATTTTTTAGGACTGAGGGACATGTTCATCTCAATGCACTTGGTTAGAACTTTTCCCAGATTGGTCAATGCTTCTAGGAAGTTGGACCCATAAGGAGTGAAGTCATCCATATAGATTTCTACCGAATCATAGACCAACTCAGAAAATATGCTCAATACTGCTCTCTAGAAAGTGGCAGGAGCATTGCATAGCCCAAAGGGAAGGACTCGATAGGCAAAGGTACCTCAAGGACAGGTGAAGGTGGTTTTATCTTGGTCTTCCGGGCTGATTTGGATCTGGTTATACCCGCTGAACCCATCTAGGAAAGAGAAGAACTTCTTCCCTGTCAGTCCATCCAACACCTGATCTATGAAAGGCAAAGGGAAATGGTCTTTCTTAGTGGCTTTGTTAATTTCTCCACTTCCCGTTCTTCTTGGGCACAAGCACTAGAGGCGAAACCCACTCACTATCGGAGATAGGATAGATGAATCCTGCATCCAACAATTTTTGCAATTCTTCTTTGACAATGTCCTTAAGGTTTGGATTCATTCTCCTCTGAGGCTACCTGACTGGTTTACAATCTTCTTTGATGTAGATGTGATGGGTACAGACTGAAGAACAGACTCCCTTCATCTCCTTATAGTTCCAAGCGAACACATCTAGATGATTGTTCAGTAAGCTACACAGCTCCTTCTCCTGGGAAGGAGATAGGGAGGAGCTGATTTTTAAGGTTCTTTCGGGACCAAACTCCATATTCTTAACTCTAGGAGAGGTTGGATCAGTCACAGAGAGGTCCACTAAGGTGCTGGCTTGGGTTTCCTCCACCAATTCCTCTAAGGACAATGCACTGGGAGGTGGATTTTGAATCAAAGTCTCAATCAAACCATCCTCGGTTTGAGGACCTCCCGTAGTGGTTTCTATTGTGCACAAGGGTGCAGAGTAGACCTCATCCTCATCTCCTTCTTCCAACCAGAGTGGTAAGTCATGTTCTAGCAGAGGTTGGGCAGGAGGGTATACGACTAGCTGCTTGGACATAGGACCATTCTTGATGTTCATGTTTCTAGCTCGGCAACTGATGTAAGCATCCGCAGTGGCTAACCAAGGCCTTCCCAAAATGAGGGGGTATCCAGTAAGCTTTTCCTTTGGCTGAAGGACCAAGAAGTCCGCAGGGTACTCCCAAGAGTCAACAGAGACCAAGACATCTTCCACAATCCCTTCGGGAGTCACGGTGGAGCGATCTGCCAACTGCAGGACTGTCGAGGTCTTCCTTAAGGAATTCTGAAGGTTGAGTTTAAGCATGGTGTCCCTGGTCATCACATTAATGGCATACCCTAGATCAATCAAGGTATGGGGGATAATGGTACCATTGATGTGGACATCAACTACAGGACTCCCAGGGTCCAAATACTTTGGACAGATTACTTGCCCCAACATTAGATCAGACAGTTGTCCTATGAAATTGATAGTAGAGGCATCTCTCTTTCTCCTATTGGGTGCCTGAAACACTTCTCCTTAATCAATTTGTTGTATATCGGTACATCTTTGATGGCCTGGAGAAGGGGTATTTCCACACACAACTGTTTCAGTTCCCCAAGAAGTTCAGTCTCCTCCGAGTTTGGTTGTGTAGTTACTGTTAGTCGCTCAGGAAAGGGTGGAATGGCTTTGGGTTCACTCTCATGTTTGTCTTCCTCACCCTCTGGGGGAGGAGGTTGGCGATCTGGAAGGGTCTTCCTAGATCGCAGGTTGATCTCCTGGATCTCCACAGCATAGGTAGTACATGTTGTCTCCCCAGTGTATACCTGCTAGGCCTGTCGGTTGTTGCGGTTTGGGTTTGGTTCAGTAGGCATTTGGGGTTGTCTTGGAGGAGCAGGAGGTAGTGGTTGTGGTTGAGCCGGTGGTGGAGGCAGAATGGTGGGAGGAGAGTTGTATTGGGGCCTCCACCCCGGTTGAGGTGCATTCCACTGAGGCTGTGGCTAGACATGTGAGTGAAACGAATGAGCAGTGGGTTGAGTATGGTATTGAGGTGGATAAGACCACGGAGGAGGTGCAGACCAGGAAGGATGAGCAGGGGGACCCCAAGAAGGCATGTGAGCAGATTGGTTGGGGCTATAATAAGCTTGAGATGTCCCTTGCATCCCCTGCTGGTAAGATCTGGGTCCATGCGGTCTCCTTTGGTTGAGGAAGTAGAGAGGTTGAGTGGGCGCCTCAGTCCCTTGGTACATGGCTTTGAATCCGGGTAAGGTTGGGCATTGGTTTGTGGGGTGGTTATCCTCACAAACGAAACATACCTCTACTGAGTGCAATGGACACTTGTTCTTAGGGTGCTTCCTCGTACATCTGGGACAGAAGATGGCCAAAGCCCTCTCAACTTCCTCTTTCTTTTGTTGAATTCGGAAAGTATCAAGTTGCATGGCAATGGTCTGTCTCATCTCACTTTTGAGGTCTTCCATCTTATTAGCAAACTCATGCTTGGAGAAGGTAGTACTAGCTGAAAGTGGATTCCCCCTACCTCTTTTCCGGGCTACCCTAGATGGTTTCTAAACATAGTCTTTATGTCCTCATAAGGTAGTTGGTAAATGTCTCCTCCAGCTAACATGTGAAGGGTATCTAGAGGGTCTTCAGGGACTCCTCATAGCAGGATCAAATTTAGAGATTCAGGGTCAAGTGTGCACCTGGCCCGTTTATAGCTAAGTTGGAACCTTTCCTCGTAGTCCTCTAAAGACTCATCATTTCTCATCGTCATCCGAAAGATTTCTCCCTTGGTTTCCTTTGACCTACAGTAATCCGAGTATTTGTTGTTAAAGGCTTGCTGCATCTGAGCCCAAGTAGTGATAGTGTTTCCAGGTAATCCCATGAACCAGTGTAATGATGCATCCTTGAGGGTAGAGGGAAAGATTTTCAACTTTTGCTCGTCTTTTGTATAGTCATAAGTTCGACAAAGGACAACAAACTCAAACAGGGAGGTATCGGGGTCTTCTGTGGTCAATCCATGGAAATGAGGTAAGGCTGAGGGACTTATGTTCTTCATTTTCATGTCCCCGTTAGTCTCTCAGATGGGGAAGGTACCTTCTATTCTCTCATCATCGTCTCTACCATTTCTGTTGTCAGCCATAGTCTCAAAAGGAATGTTTTCTTGCTCTTCTTCTGTTATAGGATCTTCGTATATCTCAGGAGGTTCATCTATAGGTTCTTCTGGATCACTACCACCAAAGAAGAGAGAAGGGTGACTCAGTGAAGTGGTGGGGGTGTTGCGTAGGAATTTTCCAGTGTTATCTCTGTTCCTACGAGGCATGAAAGGATTTTTGGTTGTTTTTGCTTTTATTCTCTGCTTGTACCTACAAAACTGAAACAGATGGAATTGCAACTAACTAAAATCTATCTCGCAGAAATGAGAATGCGGAATTGAAATGAAAGCAGGAAAAGACTAATCTATTTTGCTGAAATAAAATTGCGAGAAGGAAATACTAGACTATGCTTGCAAAATTGAAATTCCATTTTACGCTTGCAGAATTGAAATTCTATTTTACGCTTGCAGAATTGAAAGGTTAATCTACGAAAGCAAGAAATGTCTAATTTACTTTTGCAGAAATGAAATTGCAGAATGGAAATGAAATAAACTATTTAGTAGAAGGTTAGAGTAGGAAAATAGAAGAAAAGCGGCAATCACAAATACTTTGACGCTTCCCTGGCAACTACGCCAAAAAGAGTGGTGAGCACCAGTATTGCAGCAATAATGCTGCAACTCCTGGGACTCCCTTCTTTACTTTTATCAACCGGGTAGTTCGTAACAAACTTGGAAGCGATGGTGTTGTATGCACAAGTACTAGCTCTTGCCGCAGCTGTCACTTGGTCAGCTGGCACAAGTCCGTTAGGGGCTTAAGCCAACTTCTATGAGCTCTGAGAAGAAAATTTTTAACTGATGAAAGAAAGCTAACTCTAAGAAGGCTGATCTACTTGCAGAAAGAAACTGGAAAGCTGAAAGGAAACGTAACCCTAGCAAACCCTAATTCTACCAGCTAACCCTACCGATGCAAGAAAGAGTATGTAAGCTACTGAAGGAGATGCCATTGATTTCTAGAAAGGTAAATACATGCATCTAAGCTACTTCTACAGTAACATCTGGAAAAAACATCTTTTTGTATTTTTGAATAAGTTGCCAAAGTTATTATGCATATGATTTGACTGTTTTTGGGCTGTGCAGAGGTGGATGGGCGAGAAGAAATGCTTGGAGGAGGTCAAGAAGGTTCAGAGAGGGCCTAAGGGGTCCCTAACACCCTTCCATAGAGTTTCACCGAGTTTGGCTATCAAGAAACCTCATTCGTGAGCCTCTACATGAAGTCTGCAGGGGTTCTACAGGATGTCTGCGATTTTCTACAGGATGTCTGTAATTTTCTACAGGATGTTCAGAAATGAGGTTTTTGGTGGATGAATGGAGAGGGAAAGGTGAAGGAGTGAGTGTGGAGGTAGGGTGAGGGTTGGATATGGTCTAGGACTCGGTGGATGGAGTTGTGGATGGCTGGATTTGGTTTAGGAAAGACTGAAACAATGTTACACACAAAACTAGGGTTATGGGAGCAAATGGTGAACGAGAGGCAAGGATTCTAAGTAGAGGGTGGAGTGGATGGTGCTGATGGAGAATAAACAGATGAAGGAGTGGTACAGGTGCTCTGCAAGGCGTTTTTCCAACTGATCCAACGAAGACTTGTAAATTCAAAAACCTAATTACGATGACCTAATCTGCTAGCTGCTAGTAAAGAGAATGAACAGAAGTGTGACCTGCAATGAAACCATGTATTTTAACTCATGCAACTAAGCAAACAAAAGTCTGAACTTGTAACCAACTTCTACACATGAAAATCAAACACTAGTGATTGCATGGCAAAGCAAAATCAGTGTTTTTGTGGGCAGCAAAGTTATCCTGATCCCAGCTCCAGATCCTACTGAAGGAGAGGTGAAACCAGAGATGTTTGATGGCCCTTTTCTTGAAGCTTTTTCCTGTTAAAAACCTATCAACTAAATCTGAGCATTCAAAAGTCTTTCTAACCATTAACAGTGACCTAGTTAATCAGCGAACTTTAGTCTACTTAACAGAAATGTTTTTGCAAATGCATAAAGAACAAATAACAATACATAAAGGAGGCCTTAGCACTCGGGTTGGGCCCAACCCCAAGAGCTGTAGGCTCCTATAAAGAACTTAGATCTGATTCCAAGTAAAGCTGCTTCTCATTATTCAAAAATAACCATCATATGAAAGTTGTACAGCAGTAGCTACAATAAAACAGGATGAGCAAAATGACAGCACTATAGTGCAAAAATAACAATAGTTCCAAAAGTAAACTATGAAGGCTGAGGCCTTTCTACTTATACAATACGAGGGGGCTAGCAGCCCTCCTAGATTCAAGGAACTCGACTGTCCCAACTGCTAGTAAACAGTCACTCTTCCAAAAACTGCTTGGCTGCCTTTAAAACTCGTTTTGGTGGCCTGTGGAGCTCGGAGTTGAGGGTGAAGATTTCGAGGAAGGCCATTTAATGCAAGATACAACCTCCCTACGAATCCTCACCTCAAGCTTGGCTGTCAGTTGACCCATGATTGCTTGGTTTTGCTCCAAAATTTGTCCAAATATCATGAGATAACCACGTATTAGCCTCCTAGGTAGAGTGACCACCCTTATTCGTTCAAATAACACAAACATGCTAAAAAACATGCATAATCTATGAAAAATGGAGGATTGAACAAGGAAAATTTGGCAAAATGAGCCCAATAAGTTACCCAATTTGGGGGCTCATCACGGAGTTAGGGTTCTTGTTATTCATCCATGATGTTTTTCTGTAGAATGGGCATCTTGGGGTTGTTGCCAATGCTTCCCACAGGGGAGTGCGGGCCTAGGTTGCTCTTGTTTAGGTAGCAGTTTTTGTTAAATGCATATTCAAGGTCATTTTTGGGTGGGTTTCTGTAGGCAGGAAAATCTATCTCGGCCAGTGGTGGTCAAGTCACAGGCTCCCTGCCTCTGGTTCAATCAAAGCTCTGGGAAAGGCGTACCCAAAACAGTCTTGCCTTGCAGTTTCAAGGATGGTACTAGAACTAAGAGGCTAGAAAGTACCCCCTGCTTTCAAATTTTCATAAAACCCCTTGTTGGGACATCACTTATATTCTGGGTAAATAAATTAGATAGTGTGATGATTCTGAAACAATGCATCACACAAAAAACTGGATACCCTATGAACAAAAAAAATTGTTATACAGAGGTAGTATATTACAGGATAATCATCTCCTACAAGATTATCATATCCTATCAAATTCCACAATAATCCTCAATCTGAGGCTCAAGGGAGGAACAACGACACCCAATAAACCCAAAAATGCAAGTGGGGGAGGGGGGAGTAGCTCTGCAAAAGACACAAGAACAAAGAAGAAACCTACAAATGGGAGACGATCATTCAAGAATATACTTCAAGGGAAAAAATCAGTCACAGAACCAACCAAACAGGCAGGGACTACCCCAAACCCATACATAGTGGAGCAACTAAACCACACCCCAAAACTAAACTTAGACATGCTAGAAACAGATGAGTATTGCACCTATTTTGAATCCCAAGCCATTATATGCCGTTTCAACTGTTTTTGGCCAAAACCAGTAGAAATTTTCCATTGGATTCTTACTAATTGGTCGATAGAGTGCGAAATACATATCTGTTCTAAAGGATTTTTTATTGTCTCATCAACAGAAAAAATGACTATTGTGGAACTAATTTCGACCTTTATAGGGCTTTAAATGATGAGTGTTCCTTCTAATCATGTGTTCTAATAGGTCCACCTCCATGATGCCCACATACCAGCCCAAGACATAAGAAGGCACATCAAGGGACGGAGTTATCGCCCACCAAGAGGAAGTCAACAACCACAAAACCAAGCACCATCAACATGTAGCTAAGAAGATTTACCATGCCCATCCACCATCGAGGATCTAGGATACACTTTTACACTTCATCCCACATGGCCTTACAAGGCTATAAATTGCACACAATTGGGCTTATGAACGGCATGGTACAAAGTTTAGGAGTACCCTTGTTTGAAGGGGTACATCACTCACAACCTCTAGTAAACTGTCACTTCTCAATCTTAGTCAATTGGAGCATTGAGTTGAAGATTTTTGTTGTTCAAGTTTCATCATAATATGTCAAATAGCATTGCCAAAAATTTAGGGTATTCTACAAGCATAGATCCATCTTAACCCCATATCTATTAAGCATGGAGAAGAATCAAAAGTACCCACATGTAAACTCTCGTTTCTTAAAAGATCCAAGATTAAGATGGATCTATGCTAGTTTTTTCCTTTTCTTACATCAACCTTATTGTTTTTTTTACATTAGACTCGAACATCTAATTCTTGTTCCATTTTAATTTATTAGAATTACACACATTATCTGACAAATCTCTTGCCCTTGGGCTCTTGGTGCAGCCACTTTCAATCTTAGTCAAGGGTTTGACAGGATTTTTGCGATGCAAGTTGCATCATAATACATTAAGTAGCATTACCAAAACCTCAAAATGTTCTTCTACTAGCATAGGTCCATCTTAACCCAATATCTATTAAGCACTAAGAGGAATAAAAAAACATGTGAAAACCTCTTCCTACTTAAACAATCCGAGGTTAAGATGGATCTAAGCTAATATTTTTTCTTTTTAATTTTTACATCAACCTTTTCTTTTATTTTCACATTAGACTTGAAAATAATTTTTTTTTCCATCACCTCTTCCAACAAAGGTTGTAGAGTGAAACTCTCTTAAATCTTGGTCAAACAGAGTATTGAGTTCAAGGGCCTTTTTGCGGCTCAAGTTTCATAATTATGTGTCTTGGAATCACCAAAACTTCAAGATGCTTTTCTATTATGAATGAATGATCTGTCATCATGTAAGCCATCTATACTATAGTAGACATATTCCAACATTTCTTTTGTTTGGATCACAGTTTCAATTACAATCACCAAAGATATGTCCTTGCGATATCTAGAGTTATGTAAGAAGCGGCTTCATTCTTCATAGATTGTGTTTCCATCATCCACAATTCCAGGTGAAGTCACCAAAATTTCAAGATGTTTTTTCTATTATGAATGAATGATTTGTCATCATGTAAGCCATCTATACTATAGTAGACATATTCCAACATTGCTTTTGTTTGGATCGCAGTTTCAATTACAATCACCAAAGATATGTCCTTGCGATATCTAGAGTTATGTAAGAAGCCACTTCATTCTTCATAGATATTAGTGTTTCCATCATCCACAATTCCAGGTGAAGCATATGTGCATGTAGTAATTAGGGATAGAAAAATGTTAAAAATGATAGTATCAAAAAAAAGAAAAAGACAAGAAACTCACATCATTAAATGATGGCATCCCAACTTCCTGAGATTGGACACAGGTTGAAAGGTTATAAGAAACAATAAGCATGTTCGAGATGTCAATATTGGGTTTCAGGGAATGGCAAGGATTTTTTTATTATTTTAAAGCTTCTGATATAAAAACCATTGTGTTCCAGCCTTTGTTAAATGCTTGAACTTGGATGCTTCTGATATGTTGCTTGTCAATTTTAATGCATTTCTGGCCGTTACATGGTTGGCATTAGTTGTTCAGGACTTTCTAAGAAATATAATATATTCCTGTTGATTCAGAGAATATGTTACATATGTTGTATAGATTTTGATGTATTAAATATTTAAAGGATTCACTTTCTTGCAATTGTATTCAATATTTGTAACAGTTTAGAAGATTGCTGCTTTGACTGGAATTTACTTTGCATGTCTGTTATGGACATAAAGCTCAGAGTTGTAATGGTGTAGACTATAAGCACTTGGCGACGTCACCCATGCTGCTAATCTTCGCTACAATCTGTAATCACACAATAAAATCTAGTCCATTGGAACTCATAATGTAAGTTACTTAATTCCCTTAATTCCGCCCGTTTAACATTGCACAAACCCATTCATCTTAATAGCAATGAGCTACACAAGATGATTTATATTAGACTAAATGTAACAATCAATAAAATCACATGCAATTACTTAAGCAGACCATCCCACAGCAAAAGAGTTGACAGCAGGAATGGGTTCTAGTAATCCTAATTTCCACTCTGTTCCTTGTTCTGACATATGTGCCTTAGGAAAGCACATGGAGTTCAATGCTTTAAAACAATCCTAAATTCACCACTTCAATCACAATACCATATTACAATTTTTTGTATGATTTTCTTCATTATCCATAGTACTGCAAACCATTTTGCTGACAAGATGATGCAGACATCTAATCTATTTAAAATAGTGGAGTTAGCAACCCCCCGACTAGAGCTTGGCCACTCTGAGTGAAGTAGAAGCGAGAACATTAGCTTTAACATGCCCTATCATGAATCTATACGAACACATATGCGTTCCTTGGAAAACCAATACATATACAGGGAAGAATGGCAACAAACTTGAAGAAAAACAAGGAATATGAAGCCAACTTACCCTAATTCAAAAGCCGGCTACAGATGGGCAGGACCTGCATAAAGGGGCCTAATTTCTGGTGCTCAACCAACAATTCTGTCAAGTACCAGCTGCTATTGATGCTGTTGTAGTTGCTCGCACCAAAAATAGAAAATTAGGATTTGTGAACTATGATAAAAAACCCTATTTCAAAACAATTTTATATAGGATGAATTCGTGAAAACAGGGAGCCAGGGAGCCATATACACCATGAATCCATGAAAACAGGGAGCCATATACACAATGAATCTGGAATTCGTGAAAACAGAGCGCTAAATCTGTGAAAACAGGGAGTCGCCCTCCATTTGAAAACAAATTAACCTCCACCCTCCCTTTCAAAACAAATCTAACCTCCCAAGACCAAATTGACCCTCACAAACCACTCCCAAACTAGAAAAACCAAACTGTAAATCAGAAATATGGCGATTTTAATCTCCCAAACCAGGGGCAAATATCAAAATTCGACGATTTTAAGGGAATACGATTTCCCAAAACCAGCGAATCGGGCCAAATGAAGGTTCGGTTAGTTTATCCGCCCATTTTTTTATTTTGGGCTAAAATCAAAAAATTAATTATTTTTTAAATAAAATTGGGGCTAACTATATGAAAAGTGTTTTTAATAAAAAATTCGCCCTCTTAAAATGTAAAAACCCTCAAATTTCGCCTTTGGGCTATAATTCACCCCTAAAATTTACCATGCTCCGGTGGACCTAGTAGGAGGGGGTGTTACAAATATAACCCTTAGATTAATAAACCCAAGGGATTGATATTATAATTGGGGTGTATTACTCTAGCTCCCATGGTTCACCATTTTCCACTCAATATCACAATACCTAGGTTGCTTATTCCTATAACAATTCCAATCAATCAACTCATTTACCCCTCAACTTACAAAACCTAAGGAATGGGACCCCATTCTCTACAATGAAATTCTTCAAGCAATCCCACTTCCCTTCCAAGGCTCTACAATAGGTTAGCTAAAAATTAACTCAACCATTTGAATTGGTAGCTTAGTGACAAATTCCAACCATGCGACGAGGTTCATCTTTTTGAGAAGACCAATTTTGACTATTGAAGTGCTCAATATGGACAAGGGTAAGTGAATCTATGAATTAAATCCCACATGTGCATGTTTGATCAGGTCATACCTAAAGAAAATTAGACACCCTTGGAAGGGTATAAATTAATGTGACCTCAACCTCATTTGGACATCATCATGGAGAATTCTTCTATTCTCTTCTTTGGTTTTGCTCACACAGGTCTGAGGCAATTTCACGGAGATTCGTTGTGACGGGTTCAAAATTGTAGGGTTTGAAGCTCACATCTTTGTTTTAGGGTTTTGGGTTTCATCCATAGGCATGTTATGGAGGAATTTTGACTGCAGTCACATGCATGTCATGGAGAAATTTCTACCAAATCCTTTCAGTCGCATGCATGACACATCTTCCCTATGATTGGGACCTAAAGGTTGAATTTTTAGCTCGCTAAAGTTTTCACTTGTTGACCACAGAGTTCAACAATTGACAACATATAGTGGCAGTTGATTACAAGTTCATGAATTCGGTTTTTGGATTATTGGCATTAATATGTAGGGCTCCTGGCGTAGAGGGGTGTCTAGAAAATAGGGTCATAGATGCTTCTCCCCTATTTGTCACCCATAGGACATGTGTGATCCTTGTATGTTTTGACAACTTGAGTATCTCCCACTCTCTTAATCTATGCATAGTATACCCCAATTGATACCATACCCACAAGCTGAGATTTTTGGGATTGCCCCTCTCCTTATGACCAACAGGCTGAGGAGGCTTGGGGGTGTGTGATCCTTACCTTTGGCACGTCGAGTCTCTCACCCAAGCTCAGATTATGATGTAGGTGTTCTACCACATGACTTTCAAGGGCCATTGTTGGGAAGATCGATGAGAAATAGGATGGTTGTGATCCTTACCTCATATAGAAAGTGGTATCTCACCCATTTATTGAATCATGGGATGGTTGTGTTCCTTGCTTGGTAAGTGGTATCTCGCTTATTACTTGACATGGGGATAGAGTGTCCCGTAGGACTTTCCTCATTATCATTTCAGATTGATATTGTGCTCCTTGATGTGGTTTCAGGTTGAGATGTGCTCCTTGATATTGTTCCATATTGATCTAGGCTCTTCTATGTTGATGCAAGTCGTAGATTTGGTTGCCCATTGATGTTTCCCGGGTGGTAGCATTAAGATCCCCGTTGGTACTGATTTTAGGTTGTAATAGTGGCTCCTCCATGAATAAAGAGTGGTAGCTTAGTGATCCATATTGGATCATTATATTGTTTTTCATCTATCTCAATGCAATTAGAGTGGAAAAAGTTGAGGAATCAACTCATGGGACCGTTTTTAGTGGTGGCACCTAGTTTGGAAAAATGAGGTTTGAAACCTTCTGAGAGTGTTTTAAGGCATCAAATGACATTTTTTAGTGGTAAAAGTTTTCCTCTCTACTGCCACACATTTTCATGCTATTCTACACACAAATATATTTAAAACAGTGTAAGAAACACATCAACCAGAGTCTGTATCCAAACATTATGCCACTCAAAAGTTGACCTTCCTATTTTTAGGCCTAAAGTTCGGGAGGATGTTGTGTCATCCTCCATTATTCATGGAAAAAGGGTCTAGCCACATGATTATGATGTAAAATTCTCTAGAAGAGTCTATATTATAACTCTAGTTAAGAGTTGACGTAGTCAAACTTAACCACTGGAAAGCTATCGAGTTGTGTTATAACCGAGCCACTAAGAGGAAGAGGCATTCCATTATATCGAGAGAATTTTATTCTATATTTAAGAAAATATAGCAGGAGAGATATGAGGTAGAGGATGCATAGAGGATCTATGCATTGTAGCAACCCACGGTCCACATGCATTACTTTTTTGTATTTGTAGCTTTATTTTCCAGAGAGAGAAATTTAATATCTAGAAATTTAATAAAATCCTAGTAGTGTAAAATTTCAAAATTTAAATATATTTATCATATCTGTCGTGAGGAAATGTCTAGTGGAATATCCACAACAATTTACAGATCACTTAAGCACCCCTCCAATATAAAATTATTATTCTTTTAGATATGAGAATCTTTATCACATGAGAAGGGACAATCAAGAGACAAGAAGAGATGAGGAGAGATTAGTAGTGATGACGTTTAATGATGAGGTACTTGAAATTGGATATGATTTGATGATAGGACTCTTACGATGATTACATGATGCAGTTGGAATTTATCCCTAGCTGAGAGTGAGTGTTAATTTTTCAGCTCAGTGACAAATTCCAACCATGGTAGGATATTTCTCTTTTCGAGAGGACCAATTTTGACTATTGAAGCACTCAATTTGGACAACGAAAAGTGTAACATGTGCATATTTGATCATGTTGTCCCTAAAGAAAATTGGACACTGTTGGAAGGCTATAAATACAAGTGACTTCAACCTCGTTTGGACATCATCATGGAGCATTCTTCTATTCTCTTGTTTGGTTTGGCTCGCCCAAGTGTGGGGAAATTTCACAGGGATTGGTTGGCACAAGTCCGAAATTGCAGGGTCTGAAGCTTGCATCTTTGTTTTTAGGGTTTTGCGTCTCAGCTGCAAGAATTTTATGGATAATTTTTTTATTGTAATCGTAGGCATGTCATGGAGAAATTTAGACTAAATTCTTTGAGCCGCATGCATGACACATCTTCCCTGTGACTGGGGCCTAAAGGTTAAATTTTCAGTTCACCAAAGTTTTCGCTTGTTGGCTGCAGAGTTCAATAGTTGACTATAAACAACGATGATTGATTACAAATTCCTAAATAAGGGTTTTGGATTATTGGCATTATTGGATTCATCTCATGGATATTGTCTAGTTGATTTTGTTGGATAGGTTTATGATGAAATATATGAAGCATTGTACTCTCTGTTTGCATAATCATCCAATAACAATCTAATAAAAAGAAGAATTTGAAATGGTTTTCCCCATAGTGGGTTTTTCCCTGGTATCCAACCCATCCTGGTGTCTTTATGTGTGAATGTTTTTCCTCTATTATTCCTTTATTTTCCACTCCATTGATGATGATGTTGTTCTTTCTATATAATTGCATATGTTGCTGAATAATGTTGTGAATTTGAATAATGCCATGATCTTATGGGGTGAATTTAATATTTTTCTTTACAACGGAAGAAATTGTGCCCGCAAAAGCTCTCAGGCATACATATTCCTTCTCAAGATTGGACCACTTGACCTATGAGGACCAAACCTCCCCATCTAACCATTGGGCCACATCCTTAGAACGTATGGGGTGGATTTAATATGCAAATGTTGAAATGCAATTATCAAAGAAAAGAACAATATAGCCCTAAGAAAAACAAATCTAGGACTACAGGAATCTCAAATGTAATTTACAATGATCACAATACCTCTAATTGGTATTTCTCACAACATCCTACCCACGAGCTCTTGTGTGATTTATCAACAAAAATTCACTCCCAATAATTCCATCCCAGTACTTAGCGCAAATATAGCTATTCCAAGCTATTTTCCATAACTAGTATGGTTGGTGCCCTTTCTCAACACCTAACTCTCCTCTTTATGTCCAAAAATATACTTCTAAAAAATCCCCTCTCTCCTACTTGAATTTTCTCTACTTTCAATCATGCATTGACTCTCACATTTCCAAACTAGTGTTTGTACATGGCCCATGCTTTCATAGATTCACGAGATGCCCTTACCTACCAACATCTTGCATTGATTTAATGATTCGAATTTGATAAGTCAAATGAATATTAGATGGTGTAATGATAAACTAACTTAGGCATGCAAATATTCCCCTTGGACACCCTTTAGCCCTTCTCTTGTGAAATCATAGCCCCCAAATGTTACAATTACTTTAATATCATCGCTAATGATATACTTGTTTTAATAATTTGAATGTAAATTAACATAACTCAACACTCATCCATATTCATGAATAGAGGCACTTTACTCCCAACAAAAATTTCTCACCATCCTATTTAATATATGCCCAATAATATTAGAATTGATTAGCATTAAAATGGGGATGTTACATAACCAAATGAAATTAAATATTGAATTGATTACAATTGGAAAAGAAACAAATCTCTCTCTCTCTCTCTCTCTCTCCATAGACAACACGTTTGTATTGTTATCACTTGATATGGCAGGTTGTGTTGTGTCAACCTCCAACCAAGAGTAATTATTTCAACCCACTTGTAGCTAGCAGCGAGCCCTTCTAGCATGAGAGGGCTCTCTAAAAGAAAACAGTATGATGTTCTAGATAAAACTCAATTACAAATGGCTAACTCTAGATTTTTGTGTGATTCTTGCAAGTGAAAGAAAGTGTAATAATCACCACCATTAGGCATGGAGTCAAAGAAAACTCAATTTACAGGTGAACATTGTTTTGTGGAAGCTGAGGCATTTTTTACTTAACTCATGTGAAATAAACATTTACAGTTAATCACACCAAATTTGAAGGAAGTTGGAGAAATATTACATTGAATTCCAAGTTATCAAACAAGCTATGAAAACTTATAATAACATATAAACATGAAGGGATGAAACTAAAACCAAAAATGAATCTTAGGTTAAAAACGGATTATTGCTTCAACTGTACTTCTTATTAACTGGAAAAAATATACAAAAGTGGTCTTTATCACACTCTTTATCCTTTGCTGAATAAAAAAACTACAAACATATAGAAAAGCATCTTCATCTACCAAATTACAAAATCTTCCACCTGGGGCTAGATTCGATCATCGTCCTAAGAGACCTAATCCTATTTGACTTACAAAACATATTTGAAATTTCTTAGGGATTTTTTGGTTTTAATACAATTTGAATTCAAAATAAGATTCTATCTATTTATGAGCCCATAAATATTCTGTTGTTGAACCTTATCGAATCTAAGAAAATGATGAGTGTGCTAGATTTCTAATGTGCTCTTGCCACATGGATGTGTTGACCTAGTTGACATTTCTGACCTAGACCTCCACCAAGTCGAATTTCAAAATTTTTGCAACAAATCTCGCTAGGAAAAATTCTGTAAAATAGGCTTCAAATATAAGTGCATATCTTCTAAACCCTGATATCTGTGTAACAATTGAGAGATGCTTTTGTAGATGAGATCGTTCTGAACAAAAACTTCCTTCATATTTCAAAAATTATTTTCCATTTGGTCAGAAAGGGAGCTTAATGTTGACTACTAAAACAGCCATTTCAAGAATTTCCGTAGCAAATTTTGGTAGCAAGTTACAAAAACATCCCTCTGGTACTTTTCTCATTTTTCTGTAAGTTTTGAAGTCTACTCTTATGCATTTTAGCTAAATACATAGTATCAGAACTCCTTTAACTAAAAAATTTCCTTGCATTTTCCTTCTTATCACTCCTTATAACTTATTTAACCATGTATATTGCTGAAACTATTACTTTAGTGTAGTATAGGAAAAAAAGTGAGGTATTTACAATACATAAGGGGTGATTGTTATTTCAACTATGAGCCCAAGATTTATTTTTGAGAGTTCAACTTTGATCATCTCTATTTGAGTTTCCAATGCTTTAACTCGCCTCTGCAACATATTTATGTCTGCCTATAGCCAATTGTTCCTTTTGTACTTTTATTTTCCTTTTAAGAAATTTTAACGACATTGCTAATTTGACAAATTAACTCCAAACTATCTAAAACTTATCAAAGATAATAGTGGCTTCAATGGGGATGTTTTCCTCCATGTGGGGCAGCAAAGAACAAGCAGCTCCAGTGTCTGACCATTGGGTTGATCCCGATACAAAGACTACATTCAAACCTACTCACCAAACTGGAAAGAAAACTACAAATCAACTCGAAACTAATTACTACTGTTGCAATGTGATATCAAACTGTTGTACAAACTAAAACTGACAACTGCAAAATGTAGCCTAAAGCTGAAGGAAATGGTTTCCCAACAATCTTATTTATGTACCAATAACCCTAATCTAACATTTGAAAATCCACCTGCTTAATTCAAGCAATATGAAACATCCAGTATAACCAGTCAAAGAGCTTATCCAACACATGGGCTCCTTCACTGTTCTTAAGTGGACCATCTATTGGTAACTAAACATAAAAACTGAATCCATAACCTGAACTTATCAATGAAAGAATCTCCACCTTCACTAATGACTGGAATAGACTTACCAAATGATCTTGACAATCATGAAAAATCACCTCTTCTTGATGAGTAAAACCATGAGGGCTGAATTCATTCATAACTGATGGCTTTTTTTGTCCTATGTCTTCAATTCCAAGAACATCATAAAATAAAAAGGTAACAATATATTTGTCTTCCCTTCCATGTAAATCAACAAAAACATCCATACATTCTTGAACATCTTCAAACATGACGTCCATATTGTGTGCATAAAAACTAATATTTTGCTTATCAAACAATTCTGATTTGACCTTTGGTAATTTTTCTTGAGGACTGTCATCTTGATTTTGAATACTAAAAACTCCTATACAAACAACTTTATGCATATCATCCATGTAATTTTGATGATCCTCAAACAGAATAGGTGAAACTTGTATATTCAGCTCTTCATGTAACTCGGGTTTACCTAAAAGTGAACTTTCATGCACTTTAACCGGGACAACATCATTATGATTTTCGACAAAAAAAATGTTCTTGTCTAGGTAGATAAATTTCATCACATGTTACCTCACTATTCATAATTTTCATGTATGTATTTTCAACAACCTGATCTTGAGGAGTTTCGTCTTGACATAAAATCTCAGAAAAGAAATGGGTTGAAAAATAATTCGAATGATTTCGCTCATACCTTTGATTGCATATAGATTGACAAGGATGCAAATTCTCATCAATTTCATGTAATATGACTTGACTGTCAAATTGTTGATATGTTTCATCTTGAACTAAAGAAGAGACATCTATTTTTTGGAAAACTTCTTGATCACCATGAAAACTATCTTAAGAAGAAAATTCATAAAGTGCCTCTAACATCTCCTCATCATCCCTGCATTCTACATCATCATCAATACTTTCAAGATATTGAATGAAACCCTTACAAAAATTACAATAGTCTTGAAACAGTGTTAAGGAAGGATGAGACTTCCCATAATGTCAAAAGACTATTCTATGGAAATCTTTAAGTGCACACAAGCTTCCTGATTGCAACCCTTCATACCATACTCTAGCTTTGTCTTCTAGGGTAGCCATAAACATATTCATGAGACAATCCTTAGGAAACTCAACCCTCAATCTACATACATGCATATGTAATATAACCAAATGCAGAACAACATCATCTTTCATTTCATCTTTGAACATGGGAAGACAGGTTAGCAAATGAACACGAGGCATAGGATTTGGAAAACCATAGATATGAGATCGATCCATAGGAGCATGCCTGACATTTCTTCTTGCAGTCAGACTCATCTTGGATCTTCTTCAAGCAATTGATATTCAAGCAGTGAAGTAAACATGAAGCTTTTATCTTTTGGATCTTTTGAGATTGGAGTCACCAAGGTAATATCACAACCTTCAAAAAACTCTGGTTTCCTGTTACCCTCAGGAATCAGAATGAAGCGACTCAAAGAAAATCAAGGAAAATGAGCTTTTCATCTCTCAGCAGACGCAACAAAAATGTTATCACCTAATATGATAGGATGGGCTATGTCAACCTCCAACCAAGAGTAACTATTTCAAACAAATTGTAGCTAGAAGTTAGCCCTTCTATCATGAGAGGGCTCTCTCAAAGAAAACAGTGTGATGTTTTAGATAAAACTCAATTACAGATGGCTAACTCTGGATTTTTGTGTGATTCTTGTAGGTGAAAGAAAGTGTAATAATCACCACCATTGGGTATGGAGTCAAAGAAAAGTCAATTTACAGATGAACATGGTTTTGTGGAAGTTGAGGCACTTTTGGCTTAATTAATGTGAAAAAAACATTTATAGTTAATCACAACAAATTTGAAGGAAGTTGGAGCAATATTACATTGAATTCCAAGTAATCAAACAAACTATGAAAACTTATAATAACATAAAAACATGAACGGATGGAACTAAAACAAAAATTGAATCTCAAGTTAAAAACAGAGTATTGCTGCAACTGTACTTCTTATTAACTGGAAAAAAATATACAAAAGTGGCCTTTTTCACACTCTCGATCCTTTGCAGAATAAAAAAACTACAAATATATAGAAAAACATCTTCATTTTCCATTAATTACAAAATATTACAGTTGGGGATAGATTTGATCATTATCCTAAGAGACCTAATCCTATTTGACTTGTAGAACATACTTGATATTTCTTAGGGATTTTTTGTTTTAATACAATTTGAATTCAAATAGGATTTTATCTATTTATGAGCCCATAAATATTCTGTTGTTGAACCTTGTCGAACCCAACCAAATGTTGAGTGCGCTATATTTTTTATGTGCTCTTGCCACGTGGATGTGTTGAGTTGGTTGAATTTGTTGACTTGGACCTCCACCAAGGCAAATTTCAAAATTTCTGCAACAAATCTCACTACGAAAAGTTTTGTAAAATAGGCCCAACGATAAGTGCGTATCTTCCAAACCCTGATATCTGTGTAAAAATTGAGAGAGGATTTTGTAGATGAGGTGGTGCTGAACAAAAAATGCCTTCATATTTCAAAAATTCCTTTCCATTTGGTCCGAAAGTGACCTTGAAATTGACTACTAAAACAGTGATTTCCATAATTTTCGTAGCCAATTTTGGTAACATGTTACAAAAACATCGCTTTGGTACTTTTATGATTTTTCTGTAAGTTCTGAAGTCTACTCTTATGCATTTTAGCTAAATACGTAGTATCATAACTACTTTAACTAAAAAAATTCCTTCCATTTCCTCAATGATAAGCTACAACAGCTTCGTAGCAAATTTTTAGCTTAACTATTGGGAGTTGCTACGAAATTTGAATTTTCTAAGTTTTTATTTTTTATGATTTCTTCTGCCTTATTATCACTCCTTATATCTTATTTAACCATGTATATTGCGGAAACTATTAGTTTAGCGTAGTATAGGCAAAAAAGTGAGGAATATACCATACTTAATGGGTGTTTGTTATTTCAATTATGAGCCCAAAATTTATTTTTGAGAGTTCAAATTTGATCATCTCTATTTGAGTTTCCAATGCTTTGACTTGCCTTTGCAACTTTTTTTTGTCTCCCTGTAGCCAACTGTTCCTTTTCTACATTTATTTTCCTTTCCATAAATTTTAACAAAATTGCTAATTTGAGAAATTAACTCCAAACTATCTAAAAGTTATCAAAGATAACAGTGGCTCCAATGGGGATGTTGTCTCCATTATGGGGCAGCAAAGAAAAAGCAGCTCCAATGCCTAACCATTGGGTTGATCCCAATTTGAAGACTACATTCAAACCCATTCACCAAACTGAAAAGAAAACTGCAAACCAACTGAAAACCAATTACTATTGCTGCAGTGTGATATCAAAATTCTATACAAACTGAAACCAACAACTACAAAATGTATCCTAAAGGTGAAGGAAAGGCTTTCACAACAAGCTTATTTATGTACCAATAACATTACCCTAACATCTAAAAATCCACTTGCTTAATTCAATAAATATGAAACCTCCAATATAAACAGTCAAAGAGCTAATCCAGCACTTGGGCTCCTTAACTGTTCTTAAGTGGACCATCTATTGGCAACTATGAATAAAAACTAAATCCATAACCTGAACTTATAAACGAAATAAACTCCACCTTCACTGATGACTAGAATAGACTTAACAAACAATCTTGATAATCATGAAAAATCACCTCTTCTTGATGAATAAAACCATGAGGGGTGAATTCATTCATAGCTGATGGCTTCTTTTGTCCTATGTCTTCAATTCCAAAAACATCATCAAATAAAATTGTAATAATAGATTTGTCATCCCTTCCATGTAAATAAAAAAAACATCCATACATTCTTGAACATATTCAAACATGACATCCATATTGTGTGCATCAAAACTAATCTTTTGCTTATAAAACAATTCTGATTTGACCTTTGGTAATTTTGCTTGAGGACTGTCATCTTGATTCTGAACACTAATAGCTCCTATACAAACAACTTTATGCATATCATCCATGTAATTTTGATGATCCTCAAATAGAATAGATAAAACTTGTATATTTAGCTCTTCGTGTAACTTGGGTTTACCTAAAAGTGAATTTTCATGCACTTTAACTAGGACAACATCATTATGATTTTCAATGGAAAAACGTTCTTGTCTAGGTAGACAACTTTCATCACATGTTACCTCACTGTTCAGAATTTTGATGCATGTATTTCAACAACTTGATCTTAAGGAGTTTCTTCTTGACATGAAATCTCCAAAGAGGAATGGGTTGAAAAACAATTTTAATGATTTCGCTCATCCCTTTGATTGCATATAGGTCAACAAGACTTCAAATTCTCATAAATTTCATGTAATATGATTGACTGTCAAATTGCTGATCCATTTCATCTTCAACTAAAGAAGAGACATATGCTTGCTGGAAAACGTCTTGAACGTCATGAAAATTATCTTGAGAAGAAAATTCATAAGGTGCCTCTAACATCTCCTCATCATCCATAAATTCTACATCATCATCAATACTTTCAAGATATTGAATGAAACCCTTACAAAAATTACAACAGTCTTGAAACAGTGGTGAGGAAGAATGAGACTTCCCATAATGTCCAAAGAATATTCTATGGAAATCTTTAAGAGAACACAAGCTTCCTGATTACAACCCTTCATACCATACTCTAGCTTTGTCTCCTAGGGTAGCCATAAACATCTTCATGAGACAATCCTCAAGAAATTCAACCCTCAGTCTACATACATGCATAAGAAATCTAACCAAATGCAAAACATCATCTTCTTACATTTCAACTTTGAACATGGGAAGATGGGTTAACCAATCAACATGAGGCAGAGGATTTGGAAAACCATAGATATGAGATCAATCCATAGGAGCATACCTGGCATTTCTTCTTCTAGTAGAACTCATCTTGGAACTTCTTCAAGCTATTGATCTTCAAGTAATATAGTCACCATGAATATTTGATCTTTTGGATCTTTTGAGATTGGAGTCACCAAGGTACTATCACAACCTTCAGAAAACTTCGGCTGTCTGTTACCCTCGGGGATCATAATGAAGAGACTCAAAGAAAATATGGGAAAAGGAGTTTTTTGGCTCCCAACTAAGAGTAACTATTTCAAACCACCTGTAGCTAGAAGTTAGACCTTCTAGAATGAGAGGGCTCTCTCAAAGGAAAAATATGATGTTCTAGATAAAACTTAATTAGAAATGGCTAACTCTGGATTTTTGTGTGATTCTTGCAAGTGAAAGGAAGTGTAATAATCACCACCATTGGGCATCGAGTCAAAGAAAACTCAATTTACAGATGAACATTGCTTTATGGAATCTGAGGCATTTTTGGCTTAACTAATACGAAATAAACATTTACAGTTAATCACAACAAATTTGAAGGAAGTTGGAGCAATATTACATTGAATTCCAAGTAATCAAACAAGCTATGGAAACTTATAATAACATAAAAACATGAAGTGATGGAACTGAAGCAAAAAATAAATCTCAGGTTAAAAACATAATATTGCTGCAACTGTACTTTTTATTAACTGGAAAAAATATACAAAAGTGGTATTTTTCACACTCTTGATCCTTTGCAGAATAAAAAAACTACAAATATTTAGAAAAACATCTTCATCTGCCATTAATTACAAAATCTTCAACATGGGGCTAGATTCAATCATCATCCTAAGAGATCGAATTCTATTTGACTTACAAAACATATTTGATATTTCTTAGGGATTTTCTATTTTAATACAATTTGAATTCAAATAGGATTCTATCTATATGTTGTTGAACCTTATCGAATCCAACCAAATGCTGAGTGTTCTCTTGCCACGTGGATGTGTTGAGCTGGTTGAATTTACTAACCTGGACCTCTACCAAGTCGAATTTTAAAATTTTTGCAACAAATCTAGCTAGGATTTTTTTTTTTTGTAAAATAGGCCTCAAAGATAAGTGCATATATTCCAAACCATGATATCTATGTAAAAATTGAGAGATGATTTTATAGATGAGCTCGTGTTGACCAAAAATATTCCTTCATATTTCCAAAATTCCTTTCCATTTGGTCCAGAAGGGAGTTTTAAGATGACTACTAAAATAGTGATTTCCATAATTTTCGTAGCAAAATTTGGTAGCAACTTACAAAAACATCCCTCTAGTACTTTTCTAATTTTTCTGTAAGTTCTAAAGTCTACTCTTATGTAATTTATCTAAATACATAGTATCAGAACTCCTTTAACTAAAAAAATTTCTTGCACTTTCCTCAATGATAAGCTACAATAGTTTCGTAGCAAATTTTCAGCTTAACTATGGGAAGTTTCTACAAAATTTGAATTTTATGAGTTTTTTATTTTTTATGATTTCTTTTGCCTTCTTATCACTCCTTATAGCTTATTTAACCCTGTATATTGCTGAAACTATTAGTTTAGCGTAGTATAGGCAAAAAAGTGAGGAATTTACCATACTTAAGGGGTGCTAGTTATTTCATCTATGAGCCCATGGTTTCTTTTTGAGAGTTCAAATTCAATCATCTCTATTTGAGTTTCCAATGCTTTGACTCGCCTCTGCAACTTATTTTTGTCTGCCTATAGCCAACTGTTCCTTTTGTACATTTATTTTCCTTTTCAGAAATTTTAACAACATTGCTAATTTGACAAATTAACTCCAAACTATATAAAAGTTATCAAAGATAACAGTGGATCCAATGGGAATGTTGTCCCCCCTATGGGGCAGCAAATAACAAGAAGCTCCAGTGCTTGACGATTGGGCTGATCCCAGTTTGAAGACTAAATTCAAATCCACTCACCAAACTGAAAAGCAAACTCCAAACCAATTACTATTGTTGCAATGTGATATCAAACTGCTATACAAAGTGAAACTGAAAACTACAAAATGTAGCCTAAAGTTGAAGGAAATGCTTGCCCAAAAAGATTATTTATGTACCAATAACCCTACTCTAACATCTGAAAATCCATCTGCTTAATTCAAGCAATATGAAACCTCCAATATAACTAGTCAAAGAGTTGATCCAACACCTAGGCTCGTTGATTGTTATTAAGTGGACCATCTATTAGCAACTCTGAACAAAAACTAAATCCATAACCTGAACTTATAAATAAAAGAAACTCCATCTTCACTGATGACTAGAATACACTTACCAAACGATCTTGATAATCATGAAAAATCACCTCTTCTTGATGAGTAAAACCATGAGGGTTGAATTCATTCATAACTGATGGCTTCTTTTGTCCTATGTCTTCAATTCCAAGAACATCATCAAATAAAAAAGTAACAATATATTTGTCTTCCCTTCCATTGAAATCAACAAAAACATCCATACATATTTGAACATCTTCAAACATGACATCCATAGTGTGTGCATCAAAACTAATCTTTTTCTTATCAAACAATTTTGATTTGACCTTTGGTAATCTTGCTTGAGGACTGTCATCTTGATTCTGAACACTAACAACTCCTATATAAACAAATTTATGCATACCAAAAAGTGAACTTTCATGCACTTTAACCAAGACAACATCATTATGATTATCAATGGAAAAAAGTTCTTGTCTAGGTAGACAACTTTCATCACATGTTACCTCATTGTTCAAAATTTTCATGCATGTATTTTCAACAACGTGATCTTGAAGAGTTTCTTCTTGACATAAAATATTAGAAAAGTAATGGGCTAGAAAACAATTTGAATGATTTGGCTCATACAGTTGACTGCATATATATTGACAAGGATGCAAATTCTCATAAATTTCATGTAATATCACTTGACTATCAAATTGTTGATCCATTTCATCTTCAACTAAAGAAAAACATATGCTAGTTGGAAAACTTCTTGATCATCATGAAAACTAGCTTGAGAAGAAAATTCTTAAAGTGCCTCTAACATCTCCTCATCATCCATACATTCTACATCATCATCAATACTTTCAAGGTATTGAATGAAACCCTTACAAAAATTACAATGATCTTGAAACAATGGTAAGGAAGGATGAGACTTCCCATAATGTCCAAAGAATATTCTATGGAAATCTTTAAGAGAACACAAGCTTCCTGATTGCAACCCTTCATACCATACTCTAGCTTTGTCTTCTAGGGTAGCCATAAACATCTTCATGAGACAATCCTCAAGAAACTCAACCCTCAGTCTACATACATGCATATGAAATCTAACCAAATGCAGAACAACATCATCTTTCATTTCATCTTTGAACATGGGAAGATGGGTTAACCAATCAACACGAGGCATAGGATTTGGAAAACCATAGATATGAGATCGATCCATAGGAGCATACCTAGCATTTCTTCTTGCAGTAGAACTCATCTTGGAACTTCTTCAAGCTACTGATCTTAAATCAATGGAGTCACCATGAAGCTTTGATCTTTTTCATCTTTTGAGATTGGAGTCTCTAGGGTAGTATCATAACCTTTAGAAAACTCTGGTTTCCTGTTACCCTCAGGAATCAGAATGAAGAGACTCAAAGAAAATCGGGGAAAAGGAGCTTTTCAGTTCCCGGCAGATGCACCAAAAATGTTATCACTTCATATGACAGGATGGGCTGTGTCAACCTGTTGAAGCCTCGAAAATCGGGTCGACAACGAGGGGGATACCCGCCCGGTCCGGACCTTGGTTGGCAGCTCCTTATCTGTTTGTTATAGCGGGTCCGACTAGGGATAATGGGACCAGTTTCCCAATCTAAGGGTGTGTGTGTGTGCAGAGTTGGATGATGTTGATCTAAGAGTTCTAATCTAAGCTACTTTAATCTAATTCTATGCTATTGTAATCTAATGAAAACAGCACATCTAATCTATGCTAACCCGGGATGTATTTCTTCTATTATGCGATCTAAAGAGATTTCAAATAATAACTAGTAATAAAGATCATTCAGCTATCATAAGAATGGAAATCAATGAAGATGAACCACTTTGCATAAAAAGTTAGGCAAAACAGTTGTGAACAGCATATCGCATAATAAGTTATTCATATATCAAACATAAATAAATAGCTCCACCGTACAAAAGTGCCAAATGGTAACTCAAACATTCATGTAATAACATATAAACAACTAAAAACTGTATATCACTTTAAGAATATAAGCAGAAATGGCCAAGAGATAAAAGTACTATTTATGACTAGTCCTACTCATAAGCTTCAAGCAACAATGATTTATCTCTACTTGTTCTAATATCTACCAAGAGTACAGAGGTGCAACATCAGTAGCAGATATCAAATGCAAACATTAATAAACCTTGATCCATTCATTCATCAAAACCTCCTCTGAGGGTGCAAAAGTGCATGTTTTGAGGACAAGTTTTTGACAAATTTCTGGACGCGTGGATGACTAAGCAAATTAGGGACTTTGCTTTATGAACAATTTTCTTAGTGATGTGCGATTAGCGCTAGGCACTAATCGCGCATCGAAAACTTCCTCCGTTCTTTGATCCGAGCCTTTCTGGTGCGTTTTCCGCCTTTAGCGCTTTTCCCTTTACTGGGCATAAGCTTTCAGAATTTTGTAAACATGCTGCTTTTGTGAGATTTTGACCTTGAGTGTCGAATTGCCTATTGATATCAGCATCTGTTCAGTAATACTCTGAAATCTGCATTTCTGTTGCATGCGGTATCCGTTTATGAGGACATCTCTTCTCTGTTCTCCGAGCATTGACGCTTTCCCTTTTTCCTTAGATATTTCCTGCACATTGCTTCATGTTGTTTCCTGTTTTTTATTCCCGCAATTCACACAAAGGAAAAGAGTAATGATAATAAATTTTGACACGAAAGCTCTAAGATCTATGAATGTATAAAATCATGACACCCATAGTGAACTGACTCTTCGAAAAACACAAAACTGTCCTTCATGAATACTTTGGCGTACATTCATTAATTTCTTTTAAGGCGTGTGCCCGATTTTTTGGTTTAGGGACAGCTTTTCTTGAATGCTGAGCCGAGGAAAATTTGCGATGGGTGATTTCTGCGACTCGCATCACAGCATCGCGGATCGCATTATCAAGATGTGTCATTGCAGAGTTTCCTGATCAGTTTATCACACAATCGCAGCATCGTGCTTATCGCAAGATCGCAACATTGCGCTTATCGCAAGATTGCAGCATCGCGCTTATCGCAAGATCGCAGATCGCGCTTATCGCAAGATCGCAGATCGCGCTTATCGCAAGATCGCAGATCGCGCTTATCGCAAGATCGCAGATCGTTGCAATTTGTTAAGTTATTGTGTGTTGTTTATGCGATGTTGCGATATGCGATGTCGCATATCGGCCATCGAAGATTTGTTTCATTTATGGGCGCTTCTTAATGTATGCGATTAGATGAATTTCGCGTCGCTTCTTCACAGTTTTTTATTGTGCTCATAAAGAAATGTTTTACTCTTCTCCGTGCGATATATTTTAAGGAGTATAATACAAAAAAAAAATTATAAATTTTTTTGAATTTTTTACTAAGGGTCCCCACTTCTTTAGTGTTATTGCTAATACTTAAAGAAGGAGGGGGGTTGTTGGTGGCCACAACAATGGCGATTCACTTGGAAGAACCAATTATCTCTGCTTTTCTATTGAATTTTTTAAACTTCCAAAACGGAAAAATTTTCATAAATCTAAACTTTGTTATGGAGAGATAGAGTACATTATGCCTTATTCTATCAATGATATTTTGTTTCAACCTCTTTCTATTCTAATTGTTTGCTTCCTCAGGCTTGTCCTTGTATTTATATCAACCATTACTTGGTCTTGTAAAGATAAAATAAAGTCTTCTCTGTGTGCTAGCTTTAAAATATGCTCGTTTGCCGTAGGTAGAGCCTCTGCTGCCAGCAGGCGTCCATAGCCTCGACAGGGTTGCCTGTTACCCAGCAATGATCCTTTATCCTATTTAAGGTTATCTACAACCTTCAAAGAAAAATCCCTATTGACACTTTTTCTTTTTTTATTCTTAAAGAACAATGTCTTGGTTTGGTAGCCAAATTATGACACAGTCATTCACTTGATTTACACTTTTGCTGAACAAGCTGGCTCGTGATGAGACCCCTTGTCTTTTGATTTCAACAATCTTAAGTCATTGCCCTGTTTTGATGGACAGTGTTTGGTAAAGTCAACAAAGTTATAATATCTGTGATCATGATAAGTCGGCTCGTGATGAGACCTCTTATTCTTTGAGATATAGTGTTTCTTGGATTGTCCCTCTGAATGCTGCGATTTTCTTTAACAGGGAGGATATCATTGTTTTCCTTAAGAAAGCTCTGGACGACAATAATAAAGTTTGAAAACAACAGTTTTACAGAGAATCTTTATTTTTTTTATTGATACCTTTCATTGTGCTGATATAAAACAATTCCTTCGCTAAAGGTTGCTTTCATCAAATTTTTTGAAGTTGAAACTAGTATCATATCTAGGCTAAAGTTTTTAACTGTATCTGTCAATAATAAAGGTCAGATTTTCAAAAATTTTCTATTTATACAAGCGAAAAGCTCAAAATCTGAAAGAGAATTGTTGTCTTTTCGTGAATACCGGTAGTAACCATTTACAACTGGTTTTATTATGAAAAAGAAAAGAAAAAACAAAACTATTCTACAAAATAGAAGAATAATCTTCTATGGAAAATATATTTTAAGGATTTGACCATTAACAGGCAAAGAATCCCTTCTACCTGCTAGATCCTGTAATACAAACGTTGATGGACCTATGACTTCAACAATTTGAAAAGGACCAAGCCACATCTTTTGAAATTTTGTATGTTTTCCTTTTTCTTCGTGAGCCTTATCCCATTTTAAAACTAAATCTCCCATCGGAAATTTTTTTCTGGTCATTATGTTTGAATCAAAAGAGGATTTTATTAGTGCTTGATGATGAGCATGGGTTTTCTTAGCTTGTTCTCGTTGCTCTTCTAATTTAATTATTTCCATTTGTCTTAGTTGTATGGAGGAAGTAGGTACTTCATCAATGTATTGTATTAAAGACAGAGGGAATGACTAAGTGAGTTGGAACAACCACTTCTTTCCCATAAACTAAATTAAAGGGGGAAGTGCCGATCGAAGCTTTTTTCGTTATTCTATCTGCCCATAAAGCATTTACCAAAGCTTTATGCCAATTCTTTTGGTTCTGGTCAACTGTTCTTTTAATAATCCTGATTAGGTTTTTATTTGTTGACTCAGCTAACCCATTACCTTGCGGGTAGTAATTAGCTGAATATTTTAGTTTGAACCCTCTTTTAAGTGCAAACTCAGTCATTCCATTTCCAGAAAAGTATGATGCATTATCAAACATTAAAGCCGTTGGCAATCCAAACCTAGTGATTATAAATTGATCTATGAATTCGATAATATTTTCAGAATTAGCCGTCTTGAGAGGAACTGCTTCTACCCATTTAGTAAAATAATCTGTTGCCATGAGGATGTATCTATGCTGCTTAGAAGAGTGAGGAACGATCTCACCTATTATGTCCAAGCCCCACTGACTGAATGGTTGCTCGATGTTTACCGGTTGTAGTGGCAGGGATGGCTTCTTTTGTCTTCCAGCAATAGTTTGGCAGACTTGACATTTCCTCACGTAACTATGTGAATCTTTGAACAGCGTAGGCCAGTAATATCCTGCACGTAAAATTTTATGTGCAGTAGCATCTCCAACATAGTGTCCGCCTGCTGGTCCATCGTGGAGTTCCTGCAAAACTTTTTCAGCTTCAGTTTTTTCAAGACATCTAAGAAGAACAGAATCATAATTCTTTCTAAAAATAATATCATTTATGAGCTGATATTGTTTAACTTTCAATCTCAGAGCTCTTTTCTTAGTGTGATTCAGGTGTGATGGAGCATACCCGTTCTTAAGATAATAAATGATATCAGCATACAATGATTCTGCATCGTTTAGGCTTACCTCATACATTTGTATCTTTTCGGATGAAATTTCAGAGATTTGTGATGCTCCAGCCAACATTTTGCAGAAGCCTTGACCTCTTACAATGTTTGCTGGTTTGATTTCAAGGTCGTATTCCTGTAAAGCAGTGATCCAAATTGCTCTTTTCTCGCCCATATCCTTCTGTATTAGAAGATTTCTTACCGCTGGAAACGATACTATGATCTTAGTATGGGTTTTAAATAAGAAAGGTCAGAAATATTTGACCGCTTTGAAAACAACATAGGCCTGTTTTTCCACGTCTGAATAATTGAGTTCAACACCTTGTAAATTTGAGCTAAAAAACACAATTGGAGCTTCCGCTTTTTCTTGATTCGCTTGAGTTAGAATCGCAGCATATGATTTATCTGAGGCAAATGTATATAAAACAAAAGATTCTGAAAAATTTGGGGTTGCTAAAGATGGAGCATTAATAATAGCTTGTTTGATCAGGTTGAATGCTTCATGTTCATCTTGACCCCATTTGAAATTTGAATTCTTTGATTCTGTCAGGATCAATGTGAATACCGGATTTTGACACTATGAATCCTAGAAGTTTTCCTTCACTTAATGCGAAAAAAGATTTCTTTGGGTTAAGTGAAATCCCATACCTTAAACATCGTTGAAAAATTTGTTTTAAATCTTTGAGATGGTCGCTTCGCTTCTTGGAGTACACTATTATATCATCCAAATAAATTATTACAGATTGATTGACTAAACCCTTAAATGCGATGTCCATGGCTCTTTGAAATGTAGCGCCGGAATTAATCAAACCAAATGGCATCTTCCGATATACATATGTGCCCCATTTAGTTCGGAATGTGATTTTCAACTGATCATTGGGATGCACCAGCACTTGATTATATCCTGAAAATCCGTCCAAGAAAGACATCAGTTCTGAGCCTGCTACAGCCTATAATATCTGTTCCATAGGTGGAAGAGGAAAATTGTTATGAAACCAGCTCAAGAAAAGATAGAAAAGATAGATCAACGCCTTATAATTCAGCCTCTTCGAGGGGGCAACCTCCTTTACATTACATAAATGAACAATTCTTGGATGATATAAATGAAAAGACCTCCTTTCTATATATAGGAGTCTAAGGGGTCATAACGTAATTAGAGCCGACATAGCAATAATAATGTAAGGGCACAATAATAACAATAGTGGGCTTCTATGGGGCACAATAGTAACAATATGGGCACTACATGGGTACATCAATATAATAAGTGGGTTTTACTAATAACAATAAGGGGTTACACTAGTAGTATAGGGACCTAACATGCCCCTCTCCTTCAAAAAGTGTTGTCCTCAACGCTTGAGTAGTTCTTGATGCTTATGTATAAAATTCTTGTCCTCCCATGTGGAATCTTCAGTGGGTAAGTTCTTCCACTTGATGAGATACTCTGAAATTGATCGATTTCGTAGCTGTCGGGTTCTTGTTTATGTGATTGCTCCCGGTTCGAATATGATTTTTCCTTCCTCTTCAATTTCTAGCAATATTGTTTGAATTGGGATCTTTTGCAACTTTTGAATAAGTGGCCATACTTCTTCGTCCTTATTCCATTCATCCCTTGCTTCACTTATCCAATATGGTTGGATAATAGAAATAACACAAAACAATGCTTCCACATCCTCATCCTTGAAGAGTCTTCCCATTTGGTAAGGTCGCCATTTTTTAAGTGCATGTAGTATTGCCAACATTTCTTTCTCATAAATAGCTTGCTTGAGATGTAGCAGTAAAAATACCCAATCACCTACATCAAAACATTTTTCACTACGATGTTGATCTATCTGTTGTTTCATTTGATTTTGCACCGAAGTGGCGTTATCCTTTAAAAGTTGGAGAACTTGTTGTTGATGCTTGATGTGATATTTCACTGCTTGAACATTTTTCTTCTTGATATGTCCTTCTATCTCTAGAGTTTGAGGAGTGGTAATTTCTTCCAATCCTTTACAAGATATGGTCGGATTCATTTCTTGATGCTCGATGTGATCTTTCACTTCTTGAACATTTTTCTTCTTGATATGTCCTTCTATCTTGATAGTTTGAGGAGTGGTAATTTCGCCCAATGAATTACAAGATATGGTTGGATTCACTTCTTCTTTCTCGATGTGATATTTTGCTTCTTGCACCTTTTTCTTCTTGATATGTCCTTCTATCTTGAGAGTTTGAGGAGTGGTAATTCTTGCCAATGCTTTACAAGATATGGTCTGATTCATTTCTTCTTTCTCTGGGTGGGGTTGTGGCTTATATCTTCTTCTTTTAATGTTTCTTGATCCTTTTCTTCCTTCTCTTCATATTCTATGTAAAATAATTTCTTCTCAGCACATTTATGACCTTTAGTGCATTTTCTATCACAATTGTAACAAAGCCATTTTTCTCTTTTTTCTTCCAATTGTTGTGGTGTAACCCTTGTAGGTTGTAGAAGGCTAGGAGAAACAACACTTCCATCTTTATATTTGTGAGGGGTATTCTTCTTGGTTTCCATAATTTTTCTTTCCAATATGTCACAAAGCCCTTTTACTCTTTCCAATTGTTGTGGTGTTGCTCTAAAGAAGGTTTCGCTCTTTGTATCCTCATAATGTGCTATCATTTCCTCCGTGAAAATTGACCACGTAACAAGTTATTTACGAGAACAAAGCCCTTTATACCATAAAAATTGATCTGGTTCTAAATATGATGATGCAATGCATACCTTTTGTAACAGTGGTACACCATGTAGATCAAAATATTGCTCCATCTGAAGTATCCAATTTACCGGATCCTTGCCATCAAACTTCTTCATCTTGTTTTTTCTTGATTTTAGGAGCTCGATCTTGAAATGACTATAACTCTGTACTTTTGAATCTTTAAGTTCTGAAATTGTGAACTATAGTAGCCCTCTGTGTCCTCTTTCCAATGCCACAATTATGACCCAAATTGGATTCTCCAAGGAAGAGTTATGTGAAATCTCCCACAGTGACTTGATTATAGACTAGTTCAGTAGAGCGAACTTGTACGACGTGCCACGAGTCACTGTTTCGACTTTTGAATCTAAAAAATGCATACAAGAAACTACAGTCCATCCTCTTTCTGTAACTTCTTACAAATCTTCAATCCGATCCCCAGAGAGAAAGTTATGACGATTTTTCCCAGGTCACCTGTTTTGAATGTAATTCAGGAGTCTGCAAAAAGACCAACTTCCTCAGATCATATCTCGGCAAATATCGCGCAAAAAGCTCTGAAATTTGGACCCAAGGTTCAGCGCGTTTTCTTCTCAAATGGGTTGTTTTTGTGACTTCTGAAACGTCACAGAAAAAAGGTTATAGCGAAAATGTCACAATGACCTGTTTGGAGCAGCGAAACCCTAGAATCCAAAGCTCTGATACCAAATGTTATGAAACCAGCTCAAGAAAAGATAGAAAAGATAGATCAACACCTTAGAATTCAGCCTCTTCTAGGGGGCAACCTCCTTTACATTACATAAATGAACAATTCTTGGATGATATAAATGAAAAGACCTCCTTTCTATATATAGGAGTCTAAGGGGTCATAACGTAATTAGAGCCGACATAGCAATAATAATGTAAGGGCACAATAATAACAATAGTGGGCTTCTATGGGGCACAATAGTAACAATATGGGCACTACATGGGTACATCAATATAATAAGTGGGTTGTACTAATAACAATAAGGGGTTACACTAGTAGTATAGGGACCTAACAAAAATTGTCTTTTTGACAGGGTTTGTTAAGATTCTGAATTTCGATATAGATTCTAATATCTTCATTTTTCTTTCTAACGGGTACCATATTGGAGACCCATTTGGAATGCCTGACGGGGAAAATTATTCTGGCTCTTAATAACTTATTTAGCTAAGTTTTTATCTGATTTTCTAAATTGGGGTGGATCTTCCTCAGTTTCTGTTGGACAGGTTTTTCGTTGTCAATCATAGTAATAGTATGCTGAATGATAGAAGTGTCGTATGTCTTCAGCTCATCGTAATTCCAGGCAAAAACATTTTTATATTGTCTCAAAAGACGAATATACGCTAGTTTTTCTTCAGGGACTAGGCCGATGCCTAGATTAACATTTTGTGGTTTATCATCGGTTCTTAGGTTTACTAATTCGTAGTTCAGAGTTGAACTGTAGAGATTTGAATTGGTAGACCTTTTATAAAACCGATTTTTCAAATCGTATAAGTCTTCTAACTTAACCACCGATTTAGGTATAGCATTATCAGTGCTATTTTTTTGTATTTTTCGATCGTGATGGTCTTCGTCAATTATCTGATTAGAGTAGGATCCTTCAGAAGTGGGGAAATTTACAATATCAGGATCGTCATTGAATACTCTCCAATTCGTAATGTTGTCAGGGATGGACAGTCTAAAGATTAATTCTATTGAGAATCTATCTGGACTAAAATCTTCGGAGGGAATAAGCCTAGAGGCTACGTTAGCCGAAAGGTCTGCGCTTGTGTTTTGGAGTCTCGGGATTGAAGAGATATTAAATGCTATGAAATGCTCAGTCAGATCTTGTACTAAAGATTGATAGTGTTTTAAATGACCTGATAGGAAATGTATAGTGTTACGTACCTATTTGACGATAATCTCAGAGTCTCCAAAGACTTGAAGATACTTGACGTTTAACCTGATTGCTTTGTATAGGCCTTGCACCAAGGCCTCATATTCTGCTGTATTGTTTGTGCAATTGAATTTGAGTATGCACGTAAGCATAGTCTTGTTTCCCTCTGGACTAATTAGAACACATCCTGCTCTTGCTCCTTCGTTAGATTTAGAGCCATCGAAATATAATTTCCAAAACAAAGATGTATTTATAGGTTCATCTACAAAATTAACACACTTTGAACTATGTGTTTGGGAAAAAATTTCGACTTGGGATAAAACTGAATTTCCTAAGTAAGGTGATGGGTGAGCATTGAAATTGCCGAGAAAAGAATCTACCGAGTAATTGCCTATGATACTGCTGCTATACGATACCGCTTCATTTTCTCCCTCTAATTCCGTTACTATGTACTTCTGTTGTAACTCTCGTTCAACCTTTATTTGATTCGGTTTATCGTTGTAGGGTAACCACATGTGTGACCAGTCGGTTGCAAAGTATCCATGGAGTTTCTCGGACCAATCCCTGCTAAGAAATAAGCCATAGAATTCTGGGATATCAGCCACTAGAATGTCAATAACCTGACATACCTTCGGGTTAGATGACAATCTTATGGTTACTTGATTAATTTCACCAATCACTTCGACTTGAGATCAATCGAGCTGAACTATGCATACTGCGGATTTTTGTGGTTGAACATTTAACTTAGCACATATTGATCTGGGTAAAATATTCGATGAAGCACCGGAATCTACCAAACAATTGTGCACATTTTTATTGAAAATTTCATAAGTGAGAAGAAACGGGGGAGTGTGAGATCTTGATCTTCCTCCAATCAAGGCGATATCATTTGGATCAATCTTATTGATCGCGTTAGTTGGAGGTCTTCCCATGTTGTGGGAAGCTTGAGAGAGTACAGCGGTAGGCAAAGGTACAATAGGCACGGCGTGTAATTCTTTCATCATTATCTTCTGTTGATGCTTCAATTTGCTCAATTCATAAAGGGTAATATTAGCCCTAGTTTTTTTCATGTCATCAATAATATTGTACTCCATTTCATCCGACACTATCAGTGTTTTTGATGGAGTTGTTTGATCTGCTTGGACTGGGCTAGATCGAGTCGCTTTAGTGGTTGTCTTCTTTGTTGCGACTTTATCTTTTGTTGTAGGGCTTGCGCTCTTCTGCTTAGGGGTAGTTTGGGGAGGATCAAGCTGATTTTTGCTTCGTGTGCTAACCGGAAATACTTCTTGATCTTCTTCTTGTGGGAGGATGAAATCCCACATTCCTTGTAATTCCACAACTTCTTCGTCATCGGTCTGCCCTTCAGTGGCACTTTCTTCTTCTTCCTCTTCCTCAGTTTCAGCATTGGAGATGGCATTGGGTGGTCTTGCATCCGTTGAAGGACCTCTTTTAAAAGCTCTATAGGGCTTTTTTAAAGAAGTTTCTGCTACTTGTTTTTTTATGTCAATCATCTCATTAGACATGATCTTTAATACTTTCTGCAATCCTTCCAAATTGAAAGGGTCTTTTGTTTGTTTCTTCTTGGAGTCTTCCTTGAAGGTGACATTTTTAGACTTGTGTTCCTCTATCGCGGATCTCTTTTCCAGGGCTATTACACGTTTCTCTACTGCTATCGCCTCTGTCATGTTTTCAACTAAGGTTTTTTTATTTGCTCTATCCACGAAGATTGCTATGTTTGATGGTAAAGCAATAATATACCATTCACATCGTACTTCTTCACTGGGTTGGGAAGCAGTGGGAATTTTGTTGAGAATTTTATTGAACCGTAAATCGAAATCTTTGATAGGTTCTTTAGCTTGGGCCTTAAGATTGGATAGGTCATTGATTAATGTTTCCGTTGATCTTTCATCACCAAACTTGATAAGGAATTGATTGTGGAAGATATCCCAACTTGTGATAGACCCGAAGGGTAATGAAAAATACCATGACCTGGCTGTCCCTTGCAGTGTATAGGGAAAAATCCGAACAACAACATCTTCATAGTAACTCCGTTGAGATTGATAGAAAGCATGAAATTGTTTATGTGCTCTTCCGTTAGCATGCCTGCTTCTGGATTGAATTTGGGCAGCCATTTCTCAGGATGGGCCGGTATTTGACTCAAGGGCGCGGGCATTAAAACTTCCCCAGGGTTGTTCCATGGAGATTGGGCCATCGTTGAGCTGCTAGTAGAGAAAAGTGCAGAAGATGATCTGTGTGGCTGGGAAGATGAGGATACTATGATCGTAGATGATTGAAGCGGGGTTGTGGGAGTCTCGGCAGACGGATGGATGATGATTTGGAATGGAGGTGTGGGTGGTTGACTTCGCGGTGAGGTAGTTGAAATGGGCGATGTAGACGAAAGAGTCTCACTGTCAGACTCTTGTGGTGATTTCCTCGCTCTTTTCCTGGTGGGAAGAGGCAACTCAGTTGGCTGGATGCCAAATTTTTCACTCTTTAACCTGGTTAGGGGATGAGCAGGATTGTACTGTGAAGTCACACTGCTTTGAGATTTATCAGACCTCTGAGGAGAAATGGAAAATCCCTAAAGTTCGTGAATTAGAGATTCAACTCCAGGAGGTTTAATGGTAGATTGGTCTGAACTATCAGGGCGTGTAGCAGCGATTGATACTCGAGCGACTTCTAACTCTGGATTTAAATATACTGGAGAAGTCGGGGGAGATGATGAGGGCGTTTTACTCTCAGAATGGTATTTAGATTTTGATTTAAGTGCCATTCATAGTTCAGGCCCTCCTTCTAGCGCCAAATATGTTGAAGCCCCGAAAATCAGGTCGACAACAAGGGGGATACCCGCCCGGTCCAGACCTTGGTTGGCAGCTCCTTATCCATTTGGTATAGCAGGTCCGACTGGGGATAATGGGACCAGTTTCCCAATCTAAGGGTGTGTGTGTGTGCAGAGTTGGATGATGCTGATCTAAGAGTTCTAATCTAAGCTACTTTAATCTAATTCTATGCTATTGTAATCTAATGAAAACAGCACATCTAATCTATGCTAACCCGGGATGTATTTCTTCTATTATGTGATCTAAAGAGATTTAAAATAATAACTGGTAATAAAGATCATTCAGCTATCATAAGAATGGAAATCAATGAAGATGAACCACTTTGCATAAAAAGTTAGGCAAAACAGTTGTGAACAGCATATCACATAATAAGTTATTCATATATCAAACATAAATAAATAGCTCCACCGTACAAAAGTGCCAAATGGTAACTCAAACATTCATGCAATAACATATAAACAACTAAAAACTGTATATCACTTTAAGAATATAAGCAGTAATGGCCAAGAGATAAAAGTACCATTTATGACTGGTCCTACTGATAAGCTTCAAGCAACAATGATTTATCTCTACTTGTTCTAATATCTACCAAGAGTACAGAAGTGCAACATCAGTAGCAGATATCAAATGCAAACATTAATAAACCTTGATCCATTCATTCATCAAAACCTCCTCTGAGGGTGCAAAAGTGCATGTTCTGAGGACAAGTTTTTGACAAATTTCTGGACTCGTGGATGACTAAGCAAATTAGGGACTTTGCTTTCTAAACAATTTTCTTAGCGAAGCGCGCGCGGCGCTAATCGCGCATCGAAAACTACCTCCGTTCTTTGATCCAGCCCTTTCTGGTGCATTTTCCACCTTTAACGCTTTTCCCTTTACTGGGCATAAGCTTTCAGAATTTTGTAAACATGCTGCTTTTGTGAGCTTTTGACCTTGAGCGTCGAATTGCCTATTGATGTCAACATCTGTTCAGTAATACTTTGAAATCTGCGTTTCTGTTGCATGCGGTATCCATTTATGAGGACATCTCTTCTCTGTTCACGCAAAGGAAAAGAGTAATGATAATAAATTTTGACACGAAAGCTCTAAGATCTATGAATGTATAAAATCATGACACCCATAGTGAACTGACTCTTCGAAAAACACAAAAATATCCTTCATGAATACTTTGGCGTACATTCATTAATTTCTTTTAAGGCGTGCGCCCGATTTTTTGGTTTAGGGACAGCTTTTCTTGAATTCTGAGCCGAGGAAAATTTGCAATGGGTGATTTCTGCGACTCACATCGCAGCATCGCGGATCGCATTATCAAGATGTGTCATTGTGGAGTTTCCTAATCAGTTTATCACAGAATCGCAGCATCGCGCTTATCGCAAGATCGCAGTGTTGCGCTTATTGCAAGATCGCAGCATCGCGCTTATCGGAAGATTGCAGATCGCGCTTATCACAAGATCGCAGCATCGCGCTTATCGCAAGATCGCAGATCGTTGCAATTTGTTAAGTTATTTTGTGATGTTTATGCGATGTTGCGATATGCGATGTCGCATATCGGCCATCGAAGATTTGTTTCATTTATGGGCGCTTCTTAATGTATGCGATGCGATGAATTTCACGTCGCCTCTTCGCAGTTTTTTATTATGCTCATAAAGAAATGTTTTACTCTTCTCCGTGCGATATATTTTAAGGAGTATAATACAAAAAAAAATTATAAATTTTTTTGAATTTTTTACTAAGGGTCCCCACTTCTTTAGTGTTATTGCTAATACTTAAAGAAGGAGGGGGGTTGTTGGTGGCCACAACACAACCTCCAACCAAGAGTAACTATTTCAAACCACTTGTAGCTAGACGTTAGCCCTTCTAACATGAGAGGGCTCTCTAAAAAAAAACAATATGATGTTCTAGATAAAACTCAATTACAGATGGCTAACTCTGGATTATTGTGTGATTCTTGCAGGTGAAAGAAAGTCTAATAATCACCACCATTGGGCATAGATTCAAAGAAAACTCAATTTATAGA
Source organism: Pinus tabuliformis (assembly GCA_031772625.1). NCBI lineage: Eukaryota > Viridiplantae > Streptophyta > Pinopsida > Pinales > Pinaceae > Pinus > Pinus tabuliformis. Next base: position 571,296,175 of record CM062812.1, on the reverse strand, counting down.
TGCACATTGTTTTGTGGAAGCTGAGGCATTTTTGGCTTAACTAATGTGAAATAAGCATTTATAGTTAATCACAACAAATTTGAAGGAAGTTGGAGAAATATTACATTGAATTCCAAGTAATCAAGCAAACTATGACAACTTATAATAACGTAAAAACATGAAGGGTTGGAATTGAAACCAAAAATGAACCTCAAGTTAAAAACAGGGTATTGCTGCAACTGCACTTCTTATTAACTAGAAAAAATATACAAAAGTGGTCTTTTTTCACACTCTCGATCCTTTGCAGAATAAAAAAACTAAAATATATAGAAAAACATCTTCATCTGGCATTAATTACAAAATCTGCCACTTGGGGCTAGATTCGATCATCAACCTACGAGACCTAATCCTATTTGACTTACGAAACATTTTTGAGATTTCTTAGTGATTTTTTGTTTTAATATAATTTGAATTCAAATAGGATTCTATCTATTTATGATCCCATAAATATTCTATTGTTGAACCTTATCGAATCCAACCAAATGCTGGCTGTTTTGGATTTCTGATGTGCTCTTGCCACGTGGATGTGTTGTCCTAGTTGACTTTGCTGACCTAGACCTCCACCAAGTCAAGTTTCAAAATTTCTGCAACAAATTTGGCTAGGAAAAGTTCTGTAAAATAGGCCCAAATATAAGTGCATATCTTCCAAACCCTGATATTTGTGTAAAAACTGAGAAAGTATTTTGTAGATGAGCTCATGCTGAACAAAAACCTCCATATTTCCGAAATTCCTTTCCATTTGGTCCAAAAGTGAGCTTGAAGTTGACAACTAAAACAATCATTTCCAGAATTTCCGTAGCAAATTTGGGTAGCAAGTTACAAAAACATCCCTTTAGTACTTTTCAGATTTTTCTGTTAGCTAATTACATAGTATCAAAAGTCCTTTAACTAAAATATTTCCTTGAATTTTCCTCAATGATAAGCTACATCAGTTTCGTAGCAAATTTTTAGCTTAACTGCACGGAGTTGCTACGAAATTTGAATTTTTTGAATTTTGTATTTTTGATGATTTCTTTTGTCTTCTTATCACTCCTTATAGCTTATTTAACCATTTGTATTGCTGAAACTATTAGTTTAGCGTAGTATAGGCAAAGAAGTGAGAAATTTACCATACTTAAGGGGTGCTTGTTATTTTAGCTATGAGCCCAAGATTTATTTTTTAGAGTTCAACTTTGATCATCTCTATTTGAGTTTCCAATTCTTGGACTCGCCTCTGCATCTTAATTATGTCTACTTGTAGCCAACTGTTCCTTTGGTACATTTATTTTCCTTTTCAGAATTTTTAACAACATTGCTAATTTGACATATTAACTCCAAACTATATAAAAGTTATCAAATATAATAGTGGCTCCAATGGGGATGTTGTCCCCCCTGTGGGGTAGCAAAGAAAAAACAACTCCAGTTCCTGACCATTGGGTTGATCCCAATTTCAAGACTACACTCAAATCCACTCACCAAACTGAAGAGCAAAGTGCAAACCAACAGAAAACATATTACTACTACTACAATGTGATATCAAAATGTTGTACAAACTGAAACTGAAAACTGCAAACTGTAGCCTAAAGCTGAAGGAAATGCTTGCCCAACAAGCTTATTTATGTACCAATAACTCTACTCTAACATTTGAAAATCCACCTGCTTAATTCAAGCAATATGAAACCTCTAATATAACCAGTGAAAGAGCTAATCCAACACCTAGGCTATTTGACTGTCCTTAAGTGGACCATCTATTGGAAACTCAGAATAAAATTGAATCCATAACCTGAACTTATAAACGAAAGAAACTCCACCTTCACTGATGACTGGAATAGACTTACCAAACAATCTTGATAATCATGAAAAATCACCTCTTCTTGATGAGTAAAACCATGAGGGCTGAATTCATTCATAACTGATGGCTTCTTTTGTCCTATGTCTTCAATTCCAAGAACATCATCAAATAAAAAGGCAACAATAGATTTGTCTTCCCTTCCATGTAAATCAACAAAAACATCCATACATTCTTGAACATCTTCAAACATGACATCCATATTGTGTGCATCAAAACTAATCTTTTGCTTATCAAACAATTCTGATTTGACCTTTGGTAATTTTGCTTGAGGACTGTCATCTTGATTCTGAACACTAACAACTCCTATACAAACAAATTTATGCATATCATCCATGTCATTTTGATGATCCTCAAATAGAATAGGTAAAACCTATATATTCAGCTCTTCATGTAACTCGGGTTTACCTAAAAGTGAACTTTCATGCACTTTAACCGGGACAACATCATTATGATTTTCAATGGAAAAAAGTTCTTGTCTAGGTAGACAACTTTCATCACATGTTACCTCACTATTCAGAATTTTGATGCATGTATTTTCAACAACCTGATCTTGAGGAGTTTCTTCTTGACATAAAATCTAACAAAAGGAATGGGCTGAAAAACAATTTGAATGATTTCGCTCATACCTTTGACTGCATATAGATTGAGAAGGATGAAAATTCTCATAAATTTCATGTAATATGACTTGATTGTCAAATTGGTGATCCATTTCATCGTCATCTAAAGAAGAAACATCTGCTTGTTTGAAAACTTCTTGATCATCATGACAACTAGCTTGAGAAGAAAATTCATAAAGTGCCTCTAACATCTCCTCATCATCCATGCATTCCACATCATCATCAATACTTTCAAGATATTGAATGAAACCCTTACAAAAATTACAATAGTCTTGAAATAGTGGTAAGGAAGAATGAGACTTCCCATAATGTCCAAAGAATATTCTATGGAAATCTTTAAGAGAACACAAGCTTCATGATTGCAACCCTTCTTACCATACTCTAGCTTTGTCTTCTAGGGTAGCCATAAACATCTTCATGAGACAATCCTGAGGAAACTCAACCCTCCGTCTACATACATTCATATGAAATCTAACCAAATGTAGAACAACATCATCATTCATTTCATCTTTGAACATGGTGGGTTAACCATTCAAGACAAGGCATAGGATTTGGAAAACCATAGATATGAGATCGATCCATAGGAGCATACCTGGCATTTCTTCTTGCAGTAGAACTCATATTGAAACTTCTTCAAACTACTGATCTTTAAGTAGTGGAGTCACCATGAAGTTTTGATCTTTTGGATCTTTTGAGGTTGGAGTCGTCAGGGTAATATCACAACCTTTGGAAAACTCTGGTTTCTTGTTACCCTCAGGAATTAGAATGAACAAACTAAAGGAAAATTCGGGAAAAGGAGCTTTTCGGTAGCTGGCAGACGCACCAAAAGGATTATCACTTGATATGAGAGGCTGGGCTGTGTCAACCTCCAACCAAGAGTAATTATTTCCAACCGCTTGTAGTTAGAAGTTAGCCCTTCTAGCACGAGAGGGCTCTCTCAAAGAAAACAATGTGATGTTCTCGATAAAACTCAATTACAGCTGGTTAACTCTAGATTTTTATGTGATTCTTGCAGGTGAAATAAGGTGTAATAATCACCACCATTGAGCATGGAGTCAAAGAAAACTCAATTTACAGATGAACATTGTTTTGTGGATGCTGGGGCATTTTTGGCTTAACTAATGTAAAATAAACATTTACAGTTAATCACAACAAATTTGAAGGAAGTTGGAGCAATATTATATTGAATTCGAAGTAATCAAACAAGCTTTGAAAACTTATAATAACATATAAACATGAAGGAATGGAACTGAAACAAAAAATAAATCTCAAGTTAAAAACAAAGTATTGTTGCAACTATACTTCTTATTAACTGGAAAAAAATATACAAAAGTGGTCCTTTTTAGAGTCTCGATCCTTCGTAGAATAAAAAAAACTACAAATATATAGAAAAACATCTTCATATGCCATTAATTACAAAATATGGCACCTAGGACTAGATTTCATTATCTTAAGAAACCTAATCTTATTTGACTTACAAAACATATTTGAAATTTCTTGGGCATTTTCTGTTTTAATACCATTTGAATTCAAATAAGATTCTATCTATTTATGAGCCCATAAATATTATGTCACTGAACCTTATTGAATCCAACCAAATGTTGAGTGTCCTGGATTGCTAATGTGCTCTTGCCACGTGGATGTGCTGACCTGGACCTTCAGTAGTTTGATTAAATGCGTCGTGTATCATCGCAGCCCCAGCTTTGGATATTTATATCAAAGGTTTGAGAGCAATGCGTGCAGCCAGTTGTGTGTGAATCACCTGCTTCCAGGGCATAGGATAAATAATTTAGTCACGCATTTAGTTGAACGTAACTACTAACTCCTCTACCGCTAATTATTATTCTTTTGCCTTGGCAAGTTCAACAACGACCGCGCGATCATGCATCCTGTGCCTTGTTTTGTTTTCAACACAATAGAATTCACCTTTTACTCGCAAAATTATGTTTTAAAAGAAAATGTTAGCTATGAATAGATCTAGTACATGGTTAACTATTCCCTCTTGATACGATGGAATTGAATGATTTACTATTCCCTTTAACTTCAATAAGATAAGATGGAATTGAAGTATTTATTATTCCCTAAGATGAAAATGAATATATTTCATCACAAATTCTTAATCCAATTTACAAAATTTACAATTTTTTGATTATATATTTTAATTATAATTAACTATTCAACTATGCCAATAAACATTCATAAGTATTAATTTATAAACTTATTTTTAATTATTATTATTATTATTAAATAATAATAAAAATTAGTACAATTTATAAAATTTACAATTTTCTAATTATATATTTCAATTATAATTAACCAGGCCAATAAACATTCATAAGAATTAATTTATAAACTTATTTTTAATTTTTATTATTAAATAATAAAAAGAATTAATATGTTAATGGTTTTTAAGTGCTATTTTTTAAAAATATTTAAAAAGTCTCACTCAAAGGTAACTCTATGAATATGTAAGTTAAACATGTATAGATTAGAAAAAAAAGAATAAAACAAGATTCTTAACCATGAAGATTTATCCCCACTTTACTACAAATATTCTTAATCTATAAATAGGTTTTTTTACCATACCATGGGCCAATATCATGGTTTATTAATGCCACTTGCCCAAAAAACCACAATTCACTTCATATGGCACTTGTTCATATGAGTTTATTTTAATTAATCAATTTAATTAAAAAGGCAAAAAGCTTAACTACTTTGATTTGATTATGATTGTAATAATAGTAATTTGATTTTATTAGTAATATATTTTCTACATTAAGAATTTTATCAAATGTCTACATATCCATCTTAACCATAGATCTAACAAGCATTGAGAGAGATCAAATCTCTTGAGGTGAAAACGATTTTTTAAGTGCACAACATGAGGAATAGTTTACACCTCAAGGGATAATGATCTTTCTTAGTTCTCCAGATATGTAGGATTAAGATGCATTTGCATTAGATTTTTGCCTATAGTGTCTTTGAGTCGAAATCACTCACCAATCACACTAGGCCTTAACATGACTAGATTTTTGCCCACAGAATTTCCAACCTATAACTTTTATATTACAGAATGCTTTAACAATATACTCATCACCATATTCTACCCTAACTTAATATTATAATATTCTACCTAGCTTAATATTCTACGGAATTTCGAATTCTAGTATTAAACCGTATCGAATCGAATACCTGTTTTTTTTTTTCAGTTTGGTAACTATGACGCAGAGTACACTAACGGGTCATACGTGAAATCAATTAGACTTGACACAAAGACACGCACCCACTTTACATGGTGCATCAATACATCCTTAGGTAGCAAAATTGAACATGGTGGATGACTAAACAAACTCACGTGTTTTTATATTTCATAAGATATATTTACATAAGAATATTCAAGTTTTTATTGTACAAAGTTTTCAGGTTGTTTATGAAATTGTCTTTCTTTAGCAATTTCTCGTCTAATCGAGTTCTAATTTTACATACAGGTATAATTTCTTACTAATTAGGAAATATCTTAATAAAAAAATAAATTAGACATTTGTCTCAACTACTAAAATTGTTTAACATATTATCTTAAGACTTGTTATTTTTACAAAGGCCTATTCGCCAAAGCTCCAACTCACTTAACAGAATAACAATCCATATTCTTCTTTAAAACATGACACTTGTATTTATATTAAAATATTTATTTTATACAAATTACAATGGAGGGAATTTCTTTCCCTTTGGAAAATTACATCACCCTCTTTGGGTCTCATTAAAATTGTTGACCAGGGGTTGATGCCCCTTGCATCATTCACCTTAATGTTATTATAGTTTGGTGAGGTGGTGGAGTAAATCCACATTAGTATTTTTGTTCTTCTACGGGTTTTTCTCACTACAATTTTATATTGGAATTTTCCATAAATTCTACAGAATTGACCCAAAAAAGTTCTTATTTCGAATAAGTAAAACATATTACGTAGAATTCCCTAGAGGGGCTAGCCTCTACTATAATTTCCATTGCCTCCTTGCAAGAAGACGAGGCTCCTTTCGTCGTTGCATCCACCACTTCCACTACATGCAAATCTTTGCTGAGCTTAGAGAGGTTGCACTTAAAATTGGAATCCTCTTCGTTCGTTGTATCCCCTTTGATTTGCAGCTTCAAAAGTAGCAATTCAAAATCTAAGACAACCCTTTTCCTATCCATCATTGACAATGACTAATCAACTTGTTTTTCCAACAAATTGAACCTTGCCTCCCTCTCGCTCTCAATGAGCTCCAACTATTTGGTTGTAATCTCTTCCAAGCACATAAGCACTTTAAATAGGTTCTTGGTTGATTGCTTCTAATGATTCATATCCCTAGCGAGGACTTGACTCTTAGAACCATCCATAACTATACATCCACAACACCAACTGCGAAACCAATGAAAAAAGCACATAAATAAGGAGAATAATGTGTAGTTAGCCCCAAGCCCCTACGCATTTAACAACTCTTCATCACTCAAGCTTGGACAAAGCCCAAGCAGAGGCACTAATTTAGGATCACCTTGTCTCCAGGGATCTACAATAGGAAGAAACTTCGTGATCCGAACTTAAACAAGAATGCAACAAATCATAGATATAATCATAAATACAAAGATGCAACAAAAAACACTTCATTTCATTAATAGAAAAATATTGAACTATGCTTATAAAGAGAATGGAAATAAGATAGCTCAGGTGATGGTAGCTTATCTCTGAGAAGAGATGTGGTGGTTACATGCCAACTGAACTATGTTACAATGAGGCTTAAGGGCCTATTTATTATTGAAAAACATGAGAAAACCATAAAAACCAAAACCCTAATCTCAGGAGATGTAACGACGAGATTTTGTGGGCTCTGTTGGAGTTAGTTGGGAAGCCAACTTCCCGGGGTCGTAACTTGGTCATATTATCTATGTTTGGCGCGTACGATACCTTGTTGGAAAGGTCTCTCTAATTACTACAGGTTTTTTCGCAGGCCCTTACTTATGGCAATGGGCCTATAGCGGACCTAAAAGAAATGTCATTTAGGGGGTCAAAACTTTTCCGAAAGTTCAAGACCCGAAAAACTACTAAAAATAGTAAATGTCGAAATAAACAAGGAAACAGGGGAAACTAACTAGAGGATCTAGGTGGAATAAGAGGGTGGCCATTAATATCTACCTGGATCATTCATCACCCCTAAGGAATCAATGGTCCCCATTGAGTTCAAAGCCTCTGTGAGGTGAGGAAATTTTTGTTGAACCTGGTCCGTGGTGAACCACTTTCCCTGGTGAAGGAGTTGGCCTGCTTTAACAACTCGATATAGTTGTCTCCTCTGTTGGCGAGTGTTCTTGATCTGTTTGTCCATGATCTGATCAGTTGTGGCCTGTTCTATGTAGTCTGGGTTGAGATCTATTGGTGTGAGTTGTTCTGCAATGTCGGATGTGTCTAACAATGGTGCAAAGTATGGTCGAAGACGGTCTACATTGAACACTGCGTGCAAACCAAGGAATGGTGGGATGTTGAGCTCGAAGGCATTGTCACTGACAACCTTGGTGATGGTGTATGGTCCATATCAGAGTGGGCGATTCTTGCGATGGGGTCTAACGAGGCACTCCTTATGCATATCTAGACAAACTTTGTAACCCACGTGGAACTTGTTCAACACTTGATGCTAATCATGACATTGCTTGTACTTAGAATTGGCTTTGTCTAATATATCATGGACCTTGTTAGCCTCCTGCTGCAGCAGGTTTTCATCTTTCATGATTGACATTTTTACATGCCAAATATGTCATACTTTGCAAGCTGCAGTGTTCCATATTTCCACAAGAAGCCATGAAAGTGTGCTGGTCCAAATGCCACTGCTGTATTCCATTTTTGATGAGCTTTTCAGTGAAGGGAAGGCCAAACAGCTTAATCTTGGTCTCCCTAAGTTTCAATTTCCTGTTTTAGAATATAGAGAATGTATATGTCCAAACAGTTTAACCTTGGCAGATTTGTAGGTAGGTAGAGAATCAAAGGGACCCAACTGTTTAATATGGGCCCTGGCAGAAATAAGTGTAGATCTAGATAGGAGGAATTCAAAAGAAAATTGTAAATCTGGGTCTGCAAGTCTAAATGCACCCACCCAATGAAGAAGAAAAAAATGTTAGGTGAATAGGCTGGGTAGGTGGCTATGATTGCAGAATGATGGTTGATGATCAATTTTGTGTTTCGAAGTGCTTTATCTTTACAGATCACAGTACAGGCAGTTTTTCAGGCAAAGGTGCTCAAAGGTGAACATCACTAACTCCCCCTTCTTCCAATTCCCCAAGTCACTTACTAATTTCCCCCAAAGAGGTCAAGATCTGCTTGAGCCTCTTAGTCTCATCATACTCCATGTCAGTTGCCTTGGTGAAGATCTGCTTCACTCAAGGACTTCATCTCTTTGCAAATTATTTTCCCCAAAATTTAGCCTAAGGTTCTTGACCTTAGCGCCTGCTTATCACCTTCATATTAACTATTAACAGTATTATATAACTCCCTATCAGTCTTCCCCTTCCCCTATTAAAACTATGTACATAAAACTCCCCTATGTAAATATCCCCACCCTGGCAATATAGCCATATTTTTATAAGTCCAGGAAAAAATGGTCCATCTGGGGCTGTTTTTAGCCCATCCATGTCATAGCAGGGATTAATCTGACACCTGGCCAGATTAATAACCTTTCACCTAGCCCTAAAACCCTCAAAAACCCATGTTTTACCCCCTTTCCTTAACTCCCAATTGTAAATACATTAACCGTGCTCATTTTAAATCCCTAAACCCCCTTTTCCGCCCCCAACCCAAAGTTTTGGCATTAAATATTAACCCCGCCGCTTATTAACCCCCTAAACCCATCTTCCCTAAGTCTAAACCCACCACGCGCATATATTAAAAACAGAATATTCCTGTGAATATTCCCCGCCCTAACTACCCGCCGCCTCGCGTCTGCCGCCAACCGTTGGATCGCCCGCCCCACAGATCAACGGCTGGCGGGCCTCCCCATCCCCGACCTGCCCGAAGGTTAGCGTCCGGGAGATGGGCGGTATTGCCGCCGTACCTCCCGCCACGCGTCACCTTCTGGGCTGTGGCGGAGGCCCCCCTCACGAAACCACCATCCCCAAAAAAGCGGTGCGCCACAATACCGCTTACCGCCTCCTGCCCTGTGATGTCACCGCTTACGTCATCCCCTTGCACAGTCACCGCGACACGTCAACCACCTGCGCGGCCTCCTGCCACCGTGTCGCCGAGTCATCTACCTGTGTGGCCCCTTGCCACGTGTCATGCCACGTCACTGTCCGTACATGATGACGTCATGCTGACGTCATCCCACCACGTCATTGCTGACGTCACCCGCCATACAACGTCACGTCATGCTGACGTCATCAGCACTTTTCTGGCGCGAAGGGCAAAAATCGCACTTCGGGGCCCCAGAATCAGATTCTGAGGCAATTTTTTGGGCCTGAATGGGGAATCTTCAGGGAATATTTTTATTCTGCGGCCCCCAGCCAGCCCGAAAGGCGCCGAATGACCCATTTTTCTTTGCGAAGCTTGCCGGAAGGAGCAGAAGACATTTTTGAAGGAAACAAAGGCCGAACAGCGGCCATTAAATGATGATTTAGACCCACAGCACATCAGAACAACATCTACTTATTGCCAAAGAGTATCAGAGGAAGAAGAAGAGCCAAAGAGTATCAATCAAGATTTTTTAGGGGCTCAAAGCACCTGAACATTGATGAGCCCCCCAGAAAGTCAAAACAAGAAGAGTAAGCCCGTCCTAGCTCTCAAATCATAGTCAGAATCATTCAATGCCGCCGAACAGCAAGGGCGCAAAGACCAATGCACAGTTATGAGAGATGAACAGCACAGAGCCACCAGGACAGGCATTAACTCATTTTGATACAGCTGCCCCCAGCATAGCTCAAAGATATTTTCTTGCATTTATTTCTGGATAAGATTAGGTTAAAGGTAATCAGTTTTCTGCCAGACGTGTTAGGTCGGCTGTAATAGATAATTTGGATAAATATTCCCTATATATACCACCCTCTGTATGGTTAAAGCGTCGGTTGGTTGATAGTCTTCAGTAGAGACTCGCACTGTATACCTGATATGTTTTCCGTAATCAAAGACTGCTGAAAGGCTTGGAGGAAAGATTGTCTACTCTGTGTCTAATGGTTTTGAAGAAGTGAATTTGGAATTCTTGTGCTGCAACATGACTCAATAAGTTTTCCTACCTCTGTTTTTTCATTTGATACACCGTCTAAAATAGTAGAAAGAAAGAATAGTCTATAATTGGTTTAACCGCCCTGTATGCTCATTTTCTACTATTTCTTTATGTTTTCATCTGGGTTAGTCATGAATATGAATTCCATATGGCTCATGTTTCCCCTAATCCATTCATCTTTGACAGTTGTCTAGGAATTCTTAATTGCTCCCAGACAGAGCTCATTCACCTTCCCCCTTTTAAGCCGAGTGAGAGATTCTTTGTTGCCTCTCATTCCTTATCCCTCATTCCATCCTTTTAAGCTTTAAGTGTTGTTTCATGAGCAGCTACCTTGCTCCTTATTTCTCTTGTGACCAAGAAAACGCATCAGCAGTCCCACTCCTTGACTCCGCGCCCAATGGTTTGAAACTTACCAGACTATGTTATGCCTCTTTACTTGAGACATCTTCCTTCCCACCAAAAACAAAACAAAAACCCTCTGAACTCAAGACCTAGCCTAAAATCCTTTCCAAACAAAGCTAAACCTAAAAGAGAGAGCCCTCTCTGATTGCAGGTTGGCTAGAACCTGCAGTCCAAAGTTGGTCTGTGGTTACCTCGGCCGTATCCTTTTCCGGAGCTTAAGGACAACCTGAGTGATAACAGACCTGCTGGCAGATGTGTTGAATCTGCTCAATGAAGCTATTAGCCCTTTCATCTTCAGACTGGATGTGAGTCGAATCTGCTTGAGTGGTTGCAAATGGTATGGCCACATCAATGGGACATAATGGCTGAAATCCCAGCCCTACCTGAAAGGGGTTGTGGCATGTTGTGATGTGGAGAGCTATGTTGTAGTTGTGTTGGACATAAGGGAGGCGTTCATCCCATGTGTGTGGATGCTTCAAGTTGTACATGCACAGAATGTGTACAATCATCCTATTGACAACCTCTATTTGGCCATAAAGTTTGGGGATAGAAAGTCGTGGACTTAGTAAGTTTCATATCTAGCATCGACCAGAGACTGGACTGAAATACCCTCAGGAATTTGTTGTCCTGATATGAGATAATGGACTCTGGGATCCCAATGTATACCCACACTCGCTCAAAGAAGAGCTTAGTAGTGGCCTCTACTGTGATACTCTTCTTGGAGGTTGTCATGATGGCCATCTTGGAGAATCTATCGATGACCACGAAAACACAATTGTTATTGTGCTTAATAGAAGGAATGCCCCACATGTAATTCATGGAGACAAATTCCCAAGGCCGGCTAGGAGTAGGTAGAGGAGTATACAGACCTTGCTTCTTAATGGTTGGTTTGGCAATGGCACAGGCGGTGCAGGATCTAATGTACTTCCCAACATCCTGACGAAGTTTCGGCCAATAAAAATACTTCTGCAATACCGCTGTTGTTTTCTCTACTTTAAAATGTCTAGTGACTCGATTGTAGTGTGCCTCCCAAATCACCTTGGCATGCTCGCTTGAAGGAACACAGATGTGTCCTAGGTGCCATAACAATGCATCCTGAAGGTGAAAATTTGGAACTTCCTTCCCTTCCAAGCATTTCTGGTATGTGCTGCCGAATTTTGTATCGCTCTTGTAAAGATGTGGCCACCTCGAAGTCTCGTGCCCGTAGCACCATGACCGGTGGTCGGCTGAGGTAATCAACGAAATTATTGGTGTTGTCCTTCTTATACTTAATGTTCAAATGGAATTGTTGCAGGTAGGTAGACCATTTATGACGGGGATCATTCTGCAACTTTCCCTGTGTTTGTATGAACTACAAGGGTCAGTGATCTATGTGGATGACTGTTTCCTTCCCCATAATGTAATGCTTCCATTAACGGCAGGCCTTCACAATGGAATACATTTCTTTGTCATAAGTGGGATACCTTTGGACTGTGTCTGAAAGTGTCTCACTATGGTAAGCCACTAGATGCACATGTCGAGTAAGAACTGCACCAATAGCATAGTCAAAGGTGTCTGTCTCAATCTCAAATGGTTGTTGCAAGTCTAGTAGTGTGAGCACTAATGCAGAGCAGAGGTGATGCTTCAACTCAAAAAATGTTTGTTGTTGGGTTTCAGACCAAAAAAACTTTTCTTTCGCTCCACCCTTGGTGACTTGACTTAAAGGCCAAGTGATATGAGAGAACCCCAACACGAACCTGCGGTAGTGTTAACGGGAAAAGTGTCTACTCAGAACGCCCCTATCCCACTAAGGTGTGACAGTACCTTAGAAACAAACAAGGAAAACTACTTTTGTATTCTTCTTTATGAACTATAAACGAAGAGGAATAGGATGAACCAACCTGTGTCTTGCGCTAGTCCTTTGATCCAATCTCTCTCCTCTTTGACAGCTTCCAGCTACCTGCTCCCTTACTTGCCCAGCTTCACCAAGTTCCAGCAAGATCACAGAAGAGGAAAACTACACAAAGACATGGATTCATATTCATAAATAGCTTAGGATCAGATTTAATCTAAACATGCAAATATAACAAAACATCATTGGTACACAAGCATGTAGGAGAAACTCAAATAGTTTTATTGATATAACAAGAAGGTCCAGGAGGAGTTACAACCGATGATTCCTGATCCAGCATCAACCCCCCAGCAAAGGAACTCCCTCTTCACCTCCAACAAAGCATAAATCACCCAATACACTGATCTCTATCTCAAAACCAACAACAATTCTCTACAATGTACAAAATTCCAGCCTCTGGATCTCTGGGATGAGGGATCCATATATAGATGTATGCAAAGAGGATGAGTCAGCTTATGATTTGACTAGTGGCTTCTCTCTGTCAGTTCTTGCTTCCACTTGGAGACTGAGAGCCTCTTACTCATCCTTGGTCGAACTCAGTGAAGCAAGTGTCATTGGGGAAGATTCTGGAAGCTTCCATTGTCTGTCCACCTCGCGGAATGACACTGCCATTTGTCATTTCCTGCTCAGCGCACCCTGGTAGTGCATTTAGGTGCGTTGCAACGCACCTAGCTAGTGTACTCGGGTGCTATGCAAAGCAGCTAGCTAGTGGAGCAGCTGAAATGATCATGATTTGACTGATTCTGAGCAGTTTCTAGTGGAGAACTTCTGGGAGAAGCTGTAATTGGTTGACCTTGTTCCTCTAGGGGTAGGAACAACACTTTTAGGGACTTAGGATCCCTTGGTTTATGGACATTTCATGCTTAGAGCTGTAAGGCACAAAAATGTCTATAACAGTTGCCCCCTAAAGTATGAGGCCGTTTATCGAGTGAAATGCTTTATTAGGAGGATCCGAAGTTCTTTCAATGCTGGGAGGAGACCTGTAATAAGATACAATACAATACATTATCTTGATACTATTTTCATGATCCAGCTGAGGCGGGCATTCCCATGCTCAGTTTTATAAATTCATTTTTATGTACACAGGATAGACAATCGTCTGATGGTAGACTGATGATTCTGATGAAGTCATCATCCTTTTGGTAGGATGATTATCTGTGCTACAATGCTGTACATGTCAATGTTTTTATTTTTCCTGAATATAGATCGCAGCCCGGATGGATGAAACTAGATCCGGGGTCTTCAATCTCGTCTGATCTTCACTCGAAGTACAGGTCGATCCATGTGAAAAATGTTTTGAAGTCGAACATGGAAAGACATCGCTTGATTACCAGTCGATGATGTAAATTGTTAACAAGCGCGAGAGGAATCACTGATAATGATGATGACCCTCAAGGTACTGCAGTACAATTCACGTGGTGTGAATAAAGGACTTGGCGTCGAACACCACGCAAAATCTTTCGGTTGAAGGTCATTGATGTATACCTGTCGCCGGAAGTGAGAAACTTGCCATTGAGGCATGCAAGCTTCAAAGTACTGAATGGGGTGTTCCTAGATCAACTTCTTGGATAATGAGCTGATGTCGACAAGAAGCGATCCGTCAAAGGAGGGCCTTGATGAATCCCACATCAATGACATGGAACGGAGCAAATGATTTTGATGGAGGTGAAAACGATCTGATGACATATGGTTCAGGATGGCGGTCATGAAAAAATGAAGTATAATGTATGGTAGTGGATGGGACACGGATGACTTCTCTGGATGACTTCTCTTGAACATGTCGGCGACACTTATGTGATGGATTGGTAGCATTTACCCCAAATGTGGATGGTATGGCATGACCATGGCGATGTGACCGGTGAATGGAACAACCCAACCCGACTTAGGCATGGATTGGAAGTGTCATGTTCAAGAGCGACTTGCTACCAATAAAGATTCTTTGAGTTTCTTCCCAATTTTTCCCCAGTCATTGCTGACCAGTACCTCTTTATTTTTGTCAAGCTTGAGGAGGATAACATATGCTTTTTCTATAATTTTCCCTTCGGGCAAACCCATCGCTATGTTTTAACGAGCCTAGCGATAGTGAAACTCGTTCTCGTCTAAAGACAAGTTTGTCGCTATTAATCTTTTTAACGAGTTTAACGACAAAGATAACTCGGTCCTTTTCATTTTTAGAGAGTCTGAAAAGGTATGTAAAGGTAACTCCGAAATTCCTTTTTCGTCATCTAATCCCTTAAGTCCGAAAAAGTATAAAACAATACAGAAGGGATGAATTTTCGATAGTTTTAACGAGCCGAACAAAACAAGCGCTCGATCTTTTTGTGCAATAATCCCTCAGGTCCAAAAAGATTAAAATCTAGAGGAGGGATAGCTCTTCCGGTCGCTTTAACGAGCTGGAAGGCCAAAACTCGGCAATCTTTTCATATTTTATGAGTCAGTTGAAAAGAGCTTAAATAAGACTCGTCTTTTGAGGAACGAGTGATAAAATGGGTAGCAGCTGATTCCAGGTAAGGTTTGGAATTTTCCAATCACGGCAGTGTCACAAGGATGGCTAGTGAAATCACTCTTCGCAGCTGTTCCTCAAAATGGGTAAACAATCAAATGGAGGTGAATGATCGGCCAATGGAAAAGTGGAGGTGACGGTGCAAACACGACCAAGGCTTTAATGGCTGAAATGCTTCATTCACGGTGGTTATTTACCGGGGAATAGTTCAATTTTTAATGAGCTTAAACGCGGGTGGAAACACTTGCTCATGTCTTATGTTTATTTTTTAACAAGCTTGAACTATGCGCTAATACTGCTCAATTAATCCAGTCATATGATAAGAATGTCTCATATAAAACGACAACTTTTAGATTTTTGCCCCACATCCTTTCTTTATGCAAGTTAGGTGACGACTAATCCTACGAGTTTAAAGGGTTAGAGGTCCTAAAAATTTAAAAAATAAATAGCCGCCCCTCGCTTCCACTCCAAAAGGTTTGCATGCCCCCAGGTATAAAGTATGGTTTCAAGGTTACCCCTTCTTTAGTCCAATAAAACATTTGTTTTACCGGGAGAGGCCTACCTCTTACAGGTCACCCAAAGACTGTTCAATTCACGGTGCAAACAAAACACTTCTTCGATGATGTCTACCGAGATAAAAAAAGGCGAGTGACTTAGGTCTGTCAACTCACATAACTTTGACAAGAGAATATTGTTCTAGAATAACCCCTCTTCCAATCACGGACGGGGTACAGACTAGTCATATTCTTCCGCGGAAATCTACCCTATACCCGAAGTTTTCCTGCCGAAACAGACCAGGATGCATGCCCCCTGGGTTTCAGTCATATCCCTCTGAATTACTCGCGCTCATCGGGAGGACGGACTGGAGATTGAGACATTTCTTGCGCGAAGAGACCATTTAGGGATGGTATATGACTATTTGCTATGCGTGATCCGGGAAATGAAAGCTGGTCCACGAGCTTGACCACTCTTCCTTCGTGCGGAAAACACATTACTCTAAAGAGTGAGGAGACGATGGCTCCCATGCAATAAATATAGTCTCGTCCAAGGAGTAGGCTATAATCCAAGGGTCCTTGAACTACCATTACATTCATTTGAATTGTCTTCCCTCTCAATGTTATGGGCACATTGGGAAGGATCCCTAAAGTTCGACTGGTTCCTTTGTCAAAGCCTGTCAGATTTCTCATCTCAGGCAACATCGATGGCGAACCAAGCGCTTTCCAAGAAATAGAGGAAAGGATACTCACAGAAGCCCCCTCATCTATGATGGTACTAGCCATGACCATTCTATATATTTGAACGATAATTCAGAATGGTATGCTTGCTGGTAAACGGGGTCTGCCTAGTTGATTCCAGTCGAAGGAGACAACTAGGTTGCTTGGAGGTGGGACCGAGTAGACGGCCGGGTATGGCTCTGATGAACTTCCCTCCTGCGGTAAGGGAAAGGGTAGATTGCCCCCATGTTCGTCAGAGTCTGTGTTGATGAAGAGAATTTGGACGGTGTCATCTTTGTTCTCTTCAGTGACTGTATCATCCAAAGATAAAACCTCTGAAGGCAAGACTGGGTCAACTGCCGCCTCGACCTTTTGACTTTCGTCTGGTATGGATTTAGATGGTTTATCTTCAATGATAGGCGCTTCAGCCGACCACTTGAGCAGGCCAGCTGGATTCTCAACTAGCGACAGACTCGGCAAGAGGTTTTTATATCCAGGAGGAAGTCGTAACGGTGAAACCAGACGATCATCCAAAACTCTTTTCGCTTCATCTAAGAAGGGACAGCGGTGGACGGCATGGTTGCCTTCGCACAGTTTACAGGGAAATCTAGCTTTCCCTTTTTGTCCTGGGGCTTCACTTTCGCTAGTTCACGGTGTGCTTTCAACATGATCATTAGAGGTTGATGACACCAGATTGTGCAAACGAGGAGACCAGTCCCTTAGTATCCGAGGGATGCAAGGACAATCTCTGTGAAAGTGGTCTCCTTTGCAAATGACACATGGCGATTTAGGCCTGGTCGGTGCAGTGTGTGGATTTTCGTTAGACGACACTCGTTTTCCCCCATTCGCCTTTGGCTCCTTCTTCTTCTTCTCTTTCTTCTTCTTCTCTTTCTTCTTCTTCTCCTTCTTCTTCTTAGGAACTTGGCTTTTCGCTTTGCCAGCCCTATCAAGCGAAGAGGAAGGAGGAGAGGAAGAATTAGAGGAAGTAGATGGTTGGTGGGCAACTCTGGACTCACCTAATTGCTTATTCGATTGTTCAGGAATAGTGGTGTTCTAAACGACATTGGTTGAGAAGAGCCAGACTGGCAAGCCAATTGTGAGTCCTGGAAGCGACAATGTGGCCATATGGGGTGCACCAACATCTACCCAAGAGGAGAAGGAACTAGGATTTCCACCAAGGGGAATTCCTTGGTTGGTAGACTCCATTTTCGCAACCTAAGATCAACGTAGGAAAAGGGTATGAATATTCCGTTTAAAATAAATTTTAAGACGCTTTGACACAACTTGTTTTTTCAGTTTTAAAGAGTCGAGAAAAAACAAAAGATGACTCTAGTCTCCCTCGATTTTTAATGAGCCTGAAGTGACAAGTGCTCAGATGGACCTTTTCCGTTAAGGAGTCTGAAAAGGAACGAAAGGGACTGCTCTGGAGATCTAGGTAGAGGGAGTACCAAACCAATCGCAAAACTGCAGAATACTTTTTACGGTACGGCAGTCAATCTTCCCGAATGCTGTGTTCGGTGCATTGCGATCAGTAGGGCGGCCGACACGGCTTCCTATGGATAAAAGGTTTTAAGCCTATAGGGGTCTCCCAATATATACTCGACGGTACGTGGGAGCACAAGTCCGTACTGGCACTTATCGTCTCAAAGTGGAGGAATCACCCAACCATCAGTGAGGAGAACAGTTACCAGGCTTTACGACGCCGAAATACGTCTCTAGCCTAGACCTCTAAATGTTGTGCGTTAAGTTCCAAAGCGTTGTTAGATTCATTCAATTTATTTTAAGTTGATCTTTCTTAGAAGTTTGCCTTTTGGGATCACCACGAGATGTAGATGTAATTCCTAAAATGCAATCTAAAGATGATAAGCAAGTTTTTATCTCTTTTCAGCAATGAAAATCCTAGCTACAAGGGGAAAAGCAAGACACAATCTTTTCTCAAAGAGCAAAGAGCACACTGTAAATGCACTTTTCCTAAATCAAGCCAAACAGACTATCAATATGCAAATGCACATATGCATGTATTTGTTTTCACTTTCTTAATATTGATGCCTAAAAAGAAAGTTGATGTACAAATCTGAATTTGCTTTCAAGAGAAAAACACAAACAAGCTTCTTTTCGAAATCAAAAGGTAGAGAAGATTACGACACTTTATGATTTTGAAATAAACACTCGTTTCGACACTAGAAAGTGACAAATTCAAACCAAAGACAAAAATAAAAGCATAATCGACTGTCAACAGCAAATAAACTTTCTCCTAAGATCAAAATCGACACTTACGACAGATCTAAATCCAAGGACGACAGTATGACTATTCTACTTTTTCAATGGAAAACTGTAAATGATGTAACAAACACACAAAGAAAATCTATAGTCTTTTTGTACAAAGGAGGCGGAATTAAGGCAAAGAAAAGGGGTTTTTAAACAGACACACACTGATCACAGGCTGCAAAATCAGAGACAAAACTGAAAAAATGAAGAAAAGAACCTCAACTGCACAGGGCTAGGCTAATCAGCGCACCTGTTACATAGAGAAACTGGATTGCAGCGCAGGTAGCCCTCTTGGGAACTGCGTTGAAATGCAGAATCTCTTCACAGAGCCTGCACTGGGGTAGAAACGAGAATTCTATCTGGGTTCTGGGTCACGGTTTGCAGTTTAATCTATGGATTTTGGCCGAGTAAAAGCAATCAGTAATGCACAATCAGAGGGTGGATTTAAAGGAGGTCTAAGAGCTATCGCAAAGGGTAATCAGATCATTTGTGAATCAGCTGTTCAAATCATAAACAAATCCAGTGAATGGATTGAAGTAGCAGGTGTCTACTTTGCATTTGATAATGGCAAATGCAGCTCGATTGTTACTTCTGTGTTTATGAAACAAACAACAAGAGAAACACAAACAAACTAACTAGACACGATCCCCAGCGGAGTCGCCATTTTGTTAACGGGAAAAGTGTCTACTCAGAACGCCCCTATCCCACTAAGGTGTGACAATACCTTAGAAACAAACAAGGAAAACTACTTTCGTATTCTTCTTTATGAACTATAAACGAAGAGGAATAGGATGAACCAACCTGTGTCTTGCGCTAGAACTTTGATCCAATCTCTCTCCTCTTTGACAGCTTCCAGCTACCTGCTCCCTCACTTGCCCAGCTTCACCAAGTTCCAGCAAGATCACAGAAGAGGAAAACTACACAAAGACATGGATTCATATTCATAAATAGCTTAGGATCAGATTTAAGCTAAACATGCAAATATAACAAAACATCATTGGTACACAAGCATGTAGGAGAACCTCAAATAGTTTTATTGATATAACAAGAAGGTCCAGGAGGAGTTACAACCGATGATTCCTGATCCAGCATCAACCCCCCAGCAAAGGAATCCCCTCTTCACCTCCAACAAAGCATAAATCACCCAATACACTGATCTCTATCTCAAAACCAACAACAATTCTCTGCAATGTACAAAATTCCAGCCTCTGGATCTCTGGGATGAGGGATCCATATATAGATGTATGCAAAGAGGATGAGTCAGCTTATGATTTGACTAGTGGCTTCTCTCTGTCAGTTCTTGCTTCCACTTGGAGACTGAGAGCCTCTTACTCATCCTTGGTCGAACTCAATGAGGCAAGTGTCATTGGGGAAGATTCTGGAAGCTTCCATTGTCTGTCCACCTCGCGGAATGACACTGCCATTTGTCATTTCCTGCTTAGCGCACCCTGGTAGTGCATTTAGGTGCGTTGCAACGCATCGAGCTAGTGTACTGGGGTGCTATGCAACGCAGCTAGCTAGTGGAGCAGCTGAAATGATCCTGATTTGACTGATTCTAAGCAGTTTCTGGTGGAGAACTTCTAGGAGAAGCTGTCATTGGTTGACCTTGTTCCTCTAGGGGTAGGAACAACACTTTTAGGGACTTAGGATCCCTTGGTTTATGGACATTTCATGCTTAGAGCTGTAAGGCACAAAAATGTCTATAACAGGTAGAAATTAGCAATACCCACAAATCTGCAAGCTCTGTTAAAGTGGTTGAGGTTGGCCAATCTCGAATGACTTGTACCTTGGCTGGGTCCACATGTACACCCTGCTCATCAATGATGTACCCTAGATATTGATCCTAGGTCAGGCCAAAAGTGCATTTCTCCAAGTTAGCACACAACTTGTGTTGTCGCAGGGTTTGAAGGACTTATCAAATATGGTGGAGGTGCTCTTCCCAACTGTGGCTGAAGATCAAGATGTCATCTAAATACACAACCATGAATGCATTGGTGAAGGGTAAGAAGATGTCTTCCATCAATCTCACGAAGGTTGTAGGGGCATTCGTCAATCCGAATCGCATGACCAACCATTCGAAAAGACCCTCCTTGGATTTGAAGGAAATATTCCACACATCAGAGGGTTCGATAGGCACCTGGTGATAACCTGACTTCAAGTCAATCTTGTTTAAATATTTGTTCCCCTTGAGTTGGTCCAGAGGTCATCAATATGCGGGATTGGTTACCTATTCTGGATAGTGATCTTTTTCCGCATCTGATAGTCAATACAGAGACTCCAGGTCCCATCCTTCTTCTACACCAATACAATCAAGATCCCACAGGGTGATGAAATTGGTATGATGTGCCATTTTTGTAATAATTCCCAAATTTGACTCTTGATCTCATCATTCTGCAAACAAAAGCGTCAATAGATCGTTCCATTGTGAAGCGGCGCACTTGAGGTCAGATCAATGGAGCGCTTGACCCAACAATGCAGAGGTACCCCTGTAGGTGAGGAGAAAATATCCCTGTACTCCTCCATGACCTTATCCATATGTTGTTGTTGTGTCGAGGAGCCCTACCTGGAAGCTGTGGCCACAACCTTCTTCATTCCCTAAGGGAAAATCATAAAGAAAACAAATTCCCTAGTTTGGGAAATGATCTTATTGCATTTATTTGCAGTGATCAAAGAGATAGTGGTAGGTAGGGCTACCTCCGGTATCCTGTAAAACTTATTGGCCAAAGTAATAATCACAAAGAGAGTTCTAGAATCATATACAACATACCGCTTCCACATGTATGGTTTTCCTAAGAATACATCTCAAACTTCAGGAGATGAAACATCACATAATACCTCATCTGTGAAGGGATTGATGTTGTAGGGAAGGTGGCACTGTTGGCTCACATGGAGATCTCATCCTTGGTGAAGCCATCTGATGGTGTACGACTATCGATGTGATGTAGTCTTTAGGCCCAACCATTTCACGACCTTTTCTAAAATGAGATTATTTTAGTTCTCGTTGTTGACAAGGAACTATAATGGAGAACCCTTCACCCACATCTGTGATTAGAAAAGGCGTTCCCCCTCCTCTGGATATTCAGGCTCAATGTTATAGATATTGGTGGTGCCCATGGTGGCACTAGGCTCCACATCAGTGATATTCTTCCCTTTCTCATTCCCCTTATCAGATTTTGATTGAGATTCAAAACATGCGTATGATTCAGAGGTCTTTAGCTCAGCTACAAATGATTTCTTGGCCCGACACTCACTTGTGTTGTCAAAGGAGCTCTTATGGAACTCACACCATTTTCTTGTGTCCTTCTTTGTCTTCGTGGTATTGTTCTTTGCCTAGGGCTTTGGCAAGATGTCTTGGGTATCCCCGCCTTGGCTCTCTCCTTTTCCATGTGGTTTGGGGGCGCCTTTTCCTTACTTTGGATTCGCAAATCCAAAGTCCCGCTTTTTCTGTTTAAACTTCTACTCAATCTTGATAGTGTATCGGTACGTCGTGCTAAGCAAGGAAATGTCTAGGAACTCCATCTCGTCCTGGATGTACTTATGTAGATAGCCGTGGTACTTGAGTAACAAATATCACTCAGTATCCTTGATACCCAGCTTCGTGCGAAGGGTATGGAAAATATTTGTGAACTCTGGCACATCTTGGTTCACTCCTTGTCGTATTGTGGTCCACTTTATGTATTTATATTCATAGATACCGACAGGGTAATATTGTCCCTTGATGGCATCTCGGAAAGAATCCCAAGTGGGTGCGGTTGAAAACAATGAGGGTTCACTCTTGTCCTTTTGTTCACAGTAGGTTTCCTACCAGTCTTTGATGTATTGGGTGGCTTTGAGAAGTGAAAAAGTAATATTTTCCTGATTAGAAAAGTCATGAACTGAAAAATATCCTTCCAACATATTTAACCATTTATCTATAGCGTTTGCATCTATCAAGCCCTCAAATATGGGAATATCAAAGTTAACGTGTACCTTAAAAGGAGTGGTGCTTCTAGAGTGGCTACTGGATGAAGATGTGTCGCCTGTGGGTAGCCATCGAAGGATCTAGGCAAATTTATCCATCATTGGGTTCCTCTATCGCTTGAGGGCTTCCTTGAGAAATATTTTGAAAGGGTCTATAGCCTCCTCATCTTTCTTTTCTTCTGCCATGGGAGGTTGTCGGAGTTTGTGAGGCTGATCTTGCAACAGTTCAACCAGATCGAGCTTAAGTCCTTATACCCTGACTTTGTTTGGGACATGCAAAGAAAAAAAGAGAAAGCGCAGACTTCTCTGATACCACTGATCTGAACTTAAACAGGGATGCAAAAAATTACAGATATAATCATAAATACATACATGCAGTAGAAAAGCACTTCATTTCATTAATAGAAAAGTACTGAACTATGATTACAAACAGAATGGAAATAAGATAGCTCAGGCAATGGTAGCTTATCTCTGAGAAGAGATGTGGCAGCTACATGCCAATTGAAATGTGTTACAATGAGGCTCAAGGGCCTATTTATTATTGAAAAACATGAGAAAACCCTAAAGAACCAAAATCCTAACCCCAAGAGATGTAACGCCAAGATTTTATGGGCCCCGTTGGGGTTAGTTGGGAAGCCAACTTCCCAGGGTCATAACTTGGTCATATTATCTTTGTTTGGTGTGTATGATACCTTGTTGGAAACATCTCTCTATGTACTACAGGTTTTGCCACAAGACCCTATCTATGGCTACGGGCTTGCAGCAGACCTCAAAAAAACGTCATTTAGGGGGTCAAAACTGCTCCAGAAGTTTAGGACTTGAAGAAATGCTAAAAATAGTAAATGATGAAATAAACAAGGAAACATATGAAACTGACTAGAAGGTCTAGGTGGAATAGGTGGGTGGGCACCAATATCCACCTGGATCACTCTGTCATTCGAATTGATTCTAGGATTAAAGAATGTTGCACAACATTAAAGTCTAGCTCTGAAAATAATTTTGGTCGAAATAATAATCCTAAGCAGAACATCAAATCCAAATTATATCTCTTCCTCGCGCATATACACCTTTCCAAGTCACAAATACAATGCGACAAGAAGGGGATTGTGTACTACTATTCACCTCCTCTTTGAGAAAATTTCCAAATATCAAAGTCAGAAGTTGAGCACACCAAATGGTTTATATCATTTAATACAAGATCTCCAATAGCTAAGGTTTTCCGGCAAGACAACAAGTAGCCATGTTGCGCCATAACTAAACGTTTTTTATTCATGGTATTGGGGAGAAATTCCCTTTCGAGAAGTTTATTTCTATTATTCCTTGCCCAAGGTTAGACCCACACTTGGAAAAATTGTTCGCCTCGTTATTTAGAACTATAAGAATGTGGAAGAGGGAGATCTCTTCAAAGTTCTTGATTTGCCAGATTATCCTATTCACAATTTCAAGGATATTTGAGTTTCTTTCCAATATCCCTTTAGAGATATCTTTGATGACAATCATAGAATCTACCAAGGCCATTAATTTCTTTATGCTTTTAATTAAAGTGATCTCCAAACCTTTTCCACAATGAAAATAACTCGACCTGATTATTGGACCAGTATAGATCCATATTAACCACAAATCTAGCAAAAGCCGAGAGAGATCAAATCTCTTGAGGTGAAAACTTCTTTTAGAGTGCAAATTTTGAATTAAATGTCTACACCTCTGGAGATTTAATCCTGTGTGTGTGTGTGTAAAGAAAAACCACTTGTAATTTTTCATTGTTTGCGTTGCATTTATAAAAAAATACTTTGGCATAAAATAGTGAGATTGCTTAAAATGTTTTCACTATAAAAAATATTTTTACCACTTCTCCTTAGTATGGCTAGATTATTTATGTTTTATAATAATCTAAATTAAACAAAAAAACACTTATATTGATTTTTGTTTTTTATTATATCTAATTTATTTATTTATGTTTTTCTAATTTATATTTTCAAATCGACATGATTCAACTCCAAGTTGAACACAGACATACTTACACATTTCTCTTATACTGGGATGTAGAATGAGCCTCAAATAGAGTCATATGGACAAGTGGAGACTGTGACCATGGACCTAGTTGGAAGGGGTAATGGGGGTGGAGACCCAAAAAAATTGGATGATCCAAATACTATCAAAATCCTAAAACATGGGCTTTATAAACTGCCAAAATTTGGATACTAGAATCTCTCAAGTGAGCAATTATGTGTGAGCAAAAGTTCGATTATGCTAAGGTAGCATGGTTCTAATAATGAAGAGGAAGACAAATGGTGCTTAGGGGGATCTCCGGGTGGTAGCCACCATAGAGGTGGCATGGATTAGTGAATTTTCAAGAATGAAAAATCCAAAAATCTCAGATTTCATCAATGAGAACTCTTGTAAATTTCTAGATATGGATATCGAAAATTTTGACTGGATTGACTAAGCAACTTTCATAGATCTATATCAATCCTAAAAAGTTGATAATCTTATATTTGGAAGCAGGAAAAATGGATAATAATAAAAATATGAGATCCATATGTGAAACCACCACCAATGTGCCTTGCTTGCAATGGTAGAAAAATGCATATCAAATGACATGATGTAATACGATGGTGACATGTGGGAATATAGATGCCATGTGTCAGCCACATGTTAGTGGTATGGTAGGTAACGTGCCATAATACAATGAAACTTCTTAGGGCCATAACTTTGTGTACAAAGCTCATATTTGTAAGAGATTTATATCATTAAAAAGCTCTCGATGGGTAAAAAATGACAGTGATCTTAGAAAATAACTTCAAGGTGATCAAAAGAAGAAGAATTTTAATAAACCCGTCTCCTTAGGGAAGATTAAAGGATTATGAATTAAATATAATAATGAGACCATAGAAAAAATGTTATCTATCAAGTTCTATATATTTTCATTCTTTTTGTTAAATTTGGTTATATTTACAAATTTTATTTTTTGATAATTGGGGTGTATTAATCTAGCTCCAGTGATTCATGATTGTCCACTCAATATCAAAATACCTATATTTCGTATTCCTATAACAATTCCAATCTACCAACTCATATCCCCCTAAACTCCCACAGCCTAAGGAATGGGATTCCATTCTCTACAATGCAATCCCTCAAGCAATCCCATTTCACTCCAAGGCTCTAGCATAGATTAGCTAAAATACAACTCAATCATGTTAATTTGGCATCTCAGTGACAAATTATAACCATAGGATGAGATTCCTCTTTTTGAGAGGACGAATTTTGACTATTGAAGCACTCAATTTGGACAAGGGAAAGTGTATTTTTGAATTAAAGCCTAGATGTGCATATTTGATCAAGTCAACCCTAAAACAAATTGGACACCCTTGGAAGACTATAAATACAAGTGTCATCAACCTCATTTGGACATCATCATGGAACATTCTTCTATTCTCTTCTTTGGTTTGGCTCGCACATGTTTGAGGCAAGTTCATGGACATTGGTTGGCACGGGTCTAAAATTGCAAGGTTCGGAGCTCACATCTCTATTTTTAGGGTTTTGGGTCTCATCTAGATGCATGTCATAGAGGAATTATGATTGCAGCCACAGACATGTCATGGATAAATTTTAACCAATTCCTTTTAGTTGCATGCCTGATACATATTACCTGTGATTGGAACCTAAAGGTTGAATTTTTAGTTGACCGAAGTTTTTACTTGTTGACCGTAGACTTCGACACTTGGCTACAGACAGTGACAATTGATTACATGTTGTTGAATCAGTTTTTGGACTATTGGAATTATTGGATTCATCTCATGGATATTATCTAGTTGATTTTTTTGGATAGGTTTATGAATATGAAGCATTCTACTCTCTCCTTGTTGAATCATTCAATGGAAAAATAATAAGAAGAAGAATTTGAAAGGGTTTTCCCCTTAATGGGTTTTTCCCTAGTCTCCAAGAATTCCTGGTGTCTCTATGTGTGAATGTTTTTCTTCTATTGTTCCTTTATGTTCTGTTGCATTGATGGTGATGTTGTTCTTTCTATTTAATTTCATATGTTGCTGAATAATGTTGTAAATATGCATAATGACATGATCTTATGGGGTGGATTTAATATGAAAATGTTTAAATGCAATTATCAAAGCAAAGAAAAATATAGCCATAAGAAAAATTAACATAGTATCAGAGTTGGGCTGAAGAAAAGTCATTGAATTTCACCTATATGAAGACACCTTTGATGGAAGCAAGAGAAGGTGGTGGGTAGACAAAAGAATACTAGGGTTTCAAGGAAACCCTAGGCAATTTGAGTGTTAGGGTTTGATGAATATTATGAGGATAGGGTTTGGTAGAAACCCTGGTTTATGGAAAATACTTTAGATATGTAATTTAGAAACCCTAGCATGATCAATATGAAGATGTTGAAGCACTTGTGATAGATTTGATGAAGCCCTAGATGGGATAGTCTCTATCAGGCCTTGGTTGTTGATGAAGATCATGAATGTATTGAAGGAAAAAATATTATATGGTCAATGTACATTTATGACTCTTGAACGTTGATTCAAGAGGGAGCTCTCGTTAATAGATAAGTACCTTTTAGATTTGAGTTGCCTCTTTGTGATTCTATTACTCTTTGAGTTATTGCTTTGATTATTACTTATACTTCCTGCATGTATATGTGAAGGTTATGAATTATATATATATTAATAATTAATAAACGAATTAAATTAAGTTTCCCATTAATTATGAAAGGGAACTTATGTTGAAAGACATGTTATTTAACCCTTATGGCTAGTCAACTCCTATAAAGGAGAACCACCCAAGGACTTGTAAACCATCATTTGAATATTTTTGAATAAAAATATATAACGTTATATACATAAATGTATCTACAACAACAAAATACCAATGATCAAGGATTACTTGTACCAGTGGTATCAGAGCCATCAAATCTTCCTTGTGCTAGTTTCAGTCACCCATCCACACTGTCGTCGAAGACCTTGCCCATCGTTGCTTGTATTTGTCTGATTCTCTCTATCCAACTCTCATCCATTGCCACATCCATGTAAATCTGCCTCTTCCCTGCACTTCTTCGATACACACCCTGTTGTTGCCATCCTATCACTGCACCCCACTCTCCATATCCCCAACAGTGTACCACTCTGCTATCGACCATTGTTCCTCACACCTCTCAACACTCGTCCCTGTCCATGTTTGATCATACGACAACTCTATACCATCACGAACATTGATGCTTGTATTCTGGTTGTGTGTCCCTCCTGTCGAATAAACATCTATCGTTTTTTTCTTGGGCCACGCTCAAATGACATGACTCTCGGTCATGTTCATATTATACATAATAGCTATATATATTAAATATAGTTGCATGGTAAAATAAATCGATTATATAGTTAAAATTAATTTAATTATTATGAAATATATATATCTATATATATATATATATATATATATATATATATATATATATATATGTGTTAATTATTTAAATAAAATAATCATAATAAAAAATCATTGTTTAATTCATATATAATAATAATAATAATAATAATAATAATATCCATTTTTAAGGTCACAGTCAAGCCAGACACCAAATTGGTGTATGAGACCCCCTTGTTTGTGGGACAAGGGACCCACCTCCGCGCAGCAATTTGACTGCTAAGTCTATGAAGGCATACATACTCTACCCCCCTCTGGTTTTGAACCTGTGACCTCTTAGGAGGAAACACATGCTCTTAACAATTAGGCTCACTCGAGCTATATATACACACACACACACACACGGATATATCTATATATATATATATATATATATATATATATATATATATATATATATATAAGAGTCGGGTCTACTAGGAAAAAGAAGAACAAAATGGGGAGTAGCAATGACGATGCGAATTCAAGAAAATTTCACGATGAACTCGATAGAATGCACGAGTGCATTGACAATGTTGAAAAGAAGTAGGATGAATTCGGAAAAGTCCAAGATAAGATAATTAGTACTCAAGAACAAATGGAAAATAATAAAAAAAAATAGAGAACATGATGAGCCAATTAATGGGGGGAGTCAATCCATCTTTTAATCCCCTATTTACTCAATAAGCGCCACAAACTCCTAAGACTCCAGAAAGTGAAGTTTTTACTAGTCATGAATTTTCATCGATGCATGAGGTCCCACAAATACTACATATAAATTTCCGAGGAAGTCAATACTATACAAAGTTTCCTGAAAGAGACTACCAAAAAATCAAAATGGAATTACCTAAGTACGATTGTAAGGACCATAGAGGCGCCATTGTGTGGGTAAATAAATGGATTCCATTTTCAGGGCAACCCCACCAATAAGAGAACAAGAGAAGGTCATGACCGCATCCAACAACCTGTAAGCAGAAGTGTATGATTGGTTCCTATGGTGGTCCAACAGATGTGAGGCCCGTTCGTTCAATTGGAATTTTTTCGTGGAAGCCCTGCTCAAAACGTTCTCTGGCGAGGAAGAAGATAATGTTTACGAAAAAATCATCCACCTCAAACATAAAGGATCTGTAAGAAAATACACCCATGAGTGGGAAGTATTAGCTATAAGATAAAGGGGGTTCTTTGATGAGGAACTACTAAAAATGTATAGATGTGGGCTTAAATAGTATATTCAAGAAGAATTAAACTAGACAAACCTAAATCCATTGAAGAAGCTAGACATCCAACAATAATAATTGAACAAATTATAAATTCCATAAAGGACCATATGTCAGTAATGAAAAATCAAGCAACTACTCAAAAGGAAATTCAAGTAAGTATTCTTCAGAAAATAGTAGTAAGTACATTCCACCATCGATGTGCGAAGGAGGAAAACAAAAGTCAAATTTTGAAAGAGAAAAAGATGGAAAATGTTGGACATGTAGAGATAAATATTCTTCGGGAAACAATAGCACTACGTGAAAACTTTACAACTGCGAAGCAAAGCAAGAAGAGGAACCTTTAGATAGTAACTCTGACAAGGAAACCAACTAAGGAAATGAGACTCCTAATCCAGATAAAAAAGAAGAAAATATGCTAAGAATTTCTCTAGTATCTATCATAGGGATAACTCAACCACAAACATTAAAGCTTAAAGGACATATTAAGAGGCATAATGTTATTGTGTTAATAGATTCAAGGAGTGCACACAATTTTTTATATGTCAATGTCACAAAAAGGATGAAATTTTTTGCCTATCCTATAGCAAATTTAAAAGTTATGGCGGTAGATGGGAAACAAATAGATGGAATAGGGAAGTGCCATAAAGTTAAAATGCAGCTAAACGAATAAGAAATGGAGTACATTTTTTATACATTCCCCTTAGGAGGTGTAGATTTCATCTTAGGATTATAATGGTTGCAAATGCTAGGGACGTATTCTGAAAATCACCAAAAACAATTCATTAAGTTCAAAATGGATGGGAGAAAGTATAAGTTGTTTAGATTCCAAGCCCCACCTACCCAAATCATTTATGCTTAGTAAATGAAGAAGATTATTCACAAGGGAGCTCTGGTATTCGTCGCACAATGCCAACAGTTAGAGTTATTATCGATGGAAGGGATTCACCAATAGTCTGAAGTTACATCCTTAATCCAGAATTATGACAAGGTATTTCAAGAATTACCGATGAAATTACCTCTTGAAAGGAAAATTGAACATATCATTGAAGTCAAACCATATTTGAAACCAGTAAATGTAAAACCATATCGCTACCCCCATCATCATAAAATATAAATCAAAAGGTTGACACAAGACCTATTAAAGTGTGGAGTCATTACGAAAAGAAGAAGTCCATATGTTGCACCAGTAGTATTAGTCACGAAGAAGGATGGGACCTTCCGGTTATGTATAGATTATTGGGGATTAAACAAAATTACTATTAAACACAAATTTCCCATTCAATTTATTGATGAGTTGCTAGATGAACTCCATGGTGCATAATATTTTTCAAAATTAGATTTGAGGTCAGGCTACTATCAAATTTGAGTAAGATTAGAAGACGTCGAGAAGACTACTTTCAGAACTCATGAAGGGCACTATGATTTTAAGGTAATTCCATTTGGTGTAACAAATGCACCAACCACCTTCCAGCAAACCATGAACGAACTCTTCCACCTTCCTTGTTCATCTCGTTCATCGGCTAGCCATGTTTCATCCATGTATATTTTTCTGCAATCACTCATTACAAGACGACATTAAATCTAGAAATCCCCTAGTCTACCATGATGCATTGTCTTCCGTTTCGGGGTGCAGGTGACTGGGAGAGAGGACAAGGCTCTAAAACAACGTAGAGCATATCTTAGGCCAGGATGCGAGGCTCTGGGACATTGTCAGGAAAAACTACACAAAGGTCACTGAGAGGCTGGGTGGAGTAGTCCAGGACAACAGTGACATCTACGGGATCTGGCTTAGGTGGGAGGTAGAATTGTGTAATTTTTCCGGGAAAGCAGTGTGGGCAACAAGAGACATTGGTAATGAAAACTGCATAGATTTTCAGAGGAGGTTAGGATCGGGCTGCAGGAGCTTGCTAGCCAAAACTACATAGATCTGGGAGGCATGCAGGACATGTCTACGCAGTTTTTGAGTTGAGCGGGGTGTCGGGCAGAAAGTGGAATTTCCAAGAAAATTGCTCAATTTTTAGGAGGAGTGGCAAGCAGGATGGCAGGGGGACTGACTGACAAAATTGTGCAATTTCCAGAGACAGTGTAGTGACAGGCAGCAAGTGCTTATCCCTCTTGTCTATCAATTTCTTCAGGTAGTGCAAGTAGGTAGGCTGGTAGGTTTTGTGCAATTTTAGGGATGAGTGCAGCCGTGGGTCATTTCCCAGTCAAACTCTCTACTTGGCTAGCGAGAGGCTTGATGGATAAGCCTGTGGGAATTGTAGATTGAGATAGCGTCTTGGGAAAATTCTGTGTTGTTCTAGGTGACAGTCAGTCGGGTTGATTCAAGAATTATGGAGTGCAGACTACCTAGAGGGCAACCTCAAGCTCTGCGCAGTTCTAGGCAACAGTGCTTGGTCACTGAGGGCTAATATTGCGCAGTGCGGCTAAGTGGAGGTCTGATCGATGGAGGGTGGTCCAGTATACAGACTTTCGGAAAAAAATGTATAAGTGTGTGAGCAAGTGAATTCATGTATACATGACCTTGCAAACACATACTCAACATGTCTCGATGACAAGACACCTCAAACCATGAAGACAACATGCATCAGTGTAACTGATTGCGGGACTATCTAATGGTGAAAATGACAAGTGCGACACTCAGGATAGATCTTGAACGACCGTGACAACACTTGCATGATATTTCTTTCAACTTCGTGTGTGAGTGCGATAGATGTTTACATAGCGAACATAACTCATACCCACAAAGACACATTCAAAATCACCATAAGAAGGTTGCAAGCATGACATAGCAATTGACATGCCGAAGATGACAGTTGGTCAAACAAGGGAAAAGGGAGCAAGACATGTAGAGGAAACACATGAAAATGACTTTTGTGTTTGCACACGTGCATATTACTGAAGAGATGATGATATCACATTGACAAGAAGTACTGCAAACTCAACTAAGAGGTGTACTTCAAAAGGTGTTCTTTACTTACCATACTTACCCTCAAGATGATCATGCATCCAACATAGTTTGCATGTGGTCCTGATCATTTTACGTCACTTGGTTCCTTGTTCCTTCTCCTCAACTCCTTGGGAGTGATCTCAACATGTCACCTTTTCCTGCTGTCACTGAGAGATAGATCAACGCAGCTTTAGCGGGCAGTGACTGCTTCCAGGATGAGGGCATGGGAGGCCCATCTGCACAGTTTTTGCATGTAAGACATACATGGAAACTTGGAAAACACTGCGCAATTTTGAGGCACAAGACACTACTATGGGATGGGGGTCCTGGGAGGACCTCTCTGCGCAGTTTCTGAGTGGAGTGCATCCTCGGTAGCTGAGAGGAAATACTGCGCAATTTCTGGAGACAAGGGGTTTCAGTTGGGGAAATGCATTGGGGGAAACCCTTGTATAGTTTTGGATGCCAAGGGATGATGGGGTCTCTGCACACTGCGGGGTTCCAACAAGAAAGAGAATAATCTTGATGGTTGTAGAAGCAAGGTGCACAATTATGGGAGGCTGGATGAGGCTAAGATGCTTGAGAAATTGGCTAAGTGAGATATCATTAAAACATATGTGAACATCGATAAGAATTGACTATGATCGCACATGAACACTTAGTGATGAAACATAGACCATCTAGAATGCCTAATACATACTTTTCTTGATGCAACAACCTTTGTGACAAGAGTGCATGAAGTGAGTGTGAAACATGTCTGCGTGATGATAACAACTTATGCGAGCATTCTTTCCCTTGAAGCAAAACAAAATTCCCTTTGCAGGACAAACAACAATCCCTATGCCCAAAGATGACACATGCTGCATAAATATGAGAACATGAAAAAATCGTAAGATCAAGGAGGTGAAGCTTGAGATCATCATCTCACCAAAAAGTGACCAAGCACGATCGATCACAGGATCCAAGGTAGGCTCTGAAATTTTCACACGAGGCAAAATTTTGGAGGGTGGTTGTAGCCACTACAACACCATCCAATCCAATTTTTTGAACTTGGTAGCTCTCATAACACTCTGTGGTATCAAAAATATCCTAAAGAGAATGGAACCCACTCTGATACAACTCTACGACACCCTCCTCCCACACTTACCCAAGCTAACTGATCCATCGGGGTAAATATGTGACGAAGAGTTACCATGGTATGATTCAACTCCCCAAGTACAGTTAAGGTAGTGTAATTAATTTAACAAAAACGAAACTAACCTTCCTCAAGAGCTACAGGACCCCTAGGGGCTAACCAACCACTCTAGGTGCCTAACCCCTGAGTTAACTTTCTTTTTACTTGAACTAAACCCATAGTCGCTACCATGACAAGCCCTCCATGTAACTATAACCCTCCAGTCGCTCTCACAACAAGGCCTCCATGTGACTGCAAACTTTTTCACCAAGTTATGTGCCAACGACTGTGATATTTAATCCACTTTTTCAGGCTAGTCTCTAGACCACTACCCAGAACTTCATGAAACTTTCCAAAGCAATGAATAACACGAGGAAAAATTCTTTCACACAAATCTTAGACAATAACTTGACCTAACTAGGACTATTCATGACAGAAATTTCATTAAATGCATCATGAACACGTAATCTATAGGTCATAATTACATATCTGATCATAGGGGTCTCATACTTATCTGAGAATCGTTAATAAGGTTTGATTCCCTCTCACAATAATTG
The DNA here is from genome assembly GCA_031772625.1 of Pinus tabuliformis. Taxonomy (NCBI): domain Eukaryota; kingdom Viridiplantae; phylum Streptophyta; class Pinopsida; order Pinales; family Pinaceae; genus Pinus; species Pinus tabuliformis. The sequence continues at coordinate 571,261,896 of CM062812.1, read as the reverse complement.
CATTATCATATATTAGGTTATTCATTCATTAATATTTTGTCTACTAATCAAAACATGATGAGAGCCATAACTCAAGAATATCATAAAACCATGCGTGTAGAAAACGTATAGCCATATAAACAACATTAATAGAACAACCATCATAGCCACATAATAACAAGTACATTTACACATAGAACACAAGAGGAAAAGAGCACTTATTAACATATGAAAATCCAAGCAAGTCAGGGACTTCCACATACCACGAGATCATAGATTGGGCTGAACTAAATATTTATTTTAGCCAATCACCCCCCATGCCATATTCCAAGAATGAATGTGGGATCTCATGGAAATAACTAAGAAAAATCAAACCAGGGATTCTAGAGGCCAAACCACCTCAAGCCTTAACCAATGATCCCACCACACAGTCAAACATCACTAACCATCACAAGATTAGTCTCTACCCAAGATGTCCAGGGCTCCAAAGTGTTTTTTCCAACCCGACATCCAAGACTAGTAACTCAACCCACTAAGGGCTCCAAAGCATTTTTCCAACCAAGGATTCGAGGACTAGTAACTCAACCCAAGCTGTTACAAGGCTTCTAGAGTGTTTGTCCAACCAACTCTCTAGGAACTAATAACTCAACCCACAGTCATAGGGAGCATGAGAACCAATTAAAAAACAAAAGGGAAAAAACCCACAACACTGTGGCTATCCAAGAAATGGCAAGGCTAGGAAAAACCACTGCCAATCTAGGAAATCCTCCATGCCAATGATAAATCATAACCAAATAACGACATGCATATGCTATGCATGTCAAAAGTATAAAGGAAATCATACATGCAACTCAATACCTGCAAGAAAAACCTGTTGTAGTTGTTGATATTGTTGTCCCCTCGCGCTTCATCCTTTTCCTTTGCTTTTTTGCTCCAAATACTAAGTATGCCACAATGCTCCAAGAATGATCCAAGAAACTCTAAGTGTGCAAGAGTATGAAGAGACAGAATAGAATAGAGAGCTCCAACATAAAAATGACAAAAAGCTTTAACTGATAAAATCCATGAACTAATGCTCAAAAGCCTTTTTATTATTTAGGCCTCTATTTTATTCATTTTTCCTTCAATTTCCTCCTCACCCTTCAATTTCCTCTTCACATGCAACCTATGACCTTTCACCTTCATTTTATCCTATTTTCCATTATTTTCATAAATAAAATGCCAATTAATGCCACTTTACATTTTTCAATTTCCTTAACCATAATGAACCCGATGTGACACCCCACTAGGATGTTTTTCCCACCATTCAACTTAGAATATGTTTCCCAAGACCTTGGTCTTATATTGTTTTACATGGAAATTCAACCAAGGATTGTTACATTTCCCTGCAAGTATTGTTTGATATTAGGCTCCTTTTGTCAAATTATTTGTGGTTTTTTTTTGTATAAGAAAGAACTTTAGTGCAAGGAATGTTAAGAACCTTGGTTGAGGCTAATCACACCTCACTTTGAGAACCAATCAGAGTGAGAAGTGTTGTCATTCTGTATTTTTGAGGTTGATGGAGTAAACACATAGCACAACTCAAAACCTCTTTGGAAGCTGGGATCTAGCCATGCTAGCTTCAGAGAGGGATCTCTCTGTAAAATTTAGCTATGTTTGATGTAAATTTTAGGCTAGTTATTACTGTATTGTTTGTTTTGATTTGATTGGTTTGGTTGATTTAAGTGTTATAATTCCATTGGGCTATGGAGTTTGAAGGTTTTACTAGATTTGGCATCAAAGTTTAGAGGAGGTTCATAGAGCAAGCTAGGTTGCACTATTTGGATATTTTCAGAAATTTAAACGGATTATGAAATAATAGAAATGTAAGATTCAGTAGAAATCAAGGAGAAATTAAGAGTTCCTTGACTTCAGCAAAAAACATGAAAATTACTAATAGCTAGAATATGGTGCTCTAAATAACAAATCCTATTCATCACAGTTTCTGTTAAGTAATTAAGATTTTCAGAATAACAGAGAGAGAAACATAATGTTTAAACAAATAAACTGGAGAAACACATCACCATTTGGTACACCACATGATTCCTGTGAAAGTTCCTTGTATTATTGATGCTCCAGTACTTTGAAAGTTTACAATATGCAGAGGACATTACATTCAGAAATTAACCATTAATACTTCAAACAGTGAAGTATTTATACTAATAATTACAAAATCATTACAAAATCGTTGTCTCAACTGACAGTATATTATTAGCCTAATTCTAAATAATAATATTTATCCCTGGCATAAAAATAGGCCACATAGACAGCTGCATGGAAAGGTGGCTCTGCTTTGGTGGGTTCGATTGTTGAATCGACCGAAAACTCTGTTGCGTTGATGTTCTAGCTCCTATGATGGCGGTTGTGCTGGCTGCTATTTTTACTTCCTCTGAATTACCCTTTAATCCAATACTTACCAGCGCTTTTCATCTGGTATGGTTAATTTTATTACCCTCATTCAGTATGTAGAAGTCATTTTCCATGGTTTCTAAAAATTCCTTTGTTGTCATAATTCCCGTTATCCCACTGAACTTGTCACTACTTCTGGCCATTTCTTTCATTTTCAAAACATAGTCTTCCTGAGAGATTAATTTATCATTAATCACATCTATGCTAGGCAACCCTTTTTGGATTAATGCTTCAATTCTGTTGCAGAACTTGTTTACTCCCAGCTCTAGTGTTTCACTTCTTTCTTCCAATCGATCAATGAGGTTCCTTTTAGTCAAAACTTTCTTGACTTCCAAAATAGTGGCAGTCTTGTCACTAATTCTTAATTCTTCAAGTTCATATTTAGTCTTAGAATTTAGGAATCTAACAATGTTGGAGGCTTTTGTGGGCATCTCTCCAAGCTTTTCCCTTACCTGAACAATGGTTTCTGTGGCTTTTTCTATCAACTCCTTCTGTTCAAACATGATTTGGATAGATGGAAAAATCTCATTCATAGAATCCAGAATACCCATCCAAATGGTTTCCTTGGCTTGGGCCAAGGTTTGACCAATTGAAGTATCTTTTTCTACCTTCTGCAACCTCTCCAATAGTCTATGTGATTTCTGCACTTCAATAAGACAAGAAGCTCCAGCTTTGGTTTTCTGTACTTCTAGAGTTTTTGGCTGCTCATAGAAAGTCTTGATCTCTTCTGACTGCATTGACATGTTCTCTAGTGTCTTTGTCACCTGCTCAACACTTGCACTATGAGTAGAAGAAGTAGTTGTAGTGGTTGCTTCTATTACTAGAAGCTGAGAAATGGGTATGGCAGCTAGGGAGACAATGGCCATCTTCTGACTCTGTTCTTTCTCCTTTATCATCTTCTCCATTTCAGCCTCCATCTGTCTGATTTGTATATTCTTTTCTATAATCAGTTTCATCATGTCAGCCTTCTGTGCCTCATTTTCTTCAATGTCCTTGGTCAAGGGGTCCTCTGTGGCTGGTAGCTTAAGCTGCTTTCTCAATGCTGCAATATCCAGATTCTTCTTCTTGATAATCTCCTCTGCAGCATTAACATATTTAGGATCATATCCTATCTTTACCACCAAATCTTCCAAGGATTTGATCCTAGTATCCTTTGCCGAGGAGGATACCCTTTCCATTTTTAACTGAGACTGAACATTGGCAAATGAAACCTGTAACTTGGACAATGACATAGCAATGTTAGTCAATGTAGAAGATATCATCTCATCAGTTTGCTTATGCATCTCCATTTGATCAATGGGATGAATGTCTTTGGTGCCGAACTCAAATTAAGTACTCTTGTAGTCTGCTGATGTTTTTGGATGTGGAATTTGGGCATGAAGAAAGGCCATCTGCATCTTTCCCTGTTCTATGTCAAAAACTAATAACAATCTTCTCTGTGAGCTGGAGGTCTTCTTCCAAAACTGATTATAGGTATTGTTTTTAGGAATCTCATTCTTGAGTTTAATTCCTCTGTACCTATCAAAAACTATCTTTTCCTTCTCTCCTTAGACATTTTGTGAATCTAGATGTCCTTACTGACCTTGTGAAGATGAAGGTCCAGTAGAAGATGTTACAAATTTGCTTCTTGCAGGTGGTGAGTCTGTAATTATGATTGCAACATGCTCTTCTGTCTCTTTGTCTATATTTGTCGTAGGAGTCAATTTTTCCCTTTTCCTGTAATGGATCCTAAATTCTTTGGCTTCACGGCCTATTGTTGATGATGATCCCTCCTCTCTTTGTCTTTTACTTGTTTTCTCTTGAGGAGTGGGAGTCTGTAAGCTTGAAGTAGAAAAGAGTTGTTCTTTAGCTTCCTGCAAGGTATTCTCTGTCCATTCCAACTGATTTGCTTTCTTTTCTATCTCGGGTCTTGAGTTATGGATGTAGAGAGTAGTTTTTTTTCTACTCTGAGCTTCGAAATAATACCACAAGGGTCATAAGACCATGTAAAACTCAGGCTGAATTTCATCTCTTTAAGAATTTTATCTCCTTCTTGACCTATTGTCCTGGTATTACATATAAATGGGCCCACTTGTGTTTTTATACAAAACTGTGATTTCTTTTTAGCCACCACAAAATGAATATCATTAGAATTTAACATCTATCTGATGTATTCTAGGGAAAAATTCCTCATGGGGAGGTATTTTGGGAGTCTATATGGTGCCAATTCGCATCCATAAACTCTAATTTCTGTGTAGTTTTGGTATAAATACACGTCTCTAGTCTTGACTTGATCTGTTAGATGTAGGATTCTTTTAATATATTCATTGATCTGGGTTGTATTGAAATGATTAGGATGTCCATTGATGGGTGAACAAACTCCTCAATAAAATGCTTGTAAGAGAATTCCTGTTGCTCTTTCATGACCAATGAAGTCCAAAAAATCATAGCCTGTTGATTTCCTTCATCATCTAGCTTTTGCATTACAAAATTGAACTTGTCTACTTGATAATAAAGGAACATGTAAATCAAAATGGAAGTGTAATTAAACACCTGCTCTGTGGGAAATTTTAGAAACTTCTCATGAATGTTATCAGCCAAGAATTGACCTGAATTGAATAAAATGGATGGCTTACTGTCTATGGAAAATATGGAGAGGAAACCTAGAATTGGCTCATCTACCCACTGATCAGAATAATAACCCAAAATGTATGAAATTACAGATATAATTTGTTTAGCTTGATCAAGGAAGATGGAGGAAGGATATAATTTGTTTAGCTTGATTAGGTAATTTGGCATTTCAAGCAAAAAGATCTCAAAAATTCTAGCTCTAGTAGCAAAATCCAGCTTCTGATAAAGCCATGTAAGGTTTTCTAAGGAGAAAGAGGCAATATTTTCCATGGGGGGGCTAGCATCATTTGATTTATAGACTGGTAAGTAATAGTAAATAGGATGTCACCGGATGGGGCCATGATAGCTCTTTAGGGAAGGACATAACATGCCTGACATTTTCTCATGAATTCAGGGGCTTGGAAGGTCAAAGGGAAGATATAATGGGGAAGATCTGATTCACATAGTCCAATTTCATCAGTCTTGTCTGCATGCTTGTCTTCGAGCCAACAATATAGCTCTAAGAACTCACAGTCACACTAGGTTTCATTAATCCGATAATCCTTGTCGAATAAAGGGATGTGATCTAAATCTACATAAGGAGGGATATAATTTACCTATTAGTGAAAAATAAAGAAATTGACAAGAGACCTTACCGAGAAAATTGTTTAAATTGAATGAATTTGTAGGGAAGAAAGAAAAGAATGCTAACAATCCCGATTCAGTTCAGGTCGAGGAAATGCTCTGAGAATGGTCGTTATGTAAAAGCTGTCAATTACAAAGAATGAGCAATTAAAAGGAGGAAAACAATGGCTTTGAAAGCTTTTTAAAAGGCAGAGAATGGTGAAATCCATTGGAGGTGGCGCAGGACTGTTAAGTTTGAACGGTTACCCAAGAATTGTGAATTTAATGCCGAACGATTATTTTTATTGGGAGAGCATTTAATTGGATAACGGCTAGGCGACGTGGTGGGAGGTGAGTGGCAGAAACATTGTGGTAGGGACGTGGTAAAGCGGGTGAGGGGAAGGTGGTTTCGGAGGGAGTATAAGGTGGTAAGCATTATCAACTGAGGGGAGTGCGAAATGCGGAGAGGGTGCCATGTAGGGATGGGGCCCGACGGGAGAAACAACCTTTTCGGACCTCACCCCCTGACGGTAAAGGTAGGATGGAGAGGGGGGCCCGAAAGTGAATGAGGGTTGTGGATGATGAGGGATGAGTGATCCCAATGCTTTGACAGTGGAGTTGATTAACCGTATACGACAAAACATGATTTGTCCTTTTGCGCCTTTATTTGTTTGCCTTCGAACTTAGGATAAACATGAAGTATGAAATATATGAAAACCCTTTATCCTATCGTGCATGTTTTTCCTTTTTACAATGTCTTTAAAACTTAGGATAAAATGGCATAGGCATATATTTATAAAACCATCTAATTTACCTACCCTTAACTAAACTAACATTTTATTTCTGTGAAGGGTGCACCTAGACTAGCAAACCCACATTATTTCCTTTCATAAACAATTAAAACCTATCTAAATTCTATGTCTTATTTCTCCTATTGATTCAGATTAAACAATTGAATCAATGTCATTTTCTACTTAACTACTGATTTACCAAGATTGAACTGTTTTGCAAATATTTATTCTCTAGTCTAATTTACAGAAATTTAAATATGTTTAACCATGGTTATACTGTATGATTAAACAAATAGTTAGTCATTGTGGCATTTTAAAAAAATTGCACACAACCTTTATTTATCAATAATGAAGAAAACTATCTATCAGTAGTGGCATTTAGACTTGCAACACTTTTAGTATTATTTCTTTTTTCTTTTCTTTCATGGTGTTCAATCTTATTATTTTTTCAATATTTTTTTTTCCTCTTTTTTTTTTTTATTTATACCCTCTTTTCATTTTTTATTCTATTTTGCTTTAATTTGAAAATAATTTGCAGATTGACAATTGTTTACAATATAAGATTCCTGAGATAAAATAGTCAATCACCTTGAGATCCTATAAATTGTAGGACCTGAACAAGCAGTAATATGATCAAATGGTCAAAGAATATTTCTTCCTAATTTTATTTTCTTTCATCCAGTGAATGTGAATATTACCAGTGAATGTGAATATTCCCTAATAGGGGGGGTGAGGAAAATAGACTTATTCCTTAGCCAACATATCATTCATAAAGGAAAGATGCATCCAAAACAACATGGGGAGATCTTTTTCAATCATGGTGAGAATATACTCACCAAACTAAATAGCATGAGTAAGAAATATTGTGAAAATGATTTGATAGAACCATTATGGGCATACAAAACAACATGGAGGACTTTTATAGATTTCACACACCATGAGTTAGTGTATGGTAAGAAGGCCATGTTTCCCATTGAATTTAGGCTTGCTACTTTAACAATCACTTCCAAAATCAATATGGATCTATTATCAATGCAACAAGAAATATTGCAACAATTAAATGCCTTAAATGAGTACATAATTCAAGCATTATTCCACACTAATTTATTTTAGTTACAAAGGAGAATTTGGCATGATAAGGGTATTAGCCTAGGATGATCAATGAGGGAGATTGGGAACCCATGTATGAATCCAAATACAATTAATTCAAAGTGAATATGATGACAATATGGCTTGGGAAATACAAAATTGAAAGTGTAATGAAAATAGCTTAGTCTAAATCAAGATAATAGCCAAGAAACAAATTCCACCCTTGGTGAATTAATTCAATAGGCTCAAAGTGTATAATGAGCCCCTAGCCAAGAAATAAGCTGGAATGTGTTAAAACAACAAAATCTAGATATGATTTAGAGTAAGGATGCTCCCAATCCATCTAACTACTGAAAAAGGAAAAAAGAGAATAAAATATCTAGATGAAAATCTCCATGAGGAACCTTTGAAAAATATTTGGTTGTAAATCTCCTTGGATGCAGCCCTAGGTTTGCAATAAATAATAATATTATGTCAAGAAAACCTTCATGGTCTTGACATGGTAGAGTAATGGAAAAAACCAACAATGGTACCATTACTATGAGAAAAGAGGGTACTTTTTTTAGTCTAATTATGTTTTCCATAGTTCATATGCAGGTATCTTTAAATCCAATCAAAATATATTAGTACGTGCAAAAGAGTTTCCAAAAAATAATCCAATTATTAATACATAAACACAAATAATAAATCAACATAAAAAAATAGTAGCAACTCAAAATATTTCCATCAAGCAATCCCAAAAAAGAAAGAGCATTCTAGATCAAAAAATTCAATTATGACATCAATGGATATTTCAAGTATAGTTGGCAACAAGGTTAGTGAAAAAAATGTTTCCATACACAGCTCATGGTTCATCTATAAGTTTCCATTTCATTTTTACTCGAGTGCCTTTCACTATCCTCATAGTCATTATCTCCATCCTTATAGTCATTATCTTCAAGTCATCTCATCACATCATTTTTACCCATCCAACACACTCTCAAACAACACTGCGCATATTTCCCATTTCATATCTCCACCATAATGACATTCCCCATTATATAAGACTTCAAATTATCTTTCAATAACAAGAAAACAATAGTTGCAAGTTTTTTATAGGGTTTATATAGGACTCCTACAAGAAGCCTTACAAGTTGCTAAAAAAGACAAAATAAGAAGAAAATTTCATATCCAAAGCTCCATTCTTCACTAGGTGACATCATCATAACATTAAAAATGCTCAAAAAATAGAATGGCACATTTTTCAAAGAACTACCAGATCCCCTATAGGCCTATAGGATCCCCCACAATCCACAAAGGGAACCCATTACAAAAAAAATTTAAGCAAAAACAACAGAAAGGGATTATAAAAATCGTATACTCTAAGAAAATTCATCCATAGACTTGTTCAAGGTACTTTTAATCATCTCCCATTCTTGTACTCTAATTGTCATTATCATAGTTATGTTATATAATGTCATAATTTGAAAAAAGGGTGTTTGTTGTTATTAACAAGGAGGGCCTCCCATTCCATATGGGGTGAGGTTGTATCAAGTGACTCTGATTAAACTATAGACCACCTCAGTTTGATAATATAATACAAGTTTTAGTGGGTAACACATCAACCACTTAATTGGAGGAACAAGATAATGATAAGAGGGGTTATTACTTTTGATGCCATGATTAGTAATATTGAAAACATCACATATAGTTGATTTTGAGCTCAAAATTTAAATCAAGCACCACCCTTGTTGATCCTCCCCTTTCAAAGTGATCATGAAACTTGTCCTCCAGCATTAAGTCACCTCAAACTCATTGTGTCATTAAAAAGAGATTGTGAATTGGAGCATCAAAAGGAATAATTAATAACATCTAACATCAATTTGAAACTACATGAAGAGCTACGAGATTGAGGGGGGGTGGGGGAAATCAACCAAGTTATAGGTACGTAAGAACCACAAGTATAAGACCCAAGGGATAAGTCCATGGAATTTCTCTTGGTTATTAATCCCACCTGCATCTATTTTTAGTCATTTCCTATTTGGTAATAAATTCATTCCTTTATTAATTTTTAGTCTCAGTTGTCAAGCCTTTCACCCTTAATTTTTAAAAACTATAAGGATCATAATTGGACCCTTCCTTCCCTTGAAATTTGTTTCTTTTTGGTCCCATATCAACAAAATTTTACCTAATAAATTTGATTTTAAAAAGTTTGACATCAAAAGTACCCCACAACCACACCATTTTTTTCATAATCATGTTAACCCTTGATTTTCATCACCAACAAGATAATTTATTTCCTCAAGAGTTGTCTTAATATTTTCCTAAAAAAACCAACCCTCATATTCTTTCTTGAGATCATTACACAAGCACACCTCTAACTTATAAATACAGAAAGGATACCACTAGAGCATATTTTCCTTATAATATACCTAACAACAAAGCTGCAAAAAAAAAAAAAAAAAAAACTCAAATGGGGGAAACATTTAATAGGAAGGAACCTATAGTGCTATAATTTTTACAAGATACTTGAAACGGTTTAAATTTTTTAAAGTAGTCAGTGCTTGGACTACTTCAATAGGCTAATGCGAATTGATGATGAAGTTTCTATAGAGTTTTCCTTAAATTTAAAAATTATTTGAGGGCAAGGATACATTATTGTAGTAAGAGGTTTGGAAATATATTTGGATCAAGAAAGTATCAATAAAGTCTGAAGATTTTCCACAAGGTTTCCATGGGACAAGGAGGAGAGAAACCAATCCTCCAATGCCAAGAAACAATTCTTTCTTAGCCATGAAAAATATGTCGAGGATAAAAATGGTTTCAAAAGGGAAAATCTCCTTACATCATGACCCAAATATGCTTACCATATCTTTAAATAAATCTCATGTCAAGGGAGAATCAATGTTGTGTATTCCTACCATTTTAGACTCCTTCACCAACTAAGGAATTTATCCCACCTAGGACTAAAAGAGAGCCTTATCATGCCATAATTTATACTATTATCTTTGAGATAAATGAGGAAAACAGTAAAATGGTGAAAGGTTGAAGCATTAGCACATCATGGCCTCATCAAATTAATTTTCCCATAGTTAATACAAAGGAGTCCCATAGAGAGCCCTCAAGGGTATAAAATAAATACGTGAAAACAGTATAAGACACCACATGGAAAAGATATAATATAGGGAGACAAGACCCCAGTTGGTTTCCTCTTACATAACACCTTGCTACAACTAGAAAAGTCAAGATAGAGTCACTATAGTGGAAAAGGATAATACAAGAGAGAAACAAGAAGGAAAAACAAAAGGATGGAAATGGATAAGATATTGAGTAGTAGCTCTTACATATACAAAAAAAGTTGTATATATTGTAGGTTTTAACTCCATATAGAAATTACCTACAAACGAATTCTTAAAATCAGAAAATAAACAATGGCGAGAGCATAAAAGATAAACATATATGCACAAAGATTTTTCCTTGGATCCTAAAACCGAGACTACCATATTGATTTTTCATTATACTCCTTTCAATGTTACAATACATATATGTACATGCAATAAAAACCATTAACCCTGGATTAGAACATAACGGTAGTTCCCTTGACCAGATCTACAAAATACCATGGAAAAAAAAAACCATGTGTGAAATCCTTGCACAAAACCATAGGTAGGTATGCGCACCTAATATAGGGTCCAAAAAATATTTCGCTGGGTGTTGCCCTGAACCTCGTGTAGGGGACTACCACCCCCTGCATACCCCCTAACAAGGGGGGAAGCCGCCCCCCTCATTACACCTGGTGTGACATACATGAGTGTCTACAGCCCCCTGCACGTGGGGTAGTCATGGAAAGAATATAACACAAATCCAACATTCTCCCACTTGTTTTTTTCTTTCCACAAGGGGCCACAAGAGATCTTACTCATTGATCCATCCCTGCAATGCCCATTGTTTCGCGACACCAAGAGAAGTTCTCAATGCTCACAGAATTTTTCAATGGATCTGCAGTATTCTTCAAAGTGTCCACCTTTACCAACAAAAGCTTTTTTTCCTCAAGCATATCCCTCATAAAGTGATATTGAACATCAATGTGCTTTGTTATTGAATGATAAGCAGGGTTCTTTGCCAAGAAAATTGCACTTTGGCTGTCACAGTCTATCCTTATAGCTCATTGTACTAACTCCATACTTGAACATAATCTCTGCAACCAAACTGCTTCCTTGCTTGCATGAGTGGCTACCATGTATTCTACCTCTGTAGTTGAAAATGCCACTACAGACTGTCTCTTACTCATCCAACTGACTGCACCTCCAAATAGGTTAAACACATACCCACTTGTAGATGTTCTCTGATCCATATCTCCATCCCAGTCTGCACCAACAAAGCCACAGATGTCCAAAACTTTGTCCAACCCTGGTCTTCCTTGGTAGCACAAGCCATAATCACTAGTGCCACGCAAATAATTGAAAACCCACTTCATTGTTATCTAATTCTCCTTCCTTGGTTTTGACAACCTTCTGAATACTCCCATTTCATGTGCAATGTATGGTCTAGTATAGACCATTTCATACATCAGACTATCGACTGCACTTTCATATGGAACACGAGACATATCCTCTTCCTCTTCTTTTGTCTCGGGACACTCTTCAACAGAAAACTTTACAACTACAGGAATACGAACCTTCACTAGTTTACTATCCTACATATTAAACCTTTGCATTATTGTCTAGACATACTTCTTGTTGTTTAACCAGAGCTTCCTCTTTTCCCGATATCGTTTAATTTCCATGCCAAAAATATAGTTTGCAACACCAAGATATTTCATGTCAAATTTGGAGGACAATTGGGTCTCAAAATCTTAGATAATTTCTTTGCCATCTCCAACCAGCAACATATCATCCACATATAAGACCAGATAAATAACATAGTCACCAATTAATTTAAAATACACACAGTGATATGCTTTGCTTTTGGTGAAGCCAAGTCCCTGTATAAATGTATCAAATTTCTGCTACCACATCCTTGGTGACTGTTTTAACCCATAAAAATACTTTTTTAACTTGCATGCCAGTTTTTTCTTACCCTTCACTGCAAAGCCTTCATGGTTCTTCATGTAGATCTCTTCTTCCAGATCACCATGAAGAAATGTTGTCTTCACATCCATCTATTCTACCTCAAAATCAAAAGTAGTAGCAACAGATAAAAGTAATCTAATAGAAGATACCTTGGCAACAGGAGAAAAAATATCACCAAAATCAATTTCGAGCACATGGGACTAACCTTTTTATACCAACCGAGTTTTGTATTTCTCCACCTTGCCTTTTGCATTCATATTTTTCTTAAAAACCCATTTGATTCCAATGGGTTTCCTTGTAGCCAGCAACTCCACCAGATCCCAAGCCTCATTTTTGTGTAAAGATGTCATTTCATCAACCATGACCTATTTCCACAGTTTTCCATCCTCTGAATATATTGCTTCCCTCGGAGTTCTGCGATCATCATCAATAATAGATAAAGAAAATTTTGAACAAAAAGAAATTGAATTATACCTTTCTGACTGCCTTCTTTCTCAAATTGATCTTCTCACTGCTGGAGTTTGTGGTTCTTCATCTTTCGATTCCTCTTCTGCTTTAGAGTCTGATTATTCCTCCTCTAGCTCAAACTATATCTTCTCAAGTTCCTTTAGTAGGACTTCATGTTTAATAACATATTTCACCTCATTAAACACCACATCTCGGTTGTACACAACCTTCCTTGTTTCTGGGTTCCAAAGCTTATAACCTTTTAAACCTTCCTTATACCCAATAAAGATGGACATTTCAGATTTACTATCCAACCTCATTCTTTTCTCCTTCGGAACATGTACATATGCATCACATCCAAATACCCTTAGATGTGAAAATGACGGTTTCTTACCAGTCCATACCTCTTGTGGAATCTTATCCTCCATCGTTGATGAAGGTGATATGTTGACCAGGTAACATGCAGTCTCCACCATCTCTGCCCAAAATTCCTGTCCTAACTCGGCACCACTGAGCATGCTTCTTGCCTTTTCCATCAACGTCTTGTTCATTCTTTCTAAAACTCCATTTTGCTGAGGTGTGTCTGGAGTAGTCTTCTTCCATGCTATACCACACTTCTTACAGAACTCTTCAAATTCCTTCTTACAAAACTATCCATCGTTATCTTTCCTCAACACCTTTATCTTCTTCTCTGTCTGGTTTTCCACTAGAGCCTTAAATTCTTTAGACCTTGTTAGATCTTAGAATTTTGTGATCCATATCAATAATAAGTTTGTCTTACGGATTAATCACATGGTATAGAATTGGTCGATGTTTTGAAGCAACTAATGTGGTTCATCCTTAGGACAAATGGTGAAAAAATCAATGTTAACAAAGGTTTAAATAAAAGAGAAGCATTGTGCCTTGAATTAGCTGTTAGGAAAAGGTCGTTAAGAATTAGGTAAGGAAAAAATTAATATTAAAAGGTTGTTAAGAATTAGTTAAAGAAAAATAATATTAAATTATATATTAATTATTTAAATACAATCTCAATTTTCTTATGTACCAAATTAGTGTTTATAATAATATAATATATTCTAAAACTAAAATAAAGGGATAGAAATTTATATATTACTAATTTATTTTAATATCAATGTTAAAGTTAAAAAGTGAAGGGGATATTACTAGATGAAAGTAATAAAAAGAGAAGGGTTTATTACTAGATGTTAAAGTGACAAATAGATCAAAGAGAACAAAAGGAAAGTGAGAAGAATTTTATTAAAAATGTAATTAATAATGATAGAATAAAAAGTTATATTAAAACTAGGACCCAAACATAGTTAAAAAAGAAGAAGAAGAGTCTAGAACAAAGAAAAGATCGAATGAAAAACGAATAGATGAGAGAAAAATGAACAAGGAACAAAAATAATTATAAGAAGAAAGGAACCATCAAGAGGAAAGGGCAGGAATCTAGCTCCTGCTTAATTTCCAATCATCATATCGATTAATATTAATAGAATGCTTCTCAATCTCAATGGCTTTGCTTAGCTTCTTGTGATGGAAATGATTAAACATAGTGATGACCTGAGGGTTCTCAATGCAAACATGGTGCTCCAAATTTGCAGCATGTTCAGCTAAGGAAGAGGAACGAGAGCGATTGTGCCTAATGTCTGTCGCATGCTCTTGGATTCTTTGGTTTATGGAGCACCCCATCTCACCTATGTAAGGAATCCCACATGAGCACGAAATTGAGTAAACCCCTTTCATTTATTTAGGGTTAATCAAGTCTTTAATTTATCTTAGAGAATTTCTAATGGTATTAAGGGGCTTAAAAGAAGAAGAAATTTTATTCCTTTTAAGAACATGAGCAATCTTATTAGTGGTCCCTTGGATGAAGGGAAGCGACACATTGGAAATAAGATCATCATGAGTTGGCTTAACACGAGCTCATTTAGAGGCTCTTTGGAACGCTCTGAGGCCTTGATGTCTGTTGTAGCCATTATTTTCAAAAACTTTCAGACGATGATATTTTTCTTGTTCTAGGTGATTCTCATTAGAAATCCTAAGGGCGCAGGAGGCAAGAGTGTTAAGAACCCCTACCTTCTGGGTTGGAAAATGATGAGAAGAGGCATGGAGATACTGTTCTGTGTGAGTTTTCTTGTGAAAAACTTGGTGAGAAATAGTATCATCATCATTACGGGATAAAAGAATGTCAAGGAACGAAAGGTTCCCATTAACTTCAACTTCGATCATGAATTTGATGTATTCAGATTGGGAATTAAGATGGTTGAGAAAAATATCCAATTTCTCACAACCATGGGGCCATATGACACATGTGTCGTCAACAAACCTCTTCCATTTCTTGGGGCGGAACAGAGCAGAGGCCAAAGCTTTGGTCTCGAAATCTTCCATGAATAAGTTGGACACTATGGGAGAAAGGGGAGAACCCATCGCCACCCCACAAGTTTGTTCAAAGAACTCACCTTGGAAGCTAAAAAAGTGGAGGTAAGGCAAAGAACCATCAATCTGGTTGTGTCATTTTCAATTATCTGATTAATGATCTCGATAGCCTCTTGAATAGGGATTTTTGTGAAAAGTGATACAACATCAAAGCTAACTAAAAAATCATTAGGGCCAAGTCTCATATCTTTCACTTCATTGATAAATGAGGTAGAGTCTTTGACAAAAGACGTAGTGTGACCAACAAGAAGTTTGAGCATTAGAACCAGGAATTTAGCGAGAAGATAAGAGGGCCCACCTATCGTGTTAATAATAGGTCTCAGGGGACCCCAGTTTTATGGACCTTTGGGAGGCCATAAATTTTGGGGGTAAGAGGATTGCTTTCAATCAGCTTTTTGCTAAAAGGATTAAGAGAAATTTTAGATTTTATGGCTTTGGAAACTCTTTAAGGGGATTCAAAGACTTTAGATTTCTTTGCGAGGAAATATATCCATGTATTCCTTGAGAATCCATTGATAAATGATACATAGTACACAAAATTACCGAGTGATGGAACTAGCACAGGTCCAAACACATCCATGTGCACAAGCCCTAATAACTGTTTTTCCCTCTTAGCCCCAGAGGGGAAACTCACCCGATTTTTCTTCCCATATACACAATTTTCACAGAAATCAAAAGCTATAGAGTAATTAGGCATACCTTCTACCATACCATTACCGTGAAGTATTCGAAGTCCCTTCTCTCCAATATGTCCAAGTTTTTGATGCCATAGCATGGTATTTTCTCTAGAGACCACTAGATTTTCTGCTCCATTTTCAGGAACCACAAAACTGTTGCACTCATCAATAACAATGCTACCCTGAAGCTTGTACAAAGTTCCAATCCAAACTCCCCACATCAATAGAAGTTCTCCCCCAACCATCTTACATCTCGAACACTGTTCTTACACCTGCATCATCCATCTTGTTTATAGAAATCAAATTTGTGGCCAATGCGGGAATATGTAGAGCACCCGAAAGTTTTCTAATCCTTCCACCTTGCAACTTCAACTTGAATTTTCTGAAATTAATGATTCTAGCATTCTTGTGGTCCCCTAAGAAGACATCACCACAATCATATTTTTCATACTCACAGAACCACTCTCTATGGGGAGTGAAGTGAAAGGATGTACCTGAGTCACTCAACCATGCCTCATGATCTACATGTGTACTTGAAGAAGAAGCCAAGTACACATCCCCACCTTCATCTGAGGTGGTTTTTGCCTCTACAAAAGGAGCATCATCAGATCCCTTTCCTTTCTTAGGAGCTTTAGATTTACAGTCCATTTTGAACTATCCTTCCTTTCCGCATTTCCATCACACCTTTACAAGTTTTCCTGGAGATTTAAATCTCCCTCGAGATTTAGATCTCCCACTCGAGGACTTATTTTTGTGCCTGTTCTAGGATTATCCTCATACAGATAGGGAATCACCATTCTAACCCTCCATATTTTTCCGTCTAATCTCCTCCGACAACAAGGATGAGACTATTTCATCAAACTACAAGGTAGTTGCATTGCTACCTATTGCAATAACTAGACTATCCCATGAATCTGGTAGAGAACACAACAAACTAATGCACTTATCTTCATCTGAAATTTTAATATCAATAGATAATAATTGACTTACCATAGTATTAAAGGTGTTCAAATGCTCTGTCACTGAGTCTCCATCTTTCATCGTCAGGTTATACAACTTTTTCCATCGGAATAGTTTATTCACCAGAGACTTAGATTGGTAGAAAGTCCCTAACTTGTCCCACAAAGCCTTCGCAGAGGCTTCCCCTAATACATTCAACAATACTGATTTTTCGAAACACAATCGTATTGTGCTCTTTTCCTTCTCATCTAAATTCACCCATTATTCAGTTGACATTGTTGTTGGTTTAGTACTTGGATTTACCGCGATCCACTGATCTTTATCTGCCAACAGATCCTCCATCTTCAGTTTCCACAACTCAAAACTATGACCATTAAATTTCTCGATCTCTATCTTTCCACTGCTCGCCATCTTATTTCACCACAAGTATCGATCTCGCAGATCTCCCACTAAACAGGGTCTACCACAGGCTCGAGCAAAACCCCTAAGCAGCAAAGGCATCCCCTTGAAGCCAAAACAACTCTGATACCAAATGTAGGATTTAACCTCGTACATAAATTACCTGTAAACAAATTCTTCAAATCAGAAAATAAACAATGGCGAGAGCATAAAATATAGATATACATAGAGATTTTCCCCTGGATCCCAAAACCAAGACTACTAGATTTATTTTTTCATTATATTCCTTTCAATGTTACAATACATATCTATACATGTTGAAGCATCCATAAACCCCAATTTATTAACCCTAGATTAGAACATAATTGTAGTTCCCTTGACCGGATCTACAATATACCATGGAAAGAAAACCTTCATGCCAAAAACCATGTGTGAAATCCATGCACAAAACCATAGGTAGGTCCACCCACCTAATATAGGGTCCAAAAAAATTTCTCGGGTTGCTGCCCCAAACCCCGTGCAAGGGGGATACTGCCCCCTTGCTTACACCTGGCGTAATGTACAGGGGGGTCTACTACCCCCCACACGTGGGGTAGTCATGGAAATAATATAACACACACCAAAAATATCCTACAAATTCAAGAGACAAATGATAAAAAAATAAGTTGATAATTGAAAACTAGTCACTAAATAAAGAAGTGAAAGAAGTCCAAAAGTTATTAGCTTCCAAAAATGAGAAAGTAGGAATCATAAGTGCACCCTTGACAAAAATGTCCAATATATTTCAGGAAACACTAAGTTGTTGGAAACCTACCAAAGTGTTTACGTTATTTTTTAAGTAACAATGGCATAATATAAAAGTAGACAACCTAGCACAACAAGATGACTTCAACATTGACATACCCTAGACATTTGTGGAACTATGCCAAACAAGTGACATAGATGCAAGATATAGAATAAGTGAATCCTACCTACATGACCTTTCTCTCTCTCATCCCTACAAATGGAGTCCCAATTTATATGTATGAGATGTCCAACTAATGAATTTGACCTCTTAGACGAAGCATAGATAGTTAAGGATAGATGACCTAAAAATTTATAGAGAATAAGAACTCAACAACTCTCTTTGCATTAGGGTTGAGGTTCCTAAACTGAAGGACATTCCCATTCATAAAAATCTCTCTACAAATCATGATGTGGTTCCAATTTGAGAAGAAATATATGTAGAGGCCATGACATATTTTTGGAACACATTGAGGCTTGTGGGAGAGGAGGCAATGTAGTCCTACCAAAGGAGATGGGAATTCCTACCTCATGGTCTATATAATAGGGAATCACACTCCCCTAATTCCCTACAAGTTGGACTATATAGGGAACCCTTCTATAAGAAACATGCACTTCTAGTAGCCTTTGACCCACCTTTGACCAAGAAAGAGAAGAGAAAGAATGACAGGAAGTAGAAGAACTAATAGAATTCCACTAATGATGTATGGTTATGGTGGCTTTCCTAATTATGTGACTTACCGGTAGGTGCAGATCTCTGTCAATAATGGTGGAAACATATTTTCATTAGCTCTAAGTTACTTTTGAGCTCTAAAATTCTCCACCTCAAAATAAAAAATAAAAATAATATCTTAGTTGGAACAATTATTCACCTCATCATCCTATAAGATTTTTTTATCACATCAAGATATGTAAAATGCCTTATGCATCCTCAATGTACTAATTTTATCACACCAAGAAAAGTGATATGTATTCTACAACCTCGATGGAGATCGGGTGGCGATTAGGGTGATCCATGAGTTCTTTTTTTACAAAGTTTCGTTGAATCTAAACTATGAATTGAGACAACATTCAATATGGACATTGTCCCATACCCATCCAAACCTGGGTATGATATATACCCTCAAGGTTCAAGAGCTTGGGAATGCATAATATGGCCGAGATATTATCATATAAAAAAAATAAAAAAATCAAGGTTGCATATCTCAAGTTCACACAAATGGTGGACATATCAACTAATGGAACTCAAGATGTGTAACCTCTAGGTGCATCTGATATGGATTTAGATGGTTTTAGCTAGTGAGATAGTAAAATTCATACCACAATGGATGACACTATGATGAACCATTTTTTACCAAGGCCCCTTCCCAACTCATGATTATCATCAATACATAATTATCATCGAGCAAATGGCTTAAAATTAAATCGAATTCACATAACTCAGGAATGCATTTAGAATAGAAATATGCATAATTAAGAGGTTCATGGATACCTTTTCCATGACAATGAAGCCTCCAAAATTGAAGGTTGGATACATGAAGAGGAAAGGAATGTATATGGCTTTTTCCACAAATGACCTAAAAATCAAGGATATGGAAATGGCCACTCCAAGGGTCTTTGCATCATCTGAGCTTATATGAGTTCACATAAGAATTCAACTCAATATCTCACTGGCACTCATCTATTGAACAATCTATAACCATTTCTCTATTTCATTTTATAGTAGGACATTGTCTTCCCCTCCTCCATACCCTTGATTTTCATTACTCAAACTAAAATAAATTACAAATTTATTGCTTCTTCTAGGCTTGGAAAGCACAAAATCTTGAAATAATTCAGTGTGATGAAGCCATTTCAAGCCTTGGAGAAAGGGTATCATGGTGGATGGATTAATCTTGAACATGGAACCTCCCCCCATCGAAGAAAACCTCATA
This sequence comes from Pinus tabuliformis, assembly GCA_031772625.1. Classification (NCBI taxonomy): domain Eukaryota; kingdom Viridiplantae; phylum Streptophyta; class Pinopsida; order Pinales; family Pinaceae; genus Pinus; species Pinus tabuliformis. The sequence goes on along the minus strand of CM062812.1, from coordinate 571,241,686 downwards.
GACCCAGTTAGAGTAGGTGATTTAGTTGGGGTTTTTATGAACAAATTTAGAGATACTAGAGGAGGACTCTCAGAGAAATACAATTCTAGAACAAATATTTTCCCTAATGATTGACATACTTATCTCGTATTCTACTTCTTCCATAAAAAAAAAATTCTCAAGCTTTCTCTTCCTCAAAGCAACCATGGCCTTCTTCGCCCAAAAACCATGACATGGATTATTCTTTTTATATGAGGGAAAAAATGAAAATATATTTTCAGTGCCTTATGAGAGTGTACAAGCTCCAGTAACAGATGTAGAAAAAAATATAGGGAAGGTGATTGTGCATTGTAAAGTTATTTGTATCAATTTCCAAATATAGAAAAGTAAATAATGCAACTCGTTGTCTAGGATTAACAAATATCTCTAGAAAGTAACATTTAGAGCTCCATCACACAATTTCCTACAAAAAAATTCACTTAATTTATGAATTGGATGTTCTAAGAACAATTTGAATGAATTTGTGATGGCATCCAAATGGCACACAATAATTCAATTTGCCCTAAAAAATGCAGGTTGGAATTAAAACCACAAAGAAATAAGTGTTGAGAATTATGTAAAGGGTAGTGAAGGATTGAATATTACATAAGGGTATGGCATTTTCAACGAAATTCAAGAGATTATGAGCAAATAATGAGTACTGAAATCTCTCCCAACCTAGGAAGGAAGAAGAGTAGTGGGAAATTATATTTTAATAGGTTGATGTTAGATTTTATAGTGACAGGAAATTAGATTATAATATTTAGTAAATCGTTATAAAGAAATCACTATGGCAGCTTATGTGGCCAATATTGAGTTCAAGCTTTCTTTTCATTTGAGAAAATGGAGATCACTTTATAAGATTTTCTTGTTTATAGTTGCATATCTTATTAAGCATTGAGGAATTGCATCAAGTAACAACAAGGGATCTTCATCGAGCATTTTGTGAAATAGGTAAGAGGCTCATCTAGTGCCTTTAATACATATAATTTAAACAAGTCCAACTTAGGGAAATAATTAACTTAATTGCCTGTTTGTTTCTAGTTTCTGTCAAGGATCTAGGGAGATCGCTCTTGTACGTAAGAGGGATTTCTCTGTCATAACAAATTGGTGACAATGCCAGGGAACGTTTATGTTCTCTTCCTTTTCTTTAGTTTTGTTTCCTAATATTTCTGGTTTATCTTAAACTGAGCCTTTACAAACTGATGACCTTTTAGATTTGTGTGGTTGATTTCTTGAATTTTTTTTTCTTGGGTTTGTGAGATCTGCATTGTTTTTGTTTGCCAATAGAGCGCAGATTTGTGCTGGTTTAGCCTTAGCAACTGGGCGCATGCACTCTGTTTTGTATTATTGACCTGTGCAGGCCTTTGAAATTTTTGAAAATTTAGCTTTTATTTCAACCCAGACCTGAATTTAATTTTCTAGAAGTGTCATTATCTTTGTTTGGACTGTCTTATGTCTCTTATGAACTCATTTGAGTGCTTTGTTAAGGTTTTTTTAGAATTAGGTCTTTCTGCAGAAATTGGTTGGGGTTTTGTCTGGTTGGTTTGTCGATTGATCAAAACGAGATAGGTTATCCTTGAGTTTGTGATATCCCTGTCTTATTTTGTCAAATACACCAATTTACCTTTTAATCTTGCTTATTTGTGATCAATTCCATATTGAATTGAAAATTAGGGTTTCTTGAGATTTAGTGTTTTTGTGAAGGAATTGTTGTCATTTCTTTGATAAAAGGGAATTGTTGCTTTTAAATTTTGAAAATTTCTCATGATTACACTGTTGATATCATTAAATTAAATCATTCATAGGGAAAATGTGTTTTTCTCCAAACTCTTGCTTGGTTTATGTGCCTGGAAGTTTTGAGTGATAAATGATAAAGAGTATTTTGGTTTGTTTGATATTTAAGTAAATCTGGAACTTATCTTACTTCTTCATTTTCATTGCATTGAGATGGAATTTGTTGTTTTATGAAAAGTTGGAAAAGTTGTGAGTTTTTAATTTCATTTCAGAAAAATCAAAGAGACTCTTTCTTTCCTCTAATTTGGATTTCATCAAATTTGAAAATTGAAAATTGCATATTTCAGTGCATTAAGATTTTGAATCGTGTCATAATATCATGAGTTTCACCTCCATCATCTATTGAGTAAAGAACAACTTAATAATACAATGTTAATTAAAATTCATCCAGAATTTTACATTTTTTAGGGCTCTTACCACCTACAGTAGCTTAATTGTAGGGCTTTGGAATTAGAAAGTGAGTAAAATTTCCAAAGCTATAGATATATAATAGAATCTTGAGCTAGGGAGAGAAAATCAAGTTATTTAGTTTTTTATCGCGGAAGCTCTTCTTATACATGAGTTAAGTAAGAGATTGTGTCGAATCTGGTGAAGTGGTCATACCTGCTTCATTAACCAAGATATAGCGACTTGCACGTATTACAATGGTACCAAAAGGTACTTGAGGTCACTTGAAAGTAAACCTCCAATTGATCATGTGAAGGATCCCTTAAGGGGATTGAGCTTGTTACTTTTCCCTTGCATTTACGTCTGATCTACGACTGACCCCACAAGTAAGATTGTTGTATTTGGTAAACTTAGTGACCATAATCCTAGGGATCTAGCTAAGGTGACAGTAGAGGGAAGGTCCTGTTGTACCTAGAGCAAACGTTGACTAGACTCACTTGGACTTTTTAAAGGTAATCTTTGTTCAATATGGTATAAACAAAGTTACTTGCACTAGATTGTTTCATTAAGTAGGTTGTCAGGGTAACTGTTTCCAAACGCTCATTTCTATAAATATTTTCACCTTGATCATTGCGACGTTGGATTTCATCACCAACTAGTAATTATTGATCTCTGTGAGGAGCCAATTTGTATGGTTTGAACTCCTATATTTTTGGTGTGTGTTACTTTCTGTGTTGCTTTTACTTTTTAGATACTTTAGGTGTAATTTAGATATTGTGTGAATCATTAATTGTATTTTTTTTTATTGTGGATGAATTACTGAGACAATCACATAGGATGCTTGGGAGACCCCCTGGGTATACACCAAGTCAGAAAAGATCAAAGATGAAAATTCTAAATCATTAGGGTACAAGACTACAACAGAACTTGAAACTTCTATTATTATAGAATCTGATGTAATAGGAATTAAAATTAATCAACTAGAAACATCAACTATTTTAGAATCTAAAGTGAAAGGACCTGAACTTGATCTACCTAAAAAATTAGAATCACACTGAGAAGAAAATGATTTAGTAATTACTAAATTTATTCAAACAGAATCAGATACTGGAGAGGTTTCAGATTCACAATTAACTGAACCATATATCAAAGAACCTAAGTCTGACATTTCTGAGCCTGAATCACCTTCAGTTGTTATAGACCCTACTCCAAGTCCTTAACGTTCATCGCATGTAAAATTTAGAATCATCGATAGTCTTCCTCATAGTCTCATTAACATCAAAGAACTTGCCTCAGACGAAGAAGAAGAATCACCTCATTTTGACTGGTCTAGAATGGCTTCCAAAAGTATGTCATCAGACACATTTAAGTTTTCTACTTCTCTGGAGTCAACTTTATATGGTGGCCCATCAGTGCCTCCTGGATATCAATCTCTTTCCGGGACATATTTAGGAGCTTCTCCCTCAAATCAACCTTTAAGTATTTCAACTGGGTTAACTTATCCTAAGCTTTAGAATTTGAAATTTGATGAGTATATTAATATGATTTCTAAAAACATAGGTAATCCTCAAACAAATCCACCAGGTGGTTTTTACCCACTTGGGGGGCAACCTTCATATCCTCCTCCAAGAAGGAAACCTTTAGTTGGAACTTATCCTATAGGTGGAGGGAAACCTCCTTCTGGAAATTATCCCAATTATGGTTAGATGCCTCAAACCGGTTTTGATCAACCTGTTATGCCTCAACCCACCATGGAAATGCCTTACCCTAGGGTGAATACAATCTGGAATCCTTCGTTTAATCAACAGTCAATTCTAGTTGCTCCTCAAGTGCCTATGTATCAACCTGTTTAGCCCGTTGGACAACCTATCCATCAAATGCCTATTCAAGGCATTCCTATTCAAGTCCAACAACCTTTTCAGGCTAGTCCATCCACACCTATTCAACAACCATTGCAGCAACATGTTCCGAGTACTCCTCAAAACTCGATTCAGTCTGTTGTGCCTATGTCTGTACAAACTCCAGTCACGAGTTCACCACGAACTCCCATCCCAGGAGTATCGCAGGTAACTGTTCCCTTTACTTCTCAAGTAACGATGCAATCAACTACTCAAGCTATGCCTTAGGTATCTGCTTATCAAAATGCTTCTACCAATCAGTCTAAATATACCCAAATTAATTTCATAAAGTCTAGTATGTTGTACATTCAAATGTCATTTCAAGGGAAAACTTTGCAAGGCCAACCCCAGAGTCAGTTTGTTCAAGGCCAACCTTTTCAAACCCAATTTCTCCAAGGTCAACCTTTGTAGAGTCAACCCTTTCAGGGACAGTTCCTCCAAGGTCAAATGGGTCAAGGTCCTCTTTTCCAAAATCAACCGTACCTAGGTCATAATTTTCAAGTGCCTATCCAACCGAAATTTGGTATGGCTCATCTTGGATATCCAAGAGGTATGAAAATTCCAACTGCTCAGGCTATTCTAGGATATCCTGGATATCCTCCTCTAGGTATAGGACTTGTCCCTCAGGGTTATCAGTACACACAACATGATCCTAACCACTAGTTACCATTTATTGCAACTTTGGATTTTCCAAACCTATCATAGTTAACTAATGATCCTATTTACTATCTACCATATTGGCTCGTTATTCCTACAAAGTTTCCCAGTGACATTCGTAAGTTTGAAGGTAAATCGGGAGAAGACCCATCAAATCATGTTATGACTTATCATCTTTGGTGTGTGTCAAATTCATTAATTTATGATTCTATTAGATTATGAATTTTTCAATGAACCTTAATCAGTTCAACAACCAAATGGTATGTAGAATTCCCATGAGCTTCCTTCAATACATTTAATTCCCTTGCTACTACCTTTTTGACACAATTTTAGTTACCCACTCGATATGTTAATGGAACTGAACTTTTAACCTCTTCAAAACAGTCAACTTTGACCCATATCTCAGATCACATTCATAAATGGAGACAAAGACATCGTTTGGTTAAATTTGATATCCCGGACCATTTTCTAGCCAAATGGTTCATAAAATCTCTTTTGCCAGTGATTACTGAAGATGTTGCCCAAGGTGGCATAGTAACCGAGGAGAAAGTTATTGCTTGTCCTCAATACCTAGATCTTGTTTATACTCAATCTTGTACTTTGTATGAAAAGATCCTAGATTTACCCTACCCTGGTCAAAACAATCCAACCCTTACATGATCACATGCCACAGATGGTATGATTGGTATTGTTACCCAAAAATATAAGAAGAAAAAGAAAGAATATAAGAAAACTCAGATTTTGGCTTTAACTGATTCACTTGAAGAAGATCCTTCTCCAGAAATTACATATGAAATAAACACCATGGTATAATCTACTGGAAAGAGTAAGCAATCCAGAGGTGAGAAAAAGGGAAAAGAAAAAGCTAGGAATGACACTCCTAAAGAGAAATCAAGAAAGAACGAACCATCTGATGAAAAGAAGAAACCTCGATATCCTTGTTTAATTTGTGATGAAGATCATTACACTAAGGAGTGCCCTCATCGCGCTAAAGTTTCTAAATTTATCAAAAGTTCACCCACTCCCACTGTTTTGAAGGATCCTCTCCTCTTCAAGACAACAAAATGGTTTCTCATAACCAATCTTCCTCCTCCACATCGGCAGATATCATAATGATGTCTTCGAAAGTTATGGTAGCAATGAGATCTAAAGACTATGGATCAAAGAGTCATATTGAAGATGGAGATGATTCCAATTCACCTGGTCAAACTTCCACATCTACCCCTCCTTCTTCTAAATCGTTACACATTTAAAAACCAAACATGATATGATAATTCAACCACCTCCTAAGGGTGTTCTTCAAAAGTTAGCCTTTAACCCTCATGCTAGGGCTACTCAGAATTACAACATTGTCAAAGATTTGGCTATGTCACCTTCGACAATGTCAGCTCTTGAAGTGTTGCAGACCTGTCCGACACAAAGGAAATTATTATTATCAAGTATTGGAGCAGTAGATCCTCAGGACTCCAATTTTTTTTTTGATCTCAAGAATCATGATCATATATTAGAGCAGTAGATCCTCATGTATTACAATGGTACCAAAAGGTACTTGAGGTCACTTGAAAGTAAACCTCCAATTGATCATGTGGAGGATCCCTTAAGGGGATTGAGCTTGTTACTCTTCCCTTGCATTTACGTCTGATCTACGATTGACCCCACAGGTAAGATTATTATATTTGGCCAAATTCATGACCATAATCCTAGGGATCTACCTAAGGTGACAGGAGAGGGAAGGTCCTATTGTACCTAGAACAAATGTTGGCTAGACTCACTTGGAATTTTTGGAGGGTAATCTTTGCTCAAGATGGTATAAACAAAGTTACTTGCACTAGACTGTTTTATTAAGCAGGTTGTCAGGGTAACTGTTTCCAAATGCTCATTTCTATAAATATTTTCACCTTGATCATTGCAACGTTTGATTTCATCACCAACTAGTAATTATTAATCTTTGTGAGGAGTTAGTTTGTATGGTTTGAACTCCTGGATTTTTGGTGCGTGTTACTTTCTGTGTTGTTTTTATTTTTAGAGACTTTAGGTGTAATTTAGATATTGTGTGAATCATTAATTGAAATTTTTTTATTGTGGCTGAATTATCGAGATAATTACGTAGGATGCTTGGGAAACCCCTTGAGTATACACCAAGTCAGTTAGAAAAGATCAAAGATAAAAATTCTAAATCATCAAGGTAAGGGACTACAACAGAACTTGAAACTTCTATTATTATAGAATCTGATATAATATGAATTAAAATTAATCAACTAGAAACATCAACTATTTTGGAATCTGAAGTGAAAGGACCTAAACTTGATCAAACTAAAAAAATAGAATCACACTCAGAAGAAATTGATTTAGTAATTACTAAATTTATTCAAACAGAATCAGATACTGGAGTGGTTTTAGATTCACAATTAACTGAACCAGATATCAAAGAACCTAAGTCTGACATTTCTGAGCCTGAATCACCTTCAGCTATTATAGCCCCTACTCTGAGTCCTGCTTGTTCACCACTTGTAAAACTTGTTGTCATTGATAGTCTTCCTCCTGGTCTCATTAACATCAAACAACTTTCCTCAGATGAAGAAGAAGAATCACCTCACACACCAGTTTCTACCTGTGAACCAAGAAATATTTCAGAACTTCTCTTTAGGTCTATTTACCCTAACCCTTGGTATTTCTCACCCTTGAACATTTTAGGACAAGGTATTCCATGATACACGACTCCTTACTCTTCCGTACCAGGTTTTGACTGGTCTAGAATGGCTTTCAGAAGTATGTCATCAGACACATCTATGTTTTCTACTTCTCTGGAGTCAACTTTATATGGTGGCCCACCAGTGCCTCTTGGATATCAATCTCTTTCTGGGACATATTCAGGAGCTTATCCCGCAAATCAACCTTCAAGTATGTCAACTGGGTTAATTGATCCTACGCTTTAGGATTTGACATCTGATGAGTATATTAATATGATTTCTGACAAAATAGGTAATCCTCAAAAAAACCCACCAGACGGTTTTTACCCACCCGAGGGGAAACCTTCATATCCTCCTCTAGGAAGGAAACCTTTAGTTGGAACTTATGGAGGGTAACCTTCTTCCAGAAATTATCCCAATTATAGTCAGATGCCTCAAACTAGTTTCGATCAACCTGTTATGCCCCAACCCGCCATGGCAACGCCTTAACCTGGGGTGAATACAATGTGGAATCCTTCCTTTAATCAATAGTCAATTCCAGTTGCTCCTCAAGTGCCCATGTATCAACATGTTTAGCCCGTTGGAAAGCCTATCTATCAAATTCCTATTCAAGGCATTCTTGTTCAAGTCCAATAGTCCTTTCAAGCTAGTCCATCCACACCTATTCAACAACCATTGTAGCAAGTTGTTCTTGGTACTCCTCAAAACTCGGTTCAGTCTGTTGTGCCTATGTCTCTACAAACTCTAGTCATGAGTTCATTATGAACTCCCATCCCAGGAGTATCGCAGGTAACTGTTCCCTTTACTTCTGAAGTAACGATGCAATCAACTACTCAAGATATGCCTCAGGTATCTGCTTATCAAAATGCTTCTAGTATGTTGTACATTCAAATTCCATTTCAAGGGGAAACTTTGCAAGGCCAACTCCATAGTTAGTTTGTTCAAGGCTGACCTTTTCAAACCCGATTTCTCCAAGGTCAACCTTTGCAGAGTCAACCCTTTCAAGGACAGTTCCTCCAAGGTCAAATGGGTCAAGGTCCTATTTTCCAAAATCAACCGTACCTCGGTCATACTTTTCAAGTGCCTATTCAACCAAAATTTGGTATGGCTCATCTTGGATATCTAGGAGGTATGCAAATTCCAACTACTTAGGCTATTCCAGGATATCTTGGATATCCTCCTCCAGGTACAGGACTTGTCCCTCAGGGTTATCAGTACACACAACATGATCCTAATCGTCAGTTACCATTTATTGCAACTTTGGATTTACCAGACCTATCACAGTTAACTAATGATCCTATTTACTATCTACCATATTGGCTCGTTATTCCTACAAAGTTTCCCAGTGACATTCGTAAGTTTGAATGTAAATCGGGAGAAGACCCATCAAATCATGTTATGACTTATCATCTTTGGTGTGTATCAAATTCATTAATTTATGATTCTATTAGATTATGAATTTTTCAACGAACCTTAATCAATTCGACAGCCAAATGATATGTAGAATTTCCATGAGCTTCTGTCAATATATTTAATTCCCTTGGTACTACCTTTTTGACACACTTTTAGTTACCCACTCGACATGTTAATGGAGCTAAACTTTTAACCTCTTTAAAATAGTCAACTTTGACCCATATATAAGATCACATTCATGAATGGAGACGAAGACATTGTTTGGTTAAATTTTATATCCCAGACTAGATTCTGGCCAAATGGTTCATAAAATATCTTTTGTCGATGATTACTAAAGATGTTGCCAAAGGTGGCATAGTAACTGAGGAGAAAGTTATTGCTCATCCTCAATACCTAGATCTTGTTTATACTCAGTCTGGTACTTTGTATTAAAAGATCCCAGATTTACCCCATCCTGGTTAAAACAATCCAACCCTTACATGATCACATGCCACAGATGGTATGATTGGTAATGTTACCCAAAAATATAAGAATAAAACGGAAGAATCTAAGAAAAATCAAATTTTGTCTTTAACTGATTCACTTGAAGAAGATCCTTCTCCCGAAATTACATATGAAATAAACATAGTGGAATCATCTACTGGAAAGAGTAAGCAATCCAGAGGTAAGAAAAAGGGAAAAGGAAAGGCTAGGAAAGGCACTCCTAAAGATAAGTCAAGAAAGAACAAACTGTCTGATGAAAAGAAGAAAACTCGATGTCCTTGTTTAATTTGTGATGAAGATCATTACACTAAGGAGTGCCCTCATCATGCTAGAGTTTCTAAGTTTATCAAAATTTCACCCACTCCCGCTGTTTTGAAGGATCCTCTCCCTCCTCAAGATAGAAAAATGGTTTCTCATAACCAATCTTCCTCCTCCACATTGACAGATATGATGATGATGTCTTCGAAAGCTATGGTAGCAATGAGATCTAAAGACTATGGATCAAAGAGTCATATTGAAGATGGACATGATTCCAATTCACCTGGTCAAACTCCCACATCTACCCCTCCTTCTTCTAAACCATTACACATTGAAAAAACAAACACAATATGATAATTCAACTGCCTCCTAAGGGTGTTCTTCGAAAGTCAGCCTTTAACCCTTATGCTAGGGCTACTCAGAATTACAACATTGTCGAATATTTGGCTATGTCACCTTCGACAATGTCGTCTCTTGAAGTGCTGCAGACTTATCCAGCACAAAGGAAATTATTATTATCAGGTATTGGAGTAGTAGATCCTTAGGACTCCAATTTAATTTATTTTTTTTTAATCTCAAGAATTATGTCTCACATCTCCCACATCAAATGGATTTTCAAATACCAGTACATGTCAAAACTCGACGAGTTTTTCGAATAATGATTGATGAAGGAGCATGGACATGAATTATATCCATTGCTTGTTGGAAGTCTTTAGGCTCTCTAACAATCAATCAATGTCCCACAACTTTGAAAGCCTTTGATGGAAGAGGTTTTTGTCCTTTTGGTATCTTAAATGATTTACCAATAGAATTAAAGGGTAAAACAATTACAGTTGAAGTTGAGGTTGTTGATTCTAAACTTGACTAAAACCTTTTACTTGGTCAGAGCTGGACTTATGCGATGGTGGTAGTAGTCTTGTCATATTTTAAGATGATCATGTTTCTTCACAAAGGAAGAATTTTGAAGGTAGACCAATTTTCCTATTATACCTGAGATCCTAATTCCACTAGTAGTGTGCCTTTTGTTGGAAAATCAACTACTCCGTATGAAGAAGTTGGTGTTGGTCTTCTCAAAGACTCATCTTTGATGGGAAATTTCGCATTCCCTCCACCCAATTTCCCTCATAATGTTGCCCAGATTAATATGATTACATCAAGTACTTTTGAATCGAAAGATCTGTGGAAAGTACCTTTAGAGTCAGAATTAGTCTTATACAGTAGTGAGATGCCTCTTAGTCATTTTGAGTTGGCTTATGAGGAAATTCAGTCTTTTTCCAACCTATCAACATCTGAAAACAATTAAATGAATATGATTATCGATGAATATTCTCATTTGTCACGCTTGGAACCAATTTTTATGCCTGATCCTTTTGACAAAGAATTTTAACTGATGAAGGGATTATGGAAGTTATGACTTTGGACGAAATGCCATGGGATGATTCTCATCATCGTTCATATTTCTTACCATATTTTGAAAAAATTGAGAATAATTTCTCATCTATGTTTTCATCTGAGATTATTAGTGATCCTCAATGTCCAATATCTATCCTTTCTTCTGATTCTGAAAAGAATTTGGGAAACATATTGGCAATGATACCCATAAACATTTTGGTGAAACTAGAGTTAATTGAAAATATTCATATAGGAGCTTCTTGTTCTTTAGAAGAAATTCAGACTTATAAAGCCCTATTTTAGGAATTCCGCGACATTTTTTCTTGGTCTTATGAAGAAATGCCAAGAATTGACCCTAGTATAGTTGTACATGAGATAAAAACTTATCTGGATGTTAAGCCTGTGAGACAACAATTACGTCCCATACATCCACGAAAAGTTGCCGCTATCAAAACTAAGGTTGAAAAACTATTGAAAGTAGGATTCATTTACCCTGTTCCTTTAACTGATTGGGTATCGAACATTATATCTATTAATAAGAAACAAGGAACTATTCGAGTATGTGTCGATTATAGAGATATTAATAAAGCTTGTCCTAAAGACAATTATCCAACTCTGTATATCGACCAGATTGTTGATGACTGTGCTGAGAATGAAATTTTCTCTTTTATGGATAGATTTTCTGGCTACAATCAGATAAACATACTCCCTATTGATCAGTGTAAAGCCACATTTATTTTCCCATGGGGAGATTTTTCTTATCGTAAACTCCCATTTGGCTTGAAAAATGTTGGCACAACATTTCAGCACGCAATGTCTTATGCATTCCATGATATCAAGAATATTGTTTAACCCTATTTAGATGACCTTCCAGCTCATTCAATGAAAAGGCAAGATCACCCATTTCACTTGAAATAAATTTTCATTAGGTGTGGCCATTACAATATTCGTTTGAATCTGCACAAATGTGTTTTTTGTGTGCAATCAGGTTGGCTTCTAGGATTCATCATTTCGAAAGAAGGCATTCGTGTTGACCCCCTTAAGGTAGAGGCAATTTTGAATTTGTCTACTCCTTCTAGTCTTCGACAACTCTAGAGTTTTCAAGGGAAAGAAACTTTTTACGTAGATTCGTCCATAATTATGTTGAACTAACCTAGGGTTTTACTCAACTGTTGAAAAAGGGCATTCCATTTTTCTAGGATGAGCTTGCTGAAAAATATTTTGATGCATTAAAACACACATTGACTAATGCATCGTTATTGCATCCACCTTATTATCATTGAGATTACCTTCTATACCTAGTTGCGTCTGATGCCACTATTGGCATGGTGTTAGTCCAAGAAGATGACTCTAGGAGTGAACATGTGATTTATTATTTAAGTATAAATCTCACTAAAACTGAGATTAAATACACACATGTGGAGAAGCTAGCTTTGGTAGTTGTTCAAGCTATTCAACAAGTCCGTCACTATATACTTTTTTGAAAAACAACTGTCATTTTCAATTGCAACCCTATGATGTACATTCTTACCAAGTAGTTGCTAGGGGGAAAATACTCCAAATGGATAGTTATATTGCAAGAATTTGATTTAGAATTCGAAAGATCTAAATCAAAGAAATCTTTGGTTTTCGTTGAACTATTGTGTGACTTTCCACATACTAATACAAAAACTGTAGCAGAAGATTCCTTTGCTAATGAATATCTCTTTCTTATTAGTACGTTAAATCCATGGTATGGAAATATCATTATATATCTTCAAACCTAAACTTTTAGGCCTGATTTATCTAGAGCTGATTGTCGTCGAATCCGATACCAATCCCAACAATATTGTTGGTGACACTCTTTATCGTCACAGTACTGATTCTATCTTTCGACGTTGTTTGACTCTCCAAGAGGCCAAAAAAGAATTAAATGATTTTCATTATGGAGCATGTGGCGGTCATATGTCTGGGTATGCTACTACCCAAAAGATATTTCGTGTCGGTTATTTTTTGCCTTCAATTTTTAAATATTGCATTATTGCAGTCTGAAATTGCCAAAATTGCCATGTCTATGATCGTAAAATACGAGCACCTCTAGCTCCTCTTCACCCTATCCTAGCTATCTGTCCTTTTGCCAAATGGGGCATAGATTCCATCACCTGTAACCCTCACTCGGCCGGGGGACATGGGTATATTATCCTTGCAGTCGATTACTTTAAAAAATAGGTCGAGATGACGCCTACATATAAAGATGACGATGAAGCTGTAACAATTTTCATTTTCAATCATGTGATTTATCGGTTCAGCGTCCCACAAGCTATTGTTGCGGGTCATGGTAGCCATTTTTGTAACTTTATGATGACTAAACTATCAACATAGCTCTACTTACGCCATGATAGGTCTACTCCTTATTATCCACAAGATAATGGTCAAGTCAAAGCTATCAATAAGGTTTTAACAAATATGATTAAACAAATAGTTGGTATTCATAAAGGAAACTGGCATACTATGCTTTTTCAGCATTGTGGTCTTACCGTACTACTTCAAAAACATCAACAGGTTTTACTCCTTTCCAACTTATTTATGGTTTGGAAGTAGTATTTCCCATTGAGCGTGAAATGCCATCTTTGAAACTATCCATTGAATTACTACCCGCTACCTCTACAGATGAAGAATGTTTTGTACACTTAGCACACTAGATAGTGAGGCTCATAAAAAATGATTCAAAGCTCAATTTGATCAAAACGTGAATCCTCGTTCATATACAGAAGGTGACCTAGTATTGATTTATGATCAAGCTCATGACAAGTTAGGTGCAAGAAAATTTGAGCCCATGTGGCATGACCCTTACATCATAAAACGTGTATTAGCTAAAGGATCCTATGAGCTAGTTGATTATGATGGTATTCCTTTAGGAAAGCCCTGAAATGGTCTTTACTTAAAGAAATCTTATGTATAAAAATTTCGTGGAGATTTGTACATTATTTATCATTTTTAGGTGTGTGCAACAGTTAATATTTTTTTCATTTCATACTACTTCTCGTGCTTATCTTGTTTTTCACTTGATTTGCATATGTTGACGTTCCATAAAACTTACATTGGATTTGGTGATGGCACTAGTCGTAGTACTCAGAATTTATCTTTCGCAGCCTGGGTTATCTATTCACCTTGTGATGAGATAGTCTTTATTCATGGAATATGCCTTCGTCAAACAACGAACAATATAACAGAATATAGCCAGTCATTGAGATATTATCTGATGCCATCACATTTGGTATTCGACGTTTGATCCTTAGGTTAGATTCGCAGCTCGTAGTATTACATTTAAGCAATGTCTATATAGTAATAAGTCCTTCAATGCTAAGAATGTTTTTACAGGTCTGTCTCTTGGAAAGGCAATTTGATTATATCAAATATCAACACATTCCAAGAAATTTAAACACATTAACAGATGCATTAGTTAACCATGTGTTAAATAGACATTTGTGACATTTGTAAATTAAAACAATATTCATCCACATATTGATCAAGATAAATTGAAAGTAAAAGTAGTATTTTCCATTATAAAATTTTGTATAAAAGTGTGTCTACAAAAATATGTCATTCGAGGACATAAGGCCGTGCGGCCTTTATTTTCTGAATATAGTGACACCAAAAATCAAAATGTGATCCTAGAAACTAGAACAACTAAGCATGATGATGATCATGATAGCAAACTATAGCATGAGAAACTCAATGCAGTAATCGCCTAAGTGGCCTTGGAACCCCAACCACATGACTCTGATATTAGAGAAGGATTTCATTCGTCCCAGTCTCTAGGATATCCAAATTCTGCCTCTCTAGGTTGTGTTCCAGCTCTGTCAAAGTCTCGACCGCATCTCGGTTAGCTGCCATAGCTGCTATAGGCTCCTCGCCTCGTCTGCTAAATCACCTCAGCTCGGCTAGTCGGTTTAGGCCCACATCTACATATGCATTTCAGATAATTAGCCTTTGAAGACAAAAAAAAAAGATATTTAAAAATTGTAAACATGTCGAAATGAGAAATTCTCACCCAGGTCACCCCACTAAGATCCGACTAGAAGTGGGATATCACGGTCACCTCTGTAATGCTTTCTGACATATGGGAAGTCCTCAATCAAAATGATCTCTTGGCCCAACCAATAAGAAAACTCAGGAGTATACCTCACCACTAGTCCATCGCCTCCATGATGTGCCATAAGTTCAACCCATTTAGAAATACGTGGATCCTTGGGACCTCTCTCGTCTACTAAGATATGTTGTGGCTAAAGAATTGGAATCCTCTCTAAGGCAAAAGAAATAAGAATGGCGCCATAACCGAACTTATTTAGTTTCCCATTATTTCATCTAGTCGATTCTTCCTTCATGTTTATAACCACTTCCTTGCACAAATTGAACATCATGGATTCTTAGCATTCCACAACAGTCTACATCTATGCCCGTGTAGCCAAATGAAGGGAAACGTTGTCACACAGTTTCCTAACAATGAAAGAAATGGTCCTCAGGGGCAAGAGTCTAATCGTCTAAATATCAATCCTACCATCCTTGGGTGGTGCACCCCCACACGAAAGTTTTATATACCCATCATTAGTATCTCCTCTTGTCCTCTATCCAAATAATGAAATATCGTCTCCTCGATGAGAAAGCCCAGTCAAGAAATAGATGTCATCGGCTTCAATGGTAACGCGATGATCTCCAATCATGAAACACTATTCCTGGACATTCCAGGTCCTTACCAACCATGTCATCAAATCTACCTGAGCTTTCATCCCAGGTATGAGCCAGTATTTTAGGAGGCCACAAGTTCTCAGAGCTTGCATGGTAGCTGGATTTGCCAAAGTTGCCAAATCATTGGCTTCGTGTTCTCTTTCCCTCCATTCCATTTTGAGTAATCAATAAACCTAAAATGACCATTTAAAAGAGTTTAGAATCTTTTTTAAAGTCAATCTCATAATTTTTGGGGTTCAATTCTTTTATTTTTAAAACCCTCGGTGCCTCCATTGCCGCTTTTTTACAAATAGGGCACAACTGCACAAATTTTCCAGAGGATGTCCGGGCAGTCTGTGATTATTTGCATGTAAAAATTTACTGGCCTGCACTGCCCGATAAAAGAACATTAGTGTAGGGCTTAGGGTGGAATTTTTGACAAAATTTTACACCAAAAAATTGATTGAAAGCTTAAAACTGAAATTTAAATGGATGAAAAGGTTAATTAGGAAGAGATATTCTACCTGGAGGAAGCAATTTGTGATTTCATCCACTGGTTAGCTCAAAATCAGTCTCGGAAGTCTGGTGGTAAAAAGCTCCTTTTTCTTCTCTCAAATGGTAAAAATGCAAATGGTGAGAAATAATTTATTTTTTCCACTTTTATAGGGTTTTTGAGCTAAAAATTAATATTATTTTTATGATTAAGACCTTTTAGGAGGGAAAATTTTATATTTTTGAGCAGTTATAATAATTTATTGAGTTTAAATGTGTAGAACATGTTACAAAGCAAGAATAAATCATTTTGACTATTACAGAATTTTATCACTTTTCATGCTCTTGAAAAATTACGAAAATCAAAAATCATAGAGTCATCTTTTAAGCCCTTTTCGAACTCTTAAAAAATAAAAAGATTGTCGAGTACTTGTTTGTTCGAGCTCGTAAAAGTAAATGAACAACTGTCCACTTAGTATAAGTTTACCCCTTTTATGGACTGAGCTAGGACCATTTACGAAAAAGTTATACGTTGATCAAACATGGTCAATAGAGTTCTCTCCTACATTATTTTATCCTTTTTTCGGGCTTGAGAGACTAAAATTACGAAAAAGAACATGGTAGAGTTTACTTATGTTTTTCTTCTGACTTTCTAAAACTAAAAAGCATCGAGTTTTAATTTCTCCGGGCTTGTTAAAATTTTATGGTAAAAGCACTGAATGAGTTTCCTTTTTATGTATTTTTCAAAATCTTAAAATAAAATGACATCGAGTTACTCCTTTACTAGACTTGTAAAAACTAAACAATATAGGAATCAGTAAGTATAACAGGACCGAACCATTCCTTCTTAGGGTTTGTTAAAATTACTTCGATGGACTCATATGAAGGATGAGCTTACAATACAAGCATATCTTATCCTCCTCAAGCTTGTAAAAAATAAGGAGGTACTTCCCAATAATGGTGGGGGGGAATTGGGAAAACGTGTCTATTTTACATTTTATCATAAAGGTAGCATGTCACTCTTGAACATGACACTCCATAACATTTCTTGTCCAAGTTGGAAAATCAATTTGCCTTACAGTTAATCAAACCTCATTTAAAGTCTTCATGGTTTTGGGTATTAGCGTTAAGTCAAATACTACCAAGTAAATTTTCGTGTTGTTATGTGTTCAAGAGAAATTCAACCTCAGTTCAAGTTACTTTGCAAATTTTAGCCTTCAATCACTTCTTCCATCCTTGAGTTAGTCCTTGTAAACTATTTCAAAAACTTGTGTTTCGTGTCATAGGCTTTCCTACGACTGGTCTCTTCCTATCAACTTCAACTCAGTATCTAGGAAGCTAAACTAGAAGCCTTCAGTACCTTGAAGCCTGCATGCCTTCATGGCAGGTTTCTCACCTTCGATGAGAGGTTCTCATCATTGGCCTTTGATCAAATGATTCTATGAGTGTTTGACATCAGATCACTTATTTGCACTTCATAGATTTCACTGGAAGTACCTGGAGGACCATTGTCATTATTGGTGGTTTGTCTCATGCTTGTTAACAGTTCATATCATTGACCGGCAATCAAGTGGTTTCTGCCATGTTCTTCTTAAAAATATTCACTCACATGGTTAGATTCGTACTATGGATCGGTAGATGAAGATCAAAACCCTGCATCTAGTTTCATCATTCTAGGTTGTGAGGAGATTTATATTCATGATTATATAGACAAATTCATGACAGATGGTTGTGCCCATACTGTGTCTACTATCTATATGATTTTTGGTTTTTCCGTACTTATTCATTGAGTTAGCTTTACTCTGAGTATGGGAATGCCTACCTCAGCAATGATTATTTATATACATTTACATTGTAATCCTTGAATGTTCCCTGCAAGTTTCCAACCATTGTCTCTGATCTGATCCTTGGTATGATAAATTGCTTCAATATTTTAAAACTTATTTCACAGACTTCGCACTTTAGGGGGAAATCTGTTACACATCAATTTGTCACCATGACACTTGATCAGTTTATGGGTCTTTTTACCATCCGTGAACATGTTTGATTGAACTCCCTTAGAAGTCAAACAACCAAAAATATCTTGAAGAAGATGGGAAATTTGGGAAAAATAGTTGTCACACCTTCTCAAGTATCACTTGCACTGATTTTCCTAGATATTCCCCCACATTCGCTAGAATTAAATCTGAGAAAAGCACAGAACTATGCTATGTTTGCCACTATAGACCGTGTAGGTGAATCAAAGAAAGTAAAAATGAAAAGTACATTCTAGAAACATAGTTGGTCAAATATTTCCCAACTGAAAGCTTCCAGATGATGAATATTTGAGCTATAACCCTTATATGATGCATCTTAATCCCTTTCCTCAAAGAAACCTAGTCCCTCAATTAGGGTATCTCACCCTCCTCTTTTGGATCTGAAACTTCTTCCTCTTGGCCGATAAAATGACTAGAGGGTAGAGGGATTGAGGGGTTCAAAAATAAGAGAAGATAAGCTTATGATGCTAGTTTGAGATTGGAAAGCTTATCATCTGAGGATATTGAAGGCATTTGGTTGGAACCTCATGACATCAAGGAGAAAGTTGTAAGTCTCTTGTTTATATTTAATTAATATAAATGAATGTTTTTCCCCATTGAATTGTCTTATTGGAATGATGAATGGTTTATAATTGTTTAAAGTGTTTATTAAGGAAAATTCAATTCCTAATCTCCTTGATCATTAGGTTAAGTTTGTTTGGATTATTATATCGCATATGATTTTGATCTTTTTCTTGTTTATGGTTGCAGATCTTATCAAGCATTGAGGAACTGCATCAAGTCACAACAAGGGATCTTCATCGAGCATTTCGTGAAATAGGTAAGAGGTTCATCCATTGGCTTTAATACTTATAATTCAAACAAGTCCAACTTAGGGAAAGAGTTAGTTCAATTGTCTGTTTGTTTCTAGTTTCCATCAAGGATCTAGGGAGATCACTCTTGTCTGCAAAAGGGATTTTTCTGTTGTAACACATGTCTTGTTAAGTTAATAATGAAAATGAATTTCGATCGAAATCCCGTAAGAGAAATTTTGATACTCTAAAAAAAAATTGAGTACATGTCTTGTTAAGTTTAAATTGTGTATTGATAACTTTTTGAGTATATGGTTGGTTAAGTTTAAACAAGTGTTCTATGGTATTTTAGTCTTTCTCACTTAAGTGGATATTATGTATTTACAAAAATTTTAAATTGATATATGAAGTAGAAAAGTTAATTGAATTTTTGGTGGGTAGTAACCATTACTAATTTAGAACATGTACACTTGTACTCTATTTGTTAAAGCATGGTAGGTAGTTATTTATTTCTATTCATTTTTATGGAAATACATGTTTAAATTATGGTGGGTAGTAAGTGATTGTATATAGGTTAAGTGATTGTAAATAGGTTATTTATGTGAATATGAACTACTTTCAAGGATTTCAATTATGAAGTTTAACAATGAAAAATCATTGCATATATATTTAAAAATTATGGCATAAATATTGCAACTACATCAAATTATGGCCCAAAGGATATGCCTTCAAAATTATGGTCCAATTAAATGTTCGAAAAATATTTATTTTTTCAATAATATTGAAACATAAATATTTTATTTTTTTAAATTAAACATTATAACTTGGATGGATCAATGTGAATCGATTTCTACAGTCCTACCATGTCAGGGACTAATAATACAGTGATAAAAGTTTTGGTGTGTGCAATTTAATTTTTATTAATACTAAATTTTATAAAGTTTCAATTAAGTTCGCATATAAATTCATAATTTTAATTTACTAAAAATTTTAATGAATTAAAATTATTTAGTAGGGTTATTATTAATATAATAATATCTTCTATAAAAAAATTCCTTTAAGATTTTTTTGTTTACTTATATTTTATTTTTGTTTTCAAGCAATTTAAGGAATCTAAATTCAGAAGCTTTAGCTCTATTCTGTAGCTTGTGTAGTTATTCTTGGTTTATTGTATTTCTAATAATTTTCTCCTTCCATTACTAGGGTCCAAGCAAATCGAGCAAGACAGAGTCGTTTCTCTCTAAGGGTGTTTTTTTTCCATTGTCGTTATCTATGTGCTACTCATCTATTGACTGCTAAGAACAATTGTTATTTTCCAATTGATTGTAGAGCCATTGCTACCACCATGAACCATTCATTGTCATCGTATGGTGCACTTCCTCTCGGCAAGTGACTAAAGTGTAGGTTTGTTGGGATACCATGCATTAGAGTATCGGGTGAACGAAAGGTGAACGGTAAGTGCGAAAATATCGAGACCCACTAACATGTGAAAGGGCTATCAATTATTGGAGAAATCTTTAGGAAACAATGTTAATACTGAGAGGGGGGTCTATCATTAATGTGGCTAATTTTATCTTTTATGCCAATTTATCTTTCATTCAAGCTTGAAATTCATTAATGAGAGCAAACTTTAACAAACCAAAACAACAACTATATAAATAAACACAACCATACACATCATGAGCAACAATCACATGAGACATGAAGGTTTTACGTGGAAACGCTTTCGGGAAAAAACCACCAAAGCTTGTTGTTGTTATTGATGTTAAATAAATCACCTACTCTATTACATCAATATATTTGTGAGCCACCACTCACACAAGACACCATCTCCCTTTGATTTTTTGCTAGCACCCACTAGCAGGAAACACCAAATCCCTCCATTTGTAGACACTTGACCAGCTTACCAGAAGCACCATGTGAAGCACCAACTTCATGGATTTGTTGCAAGAACCAACGTGTAGGAGGTCCCAATCCGCAAGCCTTCTCAAGCACCCATTATGTATGGAAGCACCAACTTCATGTATGCAGGATCCAACCTAAACTCAAATAGGAACTCAATGTTCACTATAGTTGGTAGCCACTATCCTTGATATCAGCTTTATTCTTTGTCCTCTGCTCACTTTGTTGCAGTCTACTATTATGCTCAACAAAATTAATTCATAACATCCCATGCAACATTCTACTTTTCTCGACATTGTGTTGTTCAACAACATACTCAGTTCTCAACCTTCTGCTCTCAACAAGATGCTTTCAACACTTCGCCCCTTCGATCAATAGGCTCTTTCGACCTCTCACACATCGCAAGCTCACTCAACCTCTACACGGGCACCATTGGCATCTTCTCATACATCAACACAACCTCTCACGGGATCTCTTTCTTCTACTTAGGAACTTTGAGCCTTTCCCTGCAGAACAGGCTCACTTAGCCTCACAGGGAAGTGCACACACTCACACATAGATCTCCCCACAGCTCACTCAACTATGCTTCTGCCCCCCTGCCCCCCCACCCCAATTGCTCATTTGTGCTCCTTTTTTTGTTCCTTTGTTGCACAATGGTTGATTTTTCCTCTCATGTCTGCTTCCACACTACCCAAGTGTACCTATGCATGTATCTCCATCATGTTGTTGCATCTACCTTGGCCACTGATGCCTCATTAATCACTGAGAATGGGCATCTCATTGATCTTCATTAGGGGAATTTTGAGGTCTAAAATGGGCCTCTTAAGAAAAATGTACAACCAAAATAAACTTTATAAGAAATAATAGGATTGAAGATGATGAGGTCAACCATGGGGGATGATTCACGATTTTTGGAGTAAAAATGTAAAAGGATTAAAAAATAATAAAACAATAAAACAATTTTTTCAACTCATATTTTCAACTTATCTCCCTAAGGTTTTACTCAAATTTCGAGCAGGAGAAATTTAATTCCTAGTCCAAGGAGTACCCATGTTGCATACTTTCGATGGACCCTGCTACATGAAAAATGAGAAATACATGAAAAAACGTGATTTTATTAACAAGTGTTGCCGCTGAAAATTTGAGTTAGGGAGATAAGTTGAAAAAATTATTGTTTCTTTTTTCCCTCTAAAATTTGGTGATGGAATCTTATATTATTTTATTATTTCCACTATTATTTATAATTTCCTTAGGAGGCCCATTTTAGACCTCAAATCTCCCCTAATGCATACTGAGAATTAATTCTGAGTCCACCTGTACACTTCAACCAGGCACTGTCCTCTCTATGAAAAAAATATGTTGCCCCGAGTCTCTCCATGCTTATTAATGGCTCACGGAGCTTTACTATACTTCAACACGAATTCTCTGCACTTCTTTTAATTCACTAAGGCATGCGCGAGAATATCAGATATGGCTTTCTTTCAACTTTTAGACAGGCCTCAACACTCTTTTCTGCACATCGTGCTCCTCATCACCATTGAATCCATCGACAAACTTCTATGCGCGATCATGGTGCTTGCTGCTGACTCATTTATTTTCCATAAACCTTTGTGCTTCCATTTTAGAGCTTTTACACCATAGTGCAATTTCAGAGCCACAACTTGTCCTAACTTTTATTGAAAATACCTTAAGAAATTGCAAAGTCCCGATTGGATTTTAGCTCCTTTTTCTTAATTTGTTATAACATTTGCTCCATAGGACCGGGTGTCATCACTGGGGGCATAACACTTAGGTGCTAAGGCCTTCAAGCTCCTACCGAGGGCCTTTCTCCCTATGTATTTTCTCTTCCACCCTTGGTTCCTTTAGCTTCTCGTCTAGGTGCCAATTCATCGAAAGATCCTCATTTCGTAGCTTTTCTCAAATTTCAATTATCGAGGAGTTCTGAAATTCTAACCTCCGAAATACTTCCCATGTGGCATCAAATAACACATAGGTGCTAATATTTCTTAACACCCTTGGTTCTATTGGTTTCCTCATCCAGACTCCAATACATCGAATCCCCTTTCATTGGAGCTTTTTCATAAAGCATTTGCACAGGAGCTACAAAATGCCAAGCTCTGAAGTTCTTCATAGCACTTAGGTGCTAACCCCGCTTTGTGCCCTTGGTCCTTTGGGTCTCCCATGACATCGGATCAGAACTTTCCCATAAAACAATTAGACAAGAGTTATGAAAACTCCATCCTTCAAAACACCGACCTCCAAAATGACATCATGTTGATGTCACCAACCCCACATGGAATTTCCTTAGTGTTGACACGTGTCACCTGGATTTTCCATATTAAGCCACCCAAAATGTTGAATTTTATTGTCACATGTCCTACATACTGCCACGTCATGTTGACATCATCTGTCTCGTCAACTTCTTAAGGCCAATCACTTGTTTCCATATGTCTTGTCTTGAGGAGAGAGAAAGGGTCCCTCAGCCCTATGTTTTTCAATGAATTCCTTTGTATTTTCTCTTTCTCTCAAACCTCGACGCTTTCAAAGAATTGCAATTTTAAGAATTTATGGAACTCCAAGTTTTTGATGTTTCACCCCTTCCAATATCCTTCCTTCCGAGGTTCCGATATGACCAACCTTCCAAAATTATGAACCCACTTTGATATTTTGATATTTGCCTGCTCCGAGGTTCTGACCTCCGATATTTTGGCCATCTGAAATTTCGCCTACTTCCCTAGTTCCATGTTATCTTGGGCCCCTTTTAAATAAACTGTTGAGTACCCGATGTTCTGACCTTTAGAGATCCAGAGGGTTTAACCTCTCATATGCTGCCTGCTTTGTCCTTCTAATATCTGGTCCCGAAATTTGACCCTCCTACCCTGGTATCAGATTGAAACTTTCTTAAAGGGGAATTTCATTACAGTTATGAAGTTCTAAGGTCTTGAGGTTCTAAGTCTTCCAAATTTATAAGTTTCTACCACCATCTTAGGTGAATTTGGCAATGCTGCCAACTTTGGCTATCCACCAAGACTCCTCCAAGCACCTTTTAACTTTGCATTCATGGCTTAAGTCACCAACATTTGTCTGGGAATAACTCCTGATCCAGGAGGCCATTCGTAGACTTCAGCATACCATTGGAAAGCTCATTCATAACAATTTCTAGTGGGGAATCTTTGATGTAGGCTTTGAGCCTATTGCTACCTAAAAACTGGCTGCAAACTCTCTATCATTCTTTACACCTTGGCTCTTCTTCTTCTTCCTAGAACCTGCTCTTTGGAGGCATTATGGGACTCCCAACCACTATAGTCATCATTTTATGGCTTCTCCAATAAGCCTGCTACTATGGTGATTCTCTATCGGAGACAACAAAAATCATAGGAATCCCTTTGAGCTTGACACATCAAGCACATAAAACTAGACCACTTATCATCACAGTTAGGCTGGTTGACATCAATGCCAACAATTAAACAATGTCAACTGCTCAACACATCTCCCAGCATGATTGTTGACATCAGTGCCAACACAATTTCAACCACAAGCCATACAGACAATCCTAAATTTCCAACAATCATCATCGACAAATGAAGTTATTGGCCTTCAAGAGGCTGAGTTATCATATAATCGGATATTGGGCTATGGCATGTTAGGGATCGAGATGCCCAGTAAATATGCAACATCTACTAGCACAAAATACCAGTGTTAACAAACCCTGATATGTTCATCCACTGATGGATAACTTTCCTGTCATGCACTTGCAATTAGTGGGAGACTGGGAGGTTGACATGTCAAAGGACTAAGGGTTTATCACTTTCTCTCATAAAAATTTTATCGTAGTCTAAGGAAGTAGCATTATTGTCCAGCAAATAATGAATATTTCACCATGATTTTGATATTTTAGGGAATTTTTTGGAAATTTGGATTACAGTTGTCAAGCTTCAAGATTTTGAATGCATTAAAGGTTTTTGATGGTGTTGAATCCATTTCCACAATTAAAAAAAATGGTTCCCTGTCACAATAGGATTAAAAAAAAAAATGAATTCCGAAGAGAGAAAGATTGTCACCTCAACAGACAATGCAAAAAATATTCGCCAATCGTGTGTCAGGTAACTCCTCCAACAGCTACCAATGCCTACCCTAGTGTAAACATACCCTGGTATCTTTTCCTAATGATAGAGAACATTCCCACCAAGTAACTGTACGTTATCAGGAGATCGGAAAACCAGGATGCCATGCATCATGGTTTTGAATTGTTCACAATTAATGGTTTAACCCAATATCGACGAAATTTGACAATGTGTTGAAGTGACAAAGCAAGATCACAAGACAACATGGCAACCAATAGGACAGTCTAGTAGTTGTATGATGATGTCATGCCATGTTGACGTGGTGATTACATAGTATGATGATGTGTCATGGTGTCATGGTAAAGATTGGCTAATGTATGATGTGCCATGATAACATGGAGATGATGTTTCCTAGTGACCAAGGATAGAGTGCACTGTGGTGGAGCTCAGGTGCATCTAAGATGGAGATGAGGACAACGCTATTGTTATAGGCCACTTGGAGGCCGAGTATCAGGAGGAGAAATATATTAAAAGCATAAAATTATAATCACCTTTCCCAATGAGAGTCCTGAACTAGAGGTTAGTTAGAATTGGATCAAGCCCCAGGAGGACCAAATAGCGGAGGTTAGGAGTTAGCAATACTCGAATAACCTTCACCATGAAAGTCCCCAATATTGACAAATCTTGATGAGATTGTAACTTACCAGGAATAGGATTTGTGTGAAGCTGACAGTTGGGCACATGGAGTATTGGACTCTCCAGGGTCTCGTGATATGGAGTGGGCACATGGAGTATCGTGATAGTGGCTATTGGGAAATTAGGTATCCCAGATCAAGGGTTCTTCTCAATACTCATGCAAACTGACACATATTTGATGCGACGTGTCCATGTGGTATGTTGATGTGGTAATTGATATGGTGTGGTGTCTTATAGTGAGTACATGAGGGAAAAAGGACTGTCATGTGTATACCACATGGAGAACTGGAAGTTGTCATGGCATAATGGAACAATTTTCTAGTAGCCATAACTTTGTGACTATAAAACAAAATGGGATGAAATTTATAACGTTGAAAAGTTTTTGGTCAATAGAAGTGGGATGAAATTTATATTGTATAAATGCTAGAAATAAGTTTTAAAACGGTTAAAGGAAGAGTAATTTTAATGATTTCCATCTAGAGAAATTTTAAGTATAATTGTCTTAGTTTAGTTTGAAATTCATCTTAAATTAAGATTAAAATATATGTGATTATTAAATTTATAATAAATATAATATATGATATTTGATTTGATAAATTATTATTAAACAAAATTTGGTTATAATAAAAATATAATATAGGATGATAAATGTATATCAACCAAATTTTCTAATATAATTATACTTATAATAAAATATTCTATGACCAAAAATAAATTTGAGTTTATTAGCTCTTGGTTGTTGGGATCTCTATCAACGGTTACCATTGCAAACCCTTTATATTCAGAGATCTCAAAAATGTATATTAGCAGTACGTGAGTTTTCAGTTAATTACGATGTATAAATCTATCAGTTGTCGGCTCTGGGCGATCAATGTTAGAGTGATACAGGAGACACCACGGATGCAACCATCGATACAGGTGAAAATGAAAATGTGAAAAGACAAAAAACGGTTACAATAGTTAACAGATTATTAGTATTGGGTGTCAGGAGATTGGATATCATCTATCAGTGGTCTTCTGCCATTTCGATGCATTGATCATAGGAATTGTCAAATTCAACAAAATTGAAGGATCAATAAACTGCAGGTTTACTTACTCAAAGGATTTACGACCACCACTTATAGTTATGTGACCACCAATTATAATTCTTGTAGGGGTTGTCCGTTGTCATCCTCTATGTTGGGAATAAAATGAGACTACTATAGGCCGATAGCATCCTTGGAGGGAATTTAATGTGGACAATTTTTTGGAGATGGAAACCTTGTGCCATTCACTAAAAGAGATGCCATAGAAGAGAAGCATCAGTTCAAAGAGTAATCCCATGATTTATTTACAACGGTCCATCCCCATTGCTTGGTTTGTTCGTCCCAGGCTCTCAAGAATTACGGCTAATGATTTCACTAAATGAGGGAGATATGTGAAGGGCATACAATGAAATATTTACCATTATATTGATTAGTAAATCGCCAAGATTTGTGGAGGGAACGGTGTTCTCTACTCACAATTGACACGCCATTTTATTGGGTTTCAAGGGGAAGGGGAAGGGGCAGGGGCAGGGGCAGGGGCAGGGGAAGGGGAAGGGGAAGGGATAGGAATGTGCAATGGTTGGACATTAAGGGATTGATAGAAGATTTATTATTATAGGAAGGGAATTCCATGCCTCGATTTGTGCAGGGGTTGTTTTTCTCTATGCACAATTGACAAGCCATTGTATTGGGTTTCGAGGGGTAGGGATGAGATCTACAATTGTTGGAAAAGTTTGGGAGAAAAAGGGAGAAGCCTTTTGTTGCTTTGTTGATTTTAGAAAAGCCTTTAACACAATTCCTATGGATAATATTTGGCATAGAATGGAGGAAATTGGTGTTCCAAGGCATTTGAGAGAAACTCTACATAGCTTGTATGAAGAGGTGAAAGTCAAAATTAGTACTTCAACAAACATTTCTGAAAGTTTTTGAAGTGATATCGAGGTCAAGCAAGGTTTCCCATTGTCACCTACCCTCTTACATTTATATATCGACAAGCTTGAAGAGTGGCTAACTTCGCAAGGGGGTGACAATATCGATTTGGGCAAGTTTGTTATAAGGCTTCTTTTGTATGCAGATGATCTTATTTTGATTGCTAAATTTCCTCTTGGTTTTCAAGAGCACTCACTCTCTCTCCAAATTTTTTGTAGAAAGGTGGGGATGCAAGTTACTATTAGCAAAACAAAAATAGTGGTTTTCTCTAACAAAAGGAAACATAACTAGAATAAGTTCTACTTTGAAGGAAACACTCTGGAAGAAGTAGGATACAAGTACCTCAAAATTGACGTCAACAGAAATCTAAGCTGCGATGGTTGTTGAAAGAAAAGAACTTTGGGGGATTGGAAATCATTTTATGCTTTTCAAAAAAGAACTTTGGGGGGTTGGAAATCATTTTATGCTTTTCAAAATAAGTGTAGAGAGGAAGAGTTATGGGACTGGAAAACCACTCAAACACTTTTTGGGCTTTTAGTGATTCCGGTGATTTTCTACGGTTGTGAACTATGGGCCAGTAGTAGGTATGACATGCAATGGAAACAAATTTAGAAAATTTAGAAGCCTTTGATTACAAACAAATTCAAAATTAAAAGTGCAGTTCCTTATGCTATCTTGTTAAGTGAAACAAGAAATGATCCTATTGAAGCAATTGCTATGGTGTGAGTCATAAAATATTTAAAAAAAAAATTGCAAATGGAAAAGAGCAGATGGCCTAAGGTTGTCTTTAATGACATATTGTGCAAAAGAAAAGACTTGGATGCATTAAAATAACAAATGGTTTAGTAAATGGGGTAAAGAAATAAAAACTTTTGTTTTGGATAAATTCTACAAGCGTACTTGGGATAAGGAGCTACAGAGAAAGAATAGGTATTATATTGAAGAGTTTAATCATAGTCATAGTCATCAACAAAAAAGCCAAAATAAGTGTGGGAGGAAAATGTATGTATTTTTTGCTTAACCCAAAATGTGGAAACAAAAAAACATTTCATTTTGAGTTCTTCACAGACACGGGAAAAGTTATGTAGATTCTGGCAATGAGCTCGTGCGATAATCTATTCAGTGAGGGTTTTTTTAGAAGTTGGGAGCTAGCTCTTGGGATAATCTATCCAGTGAGAGATTTATTGAGAAGTTGGGAGTTAGCTCTTGGGATAATCTATTCAGTGAGAGATTTATTGAGAAGTTGGGAGCTAGCTCTTGGGATAATCTATTGTAAGAGATTTATTGAGAAGTTGGGAGCTAGCTCTTGGGATAATCTATTCAGTGAGAGATTTATTTAGAAATTGGAAGCATTTATTGTGAGGCTTCACAAGAAAAAAATTGAATACAAAAATAAAATAGAAAAGTGATATGTCCCATAAACTATCTTTAACCTTGTAAATATTAAAACAATTTATTTAAAATGGAAAGAAAAAATACTTTAATGTTTATTTTTATTAATAAAAAAAATTACTTACCCACAAAAAAAATCAATTACAAGTTAAACAAAATATAAAATTAATAATAACAGTAATTTAAAACATTCGATATATAACTTAACTTTACGTTTACATGGGTGCATGGTTGAACGGCGGGGCTGCCGGCTTATTCGCGCCCCGCCTGATTTCGATTCACTATCGTGAGCTGCTCTGCAGCGATTTGTATGATCGCAGTTGATATATGGTCAATGATGTTTGATGGATGTGATGTTTATCCGCCTGGATACTTGTAATATATTGTACATATGACTTAATAAATGCTTCTTCGGGGGACTAGCCACCCCATTTTAAAAAAAAACTTAACTTTACGTAATTTTAAAACACAAAATATACCCATGGATTGAGTGATAGCCTCGAGGACATAAGTCCCTGTGCTTAAAATTTTTAGAATTTGCAAGTTAATTGCACGTATTCTCTGTTCATTTATGATATGAGCGAAGGTATTATCGCTGGCTCAGTAGATCCAGTCTTCTCAAGGACCGTATGCCGATGAAAGGGATGAGTAAGGCGAAAAAAACAAATAATTTATTATTATTTTAGAAAATAAGTTTATAGGTTTTTAAGTAAAGTTTTTGGAATTTTAATTTAATTATCAATAATTACTAGGTAGATGATAAAAATTTAATCTCAATAATATTTACGAGTTAAATTTTGAGATTTCTATTTTAGAGTAGTTATTCTATTTTTGTCCAATTAAAAAATGTCATTTGAAATGAGTTATGGGTTGTGTTCTCCATAAACTATGATATTGTAACAAAGTCTATTTATAGATTAAGAATATTCATATTAAAATTGGGATCAATGTTCATGATTAAAAATCTTGTTACATGTTTTCTTTGGATATAATACAACTTGAGTGGGCCTAATGGTTAAGAGCATGTGTTCCTTTGAGGTCATAGGTTCAAAACCAGAGACGGTAGAGTATCTCTGCCTTTGTAAACTTAGTAGTTAAATCTCTACGGTAGGTGGGTCGTCCCTTATCCCACAAACAAGGGAGTCTCAGACAACAATTTAGATGACCTTAAAATTGGATAATAATAATAATATATGCTTAATTCATATGTTAATTTTAATAATAATTATAATTAAACTAATTTTTTTAATTTTAACTCAAATGTAAAATATATCATAAAATCTATATTTCGATGTTTATTATGAATTGATATCCAATATATAACCACAAAATTCTATTTTATTAATAATTTTATTAAAGTCATTTCAAAACTATAGCTCTAACATAAAAAATATGTACTCATTTGCTCACAACCCAAGACTTACCAAAATCCACAATCCACGAAAATCTATGCCAAGGTTCCTTATAGGAATGGAATGGATGACACTTCTATTTATGAGTTTACAATGTATAACTTTTATGAGAACATTGAATTCACAATATGGAGATAGCTATAAAATAGGTAGCTATGATCTGGTTTTGTTTATTTATGACAATGATGAAATGAGGGCTGCGTTACTCTCCGTGTTCTTGCCTGTTCCTTTGCTTCCGTCCTCCGTGGTGGCAACCAATAGATCCCATGCTATTGGGCCATTAATGCCCACCCCCATCTTATGTCTATAGCATGGGATTCGTATGCAGCACCATACCCATCCCCCATGGCATCCTCCGGCAGTAAATGCAATGCTGCGAATACGACCGAGATTTCCGGCTTTGCTGCGAATACGACCGAGATTTCCGGCTTTGCTGCGAATACGATTGAGATTTGCGGCTGGCATTTACGACCGGATCGCCGCGTATCTACCACGTTATAATTTTCCCGCCGTCTGATAGCTGAATTCCGCCTTTTAAATAACAGCGAAAGGGCGAAATCGACCATATCCATTTCTGCGTCTGCGTTTTGAAACCAGTCTTTCTCAGAGCTGAAGCTGCTTACTCCGACCGCGTACTCAGACCTACTGCTGCGTGCTCAGCCCTGACAGGTAAGTTTATTCTGTTAGCATGGATTCGCAGATCAAATTCCATAGCTCGCCGCCTTTTCAATTTCTTTTTTTCCATGATGAATCTAGGTAAGTGCACTATTGATTGTTTTATAATCTACATGGTTTGTCTCATAGCTTCAGTTTCTTCAAGAAGAAGAAACCGAGTGACCTGTGGGTTTCGTTCTTTGGGGTTGATCCACTGTTGCACTTTAATAAATATGCAAACGACCAAACGAATTATAAAAGTCTACGATGCACGATTTAATAATTTCAGGGTTTATCAACGTTATATATTGACATTTCTGGAAAAGCAAATTAGCACAAATATGTTTGGTTTCAATAGCACAAATACGTTTGGTTTCAAGAACCTTTCCTGCGTAATTTATATATGTTTCGATGTGCTTCGGTTAAAAAATAATAAAATTTACTACTTATTGTTATATATTAATTAATACTTGAGTTTTAAGGGTCACGATAAGTGGAATAAAGTCATATGTGAAGTTTTTTTATGATGCGAAGTTTTTGATATTGTTGTTTATCGAGTGTTTAGTTTTAGTTTACTAATTTATCATTAACGAAATTAACGAAATCTGTTGAAGTATTCCAAGTTTCTGTGCTTTCATTATATATGAAGTATATTTATAATAATAATATAAGGAGATAAAGTTATAAGTTAATGACTTACAAATATATGTAGAGTAATAGATTTTTTTTGGTGGACTATCAATAAATTATTTTTTTAGTATCCAAATTTTATCTACCCATAATGATGTAAGCTAAACCAATAACCCTAAGTAATGTAAGTTTTTACTTATTCAAGATATAATTTTGTTTTTTTAATTGAACACTACATATTTGTGAATGAAAGTTTATAGCTAGCCTCTTAAGAGAAACGAAGTGTGACATCGTTTTTAATTTGTTTTTTTATTTTTCACAAGTCACATAACTTAAGTGGTCCATAATCCACACATATTTTTTTACTAACCAAAGCATTTTTACTTCATTAGGAGTGGGACTTTGAACAAAGGGCATCAAGTTTCAAGAGCTTTTGTTCATAGTTTATTTGAGCTTACTTTTTCACACCATAAGTGAAGGAAGACACCTCAAAGCATTCATAACTTGAACAAACTAAATTTCCCCACAGGGGCCATAAAATAATTTATTTTGTACAAATTGAAATATGTTCCGAAAATACTCTTGTTAATATCTAAATGGAAATTTTGTTATACTAAAATGGAAATAATTCACGTATTTGTCATTGAGATTTTGAAATTTGTTACCAAATGATATAGAACCGGTTATGGTTTATTAAGTTTTATGTCTTAGGAGCCAAATCAATGTTCTTAACATTTATTTATAAGTGGAGAAAGAAATACAACTAACACATTTTAATAAAAGCACACACATATTGAATAAATAAATAACCTACCGAGTTCATCAAATGTACCGACAAAAGTAGGATTTTAATTCTTACAACTAGCCGCAAAGTTTATATCAATATATATCAAAGTAAAAAAAAAATACTTCCAAAGCTTGTGTTTTTGAAAAACAATATGTTTGATTAGAAAAGTTCAATGAAACTATTGCAACCATATAAATTAAATGACTAGTAAATAATAGATATCAATTCATAATCAATAACAATAGACACTACTTTAGCATATCTCATTTTATTAAGATTTAAAAAAACATAAAACCCAACTAATCTATAATTGTATTTCCCTTCGACCCCTTCCACCTCAACCACTCATCACAAGTTGTACCATGAGACCAACATGGTGACACCACCTCCACAAAGACATCATATGTCATACATGGTTAGTCTAAATTTGTATGAAATCTATAAGTTGATTAATGACCCAAATATTACCTTTACCAAAGTGGTTTACCTGAAAAGTATAAAATAGTTACCTAAAAATGTGATTGCTATTCTTAGTGATATGCATTAATCAAGACCATAATATCTACTCAAACCAAATAATTTTCGATGCAATTTTTATAGGTATTTGAAGAATGAAGAAGTGGGAGAGGATTAATGAGTTGGAAGTTGAAGACCCGGAGGATATGATTGAATTTTCAGCAGAAGATTTAACATGGACAAAGATTAATGGGGACCAAGTTGCAATTATTCCATATTGTCGACTTGATGATTTTATAAGAGGAGAGGAATCGAGTGAACGGGCACCCACTCAATTTCTTCTTGCTTCTCAACGAAGTAAAAAAGCAGAGGATATCGAACAAACATATTTTTCAACATATCTGGAGTACATGATGTGAGTCTTTATATCTTTTTTCAATATATGTATAATTCTTTTCAATATGCATAAATTTTATATCTAATTTGTTGTAAATGTTTTATATATAGTTATTGGTGTGCATATGGTCCAAAGTGCAACAACAGAATTATGAGTGCATCCTCAGATCAAAACAAAAAACACAATCAACGTGAAAGTATTAAAGTTGGTTGCCAATGTCACTTCATTGTGCGACGACTTCAACTTAGACCAGATGATGCTATAATAATATATACTGCATGTAGGCATATTGATAAATCCAATGTTGTTTGTCATGGAAAAGATGCAATCGGTAGGCCTATGAGATTCAGTTATGCACCACATTTAACAAGGGATATGCGATCTATTGTCCAACATTTAATCCAAAGAGGTTTCAATGTTACAATGATATGGGATAAGTTCATCTCTGATGTGAAGGATGGATTCAGTGAGTTATACACAGGGACATCTCGAGATACATACATGACAAGACAACATATATTAAACATTTACAATGATACCATAAGGCTAGAGTATGTTAAAGATCAAAGTGATCCAATCAGTGTAGAATGTTGGTATAAGGAACACGCTGAGAGCTTTTTCTTCTACCAGAAACAAGATCTTGCTGAAAACATCCCTTTTATCATAGGCATACAGACAAAGTGGATGCGTTCAATGATGCTAAAATATTCTCACAACAATATAATCTCAATGGATTCAACATTTGGTACAAATAAGTACGGGGTGAGTACAAAATTACCCTAGATCTAATTCATTTATTCAACACCATTTTAATGATTGTATCTTATATAAATATAATTATGTACTTTGTTTGTAATGTAGTATCAACTTTACACTTTAATGGTCTTCGACAAACATCACAATGGGGTTCCAGTAGCTTGGGTGATATCATCACGCAATACTATAGTTGATATTTGTAAATGGATGTCAACTCTCTTTGCCATTGGGAAGAAAGAGCAACCAGATTGGCATGTTAAAGCCTTCATTACAGATGATGCTACTGCTGAAATTGAAGCATTAAGGTGATGTGTTTATTCTTTTTATAAGAGACATAAAATTATTCTTAATGTATATTCTCTCTAAAAATTATGTTATTCCAGGTCTTCAATCAACTGTACAATATTATTATGTGTGTGGCATGTTCGTCGTGCATGGTTGAAGAATGTTGGAAACAACGTCCAAGGAAGGGAAAACCAAATCCGAATTTTCCGTGCTTTAGGAGAAATCATGCACACATGTGCAGATGATGAATCTGTAAAAAAGGCAGTTGAAAATTTATTTGAAGGATTCAGTGACCATACAAAGTTTTTGGAATATTTTAAAGCAACTTGGTTAGCCAACAACAAAATATGTAAGTTTCTTATAAGTGGCTTTAATGACTCTTTTTTGCATGTCATATGTATAGTTATTAATTCATAACCAATAAATTTCTTTCTACAGATATGTGGGCAAAAGTGTACAGAAATTTTCCACATTCCAATCAAAATACAAATAATGCAATTGAGTCTTACCATCGGTATATCAAGCAGAGGTACCTAAGTGAGAAAAACAATGCATGCCATAGGCGGGTTGATTGGTTGATTTATGTGTTGTTGACAAAGGTTGTATTATATTACAATCATATGCAACGTTTAAAAGAAGCTGGTTTTGTACAACCCAGAAAAATTGAGGAACAGTTGAATTCATCCAGGTGTAGAGCTAACCAAATCCCAAATGAAGATTGTGTGCCTGATGAAAAGAGTAACAACGATTATTGGGTTCGTAGCCAAAATAACAATACTCGTGATATTTGGTACAATGTCATATATAAAGATTCCACTCTACACTTTTGTAATTGCAAGTGGGCCTTAAATGGAAACATCTGTAAACATGTATTGAAAGTTGAGGTGTTGGCAAGTAACATTAGCTTGGGTGAAAATGTATTCCCTAATGTCACTAATCCTACTACAGAAATTCCTAGAATTTTATTTGATTTGAATGAGTCACCTATATTGGGCCCAGAAATCCAAACAGAGCTTCTACCATGCTTTGATTCTCCTCCCATTCTAAATTATCATAATGAAACAAGCAATGATAATTTAGATAATTTCTCATATAATGTTGAAACGACCAATGTACGACCAGATAGTGCATTATTTGAAGATGATGAGATGAAACGTATTAACTCATCAACTCATGAGAAATTGAGATCCATAATACCTACAAATTTGGAACAGGCATATGCATTAAACAACTTGGTAGACAAAGTATGTCAAGAATACAACAAAATGCTTTTCAATACTATAACTCCATCCAAGATCACTACCAAGAGAAAACATAGTTTCTTGAGCCCAGTCAATAAGAAAAGGTGTTGTGGTCACAAGTCAAATGCAGGGAAAGATAAACTACAATTTGAAAGGGTTGGACGAGTTCTTGCAAAAAAAAAGAGCATGAATGAACAACTGGAGTTGTCTTCTCAACGACAAAGAACTGTGGACCACATGCCTGAGTTAGTGCAACATTCTATTATACACAAAAATGGTAAATCTGATGTTATGCATTTTTTCATGTGAAATATGATATACTATCATTTGCAATGCAAAGGCATAACTATATGAAATTTTTTTGTTGTTACAGTTGACAGGCCAACTTGTCGACTCCAATTATTTGATGAGCATGTCGATGAAAGAAACTATAGCATTGGGAGCACTTCTCCAATCAGTACCATCTCAATTCCCTCCCCGAGGGTGCTTCCCCCTATTGTACAACCAATGGGGATGTATTGTCGGCCACACCCACCACCTTTTTCCTTCATAAATTCTCCCATGCCTATAACCGCCTCCCCAAACCCTTCCCAATTCCCACCCCTACCCTTTAACCATCCGCCCTTCTCATTGTTCCAATCATCCACCTTTAACATTCCAATTTCCCCCCCTTAGGGTGATCCCTCCCCCTAAGGTTATTCCCACTATCGTACAACTAACGGGGATGTATCATCGCCCCAAACCACTACATTTTTCCAATTTTTCTCCCACCATGCCTTTATCCATCACACCTGAACCATGCCTATATCCATCACCAAGTGCTCCACCATCTACCCAGGAAGGGCAATCTTCTCCATTGCCTTAGATCTTCATGGTGAGAATGAGTAATTGATCAAAAACTTATCATTAATTAACGAAATTGATTATATGCATTTTGGATTTTACAACTAATTGGTTATTGAATTTTTGCAGCAATATCACTTTGGAAATGCACTTGGGAGTGCCAAGAGTGGCGATGGTGACTTATACACCCAATTTCTAGATCAGTCGTGAGGCGGCATTTCCATAATGTCATTCATGGGCATGAACTTCCATTATCTATGTTGGGAATGAAGTTCCATTTTGTAGAAAAGAAAAATGTATAATTAGACAAATTTGGAATACAAATACATGAATTTGAACTTGTGTGTATGACAATGTCTTCATTGACTTTTAAATTCATGATGTGGATTTGATGTTATATTCTATCAATGTTACATCAGGTTTGAGGAATGTAGTTAGAATGGATTTATTTGTTTCATGTACAAGTTATCAAGTTTGCAAGTTAAGTTACTTTTATATTTATATCTTACTCAATGTTGCACGCATGAAAAAACATATCATTACCAAGGAACTTTGCTTAGTTATAATAATAGATGTATCATGTACATGAAGAGAGCATATATATGGATTTAGATTTATTTTAATTTTTTATTTATGAAAAAGAAAACTAAAGTTGAATTTATGAAAAAGAAAAGTACACTATACATGCCATATAAGAAAATCTGCAAAAATAGATAATGATTTGAGCCTTTACCACTTAACTACTAACATTTAGAGATGAAAAATTTATTCATAAGTGGTGTAGTATTATTTAAGTTTTATTTTATATATATATATATATATATATATATATATATATATATATATATATATATATATATATATATATATATATATATATTAACAATTCCTTTATTTATCTTTGGAGCCCTGTAACATAATGTACACAACTCAATGCAACATAATGTCTTACGTAAATTCCATTAGGTAGAACAAATTAAGTATCCTATTGAACTTTACAATACCTTATAGAATATGTGCCACATGTCAAGTTTAGGTAGCTCAGAGTGGATAGAGACAAAGAGAGCACAATTGAGATGGTTTACATTTTGTAATAGCCCATGGACCACATGTCTCAAGTAACTACATAGATAATGTCTTCTCCTTTGCACTTGCATTATTTCAATTCGAGATAAAAGAGGACATAGTAGATTCACCTTTCGAATGAATTTTCTTTTGAAAGGGTTTTCCAGAAAATAATTGGCATTCATTGTGGTTTGTGAGTGATTGTGAATACTTTTCTTTATTTTTCACATTTAATTTATTGCATACATAAACAACAAAATTGGTAATAAGGGATCTAGAATCTAAAGGAATTAACCCTTCATAGTATAGATTTATATTTAAGTAACATATATGTTTTGATGGACTATCTAGTGGAATATCCATGATAGTTTATAGATCAACTATGGTTAAGGACCTAATGTATATGAACAAGATAAACAACATGGATGATAAGAGAATCCCCAAAAAAAAATTGAACTCTATCCATTACTATCAACACCTTAAGCAAAGATGCCATCAAGATGATGTGTTGGTTAAATCATTAGGGAATATAGCAGGATGTCATCCTACCCATACAGACAATATTAAAAATATAATTGTATCTAAATTTAAAGAGGATTTGTGGTGCAAAGAAGAGTTAGACATTAAAAGGAAGCCAAGATATTACGAGGGAGTAACTCAGATTCTAAAAGATCAAAAATATCTTTTAGTTCTAACTAGTATAAAAATAAATCAACATTACTAAAACAAGAACCAACTCCCATGAACTACATAACTACAGTGGTCATTGGGAAAATTCCTAAAACCGTGGGATGTAAAAATTTGTCACCTTTGTGATGGTTGAAGATGAAAATCAATTTCTCAAATTAAAACTCATTTACCTTTCTAACCTCCCAAATCTAAAAAACTATGATAATCTTGGAATGCTTCTCTTACAACTTTTAAAGGATAAAAACAAGATTTCAATGAATTTAAATAAACTTTCCCTTTTAAAAACAAAATTTGTAAAAAATTTAAATAATCTTGGTTTTTAAAAATGAGATAAACTAATTTTGATCTCAATGAACATGAATTATCATTATTATAATCACATTAACATAAACATTATTATTTGGTATTAATATAGATACCATTATTTCAATGATTAAAATCTATTCTTTATATTCAATGTATTTCTTCTTTATAAAAAAAATGATAATAATAAATGAGATTTAAATAATAAGTTTGATGTTTATGTTGAATTTTGTCAATTTTTTTATAAATTATATATAATTTTTTTTTTATAAAATTATATCATATCCATATGTCAATAATTATTATTTATAAAAAAAAATAAAAATTTAAATTATTATAACATTTTAATTAACTTATAATCTTTAATTCATAAATATGTATTTTAAAATATTTTAAGTAATTGTAAAAATAATTATTTTTTATTAAATATAAATTATATTTTATAACATATTATTTTTAAAAACATAAAAGTTTAACAAATATGATACAAACAAAAACCAAATTCCGATTGAATTGACACGTACGATCGGAATGTAATATTTAATGCTATTGCCGAGACTAGCTGGGAAGATAGAATCTGTCAATTGTGCGATACTCAGAGGGTGGAGGATGAAAACACTTTCTTTTAGATTGTCCAACCCTTACTCACATCTGCTCTCATTTCCTTAACATTTGTCACACTTCCAATCTTCTTGACTTGTTAAGTCAGCCCAACTATAGTGATTTTGGTGTGCTTCTTTCCTTTTTTTCTAAGCATAGAAATAAGATTTTGAATGATTACAATTAGATTCTTTTTCTTCTTAAAATCCGATAGACCATATTAATCTCAATAAACGTTAAAAATCATCATTATAAATTTTATTTGAATACTATTAATTATATGTAAAAATTATTTAATAATTTATAATAAAAAAATTATTTTAAAATAATAGTGAAAAAAACATTTTATTAAGTAAATTACTTAATGAAATACCATTTGTATATAGAAATATAATGTATAGACGTATTTTAATTATGTAACACTATGTATTTAATAAGGTGTTTTCAAGGCTTATAAAATCATGTGAAATTAATAATATATGATGCATTCACACCTTAGTGTTATATATATATATATATATATATATATATATATATATTAATAATGTATTAATTATATTAAAAAATATTTATAATATTTTAATTTTAATATAATATATCTATAATTATAATTATAATTATATATAATTTAAAAAATACTTGAGAAAAAAGATACAAATGACAATGATATTATTGTTGATTTCCATATCACAAATAACCAAATCTCACTCACAAACTAGGACTAAATTATAACCTAAAATATATATAAAGTTTATTAAATTAATCTTTTATTAATTTTTTATTAGAAAATGATACCGTCATTTTATACAATGTCGCCATTATATTTGATTTTAGCATTCTACCTGTAGCACCTACTCGACTTTAATATTCTATTTCATGTATATAATTTACGATTAAATTATTAAAATTATATTTTTAAGAATATATATTAGTTAGTCAAGAAGATTTCCCGCAAGGTGAAATATGGTAAGGTGGTAAGAGGAGGTTATTGAACACTATTCCAGGGGTATTTTGAGGATAACAATAACTCTTGCTACGAGCATAGAAGTCAAGAGATTATCAGGATCCTTGTTTTCGTTGAACTACGTTTTGGTTTTGGTTCGCCCAAAGATAAATGGCATTAAATGTAAAATAGTACCACGTACTTGCGATTGGCCAACTCACCTATGCCTCCGAGATTCAATCTATGTAACAGGGTCCCACTGTACACGTGAAATCAGTGATGTGTAGATGCCGTAACCATGGCATGAAATGGTATGGTCATAAATAAGAGAGCATACTATAAGGCATTAAAATCCCTGGGATTTATGGCTTGCCCTCCGTGGTATGCCTTATTTAGCTTGAAGTCACGGGAGAATCTACAGATCCACCATGTGCAGCTAAGGCAGGAAGCCAGAGCAGAAGCAGACGTAGCATAGGTACCTAAACCTAAAGCAGTAGATCCTGCAGACGAATACTGACACAAATGTCATACCTCCAAGGCACAAATATGTTACAAACAGTGGGATACTCAATCAATCTCTCATGGATGTGCTTTATAAGGCCCAAAGCCAAATGGATTCACATAATAGTGCAAAAAGTGGGATACTCATCTCTGACAATTTTGTATTGATATGGGTATCCTCATAAGGCCAGTACCCACTTTCTGGATACACATGAAATAAATCTGTAATAATAGCTGGCTGTTCGTTCTTTTTCTCCTCTTTTTTCTTCTCAGCAGGGGGCTTCTTCTCCTCTGTTTTCTTCTCAGCGCCTTTTTTCTCTTCCTTTTTCTCTTCCACGCTCAGCAACTCCGTGATGTACCCCAATTTCCTCAGTTTTTTCGCAAGACGCACAGGATCTGCTTCTCCCACCACAGTTATTTTTCCCTCCTTCATATCCGCTGTAACAGAGTCCACTGAAACAGAGCAGCATTCAAAGAATTAGTAAAGAAAACCATGCAACTAACACATAGTAAATGTCATGGAGGACACAGGAAATGATTCATGCCTCCACATTCTACACAGCCTTCATGGCTTTCGCTCTGCTTCTCTCGGTCCCCCATGGTCGATTTAAACACCATTTTCTGCACATTGAAATAATGGTTAATGACATTTTATATACGGTGTTTAAATCATTAACACAAAGAAAAGTTGGTTTGACAATCGTGATGAGTAAGTTTACATTTTAAGATATTGTCATTGATGACGCTATTACTAATTTAACAATAGTGAGAGTCAATCTGCATTAACCCAGAACAACTAATAATCTGCATTAACCCAGAGCAGCTAATAATAATAACTACTAGCTATCCACTAGTTTGAAAACTAAATTATAATAAAATTTACCAATATTTAAAATAAAAAACAGTAAAAACTACACAACACCATTAAAACATGAGAATATATAAATATACCTTCATTTTGAAAGCCGAAAGAGAATAACCGCCTCAGCTATAATCCAATCACACAAAATTACCTTAACCGATCTTCTCTGTTGTTTTTCTGTATTCGAGAGATCTTGTGATGAGGGCACAGTGGCTTCAGTAATAAATAGATGTTGTGTAGAGTAAGTTCCTTGAAAATGCAATGAAAGTGTACAGTAAGTTCCTTGAAAATGCAATCTGTGAAATTCGGTGTTAAGTTCCAGGAAGAGTCCAGGAAGGCGCAACGTTTAATGGTCGTTAATTATACCCATGCCCAGGTGCACCGCACCAATTGCAGGCCTTAAATAAAAGACACAGACGGTACAAGTAGCGAGACGATGTGTTCCATTACTCTAGCACAATAGCATTGCAGGCCTTCAGAA
This sequence comes from Pinus tabuliformis, assembly GCA_031772625.1. Lineage (NCBI taxonomy): Eukaryota > Viridiplantae > Streptophyta > Pinopsida > Pinales > Pinaceae > Pinus > Pinus tabuliformis. The sequence continues at coordinate 571,199,752 of CM062812.1, read as the reverse complement.
AAAGATAGCGATGGGACAAGTGGGGGACCATGTATTCCATTAGTCTCACTATAGTCAATATTAGTCAGTGTTAGCGTCACAAGGACGTCAGTCTATGCAAATAATATTATACTGATGAGCTTTGTTGTTTCGTTACAGTAATGCTAGTAATGCTGGTATTGGGGCATTTTTATCTTGGGAATATTTATATTTATATTTTATTAAGATTAATTTTACTTAGTATAATTATATTAGTAAATATGATTAACACACAGTTAAAACATTATTTAACAAAAATTTCTCCATATTTATTAAGTTGAACTCTGCTTTTTTTGGCATTTTTTTAAGTGAAACTTCGTACCTAAAGCTATTACAATAAATTCTAATACAATTTTTAAGCCACACCCAAGGTAATAACCAGGGAAATAATAAAATAAAATATATAATATTCTCTAGAAATGAAATAATGTAGAATATTTTCAGTAATAATATAATATTAAAAATATATATATTAATTTAAATAAATCTTATTTATATATTATTCTATTTAACTTTATAATTTTAATAAATATTATCAAATTTTATCTAAAAACATATAATTAAAAATAAATAAAAAGCATATGATAATTAAATTAAGAAGTAGTAATCATGGATACAAGCAGGGTGGGAATTTGGATTCTTCTTTACGTATAAAACAATTTTTTTTGACGTTTTGGGTTTTTGTGTTTCTTTCAAGGAACGATATGTTTAAAATTTGGCCCTTCAACTGCAATATTTTGATAATAAATTAACCTCTCACCAATAAAAGTTTAATTAAAAAATTACCCTTCAATAACACAATTATGTTAAATTTTTTCATATATTAATTATAAGAAAAAAACAAGACCAAAACAAACTAATGACTTGTTAAATGATAAAGTTTGTTTTACTCGGTTTTTGATAGGATATGAGTTCTTCTCCAAAATACAAGATATTACAATTATGTGTAAATATGGAAATCTATTCCACTCACATCAGCGCTGCCATTATTATAATCAATGTGCTCATATTTCATTATTTTCAATTTTCCATTTGGGTTTTGATTAGACCGTTTAAATGTTGCAATTTCAATAAAAACAAATGGATTTTTTCCACCAAAGAGAACCAAAAAGTTTCCCAAAAAGAAATTTTCATCTCAAGGATTGTAGATTTTATGTGAGGCTATCTTCTAGGATCGCCGACCTCTCCCCCATCACAATCACATGAAATCAAGTGGGGTATGGGTTTGTAGTAAATCCAACATATTGTAGTAAAAGTGTTTTAATATTTCATAAAGTTTTCGTAGATGAGTGTTGACCACTAACCTATCCTCAACACATTAAAAACAATTACTCCATCAGACATGCATAACCAGCTCAACTATAATCCACCTTATTTATTTTACTTATTATTAGTGAGAAACAACAAGACAATATATGGTTTGTGTATATCTTTCACATGACAATTTTTATTTTTTTGGACCTTATAGGTAGTTAGTGATAAACAATCAAATACCATTTTTAAGCATGTTTTTATGCGATTGGGTTCACAACTATCCTCAAAATTTTAAAATATGCTTGATATACGTCAACCATCCTCAAAATCTTAAAATATGCTTGATAGACCACATGTCATAGATATATTTACTTCATTGATGGTGGTAAGTTCTTAGGAATTTTGCAGGCATTTTCAATTGTAGGAATTTTGGCTTTGTTTCCAAGTGAACAAGTACCTAGGTGTACGCTTGTATCCATGCATTAAGATAGCGGAATAGAAGTTCCTGGTGCAAAAGTCATAATTGCAAAAGCCACATGCTGTAGTTGAGATTTTGTGAAAAATGTAAATATAATGTTGATTTTGTAGAATTTCAAAAATAAATGAAAATTTAACAATTGTTAATATTTCACTTGCAAAATTTTTACTCTTCAACTTAGAATGATAAACTAATGGCAGCTCTCTATCTCCTTTGCATTGATTTTAGAATTGCCTCACAAAACTTTAGGTTTAATAACCCTCTAAAGTGAAGCTTAAAAACTCTATAAACTTAAAACTTATTAATAGTGAGATCAGATGAATTTTATCTAAATCATTGTTCCTATTATTTCTCACATTAAAAACTATTATAAATGTTAATTAAAAAATTGTCCTTGAAGTTAACTTATAAAATAATTTGGATAAGAGGAAACTGGTTTTCCACAACTCACCACTTAAAATAGATCCTTGCAATACTAAATTACTAATAACAAATAACAAATAATAAACACATTTTCTTTTTTTTGTAAGCTAGTGCGGGACCTTTACATTTTCCAACATACAACATCATACACCTGCCGCAGCAGGACTCGAACCTGGGTGGGGGACCTTTACATTTTCCAACATACAACATCATACACCTGCCGCAACAGGACTCAAACCTGGGTGGGGGGTGCTACAGCCATCCGCCCCTACCATTACACCGTGCACCTCATGTGCAATAATAAACACATTTTCATAATGATAAACATATTCTTAAAAATAAGATATTTAAATATATTTGAAACATTTACAATAATAAACTTATTTTTTAAACGGTAGAATACTTAAATATATAAAAAAAAACTTACATGGATGAAAGTTACCAAATACTGCACTCCAACCAAAGTCATAAGTGTGAGGCAACATTCCATTGTTAATGTAATAATTGTTGAAGGTGTATACGACATGGACCTACACATTATCACGGTAGAAACACACTCCTTCCTATTATATTGCATTGCAATCTATGCCCTAGAAACTTTCCAAAATTTATTAAAGTAATATAAAAATTAATACGTAGAGCTTCGGGGGTAAATCACATAAAGAGAGACATTTGTCGACGCATTTCGAAGCAGCAAGTGTGGCTCATCGTCAGGACAAGTTACTTGCTGGTTCGCAACGCGTCGACAAATGTCTCGCTATGCTCATTCTAATCTTTTATTTATATTATAATATTTTTTAAATAATTTAAAATAAATTATATAAAATTTATTATTAATTATTGATTTAATAAAAAATAATTATTTTTACAATGAAATGTTTTAAAATACATATTTATGAATTAAAGATAATAAGTTAATTAAAATGTTATAATAATTTAAATTTTTATTTTTGTATAAAAAATAATTATTGACATATGAATATGATATAATTTTATATAAAAAAAGTTATATATAATTTATAAAAAAATCGACAAAATTCAACATAAACATCAAACTTATTATTTAAATCTCATTTATTATTATCATTTTTTTTATAAAGAAGAAATACATTGAATATAAAGAATAGATTTTAATCATTGAAATAATGATATCTATATTAATAACAAATAATAATGTTTATGTTAATGCGATATTAATAATGATAATTCATGTTCATTGAGATCAAAATTAGTTTATCTCATTTTTAAAAGGTAGAGATTATTTAAATTTTTTAAAAATTTTGTTTTTTAAAGGGAAATTTTATTTAAATTCATTGAAATCTTGTTTTTATGCTTTAAAAGTTGTAAGAGAAGCATTCCAAGATTATCATAGTTTTTTAGATTTGGGAGGTTAGAAAGGTAACTGAGTTTTACTTTGAGAAATTGATTTTCATCTTCAACTATCACAAAGATGACAAGTTTTTGCACCCCACGGTTTTAGGAATTTTCCCAATGACCATTGTAGTTATGTAGTTCATGGGAGTTGGTTCTTGTTTTAGTAATGTTGATTTCTTTTTTATACTAGTTAGAACTAAAAGATATTTTTGATCTTTTAGAATCTGGGTTACTCCCTCGTAATATCTTGGATTCCTTTTAATGTCTAACTCTTCATTGCACCACAAATCCTCTTTAAATTTAGAAGCAATTATATTTTTAATATTGTCCGTATGGGTAGGATGACATCCTCCTATATTCCTAATGATTTAACCAACACATCATCTTGATGCCATCTTTGCTTAAGGTGTTGATAGTAATGGATAGAGTTGAAAAAAACTTTGGGGAGTCTCTTATCATCCATGTTGTTTATCTTGTTCATGTACATTAGGTCCTTAACCATAGTTGATCTATAAACTATCATGGATATTCCACTAGATAGTCCATCAAAACATATATGTTACTTAAATATAAATCTATACTATGAAGGGTTAATTCCTTTAGACTCGAGATCCCTTATTACCAATTTTGTTGTTTATGTATGCAATAAATTAAATGTGAAAAATAAAGAAAAGTATTCACAATCACTCACAAACCACAATGAATGCCAGTTATTTTCTGGAAAACCCTTTCAAAAGAAAATTCATTCGAAAGGTGAATCTACTATGTTCTCTTTTATCTCGAATTGAAATAATGCAAGTGCAAAGGAGAAGACATTATCTATGTAGTTACCTGAGACATGTGGTCCATGGGCTATTACAAAATGTAAACCCTCTCAATTGTGCTCTCTTTGTCTCTATCCACTCTGAGCTACCTAAACTTGACATGTGGCACATATTCTATAAGGTATTGTAAAGTTCAATAGGATACTTAATTTGATCTACCTAATGGAATTTAGGTAAGACATCATGTTGCATTGAGTTGTGTACATTATGTTATAGGGCTCCAAAGACAAATAAAGGAATTGTTAATATATACATATATATATAATAAAACTTAAATAATACTACACCACTTATCAATAAAGCTTTCATCTTTAAATGTTAGTAGTTAAGTGGTAAAGGCTCAAATCTTTATCTATTTTTGCAAATTTTCTTTTATGGCATGTATAGTGTACTTTTCTTTTTTATAAATTCAACTTTAGTTTTCTTTTTCATAAATTAAAAATTAAAATAAATCTAAATCCATATATATGCTCTCTTCATGTACATGATACATCTATTATTATAACTAAGCAAAGTTCCTTGGTAATGATATGTTTTTCATGCGGGCAACATTGAGTAAGATATAAATATAAAAGTAACTTAACTTGCAAACTTGATAACTTGTAAATGAAACAAATAAATCCATTCTAACTACATTCCCCAAAAGTAATGTAACATTGATAGAATATAACATCAAATCCACATCATGAATAAAAGTCAATGAAGACATTGTCATACACACAAGTTCAAATTCATGTATTTGTATTCCAAATTTGTCTAGTTATACATTTTTCTTTTCTACAAAATGGAACTTCATTCCCAACATAGATAATGGAAGTTCATGCTCATGAATGACATTATGGAAATGTCGCCTCACGACTAATCTAGAAATTGGGTGTATAAGTCACCATCACCACTCTTGGCACTCCCAAGTGCATTTCCAAAGTGATATTGCTGCAAAAATTCAATAACCAATTAGTTGTAAAATCCAAAATGCATATAATCAATTTCGTTAATTAATGATAAGTTTTTGATCAATTACTCATTCTCACCATGAAGATCTAAGGCAATGGAGAAGATTGCCCTTCCTGGGTAGATGGTGGAGCACTTGGTGATGGATATAGGCATGGTTCAGGTGTGATGGATAAAGGCATGGTGGGAGAAAAATTGGAAAAATGTAGTGGTTTGGGGCGATGATACATCCCCGTTAGTTGTACGATAGTGGGAATAACCTTAGGGGGAGGGATCACCCTAAGGGGGGGAAATTGGAATGTTAAAGGTGGATGATTGGAACAATGAGAAGGGCGGATGGTTAAAGGGTAGGGGTGGGAATTGGGAAGGGTTTGGGGAGGCGGTTATAGGCATGGGAGAATTTATGAAGGAAAAAGGTGGTGGGTGTGGCCGACAATACATCCCCATTGGTTGTACAATAGGGGGAAGCACCCTCGGGGAGGGAATTGAGATGGTACTGATTGGAGAAGTGCTCCCAATGCTATAGTTTCTTTCATCAACATGCTCATCAAAGAATTGGAGTCGACAAGTTGGCCCATCAACTGTAACAACAAAAAAAGGTCATATAGTTATGCATATGCTTTGCAAATGATAGTATATCATATTTCACATGAAAAAATGCATAACATCAGATTTACCATTTTTGTGTATAATAGAATGTTGCACTAACTCAAGCATGTGGTCCACAGTTCTTTGTTGTTGAGAAGACAACTCTAGTGGTTCATTCATGCTCTTTTCTTTTGCACAAACTCATCCAACCCTTTCAAATTGTAGTTTATTTTTCCTTGCATTTGACTTGTGACCACAACGCCTTTTCTTATTGACTGGGCTCAAGAAACTATGTTTTCTCTTGGTAGTGATCTTGGATGGAGTTATAGTATTGAAAAACATTTTGTTGTATTCTTGACATACTTTGTCTACCAAGTTGTTTAATGCATATGCCTGTTCCAAAATTCTAGGTATTATGGATCTAAATTTCTCATGAGTTGATGAGTTAACACGTTTCATCTCGTCATCTTCAAATAATGCACTATCTGGTCGTACATTGGTCGTTTCAACATTATATAAGAAATTATCTAAATCATCAATGCTAGTTTCATTATGATAATTTAGAATGGGAGGAGAATCAAAGCATGGTAGAAGCTCTGTTTTGATTTTTGGGCCCAATATAGGTGATTCATTCAAATCGAATAAGATTCTAGGAATTTATGTAGTAGGATTAGTGACATTAGGGAATACATTTCCACCCAAACTAATGTTACTTGCCAACATCTCAACTTTCAATACATGTTTACAGATGTTTCCATTTAAGGCCCACTTGCAATTACAAAAGTGTAGATTGGAAACTTTATATATGACATTGTACCAAATATCACGAGTATTGTAATTTTGGCTACGAACCCAATAATCGTTGTTACTCTTTTCATCAGGCACACAATCTTCATTTGGGATTTGGTTAGCTCTACACCTGGATGAATTCAACTGTTCCTAAATTTTTTTGGGTCGTACAAAACTAGCTTCTTTTAAATGTTGCATATGATTGTAATATAATACAACCTTTGTCAACAACACATAAATCAACCAATCAACCTCCCTATGGCATGCATTGTTTCTCTCACTTAGGTACCTTTGCTTGATATACCGATGGTAAGACTCAATTGCATTATTTGTATTTTGATTGGAATGTGGAAAATTTCTGTACACTTTTGCCCACATATCTGTAGAAAGAAATTTATTGGTTATGAATTAATAACTATACACATGACATGCAAAATAGAGTCATTAAAGCCACTTATAAGAAACTTACATATTTTGTTGTTGGCTAACCATGTTGTTTTAAAATATTCCAAAAACTTTGTATGGTCACTGAATCCTTCAAATAAATTTTCAACTGCCTTTTTTACAGATTCATCATCTGCACATGTGTGCATGATTTCTCCTAAAGCATGGAAAATTCAGATTTGGTTTTCCCTTCCTTAGACTTTGTTTCCAACATTCTTCAACCATGAACGAAGAACATGCCACACACATAATAATATTGTACAGTTGATTGAAGACCTGGAATAACATAATTTTTAGAGAGAATATACATTGAGAATATTTTTATGTCTCTTATAAAAAGAGCTTTACTATACTTCAACATGAATTCTTTGCACTTCATCTAATTCACTAAGAGATGCAAGAGAATCTCAGATATGGCTTTCTTTCAACTTTCAAACAGACCTCAACACTATTTTCTGCACATCATGATCCTCATCGCCATTGAATCCATCGACAAACTTCTCTGTGTGATCATGGTGCTTGCTACTGACTCATCCATCTGCCATAAACCTTTGTGCTTCCATTTCGGAGCTTTTACACCATAGTGCAATTTCAGAGCCACAAGTTATCCTAACTTTTATTGAAAAAACCTTATGAAATTGCAAAGTCCCGATTGGCTTTTATCTCCTTTTTCTTAACCTGTTATAACATTTCCTCCATAGGACCGGGTGTCATGACTGGGGGCATAACACTTAGGTGCTAAGGCCTTCAGGGTCCTACCAAGGGCCTTTCTCCCTATGTATTTTGTCTTCCACCCTTGGTTCCTTTAGCTTCTCGTCCAGGTGCCAATTCATCGGAAGCTCCTCATTTCGTAACTTTTCTCAAATTTCAATTACGGAGGAGTTCTGAAATTCTGACCTCTGAAATACTTCCCACATGGCATCACATAACACACAGGTGCTAAGATTTCTTAACATCCTTGGTTCTATTGGTTTCCTCATCCAGGCTCTAATACATTGAAGCCCCTTTCATCGAAACTTTTTCATAAAGCATTTGCACAAGAGCTACAAAATGCCAAGCTTTGAAGTTCTTCATAGCACTTAGGTGCTAACCTTGCTTTGCACCCTTGGTCCTTTGGGTCTCCCATGACATTGGATCAGAACTTTTCTGTAAAACAATTAGACAAGAGCTATGAAAACTCCATCCTTCAAAACTCCGACCTCCAAGTTGATGTCATCAACCCCACATGGAATTTCCTTATTGTTGACATGTGTCACCTGGATTTTCCATATTAAGCAACCCAAAATGTTGAATTTGATAGTCACATGTCCTACATATTGCCACGTCATGTTGACGTCATCTGTCTCATCAGCTTCTTTGGGCCAATCGCCTGTTTCCATGTGTCCTGTCTTGAGGAGAGAGAAAGGGTCCCTCGGTCCTATGTTTTTCAATGAATTCCTTTGTATTTTCTCTTTCTCACAAACCTTGACGCTTTCAAAGAAATGCAATTTTAAGAATTTATGAAACTCCAAGGTTCCGATGTTTCACCCCTCCAATATCCTTCCTTCCGAGGTTCCAACCTCTGATATTTTGGCCTTCTGAAATTTCGCCTACTGCCCTGGTTCCATGTTATCTTGGGCCCCTTTTCAATAAACTATTGAGTACTTGATGTTCTGACTTTTCAAGATCCCAAGGGTTTGACCTCCAATATGCCGCCTACTCTATCCTTCTGATATCGGGTCCAAAAATTTGACCCTGCTACCCTGGTATCCGATTGAAACTTTCTTAAAGGGGAATTTCATTGCGGTTATGAAGTTCTGAGATCCTGAGGTTCTAAGCCTTCTGAATTTTTGAGTTTCTGCCAGCATCTTCGCTGAATTTGGCAATGCTACCAACTTTGTCTATCCACCAAGACTCCTCCAAGCACCTTTCAACTCCGCATTCATGGCTTAGGTCACCAAAATTTGACTGGGAATAACTCTTGATCCAGGATGCCATTCGTAGAATTCCTCATACCGTTGGAAAGCTCTTTCATAACAATTTCTAGTGGGGAATCTTTGATGTAGGCTTTGAGCCCATTACTACCTAAAAAATTGTTGCAAACTCTCTGTCATTCTTTCCACCTTGGCTCTTCTTCTTCTTCCTAGAATCTTCTCTTTAGAGGCATTATGGGACTCCCAACCACCATAGTCATCATTTTATGGCTTCTCCAATAACCCTGCTACTATGGTGATTCTCTATTGGAGACTGCAGAAACCATAGGAATCCCTCTGATCTTGACACGTCAAGCACATAAAACTAGACCACTTATCATCACCGCTAGGCTGGTTGACATCAATGCCAACACTCTTGCCAACAATTAAACAATTTCAACTACTCAACACATCTCCCAGCATGATTGTTGACATCAATGACAACACACTTTCAACCACTAGCCATACAGACAATCCTAAATTTCCAACAATCCTCATCGACAAATGACGTTATTGGCCTTCAAGAGGCCGAGTTATCATCTAATTGGATATTGGGATATGGTGTGTCAGGGATCGAGATGCCCGATAAAATATCCAGCAACTACTAGCACAAAAGACCAATGTTAACATACCCTGATATGTTCATCCACTGATGGATAAGTTTCCTGTCATGCACTTGCAATTCGTGGGAGACTGGGAGGTTGACATGTCAAAGAACTAAGGGTTTATCACTTTCTCTCATAAAAATATTACTGTAGTTTAAGGAAGCATTGTTTTTGTCCAGCAATTAATGAATATTTGACCATGATTTTGATATTTTAGGGAATTTTTTTGAAATTTGGATTACAATTGTCATACTTCAAGATTTTGAATGCCTTAAAGGTTTTTGATGGTGTTGAATCCATTTCCATAATTAAAAAAAAATGATTCCCTGTCACAATAGGATTTAAAAGAAAATTTGAATTCCCAGGAGAGAAAAATTGCCACCTCAATAGACAATGCAAAAAATATTCACCAATCGTGTGTCAAGTAACTCCTCTAGCAACTACCAATGCAAACCCTAGTGTAAACATACCCCGATATCTTTTTCTAATGATAGAGAACATTCCCACGACAGGAGATCGTCAAACCAGGATGCCACGCATCATGGTTGTGAATTGTTCATAGTTAATGGTTCAACCCAATATCAATGGAATTTGACAATGTGTTGAAGTGACAAAGAAAGATCACAAGACAACATGGAAGCCAATAGGACAGTCTAGCAGTTGTATGATGATGTCATGCCATGCTGACGTGGTGATTACATAGTATGATGATGTGTCATGGTGACATGGTAAAGATTGGCTAATGTATGATGTGCCATGATAACATGGAGATGATGTTTCCTAGTGACCAAGACTAGAGTGCACTGTGGTGGAGCTCAGGTGCATCTAAGATGGAGATGAGAACAACACTATTGTTATAGGCCATTGAGATGTCGAGTATTAGGAGGAAAAATATATTAAAAGCATAAAATCATAATCACCTTGCCCAATGAGAGTCTTGAACTAGAGGTTAGTTAGAAGGGGATCAAGCCCCGGGAGGACCACATAGCGGAGGTTAGGAGTTAGCAATACTCGAATAACCTTCACCATGAAAATCCCCAATATTGACAAATCTTGATGAGATTGTAACTTAGCAGGAATAGGATTTGTGTGAAACTGACAGTTGGGCACATGGAGTATTGGGCTCTCTAGGGTCTCGTGATATGGAGAATTGGGCACATGGAGTATCGTGATAGTGGCTATTGGGAAATTAGGTATCTCAGATCAGGGATTCTTCTCAATACTCACACAAGCTATCACATATTTGATGCGGAAATTCCATGTGGTATGTTGATGTTGTAATTGATATGGTGTGGTATCTTACAATGAGTACATGAGGGAAAAAGGATTATCATGTGTCTACCACATGGAGAATATGGAAGTTGTGGTCGCATAATGGAACAATGTTCTAGTAGCCATAACTTTGTGACCAAAAAACAAAATGGGATGAAATTTATAACGTTGAAAAGTTTTTGGTCACCAGAAGTGGGATGAAATTTATATTGTGTAAATGCTAGAAATAAGTTTTAAAATGGTTAAAGGAAGAGTAATTTTAATGATTTCCATCTAGAGAAATTTTAAGTATAATCGTCTTAGTTTAGTTTGAAATTCATCTCAAATTGAGATTAAAATATATGTGATTATTAAATTTATAATAAATATAATATATGATATTTGATTTGATAAATTATTATTAAAAAAAAATTGGTTATAATAAAAAATATATAATGTCTCATGATAAATGTATATCAACCAAATTTTCTAATATAATTATACTTATAATAAAATATTCTATGGCCACAAATAAATTTGAGTTTATTAGCTCTTGGTTGTTGGGATCCCTATCAACGGTTACCAGTGCAAACCCTTTATATTCAGAGATCTCAAAAATGTATATTAGCAGTACGAGAGTTTTCAGTTAATTACATTGTATAAATCTATCGGTTGTCAGCTATGGGCGATCAATGTTAGAGTGATACATGAGACACCACCAATGCAACCATCGATACAGGTAAAAATGAAAATGTGAAAAGACAAAAAGCGGTTACAGTAGTTAACAAATTATTAGTATTAGGTGTCAGGAGATTGGATATCATCTATCAGGTGTCTTCTGCCATTTCGATGCATTGATCATAGGAATTATCAGATTCAATAAAATTGAAGGATCAATAAACTGCAGGTTTACCCACTCAAATGATTTACGACCACCACTTACAGTTCTATGACCACCAATTATACTTCTTGTAGGGGTTGTCCATTGTCATCCTTTATGTTGGGAATAAAATGAGACTACTATAGGCCGATAGCATCCTTGGAGGGAGTTTAATGTGGACAAATTTTTGGAGATGGAAACCTTGTGCCATTCACTAAAAGAGATGCCATAGAAGAGAAGCATCAGTTCAAAGAGTAATCCCATGATTTATTTACACGGTCCATCCCCATTGCTTGGTTTGTTGGTCCCAGGTTCTAAAGAATTACAACTAGTGATTTCACTAAATGAGGGAGAGATGTGAAGGGCATACAATGAAATATTTACTATTATATTGATTAGTAAATCGCCAAGATTTGCGGAGTGAACGATGTTCTCTACTCACAATTGACACGCCATTGTACTAGGTTTCAAGGGGTAGGGATGGGGATGTGCAATGGTTGGACCTTAAGGGATTGATAGAAGATTTATTTTAAGATTTATTATTAATGGAAGGGAATTTCATGCCTTGATTTGTGCAAGGGTTTTTCTTCTCTATGCAAAACTGACAAGCCATTGTATTGGGTTTAGAAGGGTAGGGATGAGATCTACAATTGTTGGAAAAGTTTGGGAGAAAAAGGGAGAAGTTTTTTGTTGTTTTGTTGATTTTGGAAAAGCCTTTAACACAATTCCTACGGATAATCTTTGGCATAGAATGGAGGAAATTGGTGTTCCAAGGCATTTGAGAGAAACTCTGCATAGGTTGTATGAAGAGGTGAAAGTCAAAATTAGAACTTCAGCAAACATTTCTGAAAGTTTTTGAAGTGATATTGAGGTCAAGCAAAGTTTCCCATTGTCACCTACCATTTTAGGTTTATATATCGACAAGGTTGAAGAGTGGCTAACTTCGAAAGGGGGTGACAACATCGATTTGGGCAAGTTTGTTATAAGGCTTCTTTTGTATGTAGATGATCTAATTCCGATTGCTAAATTTCCTCTTGGTTTTCAAGAGAACTTATTCTCCCTTGAAAATTTTTGTAGAAAGGTGGGGATGCAAGTCACTGTTAGCAAAACAAAAATAGTGGTTTTCTCTAACAAAAGTAAACATAACTAGAATAAGTTCTACCTTGAAGGAAACACTCTGGAAGAAGTTGCAGATTACAAGTACCTCAAAATTGACTTCAACAGAAATCTATGCTGCGATGGTTGTTGAAAAAAAAGAACTTTGGGGGATTGGAAATCATTTTATGCTTTTCAAAATAAGTGTAGAGAGGGAGAGTTATGGGACAGGAAACCCACTCAAACACTTTTTGGGCTTTTAGTGATTCCGGTGATTTTCTACGGTTGTGAACTATGGGCCAGTAGTACATATGACATGCAGTGGAAACAAATTTAGAAAATTTAGAAGCCTTTGATTACAAACAAATTCAAAATTAAAAGTGCAGTTCCTTATGCTATCTTGTTAAGTGAAACAAGGAATGCTCCTATTGAAGCAATTGCTATGGTGTGACTGATAAAATATTTTAAAAAAAATTGCAAATGGAAAAGGGCAGATGGCCTAAGGTTGTCTTTAATGACATATTCTGCAAAAGAAAAGACTTGGATGCAACAAAATAACAAATGGTTTAGTAAATGAGGTAAAGAGATAAAAACTTTTGTTTTGGATAAATTCTACAAGCATACTTGGGATAAGGAGCTACAGAGAAAGAATAGGTATTATATTGAAGAGTTTAATCACAGTGATAATCATCAACAAAAAAGCCAAAATAAGTGTGGGAAGAAAAAGTATGTATTTTTTGCTTAACCCTAAAAGTGGAAACAAAAAAACATTTCATTTTGAGTTCTTCACAAACACGGGAAAAGTTATGTAGATTCTGGCAACTAGCTCTTGGGATAATCTATTGATTGAGAGATTTATTGAGAAGTTGGGAGCTAGCTCTTGGGATAATCTATCCAGTGAGAGATTTATTGAGAAGTTGGGAGCTAGCTCTTGAGATAATCTATTCAAATAGGAGATTTATTGAGAAGTTGGGAGCTAGCTCTTGGGATAATCTATTCAGTAAGAGATTTATTTAAAAAAAAATTGAATAAATAATAAAATAGAAAAGTGATGTGTCCCATAAACTATCTTCAACCTTGTAAAAGTTAAAACAATTTATTTAGAATTAAAAGAAAAAACACTTTAATATTTATTACGATTAATAAAAAATATTACTTACCCACAAAAAAAAATCAATTACAAGTTAAACAAAATATAAAATTAATAATATCAGTAATTGAAAACATTCGATATATAACTTAACTTTACGTAACATTGAAACACAAAATATACCCATGGATTGAGTGATTCCCTCGAGGACATAAGTCCCTCTGCTTAGCTCTTGCGACCAGCAATCCCTTGCTCTCGACTATGTTTACATATCATTGCCCACTTCCATTTTTTTAGAATTTGCAGGTTAACTGCACGTATTCTCTGCCCCCTTCTCTGTTCATTTATGATGTCAGCGAAGGTCGTTCCGATATTATCGCTCGCTCAGTAGATCCACTCTTCTCAAGGACAGTATGCCGATGAAAGGGATGAGTACGGTATGCCTATGAAAGGGATGAGTACGGTGAAAAAACAAATTATTTATTATTATTTTAGAAAATAAGTTGGTAGGTTTTTAAGTAAAGTTTTTGGAATTTTAATTTAATTATCAATAATTATTAAGTGATGGTAGAAATTTAATTTCAGTAGTATTTACAAGTTAAATTTTGAGATTTCTATTTTAGAGTAGTTATTCTATTTTTGCCCATTAAAAAAATGTCATATGAAATGAGTTATGGATTGTGTTCTCGATAAACTATGATATTGTAACAAAGTCTATTTATAGATTAAGAATATCCATATTAAAATTGGGATCAATGCTCATAATTAAAAATCTTGTTACATGTTTTCTTTGGATGTAATACAACTTGAGCGGGCCTAATGGTTAAGAGCATGTGTTCCTTCGAGGTCACAGGTTCAAAACCAGAAAGGGTAGAGTATCTATGCCTTTGTAAACTTAATAGTTAAATCTCTACCGTAAGTGGGTCGTCCCTTATCCCACAAATCAGGGAGTCTCAGAAAGCAATTTAGATGACCTTAAAATTGGATAATAATAACAATTTATGCTTAATTCATATGTTAATTTTAATAATAATTATAATTAAGCCAATTTTTTTAATTTTAACAACATGAGATGTAAAATATATCATAAAATCTATATTTTGATGTTTATTATGAATTGATATGCAATATATGACTACAAAAATTCTATTTTATTAATAATTTTAAATAACTTTAACATAAAAATATGTACTCATTTGCTCACAACCCAAGACTTACCAAAATCCACAATCCACAAAAATCTATGCCAAGGTTCCTTATAAGAATGGAATGGATGACACTTCTATTTATGAGTTTACAATGTATAACTTTTATGAGAACATTGAATTCACAATATGGAAATAGCTATAAAATAGGTAGCTATGACCTGGTTTTGTTTATTTGTGACAATGATGAACTTATGGCTGCGTCACTCTCCGTGTTCTTGCCTGTTCCTTTGCTTCCGTCCTCCCTGGTATGCCTTATTTAGCTTGAAGTCACGGGAGAATCTACAGATCCACCATGTGCAGCTAAGGTAGGAAGGTAGAGCAGAGGGGTGGTCAGGAGCAGAAGCAGAGGTAGCATAGGTACCTAAACTTAAAGCAGCAGATCCTGCAGATGAATACTGACAGGAGCGGAAGCAGAGGTAGCATAGTTATCTAAACCTAAAGCAGCAGATCCTGCAGATGAATACTGACACAAATGTCATACTTCCAGGGCACAAATATGTTACAAACAGTGGGATACTCAATCAATCCCTCATGGATGTGCTTCATAAGGCCCAAAGCCAATTGGATTCACATAATAGTGCAAAAAGTGGGATACTCATCTCTGACAATTTTGTATTGATATGGGTATCCCTCATAATGCCAGTGCCCACTTTCTGGATTCACATGATATAAAACTGTAGTAATAGCTGGCTGTTCGTTCTTTTTCTCCTCTTTTTTCTTCTCAGCAGGGGGCTTCTTCTCCTCTGTTTTCTTCTCAGCGCCTTTTTTCTCTTCCTTCTTCTCTTCCACGCTCAGCAACTCCGTGCTGTACCCCAATTTCCTCAGTTTTTTTGCAAGACGCACAGGATCTGCTTCTCCCACCACAGTTATCTTTCCCTCCTTCATATCCGCTGTAACAGAGTCCACTGAAACAGAGCATTCAAAGAATTAGTAAAGAAAAACATGAAACTAACACATAGTAAATGTTATGGAGGACACAGGAAATGATTCATGCCTCCACATTCTACAACAGCCTTCATGGCTTTCGCTCTGCTTCTCTCGTCCCCCATGGTCGATTTAAACACCATTTTCTGCAAATTGAAATAATGGTTAATGATATTTTATATACGATCTTTAAATCATTAACACAAGAAAATTTGTATGTGAGGATAGTAACAGTAGGTTTGACAATCATGATGAGTTAGTTTGCATTTAAGATAGGGTTGGTAATGACACTATTACTAGTTTGACAATAACTGAGAATCAGTCTGCATTAACTCATAACGCACCTAATAATAACTACTACTAATTTGAAAACTAAATTAGAATAAAATTTACCAATATTTAAAATAAAAAACAGTAAAACCTACACAACCCCATTAAAACATGAGCATATATAAATATACCTTCATTTTGAAAGCCGAAAGAGAATAACCGCCTCAGCTATGATCCAATCACACAAAATTACCTTAACCGATCTTCTCTGTTGTTTTTCTGTATTCGAGAGATCTTGTGATGAGGGCACAGTGGCTTCAGTAATAAATAGATGCTGTGTAGAGTAAGTTCCTTGAAAATGCAGTGAAGGTGTACCGTAAGTTCCTTGAAAATGCAATGTTAAGTTCCAGGAAGAGTCCAGGAAGACGCAACGTTTACTGGTCGTTAATTATACCCATGCCCAGCTGCACGGCACCAATTGCAGGCCTCAAATAAAAGACACAGACGGTACAAGTAGCGAGACGATGTGTTCCATTACTCTAGCACAATAGCATTGCAGGCCTTAAGAAAAAGCTAGCGATGGGACAAGGAGGGGACCATGTATTCCATTAGTCTCACTATAGTCAATATTAGTCAGTGTTAGCGTCACAAGGACGTCGGTCTATGCAAATAATATTATCTGATGAGCTTTGTTGTTTCGGTACAGTAATGCTTATTGGGGCATTTTTATCTTCTAAATATTTATATTTATATTTTATTAAGATTAATTTTACTGAGTTGACTATGACTAGTATAATTATATTGGTAAATGTGATTAACACACGTCAAAACATTATTTAACAAAAATTTCTCCATATTTATTAAGTTGAACTTGGCTTTTTTGTCTTTTTATTGAAACGCTGTTACAATAAATACTCATACAAATTTTAAACCACACGCAATGTAATAACAAGGAAAATAATAAACTAAATATATAATATTCCTTAGAAATGAAATAACGTATAATATTTTCAGTTGAACTTGGCTTTTTTGTCTTTTTATTGAAACGCTGTTACAATAAATACTCATACAAATTTTAAACCACACGCAATGTAATAACAAGGAAAATAATAAACTAAATATATAATATTCCTTAGAAATGAAATAATGTATAATATTTTCAGTAATAATACAATATTAAAAAAATATATATTAATTTAAATAAATCTTACTTATATATTATTCTATTTAACTTTATAACTTCGATAAATATTATCAAATTTTATTTTAAAACATATAATTAAAAATAAATAAAAAACATATGATAATTAAATTAAGAAGTAGTAATCATTGGTACAAGCATGGTGAGAATTTGGATTTTTTTTACCGGTCAAACAATTTTTTTTTTACGTTTTGGGTTTTTGTGTTTCTTTCGAGGAACATTATGTTTAAAATTTGGTCCTTCAACTGCGATGTTTTGATAATAAATTAACCTGTCACCAATAAAACTTTAATTAAAAAATTACCCTTCAATAACACAATTATGTTAAATTTTTTCATATATTTATCATAAGAAAAAAACACAACCAAAACAAACTAATGACTTGTTAAATGATAAAGTTTTTTTTACTTAGTTTTTGATAGGATATGAGTTCTTCTCCAAAATACAAGATATTAAAATTATGTGCAAATATGGAAATCTATTCCACTCACTCAGACCTGCCATTATTATAATCAATGTGCTCATATTTCATTATTTTCAATTTTCCATTTGGGTTTTGATTAGACCGTTTAAATGTTGCAATTTCAATAAAAACAAATGGATTTTTTCCACCAAAGAGAACAAAAAAGTTTCCCGAGAATCTCAAGGACTGTAGATTTTATGTGAGGCTATCTTCTAGGCTCCCCGACCTCCCCCATCATAATCACATGAAATCAAGTGGGGTATGGGTTTGTAGTAAATCCAACATATTGTATTAAAAGTGTTTTAATATTTCATAAAGTTTTCGTAGATGAGTGTTGGCCAGTAACCTATCCTCAACACATTAAAAACAATTACTCCATCCCGCATGCATAACCAGCTCAACTATATTCCACCTTATTTATTTTACTTATTATTAGTGAGAAACAACAAGACAATATATGGTTTGTGTATATCTTTCACATGACAATTTTTTTTTTTTTTTGGACCTTATAGGTAGTCAGTGATAAATAATCAAATACCATTTTTAAGCATGTTTTTATGGGATTGGGTTCACAACCATCCTCAAAATTTTAAAATATGCTTGATATACGTCAACCATCCTCAAAATCTTAAAATATGCTTGATAGACCACATGTCATAGATATATTTACTTCATTGATGGTGGTAAGTTCTTAGGAATTTTGCAGGCATTTTCAATTGTAGGAATTTTGGCTTTGTTTCCAAGTGAACAAGTACCTAGGTGTATTCTTGTATCCATGCATTAAGATAGCGGAATAGAAGTTCCTGGTGCAAAAGTCATAATTGCAAAAACCACATGCTGTAGTCGAGATTCTGTGCAAAATGTAAATATAATGTTGGTTTTGTAGAATTTCAAAAATAAATGAAAATTTAACAATTGTTAATATTTCATTTGCAAAATTCTTACTCTTCGACTTAGAATGATAAACTAATGGCACTCTCTTTCTCCTTTGCATTGATTTTAGAATTGCCTCACAAAACTTTAGGTTTAATAACCCTCTAAAGTGAAGCTTAATAACTCTCTAAACTTACAACTTATTAATAGTGAGATCAAATGAATTTTATCTAGATCATTGTTCCTATTATTTCTCAAATCAAAAACTATTATAAATGTTAATTAAAAAAGTCCTTAAAATTAACTTATAAAATAATTTGGATAAGAGGAAACTAGTTTTTCACAACTCACCACTTAAAATAGATCCTTAAAATACTAAATTACTAATAACAAATAACAAACACATTTTTATAGTGATAAACATATTCTTAAAAATAAGATATTTAAATATATTTAAAACTTTTACAATAATAAACTTATTTTAAATGGTAAAATACTTAAATATATAAAAAAAATTACATGGATGAAAGTTACCAAATACTGCACTCCAACCAAAGTCATAAGTGTGAGGCAACATCCCATTGTTAACATAATAATTGTTGAAGGTGTAGAAGACATGGACCTACACATTATCACGGTAGAAACACACTCCATCCTATTATATTGCATTGCAATCTATACCCTAGAAACTTCCCAAAATGTATTAAACTAATATAAAAATCTCACTAGAATCTCAAATAAAAAACGAGGACATAAAAATGTATAATTTTTAAACTATGAAAACTGACAAAAACATGTAAGTAAACAAAATAACAACATAAAAATGTATATTAAACTATGAAAACAAATAGAAAAACGAAACAACAAAATAAAAATGTATATTATTAAATTATGAAAACTATCCAAAAATATAAATAAATGGTATAGAAAAGTATGTAATAAGATAATCATATACCAATCCTTTTTTCAACCAAAAAAAGGTGAAAAATATACATATATGAACAAATAGACAAGCTACAAAGTAGTAGAAAGGCGAAGTCACTTAGAACAACCACCATTACTCTCTTTGACATGCTCAGATGGCTACCTAGCACTTAACGCTCCTTCCCAAACAAGAGAGGTCATCCTTTCCAATTTAATGTATTACATATTTAAAATATATAAAATAAAAAACTGTGTAATAAAATTATGGGACAGTGTGACACCCTTATCAAACAAGAGAGGTCATCCTTTCCAATTTAATGTATTACATATTTAAAATATATAAAATAAAAAACTGTGTAATAAAATTATGGGACAGTGTGACACCCTTATCTGTAATAAAAGACAAACGAACTGACAAATGAAACGTGAGAAATTGCTAGTCACCCATATGAAACGAGTGGATGCACAAACTTTGATAAATTGTGATTCACCCGTATGAAAAGTCTGAGTGCTTTTTGGCTGTTTAAGATAAAGTAGTAATAAAGTTTTCACAAAAATTAACCGGTCAAAAAAACGTTTCGTACATTTCAAAACTTATCATAAAAAAAACGTTTATTTGAAAATTTTAAACGTAAAACACGTTCAAAATGACCTCTGACAGGCAAAATGCCCGTCAAATTCCAACCCTAGGTACAAGTATATGTACCAAGTATATCCGTTTAGAAAAGATAACAGTATATGATTGCGAAAGTATGAGTGGTATCATATTGGAAGGCCAACAGAAGCGAATCTTTCGCATCAATTTCCGAGTTATCTCCTGTAAATTATTATGCTGTCACATCGTGTGTCCATACGACGGTACAGATGGTTGTTTAAAATTAAATATTTAATATTTTTTAAACTCTCTGTAACGCGCAAAGATGAAATGCCTCACTTAAAAGACTGGCAAGCCCTAAATCCTATGCTATTGGGATTTTAATGCATTAGAGTACTCACTTAAAGATTGGCAAGCCATAAATCCTATGCTGTTGGGATTTTAATGTCTTATGGTATTTTCATGCGATATGAACATGGAAAATGCTATTTCCAACCCCATAGCCTCATTAATGCGGGGCTACATGTGCAGGAGATAGCCACCTCGCGTTTAGATAATAAAAAAAAAACGGCGTAGTACCCACCTCGCGTGTTATAAACTCCTATCTCCTGTGCATGTAGCCCCGCATTAATGAGGCTATGGGGTTGGAAATAGGAGTTGCCATATGAACATAGCTATTTCATGCGATGGTAATTGGCCACAATAAATGTGGTTACGGCATCTACACATCACTGCATTCGTGCGATGAGATCAACCAAAATGCTCACAACATCATACGGACAGGTTTTTCGATACGATATTATATTGAATGTAGTAACATTAAATATTACATTTCGATCGTATTTGTCAATTCAATTGGAATTTGGTTTTTGTTTGTATCATATTTGTTAAATTTTTATTTTATTTATAATGAGCGTTTAAAATGAGTAATGTTAAACCTATAAAGGATTTTTTTCTAAAAACATTTATCTCAATTACTATGCTCATTCTAAATCTTTTATTTATATTATAATATTTTTTAAATAATTTAAAATAAATTATATAAAATTTATTATTAATTATTAATTTAATAAAAAATAATTATTTTTACAATTATTTGAAATATTTTAAAATACATATTTATGAATTAAAGATAATAATTTAATTAAAATGTTATAATAATTTAAATTTTTATTTTTTTATAAAAAATAATTATTGACATATAGATATGATATAATTTTATATATATAAAAAAAAAATTATATATAATTTAAAAAAAAAATCGACAAAATTCAACATAAACATCAAACTTATTATTTAAATCTCATTTATTATTATCATTTTTTTATAGAGAAGAAATACATTGAATATAAAGAATAGATTTTAATCATTGAAATAGTGGTATCTATATTAATACCAAATAATAATGTTTATGTTAATGTGATTATAATAATGATAATTCATGTTCATTGAGATCAAAATTAGTTTATCTCATTTTTAAAAGGTAAAGATTATTTAAATTTTTTAAAAATTTTGTTTTTAAAAGGGAAAGTTTATTTAAATTCATTGAAATCTTGTTTTTAAGCTTTAAAAGTTGTAAGAGAAGCATTCCAAGATTATCATAGTTTTTTAGATTTGGGAGGTTGGAAAGGTAAATGAGTTTTAACTTGAGAAATTGATTTTCATCTTCAATGATCACAAAGATGACAAATTTTTACATCCCACGGTTTTAGGATTTTCCCAATGACCATTGTAGTTATGTAGTTCATGGGAGTTGGTTCTTGTTTTAGTAATGATGATTTCTTTTTTACACTAGTTAGAACTAAAAGATATTCTTGATCTTTTAGAATCCGGGTTACTCCCCAGTAATATCTTGGCTTCCTTTTAATGTCTAACTCTTTATTGCACCACAAATCCTCTTTAAATTTAGATACAATTATATTTTTAATATTGTGGGTATGGGTAGGATGACATCCTCCTATATTCCCTAATGATTTAACCAACACATCATCTTGATGCCATCTTTGCTTAAGGTGTTGATAGTAATGGATAGAGTTGAAAAAAACTTTGGGGAGTCTCTTATCATCCATGTTGTTTATCTTGTTCATGTACATTAGGTCCTTGACCATAGTTGATCTATAAACTATCATGGATATTCCACTAGATAGTCCATCAAAACATATAGGTTACTTAAATATAAATCTATACTATGAAGGGTTAATTCCTTTAGACTTGAGATCCCTTATTACCAATTTTGTTGTTTATGTATGCAATAAATTAAATGTGAAAAAAAAAGAAAAGTATTCACAATCACTCACAAACCACAATGAATGCCAGTTATTTTCTGGAAAACCCTTTCAAAAGAAAATTCATTCGAAAGGTGAATCTACTATGTTCTATTTTATCTCGAATTTAAATAATGCAAGTGCAAAGGAGAAGACATTATCTATGTAGTTACCTGAGACATGTGGTCCATGGGCTATTACAAAATGTAAACCCTCTCAATTGTGCTCTCTTTGTCTCTATCCACTCTGAGCTACCTAAACTTGACATGTGGCACATATTCTATAAGGTATTGTAAAGTTCAATAGGATACTTAATTTGATCTACCTAATGGAATTTAGGTAAGACATTATGTTGCATTGAGTTGTGTACATTATGTTATAGGGCTCCAAAGATAAATAAAAGAATTGTTAATATATATATATATATATATATATATATCATAAAACTTAAATAATAGTACACCACTTATCAATAAAGTTTTCATCTTTAAATGTTAGAAGTTAAGTAGTAAAGGCTCAAAACTTTATCTATTTTTGCAAATTTTCTTATATGGCATGTATAGTGTACTTTTCTTTTTCATAAATTCAACTTTAGTTTTCTTTTTCATAAATTAAAAATTAAAATAAATCTAAATCCATATATATGCTCTCTTCATGTACGTGATACATCTATTATTATAACTAAGCAAAGTTCCTTGGTAATGATATGCTTTTTCATGCGTGCAACATTGAGTAAGATATAAATATAAAAGTAACTTAACTTGCAAACTTGATAACTTGTAAATGAAACAAATAAATCCATTCTAACTACATCCCTCAAAACTAATGTAACATTGATAGAATATAACATCAAATCCACATCATGAATTTAAAAGTCAATGAAGACATTGTCATACACACAAGTTCAAATTCATGTATTTGTATTCCAAATTTGTCTAGTTATACATTTTTCTTTTCTACAAAATGGAACTTCATTCCCAACATAGATAATGGAAGTTCATGCCCATGAATGACATTATGGAAATGCCACCTCACGACTGATCTAGAAATTGGGTGTATAAGTCATCGTCGCCACTCTTGGCACTCCCAAGTGCATTCCAAAGTGATATTGCTGCAAAAATTCAATAACCAATTAGTTGTAAAATCCAAAATGCATATAATCAATTTCGTTAATTAATGATAAGTTTTTGATCAACTACTCATTCCCACCATGAAGATCTAAGGCAATGGAGAAGACTGCCCTTCCTGGGTAGATGGTGGAGCACTTAGTGATGGATATAGGCATGGTTCAGGTGTGATGGATAAAGGCATGGTGGGAGAAAAATTGGAAAAATGTAGTGGGTTGGGGCAATGATACATCCCCATTAGTTGTACGATAGTGGGAATAACCTTAGGGGGAGGGATCACCCTGGGGGGAAATTGGAATGTTAAGGGTGGATGATTGGAACAATGAGAAGGGCAGATGGTTAAAGGGTAGGGGTGGGAATTGGGAACGGTTTGGGGAGGCGGTTATAGGCATGGGGGAATTTAAGAAGGAAAAAGGTGGTGGGTGTGGCCGACAATACATCCCCATTGGTTGTACAATACGGGGAAGCACCCTCGGGGAGGGAATTGGGATGGTACTGATTGGAGAAGTGCTCCCAATGCTATAGTTTCTTTCATCAACATGCTCATCAAATAATTGGAGTCGACAAGTTGGCCCGTCAACTGTAACAACAAAAAAAGTTCATATAGTTATGCCTATGCATTGCAAATGATAGTATATCATATTTCACATGAAAAAATGCATAACATCATATTTACCATTTTTGTGTATAATAGAATGTTGCACTAACTTAGGCATGTGGTCCATAGTTATTTTTCGTTGAGAAGACAACTCCAGTGGTTCATTCATGCTATTTTTTTTTTGCACGAACTCGTCCAACCCTTTCAAATTGTAGTTTATTTTCCCCTGCATTTGACTTGTGACCACAACGCCTTTTCTTATTGACTGGGCTCAAGAAACTATGTTTTCTCTTGGTAGTGATCTTGGATGGAGTTATAGTATTGAAAAACAGTTTTTTGTATTCTTTACATACTTTGTCTACCAAGTTGTTTAATGCATATGCCTGTTCTAAAATTGTAGGTATTATGGATCTAAATTTTTCATGAGTTGATGAGTTAACACGTTTCATCTCGTCATCTTCAAATAATGCACTATCTACTCGTACATTGGTCATTTCAACATTATATGAGAAATTATCTAAATCATCAATGCTTGTTTCATTATGATAATTTAGAATGGGAAGAGAATCAAAGCATGGTAGAAGCTCTGTTGGGATTTCTGGGCCTAATATAGGTGATTCATTCAAATCAAATAAAATTCTAGGAATTTCTGTAGTCGGATTAGTGACATTAGGGAATACATTTTCACCCAAACGAATGTTACTTGCCAACATCTCAACTTTCAATACATGTTTACAGATGTTTCCATTTAAGGCCCACTTGCAATTACAAAAGTGTAGATTGGAAACTTTATATATGACATTGTACCAAATATCACGAGTATTATTATTTTGGCTACGAACCCAATAATCATTGTTACTTTTTTCATCAGGCACACAATCCTCATTTGGGATTTGGTTAGCTCTACACCTGGATGAATTCAATTGTTCCTAAATTTTTCTGGGTCGTACAAAACTAGCTTCTTTTAAATGTTGCATATGATTGTAATATAATACAACCTTTGTCAACAACACATAAATCAACCAATCAACCCGCCTATGGCATGCATTGTTTTTCTCACTTAGGTACCTTTGCTTGATATACTGATGGTAAGACTTAATTGCATTATTTGTAATTTGATTGGAATGTGGAAAATTTCTGTAAACTTTTGCCCACATATCTATAGAAAGAAATTTATTGGTTATGAATTAATAACTATACATATGACATGCAAAATAGAGTCATTAAAGCCACTTATAAGAAACTTACATTTTTTTTGTTGGCTAACCAAGTTGATTTAAAATATTCCAAAAACTTTGTATGGTCACTGAATCCTTCAAATAAATTTTCAACTGCCTTTTTACAGATTCATCATCTACACATGTGTGCATGATTTCTCCTAAAGCATGGAAAATTCGGATTTGGTTTTCCCTTCCTTAGACTTTGTTTCCAACATTCTTCAACCATGCACGAAGAACATGCCACACACATAATAATATTGTACAGTTGATTAAAGACCTGGAATAACATAATTTTTAGAGAGAATATACATTAAGAATATTTTTATGTCTCTTATAAAAAGAATAAACACATCACCTTAATGCTTCAATTTCAGCAATAACATCATATGTAATGAAGGGTTTAACATGCCAATCTGGTTGCTCTTTCTTCCCAATGGAAAAGAGAGTTGACATCCATTTACAAATATAAACTATAGTATTGCGTGAAGATATCACCCAAGCTACTGGAACCCCATTGCGATGTTTGTCGAAGACCATTAAAGTGTAAAGTTGATACTACATGTTACACTAAAATTTGTCACCATGACTATTTGCAGTCAGTATGGCTCCATCAACAACCATACTGTCCTCCTTGGCAAGTCTTATACCTCTGCTCCTCATGTCAAACTCCAAAAAAGAGAGAAAGCCTTTAAAAAATCAATATAACTCTGGTTACGCAGTTTCTCTTACTCTTACCTACGGGCACGCACCTCAAGTACATAATACCTGCGTACTTGTACGCTCTGTCTGTAAAGGGGTGGGTGCGTACCCCTGTAAAAGTCAAAAGGCGCAAGTTTTACTTCAAAAAACTTACTTGCGGTCGATTCTAGAGCATTCTAGAAGATGGTTTGACGTGGATTGAACGCCTCCAGATGGTTCATGCATCCCAATGAAAGAGAAACTTATCCCATGAAGAGGGGAGCTATCCCTTTGAAAGAGGGGCTTATCCCATTGATGGTGGACCTGTTTAACTTCCTCCAAAGCATTATAAATATAGGCATTGGGCCAGAGGGAGGGGAGGTTGAAAGCTGAACATTCCTAAGGGTAGATGCTGCTGAAATTAGGACTCCCTTATAGAGCTTGAGAGGAGAGATCCCATTCCTTTCTTAGCT
Source organism: Pinus tabuliformis (assembly GCA_031772625.1). Lineage (NCBI taxonomy): Eukaryota > Viridiplantae > Streptophyta > Pinopsida > Pinales > Pinaceae > Pinus > Pinus tabuliformis. The sequence goes on along the minus strand of CM062812.1, from coordinate 571,172,918 downwards.
TCATTTGGAAGTGGGTGAGCTGATCAAAGTAGAGGAGAACTCTTGTTGGACCTTGGGAGGGACCTGCACAACACTAAGGCACTGGTTGTAAGGTTTATTTTGTTTCCAATTAATACAATTAAGTTCATTTTTCTCAACAAGTTGTTATATATAATTTGTTTCATAAACTCCTTGGTCTTTAAGATGAATATGTTTTATTATATGAGTTATTCAGGTGCTATGTAATCGTTTGCTTGTTAGTGTATGCAGGCTTCAAGGAGAAGGAGCTCATCTGGATCGAAGAGGCTTGGCTGCTACAAACACCGTTGGACTAAAGGTAAGCCTTAAACACCTGGTTGCTTTTATTTTAAATGCATATTTACGGAAAGATAGTGCCTGATTGTTTTGTTTGTCACTAGAAAAGCCTTGTTTTCTAGGGAGGTCGATTTTGTCCGCAAAATTGACTCTTTCCGCATGACAAAATGGCGACTCCACTGGGGAATCCATGGATTTGATTGATTTCTCTTTTGATTGATACTTTGATTTGAGAAACATTGATTTCTTTCTAGTTTTTGACTGATTGACTGTGAATTTGGGTGGAATAGCTTAGGATTGAGTTAGTTTTTATTTTTCTTGTTTTTTAGAGCAGTACGCACCCTCTGCGTTAAGCACAATGCGTACCTGTACGCACTTCTGCTTTGTACACAGAGCGTGGCCGCACCTGTGCAAACAGGCTGCCTGCGTACCCTGTCAAAAGTTTAGAAAATTTCAATTTTTTCCTTTTTACCTATTAGATTTTGTTTATAGTTTATTTATTGCTACCCAGATCCACTGGTTACCTGTCAGAAGTTTTCATCTAAGCTTGTTTCATTAGCATCAAGGGTTTTAGTGAAGTTCATAGAAATTCTAGCCCTAGGTTTGATTTTTGTATTGGTCTTGTAGTGACTCTGGCTTTAGAAGTTGTAAAAACCTTGGATATCCCTGGTCTTTTCAGTCTTCTTAGGAGTCAAACCATTCGTAAAATCCACCTTTGTTTGAGAAACCTACCATTGTGTTGTCTCTTTGCGGAATTTCGAGAAGGCTTGTTTGTTAAGCTGTGAATTTCATTCTTAAGAAAAAGAACAAGAGCTTTTTATTTTTGTTTTTGACTGATTTATGATTCTGTATGAATTAGTCCTTGGTTGAATTGTAACTAAGTAAAACAACCTGGAATTATATTTTGTAGGCTTTTACCTCATTAGATTTGCTTTTAGGTAAATTTCTCTTAGATTTTCATAGATCTTAAAATTGATTTTTGTTAAGTAGTTTTACATGCTTTGTTAAAATAGGAAAAATACAAAATCTCTTTTGAAGAAAGTTTGTTTTAGTAGCATTTGAAGTCTTTGAAAAGAGAAAGGAAGTTTTCGTGAAATAATTAGTGGTCTTGTGTTGTGTGCTTTCGAAAAGATAAAGAGATTTTTCTTTGATTTTCATTGCTACGAAAGTTGTCTTTATAAATTTTGCATTCTCCAACTCTCTTAGCTAGGGAATTCATTGAAAAGAAAAGATTGTTTTTTCATCCTAGGTGCATCTTTTTAGTGGATTTGAGTCGAGTCTACACATCATAAGTTTCATCTCCGCTACCTTTTGTCTTAAAGAAAAGCCATAAAAATTAACGCTTAAAGTAAAATTAACTTAATAACTTTTTATTTACTAGGACTCTGATACACCAACATAGATCAGGTTAGTGTCTTGGAGTAGGAGAGTAATTAACTCTCCAAGACAGTAAAAACAAACAAGTAGCTTATCTTGCGGTAGGATAAATCCAATTGTTACATTTATACTCTGGGAAAGCTCCTCTTAAAGGAGAAGCACGAGATCGTGTCCGAACCAGTGAGGGAATCAATCCTCCTTCATTGGGAACGATGCCAGATATGCACGTACTACAAACGGTAAACCTCGGATTAACCATTGTCGAGGAGCCTGGGGTCACTTGTCGGTAAACCTTGGATTATTGTCAAGGAGCCGGCAAGGGGATTGAGCTTGTTACTCTGCCGTTGCGTGTGTATCGGATCGTAGACTGTTCCCCCAGGTATATTTGTTGCTGTTGGTGACCTTAGTGACTATTATCTTTAGGATTCTTCCTAAGGTGACGGTGGAGGGAAGATCCCACTGTACCTGGAGCAGACGTCGGCTAGACTCACTTGGATTTTCTGGGGGGTTCACTTCACTCGAGACTGTTAAAGTGGAGGAACTTGGTCCAGTATATTCATTAAGCAGGTTGTCGGGGTAACTGTTCCACCCGCCATTTCTGTACTGAATTCTGCGATGTTGGATTTCATCACCAACTAGTGTTTTCGGTCCGGAAAGTTACTGTTTGTGTGTGGTTTGACACCCTAGATTCTTTAGGCGTGTGATTCGAATTTGTTTGGTTCTTTAGAGACTTTAGGCGGTTTGCTTTGAGATTTTACTTTGTTTGCGTCTGTAGTAGTTAAAATTTTTTAGCTGTGGTTGAATTACCAAGACAGTCCCGTAGACTTTGGGGCCAGTCTCCTGAGGTTGTAACTGTGGCTGATTTGTTGAGGAAGTCCCGTAGACTTCGGGGCTAACCTCCTGAAGAAGTCCCGGGCCATTACGAAGGTTTGAAAGTCCTCGTAACTCCTAGTGGCAGTAAAGTTGGGTCACCTGAAGAAGGAGAGTCTTCGTTGGTTGTTCATCCTGATTACCAAACCCTAGAAAGCAGTTATAATCCTGAAGCTATTTCAGTTTCCGAACTTGCTGGTAGCTTTTCATCTACTAGTCATATAGGTGAAGAACCTGAGATATCTGAACCTGTTACTCCAACATCGGGGTTAGTCTCTCCAACTTCTAGTGCTCCTAATTCACCTAGGGTAGAAAGAGTAATCACCGAAAATCTTCCTTCTGGTTTGATAGCTATTGAAGAACTTGCTCCGGAAGAAGAAATAGGCATCCCTATCCCTGAAAATCAACCTACTATTGATCTAAGGGAGCGTGAATCGATTTTTTACAGTCCACCTAGAAGTACTACTTGGTATCTTTCTTTAACTAATTATTTGGACAACTTAGGGTTAAGTTTTTCACCACCTCGTGCTCCTTCTCCACCTAGGGGTTTTTATACTCCCGTAAATATGTCAGGTCAGTCGTCCATGTTTACTCAATCGCCTGAATCTTTTTTGTACGGCGGTCCTTCTGTTCCCTCTGGGTATCAGTCACTTTCTGGTACTTTTTCGGGAGCATCTCCTCAACCCATTGAACAAAGGATATTCACTGGAAGCAATGGTGCAAAGCCGTTGATCGTAGAAGACATTCTTATGATGTCAGGTTCTATTCCCAATTCTCAACCTCAAGGTGGCCAGTTACCGCCTAGGGGGCAGCCTCAATTAACACCTGGGGGGCAACCTCAAGGTACACAATTTGCATCTGGGGGGAAACCTCAAAGACAGTACGTGCCTACGGTACATTACGTTCCTCAAGGTCAACCCCAGACTCAATATGTACCCCAAGGTCAACCCCAGTATCAATTTATACCTCAAGGTCAACCCCAGTATCAATACATGCCTCAAGGGTATCTACCCCAAGGTCAGTACTCGAATCAAGGTTTCCAACCACCCCAAGGTCAATCTTATGTTCAAGGAATGGGAAATGTACCTTTCAATTATCAATCCTACCCTCAACCCAGTTTTGGATCTCAATATTCTCAACCTATTATGGGTCAGTACCCCGGAATCAACATAGTGTGGGATCCATCGCAAGTTCAACAGGTGTTGCAGCCAAATGTACAGTTGTCATCTCAAACTGGACAACCCTTAGTTTCTGGTTCACCCCAGCAACTAGTCCAGTCTAATATTCAAACTTCTGTACCTTCGGTAGTTTCTCGGTCTGGGCCTATTTCGCCTCGTACTCCATCTCAAACGACTGCTGCAACTGCCACAACATCTGTTCAATCTACCCCACCTACTTCTGGAGTATCGACAGCTCCGGTTTCTACTGTTCCTGTATCTACTCCTCAGACATCTTTACCATCGTCTGGATCTACGATTCAAACTACGGTTCAGATGCCTGTAGGAAAACCTGGTTTAAGTACGGTTGTCACAAGTCAACCACAATTCACTTGTCAACCGTACCAGGGACAGTACCAATTCGGTCCTGCTGTCCAGCAGCCAGTTTACCAGTATCAACCGTATCCTGGGTACACTTATCAACAACCCCAGTACGGTCTGGTTAATCCTGGTTTTCCAGGAGGATACAATATCCCGAACGCGATTCCTATTCCTAGTTATCCTGGATATCCTCCTCCTGGAGCTGGTCTTATGACCCAGAGTTTTAGGGATCCTAATCGGCAGCTACCATTTATCGCAACTTTGGACTTACCAGACTTGTCGCGCCTAACGAACGATCCAATTAATTATCTTCCGTTTTGGCCGCCAATGCTGAATAAGTTGCCCAGTGACATTCCCAAGTTCGAAGGTAAATCTGGAGAGGACCCATCGAATCATGTGATGACTTACCACCTCTGGTGTGCCTCTAATTCCATCTCGGATGATTTGATCCGCTTACGTCTTTTCCTGTGCACTCTCATTGGTCTTGCGGCCAAGTGGTATATTGAGTTACCACGGGCCTCTTTTTATAATTTTAGCTAGTTAGCTACCTCGTTTTTAACTCATTTTCAGTTGCCGGTCAGATATGATAATGGCACGGAGTTACTAACTTCATTAAAGCAATCGACGTCCACTTATATTTCCGATCATATTCATGAATGGAGACGTCGAAGGCGGTTAGTGAAAGTTTTTATCCCGGACCAGATCTTAGCTGAATGGTTTGTTAAATCATTGTTACCGAAGATTACTGAAGACGTAGCTAAGGCCGGAGTAGTTACTGAGGAGCAAGTGATTGCTCAAGCACAGTACCTTGACTTAGTTTATACTCAGTCAGGTACGTTACATGAAAAAATCCCAGATCTTCCCAATTCAAATCAAATCGCTGCAGCTCCTTCGGGATCTCATGCCGTTGATGGCATGATTGGTACGGTTAACACTAAAAGCAAGAAGAAATCCTCCAAGAATTCTTCTCCTATCATAACCTTGTTTGATTCCCCGACGGGCGATTCTTCCGCTGAACTTTCCGCCGATATTCATGCTGTAGAGTCATCTACAGCTAAATCAAAAACCGGTGGAAAGAAGAAAGGGAAGAAGAAGAATAAAGCAGACAAAACTCCAAAGGAGAAAACCGAAAAGGCGGAATCCAATGATGAAAAGCGCAAACCTCGATATCCTTGTCTTCTTTGTGAAGAAGAACACTTTACAAGGGACTGCCCTCATCGAGCAGAGGTTGCGAAGATCGTCAAAGGTTCCCAAACTCCTGCTATCTTGAAGGATCTATTTCCAAAAGATAGCAAGATGATAGGTTCTTCCTCAAGTGCCAATGAAGAACCCATATTGATGATGTCCCATGTAAGGATTGCGACTCGATCGCAAGATTATGGTAGTAAAAGTCCTGTTGATGGTAAAGAAGCAGAATCTTCTCATTCTAATCCATCAACCTCAGCTCCCGGTTCCGATCCACTACAGATCGAGAAGCCTAAACCATACTTAGTAATCAAACCGCCCGCCAAGGGTGTACTTCGAAGGTCAGCTTTCAATCCACATGCGAGAGCGGCCCAGAATTATAACATTGTTGAGGACTTAGCTGTTTCACCCTCAACAATGTCGGCTTTGGAAGTGCTGCAATCATGCCCAGTACACTGAAAATTACTTTTGTCGGCTATAGGAGCTGTTGATGTTCAGGACCCAAACCTAATAATCTTTGATCTAGAAAATAGTACACCGCGTTTGCCTCATCAAATGGCTTTCCAGATCCCAGTGATAGTAAAAAACAGGCCTATTCATCGGACTGTAATTGATGAGGGAGCTTCAACGTGTATTATGTCGATACAGTGTTGGAGATCGCTTGGTTCTCCTTCACTAAATCAATCCACGACAATTCTTAAGGCCTTTGATGGTCGTGGGTTTCATCCTTTTGGCATTCTACAGGATTTACCTGTAGGGGTTGAAGGAAAAACCGTTAGTCTAGATGTGGAGGTGGTTGAAGCCCATCTAGACTACAACCTTCTCTTGGGTCGAAGTTGGTCTTACGCTATGACAGCGGTCGTTTCATCGGTCTTCCGAGTAATAAAGTTCCCACATAATGGAAAGATCGTAACAATAGACCAGCTGGCTTACTTTTCATCCGACCCATCCTCTTCAGAGAGTATTCAGCATGTCGGTAAAACGACTATCCCATATAAATCATTTGCAACCATTCATATGATTACATCAGACACTATTTATTATGACGATCCTTGGATCGTTCCTTCTGAATCTGAAATAGACTCATTTGGTAATTTTATGCCTTTGAGTCCATATGAAATTGGCTATGAAGCCGTGCAGTCTTTTACTGACCCGTGTTCAACCAAAATTGACCAAATGAATGTGGTCCGTGAGGAATCACTTTTCACATCAACCTCGGAGTTAATAGCGTTTCCCGAAGTTGTTTCATCTGACGAGCAACTTCGTGAAGTCCTGTGTATAGATGATTTCCCATGGGACGATCTCCATCATAGATCTTCGTTTTTACCCAAGGATGATCGTTTTGAAAATGATTTCTCATCAATTTTTACAGCTGAATATGTCAAAGAAGCTCAGAATCCCATGAAAAATCCTGATTCAGAGCTGAATTTGGGAAACATCTCTCGAACTATTCCCATTGACATTTCATTTAAGCCTGGAATTATTGAAAACATTCATATAGGTGTCTCGTGTACAGATGACGAAATTCAGACATACAAGGCCCTATTTCAAGAATTTCGCGACGTGTTTGCCTGGTCCTGTGAGGAAATGCCAGGAATTGATCCCGCGATTGTTGTTCATGAGATCAAGACTTACCCGGATGCTAAAACCGTCCGGCAACGTTTGCGTCAGATTCACCCACGAAAAGTTGCTGCAATTAAAGCAGAAGTCGAAAAACTGTTGAAAGCAGGTTTCATTTATCCGATCCCGTTAACGGATTGGGTATCGAATATTGTTCTGGTTAACAAAAAACAGGGACACTAATCGATTATAGGGACATTAATCAAGCTTGTCCAAAGGACAACTACCCAACTCCCTATATCGATCAAATGATTGATGATTGTGCCGGCAGCGAAATATTTTCCTTTATGGATGGTTTTTCCGGTTACAATCAAATCAATATTCTACCTGCCGATAAACCAAAAACGACTTTCATTTGTCCATGGGGGACATTTGCTTATTGCAAATTGCCTTTTGGGCTAAAGAATGCCGGAGCAACTTTTCAAAGGGCAATGTCTTATGCGTTTCATGACATCAAACACATTGTGCAACCGTATCTCGATGATTTGCCCGCTCATTCATTACATCGAGCTGATCACCTTGTCCACTTACGAGCAATCTTTATGAGGTGTAGGCATTATCGTATTTGGTTGAACCCACACAAATGTGTCTTCTGTATAGAAACGGGTCGATTACTGGGATTTGTAGTTTCGAAAGCCGGCATTCGCGTCGATCCCTCGAAGGTAGAAGCTATCATCAAATTGCCTCCTCCTTCGAGTCTTCGCCAACTCCAAAGTTTGCAGGGGAAAGCAAACTTTTTACGACGATTCATTCCTAACTACGCCGAGGTTACAAAGGGTTTTACACGGTTGTTGAAACAAAACTCTCAATTCTCTATGGATGAGATAGCTCAGAAATCTTTTGATGCACTCAAACACGCGTTGACCCATGCACTGTTGTTGCATCCTCCCAACTACAACCAGGATTACTTTTTGTACCTCGCCGCCGCTCATTCCACCATTGGGATGGTCTTAGTTCAGGAAGATGAATTCGGAACGGAACATGCGATATATTACCTTAGTCGAACGTTAAATCCAACTGAGCTAAAATACTCACATGTGGAGAAATTGGCCTTGGCAGCCGTTCAAGCTGTCCAACGTTTTCGTCACTACATTTTACTCCGTAAAACTATAGTCATTTCGGATTGCAACCCTATGATCTACATTTTTACAAAACAATTGCTAGGGGGAAAGTACTCTAAATGGATTGCTATCCTGTAGGAGTTCGACTTGGAGTTTGAGAAATCTAAGTCTAAGAAATGTTTAGTTTTTGAAGAGTTAATGTGTGACTTCCCGCGTGCTGACACGGAAACTGTGGTAGAGGAGCCCATTGCGGACGAATCTTTGTTTCTAATCAGCACTTTAGATCCGTGGTATGGAGATATCATCGTCTATCTCCAGACCCAATCCTTTCGGCCCGAAGTTTCAAAGTCGGAACGTCGGAAAATTCGATTCCAGTCCCAACAATACAAAATTATTGGAGATACTCTTTATCGCCGTGGGGCGGACTCTATTTTCCGACGTTACTTAACTCACGAAGAGGCTGAAAGGGTTCTAAATGACTGTCACTCTGGAGCGTGTGGCGGTCATATGTCTGGGTATGCCACAACCCAAAAGATATTGCGCGCTGGCTACTTCTGGCCGTCCTTGTTTAAAGATTGTATTATTGCGGTTCGAAAATGCCACAACTGTCAAGTGTTTGATAGAAAGATGCGCGCTCCACCTGCTCCTCTCCACCCTATAATTGCCATTGGTCCTTTTGCCAAATTGGGTATCGATTTTATTACATGTAATCCTCACTCGGCCGGGGGGCATGCGTATATCATCCTTGCGGTAGATTATTTTACTAAGTGGGCCGAGGCGATTCCTACATTCGAGGCAGACGGCAAGAAAGCTGCAATTTTCATATTCAATCATATAATTGCTAGGTTTGGTGTCCCACAAGCGATAATCACTAACCATGGGCGCCATTTTCGAAACGTTATGATGACAGAACTTACAGGCCAGCTTGGTTTGCGTCACGATAGTTCAACTCCTTATTATCCACAAGCAAATGGTCTGGTTGAGTCCATCAACAAAGTTTTAGTTATCATGATCCGACGCATCATTGGTATTCATCGGTCGAATTGGCACAACATGTTATTTTCAGCGCTTTGGGCGTACCGAACCTCAGTGAAAACATCAACAGGGTTCACTCATTTCCAACTAGTTTATGGTTTGGAAGCTGTGCTACCCATTGAATGCGAAATCCCGTCACTGCAAATGGCCATCGAGTTACTTCCAGCTACTTCCGAAGAGGAGAAGCATTTATTATACTTAGCTCAATTAGATGAGAATCGACGTGATGCTGCATTGGCGATCGAGACTCACGCAAAACGTATGAAAGCTCAGTATGATCGAAATGTGACCCCTCGAAATTTTTCGGAAGGAGACCTAGTGTTATTATATGATCAAGCTAATGATAAATTAGGTGCTGGAAAATTCGTTCCTATGTGGCATGGGCCCTATATTGTCAAGCGAAAGCTAGCAAAAGGGGCCTATGAGTTGGTAGACTTTGACGGGGACTCTTTGGGTAAACCCAGAAATGGACTTTACCTAAAGAGGTATTATGCTTAAAAGATGGGTATGGAGATTTTTAGTTAGGTTAGTTTTTCTTTCTAGCTGGTGTGTTTGTTAGTTTAGATAGTGTGCTTAGCCTAGAGAGTGTGTTTTTTCGTCATTATTCTGGCTTATCTTGGTTTTACTCTTGATGATGCAGATGTCGATGCCTCTCCAAACATACATTGGTTTTGCTGATGGTGCTTGTCGTAGTACACGAAATATCTCTTCCGCAGCTTGGGTTATCTATTCGCCCTCTGACGAGTTAGTATCTATGCATGGGGTGAGCCTCGGTCAAACAACAAACAACATTGCCGAATATAGTGTAGTGATTGAGTTATTGTCTGAATCTATTTCATTTGGGATTCGGAGTTTGATAGTGAGGTTAGATTCTGAACTCGTTGTATTACAACTTAATAGAGTGTATGCCATTAGAAATCCTATGTTATTAAGGTTATTTTTGAGAGTGCGTCTCTTGGAACGTGAGTTTGATTACATTGAATATCAACATATTCCAAGGTCTTTAAATACATTAGCAGATGCAATCGCTTCTCGAATGTTAAATAGACATTTGCAATAATCATACATGTAAATTTAAAACCATTCCATAACTTGATTTACAAGATAAGCTGGTAATAATGATATATATATATAGGAGTGTGTCAAAAAATACATCGTCTTCGATCATAGGTTGAAAAACACCTTATGATCGGCAAAAATGATAAGTACAAAAAACCAAAATGTCACATGTGTCTACAAAACGACCATCCAATCACTGGTGATGATCTCTATATGGCACCACTGCACGGGCCACCCTACACAAGAACCTCCTAAAAGGTCATGGGACCCCGACTACATAGCGTTGAAGCCTGATTGGAATATCATCTATGGTAGTCTCCGGTATGTCTGCTGTAAGACGCTCTAGGTCACTTTCCAACTCAGCCAAAGTCTTTGTGGCCTCGTCCTGTGGGGCCGGTGCCGCTGCAACTGGTAGTCTCCTCTCGTAAGGCCGGAGATTGGCTGGACGTCGTGGGCCTACATCTGCATTTTGAAAATTATTACTATCAGTTTTGAGACGATATAAAACAAACAAAAAAATAGATAGTTTAAAAAACTTGTGGAAAATGAAGTTACCTGTATCATCCCATTGTTCTCCCGGTGGAAGAACCATGTCCGGATCTCCACGAAAATCAACTCCGGCATAAGGAAAATCCTGTATAGAAAAGACCTGGTCTTCTAACCAGCGAAAGTACTCCGGAGTAAATCGGACAACCTCCGTCCCCTCATCAGGATGACGGGCCATAACCGCAACCCATCACATCAATTTGGGCTCTCGAGGAAGCCCAGCCTCAACAGTGAGCTGCTGTGGGATCAACATCGGAACCCTCTCTAAGCCAAAACTCACAACTAAAGCCCCATAACCAAAGGTCTTTAGCTCTCCCTTTTTGGCTCTAGTCAGTTGGCCTTTTACATTGGCTAACACAGCATCACACCAGTTGAAAATGGTACCTCGATAGCAATCAATTGCCATCCGCATCTGGGATCCAGTGGCAATGTGTAAAGCGGCAACCCCGCAAAGTCTGGTAACTGTAAGGGCAATCACCTTAAGTTCAGGACGGAATATAGTTTTTATCTCTATCCCCTTCTCCTGAGACTGAGTGTTACACCACTCTAGTTGGAGATTATCGATAGACTGGCCACCTGGCCTAGTCCCGAACAGAGTCAAGTGTTCGCCTCTCTTGGGCAAACCAGTGAGAAAGTAGATATCTCCGGGCTCCATCTCAAGCTGGTGCCCTCCAATATAAAAACACTGGTCCTAAACGTTCCATCTTTCTACCAGCCACTCTAGAAAGCTCACTTGGGCCCTCATGCCAGGTATGGCCCAGTATTTATAAAGGCCGCATGCCTTCAAAGCATCAATTGATGGTTGATGATTAATGGCGGCCAAATCAACATCTTCATGCTCTCTCTCGCGCCAATCAAGCATGGTGAACAATCTACATGCCAAAAAACATCCATTAGATTCCATGAAATCAAAAAATTTTGGTCCATTTTGGAGAATTTAGGGTTTAAAAACTTGTTGCGCGGAGTACGCACCCCGCCTTTAGGAACAGAGCGTGGGTACGCAGGGTCCCTGAAGGCAAGGTGCGTACCCCTGACATTTTTCCAACTGAGAAAATGTCAGGGTACGCAGGTCCCTAGTGTGGTGCCTGCGTACCCCGAGAGGCGGTCTTTGAAACCCCAAAACCTCCAAAAATGAAATCTGGGGCCTTAAAAAGAATTCTAAACGGAAGAAATTGAAGAGGAGGATGTTGAAAATTACCTGGAAGAGACGGCGTTCGGTTTCGACGGTCGGATTCTCTGCAATGTCCATGGGAAGTTTCTTGCCAAAAGCCCTTTTTCTCTCCTCAACAGTAAAATGGTAAAAATGAATTGGTAAAAGCCATTTTTATAGGTTTTTTGGGTAAATAAATGGTAAATTTGTTTATTTTTCACCATGAAAAGGTATTTTTCAAAGTATTTTTATCTATCTTCAACAGGTATGAGTAATGTGTTGGTTTTTTTGCAGGATAAAGGATTTTCAGGGAAAATTGTCATTTTTTACAAACAAAAGCATCAGAGTCATCTTTAAGCCCTTTTCTAACTCCTAAAACATGAAAAGATTGCCGAGCGTTTCTTTTACACTCGTTAAAACAGAATTAAAAGACGGTCCTCTTACAGCCCTTTTCTGACCGTAAAAACATGAAAAGATTGCCGGATTTTTGTCGTTTCAAATTCGATATTGGAAATAAAATGACGTGTCCTTGGTCGCTTTTTACTTTTCAGATCAGAGACACTAATCATGAAAGTACTCCTTGGTCGTAAAGATCAAGCGGTTCTCTCAAGTATTATTTTATACTTTTTCGGGCTTGGTAGACACAAATTTACGAAAAAGGTCAACCTTGAAGTCTTCTTAAGTTTTTCAGACTCTCTAAAATTGAAAAACGCCGAGTTTCTCCTATACTGCACTTGTTAAAATTTCACAGTAAAGGACATGTTCGATTACAAACAGGAACTGACCACTCCTTCTTATGGTTCGAATCTAAACTACGTTGTACTCATCCGAAGGATGAGCTTATAATCAAGCAAATGTTATCCTCCTCAAGCTTGTAAAAAATAAAGAGGTACTTGCCAGAAATGGTGGGGGAAAAGAGAGAAAAATGAGCCTATTTGTTATCCTTTGTCTCGAAAAAACCTTATCACCACTCTTGAACACGACACTTTTCATTCACCTGGGTTGGGAACTCCTTTGCCTAACAGTTGATCAAACCACATTGAAAGTCTTCAGCCTGTTTCTGGGTATTAACTTTGGGTTAATTGTCACCAAGCCATCTGTTGTGTCGTTATGTGTTCAAGAGGTCACTGCAAATAAACTATTCATCTGCAAAATACCTGTCATCCATCTTGACCATCCCTGAGTCAGTCCTTACAGCTACATTTCTTCAACTTGATCTATGATTTCATGTTGTGGGCTTGCCTGCAACGGATCGCTTTCTATCGACATCAGCACATTATCTAGAAAGATGATCTAGGAATCATCAGTACCTTGAAATCTGCATGCCTCAATGGTAGGTTTCTCGCCTTTGACGACAGGTTACATCAATGACCTTCGATCAAGGGATTCTGTGACATGTTCGACATCAACACATTCATTCACATCTCATGAATTGTACTGGGTACTTTGAGAACCATTGACATCACTGGTGGTCTCTCTCACACTTTTTAACAGTTTACATCATTGACTGGTAATCAAGTGGTTTCTACCATGTTCGACATCAACTCATTTATTCGCATGGATAGAATCGTACTATTTCGGGAAGCAGAAATGAAGACCCTGGATCTAGTTTCCGCCATCCAGGCTGCGAGGAGTTTTGTATTCATTATATAGTAGACTAATTATAAACAGATGGCTACGTCCATACTGTGTCTACATGTGTCTGTGATTATGATGTACTGCGAAATCATTCCTATATCAGAGCAATAGTTAGTTTGTTAGTTAAGTTTTTAATCTGAGTATGGGAATGCCTACCTCAGCGATGATATGATCTCATATATGTATTTTGTGTTGAATATTTGCAGGTTCCGACTGGGCTCTCCACAAGATAATCTCGAAATGATAAAGTGCTTCACCCTTCCTAGATGATATGAAACCCTAATCTACTACAGACCTCGCACTTTAGGGGGCAATCTGTTACACTAAAATTTGTCACCATGACTATTTGCAGTCAGTATGGCTCCATCAACAACCATACTGTCCTCCTTGGCAAGTCTTATACCTCTGCTCCTCATGTCAAACTCCAAAAAAGAGAGAAAGCCTTTAAAAATCAATATAACTCTGGTTACGCAGTTTCTCTTACTCTTACCTGCGGCACGCACCTCAAGTACATAATACTTGCGTACTTATACGCTCTGTCTGTAAAGGGGTGGGTGCGTACCCCTGTAAAAGTCAAAAGGCGCAAGTTTTACTTCAAAAAACTTACTTGCGGTCGATTCTAGAGCATTCTAGAAGATGGTTTGACGTGGATTGAGCGCCTCCAGATGGTTCATGCATCCCAATGAAAGAGGAACTTATCCCATGAAGAGGGGAGCTATCCCTTTGAAAGAGAGGCTTATCCCATTGATGGTGAACCTGTTTAACTTCCTCCAAAGCATTATAAATACAGGCATTGGGCCAGAGGGAGGGGAGGTTGAAAGCTGAACATTCCTAAGGGTAGATGCTGCTGAAATTAGGACTCCCTTATAGAGCTTGAGAGGAGAGATCCCATTCCTTTCTTAGCTTCATTTGGAAGTGGGTGAGCTGATCAAAGTAGAGGAGAACTCTTGCTGGACCCTGGGAGGGACCTGCACAACACCAAGGCACTGGTTGTAAGGTTTCTTTTGTTTCCAATTAATACAATTAAGTTCATTTTTCTCAACAAGTTGTTATATATAATTTGTTTCATAAACTCCTTGGTCTTAATGATGAATATGTTTTATTATATGAGTTATTCATGTGCTATGTAATCGTTTGCTTGTTAGTGTATGCAGGCTTCAAGGAGAAGGAGCTCATCTGGATCGAAGAGGCTTGGCTACTACAAACACCGTTGGACTAAAGGTAAGCCTTAAACACCTGGTTGCTTTTATTTTAAATGCATATTTAGGGAAAGATAGTGCTTGATTGTTTTGTTTGTCACTAGAAAAGCCTTGTTTTCTAGGGAGGTCAGTTTTGTCCGCAAAATTGACTCTTTCTGCATGACAAAATGGCGACTCCACTGGGGAATCCATGGATTTGATTGATTTCTCTTTTGATTGATACTTTGATTTGAGAAACGTTGATTTCTTTCTAGTTTTTGACTGATTGACTGTGAATTTGGGTGGAATAGCTTAGGATTGAATTAGTTTTTATTTTTCTTGTTTTTGAGAGCAGTACATACCCTCTGCGTTAAGCATAGTGCGTACCTATATGCACTTCTACTTTGTACATAGAGCGTGGCCGCACCTGTGCAAACAGGCTGCCTGCGTACCCTGTCAAAAGTTTAGAAAATTTCAATTTTTTCCTTTTTACCTATTAGATTTTGTTTATAGTTTATTTATTGCTACCCAGATCCACTGGTTACCTGTCAGAAGTTTTCATCTAAGCTTATTTCATTAGCATCAAGGGTTTTAGTGAAGTTCATAGAAATTCTAGCCCTAGGTTTGATTTTTGTATTGGTCTTGTAGTGACTCTGGCTTTAGAAGTTGTAAAAACCTTGGATATCCTTGGTCTTTTCAGTCTTCTTAGGAGTCAGACCATTCGTAAAATCCACCTTTGTTTGAGAAACCTACCGTTGTGTTGTCTCTTTGCGGAATTTCGAGAAGGCTTGTTTGTTAAGCATTGAATTTCATTCTTAAGAAAAAGAACAAGAGCTTTTTATTTTTGTTTTTTACTGATTTATGATTCTGCATGAATTAGTCCTTGGTTGAATTGTAACTGAGTTAAACAACCTGAAATTATATTTTGTAGGCTTTTACCTCATTAGATTTGCTTTTAGGTAAATTTCTCTTAGATTTTCATAGATCTTAAAATTGATTTTTGTTAAGTAGTTTTACATGCTTTGTTAAAATAGGAAAAATACAAAATCTCTTTTGAAGAAAGTTTGTTTTAGTAGCGTTTGAAGTCTTTGAAAAGAGAAATGAAGTTTTCGTGAAATAATTAGTGGTCTTGTGTTGTGCGCTTTCGAAAAGATAAAGAGATTTTTCTTTGATTTTCATTGCTACGAAAGTTGTCTTTATAAATTTTGCATTCTCCAACTCTCTTAGCTAGGGAATTCATTGAAAAGAAAAGATTGTTTTTTCATCCTAGGTGCATCTTTTTAGTGGATTTGAGTCGAGTCTACACATCATAAGTTTCATCTCCGCTACCTTTTGTCCTAAAGAAAAGCCATAAAAATTAACGCTTAAAGTAAAATTAACTTAGTAACTTTTTATTTACTAGGGCTCTGATACACCAACATAGATCAGGTTAGTGTCTTGGAGTAGGAGAGTAATTAACTCTCCAAGACAGTAAAAACAAACAAGTAGCTTATCTTGCGGTAGGATAAATCCAATTGTTACATTTATACTCTGGGAAAGCTCCTCTTAAAGGAGAAGCACGAGATCGTGTCCGAACTAGTGAGGGAATCAATCCTCCTTCATTGGGAACGACGCCAGATATGCACGTACTACAAACGGTAAACCTCGGATTAACCATTGTCGAGGAGCCTGGGATCACTTGTCGTTAAACCTTGGATTATTGTTAAGGAGCCGGCAAGGGGATTGAGCTTGTTACTCTGCCCTTGCGTGTGTATCAGATCGTAGACTGTTCCCCCAGGTATATTTGTTGCTGTTGGTGACCTTAGTGACTATTATCTTTAGGATTCTTCCTAAGGTGACGGTGGAGGGAAGATCCCACTGTACCTGGAGCAGATGTCGACTAGACTCATTTGGATTTTCTTGGGGGTTCACTTCACTCGAGACGGTTAAAGTGGAGGAACTTGGTCCAGTCTATTCATTAAGCAGGTTGTCGGGGTAACTGTTCCACCCGCCATTTCTGTACTGAATTCTGCGATGTTGGATTTCATCACCAACTAGTGTTTTCGGTCCGAAAAGTTACTGTTTGTGTGTGGTTTGACGCCCTAGATTCTTTAGGCGTGTGATTCGAATTTGTTTGGTTCTTTAGAGACTTTAGGCGGTTTGCTTTGAGATTTTACTTTGTTTGCGTGTGCAGTAGTTAAAAGTTTTTAGCTGTGGCTGAATTACCAAGACAGTCCCGTAGACTTCGGGGCCAGTCTCCTGAGGTTGCAACCGTGGCTGATTTGTTGAGGAAGTCCCGTAGACTTCGGGGCCAACCTCCTGAAGAAGTCCCGGGCCATTACGAAGGTTTGAAAGTCCTCGTAACTCCTAGTGGCAGTAAAGTTGGGTCACCTGAAGAAGGAGAGTCTTCGTTGGTTGTTCATCCTGATTACCAAACTCTAGAAACTAGTTATAATCCTGAAGCTATTTCGGTTTCCGAACTTGCTGGTAGCTTTTCATCTACTAGTGATATAGGCGAAGAACCTGAGATATCTGAACCTGTTATTCCAACATTGGGGTTAGTCTCTCCAACTTCTAGTGCTCCTAATTCACCTAGGGTAGAAAGAGTAATCATCGAAAATCTTCCTTCTGGTTTGATAGCTATTGAAGAACTTTCTCCGGAAGAAGAAATAGGCATCCCTATCCCTGAAAATCAACCTACTATTGATCTAAGGGAGCGTGAATCGATTTTTTACAGTCCACCTAGAAGTACTACTTGGTATCTTTCTCTAACTAATTATTTGGACAACTCAGGGTTAAGTTTTTCACCACCTCGTGCTCCTTATCCACCTAGGGGTTTTTATACTCCCGTAAATATGTCAGGTCAGTCGTCCATGTTTACTCAATCGTCTGAATCTTTTTTGTACGGCGGTCCTTCTGTTCCCTCTGGGTATCAGTCACTTTCTGGTACTTTTTCGGGAGCATCTCCTCAACCCATTGAACAAAGGATATTCACTGGAAGCAATGGTGCAAAGCCGTTGAGCGTAGAAGACATTCTTATGATGTCAGGTTCTATTCCCAATTCTCAACCTCAAGGTGGCCAGTTACCGCCTGGGGGGCAGCCTCAATTAACGCCTAGGGGGTAATCTCAAGGTACACAATTTGCATCTGGGGGGCAACCTCAAAGACAGTACATGCCTACGGTACATTACGTTCCTCAAGGTCAACCCCAGACTCAATATGTACCCCAAGGTCAACCCCAGTATCAATTTATACCTCAAAGTCAACCCCAGTATCAGTACATGCCTCAAGGGTATCTACCCCAAGGTTAGTACTCAAATCAAGGTTTCCAACCACCCCAAGGTCAATCTTATGTTCAAGGAACGGGAAATGTACCTTTCAATTATCAATCCTACCCTCAACCCGGTTTTGGATATCAATATTCTCAACCTGTTATGGGTCAGTACCCTGGAATCAACATAGTGTGGGATCCATCGCAAGTTCAACAGGTGTTGCAGCCAAATGTACAGTTGTCATCTCAAACTGGACAACCCTTAGTTTCTGGTTCACCCCAGCAACTAGTCCAGTCTAATATTCAAACTTCTGTACCTTCGGTAGTTTCTCAGTCTGGGCCTATTTCGCCTCGTACTCCATCTCAAACGACTGCTGCAACTGCCGCAACATCTGTTCAATCTACCCTACCTACTTCTGGAGTATCGACAGCTCCGATTTCTATTGTTCCTGTATCTACTCCTCAGACATCTTTACCATCGTATGGATCTACGATTCAAACTATGGTTCGGATGCCTGTAGGACAACCTAGTTTAAGTACGGTTGTCACAAGTCAACCACAATTCACTTATCAACCGTACCAAGGACAGTACCAATTCGGTCCTGCTGTCCAGCAGCCAGTTTACCAGTATCAACCGTATCCTGGGTACACTTATCAACAACAACAACAACCCCAGTACGGTCCGGTTAATCCTGGTTTTCCAGGAGGATACAATATCCCGAACGCGATTCCTATTCCTAGTTATCTTGGATCTCCTCGGGCTGGTCTTATGACCCAGAGTTTTAGGGATCCTAATCGGCAGCTACCGTTTATCGCAACTTTGGACTTACCAGACTTGTCGCGCCTAACGAACGATCCAATTAATTATCTTCCGTTTTGGCCGCCAATGCCGAATAAGTTGCCCAGTGACATTCCCAAGTTCGAAGGTAAATCTGGAGAGGACCCATCGAATCATGTGATGACTTACCACCTTTGGTGTGCCTCTAATTCCATCTCGGATGATTCGATCTGCTTACATCTTTTCTAGCGCACTCTCATTGGTCTTGCGGCCAAGTGGTATATTGAGTTACCACGGGCCTCTTTTTATAATTTTAGCCAGTTAGCTACCTCGTTTTTAACTCATTTTCAGTTGCCGGTCAGATATGATAATGGCACGGAGTTACTAACTTCATTAAAGCAATCGACATCCACTTATATTTCCGATCATATTCATGAATGGAGACGTCGAAGGCGGTTAGTGAAAGTTTTTATCCCGGACCAGATCTTAGCTGAATGGTTTGTTAAATCATTGTTACCGAAGATTACTGAAGATGTAGCTAAGGCCGGAGTAGTTACTGAGGAGCAAGTGATTGCTCAAGCATAGTACCTTGACTTAGTTTATACTCAGTCAGGTACGTTACATGAAAAAATCCCAGATCTTCCCAAGTCAAATCAAATCGCTACAGCTCCTTCGGGATCTCATGCCGTTGATGGCATGATTGGTACGGTTAACACTAAAAGCAAGAAGAAATCCTCCAAGAATTCTTCTCCTATCATAACCTTGCCTGATTCCCCGACGGGCGATTCTTCCGCTGAACTCTTCGCCGATATTCATGCTATAGAGTCATCTACAGCTAAATCAAAAACCGGTGGAAAGAAGAAAGGGAAGAAGAAGAATAAAGCAGACAAAACTCCAAAGGAGAAAACCGAAAAGCCGGAATCCAATGATGAAAAGCGCAAACCTCGATATCCTTGTCTTATTTTTGAAGAAGAACACTTTACAAGAGACTGCCCTCATCGAGCAGAGGTTGCGAAGATCGTCAAAGGTTCCCAAACTCCTGCTGTCTTGAAGGATCCATTTCCAAAAGATAGCAAGATGATAGGTTTTTCCTCGAGTGCCAATGAAGAACCCATATTGATGATGTCCCATGTAAGGATTGCGACTCGATCGCAAGATTATGGTAGTAAAAGTCCTGTTGATGGCAAAGAAGCAGAATCTTCTCATTCTAATCCATCAACCTCAACTCCTGGTTCTGATCCACTACAGATCGAGAAGCCTAACCCAGACTTAGTAATCAAACCGCCTGCCAAGGGTGTACTTCGAAGGTCAGATTTCAATCCACATGCGAGAGCGGCCCATAATTATAACATTGTTGAGGACTTAGCTGTTTCACCCTCAGCAATGTCGGCTTTGGAAGTGCTGCAATCATGCCGAGCACAGCGAAAATTACTTTTGTCGGCTATAGGAGCTGTTGATGTTCAGGACCCGAACCTAATAATCTTTGATCTAGAAAATAGTACACCGCGTTTGCCTCATCAAATGGCTTTCCAGATCCCAGTGATAGTAAAAAATAGGCCTATTCATCGGACTGTAATTGATGAGGGAGCTTCAACGTGTATTATGTCGATACAGCGTTGGAGATCGCTTGGTTCTCCTTCACTAAATCAATCCCCGACAATTCTTAAGGCCTTTGATGGCCGTGGGTTTCATCCTTTTGGCATTCTACAAGATTTGCCTGTAGGGGTTGAAGGAAAAATCGTTAGTCTAGATGTGGAGGTGGTTGATGCCCCTCTAGACTACAACCGCCTCTTGGGTCGAAGTTGGTCTTACGCTATGACAGCGGTCGTTTCATCGGTCTTCCGAGTAATAAAGTTCCCACATAATGGAAAGATCGTAACAATAGACCAGCTGGCTTACTTTTCATCCGACCCATCCTCTTAAGAGAGTATTCAGCATGTCGGTAAAACGACTATCCCATATAAGGATGTTGGAGTAGGATTAGTTAAAGATGCCGGTTTACTGGGAACTTTTCCTTTTCCTCCACTCAATGCATCATCTTCATTTGCAACCATTCATATGATTACATCAGACATTATTTATTATGACGATCCTTGGATCGTTTCTTCTGAATCTGAAATAGACTCATTTGGTAATTTTATGCCTTTGAGTCCATATGAAATTGCCTAAGAAGCCGTGCAGTCTTTTACTGACCCGTGTTCTACCAAAATTGACCAAACGAATGTGGTCCATGAGGAATCACTTTTCACATCAACCTTGGAGTTAATAGCATTTCCCGAAGTTGTTTCATCTGACGAGCAACTTCGTGAAGTCCTGTGTATAGATGATTTACCATGGGACGATCTCCATCATAGATCTTTGTTTTTACCCGAGGATGATCGTTTTGAAAATGATTTCTCATCAATTTTTACAGCTGAATATGTCAAAGAAGCTCAGAATCCCATGAAACATCCTGATTCAGAGCTGAATTTGGGAAACATCTCTCGAACTATTCCCATTGACATTTCGGTTAAGCCTGGAATTATTGAAAACATTCATATAGGTGCCTCGTGTACAGATGACGAAATTCAGACATACAAGGCCCTATTTCAAGAATTCCGCGACGTGTTTGCCTGGTCCTATGAGGAAATGCCAGGAATTGATCCCGCGATTGTTATTCATGAGATCAAGACTTACCCGGATGCTAAACTCGTCTGGCAACGTTTGCGTCAGATTCACCCACGAAAAGCTGTTGCAATTAAAGCAGAAGTTGAAAAACTGTTGAAAGCAGGTTTCATTTATCCGATCCCGTTAACGGATTGGGTATCGAATATTGTTCCGGTTAACAAAAAATAGGGACATTAATCGATTATAGGGACATTAATCGAGCTTGTCCAAAGGACAACTACCCAACTCCCTATATCGATCAAATCATTGATGATTGTGCCGGCAGCGAAATATTTTCCTTTATGGATGGTTTTTCCGGTTACAATCAAATCAATATTCTACCTGCCGATCAACCAAAAACGGCTTTCATTTGTCCATGGGGGACATTTGCTTATTGCAAATTTCCTTTTGGGCTAAAGAATGTCGGAGCAACTTTTCAAAGGGCAATGTCTTATGCATTTCATGACATCAAACACATTGTGCAACCGTATCTCGATGATTTGCCCGCTCATTCATTACATCGAGTTGATCACCTTGTCCACTTACGAGCAATCTTTATGAGGTGTAGGCATTATCGTATTCGGTTGAACCCACACAAATGTGTCTTCTGTATAGAAACGGGTCGATTACTGGGATTTGTAGTTTCGAAAGCCGGCATTCGCGTCGATCCCTCGAAGGTAGAAGCTATCATCAAATTGCCTCCTCCTTCGAGTCTTCGCCAACTCCAAAGTTTGCAGGGGAAAGCAAACTTTTTACGACGATTCATTCCTAACTACGCTGAGGTTACAAAGGGTTTTACACGGTTGTTGAAACAGAATGCTCAATTCTCTTGGGATGAGATAGCTCAGAAATATTTTGATGCACTCAAACACGCGTTGACCCATGCACCGTTGTTGATCCTCCAAACTACAATCAGGATTACTTTTTGTACCTCGCTGCTGCTCATTCCACCATTGGGATGGTCTTAGTTCAGGAAGATGAATTCGGAACGGAACATGTGATATATTACCTTAGTCGAACGTTAAATCCAACTGAGCTAAAATACTCACATGTGGAGATATTGGCCTTGGCAGCCGTTCAAGCTGTCCAACGTTTTCGTCACTACATTTTACTCCGTAAAACTACAGTCATTTCGGATTGCAACCCTATGATCTACATTTTGACAAAACAATTGCTAGGGGGCAAGTACTCTAAATGGATTATTATCCTGAAGGAGTTCGACTTGGAGTTTGAGAAATCTAAGTCTAAGAAATCTTTAGTTTTTGCAGAGTTAATGTGTTACTTCCCGCGTGCTAACACGGAAACTGTGGCAGAGGAGCCCATTACGGACGAATCTTTGTTTCTAATCAGCACTTTAGATCCGTGGTATGGAGATATCATCGTCTATCTCTAGACCCAATCCTTTCGGCCCGAAGTTTCAAAGTCGGAACATCGGAAAATTCGATTCCAGTCCCAACTATACAAAATTATTGGAGATACTCTTTATCGCCGTGGGGCGAACTCTATTTTTCGACGTTGCTTAACTCACGAAGAGGCTGAAAGGGTTCTAAATGACTGTCACTTTGGAGCGTGTGGCGGTCATATGTCTGGGTATGCCACAGCCTAAAAGATATTGCGCGCTGGCTACTTCTGGCCGTCCTTGTTTAAAGATTGTATTATTGCGGTCCGAAAATGCCACAACTGTCAAGTGTTTGATCGAAAGATGCGCGCTCCACCTGCTCCTCTCCACCCTATAATTGCCGTTGGTCCTTTTGCCAAATGGGGTATCGATTTTATTACATGTAATCCTCACTCGGCCGGGGGGCATGCGTATATCATCCTTGCGGTAGATTATTTTACTAAGTGGGCCGAGGCGATGCCTACATTCGAGGCAGACGGCAAGACAGCTGCAATTTTCGTATTCAATCATATAATTGCTAGGTTTGGTGTCCCACAAGCGATAATCACTAACCATGGGCGCCATTTTCGAAACGTTATGATGACAGAACTTACAGGCCAGCTTGGTTTACGTCACGATAGTTCAACTCCTTATTATCCACAAGAAAATGGTCTGGTTGAGTCCATCAACAAAGTTTTAGCTATCATGATCCGACGAATCATTGGTATTCATCGGTCGAATTGGCACAACATGTTATTTTCAGCGCTTTGGGCGTACTGAACCTCAGTGAAAACATCAACACGGTTCACTCCTTTCCAACTAGTTTATGGTTTGGAAGCTGTGCTACCCATTGAATGCGAAATCCCGTCACTACAAATGGCCATCGAGTTACTTCCAGCTACTTCCGAAGAGGAGAAGCGTTTATTATACTTAGCTCAATTAGATGAGAATCGACGTGATGCTGCATTGGCAATCGAGACTCACGCAAAACGTATGAAAGCTCAGTATGATCGAAATGTGACCCCTCGAAATTTTTCGGAAGGAGACCTAGTGTTATTATATGATCAAGCTAATGATAAATTAGGTGCTGGAAAATTCGTTCCTATGTGGCATGGGCCCTATATTGTCAAGCGAAAGCTAGCAAAAGGGGCCTATGAGTTGGTAGACTTTGACGGGGACTCTTTGGGTAAACCCAGAAATGGACTTTACCTAAAGAGGTATTATGCTTAAAAGATGGGTATGGAGATTTTTAGTTAGGTTAGTTTTTCTTTCTAGCTGGTGTGTTTGTTAGTTTAGACAGTGTGCTTAGCCTAGAGAGTGTGTTTTTTCATCATTATTCTGGCTTATCTTGGTTTTACTCTTGATGATGCAGATGTCGATGCCTCTCCAAACATACATTGGTTTTGCTGATGGTGCTTTTCGTAGTACATGGAATATCTCTTCCGCAGCTTGGGTTATCTATTTGCCCTCTGATGAGTTAGTATCTATGCATGGGGTGAGCCTCGGTCAAACAACAAACAACATTGCCGAATATAGTGTAGTGATTGAGTTATTGTCTGAATCTATTTCATTTGGGATTCAGAGTTTGATAGTGAGGTTAGATTCTGAACTCGTTGTATTACAACTTAATAGAGTGTATGCCATTAGAAATCCTGTGTTATTAAGGTTATTTTTGAGAGTGCATCTCTTGGAACGTGAGTTTGATTACATTGAATATCAACATATTCCAAGGTCTTTAAATACATTAGCAGATGCAACTGCTTCTCGAATGTTAAATAGACATTTGCAATAATCATACATGTAAATTTAAAACCATTCCATAACATGATTTACAAGATAAGCTGGTAATAATGATATATATATATAGGAGTGTGTCAAAAAATACATCGTCTTTGATCATAGGTTGAAAAACACCTTATGATCGGCAAAAATGATAAGTACAAAAAACCAAAATGTCACATGTGTCTACAAAACGACCATCCAATCACTGGTGATGATCTCTATATGACACCACTGCACGGGCCACCCTACACAAGAACCTCCTAAAAGGTCCTGGGACCCCGACTACATAGTGTTGAAGCCTGATTGGAATATCATCTATGGTAGTCTCTGGTATGTCTGCTGTAAGACGCTCTAGGTCACTTTCCAACTCAACCAAAGTCTCTGTGGCCTCGTCCTGTGGGGTCGGTGCCGCTGCAACTGGTAGTCTCCTCTCGTAAGGCCAGAGATTGGCTGGACGTCATGGGCCTACATCTGCATTTTGAAAATTATTACTATCAGTTTTGAGACGATATAAAACAAACAAAAAAATAGATAGTTTAAAAAACTTGTGGAAAATGAAGTTACCTGTATCATCCCATTGTTCTCCTGGTGGAAGAACCATGTCCGGATCTCCACAAAAAACTTGTGGAAAATGAAGTTACATGTATCATCCCATTGTTCTCCTGGTGGAAGAACCATGTCCGGATCTCCACGAAAATCAACTCCGGCATAAGGAAAATCCTATATAGAAAAGACCTGGTCTTCTAACCAGCGAAAGTACTCCGGAGTAAATCGGACAACCTCCGTCCCCTCATCAGGATGACGGGCCATAACCGCAACCCATTGCATCAATTTGGGCTCTCGAGGAAGCCCAGCCTCAACAGTGAGCTGCTGTGGGATCAGCATCAGAACCCTCTCTAAGCCAAAACTCACAACTAAAGCCCCATAACCAAAGGTCTTTAGCTCTCCGTTTTTGGCTCTAGTCAGTTGGCCTTTTACATTGGCCAACACAGCATCACACCAGTTGAAAATGGTACCTCGATAGCAATCAATTGCCATCCGCATCTGGGATCCAGTGGCAATGTGTAAAGCGGCAGCCCCGCAAAGTCTGGTAACTATAAAGGCAATCACCTTAAGTTCAGGACGAGATATAGTTTTTATCTCTATCCCCTTCTCCTGAGACTGAGTTTTATACCACTCTAGTCGGAGACTAGCGATAGACTGGCCACCTGGCCTAGTCCCGAACAGAGTCAAGTGTTCGCCTCTCTTGGGCAAACCAGTGAGAAAGTAGATATCTGCGGGCTCCATCTCAAGCTGGTGCCCTCCAATATAAAAACACTGGTCCTGAACATTCCATCTTTCTACCAGCCACTCTAGAAAGCTCACTTGGGCCCTCATGCCAGGTATGGCCCAGTATTTATAAAGGCTGCATGCATTCAAAGCATCAATTGACGGTTGATGATTAATGGCGGCCAAATCAACATCTTCGTGCTCTCTCTCGCGCCAATCAAGCATGGTGAACAATCTACATGCCAAAAAACATCCATTAGATTCCGTGAAATCAAACATTTTTGGTCCATTTTGGAGAATTTAGGGTTTAAAAACTTGTTGCGCGGAGTACGCACCCCTCCTTTAGGAACAGAGCGTGGGTACGCAGGGTCCCTGAAGGCAAGGTGCATACCCCCGACATTTTTCCAACTGAGAAAATGTCGGGGTACGCGGGTCCCTAGTGTGGTGCCTGCGTACCCCAAGAGGCGGTCTTTGAAACCCCAAAACCTCCCAAAAATGAAATCTGGGGCCTTAAAAAGAATTCTAAATGGATGAAATTGAAGAGGAGGATGTTGAAAATTACCTGGAAGAGACGGCGTTCGGTTTTGACGGTCGGATTCTCCGCAATGTCCACGGAAAGTTTCTTGCCAAAAGCCCTTTTTCTCTCCTCAACAGTAAAATGGTAAAAATGAATTGGTAAAAGCCCTTTTTATAGGTTTTTTGGGTAAATAAATGGTAAATTTGTTTATTTTTCACCATGAAAAGGTATTTTTCAAAGTATTTTTATCTATCTTCAACAGGTATGAGTAATGTGTTGCTTTTTGTGCAGGATAAAGGATTTTCAGGGAAAATTGTCATTTTTTACAAACAAAAACATCAGAGTCATCTTTAAGCCCTTTTCTGACTCCTAAAACATGAAAAGATTGCCTAGCGTTTCTTTTACACTCATTAAAACGGAATTAAAAGACGGTCCTCTTACAGCCCTTTTCTGACTGTAAAAACATGAAAAGATTACCGGATTTTTGTCGTTTCAAATTCGATATTGGAAATAAAATGACGTGTCCTTGGTCGCTTTTTACTTTTCAGATCAAAGACACTAATCATGAAAGTACTCCTTGGTCGTAAAGATCAAGCGGTTCTCTCAAGTATTATTTTATACTTTTTCGGGCTTGGTAGACACAAATTTACGAAAAAGGTCAACCTTGGAGTCTTCTTAAGTTTTTCAGACTCTCTAAAATTGAAAAACGCCGAGTTTCTCCTATACTGGACTCGTTAAAATTTCACAGTAAAGGATCTGTTCGATTACAAACAAGAACGGACCACTCCTTCTTAGGGTTCGAATCTAAACTACGTTGGACTCATCCGAAGGATGAGCTTATAATCAAGCAAATGTTATCCTCCTCAAGCTTGTAAAAAATCAAGAGGTACTTGCTAGAAATGGTGGGGGAAAAGAGAGAAAAATGAGCCTATTTGTTATCCTTTGTCTCGAAAAAACCTTATCACCACTCTTGAACACGACACTTTTCATTCACCTGGGTTGGGAAATCCTTTGCCTAACAGTTGATCAAACCACATTGAAAGTCTTCAGCCGGTTTCTGGGTATTAACTTTGGGTTAATTGTCACCAAGCCATCTGTTGTGTCGTTATGTGTTCAAGAGGTCACTGCAAATAAACCATTCATCTGCAAAATACCTGTCATCCATCTTGACCATCCCTGAGTTAGTCCTTACAGCTACATTTCTTCAACTTGATCTATGATTTCGTGTTGTGGGCTTTCCTGCAACGGATCGCTTTCTATCGACATCAGCACATTATCTAGAAAGATGATCTAGGAATCATCAGTACCTTGAAATCTGCATGCCTCAATGGCAGGTTTCTCGCCTTTGACGACAGGTTACATCAATGACCTTCGATCAAGGGATTCTATGACATGTTCGACATCAACACATTCATTCACATCTCATGAATTGTACTGGGTACTTTGAGAACCATTGACATCACTGGTGGTCTCTCTCACACTTGTTAACAGTTTACATCATTGACTAGTAATCAAGTGGTTTCTACCATGTTCGACATCAACTCATTTATTCGCATGGATAGAATCGTACTATTTCGGGTAGCAGAAATGAAGACCCTGGATTTAATTTCCACCATCCAGGCTGCGAGGAGTTTTGTATTCATTATATAGTAGACTAATTATAAACAGATGGCTACGTCCATACTGTGTCTACATGTGTCTGTGATTATGATGTACTGCGAAATCATTCCTATATCAGAGCAGTAGTTAGTTTGTTAGTTAAGTTTTTAATCTGAGTATGGGAATGCCTACCTCAGCGATGATATGATCTCATATATGTATTTTGTGTTGAATATTTGCAGGTTTCGACTGGGCTCTCCACAAGATAATCCTCGAAATGATAAAGTGCTTCACCCTTCCTAGATGATATGAAACCCTAATCTACTACAGACCTCGCACTTTAGGGGGCAATCTGTTACACTAAAATTTGTCACCATGACTATTTGCAGTCAGTATGGCTCCATCAACAACCATACTGTCCTCCTTGGCAAGTCTTATACCTCTGCTCCTCATGTCAAACTCCAAAAAAGAGAGAAAGCCTTTAAAAAATCAATATAACTCTGGTTACGCAGTTTCTCTTACTCTTACCTGCAGGCACGCACCTCAAGTACATAATACCTGCGTACTTAATGGCGGCCAAATCAACATCTCCGTGCTCTCTCTCGTGCCAATCAAGCATGGTGAACAATCTACATGCCAAAAAACATCCATTAGATTCCATGAAATCAAAAAATTTTGGTCCATTTTGGAGAATTTAGGGTTTAAAAACTTGTTGCGCGGAGTACGCACCCCGCCTTTAGGAACAGAGCGTGGGTACACAGGGTCCCTGAAGGCAAGGTGCGTACCCCCGACATTTTTCCAACTGAGAAAATGTCGGGGTACGCGGGTCCCTAGTGTGGTGCCTACGTACCCCGAGAGGCGGTCTTTGAAACCCCAAAACCTCCCAAAAATGAAATCTGGGGCCTTAAAAAGAATTCTAAACGGATGAAATTGAAGAGGAGGATGTTGAAAATTACCTGGAAGAGATGGCGTTCGGTTTCGATGGTCGGATTCTCCGCAATGTCCACGGGAAGTTTCTTGCCAAAAGCCCTTTTTCTCTCCTCAACAGTAAAATGGTAAAAATGAATTGGTAAAAGCCCTTTTTATAGGTTTTTTGGGTAAATAAATGGTAAATTTGTTTATTTTTCACCATGAAAAGGTATTTTTCAAAGTATTTTTATCTATCTTCAACAGGTATAAGTAATGTGTTGGTTTTTTTGTAGGATAAAGGATTTTCAGGGAAAATTGTCATTTTTTACAAACAAGAACATCAGAGTCATCTTTAAGCCATTTTCTGACTCCTAAAACATGAAAAGATTGCCGAGCGTTTCTTTTACACTCGTTAAAACAGAATTAAAAGACGGTCCTCTTACAGCCCTTTTCTGACCGTAAAAACATAAAAAGATTGCCGGATTTTTGTCGTTTCAAATTCGATATTGGAAATAAAACGACGTGTCCTTGGTCGCTTTTTACTTTTCAGATCAGAGACACTAATCATGAAAGTACTCCTTGGTCGTAAAGATCAAGCGGTTCTCTCAAGTATTATTTTATACTTTTTTGGGCTTGGTAGACATAAATTTACGAAAAAGGTCAACCTTGGAGTCTTCTTAAGTTTTTCAGACTCTCTAAAATTGAAAAACGCCGAGTTTCTCCTATACTGCACTTGTTAAAATTTCACAGTAAAGGACATGTTCGATTACAAACAGGAACGGACCACTCCTTCTTAGGGTTCGAATCTAAACTACGTTGGACTCATCCGAAGGATGAGCTTATAATCAAGCAAATGTTATCCTCCTCAAGCTTGTAAAAAATAAAGAGGTACTTGCCAGAAATGGTGGGGGAAAAGAGAGAAAAATGAGCCTATGTGTTATCCTTTGTCTCGAAAAAACCTTATCACCACTCTTGAACACGACACTTTTCATTCACCTGGGTTGGGAACTCCTTTGCCTAACAGTTGATCAAACCACATTGAAAGTCTTCAGCCGGTTTCTGGGTATTAACTTTGGGTTAATTGTCACCAAGCCATCTGTTGTGTCGTTATGTGTTCAAGAGGTCACTGCAAATAAACCATTCATCTGCAAAATACCTGTCATCCATCTTGACCATCCCTGAGTCAGTCCTTACAGCTACATTTCTTCAACTTGATCTATGATTTCATGTTGTGGGCTTGCCTGCAATGGATCGCTTTCTATCGACATCAGCACATTATCTAGAAAGATGATCTAGGAATCATCAGTACTTTGAAATCTGCATGCCTCAATGGTAGGTTTCTCGCCTTTGACGACAGGTTACATCAATGACCTTCGATCAAGGGATTCTGTGACATGTTCGACATCAACACATTCATTCACATCTCATGAATTGTACTGGGTACTTTGAGAACCATTGACATCACTGGTGGTCTCTCTCACACTTTTTAACAGTTTACATCATTGACTGGTAATCAAGTGGTTTCTACCATGTTCGACATCAACTCATTTATTCGCATGGATAGAATCGTACTATTTCGGGAAGCAGAAATGAAGACCCTGGATCTAGTTTCCGCCATCCAGGCTGCGAGGAGTTTTGTATTCATTATATAGTAGACTAATTATAAACAGATGGCTGCGTCCATACTGTGTCTACATGTGTCTGTGATTATGATGTACTGCGAAATCATTCCTATATCAGAGCAGTAGTTAGTTTGTTAGTTAAGTTTTTAATCTGAGTATGGGAATGCCTACCTCAGCGATGATATGATCTCATATATGTATTTTGTGTTGAATATTTGCAGGTTCCGACTGGGATCTCCACAAGATAATCCTCGAAATGATAAAGTGCTTCACCCTTCCTAGATGATATGAAACCCTAATCTACTACAGACCTCGCACTTTAGGGGCAATCTGTTACACTAAAATTTGTCACCATGACTATTTGCAGTCAGTATGGCTCCATCAACAACCATACTGTCCTCCTTGGCAAGTCTTATACCTCTGCTCCTCATGTCAAACTCCAAAAAAGAGAGAAAGCCTTTAAAAAATCAATATAACTCTGGTTACGCAGTTTCTCTTACTCTTACCTGCGGGCACGCACCTCAAGTACATAATACTTGCGTACTTGTACACTCTGTCTGTAAAGAGGTGGGTGCGTACCCCTGTAAAAGTCAAAAGGCGCAAGTTTTACTTCAAAAAACTTACTTGCGGTCGATTCTAGAGCATTCTAGAAGATGGTTTGACATGGATTGAGCGCCTCCAGATGGTTCATGCATCCCAATGAAAGAGGAACTTATCCCATGAAGAGGGGAGCTATCCCTTTGAAAGAGGGGCTTATCCCATTGATGGTGGACCTGTTTAACTTCCTCCAAAGCATTATAAATACAGGCATTGGGCCAGAGGGAGGGGAGGTTGAAAGCTGAACATTCCTAAGGGTAGATGCTGCTGAAATTAGGACTCCCTTATAGAGCTTGAGAGGAGAGATCCCATTCCTTTCTTAGCTTCATTTGGAAGTGGGTGAGCTGATCAAAGTAGAGGAGAACTCTTGCTGAACCCTGGGAGGGACCTGCACAACACCAAGGCACTGGTTGTAAGGTTTCTTTTGTTTCCAATTAATACAATTAAGTTCATTTTTCTCAAAAAGTTGTTATATATAATTTGTTTCATAAACTCCTTGGTCTTTATGATGAATATGTTTTATTATATGAGTTATTCAAGTGCTATGTAATCGTTTGCTTGTTAGTGTATGCAGGCTTCAAGGAGAAGGAGCTCATCTGGATCGAAGAGGCTTGGCTGCTACAAACAGCGTTGGACTAAAGGTAAGCCTTAAACACCTGGTTGCTTTTATTTTAAATGCATATTTAGGGAAAGATAGTGCTTGATTGTTTTGTTTGTCACTAGAAAAGCCTTGTTTTTTAGGGAGGTTGGTTTTGTCCGCAAAATTGACTCTTTCCGCATGACACTACATTACAAAAAAAATACATAATTATATTTATATAAGATACAAGCATTAAAATGGTGTTGAATAAATGAATTAGATTTAGGATAATTTTGTACTCACCCCATACTTATTTGTACTAAATGTTGAATCCATTGAGATTATATTGTTGTGAGAATATTTTAGCATCATTGAACGCATCCACTTTGTCCATATGCCTATGATAAAAGGGATGTTTTCAGCAAGATCTTGTTTTTGGTAGAAGGAAAAGCTCTCAGCGTGTTCCTTATACCAACATTCTACACTAATTGGATTAGTTTGATCTTTAACATACTCTAACCTTATGGTATCATTGTAAATGTTTAATATATCTTGTCTTGTCATGTATGTATCTCGAGATGTCCCTGTGTATAACTCACTGAGTCCATCCTTCACATCAGAGATGAACTTGTCCCATATCATTGTAACATTAAAACCTCTTTGGATTCAATGTTGGACAATAGATCGCATATCCCTTCGTAAATGTGGTGCATAATTGAATCTCATAGGCCTACTGATTGCATCTTTTCCATGACAAACAACATTGGATTTATCAATATGCCTACATGCAGTATATATTATTATAGCATCATCTGGTCTAAGTTGAAGTCGTCACACAATGAAGTGACATCAGCAACCAACTTTAATACTTTCACGTCGATTGTGTTTTTCGTTTTGATCTGAGGATGCACTCATAATTCTTTTGTTGCACTTCAGACCATATGCACACCAATAACTATATATAAAACATTTACAACAAATTAGATATAACATTTCTGCATATTGAAAAAAATTATACATATATTGAAAAAAGATATAAAGACTCACATAATGTACTCCAGATATGTTGAAAAATATGTTTGTCTGATATCCTCTGCTTTTTTACTTCGTTGAGAATTAAGAAAAAATTGAGTGGGTGCCCGTTCACTCGATTCCTCTCCTCTTATAAAATCATCAAGTCGACAATATGGAATAATTGCAACTTGGTCCCCATCAATCTCTATCCATGTTAAATCTTCTGCTGAAAATTCAATCATATCCTCTAGGTCTTCAACTTCCAACTCATTAATCCTCTCCCACTTCTTGATTCTTCAAATACCTATAAAAATTGCATCAAAAATAATTTGGTTTGAGTAGATATTATGGTCTTGATTAATGCATATCACTAACAATAGAAATAACATTTTTCGGTAACTATTTTATACTTTTCAAGTAAACCACTTTGCTAAAGGTAATATTTGGGTCATTAATCAACTTATAGATTTCATACAAATTTAGAGTAACCATGTATGACATATGATGTCTTTGTGGAGGTGGTGTTACCATGTTGGTCTCATGGTACAACTTGTGATGAGTGGTTGAGGTGGAAGGGGTCGAAGGGAAATTCCTAACATGAAAATCTCATAAAATCAAGGATGTGCCCAACATCGAGACATGAGATGGTGTGCTAATAGAGGCCCTTTAAAGATGGTTTGAAGGGAGAGACATAACACCTCTCTCAAAGGAGGAAGGTTTTGTAAACTCCTAGATTGATGGTTTGGGTCAAAACTAATGTAGGAATGTCACACCACTTTGAGTTTGATCAAGAAAGAACTAAGTTTACTAAAGGGAGCAAGACTCAACACTTTCCCCATAGTAAAAGTGGGCTTTTTGAACAAAGTTGATTTAAAAAATTTAGAGGCTACATCCATATGAGGGAAAAGGTGATTTTGATGCCTCCCCTCAAATAACCTACAAGGAAACCTAACTTTACCCTTTTCCCCAAGAACTTAAGAATCACTAGTCAATGGATCAACCATAAGTTGATGGGAATATT
The DNA here is from genome assembly GCA_031772625.1 of Pinus tabuliformis. Taxonomy (NCBI): domain Eukaryota; kingdom Viridiplantae; phylum Streptophyta; class Pinopsida; order Pinales; family Pinaceae; genus Pinus; species Pinus tabuliformis. Next base: position 571,139,405 of record CM062812.1, on the reverse strand, counting down.
TATACCACACTTCTAAGACTCTAGGTATACCAGAACAATCCTTAAGAAGGTGATCACCCTTACAAAGCTTGCAAAGGTATTTGGGCATGTGTTGCATGTTGGAAGGTTCCTCAACATTGCTAACACTCACGGCCATGGTTGGTTTGTTAAACCCTTTCTTATGTTGCTTCTTCTACTTCTTCCCTATGTTATTCTTCTTATCCTCCTAGTTACCAGCATCAAGACTTTCACTAGGAGAAGAAGAAGAAAGGGTAGAAGACATGATGGGAGAAGAACTGATTTATTCATGATAAAAGAATAGTAAAGTTTTATACAATATTAATCAACATCCTACTCACTTGGCCCTTCTTCTCCTAATGGTGTATTTTATTAATTTTATTAAAAGTATAAATATGAACATTCGTGTCATATTTTATTAAGTTTTTTAAAAGTATAAATATGAACATTCATTAATCAACTAATTAGCTAGTGGTTGGGTTGTTGAAATAATGGCCAACAACACAAACATTCAGTAAAATCTTGGAAGTTCCATGAAGCTTCAAAAAGCAACGATTTTGTTTCTTTTACCGTTAATCAACATATGAAGAAATACTACTTTACATTTCACTATGTAGTCTTGTAAGGTCCTTCACTCTATAAAAATTTAAAAACATATTTAATATATTTATGTGTTATTCTTGTTATAGACATGATTGAACAAAACAAAACATTGTTGAAGAAGGTTTATACCTTGATGAATGTCATAGATCCATTAATAAATTTCGTTCATATTAAAAAAAACCATAGTAAGTATATACTAATTAGTTACTTTCTGTAAAGACAGTGTGCGTTAATTTTTAATATTTATTATTTATCGTATACCACTTTTTAAAATGCTAAATTGGAAGGTCCTGGTGGGGACCCAAGTTTTCTTTCCTATAATCTATTAGCTAGAGTCTATGATTGTTTCCTACAAGGATTTCTTTACAATGCACATGAAATTATTATTTTTTATACAATAAGTTGCAATTATCATGGGACGATATATTGTGCTTTGTTTATCATATACTTGTGTTTTATGTTTTTTCTAAGGAAGTTTCTAATATTTTTCGTTTAAAACAAAGAATGATTATTTATGTATGGTACTCCCAAGTGAATTTCCTGATTGATATTTCTGCAAAAATTACATTAATCAATTAGTTGTAAAAAATATAATGCATAGAATCAATTTTATTAATTCATGAAGAGATTTTGATTAACTACTCATTCTCACTGTGTAGATCTTGGGCAATGGAGAAGACTACATAGTGAAATATATGGATATAAGCATGGTTTACGCTTGCTGGATAAAGGCATGGTGGAAGTGAAATAGGGAAAAAGGTAGTGGGTATGTGCTATGGTACACCACCACTGATTGTACAATAGTGGGAATCAGTGTGCTAATAGGGGCCCTTCGAAGAGGGATGAAAGGGAGACATAACACCTCTCCCAGCAAACCCCCAAATATCGAGAGTAAAACCACTAAAAAATGTTGTGAATTAAGACAAGAGGCAATCCCCTCTATTAAATCTTCTTTCAGAAAACAAGACACAATGGTGGTGACTTACTAATGTTATAGAATAGGATAAGGATCGTGCAAATCAAGTAGCTCCGAAAGTTAAGACTCACCAAATCAAACTTTATTTTGCAATCTAGTTCCTCTAGCTAAATCCCAAAGCCTACAACCATAACCCCTAAAGAATAAAGGGTGGAACCTCTCGCTGGATCGAAATTGTGTGGAACCAAATAGTTGCTCACATAAGCAACGTGCGGATTGATTTTCATATATCTCGATTAAAGCATTATGCTCTGTTAAAGCATGCAAGAAGTTAACCCTAGAGAGGTCTTAGATACCTTCTTCACCCACTTTAGTATTAAAGCCAAATGAGTGTTCAATGGAGTAATGTGAACCATACGCCTTGTTACATTCTAAAAATCCATCACCACCTTCAAAATTTGAAAACAAAGTTGATGGAAGCCTTCAAACCTTTCCATAGTGTATAAGATTCAGCATGATTATTTATTGAAATATCAAGAACCCAAACAAATGCACTTTCAATTAATCATATAGGATCTGTAATAACCCCTATATCACCCACCACCCCACTCTATAACATGCTAATTAGTAAGTTAAGAAAATTAGTAGAGTTTTTAGAATTTTAATTGAATAATCAATAATTATTAGTGGTAGGAATTTAATTTTCGTGGAATGTTCTAGAATATTTATGTTTTTTTGGTCTTTTTATTTAAATTGTTCAATTAAAAAAAAAATCCATACAACCAAGTATCATATAAAACAAGTTATGGTGTTTGGTCATGTGGTATTGATAAGCCTTCATATTATATGAAAGCTTATTTACATTAGAAAAGCTCCATGGTAAAGTGAGTGCAAATCCTCGTGACTAAAAGTCTAGATACATGTTTTTATAAATGTATAGATGTTTAATTTATGTATTACTTGTTTTTATAATTAATAATAATAATATAATTTAAAATACAATTATAAATTAGTTAAGTTTTATGTTTTTTTAAATCTTAATAAAATGAGATATACTAAAGTAGTGCCTATTGTTATTGATTATGAATTGATATCTATTATTTACTAGTCATCTAATTTATATGGTTGCAATAGTTTCATTGAACTTTTGTAATCAAACATATTGTTTTTCAAAAACACAAGCTTTGGAAGTAATTTTTTTTACTTTGATATATATTGAGAAAGGCATGTCTCCTTGAAAATTGATATCTACTAATATTTATTAGCCATCTCATTTTTATGACTGCACTAGTTTTATTATTTTGAATTTTTCTAACCGAACATAAACTTTGCAGCTAGTTCTAAGAATTAGAATCCTACTTTTGTCAGTACATTTGATGAACTTGGTAGGTTATTTATTTATTCAATATGTGTGTGCTTTTATTAAAATGTGTTAGTTGTATTTCTTTCTCCACTTATAAATAAATGTTAAGAACATTGATTTGGCTCCTAAGACATAAAACTTAATAAACCATAACTGGTTCTATATCATTTGGTAACAAATTTCAAAATCTCAATGACAAATACGTGAATTATTTCCATTTTAGTATAACAAAATTTCCATTTAGATATTAACAAGAGTATTTTGGGAACATATTTCAATTTGTACAAAATATATTATGAAGTAAGTTTACACTTCTTTTCATTTTTTTAATGGATCATTTGAATTTGATCAAATTATTAAATTTTGGTAATAATAATAGTATATTTTACAGTCCTAATTACATTTCTAGAATAGTTAATGGACAAAAAGGAAACTGTTGGGTCCCTATAATACTAGTGATTACCCCATTACTATTGTAGTTATACCCCTTATTTATATTGTTGTGCCCCTATTACCCCCATATTGTTATTTCTGTGCCCCATAGAATCCCTCTATTGTTATTTTTGTGGCTTTATATTATTATTGTTAGGTCGGCTGGATTATATTGTGACTCCTTAGACTCCTATATATAGAAAGGAGGTTTTGTCATTTGTATCATCCAAGAATTGTTCATTTATGTAATGTAAAGGAGGTTGCCCCCTCGAAGAGGCTGAATTCTAAGGCGTTGATATTTCTTTTCTATCTTTTCTTGAGCTGGTTTCATAACATTTGGTATCAGAGCTTTGGATTCTAGGGTTTCGCTGCTCCAAACAGGTCATCGTGGCATTTTCGCTATAACGTTTTTTCTGTGACGTTTCAGAAGTTGCAAAAAAAACCCATTTGAGAAGAAATCGCGCTGAACCTTGGGTCCAAATTTCAGAGCTTTTTGCACGATATTTGCGGAGATATGATCTGAGGAAGTTGGTCTTTTTGCAGACTCCTGAATTACATTCAAAACAGGTGACCTGGGGAAAATCGTCATAACTTTCTCTCTGGGGATCGGATTGAAATTTCGTAAGAAGGTACAGAAAGAGGACGGACTGTAGTTTCTTTTGGGTGCTTTTCAGATCCAAAGGTTGAAACAGTGACTCGTGGCACGTCGTACAAGTTCGCTCTACTGAACTAGTCTATAATCAAGTCACTGTGGGAGATTTCGCATAACTCTTCCTTGGAGAATCCAATTTGGGTCAGACTTGTGGCATTGGAAAGAGGACACAGAGAGCTACTACAGGTCACAAGTTCAGAACTAGATGATTGGAAAGTACAGAGATACATCAGAGGCAATATCAAGCTCCTACAAAGTGAAAAAAGGTGTGTAGATTTTTTTTAAATTTTTGCTTAAGCTTGGTTTGAAAATTTATTTTGAAGGAATTCAAAGGGCATAGTAGAGCATTATTATCGGTAACTGATGCCCCGAGGAAAGAAAATGCAAACACCTAGTAAGGAACCTGAAAGCTCTAGCATGACTCATGAAGAAGAGGAAGAAATGCTACATGATATATCAAAATTACAAGAACAAGTGCAACAAATGTCACGCTCACAAAAGTTAACAGATGCTAAGATAAATGGCGTGGAAGCTAAGATGAATGGCATGGAAGCTAAGATGGACAATTTGAAGATAGATTTGAACACAAATTTGAAGACAGGCATGGCAGATTTGAAGACAGATTTGACTAATTTTCTACAAGAAATACTTACTAATGGTGAAAAGGTAGTAAAGGAAACTCATGATGAGAACAAAAGAAATGTTAATCATGATTCCATAGATGCTAATGTTGGATCGAAGAATCACCATATTCCAAAAATCGATATGAGGAAGTTTGATGGCAAGGATCCCGCCACATGGATATTACAGATGGAGCAATTCTTCGATCTCAATAATGTGCAAAACACACAAAAGGTACGTATGGCAACTTTATATTTGGAACCAAATCAGTTTGTATGGTATCAATGGCTTTGTTCTCGTAAAAAATTTATCACTTGGGCAATTTTTACGAAAGAATTGATAGCACATTATGAGGATACAAAAAGCAACACTTTTTTTAGCCAATTGATAAGTCTCAAACAAAAGGGTTCAATAATGGAGCACATTGAGGAGTTCCAAAAATTGAACATAAGGGTAAAAGATATTCCAGAGGAGCATAGGATTGATGTGTTCATAGGGTCTTTAAAGGATAATATCCAACATGATGTGCGCCTTTGGGAACCTGATTCATTAGAGAAGGCATTCAGGTTAGCAAGAAAAATGGAAAGCAAAATTATGGCAACTAGGAAGCATACCACTCACAACTATAAAGACGGAAGTGTTGTTGCCCATAGTCTTCCACAACCTACAAGGTTGACACCACAACAATTGGAAGAAAAAAGAGCAAAAGGGCTTTGTTACAATTGTGATAGCAAATACACAAAAGGTCATAAGTGTGCTGAGAAGAAATTATTCTACATAGATTGTGAAGAGGAAGAAGAAAAGGAGCAAGAAAGGTCAAAAGAAGAGGATATATTCCAGGAACAAAGCCTAGATGAAGAACAAATAAATCCGACCATATCTTGTAATGCATTGGCGGGAATTACCACTCCTCAAACCATCAAGATAGAAGGACAAATCAAGAAGAAAAAGGTAATAGTGTTGATTGATTCAGGAAGCACCCACAATTTTATTCATTGTAGGGTAGCAAAAGAATTGAATTGCTTCCTATATCCAGCACCAGAGTGTCAAGTGATGATTGCAAATGGAGGAACAATAAATTGTTCTGGAAAGTGCCATAATATCAAGCTATCCATGGGAGAATATGTATTGACTAGCCCAATGCTTTCCATTCCAATGGGAGGTGCTGATGTTGTACTAGGAGTCCAATGGCTACAATCCTTGGGTACAATAGCTTTTAATTTTCAAGAACTTTTCATGAAATTTTCTGTGGAAGGAAAGGAAGTTGAATTAAGGGGTATTGCAGGGAAACCAGGAAAGATAATCAGCTCTAATGGCATGACAAAGCTTCTAAAAAAGGAGCAAAGAGGTGTAATTGCACAATTATGTTCGCTAGATGTTTCCACATTGGAATCATCTATTTCTCCAGATCTCCAAAAAGTCTTGGACAATCATTCCAAGGTATTTGAGACTCCCAAAGGTCTCCCACCTATGCGTGATCATGATCATGCTATTCATCTGATTCCAGGAAGTGTTCCTCCAAACATCAGGCCGTACAGATATCCCTATGTCCAAAAAAGTGAAATTGAACGTATGGTTGCAGAAATGCTAGAGGCTGGTATAATTCAACCGAGTCAAAGTTCTTTCTCAGCTCCAGTAGTATTGGTGCACAAGAAGGATGGATCATGGCGCATGTGTCCAGATTATAGGGAGCTCAACAAGCTCACTATTAAAGATAAGTTCCCCATTCCTGTCATTGATGAATTACTGGATGAATTGCATGGATCAATTTACTTCACCAAGTTGGATCTTCGTTCGGGATATCATCAAATCAGAATGAAGATTGAAGACATTCCGAAAACGGCATTTAGAACTCATGAGGGTCATTATGAATTTTTGGTCATGCCTTTTGGCCTTACCAATGCACCTTCAACATTTCAAGGTTTGATGAATTCAATTTTCAAACCATTCCTTAGAAAATTTGTGTTAGTATTTTTTGATGATATACTAATCTACAGCAAGTCTTGGAAGGATCATGTTGAACATGTTGACAAGGTGCTACAACTATTGGAGGAGAAACAATTATATGCAAAAAGATCCAAATGTTTCTTTGGAGTCCAGGAGGTGGAATATTTGGGTCATATTGTATCTCATGAAGGAGTTAAGGTAGACCCTAGCAAAATTAAAGCCATTAAGGAATGGAAAATCCCCACATCCATAAAGCATCTGCGAGGATTTCTTGGGTTGACAGGGTATTATCGCAAGTTTGTTAAGAATTATGGGAGAATAGCAGCACCTCTAACAACATTATTGAAGAAAGATTCATTTTCATGGACTCTAGAAGCAACAAAGGCCTTTGAACATCTTAAAGAGGCAATGTGCCAAGCACCGGTCTTAGCTACACCGGACTTCACAAAAACCTTTATTGTGGAATGTGATGCTTCAGGAAATGGAATTGGTGTTGTTCTAATGCAAGATGAAAGACCCATTGCTTTTGAAAGTCGTCCAATCAAGGGAAAGTTTTTAAGCAAAGCTATTTATGAGAAGGAAATGTTGGCAATACTCCATGCACTTAAGAAATGGCGACCCTACCTAATGGGAAGACACTTCAAGGTAAAAACGGATCATGATAGCCTTAAATACTTTTTAGAACAAAGATTATCCTCTGAAGAGCAACAAAAGTGGGTCACAAAGATGTTGGGTTATGACTTTGAAATCATCTACAAAAAAGGGAAGCAAAATGTGGTGGCAGATGCACTCTCAAGAAAGGATGAGGATGTGGAAGCATTGTTGTGTGCCATTTCTATTATCCAACCAGATTGGATAAACGAAGCAAGGAGGAATGGAAGAATGACGAAGAAGTGTGGGCACTTATTCGAAAGCTACAACAAGATTCCAGTACTTCTGATACATTTAGCTGGAAAAATGATTCGTTATGGTACAAAGATCGCTTATACCTCTGTAAGAATTCCCAGCTAAAACAAAAGATTCTTATGGAATTGCACACTTCTCCCTTAGGAGGGCACTCAGGATTTTTAAAAACTTACCACAGGGTTAAGAAGGAATTTTTTTGGGATGGCCTTAAATCAGATATTCAAAAGTTTGTGGCAGAATGTTTGGTTTGCCAACAAAATAAAGTTGAAACAATTAAGACACCGGGTCTATTACAACCTTTATCCATTCCAAGCCAACGTTGGGAGGAGGTTTCAATGGATTTTATCACAGGTTTACCCAAGTCTGAGGGAAAGAGTGTCATCATGGTGGTAGTTGACAGACTTACCAAGTATGCACACTTTTGTGCATTATCACATCCATTTAAAGCCAGTACAGTTTCTACTGCATTTATGGAAACAGTTCAAAAGCTACATGGAAACCCAAAGATTATTGTAAGTGACAGAGATCCCATTTTCACTGGAAATTTTTGGACAGAATTATTTTCTTGTCTTGGTACTCAGTTAGCTCATAGCTCATCTTATCATCCTCAATCTGATGGGCAAACTGAGATAGTAAACAAATGTTTGGAAGGATATCTTCGTTGCTTTGTATCTGATAAACAGACACAATGGGTCAAATGGTTGCCTCTGGCTGAATGGTGGTATAACACTTCCTTCCATACAACAACAAAAATGACCCCATTTATGGCACTTTATGGGTATCAACCACCATCAATCACATCATATTTAAGAGAAAATTCTAAGGTTCAGGCAGTGGAACATCACATCGAACATCAACAACAAGTCCTCCAACTCTTAAAGGATAACCTCGTGTTGGCACAAAATAGAATGAAACAACAGGCAGATCAACATCGCAGTGAAAGAAGTTTTGATGTAGGTGATTGGGTATTCCTACGGCTACAACCATATAAGCAAATGTCCCTAAAGCAAGCTAAGAAGGATAATAAATTATCACCAAAGTATTATGGTCCGTACAAGGTGTTGGAAAAGATTGGTACTATGGCATACAAATTGGAGCTTCCTGCAGCTTCTCGATTGCACCCAGTTTTCCATGTTTCATGTTTAAAGAAGGTTATAGGCGACAAGCTCCCAGTTCAAACAATATTGCCAGAACTTGATGAGGAAGGAAAAATTATATTGGAACCGGAAGCAGTCACAGAAACAAGAACTCGACAGCTACGAAATCGATCAATTTCAGAGTATCTTATCAAGTGGAAGAACTTATCTGCTGAAGATTCCACATGGGAGGATGAGAATTTTATGCAGAAGTATCCAGAACTGCTCAAGCATTGAGGACAACACTTTTTTGAAGGAGAGGGGCATGTTGGGTCCCTATAATACTAGTGATTACCCCATTACTATTGTAGTTATACCCCTTATTTATATTGTTGTGCCCCTATTACCCCCATATTGTTATTTCTGTGCCCCATAGAATCCCTCTATTGTTATTTTTGTGGCTTTATATTATTATTGTTAGGTCGGCTAGATTATATTGTGACTCCTTAGACTCCTATATATAGAAAGGAGGTTTTGTCATTTGTATCATCCAAGAATTGTTCATTTATGTAATGTAAAGGAGGTTGCCCCCTCGAAGAGGCTGAATTCTAAGGCGTTGATCTTTCTTTTCTATCTTTTCTTGAGCTGGTTTCATAACAGAAACATTATTTATAAGTAATTAGAATTTATAATTATAGTGAATGAAATATAGTTAATGGTTTCAATTTTCTTAATTAATTATAATTTGATTAATTATTTTATTATTTAAAAATATTTTGTTCATAAACTTAAATATTTCGTTTCAATTTTTATTTGTAGAAAATGTATATTTAGGCGAAACGGGAATTGGAATGTTTTGCATATCATTCTCTTAATATCCTTAATATGAAAAAGTAAGGTATTTATATATTGTTAAATGGATCGTTTGTCATTTCTGTGGTGAGGCGAGGGATATGTATACAAAAAAAATTACATACGTAAAACAAAGTGAAAAATAAATTGTTACTTTCCATTTAAGTTAAGATATGTGATAAATCAAACAAGAAAAATGGTTTTAGTTTGTTTTGAGTATGATAAAAGATCCTATGAAGACTTATTCGTCCTTTCCACTCTCAAAGTAGCTGGGCCTTGCGAAGATATCTTTTATGACGGGCGTTGGGGCTACATCTGAAAAGTACTAGTGATGCTTCCAACAGCCAAAAGAATCAACCAAGGTAATGAATCGGGCTTTAGTGCTTCCCGCACCTCCACCTATAGGGAAAGATGCCCTAAAATTTGGCCAATAAGATACTTTCGTCTCACGGGGGCAGTCAAGTCTTTAGCTTCTTGGTAATCGGTGATCAGTACTGAGCACTACACAAGTCGGGTAGCCCCATATAGGCCCGCACTGAGCCTAAGCCGAACCCCCTCCGAATCGGGTCTCTATGCTGCCCGGGTAGTCTTTTCCGTGCGATGATTGAAGGATTTGAAACACCCTAAAAGACAACTTTTATGTTTCAAAATGTAACCTGACCATGACAACTTATTTAATGCCTACCCCAACAGTCCTAACCTAAACTATAATTTTTTTTTGGCCCCTGTGGGGAAATTTAGTTTGTTCAAGTTATGATTGCTTTTAGGTGTCTTCCTTCACTTATGGTGTGAAAAAGTAAGCTCAAATAAACTATGAACAAAAGCTCTTGAAACTTGATGCCCTTTGTTCAAAGTATAGAGTAGCTTAGTGTGTGTAGTGCAATGTGTGTGTAAGTGACAAAGTGAACATAAAAAGTGGAATGATGTGGATATACGATGATCCTTTACAAAATCCTCTACTTTTACTAAGTTATGTTTGTTCCTTACCTGCAAATAAAATAATGTGTGGTTGATGGGCCACTTACTACCTTCCTATTACACTATGTGAGCCAAAAAGGAGATGAAAAACCAAGTGCTTTGAGAAAGCTTTCAGATGCAAGCCCAGGATCATCTAAAAGACGCAAGGGAAGCATGGGCTACTCCCTTTCTTTAATAACACTTGGTTCCTAGTCCCACTGTTACTGAAGTAAAAACGCTTTGGTTGGTAAAAAATATGTGTGGATTATGGACCACTTACTCCTTTACTAATTAAGTTATGTGACTTGTGAAAAATAAAAAACAAATTAAAAACAATGTCACACTTCGTTTCTCTTAAGAGGCTAGCAATAAACTTTCATTCACAAATATATAGTGTTCAATTAAATAAACAAAATTATATCTAATCTCAAAGTTATTTTCGCAAATGTATATTATAAATTGAATGCATGTAGATAAATATGAGTAGATATACATTTTTGAAACCAAAATCATAACACATTCATATGTAAAATTAGGCCAAATTAAATTAAATTAAATTGAAAAATACTGCAACCCAATATAGTTTTGGTAACCAATTTATTTTAACATTGCAGACTAATAAATAGTAACTAATACAAATAAACCAAATTATATAAACAAATATTATTTTAACTCAAAAGTAAATGTAATTAATTTTTTATAGAAAATAATTTATATTCCATAAAACTTAATTATATGTTAAGAAACTCGAACTAATCCAAATATACTAAATTTATATGTTATGAAAACTAAATCAACCAAAATCACTAAATTCTTATTAACAAAACAAAATTCTAATGAAAACTTTCCCTGGAATGCTTGATTTAAGGCAAGAAATGGGATATTTTTTTAACCTGAAATAACAAAATCAACCAAAATCACTAAATTCTTATTAACCAAACAAAATCCTAATGAAAACTTTTCCTCGAATGCTTGATTTAAGGCAAGAAATGGGTTATTTTTTAAACCTGAAATAACAAATTTTTTTACTACATCAACCAAAATCACTAAATTCCTATTAACGAAACAAAATCTTAATGAAAACGTTTCCTGGAATGGTTGATTTAAGGCAAGAAATGGAATTTTTTTAAACCTGAAATAACAGTTTTTTTTTACTAAATCAACCAAAATCACTAAATTCTTATTAACAAAACAAAATCCTAATGAAAACTTTTCCTGGAATGCTTGATCTAAGGCAAGAAATGGAATATTTTTTTAACCTGAAATAACAGGTTTTTTTTTAAGAATATAGTATAGGTTTTACGTTAAACCTATCATTACTTAATATCTGCTATTTTTAAATTAAAAAACATTAAATCTGCACGAATAATCAATACGAGCGGCAGTCCCCTAACAGTTTCTCAGAGCTTCCTAAATACTCTCAGAGCTTCCTAATCGCTGCAGGCACCTGTAAAGATATTATGCAGAAATCGGACGACACCAGGTTTTTCTAGATGCCACAGAAGTATGCTTGAATGATGTTGTTCTGTAGAAAAGAAAACAATTTCAGCATCTCCATAGGCACTAAAATTGGATCCAATATTGAGCTACACGACTATAGAAAACTCAAACAAACCATGCAAAATCGTAATGGTAGCATCATAAACTTACCTGTCAGTCTGAGAAAGTAGGTTTAGTGCCTAAAATCCTTTGTGCCGCTCTTCAAATAGCTCAAAATGCAGAAATGGATGCCCATACCCTGTTCGCCCTTCACCTGTTATATAAAAGGCGGAATTCATTCATCCAGACGGCGGGAAACGTATAATTTAGTGCAGGTAGATACGATTTGTGTTAAATGGACGCCGGAAATCTATGATATCCATCCGCACAAATGCATTCACTGCTAATTGTACCTATCGTATCTACACATCAGATCCATTCACACAAACGCATTCACTGCCCCAGGATGGGCATGGTGATACCATGGGCATGGTATGGTGCTGCATAAGATACGGGTAAGAATTAATGGCCCAATAGCATAGGAATTATTGGTTGCCTCACTTAAATCACAACTATCCAATGTTTAATAGGACGAAGAATATTCCGCTCTTATGAAATCTTGAGCATTCATTTTATAGAAAATACAAATTCCATTCATAAGTCGCAATAGGTACGTTCATTACAAAATATTTTTTATTATGTTAATTAAATTTCTTTTTCATTTTATATTATGGGTTGGTTCGAAGATTTTTTCATTGAATGGATGGTTCAAGTAAGGTTGGGATAAGGATGTTTAGTTTTGGTTCGATTATTGGGATAAAAGAAAAAATTATTTTAGAAAAAAAAAAGTGATATTAAAAATATTGTCATTTATAAATTGAAAGATATGTTGTAGGATAATGAGTTAGAGGCATAAAAGAAGCTAAGGTATTATAAGGAGGTGATCAAACCCATTCTTGCTAGTCAGAATTATCTTTATACCAGTGCCAAGAATAAAATGAACATTGCAAAGATAAGAACTAATTTTCATGAGCTTTAGAATGAAATTGGGTGTTAGTCTATTCTCAAACACCTTGAGACAAAATAATCTTCCCCCTTTGCCATACTAAGAGACTTGAAGATGAAAAACACTTTCTCTTGAATTTCCAAGTCCTTAAGCACAACCTTTCTCTTTTTCAAAATATTTGCCATATTACAACTTCTTGACTCGTTAAGTCAACAAAATTACAGTGATCTTAAAACGCTTCTCTACCTTCTTTTTTTATCATGGAAATAAACTATTAAAGAGCTAATCTCCCTTCTTTTTTATCATGTAAATAAACTATTAAAAAGCAATAGTGAATCACTTACCTTGTTAAGACCCAATAAACAATATTAATCTTTGTGAATATTAACCACTATCATCTTCTTCTTTTTTATATTTTAAATACATAGATAATCTGAAATTAAATGTAAGCGAAAATAAAATTTTGTAAAGTTAATAATGAAAAGGAAGTTTGATCACAATACCTTAAAAGGAATTTTCATACTTTGTGAAATTACGAAAAAAATAAACTTTTTGCGTACATAGGTGCATACTATGGCAATGCTGTAAAAGGAATTTGATCACAATACCGTAAAAGGAATTTTCATACTTCATGAAATTACGGAAAAATAACTTTTTGCGTACATAGGTGCATGCTACCACAACGCTGTAAAAGGAATTTTGATACTTTATGAAATTGAGAAAAAAGAGCTTTTTGAGTGCATGGGCTTGTTAAATTTAAATAATGTAGTGATACTTAAACATATTTAAGTAATGTAGTGATAAGATTTACTTTATGAAATTAAGAAAAAGGAGCTTTTTGAGTACATGGCTGGTTAAATTTAAATAACTTAGGGCTAAGATTTTATTTTTTTTAATTTAATTTTTTCTGCGGTGTAGTTTTTATTAAGTATCATGTTTATCTTAAATATTATCATTTTCACTTTGCATATAAAGGCATGGTTTTAATTTACTAAAGAATTTATATGAGTGAAATGTATTATGTTATTGTATGATATCTAGGGTTGGTTTGGAGATATTAAATTAAGTCGTAAATTAATTTTTCTCTGCAAAGCATAGGTTAAACTTTGGGTTTGGAGTTTTCGGTGGGATTGACATTGGTAAGGTTGTTGCGTTAGGGCTCCAAACCCCAGTATGTCTGTTACAACATTAATGTGACTGTTCTATTGAGTAAATGTGACTACTTGCCTTACAGAATGCTTTTCGACCGATCTACAGGTGTTCATGCTGGATTTTGCTATAAAATCACCATGTTGCTTTAAATCCCAACACACACTTCAGTTCTGGTGTTCAATCGAGTATCGAGACGACGTTCACTAGTTTTCTCAAGTACCCGGAGGTTGTTTTCTAGTTTTATCAGGTAGTGACAAAATTTGTAAACTACCCAAATGGTCCATGGGGTTTCAGGCGTAGTAAATCTAAGAAAAAATGGGTTTTGTTTCTTCTTGTTGATCATGACAGGATTCAATACATACCTTTATGAAGCGTTATGGCATGCCTGTGTTGGTCCATTGGTCACAATCCCTTGCATTGGGGAACGATTGTTCTACTTTTCCTATAGGCACATGGTACACGTATCTCTAGGCTACTGCTTGGAGGGTTTATGAATTGCTTCTTTTTATAGTTTTACTATTGTATTGGGTGATTTTGGGGGTGGCTAAGAGTTTTAGAATCCAAAAATTCTAATATCTAGAGTGTTTGATTAAATCTGCAAGGTTGAAGCATCTAAAAATCAAGGTGTTTATGAGCAAATGCACTTGTACAATCTAATGTCCATCATCCTTTGTTGTGTCATCAATCTTTAATTGAAGGTATGTTTATCTATGTTTTTACGCTAGTTCTATTTTAGCATAAGTAAATACGACCAATACACAATCTTCATGCCAATGAAGATTGACCCATTTCTTCACTACTTTAGTGCTTAGTCAGAGGTCATTAAACCTGTAAATGACTATTTGGTCCTTATGATTCAAAAGGGTAATTTGGACCTACTTTGAATTCACTTTGTGTACGATTGTTCAATGTTCATTGAATGAAAAATTGAGTGTTTAGTTTTTTGGCCTCCTGTTGCAATTGATTTTTTGATTGCTTTATCCCTTCTTCTTGTAAAGGGAACAAGTTTATGTTAATCGTTGCATATTTATAAGAAGGATGGGATGGACCTTCTTCCTCCTATTGCAAAATATTTTTACTATTGGTGTGTAGATGGGGTGATGGTTTCTCCATCAAACCCAAAACATTATGAGAATTGGGTGTTTTCTCACCTGGTAGAGACTTTGGTTATGAAACTTAAGAAACATCCCTTACAGATATCAAGTCCAAAGGTGTGGCTTGAAAGAGAGTCAAATGCAACAAAACCCAAGATCTCTCTTTGACATCAATGAAATGTCATACAACCCAAAGCCATACTTGTTCTCTTAAGATATTGTATACAATGTATTTAGGAGATCCTCTACAATTTGCGGATGTCAATATTGGTTCTTTCTTTCTTTAGTCCTTGTTATAATCATAAACATGCCTTTTATTGTATAGGTTATTTTAATTTTCTTAATTATATCATGGAGATAATGTTCAGTGAATTTGTTCTAACTTCTTTCAGTTCCTTGGTTTTGTTTACATAATATAAAAGAAAAATTTGAAATTGCATTCATCATAGTACATTTTAAACTAGGTTGGTTAACCTTGGTGTTTTGTTTTAGGAGAAAATGGAAAATAATGTGGTGGAGGAGACATTAGGGGATCTCAAAAGATTCAAGAAAACAATATTAAGACAAATGCAATTTGAAATTTGGATTCCTCAAATGTCATGATGTGTTTCATAGTAGGAGATATATTTTATACCTGTTGTGATGATGTTCAATCTTATTCTAACATTGTTTAAATATGCAATGCCACCGATTTTTCGTCATTATATTCATAAAGAGATTGAATGGGTAGAAACCAAAACCTGTAGCAATGTAGTGAAGGTTCCTAACTAACTCTACGAGTGAATAACGGAAACATGATCTTGAGTTACAAATAATTTAGCATTATTGTTTATATCAAGGACAAGAACTATAAATATATTTATAAATTACATCAGAAGATTTGACATTATGTGTCTATATCAAGGGAATGAACTAAAATTATCTCTATAGATTACATTTCCTACCCTATTCTTTGAAATGGGTACAAGTTGCTAAAAATTGTGAATGCCTAGTGCTAACTGTAGGACCCTAAGAAGTGAAATTGTAAGCCATGGTTCTCTTGCAAATTCTAACAATGTTGTTTCATTATTTAACGTCATAAGAATAAAATATCCTTTGAACATGTGTCTAATGTAATACTTGATCTCATTGAATGCTAAAAACATTCCTAAAGAAGAGAAATGTTGAAAATATATCCCAGTTTAGAAAAATATCACATGAATCAAATGCCCATCGAGCTCTGCTAATATGTTGCATTGAAAGCAACCAATGCTGAAACAAAACCTACAAAAGCATGGAACCCTTCAGATTCTGCACCACCCACTTGGCTACTATAATACTGCCTCATGATGCTCTTTATATAGGAATATAGGCTAGAATTGATGTCATGTGTGGATTTAGCTTTAATATGAGCCACAAAATATCTATGAAAAATGTGTTTTAATGACTCAATAACATTTAGATGATACGTGGACTAATCATAAGTGATGTTAATGTAATATATTATGGAATGGACACTCAAAACTACTGAGAATCCATCCAAATCTTAATTAAGCCAGAATTGGCAACAATATACAACTACTAATCAACTAAAATATGCTTTGAAATATGACACCTTCAGCTATGAAGGTTGGAACATAGTTATGTAAGTATCTCAAGACCTCACTAACAAAACTCAACTGAATAGTTTTCCATTTTGATTTTGTGGAGGTTGGGAATCCAGCAAGATACTAAGAACAAAACATTAGCTAGTGAAACTAAGGCAAATATTCTTATTGATCATATGATTAACATGTCATAAGATCAAAAGATTCATTTCTATATTTTATTCATAAATAAAGGGGTAGTTGAATGACAATAATTTTTTCTCTAGTTTAAAACGATACACTATGTACAATAGAGCTTCACAAGAACCAGATTTCTCCCATGTTGTTCGTGGGCCCTTCAGGGACATAAAAAGTGCCGCAATGGGCATGAAAAGTGAATCTCCTACTTCTAAGGGAGTTGAGCGTCTGCTAAGTGTTTATATTCTCTACACATATTGTATTATGCTTTCAATTTGCAATTAGGGTGGAATTTTAACAATTGTGAAGTGCCCAATAGTTGACACAGATAAAATTGAAGGACTATTTCAAGTGGGTTATTCTCCCAATGTATACAAGATGAATTTCCACACATGGTTTCCCACACACAACTGAGTGCTAATTTATATCACCTTGTTGACGTTCTCAATGTGAAAATATTAACTCAAGTGATTTTGTGTCATCCAAAAATTTCATACATTAATTGAACATTCATACGTTGTTTTCATAGGCCCACACCAAGTTGGTATGACGACTAGATAGACATAATTTTAATGTCAATAATTTAGGATTTTTTAATTTTTTCTCTTTGTGATTGTCTTGACCAGATAAAATTGTTTAGTAGCTTCTTCATTGACCAAATGATATCATTCTCAATATCAACGAAACATTCTCATACATGGGATAGTTGGAGTTTATGTGTGAGTTTTATTGGCTAAAGAAACTCACTAGTCAAACCATTTAGCAGCTATTTCCTCTTATCCCTTAGGATAAGTTCCCAAATAGTTGATTTTCCAAGTATTCTTTATTTCCTTAGTGTATATCGAGTTGCTTCTATGGTGAAATGATTTGATTAAGTCATTAGATACTTTATCAACTTGATGAACATTGACAAATAGTTGCATTAAATTGTTAAACCTAGACAATGTTTATTTCAGGAAAGCCAATATGAAAAATTGGATGTCTTGATATTTTCAAAATAATGATGAGACTAAAGTGACTTGGAAATAATCATTGTTGTATGGACATGTTCCCACAAAATCTAGCACGCCTAGTGAAGAGCCTCACTTGGTAGGTCCAGACCTCATGGCAACAAGAGATCAGCTACCACTATCACCTCAACATCCTTTCTCCAACAATTTGGTGGTATCTACATTGCAAGGGAGGATTCCCAATAAGGATTACCTAAAGTATATTTAATAAGGGTTGTTCAAGGTGATTGATGAGATCACAATCCCTCACGTTGGGGAATGAGTGTTCTACTTCCCCCAGGAGCACAAGGAACATGTATCTCTAGGATACTTCTTGTAGGGCTTATGGATGATTTATTTTTACGATTTTTCTAGTGTATTGTGTGATTTTGGTGGTGGGCGAGAGTTTTAGAATCCAAACATTCTAAGATTTGGAGTGGTTGATTGAATTTGCAAGGTTGAAGCATGTACAAACTAGGGTGTTTATCAGAAAATGCCCTTGTACAATCTAATGAACAAGATCCTTTTTCATGTCATCAATCTTTAGTCGAGGGTATGTTGATCTGTGTTTTTGTGATAGTCTTATTTTGGCACCAGTAAATACGACCTATACACATTTACAATCATAAAAACAAAAAAATTAAAGGGTTGTGATATCGATTACTATTGATATATGTTCAGAAATGATAGGTCAACCTAGAAGACACTTGTTAACAACAAGTTGAAGTGTCTTGTTAGTGCAAAAGTACTAGTTGTAGGATATGCCTTTATTTTCGTGAGGTTGGTTAACTGGACAATAATGATTCTGACATCTTTTATGTTAACATATAAAAAAATAATTTTCATCTCACATTCAATGCTTTAAAATAACTAACACCTTTTGTATTTGATGATCTCAGGGGTAAAAATTTAGAATTACGAGTGAGGGTGAGGAAATTTATGAGACAACAAAGTAATATTCCATCATCAGTCATATCTAGTGACAACATGCATCTAGGTGTCATTGCTACTACATATCATGCAGTTACAACTTGGACCATGTTTATTGTTCATTATAAACCAAGGTAGAATATGTGCTAAAGCTTACAACTACTCATTGCTAAATGGATGTTGTTATAGACATTGTTATATCATGTTTTATTATGTTCATTGTTCTATGGAAAAACAATCATTTCATACTTTTGCACTTAGTGTTTGTTGTGAAATACATGTTGTTATTTCAGGTATTTTTATTATGTTCACTGTTCAACCACACAAAAGTCAAAATATACACTCTTAAACACCCCAGGTTAAAATTTACATGTTAAATTTAAGAGGCATCTTAACTAGATACAAATATTGAGTTTAGTCACATGAGAATGAAGTAGCTAATTTTGGGAATTTTGACTAGCAACAAATATTGAGTCTGATCCATGAATACATAACAACTAATTTTTGAGGCATATTAGTCTTAGAAGCTTCTCAATCTAGTTTTGGTCCATAATGTTTGAGAATCAATTTTGTAGATATGTTCATCATCCAGTCAATTCCAAGTAGTTTTAGAGTCTCCACCTTTATAGACTCCTCGTGCGTCTTTCTCCAGAGGTGCGACAACTACTCTGCTTCTCCTTGTCCATCCTGCTTTTGCAATAGGCATGATATCCAAATCCCCCAACATAACATAACTCAAACCCCCTCAACATGCCTTATAAATCATTTAAATGATCATGCCCTGTGAACGCAACCTTCACATCTCCTGCTTGTACCATTGTTTTCAAAAACCCAAAATTGTATGGAGGACAACTAATGGGCTCTTGCTTGATGTCGATGTTGCTTGATGTCGATGATGCTGGAATTGCCAAAGATATTTAATTCTAGAAGAGGAATGTGGAAATACACTATGTCTCGAGTGAATTCAAACTATTCTGATGGGTTTCTTTTGTATTTTTTTGAACCCATGTACAACAATAATACTCAATTATTCTCAATTTGTGGGAAAATATAGTGCACATTAAACACTTTTGTTGAATAAATGCAAACTGCATTATGTACAAATATATTTTCCATTACTACCAAAAATCCTAATAATTTCCAACAACTACATAGAATATTTGTAGCACTATGGATTGTTGGATCAACATTTACCATTTAGAATTTCACGTTCATACCTATTAGTCATGTAGAAACGTTTTGACTATTTGCATACATGCAAAACTTTGTGCCAATATGTTCTAATGTTAAACTCACAAGTTTACTTGATTGTAGCAATATTTAAATGTGATGTGAATCGTGAATGTTTAAGAATTCCCTTCACATTTGACAGTCAAGTTTTGCAATAACATGCATTGACAAGAAACAATTTCACTTTCAAAGTCCAAAACTAAACCATTTTTTTCATAAATTGCCATTTCAGGAAATTTTTCTTCTAGGGTGTTCATATTCATTTTGTTGATGGTTCGCTAGAAAAAAACAATATTTTTTGATAATGATATGAAAAAAGTTCTACTCCTAATGTAGATCATTTGAGACACCCAACTAATATTCTCATTGTAGCATAAAAAGTTGTAAAGAGTTCTTATTGTCATCACTGATTTTAACTTGTATGGCTATTATGAAGCAAGAGCTAGCTTCCCAAATTCATATACACCATGGTTTTACAACATTCAATATAGATAACAATACCACTTTTAGAAGCATCCCACCAAGGTTATGAATTCTTTCATTAATAAGCATCTTTATGTCTATATTATTCTTCTAGAAGCCTTTCATAGATCATGGTTGAATGTACTGCCAAAATACTTAATCACTATAGTAAGCTTAATTGAAAAGGATTATGTTTTTAATGTGTGTAGTACTGACAACGAGGGGTCCTTATTTGGCATGGTTTCATAATACAAGAATTTGCAAACCAGTGCTTTGGGAACTATGTTGATTATGGAAAGGGGTGTAAGATGCATATCCATTATGTATTTAATGCATTGAACTACTTCACAATATCATCCCGTATAGTGTAAGGGTCTCCTTCACTTGAATGGTTGTTGTATTTACGAATTTGGCTATCAGGTGCATTATTCATTGGTTTATTTTGTAAACAATATTTTGGGCTACTTGGGAGTTGTTACTGCATTCCACGTATCATGTGTATTTTCCATGACACAACTTCCCCATTCAGTAGGTGCAACATATTCTCTAAAAATGGACATGAAGCAAGATTTTGCAGTAACCTTTTTTTGGTGATTGTGGCACGGGTGAGGTTAGTCTCAGCTCCCAACCATCACAATTTTTACTAGCACATTTATCTTTTGAAATAAATATGTTATCTTTAATCTATGCTCCTAATTTCAATTCAAATTCTCTATTGCTTTAAGTTGATGCATTTCTCCTTTTTGGCCTCCAAAATATTGTCATGTTGCCTTAAACTTTGGATCATTCTAGAAGTTTCACTTGTATTTATTTGGTGAAACAATGGATGGGAAATAAATTACCCATATTTAGAATAGTTCAAAAGTACTCTAAAAATCTAACAAGTTTGTATACCTATTTTTTGCTAAAAATACTCTCTTCTGGAAGGGCCCTCTGATTTGATTGTCCATTTGTTCCCTATTTTTCGGAAATCTCCAGGTAATGGAGTAGTTCTTAGAAGGAAAGTTTATGGGATAAGAAGCATTCGTGTAGACATGCACTTTCTATGTACTTTGCAGTTAGAAAGACACGACATATGGAAATTGATGAGCCTAAAGCAATCTTGATAGAGGTATAATTTTATTGGTTTTCACATAGTTGAGATGCATGGATTTCTTTTCCAGAGAAAACCTTAAAAGAAGTCAAAGGGATATTTTTCCACATCAGTGGATGATATTCCTAGTAATGTAGTCCACATAGATTAGTACCCCTAACTCAGGGGAATTCAAATAAGGAACCTATTGATATGTAAGTAGAAAAATTCCCAACAACATTAATGACAATCAATTGACTTACCCCCTTAGACTTGACATTTCATTTATTGTATGCAATTTGTTGAAGTCTAGCCATATTCCGAATCTTGATAATTTGTTAGGGAAAATAGAAACAGAAGAGTTGTGATCTTTTATGGATTTTAATCAATGGTTCTAATGTTTTAATCAACACTTTCGATACATGAACAACATATTTTTCAAAACAAATATAGATTTTTGTTCATCTTTTTTCTTGAATATTGGCTTATCACCAATACTTGGTTATTTGTGAGTGGATCTAGCAATGCTTGTAATATATATCTTTATATATTCCCATTTATGATGAAAATGAATATGTTCCATTCTAATTATTATATTGGAAGACACTTACATACCGAGTAGGTCACCATTCAACATTATATGGAAAAATGAAATATCGAAGAACATATGAAATTGAACATCGAAGGTTGAAGCATGACCCTGGGTCAAGGTTTAGAAATTGGTTGAACCAAAATAACTGGTGGACTAAGCAGGCTGAATCGAACCTCTGGACTGAAATACGAAACAAGGTATACTTGAAATACAAGGCTCATTTTGTGACAAGTGTTTTATGGCATTCACTGTCACAACTTTAGTCTTGATTATGTCATTGTAAAAAACTTTGATATGTTGATAATCCACATAAACCATGCTCGGGAAATTAGATGTCCTTTTGGTTTGTATAGAATTTACATGCAATACAAATTGTTGAACACATAGAAAAGCTAAGCATAGAAAATATTTTCTCCGATATCTATGAGAGGGTACCCTCAAATCTTTAGGAACCGGAGAAACAACCTGGTGAAACAGTTTCCCTACATCCAATATCCTACCCAAGCGATGTACATTTATAGGAAGAGAATGTAATTATGGTAACTCTAGATATTTTACGGTTTACAACATGATTCACGGATAGAGATCTATTATGATTCAATGATATATGGGTATCTACTAGATATTTGGTCGAATAACTTATACGTAATTCAAATATGCTGACAGAATCGTCTTTGTAATCCAAGGTATTGTTTTGGAAGATGTATTATGTATTTGAATCTGATTTTATAAAATGATGAAAATATAAAACTCCAGAATTTCCAGGGAATTCCTAGTCATCATATTTCAATCAAAATCCATAGTGGAGAAAGTGTTATTGTGCTTGGTTCTCAATGAATAGATTAAAACAAGCCGCTTACAAAAATCAAAGTTTAAAGTATAAATACCATTTCGTATCCTTGAAAATTACATTGACCTTTTGTCAATGAGAAACATTCTAAGAAACATTTGGAGGATTATGTGTTTCCGTTGTTTACTCTGAATCCTTTCAATTGTTATCAGAGCCATGGTGGTGAGTGCTAGTTGCCATAGTAGTTTTTTGAGAGCCAGTGAGAGAAAATTAAAAAATTTCTACAAGTAGATGTGGTGGAACTTGGTAGCCTCATGATTTTGGTAACATGTTGTGATATGAATATACTCGAAGGCTATAATACTTTGTTTTATGAGGTGAATCCCTTTCATACTATGTATGCCCTGAAGCTTTTCTGCAGTCATGTTTTCCTCCAGTCATAAACATTTGATGGATATAAAGAATTGGTCGCAGAGTTTTTAAACTTGCTGATTGGATAACTGAATTGACGAGTGTCGTTTGAGTTGATTAGAAGCCTGGAGCTGCATGTTGGCAAGTAATATATTTTTTAATGGATTATATTTCATCAATTGTTTTTAGAGCAAAGGATAGTTCTATTGTTGTTCAATGATGACTAGAGAATATTGTGGAGAGGTAATCCATGACCAACAAAGGGGTGTTCAGCTCGTTGTTGTAACGACGGGGGAGACATCAATTCAAACTATTAATCGATTTCTCAGTGAATGATTGCAATTTCTTACTGAATTTTTGTTGCGAGGTTTTTGATTCAATTGTGTGTTTCTCCCAAGTCTGTGGAGGAGGACACTTATCTTGATGATATTGGCTTGGCTTTTACAAAAACATAGTTTTTCTTTAGAGTAACCGACATACTAGAATGCTGAACGATATGCCAACAAAAGAACTCAGATCAATTCACATTAATGTTTTTCAGCTAATCTCAATATCATGGAGCCTGGATCTGTGTGGTTTATTTGAAGAAGAGGTATGCTCAGTCTTTCACTGTTATTCATTGCTCAAGAAAAAACTATTGTTAGTTGGAAAGAGAGAAATTGTTATCGTATCAAGAACAAAGGGTCACCAGCCTTAAGCCGCTGTGATGAATTTGGTGTATCATTGTGTGGAATAGACTGAGCAATTAGCGAGGAGAAAATTACAAAGAGCTTCGTGAAGGCAACATCACTCTAAAGATGAGGATTCATATGCTTATGTCCCATTGAATCAGGTAAAGAAAGATAGGCATTCTGGAACACTGTCGTTGTTAAGATTGTCGTGAGCCTGTAGAGCTATGGTGATATCATGGAGAAGAAGTGTTGAGGAATATTCTTTGATATTCTAAATTGAGTCTGTTTGTGTAACATGAGGTTATTGTTGTAGCGCACAAACTCTTGTAGATGATCCATTGTTTTATATGTTCAATGGTGTTCCTTGTTTCGGATGTTCGCGCATTTCCTTCGTCAGTAGCCTGATCTTTCCATCTAGCGAGGTTTTGAACTTTTTATTTCCAACTGTGGTGCCTGTGTAAGATACAGTAACTTGAGCATGAGCTGTCATGGAGCATGCACTCACCAGTTGACTTTGAAGTCATGATTTGGGATTTTGCACCATAGAACTGTGGCACACATTAAGGTGTGGAGCATTATCATTTTATTTCTCAAGAGTATCCAAAAATTATATGCCATTGTACATGCGTCTAAAAATTATATGTCGTTGTATATCCTACTAAAAGTATGTCAGTGTATTTGTAATGATGTTTCGCAATTCGTTTGAGCATAAAATTATCTATTGATTAAAAGTTTTCAGATGAAAACATTGAATTAAATAGCGTGAGACTTGTAGTGTTTTCACGGGAAAATTTAAGAGGTTAATAAATTCAAAGCATGCGAGAGTGGTTTGAGGTTGATTTGAAAAAGTTTGAAGTCAAAAGGAAAAAGAATGCCTTGGCATTAAAATTCATAAAAGAATCCATAGATGACAGCATTCTTACTCTTATTGCAGATGCAAAAGCAACAAAGGAGGCTTGGGATATCCTTGAAAGGAATTTTAGTGCAAGGGGGAGTAATCAAGTCGAAGATAGTAGTGTTATTCATCTTGTTGTAGTAGTGCTTGAAGATGAGAATGAAGACGGATTTGTAGCAGAAAATCTACAGAAAGATGAAGAGTTCGATGAATCTCTCTTGAAAGTGGATCACAATGTTGAGGGTGTGTTATCAGCAGAAGCTTATTTTGGCATAGATAATGCTATCAATGGAGAAGCAACTAATTCAGTGGATCCAACAATTGAAATTATTGATGTTAACTTTGATGAAGAACAATTCACTAGTGATGAGTGGTTGTACATGATGCAATATAAACATATTATTGATATGTCGTTATTTGGTGAAAAAAACCCACTTGATTTTGGAAACCAAGTGGAAGAAAACTTGTTTGCAAAAGCAAGGCGGAGAATAAAGATTATGAGGCATCGACAGAGTCAAAGAAGGAAGAAGAGAAGAAATCTCTTCTTCCAGAACAGAATGAACATAACTGACATGGTTCTGAAGATGTTTTTTTATATAAACTTAATATTGATTTTGTGTGTGCAGATGTTAAAAGTAACCGAGAAGAAGCAACAAAATTTGAAGAAGAATTAAATTTTCTTGAAGCATGGCTTGAAACACCATGTGTTGATGATGTCTGCATAGAAGTTGCAACAATGAATGTTGAAGACAACATGAACGATATTGAAAATGAAAATGTCAATGAAATTTTCATGTATTGGAGTCCTAAAGAGATAAAATTCTATTATGAACTTATGTTGCAACAAATTGATAATCAAAAGATTGATGATGAAGAGAAAACTATAGAAGATGTCATGTGGAAACAGTGCACATACTAACAAATTTTTGATGAATAGAGGACATCCATGGAAAACTTGAAATGATTTTCCAGGTTTTTATAAAAAACAAAGCTATAACGATGGAAGAGCTGCAACAAAAAATAAAGAAACTGAAATTTGGAACCTACACCAAAAAGACAAAGATGAAATAGTTTAGAGGATACATAATCTGGAAGAAACTGAAAAAGAAATGTAGCCCATGAATTAGTGTCAAAGTTTTGAGTCATTGTAAGCCCAGTTGAGACTTAAACCAGTAGGAATGTTTTAGTTATGTTAAGTCATGGTTAATTTGTTGGTTGTAATTAAGGGGGAGTATTGGAAATAATTACGACCACCTGTCAATTCACCAAACGCCTCCTACAATGCCTCATCGCCATGACTTGTCTAGCATCGAAGAGGCGCTATTGCCATGATTTGTTTAACTTTTGAAGAGCCATCACTGCCTTAACCTATTCCATGTCGAAGGGACAATAACCGAATTAGTTGTTTTGTATAAATGTAGTTGATCTGGGTTAGAAGTGGTATGTAGAGTTCGGACACATAATCAGAATTGTATGCAGCTATAGCTGCTTTGACATTTGGTTGTTGTGTAAATTTACATTAATGTTTTTTTTTGTAATTTAACATTCGTAGTTGTGTCTTTCGTTGTGTCCCCAATATTTCAATTTGGTATCGGAGTTATCACTCTGTTCCAATGCTTTTTCATGTTCTTCCTTGTTGTGTACACTGAAATCCGTTCAAGGATGACAATAAAGGAAGAAACTATTCATATAATTTATTCCATAATTGCATAGTGCACTTTATGGTGCATTACGATTTTCTCAAACAACTGAACTTCTATTGAACTACTAGCAATGCCTATAGATGCATGCTATTCGATTGATGTATCACTGTTGACTAATACCATTTGGAAGAGGAGGTGCTATTAAATATACCATTAGAGCATGAACATGACATGGTCAAGGTATGATATAGAAATGGCCAATTGCAATGTTTGTAACTACTATTGAGATACATTCTTCTCCATAAAATGTAGAATTTACTTTTATTTGACATGAAACCTTTTCCTGTAGGGTAAAATTTAGGGTAATTGCTTGCATGAAAGTTGCAAGACTATGCTATAATTGCAAATATAGATGGTTGGCACTGTTGAATGTGTAAAGTGCCATATTTTATAATTCAATATGAGGGGAATGCATGATTTCTTATTTATTATGTAGAATTTTATTATTATTCAATATTAAACTATGTTTTTTAGGTAATCACTTACACTACATGTTATAACACTATACACAACTTGAATGCTAAGATAAATCATTTTTACAGTCCAGTTCAAGGTACTTAAACAAATATAAAATATTAAATGAACAAAAAATATACATCATTTTTGTACTTAGAGGGTGTTGTTCCCTTGGAAATGGCAAGTGATAACTGTCATAGTGGCCAGTAACACGTTCATACTTAATGTATAGTTCATTGACAAAGTTTAGAAGTGATAACTATCAAAATGGCTAATAACACATTATTACTGAACATATTGTTCATTCACAAATCTAATGGAAATACAAGCATTAGCCTAAGTTGGTTTGAAGTAGGCTTCCATACAACCATTAGAAGTGGATGTGCAATTTTATAATCCATTGTTAACATAACAAAAACTATTAATTTATATGATGATATATATATCATCATCATCATTAATGTCAATATAAAAGTGGATTTCTTATCATTGGTTGGTGAATGAGAAATGGCAGAGTGAACTAGGAACGCGGTGGGTTAGGGTTTCAAAGATTCTCGACCCTTCCCTGACAAACCTGCAACAGCAAAAACCAAATGGAGGCTGCACCCAGACTGAGACGACGGATGAGAAAGGGATGAGCGGTACGACAAGGGGGGGTGAGATCCCCTCCTACAGGACCGTTGTAGTAGGCGAATCAAGCCAATATGACGCCGGAAGTTGGAATGGGGGAAAGGTAAAGGGATCCCAGTTTTGGACGCCAAATGGCAAGCAGGTTTGGGAGGGAGATGTCTGCCAAGAACTACAAAAAAACCTAGATTCATCATCCCAAATAATAATATGGAAGAATATAGAAGGTACATGAAGGACCATGCCTTCATCAACAAATTTATAGGGGCATGGTCGACTAAGAAAGAATTGATAAAATAGATTCAACTATGATGGCAGCCAAAAGGGCACATAGATCTCAAGTTAGGAGCGAAAGGGTTCTTCACAATGATCTTCTCAAACCTGGAAGACAAAGAGAGGATATTTGAAGATGGACCATACTTCTTCAATAGTGTCAGCCTCTTCATCAGGCATTGGGAAGAATGCTACAACCCGAACCAGGAGAATCTCCTGGCTGCCCCAATATGGGTTCGGCTTTTCGGCCTACCATTGGACTAACGAGACCTAGAGATACTAGAAGGCATTGGAAACTCGACAAGGAGAGGCCTATACACCTCCTATGCCAAACTCTGTGTCTACATGAATATAACGAAACCACTTCCAGACTACATAGATCTGGAGTACCATGATGAGGTATGGCCACAACCGATCAACTATGAGCACATCTTGTTCCGGTGTCACAGATGCCATGAATACAACCACCTGTTTCGAGCTTGCCCTCTAAACTAGACAGTCAACCACTCGGCAGGGGAAAGGGATGGAGACCCAATGGCAAAAGAGGAAGGAGATGGATATAAAGAGGTGCAAAGGTAGAAAAGAACCTCATAACAGGCTGGGAACCACAAAGCACACCAAGAAAAGAAGGAGAAAAGGCTGCAGAATAGATTTTCGATCCTACAGGAAGAACATCTAGAGGCGGAGATGGGGCACAATCCTTACGTAAAAGAAAATCAAGAAGACAAAGGAATAGATGGAAAAAAAAAAGAAGGAAATGATGATTGAGGTCGAGCAAGGACCCGAGGATAACATGCAAATGGTGGAAACCCTAATGGAGATAGACAACTAGAAATATGACCTAAGTGTAGAAGAACAAGTCATGAAAAGGCTACTGCAGGAATGGAGACATTTGGATGAAAGATTCATCTCGGAAGATTAGAAACAACTCTACAAAGAGACCTTTCAGCGATATAGAGATAAGCAGGGCCCAACGATCATAAGCCCACCTGAATAGCTAGGGGCCCAAGCGAATCAAGGACCAGAGGTGGGAACTCAAGAAAAAGGGGAAAAAAGAGGCAGGAAATTGTTGAATGAATCCATACAAATGGTTGGGGAATTACTGGTGAACTCGGGGAGAGTAGTGCCATTGTCGGAGGTTTTTCATCAGCCAATAAAACTGTTAAAATGATTATTACAACCTGGAACATTAGAGGCCTCAACATTAAAGGCAAACAAAGGTACCTTAAGGAGAGATTGAAAAAGGATAAGCCCAACATTATGATAATACAAGAAACTAAAATTAGCGAAAAAAATCTAAAAGACATAATGGAAAACTTCAAGCCAGAATACCAAGTCATGGCCCAAGATGAAAATAGGAGTGCAGGAGGATTGGCGATCCTATGGAATCTAGCAGAAGTGTTGTTTGAAGATTGGGTAAGTATACCATGAATTCTCATAGGCAAATTTTGGAATCTAGGCTCCAGCTAATGGGCTCTGCTATCAGGGGTGTATGGTCCATATCTCCCAGGAGAAAGAGGAGCCTTCCTTCAAAAGTTGAGTGACCTGAGGAATATATACCTAGATGAGCTATGGGTAGTAAGGGGGGATTTTAACATGATCACAACCCTAGGGGAAAAAAGGGAGGAATGAGAAGAGCAGATTCAGATATGGAAGCCTTCAGTGAAACCATTACTAATTTATGCCTAGTGGATATAGACACAATCAACGGGATTCATACCTGGAACAACAGAAGAGGAGGGGTACACCAAATAGCATGCTGCCTGGACAGGTTCCTAATCTCAGAACAACTGATGAGTAAATATATCTTCATAGAAGCAGTGATACTCCCATGTATGGGGTCAGACCACTGGCCGGTCTGCCTAGAAGTGGATCTAAAAGATCGACCTAAGAATAGGCCATTTAGGTTTGAATCCTTTTGGCTCAGGAACCCAAATATCCTAAAAAAGATGGAGGAATGGTGGACACAAAGTATCCAACAGGGCTGGAATAGGATGCATACCTTCCAGCTGAAGCTTAAAGAACTAAAAAAGAGGCTCAGAAAGTGGAATAAGGAGGAGTTTGGTCACATCCTCAAAGACCAAATTGAACTCAACAAGCATATGGCAAACGTCCAACAAAAAATGATAAAATATGGAAGATCGAAGGACCTGGTGTGGGAAGAAGGGTTATTGATCAATCATATAAAGGAACGAAGACAACAGGAGGAAATCACATGGAAGAAAAAATTGCAGGTTCAGTGGTTAAGGGAAGGAGAACGTAACACAAGATTCTTCCATAAATCTATGGTGCATCACTGACAACATAACTGAATTTACTCTCTCAAAGATGCAGAAGGACAATGTAAAACAAAACATGAAGAAATGGAAGGACTTCTGGTCAACCATTTCAAAGACATGCTTACAGAGAATGCAGACAATAGATCGGAAGCCATCCAAAGAATCACGCAGCTAATTCCCAAAATGATAATGAATGACTAGAATATGGCACTGATGCGAGCTGTAACTAAAGAAGAAGTAGAGGAAATAGTGAAAGGAATTCCAAAGAATAAAGCCCCAAGTCCAAACGGATTCACTGCGAATTCTACCATGCTACCTGGCCATTCATGGGACATGACATCCTAGAGGTAGTGGAGGAATCTAGATGTAATCAATAGGTATGTCCTCGCCTTACCTCTACTTTTATCGATTTAATTCCTAAGTCCGCTAAATCTGAGGATCCTTAAGGATTCCGGCAAATTGCATTGTGCAATGTCATTTATAAGATTATCGCCACTCTAATTGTCAAACGCCTGAAACCCCTTGTCCCTAGTCTCATTTACCCTAAAAAAGCATGCTTTTCATAAGGTCATCAAATCCTCGATGGCTTTATCTCATCCTAGGAGGTAGTCCATACCCTCAAATCCCAGAAGCTCTCAAGCATGATGATAAAACTGGATCTTTCCAAAGATTATGATAGACTTAGCTGGGGCTACCTCACGAGCATTCTCAAAGCCTATGGCTTTGCCCAAAGATGGATCAACTGGATCTTAGCTATGATATCCTCTCCGGTCTTCTCCATCCTGCTTAATGGAACCCCCACTACGACCTTTAACCCATCCTGAGGCCTGAGACAGGGGGACCCGATTTCACCCTTCTTGTTCATCCTAGCAGCAGATGGGCTAGGCAGGTATATAAAGAAGCAGGTACACACCTCCTAGCTCCAAGGGCTAATAATTTGGTGAAATGACATGCCTATCACCCACCAGCAGTTTGTGGACGACATTATTCTCTTCTGCCAAGCCACCCTGAGGGAAGCCCGTAGCATAAGAGATATCCTTAACACCTTCATGGAAGCCTTGGGAACCAAGATCAATAACGACAAATCCTGCATTTTCTTTTTCAACACCCAAGGAAATGTTAAGACTTACCTAGCTAGAATCCTTGGGTTTAGCTCTGGCAACCTGCCTTCTAAATACCTGGGTATGCCTCTCTCAGATAACCCTCTAAGAAATAACTGCTGGAAAAACATTCTCCAAAAATTATAGGATAAACTCAAGTGTTGGACCTTTCGATCCCTAAATATTGTGGGCATAACAGTTCTTCTCAAAGCAGTTCTTTAGTTGATCCCCATATACCAATTATCTGGAATGGCGACCCCAAAAGGAGCATGTGCCAAGATGGTAGACATTTTCAAGAAATTCCTATGGGGAGGTGCTCAATAGATCATGAAATGGGCATTGGTGTCATGGCAGGGCCTCGTTAAGAAAAAAGAGGACAGAGGACTAGGACTCAGAGACCCATACCTCCTGAACCAAACCATGGGCGCCAAACTATGGTGGCGATGGATGAATGGGGGAACCGATCTATGGAAACAAATATGGACTCGTAAGTATAATATGCCCGTGAGACCTGAGGACATCCTCAGATATCAAGACCCTCCCAAGGGCTCTGCGATTTGGAATCTAGCGGCCAACAATAGACACCTTATCCACCAGCATGCCTTCTGGGAGGTCCGCAATGGAAAAACAACTCGATTTTGGATGGAAGCTTGGCAGCAAAGAGGGAAAATGGTGGAAAAACAGGAAATCAAGGAAATATATCAGCAAACTCGGGACAACAATACACAGGTAGTGAAACAGTACTGGAAGGAGGAGCAGGGGGAGGAAAGTTGGCGAAGATGGAAGACTAAGGGCGAGGCAGATAATGATTCGTCAAGACCTGACATTTTGAGATGGGGCCACACTACCAAGGGAACCTTCACCATAAGCAAAGCCTACGATATCCGAGCCTGATAGGAAGAGGAAGGACAAGATATCATATGGAAAAGGCATGGAATGGGGGTGGTGGCCAAAGGTAACCCACTTCCTTTGGATGGTTAGCAAAGGTTGAATCTTGACCTGGGATCAATTATAGAGAAGAGGCTTCCAGGGGCTCTCCTTCTGTGGGCTATGTTGCCAAAATGGGGAAGACATGGAACATCTCCTCAACAACTTCATTTGCAGAACAAAAATGGAGGAAAATGTAAGGAAGTTTTGAAAGGATGGATAGAGACCAAAAAAATATCAAAGGAATAATCCTATTATGGCGAACCCACATCTATTCTAGTCCAATAATAAATAGGGCTTGGAGCCTAGGACTTGGATTCACCCTATGGGCCATATGGAAGGAGAGAAATCATAGAATTTTCAAGCACAAAACAACCTCGCAGGAAAAAGTATGGGAAGGTATTGTCTAGAACGTAAGGGAAACAATCTTGGCAGAACCATGGCACGAAGAGGACTGGAAAATGTCACCCCAAGAAGGTCGAATATTACAAAAGATAAATCTAGCACCGGGGATGATCGATAGCAAAGCATGGAAGATAAGAAAGGTGGGCATGAGCTCGGGGTCCCATATCACCCCTCTAGAAAAATGGTTCATAAAACTCAACTTCTTTGGGCAACACCCGTCTCATCTATGCAGAAATTTGTGGGATCGCCAACAACAATGAGGTGGAGTTTGCAGCAGTTAGACAGAGTCTCTTAATAGCTGTCAGATTGGGATACAGAAACCTAGAAGTGGAAGGGGATTCAAGCCTGGTAATCAATACAATAGCAAAATTAGACAATGGCACTAAGTGGGAAAAACTTCTCTAGAGTTGGAGAACTGCAAGACTGATCCAGGTGATAAGAGAAATCATCCCCAAATTCGACTACATTCAAGTGAAACATGTCCAGAGAGATGGAAGCAAGGGGGCCGATTTCCTGGCTAATTGGGGGTGTAACCATCAGTATGATCAGATGGAAAAACAATGGCTAGTTCAACCAAGGGACACAACCTTTGAAACCCTGGAGGCAATCTTGGAACAAGATCTCAAGCAAAGTGAGGAGAGTAGGAGCCAGGAAATCCAAGCTCACGATCAAGATGAGAGAGGGTGTCAGAGGCAACAGGCCTTAAGTTGACATGGTTAGTACCAGAGCATTTATTACAACCGCCCCCCACATGCTTAAGGTAGGGGGTGTGGTGTCGTTAGCCGTGAATGCATGGGATGTGGGCTGGTAAGGTGGTAGAGACAGGAAGGGTATTTAATGTGCTGGGCAAGTGAATTTTGTAGTGGATAATTAAGGAAGATCAGAGTGGAATATAGAAGAAGGAACTTTGTTTGCGGGCTAGCGACGACTTTCTGGTATGTAGTCTGGTCTCGCTCCTGTTTAATTCCTATGCTCTCGTTGGGTTCCTGTAGTAATTACATGCACTGGTGGGGGTTCCGCTAGGGGAAGGGAGAGGCAAGGGGTCGTTCCAATGGGGCTTAGCACAGTCAAGGAGAAACCAGGGGAGGAAAGGGAGGGCCATGGCCCAGCTCTGTGTGTCATTCATTTTGCTTTTAAGCCAAAGTTTTGGCAACAACATGGATAATATGGGGTCGAGCCAAGATACAAGCCCCTACCTATTTTCTCAGACCCGGGGTATTAGGGATAGCGGGCATGTCATGTCAGGGGGGCCGAGTGATGCCGAGAGAGGTAATCAAGAGCCGTGGGCAGGGGGACAAGACACTAGCAATGCCAACAATTCACTGAGAAAACCTTGGCATTTGCATATGCATGGTAGAAAGAGCGTAGCTAGGGACCCTGGGTGGCATAAGTGGTAGAGGGGCAAGCACACCCTTGGCAGGAAACTGCTAGCTGAGGGAGGGGCATGCGGGTATGACAACAATTGCAAAGTCTGGTTCCAGACAGGCCTAAAAGCCTGGCTCCAACTACAGGAGGGTGACCAGCAACTGCACCATGGTAAGGGTGAGAGGCACGGTGAAGAGACTGGGGACCTGAGCTTGGAACCCAATTCCCCTGGCCACTTATGGCCACAGGGATACCTTAACCCGCCGCAGGCCAGGCAAGGCAGAGAAGCAAGGCATGACCAGTTGCGATGGGCTGATGTGAATGGAATGAGGAATCTAATGGTGTTTGAATGTCTACAAGGCATCAAGGAACAGGGCATGGCTCCAGCAAAACAAGGACGTGGTCGTGGAAGTAAGGGCTCGGCCCCCCAGGCAACCAAGAGACCTAGCCCGATGGAAGGCCGCAGGGGCCGTAAGCCTACTAAGCACCTCATAATAGAGGTAGCCATGACATACAACGATGAAATAGACGAAGGTATCCGAAAGATGATTGATGGTCGGGAAGCCGCGATAAAATAGGAAAGGGAACCGAACAGCAAGATAGAAGTCTGGAGGACGATGGTTCTTAACCCAGGGAATACACGAGGTAAAATTACGCACTTCAAACACACCCTGTGCCTGTGCTTCTTAATGAAAAGTCTGCATGGAAAAGAAATGGAACAAATTTATGTGGGGATGGCAGTCACACTGTAGGTCCTGCCCAATTACAAAAAACACATGGAGAAAATCCTATTTCAGTTGCACAAACAGGATATCAGGATGGATCGTATCAATTGTCACATCCCTTGCATCGTGGAGTTGTATGGAATGCCAGAGGTAACTGCTGAAGATCCCACCCTTGTTTCCTCAGACTTTGAGGAGAAAAATGTCAAGAAGGATTAGTTCCTCTTTGCTTAGTTTTTCTTTATGGGGATAGAATCTAAATTTCCTATTGTTTATGTCAGATGTTATATAGTATTTTTATATTATCCCCCCTAGGTCCTTAAGGAAGGAGAACACTCCACAAACCATATGCCTGTTCATACAATAATCCTTGACATTATTCCTTGACTATCTCCCATGTGGAGTCTCTAGCCTCTATATAGGCCTCATACATACAATACCATGGATCATTACCATGGTTCCCTCATACCATCAAACTAATACCATGGGCCCATTACATTATTATTAACTACTTGTGGTCCCTTACATGACATGGGTTAACCACCTTATTTATTACTATGGCCCATCTCATTATTACATTATTACCTTGGGTACCTCCCTTGGTACCCCATATTATCCCCCCTAGGTATATAACATTCCATCCCCCTAAGCATGTTTCGTCCCAGAAACATGGGAAGAACACAAATAATAAGATCTACTCAAAAGAATAGTCCATTGGTACCATGCACGTGCATCTAGCCATCCAAGAGAAAGGTGAACCCTTGATCTCGCTGGTGCCTCGCTCGCTTGAGATGGAAGTTGACCATGGCAGCGCTTTTGTGTTGATGTGTAGTAGGTGGATCTTCGCTCCTCGCTAGCCGTCATACGGGGGTTGTTTTCCTTGTGGCTAATTGGTTGCCATCTTGTTGGTTGTTTTCTTGCGGGGTGATGTGGGTGATGATATGTTGAAGTTCTAACCCACGGTGTCTTTTTCTTTAGTTCACCCTGCTGTGGTGCTTGTTGTGGTGTCTTCTTTTCCAATATGACTTCAACCACTGAGCCCTCCTCTGATGTATCTTATCCTGTAACCTTTTCTGCTTCCGCCTCTGTTTGTGTTTGATTGTCTATCATCACTGGCTCATCATCTAATATGTCAGACCCTGGAACATCTTCTGCTTCAGCCTCCTTGGACTCTACCTGTTTATTAATGGAAATATCCTATAATGTAATTTTCTTCTTTTTATACCAGAGCTTTAGGAATTTCTTTTGCACATTAATATTGACCGTACCCACAGATTCCATCCAAGGATATCCCAAAATAACATCCATGTTATCCATATCTGAAGTATAAAAGTCACAATGCAACACATACTTATACATAGAAGGCTTCAAATCTTTATAAACTTGAACATCCTCATTATCAACCTGTATATTTTCAATGTGTTTTGTTGGAACTTGCAATTTTTTTGCCAAATTAACATTGATAAAATTATGCTTACAACTAGGATTTATAGACACAACGATCTTCTCCTTCTGAATCAATCCATGAACCTGCAATAAGGAGACACCCATAGCAATTAACCCCTTATGTGTCTCATTCTCCTTTTTTCTAGCCCAAGACCATTTGTCCAAAAAGACTTTTTCAAATTCTGCATCTGAAAGTTTGAGCAACTGCTTTAAGTCAAGTGATAAATTCCACTTTTGAGCCTCATCTCTCATATTAAGCATCATTGGAATCTTCCAATATGTCCCATGTGTGGACTTGTATCTTTGTATGAATTCTTCAATAGTAGGACCATCATCTTTTCCTGTAAAATATAGAATCACCATGAAGAGGGTTTGAGAAAAATTCACTTGGCGAAAATTTGAAATTGTCACAGTTTCATCAATATTGCTCAGAATCCCTATTATGATCTGTTTTCAGAAATGGAACAATCATTCTGCATCTACCCATGTGATAGAAATCTTGATCTAGATACTAGAATTTCATATCTGTGCTGCAACTCTCCCGCCATCACCAAAATTTCTGCAAAAAAGAGCTGATTTTAAATCAGCGATATCTCCCTCATCCGGACTCCGATTCGACCGATTTTTTTTTTTTTTAAATGGGGTATTTTTTCACATAGAATCTAGATATACAATTATATTTTGCAGATCTTGCACCAAGACGTCCAGATCTGTGCCGCAAACTCGCTGCCCTGAAAAATTCTCTGCAACCCCACTGATTTTTAGATCAGCGATATCTCCTTCATCCGGACTCCAATTCAACCGAATTTTTTTCAAATTGGCTATTTTTTCACAAAGAATACAGATATGCAATTATATTTTGTAGATCTCTCACCAAAACATACATATCTGATCTACAAACTTGCCGCCCCCGAAATCCTGCAAAAAATTAAAAAAATCTCCACTTTTGTGCCCAAGAAAGTGCTTTGATACCACTTGTTGTAGCTCTGATACCACTTGTTGTATATCTAACCCAAAAATATATGATAATGGAAATAAACCCAGAAACAATAAGATAGAAATAGATAAAAATGCTTCTTTATTGATCAAACCCTTAAGGTAGGGCAACACCATACATTCACTCCTTAAGGAAGGAGAGCACTCCACAAGCCATATGCCTGTTCATACAATAATCCTTCACTCTCTCCCATGTGGAGTCTCTAGCCTCTATATAGGCCTCATACATACAATACCATGGATCATTACCATGGTTTCCTCATACCATCAAACTAATACCATGGGCCCATTACATTATTATTAACTACTTGTGGTCCCTTACATGACATGGGTTAACCACCTTATTTATTACTATGGCCCATCTCATTATTACATTATTACCTTGGGTACCTCCCTTGGTACCCCATATTATCCCCCCTAGGTATATAACATTTTACATGAGACTGAGACTTACCTAGCCTTGTTAGAAATACTGAACCAATTTTGGTTTTGGATGGCGTATAATGCTGGCTGGTGGCCAACAGACTCAGTTTTCCCTTGGAGCGAGTTGAGGCCACCTAGTAAAACTGGGTGGTGTAAATTTGCCTTATGTATAAAATAGAAAATGGATGGTCTTGCCAAGCATTACAAAAAAAAAGTGGATTTCTTATCAAATATCATATCATTGAAATTACGAAAAACTAAAAGTCTTTCTCTTTTTATAATTAATGAACATTATTTGATTTTATAAGGTTGTACATCAGACTTGAGTACAATAGGCTTTTGAGGGTTTTCTGGCATATGTTGTCCAAAATCTGGCAACGATTCCTTGGAATCACAAGTTTGAGTTGTAAACTCTACACAATCTAAGTGTCCCATGGGTTTTCCAAGGTGCTAAATAAGGTGCATAGGTAATTGACATTTTATTGTTGTTTTATATACATAACTATGTGCACGAAATTCATGTATACACAAAAGTAATAACATGCCACCACATAACTCTGGTTTAGTATAGTTATTATTAATATACTAGAATATTTTTATAAAATATTTCATAATTTTTATTTATTTTTTTATTTATTCTTTTGTTCACAATCAATTTAAGTAATCTCAATTCATGAGCTTGAGCTTTATGTTGTAGTTTCTAAGTTATTTGTATATATATATATTTATTTTTATCCAAATTTTAGTTGGTGTCAGAGTGAGCAAGTCGGAACATCCAAGCAAAACAAGCAAAGGTAGAGCGGTTGCTTGCTTTTTCCCTTGTTGTTGTTATCTATGTGCTAGTCATTTGTAGAATGCTAAAAACAATCACCATTCGTAGATCATTTGGAAATCCATTGTTGGACCATGAGCCCATTCATTGTAAGTCATTGTCATGACTCACCATACGTGGCAAGGCCACCATTGTGAACCATAAGAATCGTAGTCACTGTCTTCCTTTCGTTCGTCGCTCAGGAAAGACTCGTTTTCTAATTTTTAATTGGTTTTTGATATCTACAATGCCCTCAAATCGTTTTACAAATCCTTTTACGAGTACAAATATATGTAGTTTCATATTGTCTTTTCATATTTTCACATGGAGAATGGTAAGTCCTTTTAAAAATTCTTTTAATGAGTAAAAAATTATATAGTTTTATATCGTCTTTTTACATGGTGAATGATTTTGGGAAAAGGTTTTGGTTTTTAGGAAAGAGTTTGTTCTTGGTGTGTATCCTCTTCTTTTGATGTTTCTTGTTCATTTTCTTCCTCCTCTTCACAATCTATGTAAAATAATTTCTTCTTAGCACACTTATGACCTTTAGTTGATTTGCTATCACAACTGTAACAAAACCCTTTTTCTCTTTTTTCTTCCAATTGTTGTGTTGTTAACTTTGTAGGTTGTGGAAGGCTAGGGGAAACAACACTTCCGTCTTTATAGTTGTGATTGATAGGCTTTTTTTTTGCCATAATTTTGCTTTCAATTTTTCTTTCCAACCTGAATTCCTTCTCCAATGAATCAAGTTCCCAAAGGCGAACCTCATGTTGGATGTTATCCTTTAAAGTCCCTATGAACACATTAATCCTATGCTCCTCTGGAATATCTTTTACCCTTATATTCAATTTTTGGAAGTCCTCAATGTGCTCCACCATTGAACCCTTTTGTTTGAGATTTATCAATTGACAAAAAACGTGTTGCTTTTTGTATCCTCATAATGTGCTATCATTTCCTCTGTAAAAATTGACCAAGTGACAATTTTTTTACGAGAGATCAATACCATACAAATTGATTGGGTTCTAAATATAAATTTGTAATGTGTACCTTTCTTGTGTTTTTCACATTATGGAGATCGAAATATTGCTCCATCTATAGTAGCCATATTACGGGATCCTTGCCAGAAAACTTCCTCATATCCATCTTTGGAACATGGTGGGTCTTCAATCCAACATTAGAGTCTATGAAATCATGACTAACATTTCTTTTGTTCTCATCATGAGTTTCCTTTACTACCCTTTCGCTACTAGTAAGCATTTCTTGTAGCAAATTTGTCAAATTTATCTTCAAATCTTCCATGTTGCCTTTAAGTTTTGCTTCTATACCATCCATCTTAACTTCCATGCTATTCTTTAAACCATCCATCTTTGCTTCAGTTACTTTTTGTGAGAGTGAAATTTGTTGCACTTGGTCTCGTAATTTTGACATATCATGTTGTATTTCTTTCTCTTCTTCATGTGTCATAGTAGAGATTCCAGGTTGCTTACTAGATGTTTTCATTTTCTTTCTTGGGGTCATAAATGAATGATAATTATGCTTCAAAATTCCTTTTGAATCATTTCAAACTACTTTCTCAAACAAAACTTATGCAAATTAAAAAAAAAGAACTACACACCTTTTTTTCTGCTTTGTATAAGATCGATATTGAAACACCTGTAACTCTCTAATTTTGGATCTCCAAGTTGTGAAATTGTGGTCTAGGATAGCCCTCTGAGTCCTCTTTCCAACCCCACAAGTATGATTGTGATTGGATTCTCCAAGAAAGAGTTATGTCCAATCTACCACAATGACCTAATTATAGACTCGTTCAATAGAGCAAACATTTACGACATGCCACGTGTCACTGTTTTGACCTTCGGCTCTGAAAACGATACCCAACAAACTACAATCCATCCTCCTTCTATCACTTTTTATGAAATTTGAATCTGATGCTCAGACATAAAGTTATGATGATTTTCCCAAGGTGACCTGTTTGAGATTGAATTCAGGAGCCTGCAAAAAACCTAACTTCCTCAGTTCGTATATCCGAAAATATAGCGAGACAAGATCTAAAATTTGGTCACGAGGTTCATCCGATTTCATCTCAAATGGGTTTTAATTTCAACTTCTGAAACTTCGTAGAAAAAAGTTATAGTGAAAATTCTACGACGACCTGTTTGAAGCAGCGAAACCCTAAAATCCAAAGCTCTGATACTAATTGTTATGCAACTAGCTCAGAAAATAGAAGAAAGAGATAGATCAACGACTTCAAAAGTAGCCTCTTCGAGGGGACAACCTCCTTTACATTATACAAATGAACAATTCTTGAATGATACAAATGATAAGACCTCATTTCTATATATAGGAGTCTAAGGGGGTCACAATATAATAAGAGCTGACATAACAATAATAATGTAAGGGCACAACAATAACAATAGTGGGATTCTATGGGGTACAATAATGACAATATGGGGACAATATGGGCACAAAAATAACAATAAGGGACTAAAATGACAATAATAATAAGGGAATACATTAGTATTATAGGGACCTAATAGTATGAGAGATTTCCGTTAATTACGATGTATAAATATATCGGTTGTTGGCTATGGGAGATCAATGTTAGAGTAATACATGAAACACCACCAATGCAACCATCAATACAAGTAAAAATCAAAATGTCAAAAGGCAAAAAGCAGTTACAATAGTTAACAAATTATTAGTATTCAGTGTCGGGAGATTAGATATCATCTATCAAGTGTCTTCCACTATTTCAATTCATTGATCATAGGCATTATCGAATTCAATGAAATAGAAGGATCAAGCAACTGCAGGTTTACCTACCTAAAGGATTTATGACCACCACTTATAGTTATATGAACACCAATTATAGTTCTTGTAGGGGTTGTCCATTGTCATCCTTTCTGATGGAAATAAAATGAGACTATTATAGGCTAATAACATCCTTGGAGGGAGTTTAATGTGGAGAAATTTTTAGAGATCAAAGCCTTGTGCCATTCAATAAAAGATATGGCATAGAAGAGAAGCATCAATTTAAAGAGTAATCTCATGATTTATGTACGACGATCCATACTCATTGCTTGGTTTATTGGTCCTAAGGTCTAGAGGATTATGGCTAATGATTTCACTAAATGAGGGAGAAATGTGAAGGTCATATAATAAAAGATTTGTTATTATATTGATTATCAAATTACCAAGATTTGTGTGGGGAGCATTCTTCTCTACTAACAATTGAGAGGACATTGTATTGGGTTTCAATGGGTAGGGATGGGGATGTGAAATGGTTAGACATTAAGGGATTGATAGAAGTTTTATTTTAATATTTATTGTTAATGGAAGAGAATTGCATTCCTCAATTTATGCAGGGATTGTTCTTCTCTACCAGGGAAAATTTTAAGAACCCCCCCCCAAATTTATATGTATAATAAATGGGCGAATCTCCATGGTATACAGGAAAAATGGAAGGTGATTTTATCAATAATATAATCTGTATATATAATTTTTTGGTGAATCTCTCACCAGGCATGGCGAATATTTTACTCAATTATAAAATCTTGTAAGATCTTGGTGAGTATTTCACTAAATCATAAAACTTTGTAAGTTCCTAGTGAATCTTAGCATTGTGAACTCTTAGAGAATTTTTTGAAAAAGTATAAAACCATATATGACAAGAGCCACATGGTGGCAATATCACTGCTTTTTTCACATTTCCACGAAATGGAACTTGTTTATAAAATTATAAAAAATCCATCCAAGTCCCTTATAATATGCAGGTAAGCTTATAACAGAGTCTGATACATCTACTATGCTTGTCTTCATTCAAGTGTCATAGCTGCTATACTTAACACTGTGAATCACTACTCTCTCAGAACTCAACTCTATAGTGTAATTAAAACCTTTGGAAATTGAATCTGACAACTCTATAAAAAGGATTAGTGAAATAGAAGCTTTTGTGAATGAGCCCACTAATTATCACTGCTAAACATTCAATCCAGACTATGAAGTCTTCCATCTTGATCACAATCGTGTTCACGATCAAAGGAGAGTGACCACCTAGCCTGACATAATGGCCATCATAGCTTCCAATAATCAACAACCACCTTGCAAGGCAATCCTAGCTCATGTCTCATGAATTTTATTCATCAATCTTAACTAATATAAATCTTATAAAGATAATATTAGAATCCTCTCCGGATTCACTGTTAATACAAGGGTAAAGGAAATTTTCTAGCTCAAGGCACTAGCCAATACCAACTTTGGTATTTGTGACCCCTTTGTGGGGATGCACCTACCTTGCCCCGTTGGGTTTCTGCCTTGTAACATAGTTCAAGGATCACAAGACTTTCCAATCTTCCTACTCCATTATACACACTTTATATGCTATACATAGTGAATGGAAAAGAAGCATTATAGAACACAAAATTTCACAGAAGGAAGAAAAATCTTAGCCAGTTCAATATCAGGATCTTAACCACTGATTAATAAAGAATAACAAGTAGTGTAATGAATTGTTCCGAGTTATTTATTTACAAGCTGTAAAGAATGTAGTGGAAAGGAAAATATTACTTAGGCAACCCTTCAATATTTTCTACTAATATGTCTGTGCATGTACATATGAAATTAAGAGCATTGTTGAATACAAAGTTTCCTTTTCTCTTGCCTCCATTTTGACAAATCAGTGTGAAATCAGTGTCACTTTGAATCTCCTTTCCTGTGTGGATGTTTTGACAAATCAATGTGAAGTCAAAGTCACTTTGAATTTCCTTTCCTGCGAGGGATCACATCCACAGTTGATTAGTAAAATATAATCTACTATATATTATGTTAAAGAAACTGACTACAATCTACAGTGGAAATGAGACCTCAATTCTTATTCTGAATTTGAATATCTCAGGATAACATAAGAGATAAAAATTCATATGGCCTTTATAGCTAGAAAACAATCACTCTATCATTACAAGACCACCTAGATTTCAGCACTTAATCTAAATAATGGCACTAGTTGTAGTGCTTATTTGCATTAACACCATGGAAAAGCAACAACAATGTTTCAAAGTACACTTACTAGAAAAGTTGTAACGTTCTGAGAATATTTAATGATAGCATCTGAACCTCATAGCTATGGTGGGAAACTAGGGAACCCAAATATTGGCAGATATCTCATACCAAATCTGAGAAAAAAATAAAAAAGGGAAAAAATCAAAATCTATAAATCAAGCAATGAATTGTTTACAAATCAAATACAATTCCTTTAACTAACAGTTAAATTGTGGTGATATATTTAAATATCTAGTAAGAGGGTAACTTCAAACCATGGAATATTACCTTTGTCATTACTGTCATCCCTCAGTGACTGAGATTACAAATCAATACTTATGGAAAGATTGTAAGAAATTTCGTGAAATAGTAAAGCGTAACCTCTATTTTCAAGCAACAAAATCAAGACATTGTTACATCAAGAGCCATAATTGATGCATAATCAATGAATCAAGTCCTTGTATGGCACAAGCTTGTTTCACAACCTCTATTTTCTTAATAACAAAATCAAGACATTGTATGTGGTTATTTCCAAAAGGAAATTGCGTTCTAATTTGGAAGAGGATCTTATCAAAATACATGGATTTATTCAAAGCTACAGAGCCTAATGGGTTACTGAAAAATAAGTTGGAATATGGGATCATGATACTTAAATCGAAAAAATATGCTTTCCTTTTAGAAACATTACAATTATACAGTGTTTTTCAAAGCATTAGAATTTGAAATTGGGCCTTTCTATCAAGACAAATTTTCATTAACAGAATATACTTTCCTACTTGAAACGTTGCAGATATCCAAGAAAAACTTGAAAAGCATAAGAGAACTTAGCAT
Source organism: Pinus tabuliformis (assembly GCA_031772625.1). Taxonomy (NCBI): domain Eukaryota; kingdom Viridiplantae; phylum Streptophyta; class Pinopsida; order Pinales; family Pinaceae; genus Pinus; species Pinus tabuliformis. The sequence continues at coordinate 571,095,146 of CM062812.1, read as the reverse complement.
AATGTACTTTCTTTCCTTCCTTAACATTCTTAAAGAGTTGAGGTTCCCCAAGTCATCAGGTAACTTTTGAAGGAAATGATAGTTAGTAATAATTCAATTCACAACTGAAGATGTGTCACAAATACGAGGGGGCATCTCCTCCAAATCACAAAAGTGCTCCAGGGTAAAATCTAGCATTATTGGAAGCTTAATGCTCGACTGGTTGTTATTGAACCCAGACATTTTTCCATTCTTCACTAAAAGCTTAAAGATAGCTTCTCTAAGTTCTATATGACTTTACTATGCTCTTGAAGTGGGGGCACATGTAGGCTCTCCAAGTGAATAGTCTTAAACTAAGTGAAGATAAGGCCGATAGATCATTCAGTGTGGATCTCTTTAACCCATAATTGAATACTATGTCTCTCTTGAACCCACAATTGAATACTATTAGGACTTTCAAATTTTTCATGGAACTCAAAAATGTTGGAAGAAAGTATTTGCTTCCAAAAAGAGTAAAATTAAAGCCTCTGCTTGAGGACAATTGATGTCACACCACTAACACTTCTCCATGGAATCTATATAGGTAAACCACAAATGCAAAATTCCATTAAAATATTGTGTTTATTGAATACACAAATGAATCATTGCATTTCTTTAAAATATATTTTGAAATTAAAATTACTGAAATTACATATCGATAACCTAGTGGGTGTAGGATAAAATTCACGCATGTCATTCACAGAAAGCATGAGAAAAAACCTAATACTATATATAAAACCAAGAAAAATTCAAATTCATCACTTCTAGGGACCTCGTAACCACCTTGCCAATACACAAGTATGTTCCTGTTTGCAGTTAGAAAAATTACCCAAATTACAATCTGTTTACTCCAGCATATGTTGGAAAGTTATAGAAGGATGACTAGTGCAATCAATCCATTCCTTTTAGCCCTGGATTTGTTTAAGTTTAAAACAGAAGTATACAAATATACTTGTCCAATGTCTATGCTTTAACCATTCACCTTAAGATGTTTTTACAATATAATTTCCTAAGTCTATTTTTTATCTTCATTATCATAAAAACCAACCTATATCCATCTTAACTCCACATCTACCACTCTTAGGGAGATGAAATCTATTTATCCCTCTGAGCACTTGGTAGACCAAGATGGATCTAACATGATAGAATTTCCCCTTTAAATAGTCTATGACCACATGAATACCATGGTATTACCATGGGTTATCATAAACCTCGAGCTTAAAAATTACTATTAGTAATTTATAAAAATTAATCAAATTAATAGTTGAATTTTATTTTATTTTTTATTTTAACCAAGATAAAATTTTTAACACACATTAAATTACAACATCCATTTTTACTCTTGATCCACCAAGGGGATCAAATATTTTTTCACTCTATGTTGGTTTGCATATCACGATATTTGATACCTCTTGGTGGTTTGCATATCACGATATTTGATACCTCTAGGGGGTTAGTAGATCCAGAGTAAAGATGGATCTATGATGGTTTAATTCCCCCATTTAAATATGCTACATTCCAGGTGAATACCATGGGTCAATACCATGTGCCATTTTGGTGAATACCATGGGTCAATACCATCTGCCATTTTTATTTTTATTAATACTAATATTAGGGTTAATAATGTTTTTTGCATGGTATTAATAACAATCTAGTCCATGGTATTTGTCCCATAGTATTTTTCCCATAGGTTTCACCTAAATATAACACATTTTTTGAGTGTTCGTAAATATAAGGTGACTTATGGAGTAAATATAAAAAAATGTTTTATGTGTTTACCATACCTCTCGTTTATTTATATTTTTATTAATTTACCATACCTCTTTTACAAATATGGTATTTGGCCCATAGGATTCACTTAAATAAAACCTCTTTCTTGAGCCTTCATAAATAGAACGGGTTATGGACTACATAAATAGAACGGGTTATGGACTAAATATAAAAAGAGGTTTTATTTATTTACCATACATCTAGTTTATTTATATTTTTATTTATTTACCATACCATACAAATATGGTATTTGGCCCATAGGATTCACTTAAATAAAACCTCTTTCTTGAGCCTTCATAAATAGAACGAGGGTTATGGACTAAATATAAAAAGAGGTTTTATTTATTTACCATACGTCTAGTTTATTTATGTTTTTACTTATTTACCATACCTTTTGAGTAAGTATAAAAAGACATTTTATTTATTTACCATACCTCCACTTTACTTATATTTTTATTTGTTTACACCCTTGCATGTATATAAGGTGACTTATGGAGTAAATATAAAAAATGTTTTATTTATTTACCATACCTCTCATTATTTATATTTTTATTAATTTACCATACCTCTTTTATAAATATGGTATTTGGCCCATAGGATTCACTTAAATAAAATCTATTCTTGAAAATGGGCGAATGGAAGGTTGTAACTCTTAGCTTCAATGGCTAAATTTACCTTTTTTACCCTCTCCCTTAAAATAAGGTGGGCTATTTGAGGTGATTTGTAAAAATGTGCTATGATACAAAATATTCACCCACTGAAAATTTAAAACCCCTTAATTTCGCCAAAGGGCGAACATTCGCCCCTATAATTTTCTATGTTCTCTACTCACAACTGACAGACCATTGTATTGGGTTTCGAGGGGTAGGGATGGGATGTGCAATTGTTGGAAAGGTTTGGGAGAAAAAGGAAGAAGTCTTTTGTTTCTTTCTTGATTTCAAAAAAGCCTTTAACATAGTTCCTAGGGATAAGCTTTGGCATAGAATGGAGGAACTTGGGGTTCCTAAGCATTTGAAAGCAACTGTGCATAGGCTGTATGAAGAGGTGAAAGTCAAAATTAGAACTTCAACAAGCATTTCTAAAAGTTTTAGAAGTGATATTTAGGTCAAGCAAGGTTTCCCATTGTCTCCTACCCTTTTTGGTTTATATATTGGCAAGCTTGAAGAGTGGCTAAATTCGCAAGGGGATGATGCATTTATTAGGGAAAGTTTGTTATAAGGCTTCTCTTATACAGATGATCTTATTTTGCTAAATCTGTTCTTGGTTTGCAAGAGCACTTACCCTCCCTTGAATTTTTTTGTAGAAAGGTGGGGAAGTCAATATTAGCAAAACAAAAATAGTGGTTTTCTCTAACAAAAGAAAACACAACCTAAATAAGTTCTACTTTGAAGGCAACAGTCTGGAAGATGTTGCAGATTACAAGTACCTTGATGTCAACAAAGAATCTAAGTTGGGATGGTTTTAGAAATAAAAGGACTTGGGGTTTGGAAAGAATTTTATACTTTTCAAAATAGGTGTAGAGAGGAAGAGTTAACTAGAAAACCACTCAAACACTTTTTGGGCTTTTAGTGATTCTGATGATTTTCTATGGTTGTGAATTGTGGACCAGCATTACGTCCGACATGTAGTGGAAAAAATTTGAGAAAATTTAGAAGTGTTTGATTACAAACAAATTTAAAATTAAAAGTGTAGTTCCTTATGCTATCTTGTTAAGTGAAACAGGGGATACTCCTATTGAAGCAATTGTTACAGTGTGAGTCATAAGGTATTTAAAAAAAATTGAGCAAATGGAAAAGGGTAGATGGCGTAAGACTGTGTTTAATGCCATATTGTGCAAAAGAAATAAGACTTGGATGATAACAAATGGTTTAGTAAATGGGGTATTTTCTTGAAGATGTGTCCCATAAACAATGAAGTGATAAAAACATTTGTTCTGTATAAGTTCTACAAATGTACTTGGGATAAGGAGCTAGAGAGAAAGAAAAAGTACTATATTGAAGAGTTTAGTCCCACTCATAATCATCAACCAAAAGCGGTCACAGGGGCCAATGTTTCTTGGAGATATAAAAGTATTATTGCACAGTTAAAGACTAATTCTCATCAACTCTGTTGTGAAACATCGCACTGGAAAAGGCCAAAAGAAGTGTGGGAGGAAAGAGTATGTATTTTTTCTCTTCCGAAAAAGTGGGAACAAAAAAGCATTTCATTTTAGATTGCGAGACCTTCAAAGACACTGAGAAAGTTATCCAAATATTCTAGCAACTAGCTCTTAGGATAATCTATTCAGTGAGAGGTTTGTTGAAAAGTTGGGAGCCTTTATTGTGAGGCTTCATAGGAAAAGGGTTGCATACATGAATGAGATGGAGAAGCAATCTCTCCGGCTTCACAGGAAAAAGGCTGAATACACGAATCAAATAGAGAAACAATCTGTCCCATAAACTACTCCGTAAATGTTAAAATAATTTCTTTCTTTTTTCTTTGAAAAATTAACCAAAAAAAAAAATTACTTTAATATTTATTATTAATAAAAAAATTTACATGCCTTAAATACATCAATTACCTCTCAAACAAAATGTAAAATTAATTAACAACCGTAATTAAAAAACAATTAATGTATAACTTAACTTTACGTAACTTTGAAACACAAATTATACACTAGTGGATTGAGTGATACGCTCCACGACGTAAGTCCCTCTGCTTAGCTCTTGCGACCAGCAATCCCTTCCTCTCGACTATGTTTACATATCATTGCCCACTTCCCAATTTTTTAGAATTTGCAGGTTAACTGCACGTATTCTCTGTCCCCGGCTCTGTTCATTTATGATATATCAGCGAAGGTCATTCCGATATTATCGCTGGCTCAGTAGATCCACTCTTCTCAAGGACAGTATGCCGATGAAAAAACAAATAAATCAATTAAATTGAAATAAAAATAAAATTATTTATTATTATTTTAAAAAATAAGTTTGTATATTTTTAAATAAAATATTTAGAATTTTAATTTAATTATTAATAATTATTAGGTGGATGGTTGAAATTGAATCTTAATACTATTTATAAATCAAATTTTGAGATTTTTATTTCAAAGTAGTTATTTTTATTGCCCAATTAAAAAAGATGTCATATGAAATGAATTATGGGTTGTATTCTTGATAAACTACGATATTGTAACAAAGTCTATTTATCAAGATTATCACAAAGATCATTGCACTAAGAATAAAGGGTACTCTGGCTTCATGTCTCTCTCCAAACCAGCACGCCTTTTTAAAGGGTCGAAACATTCATGACGCAGTGGCCACTACGCAAGAATGCCTCCACTCCATGTCTGTTCATTGCTCCAACGCAGCCATCATGAAAATTGATCTGCAGAAGGCTTTTGATGTTATAGACTGGGGATATCTTCAATGCCTCCTGGCCAAAATAGGACTGTCTCCTGCGGTCATTCGCTGGATAATGGGCTGTATTGAAAATGTCAATTATGCTATTCTGGTCAATGGTTGCCCCTCCCCCTTCTTCCAGGCAGAAAGGGGCCTTCGGCAAGGATGCCCTTTATCGCCCCTCCTTTTTATTCTGGCCATCGATGCCTTGAGCCTTCATATCAACCGTGCAGTGGCGTTGAAAGAATACATTCCGATCAGGATCTGCAAGAATATCAATATATCACACAACCTTTTCGTCGACGATGTCCTCTTATTTGCTATGTTATCAAAGGCTACATGGATGTGCATCAAATCTATCCTTGATAGATTTCACAAGGCTTCTGGGCTTGCCATCAACAAAGCCAAATCGTTTCTCTATCACAATGACTCCGATGAGGCACTGATATCTTGGATAACACAGCTTTTTGGAATACAATCCAAACCACTATCTGATGGCATCAAGTATCTCAGGTTTCGACTAAAGGCTCGATCCTACAGGAAGGGGGACTGGCGATGGCTTATCGACCGTTTCTACAGCAAGATTGCGCAGTGGAGCTTCCGTTCCCTTTCTCTGGGTGGCAGGGTTGTGCTCGTCAAATCGGTATTATCCCAGCTATCGGTATTTTGGGGTCACCTTTTTCTTCTCCCGGCCTGCATCATCCAAGCAATTAACAGGATCATCGCCAATTTTATTTGGGGAGCAAAGGCCGATCGGGGGAAAATCCATCTTGCCAAACTGGACCTCCTCACCTTGCCAAAAAATTTTGGTGGATGGGGCCTTCTGGACATAAAGCTCTTTGGGAATGCTCTTGTTTGTAAGTCCCTATGGAGGGGCATTTTTGGCACAAATCCCTGGAGTGAAATTATCCGCCAGAAATATCAAAAAGGTAGAGGCATTGAATACTGGTCCAGGTTTGATTCCATTGGCATTCAACAGGGTTCCGCCATATGGCTCAGTTTCAGAAGGATCCAGCGATTTTTTCTCAACAATCTCAAATGGAAAATTTACACAGGCAGAAAGATTCTCATTGGTCTAGACTCTCTCGCTGGCCTCAAGGGCAATCTACAGGTTCCTCCTCCGCTCCTTTTTTTTCTCCGCAGATCTGGCTTTTTCACATGGGATCGCATCATCAAGGAATGGCATGGACTCTCTCCCACGCTATGGGATGCTCGCGACATCGGCCTCCCACAGGACCTGCTCCCTCTATGGAACAATCTCATATCCTCTCTCCATCTGGGTGGGTTAATGCGCTCTTCAAATGAAGATCATCTGGTCTGGTCTTTATCCCTCTCTTCCTCTCATGCAATTGTTAAGGATATATATTTGGATCTCATATCAAAATCAAACAAAATGAATGGTCAGCGTTTTCCAGTCTACTGGTGGAAGCTTGGTTGCCCCCTCAAAGTGACCTTATTCTCTTGGCTGGTATTCTTCAACAAAAATTTGTCTTGGGATTCTTTAAGGAAGCGATCTTGGCATGGGCCAAGCAGATGTGTCCTCTGCAAAATGGAGGAGGAATCAAACTTCCACTTATTCTTCAAATGCTCGGTCTCTCAACAAATCTGGTATGAACTTGCTCTGTTTCTTTCCTTTCCGCATCTTAACTTCATCTCTGTTGATGCAGCTTTTGCCTGGTGGGGACGACAAGAGGTTGTTCTACGTCCGATCCTTCCTATCACTATATGGTGCCTTTGGAAGTGGAGGAACCTCAAAATTTTCGAGGATTCTACTATCTCCTCCAAATATGTTCTCTCTTCTTTTTCTGCACTCTATCTACCAATATGCTGAATGGTGCTGTATGCTTGTCTTTCTATGTTTCCTTTTTGTTCATTTTGATACTTGACGGTCCGATGGCGATCTCTTATAAATCCTTTGGCTATCTGTTTCATGATATGCTTTATACTCTATCGGCCATCTCCAGGAGTATTTCTATATGCAGATCTATCTGAATATTTTGTATATATACCCTCAATATAATATAATGATTTTCTTTCTGAAAAAGATTAAGAATATCCATAATAAAGTTGGGACATGTTCATGATTAAAAATCTTGTTACATGTTCTCTTTAGATGTAATACAATTTGAGTGGGCCTAATGGTTAAGAGCATGTATTCCCTCGAGGTTACAAGTTCAAAATCAAATGGGGTAGAGTATGTATGCCTTTAGGCAGAGTATATATGGCTTTGTAAACTTAGTAGTTAAATCCCTGCGAGGTGGATCCCTTATCCCACAAACAAAAAGATCTAAGACACCAATTAAAATAATCTTAAAATTAGATAATAATAATAATATATATACTTAATTCATATATTAGTTTTAATAATAATCATAATTAAGCTATTATTTTTAATTTTAACAATATAAAATATATCATAAAATCTATATTTTAATGTTTATTATGAATTGATATCCAACCATTTAATTTATACAACCACAAGAATTTTATGTTATTAATAATTTTACTAAAATAATTTCAAAACTATTTAACATAAAAAAATATATATATATTCATTTGCTCACCACCCATGACTTACCAAAATCCACAATCCACAAAAACCTATGCCAAAGTTCCTTATAGGAATGGAATGGATGACACTTCTATTTATGAGTTTACAATGCATAACTTTTATGAGAACATTGAATTCATGACATGGAAATAGCTATAAAATAGATAGCTATGACCTGGTTTATTTATTTGTGACAATGATGAAATGAAGGCTACGTCACTATCCGTGTTCTTGCCTGTTCCTTTGCTTCCGTTCACCCTGATATGCCTTATTTAGATTGAAGTCATGGGAGTATCTACAGATCCACCATGTGCAGCTAAGGTAGGAAGCTAGGGCAGAGGGGTGGTCAGGGGCAGAAGCAGAGGTAGCATAGGTACGTAAACCTAAAGCAGCAGATCCTGCAGATGAATACTGACAGATGAATGCTGACAGGAGCAGAAGCAGAGGTAGCATAGTTACCTAAACCTAAAGCAGCAGATCCTGCAGATGAATACTGACACAAATGCCATACTTCCAGGGCACAAATATGTTACAAACAGTGGGATACTCAATCAATCTCTCATGGATGTGCTTCATAAGACAATTGGATTCACATAATAGTGCAAAAAGTGGGATACTCATCTCTGACAATTTTGTATTGATATGGGTATCCCTCATAAGGCCAGTACCCACTTTCTGGATTCACATGATATAAAACTGTAGTAATAGCTGGCACTTCGCTCTTTTTCTCCTCTTTTTCCTTCTCAGCAGGGGGCTTCTTCTCCTCTGTTTTCTTCTCAGCGCCCTTTTTCTCTTCCTTTTTCTCTTCCACGCTTAGCAACTCCGTGCTGTACCCCAATTTCCTCAGTTTTTTTGCAAGACGCACAGGATCTGCTTCTCCCACCACAGTTATCTTTCCCTCCATATCCGTTGCAACAGATTCCACTGAAGCAAAGCATTCAAAGAATTAGTAAAGAAAAACATACAACTAACACCTAGTAAATGTTATGGAGGACACAGGAAATGATTCATGCCTCCACATTCTACAACAGCCTTCATGGCTTTCGCTCTGCTTCTCTCGTCCCCCATGGTCGATTTAAACACCATTTTCTGCAAATTGAAATAATGGTTAATGATATTTTATATAGGATCTTTAAATCATTAACACAAAGAAAATTTGTATAAATTTGTATCAGAGGATAACAGTTAGTTTGACAAATATTGATGACTTAGTTTGCATTTTAAGATATCCGCCGGTAATAATATTATTATTAGTTTAACAATGGTGATGAGTCAATAGGTCCATGACAACTAATAATAACTACTACTAACTACGCATTACTAGTTTGAAAACTAAATTTACTAATATTTAAAATAAAAACACAGTAAAAACTGCATAAACCCATTAAGACATGAGAATATATAAATATACCTTCATTTTGAAAGCCGAAAGAGAATAGCCGCCTCAGCTATAATCCAACCACACCAAATTACCTTTCCCGATCTTATGTGTTGGTTTTCTGTATTCCAGAGATCTTGTGATGAGGTCTCAGTGGCTTCCAGTAATAAATAGATAGATGCCGTGTAGCGTAAGTTCCTTGAAAATGCAATGAAGGTGTACTGTAAGTTCCTTGAAAATGAAATCTGTGAAATTCCTTGTTAAGTTCCGGGAAGGCGCAACGTTTAGTGGGCGTTAATTATACTCATGCCCAGGTTCACCGCACCATGACATTGCAGCCCTCAGTATAGTGCAATATTTGTACCGTGTATTCCATTAGTCTCGCTATAGTCAATATTAGTCAGTGTTAGCGTCATAGGGACGTCGGTCTCTGCAAATAAAATAATATTATACGGGTGAGCTTTGTTGTTTCGGTATGGTAACGTTTGGTATAGTGATGGGTTATTTTTTTTTTTTTTTTTTCGAAGGTGGCAAAACCTATCAAACTCAGGTGTCAAACCAACAGTGAGGACAGCCATCTCTGGCTGCTATCCGCGAATGTCGGTTTGACTCATCACCGTTATCAAGAAAAACCACGCCACCTGTAATAACCCGCTGGTGGTCCGTAAGGGAGCAGGCTTTCACTCCTGCCAGATGCCTCTGGGTCTTGGGCCGTTAACCTGTTTCCTTACGTCCGAGGAAGACGAGCTCTTAGCCAAGCAGAAGCAGTTTTACGGCATACTCCAGGCAGGGTGATGGGTTATTTTTATTTAGATGGTGGGAATATTTATATTTTATTAAGATTAATTTTACTGAATTGATTAGTCTAATTATATTACTAAACGTTTGGTATAGTAATGTTTCTATTGGGTTATTTTTATTTAGATGGTGAGAATATTTACATTTTATTAAGATTAATTTTACTGAATTGATTAGTGTAATTATATTAGTAAATATGATTTCGGAAGTGTAATTATAAATGTAAAGTATTTTTTATTATGTTAATTAAATTTCCGTTTTCATTTATATTATGAGTGGCTTCGAAGATTCTTTTATTGAATGAATGGTTTAAGTAAGATTGGTATAAGGATGTTTAGTTCTTGTTTAATCATTGGGAATAAAAGAGAAGATTATTTTGGACAAAAAAGAATGATATTAAAAATATTATTATTTATAAATTTAAGAATATGTTGTGGGATGATAAAGAGTTAAAGGGATAACAGAAATTAAGATACTATAAAGAGGTGATCAAACTGGCTCTTGTTAATTAGAATTATTTTTATGTCTTTACTAGTGCTAAGAATAAAATGAACATTCCAAAGATAAGAACTAATTTTCATGAGTTCCAGAGTGAAATTGGGTGTGGGTCTATTTCCAAACACCTGGAGACAAAATAATCTGCCCCTTTGTGATACTAAGAGTGTTGAAGATGAAAAACACTTTCTCTTGGATTTCTCAGCCGTTACTCACATGCGTTTTCCTTTTCAAAACATTTTCCATATTACAACCTTCCTCACTTATTAAGTCAACAAAACTACAATGATTTTAGAACTCTTCTGTTTCTTTTTTTTTACCATGGAAATAAACTATTAAAAAACCAGAGTTAATCACTTATCTTTTTAAAGTCCAATAAATCATATTAATCTTTATTAACCATTATTGATATTTTAAATAAATAAAAAATTTAAAATTAAATCCGATAAACCATATTAATCTTTATTAACCATTATTATCCTATTTTTTGATATTTTAAGTACATAGAAAATCTGAAATCAAATGTAAGTGAAAATAAAGTTTTGTAAAGTTAATAATGAAAAGGAAGTTTGATCACAATACCGTAAAAGGAATTTTCATACTTTATGAAATTACGAAAAAATAAGTTTTTAAGTACATGGGTGCATACCATAACAATGTTGTAAATGGAATTTTGATACTTTATGAAATTGAGAAAAAAGATCTTTTTGAGTACATGGCTGGTTAAGTGCATACTATCACAATGCTGTAAATGGAATTTTGATACTTAATGAAATTGAGAAAAAGAGCTTTTTGAGTACATGGCTTGTTAAATTTAAATAATGTAGTGATAAGATTTACTTTATGAAATTGAGAAAAAAGAGCTTTTGAGTATGGCTTGTTAAATTTAAATAATGTAGTGATAAGATTTTATTATTATTATTCCTTTTTGATGTAGTTTTTATTAAGGGTCATGTTAAATAGTATCATTTTCACTTTGCATATAAATGTATAGTTTTAATTTAGTAAAGAATTTATATAAGTGAAATTTATTATGTTATTGTATGATATTTAGAGTTGGTTTGGGGATATTAAATTAAGTTTTACATTAATTTTTCTCTGTAAGGCATAGGTTAAATTTTGGGTTTGGAGTTTCCAATGAGGCTGATATCGGTAAGGCCGTTGCATTAGGGTTCCAAACCCTAATGTGTTTGTTGTGACATTAATGTGATTGTTCTATTGAGTAAATGTGACTACTTACTTTACAAAACGTTGCTCGATCGATCTATAGGTGTTCATGCTGGATTTTGCTACAAAATCACCTTGTTGCTTTAAATCCAAACACACACTTCAGTTCTAGAGTTCGATCTAGTATCTAGACGACGTTCTCTATTTTTCTCACGTACCCAGAGTTTGTTTTCCAATTTTATCAAGTAGTGACAAGAATTGCAAACTACCCAAACAGTCCATGGGGTTTCAAGTGTAGTAAATCTAAGAATAATTGGATTTTGTTTCTTCTTGTTGATCATGTCAAGATTCAATATATGTATTGATGCATATCATTATGAAGAGTTATGGCATACCTGTGCTGGTCCTCTGGTCACAATCCCTTGCGTCGGGGAACGTGTGTTCTACTTTCCCTAGAGGCACATGGTACAAGTATCTCTAGGCTACTGTTTGGAGGGTTTATGGATGGCTTCTTTTTATAGTTTTACTAGTGTATTGGGTGATTTTGGGGGTGGGTAAGAGTTTTAGAATCCAAACATTCTAATATTTAGAGTGTTTGATTGAATTTGCAAGGTTGAAGCATCTACAAATCAGGGTGTTGATGAGAAAATGCACTTGTACAATCTAATGTCCATCATCCTTTGTTGTGTCATCAATCTTTAATTGAAGGTATGCTTATCTATGTTTTTACGCCATTCCTATTTTAGCATAAGTAAATACGACCTATACGCAAACTTCATGCCAATGAAGATTGACCCATTTCTTCACTATTGTAGTGCTTAGTCAGAGATCATTAAACTTGCAAATGACTATTTGGTCCTTGTGATTAAAAAGGGTAATTTTGACCTACTTTGAATTCGCTTTGTATAGGATTGTTCGATGTTCATTGAATGGAAAATTGAGTGTCTAGTTTTTTGGTCCCTTGTTGCAATTGATTTTTTGATTGCTTAGTCCCTTCTTCTTGTAAAGGGAACAAATTTATGTTAATGGTTTCATCTTTATAAGAAGTATGGGATGGACCTTCTTCCTCCCCTTGCAAAATATTTTTACTTTTGGTGTGCACATGGGGTGATGGTTTCTCCATCAAACCCAAAACATGATGAGAATTGGGTGTTTTCTCACGTGGTAGAGACCTTGGTTGTGAAACTTAAGAAACATCCCTTACAGATAGCGAGTCCAAACGTGTGGCTTGAGAGACAACCAACTGCAACAAAACCCAAGATCCCTCTTTGACATCAATGGAAAGGCATACAACCCAATGGCATAATTGTTCTCTTAAGATATTGTATACATTGTAGTTAGCAGATCCTTTGCCATTTGCGGATGTCAATATTGGTTCTTTCTTTCTTTAGTCCTTTTTATAACCATAGACATGCCTTTTTGTATAGGTTATTTTAGTTTTCTTAATTATATCATGGAGATAATTTTTAGTGACTTTGTTCTAACTTTTTTCAGTACCTTGGTTTTATTTACAAAATAAAAAAAAGAAAAATTTTGAAATTGCATTCATCATAATACATTTTAAACTAGGTTGGTTAACCTTGGTGTCTTGTTTTAGGAGAAAATGGAAAATTATGTGGTGGAGGAGACATCAGGGGATTTCAAAAGATTCAAGAAAAATGTATGAAGACATCTGCAATTTGAAATTTGGATTCCTCAAATGTCATGATGTGTTTCATATTAGGATTTATATTCTATACCTGGTGTGATCATGTTCAATCTCATTCTAACATTGTTTAAATGTGCAATGCCACTGATTTTTCGTCATTATATTCATAAAGAGATTGGATCAATAGAAACTAAAACATGTAGCAATGTAGTGAAGGTTCATAACTAAATCCACCAGTGAATAATGGAAACATGATCTTGAGTTTAAAACAATTTAGCATTGTTGTTTATTTTAAGGACAAAAACTATAAATATATTTATAGATTACATAAGAAGATTTGACATTATGTGTCTATATCAAGGGAAATAACTACAAATATCTCTATAGATTACATTGCCTACCCTCTTCTTTGAAATGGGTACAAGATGCTAAAAATTGTGAATGCTCAGTGCTAACGTCAGGAACCTAAGAAGTGAAATTGTAAGCCACAATTCTCTTGCAAATGCTAACAATGTTTTTTCATTGCTTAACATCATAACCGTAAAATATCCTTTGAACATGTGTCTAATAGAATAATTTATCTTATTGAATTCTAGAAACATTCCTAAAGAAGATTAATGTTGAAAACATATCCCAGTTTAGAAAAATATCACATGAATCAAATCCCAATCGAGTTCTACTAATATGCTGCATTGAAAGCAACCAATGCTGAAACAAAACCTGCAAAAGCATGGAACCATTTAGATTCTGCACCACCCACTTGGCTACTATAATACTGCCTTGTGATCCTCTTTATATAGGAATATTGGCTAGAATTGATGTCATGTATGGATTTAGCTTTAATATGAGCCACAAAATATCTATGAAAAATGTGTTTCAATGACTAAATAACATTTAAATGATACATAGACTAATCATAAGTGACATTAATGTAATATATTATGGAATGGGCACTCAAAACTACTGAGAATCCATCCAAATCTTACTTAAGACAAAATTAGAAACAATATACAACTAATAATAAACTAAAATATGCTTTGAAATATGACACCTTCAGCTATGAAGGTTGGAACATAGTTATGTAAGTATCCCAAGACCTTACTAACAAAACTCAAATGAATAGTTTTCCATTTTGATTTTGTGGAGGTTGGGAATCTAGTAAGATACTAAGAACAAAACATTAGCTAGCGAAACCATGGAAAGGCTTCTTCTTGATCGTATGATTAACATGTCATAAGATCAAAATATTCATTTATATATTTTGTTGATAAATAAATGGGTAGGTGAATGAAAATATTTTTTTATCTAGTTTAAAACCATATATTATGTACAATAGAGATTCACAAGAACCAAATTTCGCCTATGTTGTCCTTGGGCCCTTCATGGACCTAAAAAGTGCCACAATGGACAGGGAAAGTGAATCTTCTCCTTCCAAGGGAGCTGAGCATCTGCTAAGTGGAAATATTCTCTACACATATTTTATTATGATTTCAATTGCAATTAGGGTGCCATTTTATCAATTGTGAAGTGCCCAATATTGCACACATAGATAAAACTGAAGGACTACTTAAAGTGGGTTATTCTCCCAATGTATACAAGATGAACTTCCACACATGGCTCCCCATACACAACTGAGTGCTAATTTACATCAACTTGTTGACCTTAATGTGAAAGTATTAACTCAAGTGATTTTGTGTCATCCAAAAAATTCATACATTAATTGAACATTCATATGTTGTTTTCATAGGCCCACATCAAGTTGGTATGAGAACTAGATAGACATAATTTTAATGTTGATAATTTAGGATTTATCAATTTGATCTCTTTGTGATGGCCTTGACCAGATAAACTTGTCTAGTAGCTTCTTCATTGACCAAATGATATCATTCCCAATATTAAGGAAAAATTCTCGAACACGGGATAGTTGGACTTTATGTGTGAGTTTTATTGGCTAAAGAAACTCACTAGTCAAACCATTTAGCTGCTAGTTTCCTCTTATCCCTTAGGATAAATTCCCAAATAGTTGTTTGCCAAGTATTCTTTATTTCCTTGGTGTATAGCTAGTTTCTTCTATGGTGAAATTCTTTAATTAAGTCATTAGATACTTTATCAACGTCTTGAACATTGACAAATAGTTGCATTAAATTGTTAAACCTAGATAATGCTTATTTCAGGAAAGCCAATATGAAAAATCGGATGATTTGATCTTTTCAAAATAATGATGAGACTAAAGTGACTTGGAAATAATCATTGTTGTATGGACATGTTACCACAAAATCTAGCAAGCCTAGTGCAAATCCTCACTTGGTAGGTCCAGACCTCATGGAAACAAGAGATCAGCTACCACTATCACCTCAACATCCTTTCTCCAGCAATTTAGTGGTATCTGAATTGCAAGGGAGGATTCCAAATAAGGATTACCTAAAGTATATTTAATAAGGAGTGTTCAAGGTGATTGATGAGGTCACAATCCCTCGCATATTGGATTACTTATTTTTATGATTTTTCCAATGTATTGGGTGATTTTGGGGGTGGGCAAGAGTTTTAGAATCCAAATGTTCTAATGTTTAGAGTGGTTGATTGAATTTTCAAGGTTGAAGCATCTACAAACTAGGGTGTTAATCAAAAAATTCATTTGTACAATCTAGTGCCCAAGATCCTTTTTCATGTGAGAAATATTTAGTTGAAGGTGTGTTGATGTGTGATTTTATGCTAGTCTTATTTTGGCACCAGTAAATACGACCTATACACATTTATAATGGTTAAAACAAAAAAGTTAAAGGGTTGCGATATCGATTACTATTAATATATGTTGGAAATGATAGGCCAGCCTAGAAGACACTTGTTAACAACATGCTAAAGTGTCTTGTTAGTGAAAAAGTACTAGTTGTAGGATATGCCTTTATTTTCCCAAGGTTAGCTAACTAGCCAATAATGTTTTTGATATCTTTTATGTTAACATATACAAAAATAATTTTCATCTCACATTGAATGCTTTAAAGGAACTAACACCTTCTGTATTTGATGATCTTAGGAGTGAAAATTTAGAATTGTGGGTGGGGGTGAGACAAGTTATGAGACAACAAAGTAATATGCCATCATCAGTCATATCTAGTCACAATATGCATCTAGGTGTCATTTCTACTGCATCTCATGCAGTTACAACTTAGACCATGTTTACTATTTATTATAAACCAAGGTAGAATATATGCTAAAGGTTACGACTACTCATTGCTAAATGGATGTTTCTATAGACGTTGTTATATTAGGTTTCATTATGTTCATTGTTCTATGGAAAAACAATCATTCCATACTTTTTCACTTAGTGTTTGTTATGCACCTATTGTTATTTCAGGTCCTTTTATTATTTTCATTGTTCAACCACACAACAGTCAAAATCTACACTCCTAAATGTTAGCCTCCTATTGCAATAAGTGTTCATATTTCATGATTGACAGTTGAAAGTGCCAAATATGTCATCTTTTCATGCTGCAAGGTTCCATATTTCCAAAAAGAGGCCAAAGAAGAGGCCATGAAAGTGTGCTAGTCTAAATGCCACTATTGTATTCCAATTTTGAAGAATCATACCATTTTGAAGAGTTTTACAGTTAAGGGAAAGCCAAACAGCTTAATCTTGGCTTCCCTAGGTTTAAATTGCTTGTTTTAGAATATAGAGAATGAATATCTATCCAAACTGTTTAATCTTGGTAGATATGTAGAGAAGCAAGGGTGCTCATCAGCTTAATCTAAGCCCCTGGAAGAAATAAGGATCGATTTAGATAGGAGGGCAGCAAAAAGAAAAGTTGAAAACCTGGGTTTGCTAGTTCAAGTGCACCCAAACCAAAAAGAAGAGAAAATGCTAGGTAAGTAGGCTGGGTAGGTAGTTTTGAGGTTGCAGAATGTTGATTTGTGATCAATTTTGTGTTTCAAAGTGATATTTTACTTCAGATCACATGTATCAAGCAATTTTCCCTTGGAGCAGCTCAAGCAAGGCATGACTAACTCCCCCTTCTTCCTTGTCCCCAAATCATTCACTAACTTCCCCCAAAGAGGTCAAGATCTGCTTGACATCTCTTAATTTCATCATTTTTCATGACTTTTGCCTAAGTAAAGGTCTGCTTTACTTAGGAGTGCTTATATCTCTTCTACAAGTTCTATTTCCCCTTTGTAGCCTAAGATTTCCATACTTAGCGCTTTCTTCACACTTTCATGTTAACTACTAACTCTATTATGTAAATCCCTATCTGTTTCCCCTTCCCCTTATTAAAAATATGCTAAATAGCTCCTCTATGTACATATCCCCTCCCCTGGTTGAAAAATAACCATAAGTACACTTGGGAATTGCTTAGTTTGCCTGAAACTTAGCAAGAACCCTCATTTTGCCCCTCTAAACCATCTTCCAATGCAAAGGACCCCTTCCTATGCATAAAATTCCCCTCCAAATGTATAAAATCCATCTTTTGGCCTTGTTTTACCTTTTCCAAGGCATAAATCCTTCTTTTCATGCTTTCAGACCCCTTCCGAAGCATTAGAAACCCTTCAAAATCATTAAAAATCCCTCAAAAAACATTGAAAACCCCCTCCGATCATCAAAAACCCCTTTTATAAAGCATACCCCCCCTTTCGATGTCATATCTCCTTTCTTCGATCGAAGAGGCCTTCCCCCGATCGCATTAACCCTTTGCCGATTCATTAAGCCCTTCTCCGATCCACATGCCCCTCGCTCCGACGCGATATCGCTGTCGGAGGTCGCAGTGAAAAGAATTGGCCCATATATACATTGCTCCGATGTCGAACCGCCGATGCGATATCGCTATCGGCGGTCGCAAGAGTTCTGTGCCCATATTAAAGTCCCCGCCGATCGCCGACGCGCCAAGTTAATCGCGGCCGTCCGATCACGCAACCGCATCAACGGTTCTCATTGCATCGCATCGCTCCCATTTATATCGCATCGCATATATGTTAAAATCCCCACCGATAGCCGATCGTCGATGCGATATCGGTGATCGCTCCATTGCAACACATATATATGTAAAGGCTCCCGCCCCGCCGATATGCGATATGCCGATTCAATCCTGACCGTTGGATCGGCCCGCGCCAGATCCAACGGCCAGGATTTAATCTAATGAACAGTGTTTCTCCCGCTATGTTTTTTCACGATTTTTGCGTGTAATTTGTTCTTTTCCTTTGTAAAGGAAAAAGGGCCCATTTCAGCGCTATTTCATGCCTGCGCCTGTGCGCGCCCAGTCAAGGAAGACATGCATTTTTTGATCATTTCTGATCGCTCCAAAGCCCAGTTTTTGCTCCAGGAAGCCAACACGGCCCAGCATTGTTATCAGGATGCATTCCTCCTCCATTTTTGCAGTTTTTCTTCAGGTCTAGCATTATTTTGATCGGCCATGCGCCAATAGCATTCCAAAGGCCACGGAAGACATCAGCAGCAGTTATTTTTGCCTTGAAAGGACAAAAAGGGGCGATTTGACAGTTTCGAGTATATCAGGGGAGAGAAAGTGGCCCGATTGAAGCGGCAAAGAGTATCAGAGGAAAGATAAAGCCCAGATTCATGTCAAAGAGTATCAGTGTTGCGGCAGAGAGTATCAGTTAAGTGTTTTTAGTGGAAATCTTTATTTCCAAAGCAAGTGAACATTGAATGGCCTCCAACAAAGTCAAAGAAAGCGGTGAAGCCATTTAAAGCTCTCAGATCATAGTTAATGATATTAAATCCACCTGGGAAGCGGTAGATCAGAGACCAATGCGCAGTGATGGCCAAATGAACAGCACAGAGCCACAAGGACAGATATTTACCCATTTTTTGAGGCAGCTGCCCAGCGCAGCACTTAGATAGATGATTATGCATTTATTTCAGGATAACTTAGATTAAAAAGCACTCATTTCCCTAAGATTTGTTTAAGATCTGCTGTAATAGATATTTTGGGATATTTTCCCTATATAAACCACCCTGATTCATTGTTTAAAGGGTTGGTTGGTTGATAATCCAGAGTTTAGACTTGTGCTGTATACATTGAGAGCCTCTGTAATCAAAGACTGCTGGAATGTTTTGAATGAAGAACTGTCTGTTGTGTTTGAATGGCTGAAGAGTGACTGTGGAATTCCTGTGCTACTACATGGCTCAATAAGTGTTTCTCACCTCTGTTTATCAGCTTATATATATCTGTATCATCTATTTATCATAATCTAAGTTGCAGGAAGAAAGAATAGTTCAGAACTGGTTTTCATGCCCTCTGTGCTCAATTCTTGTAACTTTTCTATGTTTTCCTCTGAATTAGTGATGAATATGCATACTTAATTGATCATGTTTAAGCTATTTCTCGTTTCTGAATGCTGTCTAGGAAACTCTTCATTGCTCCTATTTAGCCTTCATCCACTTTCCCTCTTTGGCTGGATGAGAGATCCTTAGTTGCCTCTCATCTCTGGCATTCATTTCATCTTTTTCAGCAATTGATATTGTTCTATGTGTAGCTATCCTGCTCTGTATTCCTCTTGTGACCAAGAAAACGCAACAGCAAGCCCTAATCCATGACTCCATGCCCAATGGTTTGAACTTCTCACACTATGCATCCCAACTCTTCTTGAAAGAATCCTCCTTCCCACCAAAATCAAAACCAAACCCAGGAACATCATAACTAGCCTAAAATCAACCCAAAACAGAGCTAAATTATAAAGAGAGAGCCCTCTCTGATTGCAGGTAGGCTAGGACCTGCAGTCCAAAGATTGGTTTGTGGTTACCTCGGCCGTATCCCTTAAGGAGCCAAGGGACAACCTGAGTGTTAACATACTGGCGACTCCACTGGGGAACTTATTGAGAAAATTCCAAAAAACAAGTTAGAAGCTGGCTCCCAAGAAGAATTCATGCTATACAAGGTCAAATCCAGACCCAAATCCCCCAGCTGCTTTTGAAAATCCAAATTTAATCCCCAGAAACCTTAGCAAACAAAAACAAGAAGATCTTGCTGATTCTAGTCCTGAAACAGTTCAGCCAAGCTGTGTTCCAACCCCTGTCAAAGTTTTATTTCGTTCAACCCCAACTTCCCCTAGTTCATCATCCACCTCTCAAAGCACTCCTTCCACTCCTCCATTTACTGCAAATACTACTCCCATTACCACTGTTATTGCTGTTGTTCCAGTTGTTCCATTTCCTCTTGCTGTTCCACTTATCCCTGTAAATATGGCTAACAGATATGCACCTTTACAGCTGCCTGCAAATCCAGGGGCTATGCCTCAGGATTACCAAACTAAAATCACATATTTTGATGGTACTGGTTCTTGCACACCCCTGCAACATACCAAGAAAATGCAGGACTATTTTGAGAATTATGAAATAGATGATGATAGTGTAAGAATGAAGATCTTTGTCCAAAGTTTAACTGGAGATGTAAGGCCCTAGTTTAGAGCTCTTACTGCTAATTCCATAGCTGACCCAGAGGCCCTTTACCAAACATTTATTAACAGATGGGAGAAAAGGAAAGATCCACTGCACATTCTAGCTGAATATGACACTATCAAAAGAGGCCCTCAAGAAGCTATCTTAGACTACTGTGCTAGGTTTAACAATGTTTACAACGCTATTCCACAAAACCTTAGACCTCCACCTGATCTGGCTTTATACAAATTCCCTGATGGATTTGATTCAGACATGGCTTATCAGTTGAGGGAAAGAGCCCCTCAAACCTTGGCAGACATGCAAAACATAGCTATTAGTGTGGAGGCAAACTTAATTGCCAAAAGAAACAGAGCCAGAGCCGAGAGAAGAACTACTTTTAAAGATGAACCCTCATCTTTTGAGCAAAAACTTGATGCAATAATGAAAGGTATGGAAAGTATGGGAGATAGAATGGGAACCATTGAAAGAAAAGCCTCATGGGAAGGACAGCAAAACAATCCTATTAGAAACCCAAATTTTAGAAAAAACCATAACCCAAATGCTGGAAGGGCTAGTCCAGACCATGATATAAGACCTCCTTTTCATGAAAACTATGTTGAAGCATCCACATCTAATGAGCCAATAGAAGACACTCACATAAACCTAATGGGTTTGAAGAATGAACAATATGTTTTCCTAACTAAGGAAGACCAAGATGACCATGACATAGCTCAATTTCAGACCAAGTCTGGTGAGTCTTTTGACTTTAAACAAGGTTATGATTCAGCTGTTTATGAGGTCCACAAACAGTATAAGCTGAGGACAAGAACCATAGATGTGCCCAAAAATGTTAAACCAAATGATACCAAGCAGCCTAAGAAGATCAAAGAAAAGGTTGCCCTCATAGAAACTGCTGATAAAACAGTCCCAAATCCAAAAGAAGTGACCATAGAGGATGTCACAGATGTTCAGCCCTCTAAAAATCAGCCTTTTGTGTCTTTTCCCTCAAAGGAAAATGTAAACAGCACTCCTAAAAGCCTTTCCAAATCAGAAATAGTTCAAGAAATCAATAAAGAACAAGAGCAAATCGCTGATACTCCAATGGAAAAAGGGAAGCCTGCCTCTCACAATACTAAAACCCAATCAGAAAAATCATTTGATTTAGAGGCAGAAATAGGTAAATTGAAGATATTTGTCCCTCTCTCTGAGCTTGCCAAACATGATGTGTATAGGCAACAAATCCAAAGATCACTTCAAATGCCAGAGACCAAGGATGATGTCAATGTTTTAGATGATACACCTGAGCTACTTTTTGGTCCAGAAGTTAATGGCAAATCAGCAGTTGGAGCTGTTTTACCCTTTTATGTTAGCCTGCATATCCATGATAAAGTTTTACATAATGCAATGTTTGATTCAGGTGCCTCACACAACCTAATGCCCAAAGCTGTAATGGAGAAGCTAAACCTTGATGTTACAAGACCCTACAAAGACTTATTCTCCTTTGACTCAAGTCAGGTCAAGTGTTTAGGCTTAATCAAAGATTTATGTGTGTCTTTAGTCCAATATCCCAACAAAACAATACTAATGGATGTGGTGGTTGCTGACATTCCACCAAAGTATGGCATGCTGTTATCAAGATCTTGGGGAGCCAAACTCCAAGGATCTCTCCAATTAGACCTCTCTTATGCCACTATTTCAGTCTTTGGGCAACCAAAGAGACTGTATAGGGAAACACTTATGAAATATGTGGTAAGCAGTGAGGAAAAGCCCCAAAACTTTCCCATTTACTCAATCCATTCTGATATGGATTCTTTTATCTTGTTTAATGCTGATGTGTCTCCTCCCATTGATGATAAGCCTTTGGCTTTAGAACAAGAAACATGCATAAATGAAGAATCGGTTGCCCATACCCAAGAAACTGTCAAAACAATCAATGCAACCAGCACACAAGAAGAACCTCCTGAAACAGAAATTTCGAATCTGCCCACCCCTAAAAAGGTTGAAACTCTCAATACTAATCAAGAGCAAGAAATCTTATGGTATTTAGAGTTTGATGGTTTTGTTAATAAGCTGGGAGCAGGGGCTGGAATATGGATTCACAATACACATAACAACCATGCAGAGGGTCATGCCTATAGATTGAATTTCAGATGTACCAACAACATGGCAGAGTATGAGGCTCTCCTTTTAGGCCTTAAACTGCTCACAGCTCTAGGAGCTGCAAAAGTGTCCATTCTAGGTGACTCCAATTTAATAATCCAACAGATGAAAGGCAACTTTGTTACTAATGACAATAGGCTGAGAGCCTATAGGTCTGCTGCCACAGAAATACTCAATTCCTTCACCGAATCCAAGCTTGCCAAGATTTCTAGAAGCCATAACATACATGCACACAGCCTAGCTACTTTTGCTAGCACATGCAAGCTGCCTTTTGAGCCCAATCACCACTTTACTGCTGAGATAAAGCATAGGCCTGTTGTCCCTAATAATGTCAAAGACTGGCAAGTCTTTGAGAATGATGCACAAATCAACAATTTCTTAACTTTGCAGCAAGAGTTTTCAAGCTTAAATATTGATATGGATGCCATGGATGATTCCCAACAGCAAAATAACGAAAAACAACAAAATATAACAGCTATGGCAGCAAATCAAATGCTGCACCCAACCATTTTTGATGCCAAAAACATGCAAGAGCTGAAGCAAATGCATTTAGAAGAAATAGCTGAAACAGAGGCCGAAATCATTGATTTAAAAGACAATTTTCTGCCTGCTGGCCTCACTCCATTAGAAGACATATTTGATGCAAACGATGTCCCCAGAAAGCCAAAGATGCAACCCTTAAACACTGCTGTGGAAGACTGTAATATTGGGACAGCAAAGAAGCCCAAAATGATTAAACTGTCCAAGTCTTTGCCTCCTGATCAAAAACCAAAATATATTGACTTGTTTAAAGAGTTCCAAGATGTCTTTGCCTGGAGTTATGAGGACCTCAAGTCCTATGACACTTCAGTGATTCAACATACCATTCCCTTAAAGCCAAATCAAAAGCCCTTCAAACAGAAACTAAGGAGAATCAATCCTGTGCTTCTCCCTTTGATTGAGAAAGAAGTAAAAAGAATGTTTGAGGCTGGTATCATAGCACCCATTAGATTTTCAGAATGGGTATCCAATCTTGTTCCCACAAGGAAGAAAACAGGTGAAATTAGACTTTGTGTGGATTTGAGAAATCTAAACCAAGTCTCCCTTAAGGACCACTACCCATTGCCCAAAATGGACCACATTCTCCAAAGAGTAGTGGGGTCATCTAGAATCTCTTTGCTAGATGGCTTTTCAGGTTTCAATCAAATACTTGTTCACCCGGATGATCAAGACAAGACAGCCTTTACAACACCGTGGGGAACATTTAAGTATGTGAAAATGCCTTTCGGCCTAAAATATGCAGGTGCTACCTTTCAAAGGGCCATGGACATTGCTTTTTCCAAAGAAATCCATGATTTCTTGGTTGTCTATCTTGATGACTTAACCCCTTTCTCAAAATCTGATCAAGAGCACCTAAAACATTTGAGACAAGTGTTCCTAACATGTAGGAAATATGGCATTTCCTTGAACCCCAAGAAGTCTTTATTTGGCCTTGAAGAAGGAAAATTACTAGGCCATATCATTTCAAAAGATGGGATTAGAATTGATCCTGAAAGAATTCAAGCCATTCTCCAAATCCCCTATCCAAGAAGCATCAAAGAGTTGCAAGCATTCCTAGGAAAGATCAATTTCCTAAGGAGATTTATCCCAAACTTGGCCGAGCTGACAAGAATGCTAAATAACATGTTAAAGAAGGATTCCAAGGTAAAATGGACTTTAGAAGCCAAGCAAGCCTTTGAGGGCATAAAATCTGCCTTAACCCAAGCTCCAGTGCTCACAAGCCCTCAATTTGATAAAGATTTCATCATTTTTTCATTTGCTTCTCAACACACAATAGCTGCTGTCCTATTACAGAAGGATGATCAAGGAAATGAAAAGCCAATTGCATTTTTTAGCAGAGCCCTTAGGGATGCCCCTTTGAAGTACCAAATCATGGAGAAGCAGGCCTATGCCCTTGTTAAAGCAATCAAAGATTTCCGAGTTTACATTTTATATTCACATGTGATTGCCTATGTCCCAAATGTTGTTGTAAAAGACATATTAACTCAAGAGGGATTAGAAGGCAAAAGAGGCAAGTGGATTGCAAACATCCTTGAGTATGACATTGAAATAAAACCCACCAAGCTCATAAAGGGACAAGGTTTAGCCAAACTGATGTCCGAAACAAATTTTCAAGCCTTAGACATTAATGAACTGGACAATGAACCGGAGCTGGTGACTCCACAGATCAGTGAAACCTTCTTGCAATCCCCATGGTATGCTGATATTTGTTTTATATTGTTAAACCTGTTTGCTCCCCCAGGGTTTTCCAGAACCAAAAAGAGATTTTTAAAGATGAAAGCATCAAAGTTTTGTGTCTTAGATGGTGCCCTGTTTTGGAAAAATCATGAAGGCATATTGCTTAATTGTTTAACTATGAATGAAACTGACAATGTTATGAAAGAATTCCATGCAGGGGACTGTGGAGGGCACTTATATTGGAAGTCCACTGCTGATAAGATTTTAAGGGCTGGTTTCTATTGGCCCTCTTTGTTTGCAGATGTGAGAAAGTTTGTTGTTTCATGCCACAAATGCCAAATCTTTGAGGGCAAAAGAAAGCTGCTGCCCTTGCCCCTTAAGCCCATTTCAACCGAGAAGCCTTTTCAACAATGGGGTCTTGACTTCATTGGAGAAATCCATCCATCCTCTTCTGGCTAGCACAAGTGGATTCTAACAGCCACCGACTATTTCACCAAGTGGATTGAAGCCATCCCATGTAGGCAGGCCAATGACTCCACCATTATCCAATTCCTTGAGACCAACATTCTGTCCAGATTTGGTTGCCCTGAAAAGATCATTACAGACAACGCTGCTGCCTTCAAGTCTAAGAAAATGATTAATTTTTGCCATAAATTCCACATTACCTTAGGCCACTCCACAGCCTATTACCCTCAAGGTAATGGCTTGGCTGAATCATCCAATAAAAGCCTCATCAACATCATCAAGAAAGTGCTAGAGGAAAACAAGAAGAACTGGCACAAGAAGATTGTAAATGCCCTATGGGCAGACAGACTGTCAACCAAGAGATCCATTGGAATGAGCCCATATGAGCTAGTATATGGCATGGAAGCCAGATTTCCATCTTCTTTGGGCATTCCTGTAATCAAGCTGCTACAGGAAATTCAAGCTGAACCAAATGATATTCAACGAAGAATTAACCAAACCATCCATCTTCAGCAAACAAGAGAGCAGGTGTATCATAGAAGTCAGATTTTACAAGAGAAGCTCAAAAGAATGTTTGATAAAAGAACCAAAGCAGAGGATTTCTTTATGGGAGACAAAGTATTAAGATGGGATTCAAGAAGGGAGGACAAGGGAAAACATGGCAAATTCGATTTCCTTTGGAAAGGGCCATTTGTTATCTCTGTTGTTCAGGGCAACAACACATATTTTTTGAAGACCACAGATGGCAGCGCAGTTGAAGAAGGCCCTGTAAATGGCTGTATGCTGAAGCATTATCATGATCCCTCGTAATGAGAGACAGCACATCTCTGGGTATATAGTTGTACATAAATGTTTGTATATATCAGCGCTTTGTTTCTATTTTTGTATAGCAGTCCAATTGTTAGAGGAGCAACAACAAAGTTTTAAAGGCGCAGCTAACGCAAAGTCCTCCCTTTTAAGGCTCTGTCATAGCATTATTCTCAAGAGGGCAGCGCAGCACAGTTTTGAAGAGAAGGACCAATAGAACGCAGCATTCGAGTCCCTGTTCTTTGAATTAATTTGAAGGAAAATGCTCCTTTTGCTCCCTGTTTTGAAGCGGTTTCCAAAACTACGTTCAGGCAATTTTGTGGATGTATAGAGCAAGCAGAAAGGGTTACGTTCAGCCAGGGACAGTGCCGTTATATTACAGCGAATCAACTTGAAAGGAGTGCTGTGCGCAGGGTTCGAAATTTTCAATCATTTAGCAGCAAATAGACAGAGGAAATGCTCTAGTTTTGTTCTCTGTTTGGATTTATTTCAAAAGAAAAAGAGCAGGCAGTTTTGAATATATTCAAAGCACTCAATGAAGAAATGGAGGCAGCGCTGTTATATCGCAGCATTCTAGTTAAAAAGAAACTGTTTGCAGCTTGCAGTCTTCAGTCAATAATATCAAAAAGAAAGGAGGATTTTCAGTTTACATCAAGACCCTTTTTCAAGATAGAATCAAGGGAAGTGCTCCAGTTTTGTTCCCTATTTTGTTTTTATTTCAAAGGCAGGTTCTCAGGCAGAGGTGCATGTAATGATAGAGCACGTAGAAGAAAGCAGGCAGTGCTGTTATTGTATAAAATTCAGTTTATGAGAATGTTGTGTTCAGGTTTCAAAGTTTCAATCATTTAACAGCCAACACAGGGGAAGTTTCAATCTACAGCAACAATAGAAGATCAAGGCAGTCTGACCTGCTGTTCTTGGCTTTTCACAAGGAAAAGCCATCCCCAAGTGGAGCCATTGTTAGCCTCCTATTGCAATAGGTGTTCATATTTCATGATTGACAGTTGAAAGTGCCAAATATGTCATCTTTTCATGCTGCAAGGTTCCATATTTCCAAAAAGAGGCCAAAGAAGAGGCCATGAAAGTGTGCTAGTCTACATGCCACTGCTGTATTCCAATTTTGAAGAGTTTTACAGTTAAGGGAAAGCCAAACAGCTTAATTTTGGCTTCCCTAGGTTTAAATTGCTTGTTTTAGAATATAGAGAATGAATATCTATCCAAACTGTTTAATCTTGGCAGATTTGTAGATAGGTAGAGAAGCAAGGGTGCTCATCAGCTTAATCTAAGCCCCTGGAAGAAATAAGGATCGATTTAGATAGGAGGACAGCAAAAAGAAAAGTTGAAAAGCTGGGTTTGCTAGTTCAAGTGCACCCAAACCAAAAAGAAGAGAAAATGCTAGGTAAGTAGGCTGGGTAGGTAGTTTTGAGGTTGCAGAATGTTGATTTGTGATCAATTTTGTGTTTCAAAGTGATATTTTACTTCAGATCACATGTATCAAGCAATTTTCCCTTGGAGCAGCTCAAGCGAGGCATGACTAACTCCCCCTTCTTCCTTGTCCCCAAATCATTCACTAACTTCCCCCAAAGAGGTCAAGATCTGCTTGACATCTCTTAATTTCATCATTTTTCATGAATTTTGCCTAAGTAAAGGTCTGCTTTACTTAGGAGTGCTTATATCTCTTCTACAAGTTCTATTTCCCCTTTGTAGCCTAAGATTTCCATACTTAGCGCTTTCTTCGCACTTTCATGTTAACTACTAACTCTATTATGTAAATCCCTATCTGTTTCCCCTTCCCCTTATTAAAAATATGCTAAATAGCTCCTCTATGTACATATCCCCTCCCTTGGTTGAAAAATAAACATAAGTACACTTGGGAATTGCTTAGTTTGCCTGAAACTTAGCAAGAACCCTCATTTTGCCCCTCTAAACCATCTTCCAATGCAAAGGACCCCTTCCTATGCATAAAATTCCCCTCCAAATGTATAAAATCCATCTTTTGGCCTTGTTTTCCCTTTTCCAAGGCATAAATCCTTCTTTTCATGCTTTCGGACCCCTTCCGAAGCATTAGAAACCCTTCAAAATCATTAAAAATCCCTCAAAAAACATTGAAAACCCCCTCCGATCATCAAAAACCCCTTTTATAAAGCATACCCCCCCTTCCGATGCCATATCTCCTTTCTTCGATCGAAGAGGCCTTCCCCCAATCGCATTAACCCTTTGCCGATTCATTAAGCCCTTCTCCGATCCACATGCCCCTCCCTTCGACACGATATCGCTGTCGGAGGTCGCAGCGAAAAGAGTTGGCCCATATATGCATTGCTCCGATGGTGAACCGCCGATGCGATATCGCTATCGGCGGTCGCAAGAGTTCTGCGCCCATATTAAAGTCCCCGCTGATCGCCGATGCGTCGAGTTAATCGCGGTCATCCGATCGCGCAACCGCATCAACGGTCCTCATCGCATCGCATCGCTCCCATTTATATCGCATCGAATATATGTTAAAATCCCCGCCGATAGCCGATCGCCGATGCGATATCGGCGTTCGCTCCATCGCAACAAATATATATGTAAAGGCCCCCGCCCCACCGATATGCGATATGCCGATTCAATCCTGACCATTGGATCGGCCCGCACTAGATCCAATGGCCAGGATTTAATCTAATGAACAGTGTTGCTCCCGCTATGTTTTTTCACGATTTTTGCGTGTAATTTGTTCTTTTCCTTTGTAAAGGAAAAAAGGCCCATTTCAGCACTATTTCATGCCTGCGCCTGTGCACGCCCAGTCAAGGAAGACATGCATTTTTTGATCATTTCTTATCGCTCCAAAGCCCAGTTTTTGCTCCAGGAAGCCAACACGGCCCAGCATTGTTATCAGGATGCATTCCTCCTCCATTTTTGCAGTTTTTCTTCAGGTCTAGCATTATTTTGATCGGCCATGCGCCGATAGCATTCCAAAGGCCACGGAAGACATCAACAGTAGTTATTTTTGCCTTGAAAGGACAGAAAGGGGCGATTTGACAGTTTCGAGTATATCAGGGGAGAGAAAGTGGCCCGATTGAAGTGGCAAAGAGTATCAGAGGAAAGATAAAGCCCAGATTCATGTCAAAGAGTATCAGTGTTGCGGCAGAGAGTATCAGTTAAGTGTTTTTAGTGGAAATCTTTATTTCCAAAGCAGGTGAACATTGAATGGCCTCCAACAAAGTCAAAGAAAGCGGTGAAGCCATTTAAAGCTCTCAGATCACAGTTAATGATATTAAAGCCACCTGGGAAGCGGTAGATCAGAGACCAATGCGCAGTTATGGCCAAATGAACAGCACAGAGCCACAAGGATAGATATTTACCCATTTTTTGAGGCAGCTGCCCAGCGCAGCACTTAGATAGATCATTATGCATTTATTTCAGGATAACTTAGATTAAAAAGCACTCATTTCCCTCAGATCTGTTTAAGATCTGCTGTAATAGATATTTTGGGATATTTTCCCTATATAAACCACCCTGATTCATTGTTTAAAGGGTTGGTTGGTTGATAATCCAGAGTTTAGACTTGCGCTGTATACATTGAGAACCTCTGTAATCAAAGACTGCTGGAATGTTTTGAATGAAGAACTGTCTGTTGTGTTTGAATGGCTGAAGAGTGACTGTGGAATTCCTGTGCTACTACATGGCTCAATAAGTGTTTCTCACCTCTGTTTTCAGTTTAATGTTTGCTATATCATCTATGTGTCATGATCCAAATAACAAGAAATAAGAATAGCTTAGGATTTGCTTGATTGTGCCCTATGCTCAGTTCTTTTTATTTCTATATGTTTTCCTCTGAATTGGCTATGAATATGAATACCCCTTGGCTCATATTTACACTAATTCCATCACAGATGACTGTTATTTAGGAATTCTTAACTGCTCCTAGATAAATATTCATTCACCTTCCTTCTCTGCTAGCTGATGAAAGATTCTTAGTTGCCTCTCATCTCTGGCCTTCATTTCATCTTTTTCAGCAATTTATATTGTTCTATGTGTAGCTATCGTGCTCTGTATTCCTCTTGTGACCAAGAAAACGCAATAGCAAGCCCTAATCCATGACTCCATGCCCAATGGTTTGAACTTCTCACACTATGCATCCCAACTCTGCTTGAAAGAATCCTCCTTCCCACCAAAATCAAAACCAAACCCAAGAACATCATAACTAGCCTAAAATCAACCCAAAATAGAGCTAAATTATAAAGAGAAAGCCCTCTCTGATTGCAGGTAGGCTAGGACCTGCAGTCCAAAGATTGGTTTGTGGTTACCTTGACCGTATCCCTTAAGGAGCCAAGGGACAACCTGAGTGTTAACACTAAACACCCCAGGTTAAAATGTAAATGTTAAAATTAAGAGGCATATTAACTAGATACAGATATTGAGTTTGGTCACATGAGGATGAAGTAGCTAATTTTGGGAATTTTAACTAGCAACAAATATTGAGTCTGATCCATGAATACCAAGCAACTAATTTTTGAGGCATATTAATCTCAAAATCTTCTCAATCTAACTTTGGTCCATAATGTTTGAATATCAATTTTGGAGAGATGTTCATCATCCAATCAATTCCAAGAAGGTTTAGAGTGTCCACCTTTATAGCCTCCTCATGTGTCTTTCTCTAGAGATGCGAAAACTACTCTGCTTCTCCTTGGACATCCTACTTTTGCAATAGGCATGATACCCAAATCCCCTAGCATAAAATAACTCAAACCCCCTCAACTTTCCAAATAAATCATTTAAATGATCATGCCCTGTGAATGCAACCTTCACATCTCCTTTTTGTACCATTGTTTTCAGAAACCAAAAATTGTATGGAGGACAACTAATGGGCTCTTGTTTGATGTCGATGATGTTGGAATTGCCAAAAATATTTACTTCTAGAAGAGGAATGTGGAAATACACTACGTCTGGAGCAAATTCGGATTGTTCTAATGGGTTACTTTTGTATATTTTTTGAGCCCATGTGCAACAATAATACTCAATTATTCTCAATTTGTGGGAAAATATAGTGCACATCAAACACTCTTGTTGAATAAATGCAAACTGCATTCTGTACAATATATTTTCCATTACTGCCAAAAATCCTAATAGTTTCCAACAACTATATAGAATAATTGTAGTTCACTATGGATTGTTGGATCAACATCTACCATTTAGAATTTCACGTCCATACCTATTAGCCATGTAGAAATGTTTTGACTATTTGCATACATGCAGAACTTTGTGCCAATATGTTTTAATGTTAAACTCACAAGTTTACTTGATTGTACCAATATTAAAATGTGATGTGAATCATGAATGTTTAAGAATTCCCTTCACATTTGACAATCAAGTTTTGCAGTGACGTACATTCATGAGAAACAATTTCACTTTCGAAGTCCAAAACTAAACCACTTTTTTCATAAATTGCAATTTCAGGAAAAGTTTCTTCTAGGGTGTTCATACTCATTTTGTTGATGGTTCATCGGGAAAGAATAATATTTTTTTGATAATGATATGAAAAGAGTTTTTCTCCTAATGTAGATCATTTGAGACACACAACTGATATTCTCAGTGTAGCATAAAAAATTGTCAAGAGCTCTTACTTGCATCACTGATTTTAACTTGTATGGCTATTATGAAGCGAGAGATAGTCCCCCAAATTCGTATACACCATGGTTTTACAACCTTTCCATATAGATAACAATACCACTTTTAAAAGCATCCCAACATCCCACCAAGGTTATGAATTCTTTCATTAATAAGAACCTTTATGTCTCTATTATTCTTCTAGAAGCCTTTCATAGATGGTTGAATGTACTGCCAAAATACTTAAGCACTACATTAAGCTTAAATGAAAAGGCTTATTCTTTTAGTGTGTGTAGTACCTAGAACCAGTGGTCCTTATTTGGCATGGTTTCATAATACAAGAATTTGCAAACTAGTTCTTTGGGAAGTATGTTGATTATGGAAAAGGGTGTAAGATGCCTATCCATTATGGATTTAATGCATTGAATTACTTCACAATATCATCATGCATAGTGTAAGGGTCTCCTTCACTTGAATGGTAGTTATGTTTACGAATTTAGCTCTCATGTACATTACTCATTGGTTTATTTTGTAAACAATCTTTTGGGCTTCCTGGAAGTTGTCACTGCAATCCATGTATCATGTGCATTTTCCAGGACAAAACTTCCCCATTCAATAGGTGCAACATATTCCCTTAAAATGGACATGAAACAATATTTTGTAGTAACCTTTTTGGTGATTGTGGCACGAGTGAGGTTAGTCTCAGCTCCCAACCATCACTTTTTTTACTAGCACATTTATCTTTCGAAATAAATATGTTATCTTAATCTATGCCCCTAATTTCAATTCAAAATCTCTATTTCTTTTAGTTGATGCATTTCTCCTTTTTGGCCTCCAAAATATTATCATGCTATCTTAAACTTTGCAACATTATAGAAGTTTCAATTGTATTTATTTGGCAAAACAATGGATGGGCAATCAATACCCCATATTTAGAATAGTTCAAAAGTACTCTAAAAATTTAATAAGTTTGTATACCTATTTTTTGCTAAAAATACTCTCTCTTTTGGAAGGGCCCTTTGATTTGATTGTCCATTTGTTCCCTATTTTTTGGAAATTTCCAGGTGATGGAGTAGTTCTTAGAGGGAAAGGTTATGGGATAAGAAGCATTCATGTAGAGATGCAGTTGCTATGTACTCTGCAGTTAGCAAGACATGACATATGGAAATCGATGAGTCTAAAGCAATCTTGATAGAGGTATACTTTTAGTGGTTTTCACATAGTTTAGATGCACAGATTTTTTTCCAAATAAAACCTTAAAAGAAATCAAAGGGATGCTTTTCCACATTAGTGGATGATATCGCTAGTAATGTAGTCCACATAAGTTAGTACCTCTAACTCATGGGAATTCAAATAAGGCACTTGCCGATATGTAAGTAGAATAATGCCCAACAACATTAATGACAATCGATTGAGTTACCCCCTTAGACTTGACATTTCATTTATTGTATGCAATTTGTTGAAGTCCAACCATTTTCTGAATCCTGATAATTTGTTAGGGCAAATAGAAACAAAAAAGTTGTGATCTTTTATGGATTTTAATTTATGGTTCTAATGTTTCATCTACACTTTCGATACATGAACAACATATTTGTCGAAACGAATATAGAATTTTGTTCATCTTTTTTCTTGTTATCACCAATACTTGGTTATTTGTAAGGGGATATAACAATTCTTATAATGTATATCTTTATATAGTCCATTTATGATGAAGATGAATATGCTCCATTCTAATTATTATATTAGAAGACACTTACATACCAAGTAGGTCACCATTCAACATGAGATGAAAAAATGAAATAAATATCGAAGAATATATCAAATTGAACATAGAAGGTTGAAGAATGACCTTGTGTCAAGGTTTAGAAATTGGTTGAACCAAAATAACTAAGTGGACTATGAAGGTTGAATCGAACCTCTAGACTTAAATACAAACCAAGGTATACTCGAAATCCAAGGCCTCTTTTTGCGACAAGTGTTTTATGACATTCACTATCACAACTTTGGTTTTCATTATGTCATTGTAAACAAGTTTGATCTGTTGATAATCCACATAAGCCATGTTTGGGAAATTAGCTCTCATTTTGGTTTGTATAGATTTTACATGCAATACAAATTGTTGAACACATTGAAAAGCTAAGCATTGAAAATCTCTTCTCTGATATCTTTGATAGAGTACCTTCAAATATTTAGGAACAAGAGAAACAACCTCGTGAAATGGTTTCCCTACATCCAAAATCCTACCCAAGTGATGTACATTTGTAGGAAGAGAATGTAATTATGGTAACTCTATATATTTTACAGTTTACAACATAATTCATGGATCGAGATCTATTAGGATTAATGATATATGGGCATCTACTAGATCTTTGGTCGAATAACTTGTACGTAATTTAAATATGTTGACAAAATCGGCTTTGTAAGCCAAGCTATGGTTCTAGAAGATGTATTATATATTTGAATCCGACTTTATAAAATGTTGAAAATATAAACTCCAAAATTTCTGGGGAATTCCTAGTCATCGTGTTTCAATCAAAATCCATAGTGGAGAAAGTGTTACTGTGCTTGGTTCTCAGTGAATAGATTAAAGCAAGCCTATTACAAAAATCAAAGTTTAATGTATAAATACCATTTCGTGTTCCTGAAAATTACATTGAACTTTTGTTAGTCAGAAACATTCTAGGAAACATTTGGAGGATGGAAATGAAGGAAGAAATTATTCATATAATTTAATCCATAAGTACATGGTGCACTCTATTGTGCATTATGATTTTCTCAAACAACTGGCCTTCTATTGAACTACTAGCAGTGTCTATAAATGCGCACTATTCGATTGATGTATCATTGCTGATTAATGCCATTTGGAAGAGGAGGTGCTATGAAATATACCATTAGAGCATGGACATGACATGGCCAAGAATGATATAGAAATGGCCAATTACAATATTTGTAACTACTATTGAGATACATTCTTATCCATATAATGTAGAATTTACTTTTATCTGACATGAAACCATTTTCTATGGGGTAAACTTTAGGGTAATTGCTTGCATGAGAAGTTGCAAGACTATGCTATAATTGCAAATATAGATGGTTTGCACCATTGAATGTCAAAAGTGGTATTTTTTATAATTCAATATGAGGGAGGGGAATGTGTGATTTCTTATTTGTTATGTAGAATCTTTTTATTATTTAATATGAAACTATTTTTTTTAGGTAATCGCTTACACCACACGTTATAATACTATACACAACTTGAATGCTACGATAAATCTTTTTTACAGTCCAGTTTGAGGTACTTAAACAAATATTAAATATTAAATAAACAAAAAATATACATCATTTTTGTATTTAAAGGGTTTTTTTCCCTTGGAAATAGCAAGTGATAACTGTCAAAGTGGGCAGTGGCCAGTAATGCATTCATACTTAATGTATAGTTCATTGAAAAATTTTAGAAGTGCTAACTATTAGAATGCCTAATAACACATTATTACTGAATATATTGTTCATTCACAAATCTAATAGAAATACAACCATTAGCCTAAGTTGGTTTGAAGTAGCCTTCGCAATTTTATAATACATTTTTAACATAACAAAAACCATTTTATAATCCATATTTAACCAAACAAAAACCATTTTATAATCCATTTTTAACATAACAAAAACCATTATTTTATATGATGTTTTTTTAATATATATCATCATCAATATCAATATAAAAGTGGATTTCTTGTCAAATATAATATCAATGAAATTACCAAAAATTGAAATTCTTTCCCTTTTTATAATCAATGAACATTATTTGACTTTATAAGGTTGTATATCAAAGTCGAGTACAATAGGTTTTTGAGGCTTTTCTGTATATGTTGTCCAAAATTTGGTAGTGATTTCTTGGAATCACAAGTTTGAGTTGTAGACTCTGCACAATGAGTATCTCATGGGTTTTCCGAGGTGCTGAATAAAGTGCGTGTAGTGACCAATCCAGGGGTCTATATTAGACTAAATTTAATGTCAACCAAGGCAGGTAAACTTAGAGGCACGTGTCTAAAGTTTATAGACCTAAAAGGATCTCATCTATCTAAATAAGTGTCTATTGTGACAGGCTACAACACTCTTTTACAAGAGATTGAAATATGTTTCCTTTCACAATTTAAACACTTATATCATCTAATTTAATTAACTGTTCTAAAAACAGAGTGTTACTCGTCTGAGTTCTCAATCCTCTTATAAGGACATAATTCACAAAAATTCTTTCAAGATAACACACTAAGCATACCAAAGATCAAATGCATACTAAGCATACCAAAGATCAAATTCGTGAAAACAGAGTCCATAGAAATATCTTGAAATTCAATGTTCAATTAAACCTTTTACAAAGTCTGATTCAATAATTTTGCAATTGAATTTCCAAGGTACTACTACGAATCATAAAATAACAATCGCAAGAACTTCTAATCAAACTGATCAACTCACAAGCAATGAAATAACATCAAACGCTATTCAGATCTGAAGACTAAATCCTATGAAACAGAAACGAAAGTGTACCAATCTTCACGTAGGGCCCTTCCACGTTTTGATGGCACACTTAGAAAACTTCAGATGATAAGAACGCTAAGTCATAAACACCATATGAAATTCTGCCTTTTGATTAAGTTCTGAGAATCAATTAAATTCAAAACAGAGTTCTGGAATATGCTTACAGTCTCAAGTCTGCTCTTGTCTAATCTCTTTTCCTTACCAACGTTCCTCTTATTTATTAAAATTTACAACCAAATGTACATTCATTATCACTTCAGATGTTTCTGCTTTTACAATCAAAAAGGCTATTTTAGTTTTTCCTAATCCTAACTGTTTTCTAAAACAAAACGAAATCAGTTTAGGTAACTTCAGATTTTTGCTTCTTTTACAACCAAAAAGGCTAGGTTTGACCAGCATTGACCATGTATTCAGGAGCTCCAAACTCGATGCTAAATAGATTTTCCACCATGTACGTACATCCTAAATCACATCCTTATCTTCTGTTCCGATTTTCCTGCCATGCCACGTGTCACAACATAAACCAATTACAGGAAGTCATGACATCCCATAATTTTGTTGAAAATTTCCAATTTTTAACATAAAAATCCAGAAATTAAATTTAATGTAAAATAAAAATTATAATGCTTCATTTATCAATTTCAATGGACTATGAGGGGTTTATGGAAGAAAATGATAGATAAATGATGGATTTTTAGAAGAAAAGAATGGCAATAAAATAGTACCAACAGTGCGTTAGTAATTGACATTGTTGATTTATATACTTAACTATGTACACAAAATTCATCTATACAAAAAAAACAATAATATGCCACCAAATAACTCTTGTTTAGTATAGTTATTCTTAATATATTAAAATCTTTTTATAAAATATTCCATAATTTTTATTTTTTTAATACTTTTGTTCTCCTAATCTAAATTCATGAGCTTGAGATTTATGGTATAGTTTCTGAGTTATTTATATATTTACTTTTGTTTTTATCATAATTTTAGTTGGTGTCACAGTGAGTAAGTCGGAACATCCAAGCAAACCCAGCAAAGGCAGAGCCGTTGCTTGCTTTTTCTCCTGTTGTTGTTATCTATGTGCTAGTCATTTGCTGAATGCTAAAATCAATCACCATCCACAAATCATTTGGAAATCCATTGTTGGACCATGTGACCATTCATTGTAAGCCATTGTCATGATTCACTGTACGTGGTAAGGTCACTGTTGCGAATAGTGAGAATCCCTAGTTACTATCTTCCTTTCGTTCGTCACTCAAGAAGGACTCGTTGTCTAATTTTTAATTGGTTTTTGACATCTAGAGTGCCCTCAAATCCTTTTACAAATCATTTTACTAGTAAAAATTTATGTTGTTTTCATATTGTCTTTTCATATTTTCACATGATGAATGGTAAATGAGTAAAAATTTATATAGTTTTATATCGTCTTTTGAAATGGTGAATGGTTTTGGGAAAAGGTTTTTGTTTTGGTATTTAGTAAAAATACATGGTTTTAGTAGTTTTGTCTAATTATAAATTTAAGTTTTCACATAAAAAGTTATAAATTTTAAGCAGTTAAAATTAGGATGAGGATTTTGTTAAGTTCTTGAGATGTGTGTGATCTTGTAGTTCATGGTTATATAGAGTTAGTTAATCAAATAGTCTAACAAGTCTTGACCAATGCACAATAGGACTAGCTCAAAGACAATAAGAAGGAAGCAAAATAACTCTATCCCATTCGAAATGGTTTGGATGAAATTATATTTCTCAATATCTTAATAGCAAAGTTCTCCAAGAATACATGTGACATCTTAGAGACTAATTATCAACACATTACTAAGGTGAAGAGAGTTAAATGTTGCTAACATTAAGGATGAATTTTGAGAATTTAAAGATGGAGTTAAATTCAGTAGGCCAATACATGACCCAGATCGTGAACATTTTCAATTAGTGAAGGCTGAGCAGTGAAGGGCTTCTAGATCAAAAAGTGGTAGAGAAAATTCTCAAAACATTGCCTGAGAATTTTGATGCAATGGTTGTAGCCATTAAAGAGTCACAACTATTGGTAGATGAACTATTGGGATCCCTAATATCCCATCAATCTAGAATAAATAAGAATAATGTTTCTTTGGAAAATGCATTCATATCATAGGTTTCTATCTCAATTGGTAGAGTAGGATTGAGATAAAGAGGAAAGGGTATGAGCCAGAAAAGAAATAAACAAAGAGATGTCTCATAACAAAAAAGGATATCATATCAAAATCCTCACAACTTAAGGGGGACTAGTAGTAGAAGCTCACAACTAAATCAGAGGTATGGCAGATCCAAAGTTAAGTGATTTTATTATGATAAGGTAGGTCCTTATGCACATGAATGTAGGAAGAAGAAATTTGACCTTAATAGATAGAATGCAGACTATTCTAACAATTGTAAGAACTATGAACACACTTTATTCTTTACATGTAATGTTGCTCAAGAAACATTTAAATATATTTTTCATATAGATAGTGGAAGTGACAATCATTTGAAAAGAAACATAAGTCCAATTAAAGATCATGATGATTCAGTAAAGACTGAAGTTGAGTTGGGATCACACAAAAATCTAAAAGTTAAGGGAAAAATGAAAGGTCAACATCCTCACCAAACAAGGATAGAAAAGGCATATACCAAATAGGTACTATGCTCTAGCACTGAAACATAGTCCTCTTAGTGTTGACCAACTTCTTGAAATGAGGTATTATGTAATCTTCAAGGGAGATGATTGTTTCATATATGATAAACCTCCTATTTGTTTGACAAAAAATTCTCTTCTATAGACATAAGTCAACTCCCTAGATCTAGTGGCTTGATTTAGAAACAACATAAATAAAAGATTTGTGTTTTCCTTAGAGAAATTAGAATATGGAGGAAAGACTTACCTTGAGTCCAACACAAGTTCTCATTTTCTCCTGCTTGTGAAATTTAACTCCAACTCCAATTTCTATAAATGGAACCTACAAAACAGTTATAATAAACATGAGAACTACAAGATACAAATAACATAGAATAATATCTCTAATCAATGTGTTAAGAAGGCATTGAAATACATATGTATCAAAGAGACATAAGTATAGGAAAACAATTTTTTTTTATTAATGAAATGTAGGAAAATGTTACAACCCTTTTACAGATCTTAAACATGTAGATGTCTCACACCAAACTTGTCCTTCCTTAGCCACAAAGCAAGCCTTCAATAACCACTCAACGATGGTAATGTATCCTTAGGTAAAAAAGCAGCAACATCATCGCATAGTTAAGAGTTTCCAAAAGGCAACCTAGACTCCATGGGAGGTAGTCAATTTATAGGGTAAATAGAGTAGTTTTGGTTTTACCAATATAGGACGTAGTTCCACATATGATGGAGGATAAGCTCTAGGGATAAGATATAAGACCTCTAGGATAGGAGTTGGATATCACAATCAATACTAAATGGTTAAAATCACCTTGGAAGCTTCTGGAAAGAGAAGATGTGAAATTATTTGAAATGTTTCCCAAAATTATAGAACCATCACACTTGCAGTGAAGGACACATGTGTTGTTCATTGTAGTTGATCAGTTATGCAACATGCAACAATGTAGGTTGCTAGAAAGGAAAATGTAATGGGTCCAAAAACTAGGTTTTTTTAGCTGATTAATCGAGAAAACTTGAAATTTTTGGAGAGATAATGCTTAAGGCTTTGTAAAGGGATGATTGCAAGGTGTCAAGGATGTTTATTGATCTAGTTTCAAGGCCATTTGAGCATATGTGACAAAATCACCTGTAACAGATTGCCCCCTAAAGTAC
This sequence comes from Pinus tabuliformis, assembly GCA_031772625.1. Taxonomy (NCBI): domain Eukaryota; kingdom Viridiplantae; phylum Streptophyta; class Pinopsida; order Pinales; family Pinaceae; genus Pinus; species Pinus tabuliformis. The sequence goes on along the minus strand of CM062812.1, from coordinate 571,054,987 downwards.
AAAGTCAGAAGCAGTGGCTGAAGACTAAAGTGCTTTACTTTGTGACAATTCCAGATCAAGAAAAGGTTGGTTGAGATCATCATCTATTAAAATGCATAATCATCATGATACCATTCCTAAGGTAAGAATACCCATACTCAACCTATAAGCCAATATTACATGTATAATGATAAAATTCATGTCCAATGATGACAAATGGTGGACCCATATTCAAATGACTTTATAAATGATCATAGCCATCATACTCTGTGATTTGGTATAAATCCTGAAAACACAACCTGGATGGATGAAACTAGATCTCAGGACTTCTACCTTATCACTCAATAGTAAGAGTCTAACCATGTGAATAAATGAGTTGGAGTCGACATGGTAGATACCATGTTATTACCGACCAATGATGTAAGTCGTTAACAGATGTGAGAGGAACCACTGATAATGATAATGTCTCTTAAGGTACTACAACACAATCTATGTGGTGTGATTTAATGAGATGAAGTTGAACACCACACAAAAGCTCTCAGTCGAAGGCGAGTGATGAGAACTTGTTGCCGAAAGCGAGGAAACTTGTAATTGAGGTATGCAAGTTCCACGACACTGAAGGTAGTTTCTAAGTCAACTTCTCAGATAATGTGTTGATATTGAGAGGAAGCGACTTGTTGCAGGAGGAACTTGATGTATCCCCCATCAACGACACAAAATTGGTATCACGATTTGAGACATAATGTAATGATGTAAAGCTGGTTCAGGAGAGTCAGACATGAAGTAAGACTTACCATATTATAGCAGATGTCAAATAACGGTGGACTTTCTCTTGAAAATATCGGCAATACTAATTGGATTTGGCGACATTGACTCAAAGACCCATGATGAAGGTATGATCAACGTTGAGGCAAGCATATTTCCCAACTCAAAGAAGACACATAGATGAAGTCAAAGAGAAACATGTTAAAGAGTGACTTGCTGCCATTAATATGTATGATTTCATGTTTTCCCAATTTCCCATCCATTTCTAGCCAATAACTCTTTATTTTTGACAAGCTTGAAGAGGATAACATATGCTTGATTTATAAGTTCATCCTTCGGATGAATCCTTATGAGTATTTTTAATGAACCCTGAGAAGGAGTGGTTCAATCTTGTCATGTTTAACAAGTCCATCATTGTTTAATAGTTTTACGTGTCCAATGAAGGTGTCACTCGACTCATTTTTCATGTTTAGAGAGTTTGAAAAGGAGGCAAAAATTAAAACTCCAAGATGTTCATTTTCATAGATTTAGTCTCTCGGGCTTGAAAAGGCATAAAAAAATACCCAAGAGAACCTTTTAGTCATGTTTTACTAAAGTATTCATTTTCTGTAAATAGTCTATCCCAGTCCAAAAAAGGGTTAAACTTATATTGGGTATATGTCTTTTCATTTACTTTAACGAGTTAGAAAAGACAAGTGCTCAACAATATTTTCATGTTTTAGGAGGCTAAAAAGAGATTAAAGAGGACTCCATGGGGTTCTCTTTTCAGAAGTTTAACAAGCTTGAAAAAGCGATAAAAGTGTACTCATTTGTCAAAATTACTTGTATTTAACTTATAATCTACATTGCATCCTTCAATTACCTTTTAACCTACTCATAACACCACATAACAATTAAAAATATACATGATACATGGTAAAAATTAGGTCAAAGTATTAAAAAATATTAAAATAATAACTAATTTGACCATAAAAAAGTGAAAATCTAACTTCATTTATTACCATTTTAATTTTTACCAAGTTGAGTGAGCTCTCAGTGGGTTTTTACCTTCAAATTTCAACATTTAATTGCGTCCAATCCGGTGGACCATTTCCAATTTCATCAGTTCCAGGTAAGAGATCTATCTTTTCTCTTCATTTCTACACTCTCCATTTCTAGTTTCATGCATTTGTTTGGAATTTTTTTGAGCTTTCAAGTTTAAAAAGTCACCCTCAGCTCATCACATTCCTCTTATATCGGGAGATGTGATGGGTTAATAAAATTAATATTGATAAAGTCAACCCAACACACTCGCCAATGGGAGTGAGTGTGATGGGTCGCTTTGTCCAAGAAGACAGTTTGATGGGCGCAAAGGGCTTTAAAAAAATTGATTTTGAGTTCGTTTTTCTCACAAAAGGTTTCCAATTAATGATCTTATGTGTATTTTGTGTTATTTGCAAGTGTTTTACTGGAGAGAAAATGGCTTTGACCTGGAGAGAAAGAGAGCATGAGGCTGAATATATGGTTCCTTCCAATGACCCAACAATGGTTCAAGCTTTGAGAAATTGTGGTTTTCTCAAGCTTTTTATGATTTCGGGCATCAGGGCCTAATTGGAATTACTGGAGTATTTGGTCAGATGCTAAGACACATAGGGACAATAATTTAGGATTGGAGTACATATTGTCATGATATATGTCAAGGAAATCTACTTTTTAACAGGGTTGTCATGGAGAGGAGCTCCCATTTCATTATCTAGATTCAGTAGAGGTGGAGAGAGAGTGAAGGATTATATTGTTTGTAACAACCGTCATCAAAAATCCATGTAATAGAGTTAATAATAGAAAATAATAGCCATGGTGATGGGACACGTATTCCAAGCTGAATGTTGGGCAAAACATAGTGACGAGGATTACTTGTGATTAATTAATGGTTATGGAAATTGGCAAAGGAAATGTAAAAGACTTTGGAAAGGCATGAGGCATTAATTCACATTTTATTTATGAAAATAACGGAAATTAGGAGAAAAGGAAGGTGAAAGGACACATGTTTCATGTGAGGAGTAACATGAAGGAAAATAATGGAAAATTGAATAAAATAGAAGACTCATTAGTAAGAAGGCTTCTAAGGATCAGTTTGTAAACTTTTGCCAGTTCAGTTTTGGAGCTCTCTCTCTTTCTCTCTCACTCATACTCTTGGACACTTAGAGTTTTCTTGGATCACTCTTGGAGGAGTGTGGCATACTTGGAGTTTTGGAGAAAGGAGGAAAAGGTGGAGTAGGACATTGCAAGAGGACATCCGGATCAACAACTACAACGTGTTTTGCTTGGAAGTACTGAGTTGCATGTATGATTTATTTGCTAGTTTTGGCATGCATGTGGTTTCTTGGTTATGATCAATCATTAGCATGGAGTAATGCTTGGATTGACAATGTTTTTTCTTATCCTTGTCATTTCCTAGATATCCATGGTATTATGGGTTTCTATCCTTTTGTTTTCTAGTTGGTTCTCATATTCCTTTGGTTGTGGGTTGAGTTATTAGTTCCTGAAGCCCTAGTTGGACAAATGCTCTAGAGCCCTGTAAAAACTTGGGTTGAGTTACTAGTCCTAGAGCCTTGGTAGGAAAAACACTTTGGATCCTTTGGTGGATTGAGTTACTAGTCTTGGAGCCTTAGTTGGACAAACTTTGTGGAGTGTGGTAGGAGTTGTGGGTTGAGTTACTAGTCCTGGAAGCCTTGGTTGGAAAAAACGCTCTGGAGCCCTGGACAACTTGGGTGGAGACCAATATAGTGATGGTTAGTGATGCCCAGTTGTGAGGTGGAATCACTGGTTGAGGGTTGAGGTGGTTTGACCTCTAGAAGCTTTGTTTTGGTTTTGTTGGATGTGTTTCATGAGATGCCACATTCATGCTTGGAATATGTCACAAGGGTGACTGGATGAAAGAGAGATTTGGTTCAGCCTAGTCTATGTTCAGGTGTTCATGGAATCCCCAGACCTAGTTGCATTTTGCATATGTTAATAAGATCTTGTTTCCTCTTGTATTTGATGGGTAAATATAGTTTTTCATATGTGGTATTTATGGTTGAAGTTTCAGTGTTATTTATGTTGGTTACATGTTGGTTATGTGCATGTTTTATTACAATGATGATGTATGGCTCTCTTCATGTCTTGATTTGTAAATGAATGAACAATGAATATATGACCTAATACATGATAATGCAGCTAATGTGATAAAACATCAATGCTTCTTAGCGATTCCCAGATAAGTATGAGACCCCCATGCTCAGATATGTTATTATGCCCTTTAGAATGCATATTTGTGACATGTTTGACGAAATTATTGTCATGGATAGTAGGGGTCCATTCAAGTCTTTGTTCAATTACTTGAATTAGTATCATTGTTTTGATGTTGGTTTTTATTTCTGGAAGTTTCATGAATTTATGGGGGGTGGCATGAGACCTGGCCCTTAAAAGGTGGCATAGAATTTAGGTTGTTGACTCTGAACTAGCTAAAAAATTCCCTTGTTGCTTGCATGCCCTTGTTGTGGGAGAGACTAGAGGGTCCCAATCGCATGCATTCCCACATCATGGGAGTGACTAATTCCCTAGGTCAGTAAAATGTTAAGTTACCTTAGGGGTTGGTCACTGGAAAGGTTGGTTGGATCCAGAAGGTTCTATAGCATGTGTAGAAGGTCAGATTGGTTATGTTTTGTTGGTTCCACTTCCTTAACTGTACATGGAGAGTTGAATCAGATCATAGTAGCCTCTCGTCACATGTTTAACCGAGCGGACTTGTTAACATGGGTAAATGTGGGAGGAGGGTGGTTACAGAGTGGTATCAGATCATGGTTCACCCCTTGGACTGGATGGGCAATGTGTTGGTCATGCATTCATGTCAGTTGCATATATGTGTTCCTTATGCTTATGGTCTATGTGCTTGTTGCATATGCATGGCATTGGTCATAGTTGCAGTGGTGTCATCATGTGAAAAGTTGATGGTGTTATTGTTGTATGTGGTCATCATGAGTGTATGTCAGTTATGCATTGGTTATGCATGTCAATGCTTATATATTGTTATGCATACATTGATATGGTTGTAGTTTTCATGCATGAGTTCATGGTATGTAGTTGGTATGGTCATGCATTGATGACTGGATAATGATTGAAATAATGATTAAATGTTGATATATATATATATATATATATATATATATATATATATATATATATATATACATATTTCACTAATCTAGTTGGTCTTACAAACAATATATCATCCCCTGAACTAAATTGAGGTACGTTGGCTTGTTTATGATTTGGTTTAGATGACATGATATACCTTGTAGGAAGAAAAAACAAAGATAACTAACAAGATGATAGACTATAGTTCCCGAGATTCTCCCTATGGATCAGATGAGTAGCGTGGTGCTGGGAATTATTCTAACTTAGCAAACACATTAAGAAGTTTGAAGGAAGAAATAAGAAGTTGTAAAGTAGATAATGACATAATCATTCAGACACAGGAAAAACAAGCAAAACTTAATGCAGTAATCCTTCAGATTTCGTCAGAATTGTAGATACAGGGACCACTTCGGATCAGCCATGGACAGGAGGATAGGATGAATGGGGCATATGGTAGTAGATCTCATAGTGGGCACAGATCAGATAGATATGACATGATTAAAGATGGCAGGTTCTTGGACACTCTAAATAGGAGAGGTGATGGACACATGTATTATTCTAGTTCTAGTCTCGACATGTATCATGATCATCGTCATTATCATCCTTATAGGCGGAGTGACAGGGGACATTTTCCATATGAGTTCAAGAAATTGAAGCCATCTGGGAAATGAAGAAGTCAAAGGATGCAAAAGCATGGTTACTTGGTATGAATAATTTCTTCAGGTTACATGGTTACTCAGAAAATATGAAGGCTAGAATAACTACATTTAGTCTTAAAGAAAAATAATATATCTAGTGGGAAGATGTAAATAATGCTAAAGGTATTTATGAAGAGGATTTGTCTTGGATTGAGTTAGAAATAATTTTCAAAAAGAAGTATCTATGGGAGAGATACTATGATGACATGGAAAAAGAATTCTATGAATTGAAGATGGTATCTATGACTGATGAGGAGGACATTAGCATATTTTTGGAGTTATTGAGATATGTTCCTTACCTCCAGGAGGAGAAGGCCAAGATTCAATGATTTATTAGTGGGTTGCTGGTAGCATTTAAGGACAAGATTGAGTTTGATGAGCCTAGCTAATTGGAGGAGGCCATCTAGAAGCTAAAGCATTGTTTTGAGAAATCAAAGCACATTTCTGAGACTAAGAAGGACTGTAAGGGTAATGATAGGAATAAGGGAAATTGATACAATAAGTTAACAGGACCTCAGGACACAGGTAACAAGGAAAATGCATCGCCACCTAAGAAGTTTAATGTATCTGATAGAGGATAGGGATTTTAGTTTGAGCTTAACAAGGGTGATGTTAGGGAGCTTGTACAGTGTTGGAATTATGGAGGAGAGCATCGTAGGATATATTATCCACAACATCAGAGTGGTAGACTGTAGATCTACAATGCTCAAGAGGCACAAACAATGGGAGATCTTGGATAGAGTATTCCATGGATCTATGCAGCATTGGAGAATAGGTAGGAAGATCATTAGGTGCCTATTATCAAGATGGACGGTAAGCTTTGTGATCAAATTGTTTCATTTTGATTGACCCTAGATCTAATTATAGTTATGTTAGTCCTAACCTAGTGGATAAGTGTGGTTTGAATAAAGAAGTTCATGCAAAATCTTGGTTAGTGCAGTTGGATACAAGTACAAAGAAGCGAGTTCATCATTGGGTAAGACCTTGTGCATTTAAGTTGATGATCCGGATCTTGGGAGGAGGCTCCCAAGATCAAAAAAATTGAAATGGATCATTGGGGGGGGGGAGGCCCCTAAGATCTGAAAATTTGAGATGCCAAGAGAAAAGTGGAGAACACCCAGTACACAAAACCACAAAAAACTTTTTTTTATTAAAACAGATAATAACTGTAAAAGCTATATTGTGGTGGAAAAGTTGTCCTTTTACAAAATGAAACTTATTAATTATAGACTTTTTTTGTTATATTACCACAAGTAAATTCCATGGGTGGGTAAACACTATGGATGAATGAATACCATGGGTGGATGTCATAATACCATGGGCAACTACCATGGGTGGATGAATACCATGGGTGGATTCCATTTTCTATTCGGATCATTCCTACCTCCTTGAGAAGCAATGGCCCCCATTGCATGAAGTTCCCTCTTGCAAAGCCTTTGTTGAATATGAAGAGCCACTGAAGAGAAGGGTTTTTTGTGGTTAACCCATAACCATGATGAATGAAGATCTGAGGATATAGATACCCTATAATTCTTGTAACCAACTGTGATACTGACAGTGTGCGGCCTAGAAAGTGAACTTTGATGAAGTGTGGGTTTTTGGATGACCCATAAACATGAAAATCGAAGATCTAAGGATAGAGATACCCTGTAATGCTTGTGAACAACTGTGGTACTAACAGTGTACAACCTAGCAAATGGACTTCGATGACAAGGATTTTGTGTAGTTGATCCATAACCGTGATGCTAACTGTTGATAAAGTAGGAGGTGCCTACATAGCCTGGGGTGGGAGGGCACGTCTCCAAAGAACCCAAGCCAGATGCTGCTATGCTGAAACTGATGAATGTGAAGTAGATGCCTACTAAAACAATGTGGGAGGGCACGTCTCCAAAGGAAACCCGCTCTGAATGATGCTCCAGATTTAAAATGGACATAACTCGGTCAATATAGCTCAAAATATTTATTATAGCCTCTTTTGGACACATAATGACCATTCTGCATCTTCCCATGTGTTTGAAATCCCTATCTAGACACTATGAAAACTCATGTTCACACTGCAACTATTCCTCCATCACAAAAGCTCTAAAAAATAATTGATTTTAAATCAACAATATCCCCTCATCCAAACTCTGATTCGACCAATTTTTTTTTTTTGAAATTGGGTGATTTTTCGAGAGTAACTCAGATCTATAATCATTTTTCTAAAATTCTACACAAAAAAGACAAAAAATGATAGCATATCCATCGTCCACAAATTGTCGTCAGGAAAATTTCTGCAATATCGTTGATTTTAAGCTAGCGATATCTCCCTCATCTGGACTTTGATTCGGCAGATTTTTTTTTTTGAATTTGGGTATTTTTATGCAAGGAAACTAGATATCTTATCTAATTTTCTAAATTTTTCACCAAAAGTTTCAGATCTGTTGACACCTAATCCGAAACGGATGAGGTGAAGTCGGACAGTCATCTAGAAGATGAACTGATCCGTTTTATATGTGTATAAATAAAGTGCTGGCTAATGAATAAATCAATCAATCAGTGTTTTCTCATTTAATTGTTTTCTTGCGCTCATTGCTGGAGTTACCCTGGCCTGACATGGTATCAGAGCTCAGGTCCCTTAAATTCGCTGTAACTCCTGCCTCTGCCTCTGCGCTCTCTGACCTGAATAGTCTGCCTCTGTCATGCGTTTTATTCAGGCAATTCGCTGCCCCTCTTTGCGCTGCCTCTGACATACCTGAGCGGTGAGCGTGGAATGGGCTGCTGAATGTGAGCGTTTTATTGTTGAGCGTTTCTAACTCTGATTGCTCTGCGCTCTCATTCCCTTCTGCATTCGAGTAACTGGCGACCATCACTGTGAATCCCATCTTGCAAAAAAAAAAAAACGACCATGAGACCTTCTGTCTTCTGCTGCAGCCGAGACTGTGGTGGTGTGAGAAGGTGATCTCTCGACCTGGTGCGGTGATATGGTGAGTGACCGCGTTGAAGACATTGGTAATGCTGCGTTTTTAAAGAGACTGTTCTAATATGTTCACTGCGGCCGCCTGTTCATCCACCGAAGCCTCCGAAAGAAGCTACAGAATGGTGATACCATAGCCGGGCCGATCACTTCAGAAGCTCTTCTACCTGCGCTAACTGCGACATCGTTTTTTGAAACAGCGGCATCGTTTTTTGAAACAGTGGCATCGTTTTCATATAAAACAGTGGTATCGTTTTTTTCATAAAACAATGGTATCGTTTTTAATGAACCTGACATGGTATAAAACTGCGGTATAGTTTTGAATAAAACAGTGGTATCGTTTTATAAGCCTGCGTTTAATGGTGCATTATTTGTAAAGGTGGTAAGAGCTGACATGGTATGATGAATGGAAAGACGGTGCCTGAGGAGGAGTAGGAGACCGCGTAAGGCTCGGAGGAAAGCGTGCCCGCTATATTAATATATGAGTTGTTGTGATATATTAATATATGAGTTGTTGAATATATTGATGCGCCTTGTTTTTTTGTTATGAGATATTGATATAAGCAGTGAGCGCCCTGAATATATTGAACAGTGATATTAATATATGAGTTGTTGAATATATTGATGCGCCTTGTTTTTTTTTGTTATGAGATATTGATATAAGCAGTGAGCGCCCTGAATATATATTGAACAATGATATTAATATATGAGTTGTTGAATATATTGATGCGAGATATAAGCAGTGAGCGCCCTTGATTTTTCTCTATTGAACAGTGATATATGTTGAAGATACAACACTCTCCTTTTTCTCTATTGAACAGTGATATATGTTGAAGATACATATGAGCGCTTTGTTTTTCTCTGTTGAACACTAATATATATATAAGATTTTTTTTTTCCAGCAGAAGTCTTGCTGTGACATAAGGATTCTTTTTCCCAGCAGAAGTTTTCTATCAACAGAAGTTTTTTTAGCAAAGATAATTTTTTTTTACAGAATGCATTCAATCATTTCAATGGTCGGAATAGTTCTCACTGGCAAGGAGAACTATCCTGAATGGTCTCGGATGGTGAAACACACCCTCATCTACAATGAGCTGTGGAAAGGTGTGTGTGTCGGAGAAGAAGACAGAGACCCTGTGCAGCCCACAACAGACAAAGAACTCGCCATTTGGGAAAACAAGAACAGCAAAGCCTTTGCATTGATCGCAGCATCTGTAAATGAGGAAGTAAGTCGTCATATTTCATCCTATTCCACTGCCTTTGAAGCTTTACAAAAGCTGAAAGAACTCTATGATACACATTCTGCACTTGAAGTTGTTCAGCTCATGATTAAACTCTTCACCCTTGAACTGAAAAATAATGATCCTCTTACTCTTGCTTCTGAAATAAAGTCTATAGTGCATGATATTAAATCCACTAAAGTTGAGCTGGATATCTCTCTTATTGCCTTTCTCAAAGCACTCTATCCTACCTACTCTAACTATCTTGAGTCTTTACAAGCAAATGGAAATCTTAAAGATATAACCTTTGACACTCTTGTGAAAAAGTTTGCTGAAAGAGAGAAAGCCTTTGGAAAGAAAACAGTCCCTGAATCTTCTGAAGAAACTGTTTGCCTTGCTCATAAAGAAAAGCATCCTGCTCAAGATTCTACAAGAGGAAGAGGTGGACGAAGAGGAAGAGGAAGATACTTCAGAGGCAGGGGGGGCAGACATCCTCAAGCAGAAAAGGCAGATTTGCATTGCATTCGCTGCAAATGAAATGGATCACATGATGCTTCTACATGCAAGCTACCATGGGACAAAGTTGAGCAGAGAAGAAATCAGCAGAAAGGTAAAACTGATGACATAGACAAAGGTAAAGCACCTGAATCCGCTCACTATATTGAGGCACAATGTAACATTGGAGTAAATGAAGACTTGTTTAATGCTTCACTTGCTCCTTCGAAAAATGACTGGTTGCTTGATTCAGGAGCAACCTGTCATATGACTCATAGGAGAGATTTCTTTGAAGATTTCACTAACAATGTTGATGGAGCAGTATACTTTGCAGATCAGTCAAAAATCAAGCCATCAGGGCTTGGCACAATCAGGCTTAAACTGCCTGGTCTTCCAGACTTTCTTCTGGATCATGTTCTATATCTCCCACAGCTGAAGAGAAACTTGCTGTCCCTAGTCCACATCCGCCAGCAAGGTCACTCCATTCACATGTTTGATGGCAAGCTTGAGGTAAGAAAGGCATCTGACCACTCACTTGTCATGAGGGGTATAGAAGAAGAAAGACTCCTTAAACTGCAAGGAACCTCTGCTCATGCACAACATTTCTCATATATTTCTCATCATGAAGAAGGTGCACTTCCATCAAGTTTATTATGGCATGCTAGATTTGGACATTTAAACTATGATAGTCTCCGCTTATTGAAGAAAAATGGTGTTGCTGGTTTGCCTACAATTCCTAGAAAACATAAACAATGTGATGCTTGCATTCTAGGAAAGCACAGCAAACAGTCTTTTCATGATTCACATTCAAGAGCACATAGGAAGCTTGAACTTATTCATTCAGATTTATGTGGTCCAATGCCTGTTTCTTCTGCAAATGGAAATAAATATATCATGACATTTATTGATGATTACACTAGAATGTGTTGGGTTTACTTATTGAAGAACAAATCTGATGCTTTTCAAACATTTAAGAATTTTCATAAGTGGATTGAAAATGATGCACAATCTCATATTGGGTCTATTCGCACTGATAATGGAAAAGAATATACATCAAATGAATTTGAACACTATCTTCGCCAACATGGGATTAAACATCAAACAACTGTGCCTTATAATCCTCAACAGAATGGTGTAGCTGAAAGAATGAACAGAACAATTTTGAATATGGTACGATCCATGCTTTTCTTCAAAAATGTAAAGACAATGTTTTGGGCTGATGCTGTTCTATGTGCTGCATATATAAAGAATAGATGTCCATCTAGTGCTATAAGAAACAAGACTCCTTATGAATTGTGGTATGGACATGTTCCTTCGGTAAAACATCTCAGGATATTTGGTTCCACCTGTTATGCTTTAATACCAAAGGTACATAGAAACAAACTTGGTGCTAGAAGTCGTAAGTGTATCTTCCTAGGGTATTCAAACACATCTAAAGCATACCGCCTTTATGATGAAGTAAATAAAAAGTTTGTTTTATCTAGAGATGTAATTTTTCTTGAATCATCCAAATCTGACAGTGTTGTTGAGCGGCAACTTGATCGCTTGGATAGATTCACAAAACCGAAATCATTTCAAGAGTTTGATATTCAGATTCCACATCTTGAAGGGGGGATTCCTATACTAGATCAACATGTGGAATCTTCTTCTGAAGAACAATCTCCCCTGCATGACACTCCAACAACGGATGATGCTTTAAGTGATGTAATTGATAGAATTGGGAGACTCAATCTTGATACAGACCCAACTCAATCAACAGAACAGCCTGGACCATCTCAGAAAGGTCCCCCAAAGTGGCTAACAAAGACACTTGAAAGTGTTCATCCTGATGAAATTGGAAAAACAGGAACCAGAAATTCAAACCGACAAGATGGAGGTGATGTAGATAACTCTAATTCACCTGTTGATATGGATGTTACTTATGATTGTGAATTGAACTTGTCTACAGATTTTGAACCAACTTCCTTCAAAGAAGCTGCTTCTCATGATGAATGGAAAGAAGCGATGCAGAAGGAGTATGATGCCCTCATAAAGAATGGCACTTGGAAGCTGGTTGATCCTCCATTTGGAACCAAACCAATTGGCTGCAAGTGGGTCTACAAGAACAAGTACAAAGCTGATGGCTCACTTGACAAGCACAAAGCTAGGCTTGTGGCAAAAGGTTTTGCACAGAAGGAAGGGGTCGATTATGAGGAAACTTTTGCTCCCACAGCAAAATGGGCCACCATCCGGACACTCTTTGCACTAGCTGCTCAGAACGGTTGGAAAGTCCATCAAATGGATGTAAAAACTGCATTCTTGAATGGAGATCTAAAAGAGAATGTTTTTATGTCCCAGCCTGAAGGATTTGCTGTGAAAGGACATGAACACAAAGTATGCAAACTTGTGAAGTCCTTGTATGGCCTCAAACAAGCACCACGAGCCTGGTATGAAAAACTAACTGAGCATCTTCTGAAACTCAACTTCAATCATTTTGATCTTGATGATGCAACTTTATTTGTCAAGAAAGTTGGAAAAACAGTTGTATATCTTGTGGTATATGTAGATGATCTTTTAATGACAGGGAACAATGAAAGCTATATTGCATCCATAAAGAAAGAATTAGGAAAAATCTTTGAAATGACTGATTTGGGCTATGTTCATTACTATCTTGGCATTGAAGTAACCCAACATCCAAAGTCCATATTTCTTTCTCAAAAGAAATACATTGGAGATTTGTTATACAGATTTGGCATGACAGAGTGCAATCCCCTCTCTACTCCAATGGAACAAAACTTGAAGCTCACATCTACTGAAGGAAAGGAATTTGAGGATGCAACAAAGTATAGACAGCTTGTAGGAAGTCTCATCTACCTCACTACTACCAGACCAGACATTTCATTTGCTGTTGGAATCCTCTCCAAGTTTATGCAAAGGCCTTGTGAGGGACATTGGTCTGCTGCAAAAAGAGTTCTAAGGTACTTGAAGGGAACTCAAGACCTTGGAATCAAGTATACACAGGTGAACGACTTCAACTTGATTGGATACTCTGATTCAGACTTCGATGGAGACAAAGAAACTGGGGTATCTACTTCAGGATATGCTATGAGTCTTGGATCAGGAGCTGTCTCCTGGAGATCACGCAAACAATCAGTACCAGCAGATTCCACAACAGAAGCAGAATACGTGGCAGCAGCTGAAGCAACGAAAGAAATTGTGTGGCTCAGGAAAATTCTTGAAGATTTGCAGGTAAAACAAATACAGTCAACTCCACTCATGATTGATAACACATCTGCAATAAAGTTGGCCAAGAACCCAAAGTTCCATGATCGTACTAAGCACATCAATACTAAATATCATCTGATCCGACATCATGTTGAGGCCAAAACAATCCATCTTCGTCATTGTTCCACAAACGAGCAAATTGCAGACATCTTCACCAAAGCGCTTGGAAGAGAAAAGCTTGAAAGATTCAGAATGATGCTTGGACTCACCAACATCCCTTCAGATTAAGGGGGGGAATGTTGACACCTAATCCAAAACGGATGAGGTGAAGTCGGACAGTCATCTAGAAGATGAACTGATCCGTTTTATATGTGTATAAATAAAGTGTTGGCTAATGAATAAATCAATCAATCAGTGTTTTCTCATTTAATTGTTTTCTTGCGCTCATTGCTGGAGTTACCCTGGCCTGACAAGATCCAACCTGCAAGATTTCCGCCCAAAATAATTCCTACAAAAAAATGAAAAAAGGTAAATTATTCCCGCTTTGCCCAAGAAAGTGCTTTATGGAGGTTGTAGCACTTGCCTGAAGTTTTTTGAATATTGCTGAAAAAATTTGAAACTGAAATATGCATCAAATTCTCATCCCATGGAATCGTAACCTGAATCTGATACCACTGATCTAGATCTTGGGAGGAGGCCCCCAAGATCTAAAAAAATGAAATGGATCTTGGGGGGAGCCCCCCCAAGATATGAAAATTTGAAATTCCAGGAGAAAAGTGGAGAATGCCTAGTAAACAAAACCACAATTTTTATATTATTAAAACAGATAATAATTGTAAAAGCTACGTTGTGGTGGACACTCTGTCCTTTTACAAAATGCGACTTCTTACTTATAGTATTTTTTTGTTATAATACCACAAGTAAATTCCATGGGTGGTAAATACTATGGATGAATGAATACCATGAGTGGATGTCACAATACCATGGGAAAATACCATGGTTGGATGCCACTTACAATATCATGGGTGGATAAATACCATGGGTGGATGAATACCATGGGTAGATTCCACTTATATTACCATGGGTAAATTCCATGGGTGGATGAATAACATGGGTGGATGAATACTATGGGTGGATGCCATTTTCCGTTTGAATCAGTTGAATGGTATGCCTACATCAACACATTTGAATGCATTTATGTTGGGATCATATAGTATGTTGTTGGGCGTGGAATAGTTGTATCTTCATATGACCAAGGTGGATTGTTACGAACAGGCTATTGAGTGCTTTTATGACAATAGGGAACAAAGAATCTTGGAGGGTGAGAAGAAGGTAACATCAATCAAATTACAACTATGTAGGTGAAGGATAGTAGCAGGAAAGGGTGTGTGTTATCTATAGTGCATATTTCTAGTGACAAAGGTACGAAGTTGAGGATGTATATGTCTTAAGTAGGTACCCAGTTCTATAATAATTTCAAGATGTGTTTCCGGTAGAGATTTCATAATTTTCGCCTCACAGGGAAGTAGCATTGGTTGGTTGGAGAGAATAAATATGAGTGGATGAAATTGTCAAAGGATGATAAGAGGACAGTAAAGGACGATGTGAAGAAGTGTAAGAAGAAGTAGGAAGAATAGTAGGAGTATCAGGTGGAGAAGATGTAACATTCTCACTAGCCGAGGGTTCCACACCATACATAAGATTCTTTTCTTGTGAGTTGGTAATGGGAATTCAAATGGTTTGACTCCAAGTTTCTCACTTTGCGATCTGGTAAGGACTCTAGTAGATTTTAGTGAATAAGTAACACTACCCTCAGAAGGTTTAGGTTGAGTAAGTTGTTCTCCATAAATGGAAATTCCTTCCAATTTCTATATGAGAGTTTGAAGTTCAGGAGCTTCAATTGGTTGTTCTGAAAGCAGTGTATTTACTAAAGATTCACTAGCTAATGTTTAAAGAAGGCTAGGATGTTTGGAATATTTTTGATCAACTTCAGGTCTAGAATCGGGTGACTTGGAATGTGATCTAGAAGTTGGAGTATATTTTGAGGGGGATTGATTCTTAGGATGGCCTCTTGATTTAGAGTGAGATCTCCTTTCCATTCATAGTTTGTTGGCATCCTTCTAGCATAAAAAATGTTGATGGTCTTAATTGACCTTATCAACTATGGGGGAAAACCACCCAGTTGGGACCCCAATTAGCCCCTTTTCCATTTGAGATAGTGGCTTTGACTAGAGTTATGGGACCAGTTTCCCTTAAACAAAATTGTGAAGTGGGATGGATGTGTTGGCATTGATGTGTGTTGTAGTGTTGCATATGTGTTTGTTGGTTGGAATTTATGTTAACCTAGTTTCTTGGGTCGCAAGTGTGTTGGATATGCATCTGTATAGGTGGTTGCAGGTGGATTGTGTATGGTTGAGGTGTAGATGATCCTTGGCATGTATGCTAGCCTCGACTAGCTTGGAGATGTGATGGATAGTCCTTGGCATGTCTACTAGATTGGAATAGCTTGGAGATGATGATGATCTCCTTGATCATGTTGCTGCATACAGATGTTAGTGGTTGATACAGGAGTTTGAATTGAGGAGCCTTGTTGATTAGGTCTCCATGGTATCCATGTCCCGAATTAGGTCTCATATGGTTGATTATGTTATACATTGGGCGTGGAGAGGATCTACATATTTCTTTGGATGCTTGATATGGTTGTGTAGGTGTTGGAGGATATCTGACAGGTTCTAGAGCTGCATACCAATGACAAAGATGTTGTAGAGAAGTTTGATGGCTCAGATGTTTAGTATCATTCTTGGTTGGCATCCTAGTCAACCTAGTTTGATTTGTGATGATGACAGTGATGTGGCAGTGATTTGGTGAAGTGTTGTAGAGGTACCATAAACTTCTACAGGTCCTATGGAGACTTTCCAAGCTATGGAAGAAGTTTGAGTAGTTTCTGAGCAAAGTTGACTGATCTTTGACCATCCTTAGCCCCAGTGGCATGCATGCTGAGTCATGGGAGCAATTGAAAAGCTCTAGTCACATGGATCCAAGATTATGGGAGTGACTGAGGACTTCCAATCACATGGAGGTTGTGTTGTGGGAGTGAATGAGGTTTTTCAATAGTTGTGCTATGCATTCCTCGTGTTGCTCAGCTAATTTTGGTGTTGTGGCGATGTTATCGATCGAAATTTTTCAGCATATGGTCGGAAACATTCGTGGGCCCTTCAAAAGATGATAAAGGTTGAAGATATCAAAGGGCTAATGGAGTTAGTGGTTGATTTTTTCAAAAATCCTATCTTAACCAAATCTTAAGCGTGTGAATAGAATTGTTTAGTGTTCCATAACTTGTGACTCAACACAGAAAATTGATAAATAGAGGAAGGAATTAAGTATATTTGGTTGGTTGCTTGGAGAGTGAGTGATTATTCCATTATGAGTGAGTAGAGTATGAAATATCTGCTCACATAGTTTAGGCAGAGACATATCATAAAATTGTATGCAAAAATCAGAGATAGATTTGAGAAGAAGATTCAGAATTTGTGTGTAGTTTGTGGCAGAAAATTGCCATCTTGAGATGTGTTTGGGAGCAGTGTTTTTGTGTGTGAATAAATGAAGAATTTTTTTCCCTCCGGGTCAGATTTATGATTCATATTTATGTGTAGAATGCTAGTGTTGTTGGGTTGGTCATGATGAGCGAATTAAAAACCCAGTGTGAAATATTTTGAAACATGGTTCTCATGGAGGAAGTGAAGGCATGGAGGCTTCAGTATAAGCAGTGAATTTGAATTTAGTAGTAGGAATTCTTTTCTCGATCCAATAAGATTTGGTCAGTCCAATGGTAATTGGGTAAGGATCATTCGTCGTGGGAGCTTCCAGTGGATGGTAGTCTGTAGATCCATGAGAAAAACAAATTTCTGAAATGATAAATGCCAATGTACTATAGAGGAATCCAAGTCTTGCTTCTTATGGGTGTAAGCTAATAAATGTACAATGTGTTCATCAGATTAATAAAAGAATTGAACAACTCAACAACAGTGGGGTGGTTTTCTCCCGAAAGGGTTTCCACCAAAAATACTTGTGTTCTTATGTGTGCATGCTTGTGTTTCTCATGGTTATTTCTCATTATTGTCATGATTTGAGTTTATTGTTTCTTATATGTTTTGAGGAACTAATGTTATGGATGTACATGGATATTTGAGTTTGTGGAAAAAGTTTAAATTGGTGAAAATAAATATAAAGGCCATCACTATTGATTCACCCCCCCACTAGTGAATACATTTTCAACAATAGGTATCAGAGTTGATGCTCTTTAGTAAATCTTGACCACTTGGAGAGTAGATCGTGGATCATGGCAAAAAGAAAGAGGAGGTGTCTCAAAAGGCAAAGAATTTAAAGAGGGAAGAAAATCAATCCATTGTGAAAGAAGCAACAAATTCTGAAATTTCAGCCAAAATGGATGTCTCACGAGGTAATATGTTGAAAGAATTTTTTAATTATAATTGTGATGATTTTATTGAGGTTTATAGTCAAGATGAGAAGGATATTTTTGTCATTAAGGCTAATTATGAATTAGCAATGGTTGTGATCAAAGAGTTAGCTTCTCAAGTATATAAACTAACAATTGTATGTAGACATCATAATAAATTGTTGCAGATTTGTGATGAAAAGGAGACAAATCTCAAGGAGGAGCTCACTATCTTGAGAACCCAGCTAGAGGATTAAAAAAGAAATGATGAAGTAATTTGCAGCAAGAAAAAAGAAAAGAAAGATTATGTTGAAGTACTCGAAAATGTAATAGATAAATTGAGAACGACCAACAGCTTGAAAAAGTTAAGAGCAACACAGCAGAGACAAAATATAGCTCTAACCTTCAAAGAGGAGTTGCATGTTCAAATACAAGGAATATTAGCAAGATAGATTCAAAGAATCCTACAACAAATTCTTTAAGAATCCATGACAATGTTGGAGGAAAGTGGCAGCAATTTCATCAGCAGTAAAAGAGAGATTCAAAAAGAGGTTTTATGCCAAGAAAATCATTCACTCCTAAATTTGATAGTAGAAAAGTTCAAAGAAGAAATCATAATTCATTTTCTCCTTTGATGAACAATATTGAGTGTTTCAATTGTATTCAGTTTGGAAATATAACATCTTTTTGTAGGAGAAAATTGGACACATCCATGAAATAGTTTGGACAACAAAGAATGAGGTCTTCCTTCAGGTTTACAAGTTTATTTAATGGTTTATATTATGCTTGTAACCTTTTTGGTCATAAGGCCATTGATTGCAGGTCTAGTATGAGAAGTTTGAAATCTAGCATGAAGAACAAAAGATCAAATCCTTTGGCTTCTTATCTTGGTCATGTAGAATGATTTATGTGTCACAACTTTCGACACATGGCAAAGGATTGCTTTATGCCTAGATCCATGACACCGTCAGTACAAAATCAGCAACCAAAAAGACATGCACAACAAAGAATCCAATCAGGAGCTTTGTGGAAGAAAAAGGAAGAGAAATTAGGAAGATGTGGTATTGATATTTGCTCACGTGATGAGGATGAAAACTGGTATATTTTTAGCAGATGTTCTCATCATATGTCTGGAGATAGGAGAAAATTTCAGTTCTTGAAGAAAGTCAAAAGTGGTCATGTTGTTTTTGAAGGAAGTGAACCAATAAGAGTTTTGGGAATTGACAAGGCCAACCTTGGTGAAAAGAGCACAATTCTGAATATGTATGGCTCATTGAGGGCCTAAAGCACAATATTATAAGTGTGGGTCATGTTGAAATATGCAACTAGGTTAGGTCTTCCTAAATGTATTTAAGTCACAATGAAATGCATTTATCAAAAGAATTAAGAAATTATTATTATTATTATTATTATTATTATGACTTTTTAAAGCATTGGTTTCATGCTTGGGTCATCATGTTTTATGCCAAAGTCCTCATTGAGGACTTCTAGGTTTTATTCTGTGTCATTAGAGTCATTGTCCATTAAAAGAGATCCTTCTTGGGATTTTGAATCATGTAAAAATAATCAATATTGAGTCAAATATGCTATTTGTCCCCTCCACACCAAGTCGTTCTCAAGGAGATAAAGTCGCCTTCAAGAGGGAAAATTCGACCTCATTGGAAGGCTATATATAGAGGGAATTCGAATTCATTTGGAGCATTCATTCTCTCTCTCACAAGTTCGATATCGAGAAGGAAGAAGATGGGAAGTGTGAAGTTGTAGAAGAGCTGGAAAGAGACTGGAAAAGAGTGCGAAATTTTGAAGGAAGGAAGAAGACATTAAGATAGAAATTTTGGGCCATCTATGTCTCACTCAAGTGGAGTAGCTAGTGAGATTAAAATTTTTCTTTGTCTAGTTGAAGTTGTTGTTGTTGCTAGTTGTTGGGTCGAAGCTGCTACTACAAGTTATTATTGTTAGGTCAAAGTTACTATTGAAGGGTATTCATCTGCAAGGAGGAAGTGAGGGTTGAATTGGTGTGGAGGAAGTCTTTGTCTAGGTCAAGAGTCTTGGATTATCTTGTGAAACTATTGAAGGAAGAATTATTGACTGGGATTTCCCCTAGATAAGGTTTTTCCCTGGGAGAGTGCCTATATCTTGTGTCTTGTGTTTTTGTGATCTTCATTCACACATAATTTGGTAATTTATTGATGAAAGATAATATAACAAATAAGTAAAGGAAGCCAACATAATTCACAGGTAATTATAAACAAAGAGAACTCTAACCCTAATTATACTAGCATTTATTTCTCAACATGGAATCAAAGCTAAGGTCAAGGAAGATTGAAGATCACTCTGTTGGCTTGAAGGTAATGGTTACTCCCTCTATGGTAATCTATACGAGAATGGGGTTCAATACTACAAGAAATTGGATCAAAAATATCTTCTACTACTTATTCAACAAGGTCAAAAGTCAAGGGTTCTTGGTTGCACGTACATGTTCTCTTAATTATGATAATGCATGGATTATTGGCAGTGTAGCATCAAGGCATATGACAATGAAGTGTAAACAACTTCACACTCTATCAAAGGAACCATATTCTCATGCAGTGGAATTTGGAGACAAAAAAAAGCTATGTTGTTAGAGGTATCGGATCAACATTGAAGCTGGAGAATGTAGCTAAGATGAAGAAGGAGGAAAAAGGAAATTTAAGGATATATTGACAGGAATTTAAGAAACCCCATGAATTTGATCAAAGGATAATATAAGGGGACCTTATAAGGAAATAAGCTTACTATATTCAAGGGAAATGCCTAACACAATAAATGGAGAAAGCAAATTAAAAGGAGTATCCAATTACAATGCTTGCAAGAACAGAATAAATCTCATCCTCGAAAGGAATAAAGTCTTGGATCTACTAAAAGGAAAAGTGAAGAAGTCTATAGAGAAATTAAGAATTCTAAAGGGCCAAGAAAAGGGAGAAGGATCAAGCAAATTGTGCCAAAGAAGTTTCACCAAAGAAGAACAAGATGGAAGGATCCGAAGTCAAAGACTTATTTTCTAGGAACTCATAGGGACTTTATCCCTTGCATATCCTTATACTCTAATTTTTGAGTTTCTTTCCTTTATGTTTTGATTTCTAGGTTTAACATATTTTGAAAAACATTTTTGAATTGTATTTATAAGGCTATAGGTATCACTTAAGCTTGGAGGGAGCTCTTACCAACTTCCAAAGATAAGTACCTTATTACCTTTTCTTTTTTTAGTTTTCCTTACTTATCTAAGTTTTTTTGCATTAAATACTAATCACATTCACATTCATGTTTTCCTTGTTTAGGAAAGACTTGTCGAATACTCGAGGAACATGAAAGAAGGCTTCACAAGACAAAGCATTGGAATTACAAGGTTTGTTAAGAAACAAAGGTATGTCTTAAACTACAAGTTTTTTCTCCCTTCATTATATTCATTCTTGATAAACTATTTCTAAAATCATTGTGTCTAGCTCTCTTAAATATCAAAGATTCTTGATTGGTTGATTCATCATTAGATAAATATACCCTCCTCATATCTTTGATTACTCTTGTGGAACCCTAGAAAGGTTCTTTGTAAAACCCCTAGCTTAAGGCTATGTCGATGATAATGTGTGAAACCCTAGCCCACTTAGGCATATTGATGAAGTCTAAAGAAAATGTTTCATGCTTTAATAATGTCATGTTTGGGGTTTTGGTATGATTATGAAAACCCTAACTTGTTAGGGTTGAATGGTGATGTTTGAAATACCAAACCTTTGAAGTATTAGGGTTTGTTATGTTTATTATTGAAACCCTAGATCATTAGGGTTTGGTAAGGTGTATACGCAAGATCCTTATTTTAGATAGTGTCCTAGAAGCGAAATCCTAGGTATATGTATGTTTGTCCGATCAAAACCCTAGTCTAATCAAGTTTGTTATATGTCTAACTTTTATTGATATTTGTGTCATTGGGTTTGACTAACACATGTTATGATATGCGTGTGCATGATGATGAAATCCTAGAGATGTGTGTTACCTAATCATTGATGGTCATAAGTACTAGAGTTTGGAGCTAAACCCTAGTCAAAGTTTGATTCTCTAGGATGATAGTATTTGTGAATTCTATAGTTTTGTAACTAAACCTTAGTGGAGGATCAATTCTATAATATGTGATGAAAAGTGTGATAATATGAGATTTATAAAAGATTGTTGAAATCTAAATTTGAGCTGTGATTGGTTTTGATTGTTGGACCTTAATGACTCATGTATGAAATCTACGATCTTACACTAAATCCTAGTAGAAGTCTAACATATGAGTTTTAAAGTTGTTGGTTGCATTGTAGAACTATATTTATTTGAATTTGTTTTAGGGTTTGCAATATTTTGTAGTAGGATATGTCATATCTCTCAAAGAAATATTGAAACCCTAGATCTAATGAAGGTTGTTATCTTTATTGAGATACTCGAAGTCTTGATGATGAAATATAGGGTTTATGACAAAAACCCTAACATATAGTTGAAGTATAAAAGTATGTGTTTCTTATTGTTTATTAACCTAACTAAGTTTAGATGTTTGATGTCTAATGTAAAATGCTTCCATTTTCATATGATTCTGATATGGTTAACTTCAGGTTTCTATAAATTTGGTTGTACTTTCTATCTAAGTTGTGCAGACACATAATATTTAAGATGGTGAAGATGTTCATTTGATAAGCATGATGAAGAAATTTATATGGATGATGATGGTCATGAGAAATTTGATGAGAAGGATGGAATCCATGAAATATTCTCTGATGTCATAGAAAATAAGTTGATATCCATAAGTTAAGAAGGATCTTGGGATATTCCTTGTATAGGAATGATTAAATCCTCCCTGGTTAAGAGGGAGTAATGGACATGGTTCTATACTTCATGTGTCATTCACTAGACCAGGACTAACAATCGTAAGTCTTAGTGAAGGCCATGAGTGAGAGAAGGACACATCACTATTGTCTTCATGGAAACAAGTCCTAAATTTAGAGGGAGGGAATATCATAGTCATGATGGACACATTGAAAGAAGAAATTAGAGAATACATCTTGAGGGGTTACTAAAATAAGAAAAGTAGGATCTGTTTGTAGAATATGTTGTTGCATGTGAAGTAGGAAAGGAAGATGTATGATTGAGGAATATTCTGTCAAGATTCGTTTGAAAGTCCTACTATGATAAATTGAGAAGCAACATCTTGTTTTCTAGAAGAACCCAGAGGTTTATGTTTACTTATGTACATTTGAAAGTTTGTTATTGATTGGGGTTGTATTTGTACATGTAAATGTCTTATAGGTTTGATAGCATGATGGTTACACAAGAGAAATTTGCTACCAATCTATCTGATTGGGGAGGATTTTTTACCGATTGGAATAATTAGCAGTATTGAGGCTTTGTGTGTGAGACACATTTCCTTGGAGGACATCTAGCTAACACTTTATGTTGATGTCTAGATCTCGAAGTAGGGAGGGTGGTGTTGGTCATAGAGATCTGACCTCGGATACACACCTAGATCCATGGTTTTATGGTTACAAGTAACCCTGGTGGTACCTAAAGCATCTGCAAGATTTAGTCCATCTTAGTCCCACCTAGATAGATTTCGCAAGTTAGGGATCTAGTTCATGGCATCATGAGTGCCTAAATTGTTGGAAGACCATGGATAGATTGCCTTGGACAGGAATCTAGTCCATCGCATTGTGGTGCCTAAATTATTCATTGTTCATGTGTTTTGAGATCTTCCTTGTACTTGATATCATGAATACCTCCCTAGCTAAGAGAGAGTGTTGAAATATGTAACCAGGTTTAGTCTTCATAAATGTATTTAGTCACAATGAAATGAATTTATTAACAGAATGAAGAAAATAATAATAATAATAATAATATTATTATTATTATTATTATTATGACTTACTAAAGTATGGGTTTCATTATTGGGTCATCATGTTTTAGGTAAAAGTCCCCATTGAGGACTTATAAGATTTATTTTGAGTCATTAGAGTCATTCTCCATTAAAAGAGACCCTTCTTGGGCTTTTGACTCATGTAAAAAGAATTAATATTGAGTCAAATATGCTATTTGTCCCTTCCACACTAAGTCAACCTCAAGGAGATCAAGTCGACTTCAAGAAGGACAATTCGACCTCACTGGAAGGTTATATATACAAGGTAGTTCGAATTCATTTGTAGCATTCATTCTCTCTCTAAAAGTTAGATATCCAGAAGGAAGAAGATGGGAAATTTGAAGTTGAAGAAGATCTGGAAAGAAGTGCGAAATTTTGAAGGAAGGAAGAAGACATCAAGATCAAAATTTTGGGCCATCTATCCCACACTCAAGTGGAGTATCTAAGGAGATCTAAGTTTTATTTGTCTAGTTGAAGTTGTCACTATTGCCAATTGTTGGGTCGAAGCTTCTACTGCAAGTTGTTGCTACTAGGTCAAAGTTGCTATTGAGGGTATTCATCTGCAAGGAGGAAGTGAGGGTTGAGTTGGTGTGGAGGAAGTCTTTTTCTAGTTCAAGAGTCTTGGATTATATCATGAAACTATTGAAGGACGAATTGTTGACTGTGTTTTACCCTAGATAGGGGTTTTTCCCTGGCAGATTGCCTACATCTCGCGTCTTTTGTTTTTGTGATCTTTATACACGCATTATTTGGTAAGTTCTTAATGAAATATAATATAACAAAGAAGTAAAAGGAAGCCAACATGATTCACAAGTAGTTATCAAGAAAGAGAAATCTAGCCCTAATTCTACTAGCATTTATTTCTTAATAGCCAAATGGTTGATGCAGGTAAGGAAGTGGTCTTCAACTCCAAAGGTTTCTTTATCAAGAAAGAAGGATCAAAGTGAGTGATTGCAAGAGGATTCAAGACCATAGATAATGTATATGTGTTGAAGGGAAGAGTGAAAAGTAAAAGAAGACTATTACACAACATTTTGTCACTATCCCTGTACTCCCCATTCCACAATCCTGGAGGACCTCTACAGTGAACCCTCCATACTATCCCATCATGAAGAGACTCCCATTATTTCCCTCTTCATGAGCAGAACAATTCCCTTTTGCATAATTTTCTAAGAATATTCCTTCTACCCCAGTTTACAAGACCGACGCTAATGATCCATTTCCTCCTCGTGCCGATTTGCAGAGAATGAAACTAGGCCTAGCGCCATACGGCACAATTGACCATTTTTTTAGTCACGTCGATCCTCTTTTGGCAAGTTTTTTAAATATGGAGTCAAAGCTTCTAGTTCTAGAAGCTTTGTAACGAAAGTCTAGTAAATGGTTGGGCTGGATGGAGCCGAGGAAGTTAGTTTGGGCTCCTTTCCCCTATTAGGATGGAACAAACCCAAGAGATAAGGCCTCTCCCATGATAAGAGGAACCATCTCCCCTCCATGCAAGCTATATAAACTCCTACTTTTCCAAGCTAAACTAGTCTTAGTATTTTTGGAGCTTGAATAACCAGCAAGATATCATAGCTTGTAGCCTTCTAGTTTATGTTTGTGGAGGGAGAATAGTGTGTTTGGTTTGGTTTATAGCTAAAGGGAAGAAGCCTTAAAAATTCCATTGTTGGGGCTATCCATGAGATGCTAGCAGAGGTTTGGGAACCCAAATACGTCGAAGGAGACCAACAACGTCAAGGCATTGCTTGTAATCTCTTTCTGAACTTATATGAATATAACTATTGATTGATTTCCTACATTAAGTGTTATATCACATTTGGTGGCTTAAGATTCCTTGACCTTTTAAGTAGGTTGAATGCAATTTGTATGCTATCAAATTTGTTGTTATTGTTTGTTTTCTTCTTTCAGGGATTCAAAGAAAGGAAACAAAAAGTAGCTGGAGTAAGGAAGCAGGATCATCACCAAGTGGAATAGCGTTCTAAGAGGTCGGCCCTCTTATTTGATTCTATCTTAAGGAAGTTTTCCATAGATTGCTTGTTTGTGGCTAGACTCGCTCTCTCGGGCTGGAGGAATTGTCTTTGTTCGCATCGAGAATTTACCTACACTAGAAATTGGTGACTCAACTTGGGAGCCAATCCTCTCATTTGATTGATTTTCATTTCATGGTTTGTGTGAACTTTTGTAGTATCACCCTTCCCCTTTCGTTTTCTTTGCTTTTCCTGCTTTACTGCTTTGGATCTGAAATTTACAGTGGAAAGTCTGGTTTTGGCCTTTGAAAAGTTTTATTTTTTTCATGAAATCCTCGATCAGCGCATTTTATTTACTGGCAGTTGCACAAACTAACGTGATTTTCTCTTAAACAGTCACATTGTACCCCCTTGTGGCGCTTGTTGTCAATTAGGAAATCATGTCATTTCCTGTAGGTGAAGATCAGGGTTTCTCTTGAATCATAACCAGTGTGTCTTGCCCTCATAATTTCTACCTCTTAGCCTGTTTGAAGGCATACAAACACTAGCCCACCATCTGATGTGTTAAGTCTGGCCCTGTGTGAAGTTCTTTTTTATTTTTTCTTTGAATCCCTCGATCAACGCTCTTTTTGGCCAAACAGTCGCACCGATCAGGCCTATCAGCACTAGTTGTAGCCTGGCCAATCGTGTCAATCATGTCGATTAGTGCTAGTTGTAGCCTGTCAAGTCGTGCCGGTCTCTGAGTTAAGAAAAAATCATAATTTCTCCCTTTCCAGTGCCAGTGTGTCTTGACCCTTAGACTCCCTTCTTCCGCCTAGAAGTGACTAGAATGCTTTGTTTGCTGGTTTTTATTGATTGATTGGCTTGAAGTTTCATTGCTTGATTTTTTGAGTTCTTTGGATGGTTTCTATGACCCTAGGGCATCTAGGTAAATTAACATTCATTTTCTTGTTTACTAATTATGTCATGTTTCTAATTCGCTGCTTCATTTAATCTATCTTTCAGTCACAACATCTTCATTGGTTCATTTTCAATTGAATGAGTGAAAGAGTCTCATTGTTCTCTTATTTCGAGTGTCTATTTTCTCTTTCCGAGCATAGATTACATTACTTGGTTTATTGATTGAAGCATTTATGTGTTTGGTTTGTTCGATTCAGGGAAGAAGTTTCTTTTAGTTTCATTTATCCTGCGTTGGATTTGATCGATGCTTGTTTGTTTGGAATTGTGAAAATTTTCATTAAAGTGCTTTATGTGAAAGATTCATTTTGCATTTTATGAAAAGAAGAACATCATTCTAGTTTACTTAAGCGAAAATATTGCATTAGTAGCATCATTGAGAAGCTAGAATTGCATCATCATAAGCATTAGAAATGAAATGAAACTTCTTTTGTTGTTAAGGGAAGATTAAGTGCATTTAGGACATGTATTAGTGAAAGATTTCATTCTTTGATTGTTGCATTGATTGTGTGCTCTCTATCCCTCAATTAGTGTAAACTTTCATCAAAGACAAATATTTATTTTCTCATACAACTGCATATAGGAGTTTTTAGATGACAGCTGTAGGGCCTTGGAATTGCAACCTAATTCTAGATCAACCGTTAAAATTTATTGAATTAACCTAAGGAAGCATCGAAACTTAATTCTCACATTTAGTTGTCTAGGCTAGAGACGTGTTCCAATGTCTTTAAACCTAACAGCTGTCATTTTCTTCGGCACTAGACAACGCTAGTATGGAATTGTACTCCCCATACCATCACGTATATAAAGGGAGACCCCACTAGGCTTGAAATTCTTTATCTATAGGAAGTCGAGTTTGATGCCTTGTAAACGTGATACACTAAACACAACATTTGGGGAGATTGCCTGCTCGTACTTTTCGGTTTGCCGGGAGGTATTCTGCAATTCACGGTTTCTTGGTAATCCTTTTTTCCTAGATTATCTTGAGGAATCATTTTGATCTTTTTGACTCCCTAAATATAAAGATCATCGAGCACTTGTCCTTTCAGGCTCGTTTTCAAAATGAAAGTGATAGAGTCACCTTTCACCCTTTTCTCGGCTCTTGAAAAGGCAAAGTTTTATTTCACTGTCTTAAAATTAACTACCCACAAAATATTCCTGGTTAAATTTATCTTCCTTAGTGATTCTTTAAGGGTCGATTCCAATGGCAACATTTCTGGAGTTTTCTAGTCAAGGATTCCCCTCCGATGGGGATCATGTTGCTTTTCCTTCTTTTGGAAATGTTAGTGCTCCTTATATGGCAACGTTTCCCCTTCTTGGGTTAACCATTGGTTTACCTATCTGGTTATTTTCGACCTCAGTGGTCCCAAGTGTCCCAACTCTTACCCAGCCATCCCCTTCATTTGTATCACATCACGATGATTCTAAGGTTGACTTCTCACCTTCTTCCCCCATTTATTCACCTTCCTCTTCTACGTTGCCTGGTGAAATCTTGAAATCCAGTAACTAGGAGGCTAAGAAGAAGAATAAGAAGATGAAGAAGATGAAGAAGAAGAATTTAGATAAGCAAGAGGCCAACCTTGTAGCTGTTACTCCAAATGCAACTCTCATAGAAAAACCTTCCAATCCTCCATGGGAGGTCAAATTCCCTTGTAGGCTATGTAACGGTGACCATCTCCTTCGAGACTGTCCTAGTATTTCTAGAGTCTTATAGGTAAGGTCTCAAAATATGGATTGACCATCCCTATCGTCCTCTTGATATCATGTCGATGCTACACCCTCATCTAGCGATGGTAAGAAGAAGGGAAAAATTAAATTCCCCTGTAGCTTATGTGAAGGAGTACACCTTCCTCACCTTTGTCCTTTTATGGACAAAGCTTCCAAAGTTTTGGAAAACCTTACAGCTCCTCAACCCCAGCTTCTTGTTGGTTATCAAAGACTTTCTTCTAACCCTCTCCTATTTGGTAAAGAGATTGACTTGGATTCATCTCTTACCCATCCTACTCTTCCTGAACATGACTCTCTTATGTCTGTTCCCGACCAACCATTGGTTGAAAAGAGTGTCGACCTAGCTCCACCTTCAGTTGTTCACTTTGTTCTCAAAGAGAGTAGTGATGATCATACTGCTCATGTTCTTCTCACCTCCTTAGATTCTCATGAATTGATGAGTGACCTTCCCGTCCCAATTGTTCAGGAGAGTCCTTCTCCTATTCCTGTAGAGCGTGGGGGAAATCATATGATACCCCGACCAAGTAGTTCCATTGTTTCTTTTGAATGGAGTCAATTAAATACTTTCAGTCTCCCATCTTATGTGCCTTTCCAGATCACAGTCCAAGCCTATAATATGGTATTACATGGCACTATATTAGATGAAGGCGCATCTATTAGCATCATGTCTTCTACTACTTGGAAAGCTTTAGGTTCGCCATAGCTTGTGCTTGTCACCCAGAATCTATTGGCTTTCAACGGAGGAACCAGTCAGCCCTTAGGGATCCTTCCGAAGTTCCCTATTACTTTGGGAGGAAAGATCATATATATCAGGGAAAATTTTAAGGATGGAAATTTATCTTAAAGTTTAGAAACTTGGCGAATCTTACTAGTTCTTAATATGAAAACTATAAAATATTTGGAGATATCATTATAAAAATATTGAAATTTTTATTGAGTTTATATATAGTGTCTATAAAATTTAAGTGCTCTTTAAGGTATAATAATTTTATACTACAAAATTTGGGCGAATCATTTAAAAAAATGGAAATTGGCGAATCTTTTTTTCGGAAAAAGCATGGAAAATTAGCCCACTTGTGAATATTAGCCCCTAAAATTTTCCATGATCTATATAGACGTGATGGTAGTCCAAGGTCTTTAGATTTCAATATTCTCCTTGGACGTGACTATGTTTATGTCATGGGAGCTCTCGTTTCTTTACTTTTCTGTGTGGTTTGTTTTCCACACGAAGGAATAATAGTGACCATTGACCAATTGTCGTTCATTGTTCACCAGGTGCCTCCTATGCAACCATCATCCCCTATTGGTTCTTGTTTTCAAGTAGTACCTTCCCCGCCACAGGTCAATTATGTGGCTACCTGTTCCGTCTCCACATCTGCTGATGATCACATAGATGGTATAGTACATTATGTATTGGGGGCATTGGAACCTGATTTGTCTTAGGTACTAGTTGACATGTATTCCTCCCATAGCATGGTTCTCCCATCTAGTGAGGACTTCTTGGGAGCCATGTTCTCGTATGGTCCATGAACAGGATATGGAGCATAGTTCCTTGTCTTGTGTCAAGCTCATTAAAAAATGGAACAAGGCGTCAGAGCATAGTTACTTGTCTTGTGTCAAGCTTGTTAAAAAATGAAACAAAGGTCTGAGGATAGTTTCTTCCTATATCTATCTCATTCAAGAATGAAACATATGTCCGAGGATAGTTCTTTACTATGTCAACCTCGTTAAAAAATGAAATAACTCCCTTTTCCAAATCAAATCTTTGATTAAGATCTCGTAAAATCATAGTCGAGTCTTTCCTAGATGTCGAAAGTGAACCTTCATTCCATCCACCTAGCTAAATTAAATGAAGCTTGGTGGGCATGTACCTCGAATTGAGTCATTATGTTGGGTGCATGCAAACTTATCGCAAGCATATCTTTTCGTTTCAAGCTTGTGTGAACATGAAACCGAATTCAAGCAGAGTTCCCCACGGTTCAAGCTTGTATAAAAAATGAACCCATCTCCATTTTAACCCTCATGATTGCCATTTTTATCAACCTCTCCCGTGAGATAATCCTTGGTTTTTCTCCATTCCATTGCCACCATCTCTTTGGTTGATCATTCACTTTCACTTGGTTATTTTACCCTTTCTTGAGGAACCGCATTGATGAGTGGTTTTACTAGCTAGCCTCTTGACCTCTTAGTTTCTGAGTAGTTCCTCCATAACCAAAACCAGTTGCTACCCTTTATACCACTCGTTCCTCCAAGATGAGTCACCTTTAAGCTCTTTTCTGACTCTTAAAAAATGAAAAGATTGTCGAGTATTTTTCCCTTTTAGACTCGTTAAAGCAAATAAAAGCAGGGAGTCATCTTTAAGCTTTTTTCTAACTCTCAAAATATGAGAAGAATGTCAAGCTCTTATCGTTTTGAACTTTATAAAGGTTGTGAAACGTTGTTTACCCAGTATACATTTACAACTTTTTCGAGCTAGGATAAACTATTTACGAAAAAGGTACTCGTTGAATGAAATGAACAAACGGTTCTCTCAAGTATCGTTTTCTACATTTTCAAGCTCGAGAGACACAAATGTACGAAAAGGGACGATGTGGAGTTTTCTTTTCCGTGTCTTTTTCAAACTCTCTAAACATGAAAAATATACCGAGTTACACCTTTGTTGGACTCGTTAAAACATTAAATGACATCGGATTCATCAACATGACGAACATGAGCTTCTCCTTCCTAAGGCTCATTAATCTTACTAGGTTAGATTCATCCGAAGGATGCACATACAGTGCAAGCACATGTTATCCCTTTCAATATTTCGATTAAAAATAATTCAGGTACCTGCCAGAAATGGTGGGGGAAAAATGGGAAATTCTATTAGTTGTGTCGGCATCTCACTCTTAAACGTGACACTTTCTACTTCGTGTTTGGTTAGGATATCCTCACTTCATCGTTGACTTTCCTGGGTTAGGCCATTCATTTTTTCCTTCCATTTGATCTCTACCATGTTACCATGACCTCTAATTCTATGGGTCCAAAAGCTGCCAAGCTCCAGAGTCATGTCGCTGATATGTTTAAGAGTTGTCCTTCTGCAGTTACACTCATTCTTGATTCTATGTATCATCCATAATCATTGCATCCCTTTGTCTCGTGTCGATGACATGGGATACATCATGGCCCTCCTTCGACACAATCACTTCTTGTCGACTTCAACTCATTATCCAGGAAGCTGGCTAAGAGACTCCCTTCCAATACCTTAGAGCTTGCATGCCCTAATGGAAAGTTCTTCGCACTCGATGACAAGTTCACATCATTGGAGTTCGATTGGGTGATTTCATAGGTGTTTGACCTCAGTTCCTTTATTCACATTCCATGGATTGTGCTGCTAGTACCTTGAGAGCCATCATCATTATTGGTGGTTTCTCTCACGCTTGTTAATGGTTCACATCATTGACCAGTAATCAAGTGACTTTCTAGCATGTTTGACTTCAATCCATCTATTCACATGATTAGAATTTGTGATTTGATCGGATCGTGTCGGAGCGCAAGACCTTGGGCCCAGATTACAAAAGTCCAGGTTGCGAGGCGATGTGACATGATCATGTTTATATACATATCTCTTTCAGATGGATGGCTACAACCATACCATGAGTTGTTATATGTGATCCTTCTCATTATTGGATGGTTGCGACCATACCTTAGTTTCGATATGATCCTCTTTATTGGATGGCTGCGCCCATACCTTGGATCCATTTACATGATCTCGCTCTCGATGGTTGTGTCCTACCACGATTCATGTATCATTTGTCATATTTTTCAATAATGTATATGTATCTATGTTTTCTTGTAGGTTTTTCGACGACAGTCGCCGGTTCCTCGCATCTACTTGTAAATCATTTCACCCCTCACTCTAGTTCGGCTTTCACGCTTTAGGGGGCATCTGTTACACAAAATTTTGTCACTGTCCCTGTACTTCCCATTCCACGATCCTAGAGGACTTCTACAATGAACCCTACATACTGTCCCATCATGAAGCACAGGGGCTTCACTCAAATAACCTCTGATATATCACGTGCGTTCATGGCATACTAAAAAATACCCCTAATTTGACTACATATTGGAAAATACCTCTAAAATTCACATTATTTAACCCCCTACCAATATAAACCCAATATACCTTCCCAATTTAAAAAACCCCTACTTTCACTAGATATTGTAGGTATCCATTTTTTTATTAACTTTTTTTATACCCTTTATATATTTTCATTAACTTTTGGCTCCATTTTTTATACCTGCCAGTATAAAAACCCTTTACCCCCTAATATATGCTCAATATATTATGTCTTTTTCCTCATTATATATCCTCCAATATGAATCCACGTGGTATGGTATTGCTCCCCCAATGAAGCCCCTGTGTCATGAAGAGACTCCCATTATATCCCTCTTCATGAGCAGAACAATTCCCTTTTGCATCATTTCCCAAGAATCTTCCTTTTACCCCAGTTTACAAGATCGACGCTAATGACCCATTTCCTCCTCGCACCGATTTGCAGAGAATGAAACCAAGCCTAGTGACATACGATACAACTGACCCTTTTCTCAGTCGAGTCGATCCTCTTTTGGCAAGTTTTTACATATGGAGTCAAAGCTTCCAGGACTAGAAGTTTCGTAACGGAAGTTTTCTAAATGGTTGGGTTGGATGGAGCCGAGGAAGCCAGTTTGGGCTCCTTTCCCCTATTAGGATGGAACAAACCCAATAGATAAGGCCTCTCCCATGATAAGAGGAACCATCTCCCCTCCATCCAAGCTATATAAACTCCTCCTTTTCCAAACTAAACTAGTCTTAGTATTTTTGGAGCTTGAATAACCAGCAAGATATCATAGCTTGTAGCCTTGTAGTTTATGTTTGTGGAGGGAGAATAGTGTGTCTGGTTTGGTTTAGAACAAAAGGGAAGAAGCCTTAAAACTTCCATTGTTGGGGCTATCCATGAGATGCTAGCAGAGGTGTGGGAACCCGGATACATCGAAGGAGGCCAGCAATGACAAGGCATTGGTTGTAATCTCTTTCTGAACTTATATGAATACAACTATTGATTGATTTCCTACATTAAGTGTTATCTCACATTTGGTGGCTTAAGATTCCTTGACCTTTTAAGTAGGTTGAATGTGATTTGTATGCTATCATGTTTGTTGTTGTTGTTTGTTTTCTTGTTTCAGGTATTCGAAAGAAGGAAATGAAAAGTAGTTGGAGTAAGGAAGCAAGATCATCACCAAGTGGAATAACGTTCTAAGAGGTAGGCCCTCTTATTTGATTCTAGCTTAAGGAAGTTTTCCATAGATTGTTTGTTTGTGGCTAGACTTGCTCTCTCGAGCTAGAGGAATTGTCTTTGTCCACATCGAGAATTTACCGACACCACAAAGACCAAGAGAGTACTCTTTCTCATCAGATTTGGAACAGAAGAGATCAACACATATTGCAGTTCACTCTTGCATGATAGATATTTTAGACTGCAAAATGGATGTGAAGCCTTCATAGGCTCAGAGGAAGTATATGGTGTGTCTTGCTTTTGCATGCAGATTAGATGTAATGTTATTGATGCTTATTTTTTATTTATTGATGATGAGTTTTTGCTACTAATGTTATCTTTTCTAAGGTGTGATCAGGAGGAGAGATGGCATATGTTCAGGGGGAGCACTTTATATGCTTCCAATATTTCGATGGCTCCTTGGAAGAGTTGGCTATGCATCTCATGCTATGTGCTCATCCATTGCAAATGTTTATGTTTGATCATATATCTTGTATATATGGGTTGACATACATTTGGCATGTATTATGCATCTTGGTTTGATGATTTTATTCATGTGATGGTGCCATGGAGATTAGTATGATGATGGTGCATGATGCTTATATTTATGATGGGTGTGTTTCGTATTGATGTTGTTTCTACATATGATGATGCTTATGTTTTTGAGTGTGGTTTTTTATGTGGTGTTGTTGTTTTCATTACATCATTATATGTTTCTATCATATTTTGAGTATTATAGAGGATCATGCTCCATATGATGGTTATTATTGCTGCCATCCATAGCTATCGAGGGTTGATATATTGAGCTGATTAGTATTTTTATGATTGATGATGTTGATATATGTTGTCGGTTCATGATGTTGTTGTTGCATACTATTGTTGGGCCACTACACATTGTTATGTGTTGCTAATTACTACTGATATCTAGATCCATGGTTGCTGATGTGATTTATATTGACAGTATATTGTTGTTGTAAGAGGACATGTTGTGAATCATATGCTCCATGTACTTACATTATGATATTGTATTAGACATGCATAGCTTTGAAACCCATGTTTGGCATATGTTGTATAATGAGTCATGAGAGTTAGTCCAGCTATGTATGGGTTGTTAGTAGTGTTGTTGCAACCATGTACACTCTGATACTTATGGTGGGACATGTTTGAGTCATGCATGCATTGAGAGAGAGTCATGTGATTCATGGTTCAACCATATATGGGCTTATTGATTTCATTGTACAATCATTCATTATCATTTTGGTAGCCATGTAATAGACATATGAAGCCCTATAATTTGTTGCATAGTATTTGGTCCATGTGGAGTAACCTCTTTCATATGACAAGGAGGAATTGGCAGCCATGTCTATATCTATATATATATATCAGTTTACATTAATCCGTGAAGATGTTTGTATTCGGTGGAGTATGGTTGGTCATAGTGTTGTGACTTGTCATCATGGATTTGTTGCTACCATGTCTACTTCAAAGAGATGTTTTTTCTAGATGGAAATTGTTGTTGAGGATTTTGCTGCTGGAGAGTACATTGTAGAGAGGATGTATTTGTTGTTGTTACTTTAGAGTGGATGGATATATATTGTTGTTTTATAGAGTTGATCAAAATTGTTGTTGCTAGTTGGTCATTCCATGTTGTTGTTGCTATGTGTTGGTGATTTGATTTATTTCTACTATTATGTCATGGATTATGTTGATGTTGATTCAAGGGACAGAGCATGTGTTTCAGTGTTTGTTGCTGCTGAGTGAGAGAGTTTATTGTTGTTGTTGAATGAGAGAGTTTAATTTTCTTTATGATAGAGATGTATACATTTCTCTAGTGTGTGTTAGAAAATTATATATTACGGAGCAATGGAACACATAAAATATTGCAGAAATATAAACACAGAAAAAGCACAAAACAAGAGAGACACAGATATACGTGGTTCACCCAGTTTGGGCTACGTCCACCCCGAACAGGCAGTCCTTCCTTTCTATTATCCAGCAAAATGAAGAGACACAACCTACAACAAATCCGCTATAATATCCTCTGTTTTCTCTCATAGTCTCACCTCTCTATTTCTCGCTCACAGGAAATACACATCTATCACACAGCCTCAAATACAATACCCTCATACAAAGAGAGGGGTTTCCTTCTAGGGAAAAAAACCCTAAACTAAACATAAGTTCTACCGTCAGATCATCCGCCTAATGAACGGCCCAGATTGACTAGAAATTACTATACTTTTACAAGGCAATTTTACAGTTGTTTTTAGCTTCGGGGGCGCTACCCCCGAAACCCCCCGCCGGGGGGGGGGGGGCTCCCAAAGGTTGCATCCTCCCCCCCTAGACCCCCCTGCAGCGAATATTTTACGGGCGGCAACGATTTTGAACTGGGGTCCTATGTGGCAATACCTTTGAATATAGAAGATAATCAGGCTCCACACCCAACAATCTCCCACTTGGAGACTGATTGTATTAACTCCAACGCTGCTCCATTTGCTGGACAATGACTCCTCTTTGGACTTGGCTGTTTCTCATCTTCATCGTCATCCTTGAAGACCAACTGAAACTAAGCATATTCTCAGTTTCTCCCTGGTCACAACTTTTGTTAGCATATCTGCAGGATTCTGGCTAGTGTGTATCTTTTCCAGCTTCAACTCTCCATCTTCCAACACTGATCGTATGAAATGGTACTTGAGCTGTATGTGTTTAGTCCTGGAATGAAATGCTGAGTTCTTTGCAAGATGAATGGCACTTTGGCTATCACTGTATAACGTGCCCATATCATGCTCCTTACCCAATTCACCCATAAACCTTTGTAACCAAATCATTTCTTTACTAGCTTCTGTAGCAGAAACATACTCTGCTTCTGTTGTTGAAAGTGCAACAACACTTTGGATTTTTGAAACCCAACTGATAGCTGTTCCTCCAACAGTAAATACATATCCTGTAGTGCTCCTCCTGTTATCTCTGTCACCTGCCATATCTGCATCAACATATCCTTGTAGGCAGATGTTTGAACCACCAAAGCATAATGCTTGATTTGTGGTACCTTTCAAATATCTGAGAATCCATTTCACTGCCATCCAATGTTCCTTTCCTGGATTGTTCATGTACCTGCTTACAACTCCCACTGCATGTGCAATATCAGGCCTTGTGCAGACCATTGCATACATTAAGCTTCCAACCGCTGATGCATATGGAACTTTAGACATATAATCCATGTCTTCTTGGGTCTTTGGGCACATTTCCTTGCTAAGTTTGAAATGGCTAGCAAAAGGTGTACTAACTGGTTTTGCATTGTGCATGTTAAATCTTTTCAACACCTTTTGTATGTACTCATTCTGAGACAATGTTAATTTACGATTTTTTCTGTCTCTAGTTATTCTCATACCAAGGATTTGTTTTGCAGCTCCCAAATCCTTCATTGCAAATGAATTTGCCAATTTTCTTTTGAGCACATTTATTTCCTGCATGTTAGATTCTGCAACAAGCATGTCATCTACATACAATAACAATATAATATAGCTGCCATCATTTTTCTTTTTCAAATAAACACAATGATCAGAGTGACATCTAGTATAACCTTGTTCAGACATAAACCTGTCAAATTTTAGATACCACTGCCTTGGAGCCTGTTTTAAGCCATACAAGCTCTTCTTCAACCTGCACACTAGTTTCTCCTTCCCTTTCACCTCATATCCTTGTGGCTGCTGCATATATATCTCTTCCTCCAAATCCCCATGGAGAAAGGTTGTCTTTACATCTAACTGCTCAAGATGCAAATCTTCAGCTGCTACAAGACTTAAAATAGTTCTGATTGAAGTCATTTTAACAACAGGAGAAAATATTTCATCAAAATCAATACCTTTCTTCTGTGCAAACCCCTTCACCACAAGTCTAGCTTTATACCTCTGCTTTCCTCGATCTTCTTCCTTCAGCCTGTAAACCCATTTATTCTTCAATGTAGTTTTTCCTACAGGAAACCTGACTAAATCCCAAGTCTGGTTATGCATTAAGGAGTCCATCTCTTCTTCCATGGCTACCTCCCACTTCTTCCTGCTTTCAACCTGCATTGCTTCTTCATAACATTCAGGTTCACCGGAATCAGTCAACAATAAATAATATAATGAAGGAGAGTATCGTTCAGGGGGTCTACTTATCCTGGTAGATCTTCTAACACCACTTTCAGGTGTTTGCGGTGCCTGTTGTTGTGGTGGTGGTTGTTGTTGTTGTGGTTGTTGATTATTATTATTTTCAGGCACCTTTACTTTTTCAGTGATTTCATCAAGAACTGCGTATTCCTTGTTTTCCTTTTCTTGTTTCTTTTCTTGCAACTGATTCTTATACAAGACCTTTTCATTGAATATTACATCTCTGCTCCTAATGATTTTGTGATTTTCGTAATCATATAAGTGATCACCAAAATCATTAACACCATATCCAATAAAGGTACATTTCTTTGACTTTGCCTCAAGCTTTGTTCTATTTTCTTTATCAATATGGACAAAGGCCTCACAACCAAAAGGCTTTAAAATAGAGTAGTTTACCTTTTTACCTGTCCATGCTTCCTCTGGAACACCACCATCCAAGGAACTTGAAGGCCCTCTGTTTATTAGATAAACAACAGTATCTACAGCATCTGCCCAAAACTGTAAAGGCAATCCTGCATGCAATCTCATGCACCTTGCACGTTCCATGATTGTTCTGTTCATCCTTTCTGACACACCATTTTCTTGTGGTGTTCTTGTAACTATCTTCTCTCTGCGAATTCCATGCTCTGAACAGTACCTATCAAACTCTTTGCTGCAATATTCACCTCCATTGTCTGATCTAAGACACTTCAATTTCTTTCCTGTCTCAATCTCAACCAAAGCTTTCCATTTCTTGAAAGTATCAAATACATCATATTTATTCTTAATACAATAAATCCAAGTTTTTCTAGTTGCATCATCAATAAAAGTAACATAATAACGAGAGCCACCGAGAGATCATACCTGAGCAGGTCCCCATACGTCTGTATGCACAAGCTCTAATTTTTCGTTCTTCTTTTCTTTCCCAACTCTGAGAAATCTGACTCTCTTTTGTTTTCCATAAATGCAGTTCTCACAGAAGTCCAAATCAACATTCTTCAAACCCGGCAACAAATTCCTTGAGTGAAGAATCTTCATCCCCTTTTCACTCATGTGTCCGAGCATATGATGCCATAATGCTGCATCTGCTCCTTTGGAAGTTAAAGCATTAACAGAGTTAGAAATACCATTGCATAAATACAATGTACCAACCTTTTCGCCTTTTGCTATTACCAGGGCTCCTTTAGTGACCTTCCAAGCTTTATCTGTGAAAGTTGTCACACAACCTTCACCGCCTAACTGCCCTGTTGAAATTAGATTTTTCTTTAGATCTGGAACATGCCTTACCTCCTTTAATAGCCATTGGTTTCCATTCTGCTGTTTTACAAGAACCTTACCCATTCCAACGATTTTACAGGGTTTATCATCACCCAGACGAATTTGTCCAAAATCTCCTTGAACATAGTCATGAAAGTATTTCTTATCAGGTGTGGCATGGAATGAAGCCCCTGAATCTACCACCCAGGAATCAGTAATATTTTTGAAAGAAAGAATCAAAGCATCTTGTAACACCTCACCTGTCACATTTGCTTCATGATTGTTTTCTTACTGTGCATCTCCTTCTTTTCCCTTCTGAGATCTACAGTCTTTCTTTAGGTGTCCTTTCTTTCCACATTTCCAGCACACTATCCCCGATCTAGACTTGGATCTGCCTTTCCTTGATTTACTGCGATATCCTGAGCTCTTTGCTCTTTCCATTTTTCTTCCTCTAGACTCTGCACTCAAAGCATTTCCCGATGTCTCACTGGAGCTTTTCCGTCGCATTTTCTCGCTAAGGATAGCACCGAAAACATCATCAAACTTTAAAGTACTAGATCCAGAAACGGAGTTACTAATGGCCATTACCAAACCATTCCAACTTTCTGGTAATGAGCACAAGAATAACAGAGCTCTAACTTCATCATCAAAGTTTACCCCTACAGAACTTAACTGACTTGTAACTGTATTAAAATCATTTAAATGGTTTGCAATAGATCCACCTTCCGACATATTCATATTAAATAATCGTTTCATAAGAAATACCTTGTTTGAGGTCGAGGGTTTTTCATATAGTTTCGACAATGTCTGCATCAAACCCTCTGTCGTGGTTTCCTTTGAAATGTTGAAGGTGACTGACACAACAAGGCACAACCGTATTTTTCTGAGTGCCTTTCTATCGAGAAGGTTCCATTCTTCATCTTTCATACCCATCGGCATCTTTGTTTTTCCGCCCAATGGTAGGTATAGATCTTTCTGATACAGATAATCTTCCATCTGCATCTTCCACAGCGAGAAGTTTTGGCCGTTAAATTTCTCGACCCTAAACTTACCATCTTCCGCCATTGCTCCCACTCGAACCAGGAACCCTTCTTTCCTGTGAGTTTATCAGCCAAATAGACCTTCGGCTCTGATACCAGTTGTTAGAAAATTATATATTACGGAGCAATGGAACACATAAAATATTGCAGAAATATAAACACAGAAAACGCACAAAACAAGAGAGACACAGATATACGTGGTTCACCCAGTTTGGGCTACGTCCACCCCGAACAGCCAGTCCTTCCTTTCTATTATCCAGCAAAATGAAGAGACACAACCTACAGCAAATCCGTTGTAATATCCTCTGTTTTCTCTCACAGTCTCACCTCTCTGTTTCTCGCTCATAGAATACACATCTATCACACAGCCTCAAATACAATACCCTCATACAAAGAGAGGGGTTGCCTTCTAGGGCAAAAAACCCTAAACTAAACATAAGTTCTACCGTCAGATCATCTGCCTAATGAATAGCCCAGATTGACTAGAAATTACTTTACTTTTACAAGGCAATTTTACAGTTGTTTTTAGCTTCGGGGGCGCTGCCCTCGAAACCCACCGTCAGGGGGGGGCTCCCAAAGGTCACAGCCACCCCCCCT
Source organism: Pinus tabuliformis (assembly GCA_031772625.1). Taxonomy (NCBI): domain Eukaryota; kingdom Viridiplantae; phylum Streptophyta; class Pinopsida; order Pinales; family Pinaceae; genus Pinus; species Pinus tabuliformis. Next base: position 571,014,172 of record CM062812.1, on the reverse strand, counting down.
AGACCCCCCCTGCAGCGAATATTTTACGGGCGGCGTTGCTGCCCCCATTTCGAACTGGGGTCCTATGTGGCGATACCTTTGAATATAGAAGATAATCAGGCTCCACACCCAACAGTGTGTTGTTGTTTTTGGGATAGCTTGTGTCAAGGGGAATGTATTGCACATATTTTTCAGTTATGAGGGGGATTCTTGTTGTATTTCAGTCTTGTACTCCATTATTCATCACGTGCATATATGTTTTTATTTATGGATCCCCTTGCATGTAGAGGAGTATATAGCATACATCCTTGACATGTTTATCCCTTTTCCATTGTTGTCAAAGAGGGAAAATGTGAGGATGTTTGATAAAATGATTGCTTCAGTAGGGCTTGACAATAATTCCAAAGGGGGAGATTGTTGGCATTGATGTGTGTTGTAGATGTGTTGGTTGGCTGGCATTGATGTCAACCTAGTTGCTTGGTTGTAGGTGTGTTGGATATGCATATATATAGGTGGTTGTAGGTGTCTTGTGTATGGTTGAGGTGTAAATGGGCCTTGGCATGTCCACTAGCCTGGACCAGCTTGGAGATGTGATGGATGGTCCTTTTCAAGTCTATTAGCTTGGACTAGCTTGGATATGATGATGATATCCTTGATCATGTTGCTACATACAGATGTTAGTGGCTGCTACATGAGTTAGAGTTGAGGAGCCTTGTTGATTAGGCCTCCATGGCCTCCATGTCCTGGATTAGGTATCCTATGGTTGATGATGATATACCTTGGGATTGGAGAGGATATACATGTGTTTTTGGATGCTTGAAATGGTTATGCAAGTGTTGGAGGATGTCTGATAGGTTCTGGAGCTACATACTAATGGCAGAGATGATGTAGAGAAGTTTGATGGCTCAGATGTTTAGTATGATTCTTGGTTAGCATCCTAGTCAACCTAGTTTGACTTGTTATGATGATTGTGATGTGGAAATGATTTGGTGAAGTTTTGCATAGGTGAAAGAGACTTCCAGAGGTCCTACAAAACCTTGCCAAGCTCTGGAATAATTTTGAGCAGTTTCTGAGTAGAGTTGACTGATATTTGACCATCCTTAGCCCCAGTCGCATGCATGTTGAGTCATGGGAGCGGTTGAAAAGCTCCAGTCAAATGGATCCAAGCCTATGGGAGTGACTAAGGACTTCCAGTTGCATGGATTTTTTGTTGTGAGAGCGACTGAGGTTTTTCACGAGTTTTGCTTTGCATTCCTCGTGTTGCTCAACTAATTTTGCTATTGTGGAAATGTTATTAATAAAAAAAATCAGTATATGGTCGAAAAAGCTCGTGGGCCCTGTAGAAGTTGATCAATGTTGAAGATATCAAAGGGCTAGTGGATTTAGTGGCTAATTTAGTAAAAAAATCATATCTCAACCAAATCTGAAGCATGTGAATAGAATTATTGAGTGTTCCATAACCTGTAGCATTTACTAAGTGACTCAACACATAAAATTGATAAATAGAGGAAGGAATTGATTATATTTGATTTGTTTCTTGGAGAGTGAGTGAGTATTCCATTGTGAGAGAATTGTGAGTGAGTAGAGTATGCAACACCTACTCACATATTTTATGCAGAGTTATATCAAAAAATTGTATGCATAAATCAAAGATAGAGTTGAGAAGAAGATTCTGAATTTTTGTGTAGTTTGTGGCAAAAAAATTGGCAGCTTGAGGTGCCTTTGGGAGAAATGTTTTGGTGTGTGAAGAATTGAATAATTCCCCCCCTCCAGGTCAGATTTATGATTCCTATTTTATATGGAGAATGCTAGAGTTGTTGGGTTACTCATGTTGAGCTAATTGAGAACCCAGTGTGAAATATTTTGAAACATGGTTCGCATCAAGGAAGTGAAGGCGTGTAGGCTTCAGTATAGACAGTGATTTGGCATTCAGTAGTAGGAAGATTTTTCTCCATCCAATAGGAGTTGGACATTCCAATGGTAGTTGGGCAAGGATCGTTGGTTGTGGCAGCTTCCAGTGGATGGTAGTCTGTAGATCCATGAGAGAAACATATTTCTGAATTGATATATGCCATCATACTGTAGAGGAAGCCAAGTCTTCTGGATTATGATGGATTATGGCTGTAAGCTAATCCATGTACAATTTGTTCATAAGATTAATAAAAGAATTAAGCAGTGTAACAGTAGCAGGGTGGTTTTCTCCCGAAAGGGTTTCCACCAGAAATACTTGTGTTCTTATGTGTGCATGCTTGTGTTTCTCATGGTTATTTCCCATGATTGTTATGATTTGAGTTTATTGTTGCTTATATGTTTTGATGAACTAATGTTGTGTATGTGCATGGATATTTGAGTTTGTGGAAAAGGTTTAAATTGGTGAAAATAAATATAAAGGCCATCACTACTGATTCACCCCCCCAGTAGTGAATATATTTTTGACAAGGTGTTGGTGATAATGGATTTATTAAAAATATTAATATATTCTATACAACTAATTACTACAATCTATTATAGTACCTAGGTAATCTGAAAGAACATGTGCTAGAAAGATGTTGTAATAAACATAATAATGTAGATTATTACGAAATTATGATATTATTTCAATTGAAAGTAAATTAATTTAATTAAATAGTTAATTTAATTAAAGCATTACATATGATTAAAAAAAATTGTTCACAATATAAATTATTTTTCAACCAAACATGTTAGTAGTGATCATGAGAAACTAACAAAAATACATATATGCAAAAAATATTAATAAACAATTCCTTTCAAAGCAAAGAAACATAAACAATGGATAGTAGTAACCGCGAAATTGTAAATCTACTCATTATGGAAATGCAAGTGGTTCAAATTTATATTATGAAAAACTCAAATACATAGTGCAATTTAAGTCCTTTCTTTTCAAAATTCAAAACCCCTATCTCCATCTCGGAGAGGTACATTTATAGTCTCATTACAAAAATGATAAAAACAAACTCTTCCACTAATCTCTCAACATAAACAAACAATAAAATCATAATCAAGGAGATTGCTGCAAAAGTCTTTGAACTGAGGATTAGGACTGCCCAACAGTGAGTTGTCGCAACCTGTAAATGTCCAATAGGCTAGTGAGCTCTGGAGGCTGCTTAGGATTGATCATCATCTGCCTGGTAAAAATAGTAGTGTTCAACGGTGGTAACATTTGTGTAGTAATATTGGATAAGCAATGAATCACTAGCCATTGGCTATGAGGCTTGAAAATAAACTGCTAATGAGTCTCAAATTCAATTTTAGACAACTGTTCAATTATCTCAGCCATTGTTGTGTTATGTTCCAACCAAGTTTTGGATAAGGACTTGGCATCCAGAAGTAAATCTTATGAGAAGTTGGAAAATAGATTTGACTGTAACAAAGTTTCATTGAATGATTCAGTGATAGAATTAGAAAGATCTTGGACCTCATTTACTAGAGCCTCCACTTGTTTCATTGTGATTTCCCATTCTTGAAAAAGTATTAATTTTGTGCCTCATTAATTTTAGGCAGATTTTCTTTTCTACCTTTTCACTTTCCTTCCAACCTAGAAAATCGCTTAATTTCTCATTCACTTCATCAAAATATATCTTCATCATAGAAAACTAATCAAAAAGAGAATTTATTGTCTTACATTGATCCTAAATCAACATGAGTTTATTGCAAAAGATATTTTCTTGATACTTGAGTAGAGTATTTAACTCCTTGCCTTCCTTCTTAAGCTATGTCAACTGAGGATTGACACTCAACTTCTCTATCTTTCTCTACATTTCTTCAAGTTGGTTCTCTTTCATTTATGTCTCCTTGTCATGTTGTTGTTTTAGTGCATCAAATTTCTTTTGTAATTCTGCTAACCGATTCTGCCATTGTTTAGTAATTTTTTGTTTCTTTGTATTTAATAACTATTGCAACGAGATGATATTCTATTTATTCTCCTTTAGAATTTCTTGGACTTCTGCTTCTTTATCAATTGTGGTTGAAGCATAGGCTGTTGTAAATTGGGTCAACTTTCCTTATTCTTCAGTTGGTGTAGCAGAGGAACCTTTCGATAAAACATCAAAGGAAGAGAGCTTACTGGGCACCAATGATTGAGATTGATCAATATTTCTTTTCTTCCTTATCCTTTTGACTAATGTCTTATGTTGTGGACTATAAAATATATCCAATAGAGGAATTTCTTCAACATTGAGAGTAATTTCTGAAGTAGGGAAAGCAGGCCTACTTTCAATATCCCTCTGATCATGTTTATAATTCTTAAGAGTAACTTGAATATCAACTTGTTGTGAAGAAGTTACAATTTGAGAAGTTATAGTTTGACCCTTGTCCTTCAGATTTAGAGTCACACTGAACTGATTCCATGCATCATTTAATTTAGGATTAAAAATCAATTATTCTACCTGAAGTGTAGAAGAAACTACAACAACCTTTGGCTAATCTTGAGGAGGAATCTTTGAATATGAAGAACTGACTGACTGAACTTTTTTCAGAGATAGTTGTAGCAAATCTAGTGGAATACTGGCTATCCAGGAGGTTCTATATTGAATAAACTTATTTTTCTTCTCTACGGTCAAATTTTCATCCACTCGTTGTAATATTGTTGGGTAGGAGGAAGACTATGCAAACATATCATCTAACTTGTCTTCGTCATGAATGAATTGTCTAATTCCTTGAGATGTAGTAAAAAAATTTACAACTGAATATGGGTCATATTCTCTATTAGGAACAATGGGCAATTTGAGAGCTTGAATATCCAAGATCTCTTTCTCAACGTGACAATAACTTGCCAATGAAAATATACCAAATATCACAGAAAAATCAGAGCATGCCCTTTTATTTGACTCTTTCAATACTTTAGTAATACCATAAGCAACTGCCTGGTAAGACACCTCCCTGCTAACTAACTTATCTGGGATAAACAAAGGAAGAACATGATGATGGGAAATGCTTCCCCAAACTCTGATGTAAGTGAATAACTCTTCACAAAACCAATTCTGACCTTTCCAAGGTAATTAATAGCTTCCTGTGACATCCTAGGTGGTGGAGACTCGAAAATGGCTTCATATATCAGAATCATTACCCTGTGAAAAATATGATAGAGATGTTCAAAATATTTGGATTCCCATAATATTCCATGATAAATGTGAATAGGCTTTGGGTCTTGAATGGTCCATTTCCAACCCATAGTAGGAAAATCCATGGAAAAACATAGTGCATCCCTAATATAGGCGTACATGTAGAAATGTTGAAGCTTATCTTCAGAAATACTTCTAGCACACCAGAAATCTAAGATATGTGTGGCTAAGTTATAAGAAAGAAGAGTGGCCCAATCAAATATAAAATATTCACAATCACCATCAATTAGAGGCACCCAATTGTCTGGGGATTTTGACACATCAGGTAGAGCATGCAGTCGAAACATCATGGCTATCACTTGGGAAAAAGGAGCACCAAGGAAATCCAATGAATACTTACTAGATTCCTCTGCTTTATGCTTATTAAGGTCTCTTCTCCATTGTATGATTTGTTCTGACGGGTGTCCATGCTCCTTTATAAAAACCTCGACTTACTACTTATTATATATATGTTGAGGATTTGGAAAATGATACATGTTTTGAAAGTCCTTACTTGTGAAAGACCCAATCACCGTTCCCCTTTTGGTGTCAATGCGTCTCTCAGAAATATCTAAATTTTTGACTACCCAACAAACCATGTTTGTGTAATGAAATAGTCATGGTCTTGCTATAATCCTGTGAAGAAAAGAGTTGGCAACATCCCTGTCAGTGGCTTCTGAGACAAGAGTCTTATCATCAATTGTGACTGTTTTGGTAGTAACCTTAGGCCACTCATCTTGAAAATACTGATAAATTGCTTCCCAAGAGGGAAGACCAGCATCTCTGGTAATAGGCTTTCTCCTAGAATTTTATCATCAACATCTTCAACAAATGGCCTTGCGAGTTGTTTCTATGGGGCATTTTTCTTAGCTTTGCTCCCTTTCTTCATCTCCTCTAAGTATCAGGAATTGAAGTTCACATGCAAAAGACAAACACATAGCTTAAGAAGAAAGATTATTTATAGCAACTCACAATGGCATAAAAATGAAAATATAGCATAAAAGTCCTTTATTAAAAATTAATTGAGAAAACCAAAGCTTATTTAATACGATATTTTATTCATTTGAGGCCCATTATTCATACGTTAAATCACTTAAGTGAAACGATAATGGACCATGTGAATGTGCCACGTTGGATAATGGAATGGAAATATCAGAAGGGAATTTTAAATAAGCTTATGATAAATGACTTTCCTGATAGGAAAAGGTTCAAGACATGAAGCTCTGAGATGCGAGGCCCCAAGATATGAAGTTCTAATATATGAAAACTCTGATGTAAAATTTTCTGGGAAACGAGGCCTGAGATGCGAGAGCTCTGAGATACAAAGGAACCAAGATGTATAAGTTTCGATGCACAAGAGTAACTCGGAAGCTATTGTTCTTGTAATTCCTCTTAATAAAAGTTATGATATATAGAGTTCGAGATAAGAAAATACACGATATATACAAATCTGAAGTATAAATACATCATCTCGGAACTTCGGGAAGTCAAATCTCGGAAAAGGAAATATCTTGTAATGTTTTATTGAAAGCCTCTCATAAATCTATTCTGAGAACATTTATCTCGATGAGGAATTTACTTTAGTTATCTCTTTAAAACATTTCAAGACTTTTTTTTTAAATTTAATTGCCTTTTGATCTAGTTTTGAAGAAAAACAAAGATGATTGAAAAACTAAAATTAAAGGGTCCACATTATTTATTATGTATTAGAAGAAAAATTGGGTGTTTTTGTTTGCTAAATAGGTTCATATAGACCATTTCAGGCAGTGAGTGGGTGTCCCCTCTTGTCATAGTCCCTAAGAAGAATAGGAAGTGGAGGATTTGTGTTGATTATAGAGAGCTTAACAAGGCTAAAAAGAAGGACCATTTCCCTTTGCCTTTCACTGACCAAGTCCTAGATGGCCTTACAAGGAAGAGATTATTTTCCTTCGTAGATGGATTTAGTGGGTACAGCCAAATCCAAATCAGCCTTGAGGATCAAGAAAAGACTATATTCACATGTCCTTGGGGAACCTTTGCATATAGAGTCATTCAATTCATTTTGTGTAATGCCCCTGCTACCTTCTAGAGGGAAGTACTAAGTATCTTTGTTGAAATTGTTCATGAAACTGTTCAGATATACATGGATCAATTCCCTCCTTATGGATGTGACTTCCAGGAAGCCCTTTCTAATTTATGTAAAGTCTTAAAGAAATGTATTGAGATGAACCTTTCATTAAGTCCTGAGAAATGTGAATTTTTTATGAATGCAGGGACTGCCTGAGGCCATTCCATATCTAAGGAAGGGATATAGGTTGGCTCCAACAAAGTGGTCATCATTAAAAGGGTCCCTACCCATAAAAAACAAAGAGATGTTAGAAGCTTCCTTGGATTGGCTGGGTATTATAGGGGGTTAACTAAGGACTTTAGTAAATTAGCTTCACCCTTGTTTGGATTACTGGCTAAATATTCAAACTTTTGTTGGATAGATAGATGTCAAGAAGCCTTTGAAGTACTAAAGGAGAAGTTGACCACTGCATCCACCCTTAGGGGCCCTAATTGGGAATTTCCTTCCCATATCCACATAGATGCGTCATATAAAGTTTTAGGAGAAGCCTTAGCAGCCTTAGGACAAGTGGAAGAAATTTTTTTCTATGCTATATATTTCATCAGTAAGAACCTTTCTAAGGCTGAACTTAACTATATGTTCACTGAAAAAGAACTCCTAGTTGTGGTGCACTCTTTGAATAAGTTTAGGCACTATATAATTGGATATCAAATGTTTGTTCAAACTGATCATGCAGCCATTAAGTATTTAGTGAATAAACCTGATCTCAATTCTAGAATCAATAGATGGTGTTTACTATTCCAGCAATTTGATTTAACTATTGTTGACAAACCAGGGAAAAAGAATGTGCTCGCAATTTTTTTTTCAAGACTAACCTTTCCTATAGATGAGGAGATGGTATATGATCAACTTCCAGATGAGCACCTCTTTTCCATCTCGGTGTTATCTCCTTGGTTTGATGATATAGTCAACTACTTGGGTGTTGGGTGATTCCCTCCTAATATATCCACCAAGGAGAACAAAAAGATCACTAGGAAGAGTGCCCTTTTCAACTGGATTGGGGGAAATCTATTTAAGTTGAGGCCAGACCAGATTTTGAGGAGATGTGTAAGAGAGGATGGGGTCTTTTACATCCTCTAGGCTCTCCATGATGGACCCTGTGGGCCCCATTTTCTACTAGAAGGACAACCTTAAAGGTTTTACAAGTTGGTTACTACTAGCCGACTCTACATCAAGATGCAAAGAGGTACACTGCCAGATGTAATGAGTGCCAAAGGATGGGAAAGCCTACACCCAAGGATGAAATTCCCATACAACCTCAAGTGACTCTGGAGCAATTTGAAAAATGGGGCATGGACTTAATTGGGCCTATTGATTCCTCACCAGGGAAGAAGTACATCATTGTGTGCATATTACTCGACAAAATGGGTTGAAGCAAAGGTAGCATTAAGAGAATTTTCAGGTCTAATATGGGCCTCCTAAGAAAAATGTACAACCAAAATAAACTTTATAAGAACTAATAGGATTCAAGATGAATGTCAAACATGGGGGATGATTTACCATATTTGGAGTAAAAAAATAAAAATATTAAAAAGCAATAAACTAATAAAACTACTTTTTCAACTCGTATTTTCAACGTATCTCCCTAAGTTTTTACTCAAATTTTGAGTGGGAGTACTCGTTGGATGCAAAATTTAGTTCCTCATCCAAGGAGTACCCATGTTGCATACTTTTAGTGGACCCTACTACACTAAAAATGAGTAATACATGAAAACACGTGATTTCAATCACATTTTTCATGTATTTCTCATTTTTCGTGTAGGAGGATCTATCGAAAGTATGCAACATGGGTACTCCTTAGATGAGGAATCAAATTTTTCATCCAATGAGTGTTGTTGCTCGAAATTTGAGTTAACCCATAGGGAGATAAGTTGAAAATATGAGTTGAAAAAATAGCTTTTTATTTTTTCCCTCTAAAATTTGATGATGTAATCCAATATTATTTTATTATTTCCATTATTATTTTATAATTTCCTTAGGAGGCCCATTTTAGACCTCAAAATTCCCCTAATGTAAAGACAACAATTGAGCAAAAAGTGATTGAATTCATGAGGGAGAACATATTTTACAAGTTTGGTTTTCCAAGGGAGTTGGTCGTTGATGATGCGGCACTGTTCACCTCAAATTTGATTGAAGACATCATGGAGTAGCACCATATAAAGCACATTAAATCCACTTCCTTTCATCCTCGGGAAAATTAGAAATTGGAGGTCACAAACAGAGCCTTATAGAACATTTTGACCAAGTTTGTCAGCAGTAGAAGAAGGGATTGGGCAGACCAACTTGTAGAGGCCACTTGGGCCTACAATATAACCTAGAAAACCGCTATTGGATTCACCCAATTCATGTTGTTCTATGGAAAGAAATCCTTACTATAGATTGAATTCGAGTAAAATACCTTGAGGATGGTAGCACAGTTGGATTTGGACTTCACTACAACACAACAAGAAAGGCTACTTCAACTCGATGGCTTGGATGAGTTCAGATTATAGACTCTCATACATACTAAGGTATTCCACCTACAAAGAAATATCTAGCCTGATAAACACATTAGGGAGAGAGATTTTCAAGAGAATGATCATGCCCTCCTGTATGATTCAAGGTTCAAGGATTTCAAAGGGAAATTAATGACAAGGAGGTTGGGCCCCTATCTAGTGGAAAAATGTTATTAGAATCGATTTTTCCAACTAAGAAAAATTGATGAGGGAGAAATTCCCTTATTGGTTAATGGTTACCAGTTGTAGAAATTAATGTGTAGATTCGAAACTGCACATGAAATTTACTAAATCACAATACTCAAAGCTACTCTACTGATCTGCAAAAGTTAATTCACAATATAGAAGACAAATCATAGTCATGCAAAAGGAAACACCACACATGAAAAAAATATTTATATAGGGTAAAGAAATTTATGAAAACCCCTTACTATCTATATTGCATTAATCAGAGAATAGAGAAGAAATACATATGCTTGCTCAATCTTGAGCACAAGCTGCAAGTGTATAGTCTATCCCTCTACCTAACTAACTAACTCTGGCCAACACTTAGCCAATTTTCAAGCCCTCCAAGCTCTTATCTCCTTGTACTATTCCTCCAAGAAATTAGCCCCTATTAATTCACAATATAGAAGACAAATCATAGTCATGCAAAAGGAAACACCAAACATGAAAAAATATTTATATAGGGTAAAGAAATTTCTCAAAACCCCTTACTATCTATATTGCATTAATCAGAGAATAGAGAAGAAATACATATGCTTGCTCAATCTTGAGCACAAGCTGCAAGTGTATAGTCTATCGCTCTACCTAACTGACTAACTCTGGCCAACACTTAGCCAATTTTCAAGCCCTCCAAGCTCTTATCTCCTTGTACTATTCCTCCAAGAAATTAGCCCCTATTATTTAGGAATTTTCTAGTATTTAATTGCACAATTCCTCTATGTCCTTCCCTTGACTGCATGCACCACTTGTACACATTGGAATATGCTACAACTGGTAGTACACTTCCTTGGAATCTCCATCTCAACTGGGTAACTTGAATTCTTTGCATGCAACAATTATTTTGGGTTGATTGATTAGTTAACTATTTGATCACTGAGTGTGGTTTAAGTTCCACTTCACAACTTGGCCTCCACTAGTTCTTCTGATAGTTAGAACTAGTTAAACTGTTAATAACTCAAATTAACTGAAACAAATTGCCACAAATTGGAAATCAAACATACTGAACTGAAATCAAGCTTCCCAAACATGAATTAACCTATTTAACTGACTAAAAAGTTCCATGTCACCTCACTTAACTACCTCCAGGATTTCTGATGAAATAGAAATTCAAAATTTTCTCTAGTTTGACCAAGGAAAAGTCAAAATTGAGACTTTCTTGTTGCATTTTCAACACTCCCTCTTAGCAAGAAAGGGATTATCAATCACCCCTATCCTACATGTATGGAATGTACACTTCTAAACACTTCTCAATGATTCTACTGCTACTACAACATTTGTAACTGATAAGCATCCAGAAAACACTGAATCAATTGTGTTTGCAACTCTCTACTGGGGAAATTGTGTTGTTGTTAACTCTTCTACTGAGCCTCCTTCTCTACTATCAACACTCCTCTACACCCCTTAGTATATGACTGACACTGATCTTCCTGTTATAGAATATTGTGCGCCCCCGTAGCAAGGTAATGATCCAGAAGGATAATTCATGAATGGACCCTGCTCAAATTTCTGCAACTCTTGAGCTAAGGATTGACATCGTTCCACCTCACTCCTGGAGGTATCACTGCATGTGCTCCTTGTTCCAACTTGGCTCACACTCTCCCCCTATTGGAGATTTTTACTTGAGTTGATGTCTCCACTCTTGCTCGTCTTTTCTTCTCCTTTTATGGTTTCTCCACAAATTTTAGAGGTTGTATGTTGAGAGGTATAACATGCTCCCTCTCAACAACCAAATATCTAGTCTCTGCCTTGCTCCTCAATCCCTTTCATGCATCCTCTACCTCAATTTAATATATTTTCTTCACTCGAACCCCTATTTGCTTCACCTACACCGTAGCTATGTGTCTCAGGAATTCCTTTCCTTTGATGAAGATTACATCGTAGCCACAGTCTTCCAAAACTGCAATGGAGACAAAATTCTTCTTTAGACTCAGAACAAACATCACATTCTTGAGTCTGAGAGGGGAGCCTGACTCCCTCTGAAAGGTGACAGTGCCAATCCTGGTCACGTTGTACATTCCGTCGTGTCCAAACTCAATGTTCATCTGGAGATCTGTCTCCTCCAAGTCACTGAAGAATTCTCTATTCCTCTCATGTGGAATGAGGAACCATTGTCCAAGTACCACATGCTCCCATCACTGTGCTCATCATGCATGAGATGAGAGTCAAGTCAAGCTCGAATTGTGAAGTCAAAGCTTTACTTGATGTTGCTACTACATGCTCCTTCATGCTTGCCTTCTTAGGTGGAAACTTCGTGGCATAGTGCGTAAATTAAGGATAGTGAAATAAATTGATTCTGGACAAGTCTTTCTTCTTGCCCTCCTAGCTAGAATTAACCTCCCCTTGGGTATTCTTACCCTTGGTATTCTTTCCTTTTCTAACTAATTCTAATTCATCTTCCTCTTCTTTGGATGAGGTCCCATCTTTGGTATTCCTCCTTATTTCCTGATGTACCAGGTCAGACTGTAAGCACTCCCAACTTGGTAGTTTCTCCCTACCATTTACCGAATCTTGATAGATATGCCAACTCTTATGAAGGCCAGAAAGGGCTAGAGCTACCAAGTCTTCTTCAGGAAAATTAACACTGACCCCACCAAGTTCATCACAATGTTATGTAAACTTTCTCAAATACTATGGAATTGTGTCATTGTTTATCATCTTGATACTTCGAAGCTTGTCCTTGAGTGCTAGTTTCCTGTGGTCATTGTTATTCTCGAACAATTCTGTCAATGCTTTCCACATTGTGAACAAATTCTCTTTTCCAGTGAGATTTGAGACAATATGACCCCATACTCCCTCCAATATGATTCTCCTCACCTTGGCCACATCTTTCTTCCACTAAGAAAGATTTTGGGCATCAGATGTTTTGGTTTTTACTACATCTATCTTGATGTATTCTAGTAGCCCATTTTCATCCAATACTTCCTCCATGCAGTCCTTCCATGCAAAAAAAATTTAGGTTCCTTCCAAGGCATACTCTAGCTCGAGTCCATTGAAAGCCATCTTCTCAATCCTAAATAACATCTACAACACTGATCTTCAAATTCAAACCTCCTGCAATGACAACTTCGAAATATTTTCTCTACATTGATTCCAACTATAATACCATGTAGAAATTAATGTATAGATTCAAAATTGCTCATGAGATTTACTAAATCACAAGAATCGAAGATACTCTACTCATCTACAGAAGTCAATTCACCATATAGAACACAAATCATAAACATGCAAAAGGAAACATCACACATTCATAGAGATTTATCTAGGGGAAAGTAACTGCCCAAAACCCCTTACTAGCTATATTGCTTTAATCAAAGAATAGGGAAGAAATACATATACTTGCTCAAGCTTGAGCACACCCTGCAAGTGTATAGTTTATCCATCTTCTTAATTTACTGAATCTAGTGAATACTTAGCCAATTTTTAAGCCCTCTTAGCTCCTATTTCGTTGCGTTGTTCCTCCAGGAAATTGGCCCCTATTATTTAGAATTTTCCACTATTGAATTGCGCACCTCTAGGTCCTTCCTCTAACTGCATGCACCACCTGTACACATTGGAATATGCTACAACTCATAGTACACTACCTTGGAATCTCCATCTCAACTAGGTAACTCAGATTCTCTACATGTAAAAATTATTTTGGGTTAATTGTTCAATTAACTGGTTGATCGCCGAGTGTGGTTGAAGTTCCACTTCCATAACTTAAACTCCTATAGTTCTTATGATAGTTAGAACTAGTTAAACTAACAATAACTCAAATTAATTGAAATAGATTGCTACAAATTAGCAATCAAACATATGGAACTGAACTCAAGCTTCCCCAACTTGAATTAACTGAGTTAATTGAGTGACAAGTTCCACGTCACCTCATTTAACTACCTCCAAGATTTATGCTAAAATAGAAATTTGAATTTTCACTAGTTTGACAAAGGTAAAGTCAAAATTGAGACTTTCTTGCTTCATTTTCAACATCGGTTAAAGTTATGCAAAAGGCCTCTGTCAAAAGAGGAGTTTAATAGTTTAATAAGCAAGGAGATGAATGTAATTGGGGGTCTCACAACCCTCAGTTCATCCAGCCTCTTATCAGCAAAAGAAGAATATAAAAAAAGAAAATAAAGGGCCTAGGTGAAAACCTCCATGAGGCATCCCAAGAGAAAATAAATAAATAAATATATATATATATATATATATCTGTGTGTGTGTGATGAAAAGATCCCTAGGTGAAAACCTCCTCTGAGGTGCCTAGGGTAGGCCTGTAGATTGAAAACCTCTTCAAAGGTAGTCTACATGTCTCAAAAAAGAAAAAAGGAAAAAAGAAAAAAAATTAGAAAAAAGGATGAAACGAAAGGAGGAAGCAAACAAAGGCAAGAGGGCCCTTACACCAGTTCTGCTAACAATTTTCTTTTGCAGGGTTCCAACTATAGTAAAGGGGACAACAATTGAAGGAAAGGGGTCCACATTCCATTTCTCCATCTCCCAAACTAGCCTCCTACATTTCCTCCATCATTCCACCCATCTCCCTACACCCCTCCATCATCAAGCAAGCAACTACACTCAATTATGCCTCAATCCTACAGTGTTACAGGATTGTCCTGAACTACTATAAGATTGACCATAATTGCTACAGGATTGAGATCAGCCCAGGGAAAGGGGTCAAAACTCATGTTTTCCTTAAGGAAATGACAGGATAGGTTCACCACACCTCCTTCACCTCTCAACCACACCTTTTAACCACTTTCCCTTCCAAAAATCCACCTTTGTTCATAAAAATACCCTATTTTCACCCCTTCTTCACAATCTTCCACCATCATCAAAGTTTCCAATCCCTATCCATAAGTTCACCATGAATTATCCAAGTCACTGAGTGCATTTCATGAAGGCAGTTGTGGTTTTGGAAGAGGCTGTGTGATTGCTACAAGAAATAAACCAATCCTGTAGGAGCCTACATAAGCCCTATAAAACCATAAGAAAAGAACTTTTGTAGCTCCATAATGAATATTTAGCCATCCTTAAGTTTCAAGAGGCCACACTTAAGATTTGAGGAAGCCACACTATCCATAAGAGGCAGCTGCAAGGTCAATAATCCACTCCAGCAACAACAAATCAAGCACTAGAAGAACCTACATAACAAAAGAATATTTCATCAGTCAAACACCTATTAGAATATTTCTCTAAAATGCTTTGCTCGAATGAGGACTGGTGCATGCAACAAGAACATGGAAGATAACACCTCCAGGGACTAGCAGATTGATCACTAGTTCAACAACATGCATGCATCTACAATAGCTCGACATCACAAGTAGGCTCAAGTATGACTCTCCTCGCCTCTTCCTTTAAGCACATATTAGTTCAAAAAATGTTTTTAGTCAATGAGGAATGAGTTTTTATGGGATGGAGGTGGCTAGTAAACTTGGCCACCCTCTAATAGTAAAAGTGTAGTTCACTCATCCTTCCATGCAACATGGAAAAGTCAGAGCGGGATGGTGATAACTATGAGGAGTGGGGCCAACTGTTAAGAAAAGGAAATATGTGTAGGGGGCATCTCACCAAGCGTATTGAGCCCACTACCACAAAAGGAAATAAAAGGACAGGCCCAACTTCAGTTTCTCATTCAAAAAACGTTAGAAAGGCCCACTAAGACATCGAAGGTCGAGCTAGATATGACCAGAGGTTCCCTAGGGTGCTATAGGGGAGCTACAAAGTCGATTTGCAGGTGCTACAAGATAGAAAGTAGACACTATAGGGTCAGACACACTTGCTACAAGATTACTAGAATTGCTAGAGTATTGCAAAGGAGGTGCTACAAGATTAACCAAAGAAGTGAAAGAGGGTCAAAATCGACAAAAATATTATTCCAAACCCCCACAATCATAAGAAAATCATCCAAGGAGGGGTAATTGGCATATTTTCTCCTGACCCACCATACAATTATTAAGTAAAATTCTACCTGTACAGACATCCTATAAAAAACACCTCCATAATTGTTTCTTTTAAAAAAAATGTTTGTTTACATTAGGAAAGAAAGGTGATAGAAAAAGTAACCCATTTTGAAGCTTGGAACATAATTCTCCCTTCTCTGGCTCGAATAGAGGTATCAACATCCTCACCCTACCTTGAGACCCTAGGTTGCTCAAAACACAATTCTTCACAAAAAAATCATTGGAATAACTTTAGGAGGCAACGATAGGAGCTATCGAGGGAGTTTTCAATAGAAGGGAACCCACAAACACCAAAAAATCCAAAAACATCCCCTTGTCATAGATATCTTCCTAGGCCACCAATGGATGGCATTATTTGAAAATTTGAAAGGGTGTGATGATGAGATAACCCAACAATTTGCCATGGCCCTTCACTCTTAAGGAGAAGACAGTGCCACTATTGTTGTTAAGGGAATTCCAATCCATTTGAATGTAAATCTAATTAGTAGAGTGACCATCATACCTCTAGGAGTCAAATGGGGCAACGAGGATAAAACAAAAGGCATCACAACCAAGAGAATTTTATTCCTCCCTGAAGAGAAACTTGTTAAAGAAAAAAAGGAGTAAGAAGAGAGAGCCTCACTTACCCCTAGTACGAAGTCGCATATAACATCCTCAAGTACATATCTTGTGCAGGGAGATTGAGTGTTGTATATTCCTATCAATTTAGGTTTCTTTATGAGCTTAGGTTCCAGATAGAATTTCCCATTCCAAGTAGGCTCAATGTTCCACATTTCCTCCTTTAGTCCATGATTGAAATGAGCCAGAGGGTGAGGGAAGGGATGCACCAATACATTTCCCATCATGGTCTCAAAAGGCTCATTATTATGAAGGCCTTACACCACCTCAGGAGCCTTGTGTTGTGGACGGACTTTATGGACATGGATAGGGGGGCCTTCATTGAGACACAAGCCCAAACCTTGACGCAACATGGAGAGACCAAAAAATCCAGCGTTGAAGGTAAGAAAGAGGTTGAAGGAGAGGCTAAAGAACAAGGGGAAGAGGCTGAAGATAAGGTAGAGGAGGTTGAACGATAATTTAAGGAAGATCATAAAGAAGGAGGAGGGGAACAAAAAGAAACATAAGATACCCTTGGAGAGCCCTCTAGATATAAGAAGAAAGGAAACTAAATGCAACAAATAAGCCTCTCATAGGGGAATACATAACAAGAGGTGATTTCTACTCTAACAACCCTTAACACACCTGTCCAACCCAAGAGAAGGCATCCTAGGAAAGGCCCCTTATACTTTAAAATAAGAAAGAGCACCAAAATCAAACAAGGGAAGCCTTAACCTCCCTCAACAGTCCCAATCACAATTGATGAATCAGTTAGCCACATAGAAGAAGGATTGGGGCAAGGAAAACAAAAAATTGAGGAAGCCACCTCCCTTAAAGCCAAGGAAAAAGAACCTTTGACACCCATGAGATGGAAAATCACTAGGGAAGTCACAACCAAGTAACTCAAGACACTAACATAGATGCTACAGGAGAAAACAAAGTTGCTACAGGAAGGAACAAAGTTGCTACAGGATGAAGAAAAAGTGTTATATGAAGTGAAAACAACAACTCAAGAGGAGGGAGAAGGTATACAAGGACTCCAAGAGCCCACTCCACAACCTAATATTGGATCCTATTAAAAATTTATTGAAGGAGGGAGAATTATACCTACAAATTTTGCAATTCCCCTCCTGTTTGATTTAGAAAAAGAGAAAGGTAGAACTTATTGGTGGATGCAAATTAAAAAATACAAGAAAGTAGAGGATGTGGTCCTCATGGAGGAAAAGGTGCAACAAATGGATAAGGAATTGGTTGACTTGAGGCTAATGGAATCAACCATGAAGGAGTAGATGGAGTTAGAAAACAAGAGGCTGAGAGAGAAACTAAAGGAAAAGGAGGCACAACTTGTCACCATGGCAAGTTTGTCCATGTATGCCATCTAGTGCAGGCAGCCATCCAAATCCTATATCATTTTCCTCAAATAAAAATGGCTACAATTCCAAATCAAAAAATTAGCATAATATTGATCTCTACCATTTCAGGATTATGGGAGGTTCATTGACTTCTACCAATAGGTGAGCATTGAGGATAGAGCCAAATTGGCTGAATTTTATATGCACAACATGGTCCTCAAAAACATGAACCTTTGGGACCCCAACTCAAGATTAGTAGATGTACAACTAATGACACTAGCCTCTTGGCTGATCCATGAAGAAACAAGGCCTGAGGAAGTAAATAAGGTTATAGCCAGCCCCTATACATCATAGCAGAGTTAATAAACCCTAAGATTGTCATCAATAACCAGAACATCATCTTTGTTCATCCCCATTTGGCCCCTCACTACATGGCAACACAAGGAAAAGCCATCCTCCATTTTGAAGATAAATTTATGTTGTTAGGGGTTGAGAGCTTGCAATCTTTCTAAAGAAGATGGCATGCTCTACCACACAGTCTACAAATTAGGGAATATCACTCCCCTGAAAAGTTTAGGAATGCCTTGCAAAAGACCCCACTCTACAAAAAATATTGAAAGGTTAAAAATCAATTGGATAGGGCTAAAACTCAGTGCTCCCTTGTTATTAGGCCTACAAGAAAGAATAGATGAAGCAGAGGAACTAAGGGAGTGACCCACTATAGAGGAAAATGCAGGATTCTATCCACAGGAGGGCACACCATTTTCGATTCCTTAGGATGTCAGAGAGGCCACTCGGCCCATGCATGAACTACATATCAGTGAGTAAGTTGCTCAGAGGGTGAGCAACACTTTCAATAGGGAGTGATGATGGGTACCATCAAAAGGTATATTATAAGGCCATTTTTCCACCCTCCAGACCATAATTTCTCCTTATCTCACATTAATTAACATCATTTTTTGCCATAATGTGTTTAATAGGAATATTAAAGGATGTTTGTCATGCTTTGTGGCCTAATGTGGTTAATGTGTAGGAAAAAGAGCATTTTTTAGTACATTTATGATGCAGAGGCACGTTGGAGGCATATAGAGGAAGTGTAGGAGGCTTGTCCCTTGCATTTACTCTCCTTTGATTCGAAGTGATCCCTAGAATCACTCATCGACACTCATCTACAACTCAAGGTCTACGGGAAGCTAATGAACTCAAGTGAATGCAAGAATCTAAGGGAGATAGATCCACTTTTTTCGAAGTTTTGGAGGGAGGTAGTCCTCTTTTCAAGGAGGCTTCCCCTCAATCCTCTTTGTATAAATAAACAGGCCTAAGGGGTCATTAAGATTCAATTGTTTGGAGTAGTGAAGTACTATCAAGATCTAGGAGATTGAGTCTGTCATTGTATGATGTATTTGAACTCTCTTTTATGTTAATGCAAAGTCTATTGTTGCTTCACATATGATTTTGTTGTAAAGGGTCGAGTCCCCTTGGATTAGGGCTTGACCTAGAGGCTACAATCCCTCTTTGTGTATCATGTTTATGTATTGTTTTAGTAGTAGCATTTCCTTCCTTTTTGAGTAAAAGTCTATTTGCTAGAAAAAATTTGGTTGCATGCATAATAACCACCTCACTTGTGGGAAATGTGGTTGAGGAATCTACAGCAACAAGCCAAAAATATGTGGTTGTTTCCCTCTACAATTTGTTAGGCTTTAGGTCATTATCTATTGCGTAGTATGTTTCTGCACTCTAGGAGTCAAAATCATCTTTCTCAAGTTTTCATGTATGTAGGTTATATGCATGTTGTGAGGTGAATTGGTTCTTAATGAAATAAAGACCTTCTTTATTTAATTTCATAAAATTGAACTCATCCTTTCTTCCTTAGTTTATTTTGCTACAATTTGATTATCATTTTGAGTGCAAGAATGTTATGAAACCAGCTCACAAAAAGATAGAAAAGATAGATCAACGCCTTAGAAATTAGCCTCTTCGAGGGGGCAACCTCCTTTACATTACACAAATGAACAATTATTGGATGATACAAATGACCTCCTTTCTATATATAGGAGCCTAAGGGGTCATAATATAATCAGAGACGACATAACAATAATAATGTAAGGGCACAACAAGAACAAAAGTGGGCTTCTATGGGGCACAATAATAAGAATATGGAGACTACATTGGCAAAACAATATAATAAGGGAGTTGCACTAATTACAATAGAGGTTACACTAGTATTATAGGGACCTAACGTGCCCCTCTCATTCAAAAAGTGTTGTCCTCAACACTTGAGTAGTTTTGGATGCTTCTGTATAAAATTATCATCCATCCATGTGGAATCTTCAGCAGGTAAGTTCTTCCACTTGATGAGATACTCTGAAATTGATCTATTTCGTAGCTGTTGATTTCTTAGTTCTATGACTGCTTCAAGTTCCAAAATCATTTTTCCTTCCTTATGAAGTTCTGGCAATATTGTTTAAACTGGGATCTTTTGCAACTTTTGAATGAGTTCCCACCCTACTTCATCATTCTTCCATTCATCCCTTACTTTGTTTATCGAATTTGGTTGGATAATTATAATACCAACCTTTAGTATTTCTGCAACCATACCTTCGATTACACTCCTTTGGGCATATGGATATCTGTAAGGCCTGATTTTTGGAGGAACACTTCTTGGAACCAAATGAATAACGTGATCATAATCACGAATAGGTGGGAGGCCTTTGGGAGTCTCAAATACCTTCAAATGATTGTCCAAGAATTTTTGGAGATTTGGAGAAATACATGATTTCGATGTGGGAACCTCTAGAGAACATAATTGTGCAATTACACCTCTTTGTTCTTTCTTTAGAAGCTTTGTCATTTCGTTAGAGTTGATTATATTTCTCGGTTTCCCCATGATACCCCTTAATTCAACTTCCTTTCCTTCCGAAGAAAATTTAATGAAAAGTTCTTGAAAATTAAAAGCTACTATACCCAACAATTTTAGCCATTGGACTCCTAGTACAACATCAGCACCACCCATTGGAGTGGAAAGCATTGGGCTATTCAATACATATTCTCCCATGGATAGCTTGATGTTATGGCACTGTCTAGAGAAATTTATGGTTCCTCCATTTGAAATCATCACTTGACACTCTGGTGCTGGATATAGGAAGCAATTCAATTCCTTGGCTATCTTACAATGAATAAAATTATGTGTACTCCCCGAATCAATCAAACTTGTCTTCCCACACTGCCCTCAAAATTCTGCCACCGAGACCATACTTCTAGGTTATTTGAGGGACATCATGTTCATTTGTTTTTCTGTAAGATAGGCCTATAAGAGGCACTAATCTTGGAAAATTCATCTCACAACCCTATATACCCTTATCTAAACCTTCCCACCTTCAAACCACCTTTTTCACCCTCAGGATGGTCACGAGATCAATCTTGTAGCAAAACAAGGAAATCTTGTAGCATCCTATAACAATCCCATAGCATCATGTAGCAATCCTACAACATTCCCTAAACTTGATCAAATTTGCTCAAAAATCTTGGTTTTTGTCCCTTAGACTTGAATAATGACCCCTAGGTTTTGAATCCATGATTGAGGAGACCTAAGACCACTTTGAACTTGGCTTCTTTTGACTGCAAGCACAATTCTACAATTAGGATTAGATGATAGATTTCTAAATTGAATGATAATGATGATTTTCTCATGAAATGCATATGAGTTCTGTTACTCTAGCTAAGTCCCTTTGAACACAATGATTAAGAGGGCGATTTTCCCATGAAAAGTAGATTAGGCCTATTTCTTGAATTCATGATCTTAGGATTTCAATTATAAAAGTATTGTTCTTGCATCAAATTAGTTTCTTTTCAAAGAAACTTTTCATTCTACAATTAGGCTAATGATTCACATTGTTGCAAGTAGTACAAGGTTTACATTATGCAAATAGACAAGTACTTTTCATTCCTACAATTAACATAGCCTTTACATTCCTGCAACTAGGGTTAGACTTTACATTTGATGAATGACATTTTCCATTTCTACAAGTAGAGCAATTGTTTTTATTCCTATAGTTAGAGTAGAGCTTTATTTTTTATGCAATCCCCTTAAAAGAGTGGTTTGAGTATGCCTTGATCTAGTCCATTGCTTGAAGGTGACATGAGTAGAACTTAACCTACTGTGCATAGAACACTGCCACCTCTTAAGTTTGTACGAACCCAGGTTGATAATTAAAGTTGATAGCCTTGAGAGTTTCAACAATCTTGTTGTGAAACTAAGGCTCATCACATACCATTCTCTACTAACTTTGTTAAGGTCAATAATTATGTTATATTTGATTTTAAGAAAAAGATTTTGCATGTGCTAATTTATTTTTATAAAATAATTTACTTTTAAATATAACAATGATTAACATCTACTACTATACACATAATCTACACTGTTTCATATGGATGTTCCAACTTATACATTGATTTTTTTATATTTATGAAATATTAAATGAAAAAAATTCCTCCTTAAACTTCTCATTAATAAATATATTTAAATATATTTTAAAAATGAAATTTATAAAATGTTAAATAATTGAGATACTAAAATCAACCTTATTTTCCATTATGATTCAAATTCTAAGATAAAATTTTAATTTTAAAATAATATGAATATTTAATCCACAAATAAATTAAGAATATATATATTTTAGTAATTTTAAATAATATGAATATTTAATTCACAAATAAATTAAAATATATATATATATATAATTTTCAAAAGAGAAATTATTTAAATATCGTTTATAATCATTTTCCATATATTTTATTATTTATAAATATAAATTGTTTAACATCTTTATAGTAATTTCTCTAACATTTTATCAAATTTTAATGTAAATTATTTAAAATGTTATTTACCCTTAATCAAAAGAATATTGTTTATAAATTTTTAATATAAATTATTTAAAATATTATTTCCCCTCATCAAAACTACATTGTTTATAATAATTTTTCAACGAGTGATTTATTTATACATTTTTTGGTTCGTGATATTTAAAAATTTATATTTTTTTCTTTTAAAATTTCAATTTATTTTTTAAATGTTAGTTATGGTGTAAAATAAAAAAAAATTCAAAAATAACTTAAAATTTTGATTTTTTTAATATTTTATATTTAATAGAAAATATAATTTATAACATGATAATAATATTGATAATTTAAATTATCTACTTTGGTGACATGGTGTTTTGTTATGATATTTTATGGTGAAAAAGTTACTTGTTCCAAAATTTATGTGTAAAAATGTAGTTATCTACTTTGGTGACATGGTTTTTGTTATAATATTTTATGGTGAAAAAGTCACTTGTTCCAAAATTTGTGTAAAAATGCAGTCATGCTAAGGGTTGATGTGGTCTAAAACAAGTGTGATTCCTGGTAATTTTAACCTTTTAAATGTCCCTAAATATAGCTACTCAAACCATAGAATAAACATACTAATGATATTAAGACCCACATTAACTAACAAATAAACAAAAAAATATTATTAATTTTAATATAAAAATAAATTTAACATCTTTCTTTTAAATACTTAATTTTTATAACTAAAATGAGTTGTTTTTGGTGTGACTCTTTGGAAGCTTTTCGGGTGGGCTTTTCCAGGCTAATATCTCTAAAATCCGGCAAGAATTTATTGAAATCACAAGTTTGTTGGGTAATCCCTCCACAATCCAAGTGCCTTGTGGCTTTTTCAAAGTGTTGAATCCATATATAAAGTGAAAAAATCAGTTTAAATAACACAAATCAAGATTTCACCTCAAATTTTTAGGCCGGATTTTTGGACACCGAAAAATCTAAAAAATCACTAAAAAATTAAAATCAAATCATTGTTGCCTGTGATGACCCCGTGAAACATGTAAATATGAAAAGTTACTGTGGTAAGAAACTAATGTGAATTGTTAATTACTGTTACTAAATGATATTATCTTATTTATGAAATGGAATATATATTTTTGGAAAATGCTGGCAGCCTCCTGGGGGAGGATTTCTAAAGAAAAGGAAACAGTTATGAAACTGAAAAAAAAACCTAACCCTTCACACAAGAAAAGTCCTGGGAGGGAAAACCCCTGGGTTGTTGTGACAGACAGGGGGAGAGAAATTCCAAGAGAGGAAAAAGAAAGAAAAGAGGGTTAAGTCTGGTAAGGACCAGATAACCCAAGCACGAAGGTGCATGAGTCTTGTTGAGGGCTGCAGGCCTGCAAGACAGCTTGGGGGGAGAATCCAACGTACTGATGGATCTCAAGGTTGGGTGGATAAGAGCAAGTATGTAAAATGCAGGTGAACTTCTGGAGCGTTAACTCCTGTAACTGGTAGACCAGGTACGAGTTATTCACCAGAATCAGATTTCCGTAATCAGTATACTGGGTGTATAGAAGGAAAATATAGTTGAATCCAAGTCTCTGTTGCTAACTAGATGTAAAGAATATATAATATTAGAAACAGTTTCTATGAATATTTAGAACTGGTTATTTAAGACGAAAAAGGACAGAGACTATCTGCTGTATACATTGCATGTTAACTGTATAGAAACCGATGCATGTGAACTGTATAGAAACCGATGCATGTTAACTGTATAGAAACTGAAGCATATCTGTATAAAAACCGTACGAGGGTCCTGAAAGACCATAACAGTATGTAGAGTACTTAAGTGCATAGTAGAAAGATGCATTGAACTACATAACAGCGGAAGGATTCATTGAAAAACTAGAACAGTAGAAAGATTTATAGAGACAACAGAACGGCAAGGAGATTTATTGTAATTCTAGAGCAGCCGAGAAACATATTTGAAATATTAGTGCTGTTCATAGTATATAGTGAGGCCGTAACAAAGAAAACTAGACAGACCCTGTACCAAGGGTTTAAATTTCATTATATTCGAAAACAAGTAAAAAGGCAATCACTGTGTTATCGCCTGCCAGTACTCATCCGGCTCAGAGCCCAGGTGATTAATACCATTAACAATGCAAAGGCGACATGATGTCACCTGGTATCAGAACCCCGCTGTGGTAAACGGCCGCATAACTGCCGTAATACAGCCATGTATTAATAAGCAAATATATGGCTGTTATAACAAAACCCTCGAATAGAATAAACTCGACTCTGTGAACCAAAGGAATAACAATAACCTTATAATAAGACGAGCTCAAATATGTTCTTGAAAGCAAGATCATACGCGTATAAACAAGACAAGCCATTGGTGCAAAATTATATCAGATGAAGAACATATACATCGTATTCAAAAGAAAAATATATTAACATTGTGATAGACAGAAACCCCTGATGGGTATAACGACAGCATGTTTATCAAATGTCCAGAGAGCCGAAGAAGACTCTTTATCTTTTCATAAATACAGACAAAACTTGAGAATTCATATTTAATATCCTTAACAGCATGAGAAACAAGAAGGAGTAAATATCCCGACTTCATTTGAAACGATTCGGTTCCGGCAGGGAGGCCGTGAACCTTTAAAATAAATATACATACAACCCTGGGCATATTGCCAAAATAGATATTTAAAATAAGTCTGTATAAACCAAATAAGACGCAGGTCCCGGCATGGAAAGGCCGACCGCGATTCGTAACCAGGGTTTGGCCGAATGAAGAAACCCTGAGACAATAAAATAAGAGACTGCCATGAGGAACTCCTCAGGCCAAGAAAATCGACACAAGGCAAACCTCAAAGTATAAACCCTCACCCATCAGGTTAAACCGCAGACTCTGCATCAACTCATGATAGGATAAATACCTGAGAGCGCCTCGGTTGCATAATCGTTCCTTGAGCGGTAGGAGGACCGAGATGCAACCACCTGTACATAGCAAACACATTTGAAGTTAGCTCATGAATGTATTAACCTGAAATAATAAACTCTGCAGTAACAACGCACTGTATATACATATATTTAAACAGCTGAAGGAAGACTATGAATCGGCGGGCATCAGTCATCAAAATACCTGAGATAGCTTGGAAAGACCTGGCAGATGGTGCAAGGAAGGAGCCGCCGAGCTGAGCAAGTGTTCGGCCTCTCCAACAGATGCAAATGAACCCGAATTAAGTGACTCGGTGGTATATAAAACACCGCTAAACCCTTGGGCGAATTAAAGCCCTTAGATCTGAATAAGTAATCCTCACCGTTCATCCGAGTGGAAGATTGGCGCGCAAACCCCAGCGTTTCCACCGAGACATCACATGGCCTCTGCACGGTGCTAGCCACCTGGCAAGGGTAGGTGAAGTCAATTAAAACTCCGTTCACCACCTGGCGCCGGAGTTGGTCGGAGCAACGAACCGATGAACACAATAACCATTGACTTAGCCATTAATTCGTGAAGGTCGCCAATGGTTCATATGGTATTAAGTCAAGAGGGAAACCTTATATTATTAAGGTTGAAATATATATATATATATATATATATATATATATATATATATATATATATATATATATATATATATATATATATATATATATATATATATATAGATATATATATATATATATATGTATAAACATAGCAGCACGTTCAATACTTAAGAACGATGCTTTATATATGTATAATTATGCTATGTTCGAATACATGGATGGATAAAAGTAATAAGTTTTGCAATTTTTTTTTTTTATTTTGTATATTTATCGTTGGGTCGTGACAATGTGGTATCAGAGCAGAGGTTTCAAAACTGTGGCCTCTGGAGCAGTAAGATCCAGCTGCATGGAAGATTATCATATAATACATATATGAGGAAGAATTAATTCAGCTAACTGATTTTCTTGTTTATTAATTAGGAGATAAATACAGAAACGATAATCAGCTAACAGTCAACAATAAAGATAGAGGAAATGCAGGGAGCTGACATCATTCTTCGGGAAAATCTAGAGCTGTGGGTACAGCTTGGTGAAGAGACACGCAGTACCAATCTGGCGATACTAGAAACTGTTCAAGAACTGAAAAATGAGATGGCACGTCTGCGAGAAGACAACGCGCGATTGACAGTGGAGCAGGAAAGAATACTGAAGAGTTTGTCGGACAGACAAAATCCACCATTAGCCAATCCCAGTGCAGAACAGCAAAGGGCAACTGAGGAGCGAAATTACCCAACTGCACCTGAAATTTCAGAGGAAAAGGAGGACCATTCTGATAACGTACTGGAACAACAAACCTCAAAACGACAGAAAATGGAATTACAGGGGGAATTCCGGAAAATTAAACCTCCACATTTCGATGGGGAACAGGAGGAAGCAGCAGAAGCATGGTTAATTAACATGAACAAGTATTTCCAGTTGTATGAGTATGATCAGAATCTGAAGGCACGGCTGGCCATCTTCCAGCTACAAGGCAAGGCAACCCTGTGGTGGGAAGAAACCAAGATTGTAAAAGGAGTAAGTGAGCAAAACATAATATGGGAAAAGCTTCAAAAATACTTCAAAGAGAGATATCTAACCGAGCGATTCTATGATGAGAAAGCATGGGAGTTCCATGATTTACGGCTAGGACAGCAGTCTATGGACGAGTTCATTAATCGGTTCACTTCCCTGCTTCGCTATGTGCCATATATTAAGGAGGAAAAGGCCAAGGTGCAGATATTTGTGAGCAGCCTACCTGCCTATATAAGGGAACGCATTGAGTTTGATAATCCCAGAACAATGGATGAGGCGATTCGTAAGGCAAGAATCTGTTACCAGCAAAACAAACAAAAAGGAGACATTTCAAATAAAACATGGAATGAAAGAAAGGGCAACAGAATTGCTGGTAATAATAAAGGGAGTCGTGGTAATGGCAGCAAGGGTGCTGGTAAGGGACAGATTAGCAGAAATGTAGCAAAGAGTACCTTTCGGACTAAACCAAGTGAGAGCAGAATCAGTGAACCACCTGCCAGGTCAGACCTTGAAGGGATGACCAGACCTCCCCATAATCCCCCATTCCCTCTCTCTTTCTTTTCCTACCATTTCTTGTTCTCATTCTCCATGTGTTTCTATCCTCTATCCCTCCCCCCCTTTCACTATTTATTTCATTCTCTCTCTCCCTTTGTCTCCCTCTCTCTATCTCTCTCTCCTCATTTATCTCTTTCTCGCTCTCTCTATATAACCCCCTATTTTCACTTTATATTCCTTTCTATCTTCCTCACTTCCTCTCCCCTCTCCCCTCTCTCTTCCTCCCTCCCCACCTATGCCTCCTTTTCTCTCTCTTATTTTCCCTTTCTCGCTCTCTCCTTATGTCTCCCCTTATAACCATCTCCTCTCCCCTATCCCTCACCTCTCTTCCCCTTTCCCTATCTATTTCTCTTTCTCTCTCTCCCTTTGTCTCTCTCTCTCTTTCTCTCTCTCCTCATTTTTCTCTTTCTCGCTCTCTCTATCTAACCCCCTATTTTCACTTTATATTCCTTTCTATCTCTCTCCCCCCCCCTCTTCCCTCTCTCTTCCTCCCTCCCCTCTTATCCCTCCTTTTCTCTCTCTTCTTATCCCTTTCTTGCTCTTTCCTTATGTCTCCCCTTATAACCATCTCCTCTCCCCCTATCCCTCACATCTCTATAAGAAAATAATAATTTCATCAACACAAAGGAGATGAAATAGGGAGAAATTCTGAGAGAGAGTGATGCTGGCAAAGAGTTTGACCTTTGGCATTTACAGTAAGACGACTAAGACCTGTAGCTACTAGAAGGAAATGGAGTCGTGGGACGAGCAACCTTGTCTCAAGCCTCTTTGGAAGTTGAAAAAGGGGAAGTTGACCTGTTGATTAGGATTCCCATGTAATACAGTTGAGAACCCAGGAGATAGAAGGAAAAACCAAGATGAAGAAGAGGAAGTTTGCTATAGAGTCAATTGACTCTATTAAAGGATTTCGAGAAGTCCACAATGAAGGTCATTGTTTTTCAATGCTAGGAATGGATTGAGTGTAGGTCTTCTTGAGCTAGACCTATAGCCTCATGGATATGACAACCCTTTAGGAATCCAAATTACTCTTGTGAATATGGTGATAAAGAAAGGATTTTAAGCAAGAGGCTATAATTTTGGTGATAACTTTGTAAATAGTGTTTCATAGGGAAATCTGACAGAAAAGATCAAAGGAGGTGGGTTTACTAGAATTAGAAATGAGAGCAATGAAGGTAGAGTTCTAAGGGGCCATAATTTTCCCATTGGATTTGGAGTATCTAATTACTCCAAGCAGATCATCCCCTATAAAATTGAACAAATCAAGGTAGAACTCAATGGGAAGTTCATTGATACCACACCTTTTACCCTTTGGAAGTTATGTAGGAAATTTTCTAGTTCAGGCTTTTACACTTCTTCCATGAGATCCTCATTTCCATCATGCTTTATGAAATTGGGAATGTGAATTGTGACTTGAAGGATCCCATTAATGGAAACTCTATTATCTCAATGAAAAAAATTACCAAATTAGCTGTGTCCTTACCTTTCTATTTCTTCAAAGAATATGTCCTTTGATCCAACCTCCCTTTAGGTCTCTCTAACTATATTCATAGAATTTCAATGATTTTTTATTCTTTGGAAATATTTTATATTTGCATCACAAGCCTATGGTCAAAGTGCTCTAATTTTTAATCTCCATTACTTTTCCTTGTCAAGAAGGATTTTTTATCTTCAAGAAGTTTTAACTCCTTTTTATTATCTTCTAAGAAGGAAACATTATCATAATTCTCCAGGATGCCTTGTATCTTAGTGTTGGGAGCTTGACTATACTAAGAGGGGGAGGGAGGTGAATCTGTATAGTGTAGCATGGATCACCAATTACAACTTTTTTCCTTTTAGCATCCTTAGGAAATATGCATGACTTTCCTAAATCCAATATGCATATGTAGTCATTCTTCTCACACACAAATATTGTATATTTTTTGTATACTTATATTTCTTAATCAACTTAATTTACACATTTATCTGGACCATTAAGAGTAGCACAATGTATAAATGGTAGATAACCCACACATACAAAACATAATATCACATGGGCATCAACATACATGAGAAACATATAAAACATGCACAAATATACCATGAAAGTGACACATAGACCATCATCAACATATGGACATTGTATATTATGAGGAAACCCTTTTGAGACGAAAACCACCAAACACTTATTCTCTTCTTCTTCTTTATTATTTAATTTTCTTTTACACCAATCGCTTGTCATCTTCAATATGCAAGCCCTAACATGTGATGTATGCAAGCAACCACTTGCTTCAGGCTACTACCTGATGGGAGCCACCACTTCCACAACTATATGCAAGCCCCAACCTCCAATAGTTTCTCAGGTCACCAGTTGAAGAAGCCACCACTCCCTAAATTAGCGAGCAACCACTTGCAATTGAAGGCCCCAACCTT
The DNA here is from genome assembly GCA_031772625.1 of Pinus tabuliformis. NCBI lineage: Eukaryota > Viridiplantae > Streptophyta > Pinopsida > Pinales > Pinaceae > Pinus > Pinus tabuliformis. The sequence continues at coordinate 570,984,001 of CM062812.1, read as the reverse complement.
CAAAACCTTGTAGACTAATTTTCATACATTTTCAGACTAGGCCCACCAATATCGACACAAAACATGTGGACCTCGTTTCATAAATTTTCAAAATAGACCCACATAATCCTCTCTACTCAATATGAATACATAATCTCTGCTAACTCAAACCCTAGCTCCACAACCACTCTCCTCAATGAATCAAAAACTCACTACCAAACACTAATGGAAACATACTCACATACATCTTTGCAATATGAAACCTCTCAACAACAATCAACAATACATAACATTGTCAAACTCAACACTCATAGCAACATCACAAGAAACTCTCACTTTGCTCATTATATGCATAAATGGAAGCTATACATGGCATAAATTTGAGCTCTCAAACTCAATCAAATACATAAATAATTAGCCAATACAATGTGAGCATCAGTAACATACAAAGTTTTCCATGAAAGCATACTAACATAGCCTAGCAACAATATGTGAGCCAACATATACATAAGGAAACGATCACAAATCCTAAAAACAACATATGATCTCTCTGAATCAACATATCAAATAAATAATACACAACAACATATAACTCTGTCCTTTGCATTAGCACACACACACACACACACATATTATCACCATAAGATATACTTATATAACGTAACAACCTCGGGTCAAAAGTTCATGTAATAAAAGTTAATAAAGGCAAAATAAGACCAAGGTTAAGGGACATTTGTTCCAAGCTTAATGTTGGGCAAAATATCCTAGTGGGCATCACTTGTTGTGTTTACGGCTAAGGGGAAATTAGAAAAGACAATGGAAAATGATTTGAAAAGGAAAAAAGGTATTTTTGGCACTTTATTTATGAAAATAATTGAAAATAGGAGAAAATGAAGGTGAAAGGTCACAGGTTGCATGTGAGGAGGAAATTGAAGGAAAATCGAGGATAAATGAAGAAATTAGAGGCATCATGGCATCAATTTGTAGCATTTTGTCAGTTCAGTTTTGGAATTAGTCTCAGAAAGGAGAATATCACCAAGAAGAAAAGGAGATCAAGCAAGTAAAGGAAGAACAAGGAAAGAAAGTAAGTATAAGGAAAGAAATGGAAAGCAAGGACCAAGCAAGGAAAATTTGGACCAAGAAGCTTCAACAAGAATAATTGTAGGTAACATATTACATGTATGGTTTCCTAGATGGTTTTGACATGCATGGTATGTGCATGTTGGTATTTGGTTATTTTAATGTCATTGGCATGGATTTTTTTAGGTTTCGATAGTGGATTTTATCCTTTCCTTTCTATTTCCAAAGAGCCATGGTGTGATGGGACTTTTCTTGGTTTGAGATTTGGATTGTTGGAATATTTTGGATCTGGGTGAAGTGGTCTCAGGAAAATTCCCAAAGGCCTAGGAATCCCTTGACCGATAATGCCGGGATACACGGTAAAACCTAAGGGTGGAGATGGAAAAATTCCTCAAGGTATTGGAGAAGAAATTTTCAAGGATCCAAGATCCTATTTGGTTTTGTGATCTTGACACCAGTTTAGGTGAGATCACAATATGGTGAGAGTGGAGGTGGTTTAACCTATGGATTCCCTTGGTTCTTATGGATTGGTTTATCCCATGAGATCCCACATTCATGCTTGGAATATGGCACAGGGGCGATTGGCTGAAAGAAATTTTTGGTTCAATCAATCTATGGTCGGGTGGTATGTTGAAGTCCCCAACCTAGTTGGGTTTTGCCTATGTTTAATAAGAGCAAAGTTTCTATTTCTTTTGATGAGTAAATGTACCTGTTATTATGTGTCTTTAATGGTTGTTCTCTAATGCAGGAGCATCATAAAAAAATTTATTCCATGTAATTTTGTCCTACGTAATTTCTAGAAGCCTAAGTTATTTAAGTGAGTCATGAGGTGTTTTAATAAATGGCTTATTAGCCAAATGTAGCTCCAATCATCCAAAGATTGAGAGCTAACTATTAGTTAGGATTTTATTTCTATTTATTTTATAGTCAAATCATATTTTTATGGACCTAAACAATAATTTCTTGTAATTTTAATTGTTGCCACATTAATATAATAAGAGACTTCCTATGAGGGTGATAGTGCAATTGTTGAAATATTAATCTTTGGCTTTGTCAATGTGATTTCATTTTCTAATCACAATTATCATTACGTTTCACTAATTTAAAAAGGGTATGTTGATATTCGAATGCATAGAAGTGATTGGTAGGACTGTGTATTCATTGTTTATAGTGGGTGATTGATTAAAGACTCTATGCATATTTAGTTGAAACTTGACTCCTCCATCAATGTTACTGTAAACGAGAGATGGATTGGTGATATGTGAGAGTTCCTTACATGAAACCCCAATGCAATTTCTCATGGTCTCTCCCACTGGATCTATATAGTTGTTGATTAGTTCCATTGGTTGAATGTGCTACATGAAGGCATCCATAGGCATCATTGCAAGCATTACATCGTGGATCCTTCTTCTTGGTGAATCGTGTGATGGGAATTGATAAATGGACCTCCACACACGGGTAGTGTATTCGAAATCGAGGGAATGTAACAAGGCCTGGAACTCTTCATGGTTGGAGGTGGATAGTGTATCATGACCACTTTCTCTTTCACATGTGAATGATATCGTCCAGTGGTTAAAAATTTCGTGATATTCTGGATTCCAGTTATTCAACCTAGAAACTTGTTAGTAGTGTTTTCAATTGCAGTGATATTGCCTTATTTTAAGTTAAGTCAAGACGAAGACCGAAGGCCCAATTTTTGTTAATTTTTATTTTTATTTTTTTGGAGATAATTGTCAGCACCATTTTTGGTATTAGAGCAGTAAGCTGCTATCTAGAAAGGGGAAAAAGGAAATTGATTTTATTAAATTTTGAAACTGATTTGTTTATTGAGAATTGAAATTCAGAATTGGAAGAGGAAGAGGTTAAGGAAGAGGTTGACCAACTACAAATGAGGAATTGAGAGATGAAGTAAGAGCTCTTCGACAAAGCCTAGAAGTCATGGAGGCTACCAAACATCATGATCACACAAGGGATACCAGTGAGGAAGAAGAAATTCCAGAAGAAGAAGAAGAGAGAGTTGGAGAACCCACAAAAGTTAGATTTATAAAGTCAGTGTTTGGTCTAGGTTTCGGGTCGAAGGCAGAAGTACCTACATAAAATGGCAGTGTAGATCCAAAATAATTGACAGATTTGATCAATGCCATGAATAAGAATTTTGAGTATGCAGAGGTGCCGGAAGATAATCAAGTTATATTTGTTGTTACGAAGCTGAGAGGACATGCTGTTTTATGGTGGGATGGAGTGCAAGAAGAAAGGGCCTTGAAGAAAAAATTCAAGATCAAAAGTTGGAGTAGGATGACTGTTAAATTGAAAAGTAAGTTTCTTCCCAAATATTATCAATTAATTTTGTTTGGGAAGACACAAAATCTTAAGCAAAAGACGATGTATGTTAGAGAGTATACAGAGGAATTTTACTAGAATATACACCTGACAGAGTTTCTAGGTATATCAATGGATTAAGGTTTGATATTCAAGATGAAATAAGTTTAATGTCCTTAAGATCAGTTGAGGAAGTATACCAGGTTGCATTAAAGGATGAGGAAAATTTGGTGAGAAATAAAGGTCAGAAAAAGAGAACAAAAAGTATCAGAAAAAAAGAGCAACAAAAAATGGAGAAGCCATCAGCTCAAATCAACATTCACAACCCGAGAAAACTAGCGATGCTAGAGGAAGGAGGACTCCTTCGATGGGCAGCGTCAGAAGAAGGGATCAGGTGAGATGTTTCACTTGTGGACAATTGGGACATTATCCATCTGAATGTCTAGAAAAAGTTGGAAAATCAAAAGGGATACAATTAGCACAAATTGAGCCACAACCTGAACCTCCAAAGGTAGCAGAAGAATGTGTCAACCCACCAAAAGAAGGAGAAGCTTTTCTATTGAAACAAGTGTTGAATGCAGATGAACTTGTGCAAAGAAGAAGATTATTTAGGATGAAGGAAAATGTTGTAAATTAATTATTGATAATGGAAGTATTGATAATTTGGTTTCTACATAGATGGTGGAGAAGTTGCAGCTGGATAGAATCCTAAATTCTGCACCATACAAAGTTTGATGGCTACAAAAGGGACAACAAATGTTGGTGAATGAACAATGTTAGGTAGAGTTCCAAATTGGTCAATACAAAGAATGAGTTCTCTGTGATATTGTGCAAATGGACACTTGCCATGTCTTGCTTGGAAGACCTTCACAGTACGACAGAAGAGTGAGTTACGATGGTAAGATGAACATTGACAGTTTTGAGAAGGATGGAAAAAATCATGTGTTACTACCTATAAAAACTAAAGGTACCAGAGAGGCAGCGAATCCAACCATATTATTAATGAGTGAATCAAAACATATTATTAATGAACGAGAAACAATTGGTTACCAACAATGCAAAAATTGGAAATCAAGAGAAATTAGTTGAAGTAGAGATGACCCATCTACCTTCAACAAATCATAATTCATTTAATTTCAAATATGAAATGTTTCATGAAATAAAAAAATGTAAAATCAGTAGTGATTTCCACGACAGAAATAGTCATGACAAAGGATATCTAACTTAATAAACAACATTTCATAATACTGAAGAACTGTGGACATGATAATGCAAATGAAAAAGGAGGATGGAGCCTTGAATAGAAAACCAATGCAGAACAACAAAACCAGCATGCATGGTTTCAATTGATCCTTGCAGTTCTATGGATTTTAAGTGCATGGACAATGAAAGGATGGATCTACCCAAGTAAGGAAAAACAATTGCAGGAAAATCATGTATCATGTCAAAGGTCAAAAATTCAATTGTAGTTAGTGAACCTATGTTGGAAGGAATGGATGAGAGGATTTCTTAAATGAGGGAACCACCCAAATAAGAAACATTGGGTATTTACTGCATTGCTATAAAAGAGAAATAGAAGGGAGCCTCATGAATAGGAGTCTATGAACAGTTTGAAATTTGGGTGTATGATGTAGGAGCATCGTAACATTTTTTATTCCATGTAATTTTATCCTACTTAATTTCTAGAAGCCTAAGTTAGTTAAGTGATTCATGAGGTGTTTTAATAAATGGCTTATTAGCCAAATGTAGCTCTAATCATCCGTAGATTGAGAGATAATTATTAGTTAGGATTTTCTTTCTATTTCTTTTATAGAAGGATCCTATTTTTATGGATCTAAACAATAATCTGTTGTAATTTTAACTATGACCACATTAATATAATAAGAGACTGCCTATGAGGGTGATAGTGCAGTTGTTGAAATATTAATCTCTAGCTTTGTCAATGTAATTTCTTTTTCTAATCACAATTATCATTATGTTTAACTAATTGAAAAAGGGTAAGTTGAGATTCAACTGCATAGAGGTGATTGGTAGGACTATGTATTCGTTGTTTACAGTGAGTGATTGATTAAAGACTTGACGCATATTTAGTTGAAATCTGACTCTTCCATCAGTGTTACCGCAAAACAAGAGATGGATTGGTGATTTGTGAGAGTGCATTACTTGAAACCTCTGTGTAATTTATCATAGTTTCTCACATTGGATTCATAGAGGTGTCGATTAGTGCCATCTGTTGAATGTGCTACAGGAAGGTATCCACATGCATAGTTGTAAGTATTACAATGTGGACCCTTCTTCTCTGCGAATCATGTGATGGGAAGTGGTAAATTGACCTCCATGCATGGCTTGCATATTGTAAATCGAGGGAATGTAACAAGGCCTAGAACTTTGCACAGTTGAAGGTGGATAACATAGCATGACTAGTTTCTCTTTCACATGTGAATGATATCATCCAGTGGTTTAAAAAACGCATGGTATTTTGGATTCTAGTGATTCAACCTAGAAACCTGTTGGTAGTGTTTTCAGTTGCAATGATAATGGATTATTTTAAGTTAAGTCAAGGCCAAGGCAGAAGGCCTGATTTTTGTTTAAATATTTTTTTTTTGGAGATAATTGTCAGCAACATTCTCTGATTGTTATTTATCTAGTTATATGTTGGTTATAAGCATGGTTATTTGATAGTTCTTAGTCATGGCTCTTTCCATATTTTTACTTGTAACTAAAGGAATAATGAATGCAAGACCTAATTGATGCTATGACAGATAATGTGAGAAGGCAGTGATCCTTCTTGTTAAACCTCAAATAAGTTTTTAGCTCCTTATGTTCACACTTGCATTCATGACCTGTAGGTTGCATGTTTACCAAGTGTTTGATGGAATGTCAGTCTCGGTTGGGGAAGGTCAGGTCAAGTCCTGGTTTTAGTTTTGGTTTACAAGCATTGTTTCTATGTCATTTTTCATCTCTGGATGTTTCACTAAGTTCCGGGTAGGGGCCTGAGTCCTGGCCCTAAAAACGTTGCTCAGAATTCAGGGTCATTGGCATAGAACTAACCAGAAAATTCAACAATTGCATGGAGTTAGGCTTATCAGTGCGGTTGGAGGGCTATAGTCACTTGCATGCCTTGGTAAGGGAGCGATTGGGGATCTACATTAGTGAAAAAGAGAGTCATCTCAGGGGTTGGACACCTAGTGGGGTTGGGTTTCTCCTAGAGGTCCTCTAGCACATGAGGGAAGTCAATAAGGTATTAAGTTGTTGACTCCATTTCATTAAGGTCATTTAGGAGGTTGAGTCTTATCATAGTGACCCTCAGCTCATGTTTATCCTGGGAAAACTGGTGAAAGTGGGTAAATGTGGAGGTAGAAAGTTACAAGGTAGTATTAGAGTAGGTTTCACTCTCTTTGGGTAATATTTGATACCACAGGGTGGTATCAGATCTAAGTTGTTCTCTCTTCGGGTAAAATATGATGTTGTCATGGTTATGGTTGTCATGCATGGGGTCATAGTGTATAGTTGGTATGGTCATGAATGATGTTTCTATATTGATATGATTATGATTATATATGTACCACACTAATGTGGACTGATATTGAAAATTGGATAAGCCTCCCCTGAACACCAATGAGGTATGGTTTTGATTTTGGTATCTATTTGGTTTATCTGATATGATACACTTGTAGGAAGAAGAAAGAAAATATGACGAGAAAAATGGTAGACTATAGTTCTCTTGACTCTCCTTACATATTAGTTGGGAAACAAGGAGGAGAGAATTCTCGTGGTATATCTGACACATTGAAGAGTTTGAGGGTAGAAATCAGAAATTGCAAAGCTGAAAATGATAGGTTGGTTGAGGCTCAGGAAAGACTTGTAAGGGCTCAGGAGAAGCAGGTAGAGGTCAATGCAGTGATTATTCAAAGCTTTTCAGAGTTGTAGAGATAGGGACAGTTGAGAATCAGTCAAGAGCAGGAAGAGAAAAATAATGCAGCCTATGGCAGCAGGTCTTGGTTTGGATATAGGTTGGATAGAGGGGATACAGTTAGAGGTGGTAGATCATTGGATACACCTGACATGAGGACTGGTATATATGTGCATCATTCTAGTTCTTCATCTAGGAGACATCATCACAGTCATCACTGTCATCATCCTTATAGGAAGGGTGAGTACTCAGCTGAGGAGTTAAACAAAGTAAAGCCACCTACATTTGATGGAGAGATGAAGAAGGAAGAAGATGCAAAGGCATGGTTGCTTGAGATGAATAAATTCTTTAGATTGCAAAACTATTCAGAGAACATGAAAGCCAAGATAACCACCTTTAGTATCAAAGGGATGGAATATATTTGGTGGGAAGATGTGAAGAATGTCAAGGGAATTTAGGAAGAAGAGTTTATTTGGGTTGAGTTTGAGAGACTCTTCAAGAAGAATTACATGTCGGAGAGGTACTTTGATGATAGAGATAAGGAGTTTTATGAGATGCAGATGGGTTCTATGACAGATGATGAGTATTATAGTAGCAAGTTCCTGGAGCTATTGAGGTATGTGCCTTACCTCAAGGAGGAGAAGGCTAATATCCAAACATTCATCAGTTGGATGCTAGCAGCTAGTTGAGACCATATTGATTTTGATGAGCCCAGATAATTGGAGGAAGTCATCAGGAAGCTAAAGCATTGTTATGAGCAGTCAAAGTGCAAAGATGAACCTAAGCATGACTTGAAAGGAAAGTAGAAAGTTAAAGGGAAGTGGCCACCAAAGCGGGGAAGATCTCATGATGCAAGTGAGAAAGAGAATGTGGTTCCTTAAAAGAAGTTCAATGTAGTTGAGAAGGGACATGGGTTGCAGTTTGGAGAGTAGTAGAACCGAGGTGATGGTAGAGGAACATTATAGTGTTGGATATGTGGCAAATATCATCGCAAGAAGGATTTTCCATTATACCAGGGTGGTAGGCCTCATATGTATAGTACTCAAGAGGCGCAAGTAGTTGGAGTTGTTGGTCATAGCATTGCTTAGATTTATGCAGTTATGGAAAACAAGCATGCATATCATCAAGTGTCCATTATTGATATGGAAGGTAAGATTTATGATAAAGTTATTTATAGTTTGATTGGTCTTGGATCTAATTATAGTTATGTTAATCCTGACTTGGTGGATGAGTGCGGCTTGAGAAAAGATGTGCATGCAGAGTCTTGGTTAGTGTAGTTGGCTACAGGTACTAAGAAGGGAGATCGTCACTAGGTAAGAGCTTGTGCATTTGAGTTGAATGGTATGCCTAACACATCACATTTGAATGTAATTCCATTGGGATCATTTAGTATGATTTTGGGTATGGATTGGTTGTACCTTCACAGGACCAAAGTAGATTGTTATGAAAAGGATATTGAGTACCTGAATTATAATAGAGAAAAGAGAATCTTGTAGGGAAAGAAGAAGCCTACATTAGTGAGGATGGTCACCGCTATGCAGGCTAAGCGCAATTGCAAGAAAGGGCATGTGATGTTTGCAGTTCACATTTATAGTGATAAGGGTAAGGATGTTGAGGAAGCATAAATATTCAAGAGGTACCTTGTATTGCAGCAGTTTTAGGATGTGTTTCCAACAGGTATTTTAGAGTTTCCTCCTCACAGGGAAGTGGAATTTTCTATTGTGTTGGTACCAGGGGTGGCACCAACATCAAACGTACCTTACAGGATGAGCACTCTAGAGTTAGTAGAGTTCAACTTGTAGTTGAAAGAAATGCTTGATAAGGGATACATTAGGCCAAGTGTATCACCTTGGGGTGCAGCAGTATTGTTCGTGAAGAAGAAGGATGGTACTCCTAGGTTACTTATTGATTATAGGAAACTGAACAAGGTAACGATCAAGAAAAACTACCCATTTCCAAGGATTGATGACTTTCTCGATCAGTTGAAGGGAGCAACAATGTTATCGAAGATTGATATGGGATCAGGATATCATCAGGTACGCATCAAGGAAGATGACATATAGAAGACTAATTTCAGAACCAGGTATGGGCATTATGAGTTTGTTGTAGTTCCATTCAGTTTGACTAATGGTCCAACAACTTTTATGTGCTTGATGAATATCTTGTTGAGTCCTTATATGGACAATTTTTTTATTGTATTCATTGATGACATCTTGATATATTCTAAAAATGAAGAAGAGAATGTCGAGCATTTAGCAACAATGTTGATATTGCTAAGAGAGCATCAGTTCTATTCCAATCTTATCAAGTGCAACTTATTTCAGAAAGAGGTACACTACTTGGGACATGTTGTTTCCAAAAAAGCATAGTAGTAGATCTAGAAAAGATAAGGGATACTATGGAGTGGGAATCTCCTAAAAATGTGGATGAAGTGAGATCATTCATGGGGTTAGCATGTAATTATAGGAGCTTCATCCAAAACTTCTCATGCATTGCATATACAATTACATCCTTGAAGAAGAAATGGAAGCAATTTGAATGGATAGAGGAATGTGCAATAAGTTTTGAGAAGTTGAAGTAGATGTTGACATATTCTCCACTTCTTAATATTGCAGATCTGGATAAAGAGTTCGTTGTGTGTACAGATGCCTACAAGAGAGGAATTGGTGGAGTCTTAATTCAGGAGGGACAGGTGATATTCTATGAGTCTAGGAAAATGAATGAGCACGGGAAGAACTATGTGATTCATGATCTTGAGTTGGAAGCTATTATCCCTGCATTGAAGATGTGGATACACTATCATCTTGGCATGCGGTTCACATTGATCAACGACCACTGTGAGTTGAGATATCTGTTGGACCAATTGAATCTGAATGCCAAGTAAGCTAGATGGTTGGCCACCCTCAGTGAGTTTGACTTTGAGATTAGATACATCAAGGCTAAGGAGAACAGGGTTGTAGATGCTCTCAGCAGGAGAGTGCAGATGAACCATGTTGCAATAGTGATACTGTATGGGACATATTTATAGGATCAGATCTTACAGGCAGGACAATAGGATGACATGTACAAGGAGCTTAGGCACAGGTTATAGTAGCAGGGTATAGGTGATCAGGATGTTGACTATCATCTCATGATATATGGTTTGATGAGATTTAGGGATAAGATCTATGTGCCAAATGATAGTGGACTCAAGAATATTATCTTTAGGGAGTTTCATATCAAGCCATATTCAAGTCACTCATGATATCAGAAGACATTGACAGTAGTGAAGAAGTTCTACTACTGGCTGAATCTGAAAAAGGAAGTGGAAAAGTTCGTGGCTAAATGTTTGGACTGTTAGTAGGTGAGAGAAGAGTGTAAGCATCCAGGTGGATTTCTTCAGCCTATTCCGATTCTAGAATGGAAATGGGAGATCATTTCCATGGACTTCATTACAGGTCTTCTGAGGACATCGAAGCAACATGATTCTATCATGGTTGTGGTAGAAAGGTTGAGCAAGGTAGCTCACTTCATTCCAGTGAAGTCTACTTATTCAACTAGTGAGGTGGCATAGGTATTCACCAGGGAGATCATGATATTGCATGGTGTTTCGAAGAAGATTGTGTCAGACAAGGATTCTAAGTTCACTTCAAAGTTTTGGAAGGAGTTGTTTGCGGGTTTAGGGACAAAGTTGGCCTTCAGTATAGATTATCATCCATAGAAAGATGGAGAAATAGAGAGGGTCAATAAGATTATGGAGGATATGTTGAGGATGTATGTGATGCATCAACATAGGAGGTGGGAGGGGTACCTTCCATTGGTTGAGTTTTCTTACAACAATGATTACCAGGAGTCACTGAGGATGACTCTGTTTGAGGCACTGTGTGGGAGGAGTTGTAATACTCCCGTCAGATAGAGTGATCCAGTGAATAGGGTACTTAATGGACCAGACATGTTGGAAGACATGGAATAGGAAATTCAAGTTATGAAAAACAATCTAAAGGTAACACAGGACTAGCATAAGAGTTATGCAGACCAGCACAAGGCTTTTAAGGAGTTTCAGGTTGAGGAGCATGTGTATTTGTGAATCAAGCCCAAGAAGAGCTCCTTGAGGATTGGATCGTGTTTCAAAGGATTTGAAAAGGAAAAAAGGTATTTTTGGAACTTTATTTATGAAAATAATGGAAAATAGGAGAAAAGGAAGGTGAAAGGTCACAAGTTGCATGTGAGGAGGAAATTGAAGGAAAATAGAGGATAAATGAAGAAATTAGAGGCATCAATAATAAAAAGACATTAGAGCATCAGTTTGTAGCCTTTTGTCAGTTCAATTTTGGAATTGGTCTTAGAGAGGAGAATAGCACCAACAATAGAAGGAGAACAAGCAAGTGAAGGAAGGACAAGGAAAGAAAAGGAAGGACAAGGAAATCAAAGGAAAGAAAGGACCAAACAAGGAAAGGTTGTATCAAGCAACTTCAACACGAATACTTGGAGGTAATATATTGCATGTATGGTCTCCTAGCTAGTTTTCACATGCATGGTATGTGCATGTTGGTATTTGGTTCTTTTGGTGTCATTGGCATGGATTTTTCCGGGTTTCGACAATGGATTTTAGCCTTGCCTTGCCATTTTTGGATAGCCATGGTGTGATGGGAATTTTCTCAGTTTGAGCTTTGGATTGCTGAAATATTTTGGATCTGTGTGAGGTGGTCTCAAGAAAATTCCCAAAGGCTTACGAATCCCTTGATCGATAATGACGATATACAAAGTATATCCTAAGGGTGGAGATGGGAAAATTCCTCAAGGTATTGGAGAAGAAATTTTGAGGCATCCAAGCTGAGTATGGTTTTGTGATATCGACACTGGTTTAGGTGAGGTCAGGGTATGGTGAGGGTGGAGGTAGTTTAACTTCTGGATTCCCTTGGTTTTTATGGGTTGGTTTATCCCATGAGATCCCACATTCATCCTTGGAATATGGGGTGGGGGTGATTGGATAAAAGAAAGGTTTGGGTCAATTAATGTTTATATTTTTCCTATGTTTAATAAGATCTATGTTTATCTTGCTTTTGATGAGTAAATGCACTTGTTATTATGTGGATTTAATGGTTGTTCTCTCATTTTTATTCATCTGGTTATATGCTAGTTATAGGCATGGTTATTTGATAGTTCTTAGTCACAGATCTTTCCATGATTTTACTTGTAATTGAAGAAATAATGAATGCAAGATCTAATTGATGTTATGAAAACTAATGTGAGAAGGAAGTGATCCTTCTTTGTAAACCTCAGATAATGCTTTAGCTCCTTATGTTCAAACTTGCATTCATGGCCTATAGGTTTCATGTTTACCAAGTGTTTGACGAAATGTTAGTCCCGATTGGGGAAGGTCAAGTCAAGTCTTGGTTTCAGTTTTTATTTACAAGCATTTTTTCTATGTCATTTTTCATCTCTAGAAATTTCACTGAGTTCTGGACAGGGGCCTGAGTCCTGATCATGAAAAAGTGGCTTAGAATTTGGGGTCACCATCATAGAACTTACTGGAAAAGTCCACAGTTGCATGGAGGTAGGCTTATCAGTGAAGTTGAAGGGCTATAGTCGCTTGCATGCCTCGGAAAGGGAGCAACTAGGGCTCTAGGTCAATTAAAAAGAGAGTCATATCAGGGGTTGGACACCTAGAGGGGTTGGGTTGCTCCTAGAGGTCCTGTAGCACCCGAGGGAAGTTAGTAAGGTCTTAAATTGTCAACTCAATTTCCTTAAGGTAATTTAGGAGGTTGATTCTTATCATAGTGAGCCTCAACTCATATTTACCCTAGGAAAACTGGTGAAAGTGGTTAAATGTGGGAGGTGGTGGGTTACATATAAAATCTTTGTCTAACTCTTCAAAAACACATAGCACAAATCCATTGTGATCATATCTTAATCACTCCGCATATTGTTCAAAAATATTTGTCACAAGCATAATACAGATAGATGCAACCATACACAGTAGACTCCATGCACCACCATCAAACAACAAACAAATTGATCCATATTCTATCAATTGAATGCACAACAAATTAATTATATTGCTCCATGGTTTTGCTTCAAAGTGTTGGCAACCTCTCACACAAGTGTATCTTTATTCAACTCCAAATTTCTCATCAATCACTAATCGATCTAACACATAATTATTTAAACTCATTTACGACTGCACTAATTTAGACCACATTAATGCAATAATTTATTTCCACTTCATCTTTTGAGACCAAATTAAGGTAGTTAATTGTGACCATATAAAATCGACTCGTTGCTTGCCAATACCTTAGGCAAATAACCCAGGAAAGCTCATGTTTTTTATTTTATTTTGTGTGCATAGGATCATATGCATGTCTTTTATTTAGAATATTTACATATGTATGTGTATATATTACAAAACTCAGCCTTTGTAATCTACTCCACCCATATCTGCAACAATTGCACCAAACCTTCTACAAACATTTTTTCAAGGACCTGTAGCACCTACAACACCTCAAACATTCATCAGAATGATGCACAAACACTCCCACAACTATTGACATCAATTCCCACATACAGCTGACTCAACTTTTGACATCAATTCCAACAGCATGCTACCAACGATCTCCCCCTATTTGGCATTGATGGTGACACCAAAACCATATCACCAACTGATGTTCTTCACTAGCTAGCTACTTTCATCTTTCACTAGTGACTAGTCTCATTCTTCCCCTTTGACATCAATGGAAAAGGGTGAAAACATTTCTCCTGAACACCATGCTGACACCAATTGTACTAGGATAATAATAATGGTTTTCTGATCGCATAAAAAACTACAACACTCTGCAAAATAAGCATTTGAACCAAGGAAATCTATTGCTTATACTTGTGTTCCTACATAGAATGTGACATCAATGGTAGAAAGGAAAACAAGGATATGTCTTTTTTCTGAACATGCTCCCCTTGAACATATGCTTGGGCTACAATCATCATCAACTCTCAAAGGTTGTTGTTCAATGAACCACTTGACTGATACCAGTTGTTGAAAAATTGATTGATTAACTCTTCTTTGCTCAAGTCTCCCAATTGCATACATGATGCAAGTATTACTCACTGTGCCATTTCAATTGATATACAAGATAGTACATAGATAAACAATGCTAATATAGGGATTCCATGACTATTGCTAAATTGATTTGTTTGTACTCTTCTATTAAACCAATGTTACAATTATTTAATGCCATGGTACCTTAGGAAGACATACATTTTAATCTATGGAAAAAATAGTGTATATACATGATTTCCCTTATATAAGTCGTATAAATTGCAAAATTCATATTTTCCGCTCAGATCCAATCTGCCACAATTCCCCCTGAGCTCATGCACCTTTACAACTTCTTGTTGATCCTATGGTCATATTCTTGACTTATAGGCCCTTGGTTACACCATTCTCTTTTTCCAACTCATCTTCATCACCTTCTTCATGCTTTCCATGTTGTTTCCTTATGCTCCCCCTTAGACCATGCAAGCCTTATTGCTTTTCCACGGTATTTTATGGATATACACTTGGTAAAAATGGACTGCAGTGGGGACTAACGTCTCTTACTAAAAATATAAAAAGGAATAGATTGTCTTTGATCTCTTACTTTTGATTACTCTCCCCTTCAACACGTACACATTGTTTGGGGTCTCGATTCCTTTCCCTTTCACTCTCTTGGAACCTTGTTTTTTGATGCAAAACCCTTTGGAGTTAAATATTACTTCTTTTCCTCATCAACCATTTGACTCACACTCAAGATATTATGCTTCAAGCTTTCAACCAACAACACATAAACTACATTTGTCTTGTTGTCACCAAGATTGGCCTTACCATTTCCCAACACTTTAGATGGAGAATTATTTCCAAGAATAACATGGCCATCTTGGGTTTTGTTCAAGGATAGGAATCTGCTCTTTTCCTGTAACGTATGAAAGAAGCATCCGTTATTTATATACCCTTGGTCATCTTCTTCAAATGTGGATAGAGTGATACCACACTTGAATTAATACTCCTCCTTCTTCTTCTACACCATGGTAGGATTCTTTCTAGTAAACACATTCTCCTCTAGTTTTTTTTTCTAGGCCTACTCTAGTTAAGCTACTCCTTTTGCGTGATTTTTCTTGACATATCAGATGGCATAAAATCTCTAGCCATGTGACCAAAATTATAAAATTGTACAATCTCACATGACAAAGATATGATGCAAGAGGATCAAACCATGTATTGTTCACATTAGGTCTCAATTTTTCCTTGATCATACTTCCATTACATGCATAAGATATGCAATCAACTGTGTTGTGGCCAAACATATTACAAGCGAAACAATACCCATAAAATGAACTTATATACCTAAATTATGATCATCTCATTTGTTTTCCTTGTCACCCATACTATTTTATACTCTGCGTATTAGATTTGAACAATCGACTACTACTAATAGATGTAATGTGTCCATAGTTGTAGTAGATGTAGGATTCAACCTCATCAATCAAAGGAGAAAAGGAGTTTTTATTTCTAATTTCAAATCCACCATAATCTTCTCTTGGAGTGAATGGTCTTCTAGTGATAGGTGCCCCTCTTGGTACTTTCTTGGATATTGGATCTACTTCTTCCTTCTTGGTTTGCTACAGATATTATTGCCATTATCTGCTACAAGCTTCTTAGGTGTTGCATTGTTGTTTACATGTTCCTGTGAGCTAGATTCTCCCTTATGAAATCCTAGACCATATTTTGCCAAGGGATATATTTTTCTCTTAAGAATTTTTTCCAAAAGCTTCATACCCTTCTCCATCTTAAGCTAATTTTCCTTATGTTCTAGCATCCTCCTCATTCAGACAATTTCAGCTTCAAGCTTCTCACATTGATTCTCTCTCACTTTTCGTTGGCTTCTCATCACATCTTCAACTCTTTTAACCTCTTCCAACTTGATATTCAAGATGGTGACTCCCTCTTTAAGCTCGTTCTCCTTCTGATCAAATATCTAGAATAGTTTTCCTTTATCTTTGTTCACATATGTTAGCCTTTCAACCTCAACAGTTAACTTCTCTATTACAACTAGGGTTCAATCAAGTTCAACTTCAAGGAGCATTATTCTATCGCAATCATCATCTTCGTTGTTCAAATATGCATGGCTAACATCAAATCTGTCTAAAACACAACTAAGAAATAACTCACCATCAATTTTTCCTTCAGATATTCTTTGCTACAACATATCCAATTCTATTATTTCTCCATTTTATGATTTCTCTCCTTTATGATCACTACTTCATTCACACTAGGAGAATGTATCTCATTGGGATGAGACTCTTTCTTATTATATCCATTTTTTTTCTTTTTTCTCCCACTCTCCATTGTAGCTACTAGTGTCTCCTCCATACAAGACCTACAATCTATCCCATATATCTTTTTCATATTTAAGATCCATTACCTTCTCAAGATATGCACTGTGAAGATTATTGTAAATCACACACTTTACTTGGGAATTCTGCTATTTCATTTTTGTTGAGAAGGTATATTTGTAATATCCTTCATACACCAAGTTCCAGACATTATATCCGTAATCTAATAGTTCATAATTAACCTTTTCACTCCATACTTGATAACTTGCAACACTGAGCAGAGACACATCTTGATCATCCATTAAGAAAAACAAATGCGCCAGATCCACCTTCCAACATATAAGACTTAAAAGCACTTGCTCTTATACCAATTTTTGGGAGCTTGAATATACTGAGAGGGATGGTGACTAAGTATAATGTAGAATGGATCACAAATTAAAACTTTTTGCTATTTAGCGTGCTCAGGAATATATACACGACTTTCCTAAAGCCAATATGCGTATGTACATGTTCTTCTCACACACAAACATCGTATATTTCTACATACTTAGATTTCTTACTCAAATTCATTTACACAATTATCTAGACCCTTAAGAGGAGCATAATGTATAAATAGTATATACCTCACACATACAAAACATAATATCATATGAGTAGCAACATACATGAGAAGCATATAAAACATGCACAAGTAAACCATGAAAGAAACACATAAACCATCATCAACATATGGACATCATATATTAGGTGGAAACCCTTATGAGAGAAAAAAACATCGATCACTTGTTCTCTTCCTCTTCTTTATTATTCAATCTTATTTTACATTAATCACTAGTTGCCACTAGTGTGCAACCTCTTAATTGTGATGTATGCGAGAAACCACCCACTTCAGGCCACAACCTGATGGAAGCCATGAATTTCGCAACTATATGTAGGCCCTACCTACTACAGGCCACAACTTGTTTGAGGCCCCAAAATCCAATAGCTTCTTAGGCCATCACCTGAAGGAAGCCAACACTCCCTAAATCAACAAACCACCACTTTCCACTAAAGGCCCAAACCTTCAAAACCTTTGGACCACCTTTGGACCAATTTTTATATATTTTCATACTGGACCCACAAATATCTGCACAAAAAACGATGGACGTCGTTTCATCAATTTTCACATTGGACCCACATAATATTCTCTGCTCAATATGACTACATAATATTTACTGACTCAAACCCTAGCTCAACAACCACTCTCATCAATGCACCAACAACACACTCACAAACCCTAATGGAAGCATACTCTCATACATCTCTTCAATATGAAACCTCTCAACAAAGATAAACAATAAATTACATTGCCAAACTCAACACTCATATCATAACCACAAGAAAACCTCTCTCTCCTTTGTATACACATCAATGGAAGCTATACATCACATAAATGGAGCTCTCAAACTCAGTAAAATACATCAAGACTTAGCCAATCCTTCCTTTCATCCTAATATATATCAAGTTTAATGGTTCCATACCCACCATCCAGAATTTAACGGTGTTAACTCCTACAACAGGGCTTTGGCTCCATCCTGGTTTCTCACAGGTGTCAATAGTCTCACCAGCTCACAGTAACTCTTAGATCCTTTCACTCAGAAGTTGTGGCTTTTCCTGGTTACTATTCAATTTCTTATTGCATTAATACGACTCTTGGTCTTTTGTTAGGGCTACAAAGATGCGAGGAGTGGGGTTACTTCAACTTAGGTTGGTACTTTCCTCATTTCCTTAATTATTTCACACATTTGTGTTTACAAAGGGGTTTATATTGATTTAATGATGGTGCTCTGTCTTATGCTTGTAGGTACCCAAGTTTTCTATTGATATCTATTTTAGTTTCCGAATCTGAAAAGAATACTAAGGGTTCATCTCTCCACTTCTTCAGGTAAAGATGCGACTTCTCTCCTTTGCAGTAATGGAGTTTTCTCCCTCTAGAAAACTATATGTATGATTCAAGGGTTAATTCTTAAAAGGATTTGGTTCCTAGAACCAACAATTCTATGGATTTTTTTTTAAAGTTAGTTAGCAGGACAGTCGATGAATAACTCTTCAGAGCTCTGATAGTTATAGTCATGTTTTCAATTTCACTACATTTGAGAGTATACCTTTAAGAACAGTTGTCTAAAACTTTGGCCTTTGGCCATGATGGGTTTTAAGATGTATGTTTCCATGATAGACATACTCTTTACTTGAACATATCCTGTTTGTAAGAAGATATTATTTTTTGCCATCGTTGTTATTGAATGAAAGGATTTTGCTAATTTATCGAGCTCAATTTAGAAATGGTTTCAAGTCTTCAAATTCTATTTATTTTTTTGGGTTTTGTACATAATCGCTGGTACTTAGTAAATCTTGTTGTGCGAAGTTGCTTTAAATCCATATTTAGTTATTTCATAGCCAAAGCAAAGGCACTGTGTTTTGATTGATGTCACTTCAACTACATTTTCGTCTGCATGATTGTTTTATCAAGTTTGCATAGTATCTTTTGTTCTTGGGGTTTCAGTTATTTAATATTGCATGTCTGGTTAGATAACTAGCTGGTAGACAAAGGGATTGTATCTAGGCTGTTGTAATGGCTCGACCAGGAGACTAACCCCGAGCTCCTACTGGATGAGAAAGAAAGACTAGATGTTTTCGACTTGTGTTACTAGCCTATCTCTGGATCATTCCTCTATTTTCTTTTATTGTTACCATCTATACACAAACTGAACTGACCTTGCAATTGAGTTGACAATTCGACCAATTTATCAAGAAATTTTTGCATCATTCGCTTAAAACAATACAACTAATTCTCCATGCATATTACTTTGTTTAGTATTTACCAGTAAGTATCAAGAATCCATCTAAACAAAATAACAATAACTAGTATAGTGCAACACTTATCTGTTGCCTTAATCGATTCACACAAGAATCATGCCACAACACAGAAAGTAATGTTTTTCCTCCCAACCAATCGAGATCAATATCAATATTGCATCTCCCCCTCAGCTATCTTCACAACAGGGTGTTTCCTTGTAGATAGTACTGCACAGAGAAATACCTCAGCGACTATATGTCCCTACTAGACTTAGTCGTGAGTAGTTCTATTATTCACACAGATCCATCTCGCCAACCAACATGGGTTTGTTTTCGTATCTTTCTTAAACTTTGCTTGCAATTCTTCTCCTTCAAGTCACCTCAAGTTCCTTGTACCCTCTCTATTTCCTTTTCCTCATAATTTTGTTTCTCAAGGAGAATTTATGGGTAGGTAACCTCTTGGTGCATAATTTTCCAACTACTGTAACATGTGAGACTCGTTCAACATTACTTTCCATTATGCATTATTTATAATTTCATAAATAAAATTAATTATTTCTTAATTATTATGTGACAGTTACAAAGTCTGCAAAGTATCATAGTATCTTTAAGGGCATTAATTTAATATTTACAGTTACCAAAAAATCTTATAACTAAAATTTTAAAATAATTATAAACTCGTAAATTTAATCTAGGCATAAGTAAATATATGTTTCTTTTAACAACATAAATTTTATGTTATGTTTCTGGAGGGAAAATACTCTTTATCTTCTTGAGTGTTATTCTCTTTTGTGACCTATGTGTTCTTTGGATGGAGGGGTATTCTCTTGGGTGCACAACGTAAATTAAGTGTAACTTTTTTTAACTACGTGTATATATTTAGGAAATGCGTTTGAGGAATTTTAATTTTGTTATTAAAAAAATTAAGTAGATGGTTATGATTTCACTTCAGGTGAATATTCCTGGTCGCATATTAATACTGAGAGTTGAAAGTCATTCAAAATATTGAACTTTTAAGTTGCTCTTTTAACAAAATTTAAAAGACAACTAATTTCAATTCCATAGATTATTTATTTGATTCAATTGAATAGTTTTTGGTTGGAAAATCTAATTACAACAATCTGGTGTTGAAATTATAGTGTCCAAGTGTCTTAGTTCAGTGATAGTTAGTTTAGTCCCTAGTTATTTGTCACTGATGTTTTCATTGTAATACTATTTAATCTATTCGTAATACTGAGAAGAGCAATCCTCTGTTCCATCGTTTTGTTCTCTTCAATTTTTGTCATGGTAGAGCTAATTTGCATAAGACTCCATAAGAGAGCAGCAGAGAGAAGAGACCAGTTTTAGTTAGTCTAGTTTAGTCGAGTATCACTCCAGTAATTTATTACTGATGTTTTTAATGTAATATTATTTAACCAATTCATAATACCGAGAAAAGCTGTTCCATTTTTTTTCTCTTCAATTTTTGTCATAATATCAAAGCTAATTTACATAAAACTCCAGGAAAGAGCAACAAAGAGAAGAGACAGTGTACACAAAAATCTTTGAGAAAACAACATAAATTTGAAATTTAAAAAAAACACAAAAAGTAGTAGACAAAAAGCCAGTTCTTATAAAAACTAAGATATTTTTCAAATTTGTTTTTAGCGAAAATAACGCATCCCAAGAATTACGTTATTAACGTACCTCCGCAATGCAAGAGACGCTTTAAGCATTACTAACGCACTCAATAAACTGAAGAACTCACGTTAGCGTCAATTACTTAAACCAATTAACTACACACAGCGTTATCCATCATATTATAAAAAAGGCACGAGACACAAAGAGAGCACGAAAACTGATTGGGAGCACGAGTCACGACAGTCAAAAGCACCACAACTAACCGTTGAAAAGGTTTTTCTTTAGAATGTTTTTTGAGGCCTCGATTTTATTTAAAACGGGATCCGTATTTTAATGTGAAGTTTTTTTATTCGGCATGGTAAATCAAAAAAGGCACATATAATTTTTTTCCCAAAAGGTTGTATCCAATGTTCGTTGAAAAGAGCATCCATACTTTTCAAAAACATGTAGGTTGAAGTATTACTATGGAGCATAACATGATATGATGTACCTTATAAGTGCATATGAGGAAAGGGCATATATATATATATATATATATATATATATATATATTTTAAAGGAGTTGCATGTAATGCAATGTTTTTAAAAGAGCATCATAGTGTTTAAAAAAGTTTCTTCAACGAGAGAATTTGAAAAAGGGGCGTTGCATTTTTGGGTTGGAAAATGAGATTTAAAAAAATGTACATGTTTAGTTTTGGGCATTGTGTTATTTTAGTAAAGTTTTTTGAAAATGTAGTTTTTGTGAAATTTATAGAGTTATTTATTTGTGGAAACTAAAAAATAGATGTGTGTAATGTCTATAATTTGATTTTTTTGTTGAGTAGTAGTGAGTCAACACTCAACAAATGGTAATTTTTTTTGTTTTGAGTCGTAGTGAGCCAGCACTCAACAAATGGGAAAATTCAAGAGGCTGAGAAGGTCAAAGCGACACCCGAAAATCAACAAATGGGAAAATCCAAGAGGCTGAGAAGGTCAAAGCTACACCCGAAAATGTTTCAGATCTTTTTAGATTTGGAAGAGAAAAGACAAAAGGATACATTTGCATTGAAATGCATAAAAGAATCTCTCGATGACAACATTCTTCCCCAGATGACAACCAAGGAGGCCTCGGATACCATTGAGAGGTGTTTTGGTGTAAGGGGGAGCATTGCAGTTGAAGATGAAGGTGGATTTATAGTTGCAAATCTACATCCAAATGAAAAGTTTATTCAATCCCACTATGCACAACTACAAGTGGATGAAGGTTTGGTAAATCTAGCAACAAAGATAAAAATTTGGTGAATCCAACAAGAGAGCTTGTTGATAAAATTTTCGTGAATCCAACAACAGAGCTCGTTGAAGACAATGAAGCTGCCATTGGAGCAGTCAATACTATGGTAAATCGAGCAATTATTGCTAATGTAAACTTTGATGAAGATTTGTTGACTAAAAATGAGTGGTTGTAGATGCTGCAACAAAAACATCATATTGACATGATGTTATTTGGTGAGATAATCCCACTTGAATCTGAAAACCAAGTGGAAGACAACCTGTTTGTAGTAGCAAAGGTTAGTAAAGAAGTCGAAGAGATAGAGACAGAAACAAAGACAAAAATAGAGGCAAAGGCAAAGAAGGAAGCCCACAAAGAGAAAACAAAGACAAGTTGTAAGTGCAACACGAGAAAGTTATCATTAGAGAGCAGGAGGAACAAAACCATTGTGGTTTTGCAAATGTTTTTAAACTTACTATTAATTTACAATGTGCAGGTAAATAGGACAATTATGAAGAGTTAAAATTCCTTCCAGCATGGCTTGCAACACCATGTCTTGAAAAGGTATGCATAGAAACTACATAAATGAACCTTGAAGATAGCTTGGATGATGAACAAATTAATGAAATTTTCAGGTATTGGAGTCCTGAAGAGATGAAATTGTATTATGGTCTTATGTTGCAATAGATTGATGATGAAAAACACACTAGAGAAGATAATATATGGCAACAGCCCACATACAAGCCTTTTTTTGAAAAGTCCAAGACTTGCTTCCACAACGTTGAATGATGGAAGACCCGCACCAACAAATGAACAAAGTGAAATTTGAAGCCTACAAAAAAAGGAAAATGTTGAAACAATTTAAAGGCTATAGGATCTAGAAAAAGAGGAGAAAAAAATAAATGTAATTGCAGTCAATTTTTTAAATTGAAAACATAACTAAAACATAGACCAACAAGCATTTTATTTAATATTGAGAAGAGCAATCTTCTACTCCATAGTTGTGTTCTCTTCAATTTTTGTCACCCCTCAATCTGCATTCAGTCCAATCTGCATTCAGTCCATAGAATTCGAAGTCCATAGAGTTTGAATTCATCTTCACTTTAGTCCGCTCATATCAATGCCATTTCCATTCCATTTATCCAAAATAAACATTATACCATGAAATAATCACTCGCGTGTAAGACTTCTTTCTTGTAGGACAGTTTCAAACATAATATACTCACTCCATGGCTCTCACTCCATTGCTTGCGTGCTGGTGGCAGTCAAAGCTTTTGCTACCCTGTTGCGTTTTTTATGATGAAGCCAATGGGGTGCTGTGAAACAGGAACTTCGTCTTCAGAGGGCAGTGACTGAATACTGATATTCTTGTTTATTTATTTATTTTTAATCTGCAAAGCCAAATCTCAAGCATTTTGCTAGGTTTTTTGAGTATGAGCAAAATAGTGACTGAGTTTGCCAATCAGTAGATTTATAATCAAAATGAAATATTAATATTTAAATTATATTGTAATAGGGACAGTTTAGAGTGAGACCAGGTTAATATTGTACAAATTGTTATAGAGTTTTTGAAATTTTAATTTGATTTAATTAGATAACATTATAAAATTAATTTTTTAAAATAACTGTATAATTATAGAATTTGTTAATTGGTTAGGAAAATAGATGTTTATATCTGTATTCTATTAGATGCAAACTCTTTGGTCAAAGAAGTTTTCTCCAAAATGCTAGAATATATAATAGATGAAGATTAGTTGACTCCATGTTTCTTCATTAGATTCTTTATAAATTATTGCATAGAAATAAATTTACCCAATTTCGTTTACTGGATTTGGTGGGCAAATTGAATTTCCTCCTTTTTATTTCGAGTCCATTTCCTTGAAGGTTATTGTATATGTATTTTACATTTAACCATCGCTGATTTGGTCTTTTACTTTTAAAGATTATTTATTAGGTGGTGGTTTAAATCTACCCACTGATTTCATACCGTCTCACTCACCACATGCATATATGCACATGCATTGAGGCTCCTTTGGGTACTTGCCGTAGTTTGAACACTCTCTGCAATGATCCCCTCTTTTAACCAACTCGCTAGGCTTACAATGGGAGAGATGCAGAGTTTGGCCTAATACAAATATTATGCTAACACATATAGAGCGTTTCTAGGATTATAGTTGTATGCTAAGGCATATAGAGTTTTTCTAGAATTACAGTTGGAGCGATGGTTGAAAATATTATGTTTATGAATATAGTGTTTTTAATAAAATTTTATATTTAATTAATTCTATATTTTGATATTTATAATTAATTAATAAATGATATTAACGAGATATGATTTTGATTGAGTCCATAGGGTCATTGAGTTTAGAGGTTCATTCTACAACCCAATGTGATGTGTAACTCTGTTAGTCTGTCAACCAAGTTAAAATTTGTTCTTGGCTGCCTAAATATAAATTTTAAAACATTTAAAAATTTAAAATTAAATAATTATACAAAATATTTAAAAGATTTGCACGTGAAGAAATTGGACCCCTCTTGGCTCATGTTAGATCCATATTTAAGATGGATCTATTCTAGTGATTAAAAGACATTATTTTAATTTTAATTACAATAAATATGTTAATGAGATGAAAAAAATCAACTAATTAGTTATTACTACTCAAACTCATTTATCATGTTAAACATAGCCTATGTTAATTTTCAATTTTAAATAGAGTTTTTAGCTATCTTTTGCAATCATATCCCATCCCATCCCCTTGCCATTATGATATGACTATTAATAAGCATCAATATGAATACAACTAAAATTTAGTGAATCTCCTTTGCCAGAGATGTATCATAGTAAGTATAGGTTTGAGGAAAAAAATATTAGAGAAAAAAACATTTCTTATAACAAATCCTATTATACTTGAATAAACATATAATTTTAGATACACCTATCATCATGATGAAGTACATTATCAACCTTAAAGAATATTAGAGAAAATAAATAACATTAAACATATAATTTTGCATACATCTATCATCATGATGAAGTACATTGTCAACCCTAAAGAATATTAGAGAAAAGAAATAACATTGACCTTGATCTTAATGAATATTATTATACTTTGATAAACAAATAATTTTGCATACATTTATCATCATTATGAAGTACATTTTCATTTAAGGTTGTGGTAAAAATAATAATAATATTTAACCCTAATAATATCAATAAATAGGGTTTTGTAATATTTATAATAATACATTTTATAATGTTAAAGTTTATATTGGGATTTAATAATTAAGATTTATAATATTGTGTATAGTATTTGGATTTAGTATTATAAAGTTGGGTTTAATATTAAGATTTATAATATTAAATTTAATGTTAAATTTTATATTTTTAAGTTTATTAATATTAATATTAATATTAATTGATGTCGTGCTAGTTATTAATAAATAGAAAAACTAGATTACTAAAGAAAAAATGTATAAATATTAAATTTATATATATATTTTTAAAATATTTTTAAACATAAAATTAAATAATAATAAATAAATTGTGTATTTTAATAATTTAGTTAATAGATATTTAAATATTCAATTTTGAATGAAACTGTAATTTATTATTATTTAAAATATATTATTAAGTATAAAAATAAATTTAATATATTGAAAAATCACTAAAATATTTAAATTACACAACTCAAACCTTTATTGATTAAATTATATATCACTAATTTCATTTTAACTTAAATTCAACCCTGAAATATAACAAGTGCTGCATGCAGCCGGTAGTCCCTGTCGTCAAGCACAAATGAAGCCCTTTTCTGATTTGTGCACCATTTCTCGTGCTTTCAGCAAAGAATCTAGCTGACATCAATTCATGTGGTTGTTGCGCAGTACGCCTTTAAGGTCCTTTAAATCCAGAGAGAAAACAGAGCTTTTCCTTAACAAAAACAGTATCAAATTAGAAAGATGCAACAAACATGACCAAACAAAATATGGATAACGAAAAGATGTCAAGGCCTAGTTCTTTGGAAACAAACCTGAAGAATCAAAAATAAAAAGTACTAATCAACATAGCTTGCTTACCTTCGTAGGATGGATATCATCAAAAACATGAGCTTGCCCAGCATAGAATATTGTCAACTGGCGACTAGCTGATGTTACACATTTTGGGCTGAAAAAATGAAACAAGCAGTCAAGATGCAACCACAGTTAAATATATTGCCATGATCTAAGCTAAATCTTGTCAAGCTTAACTTCTGTAGAGAAAATCTCCAATGTTTACCATCCCCCTATATGCACATTAAGTTGTCTAAATTACCAGTATGCACTTACCTAGCTGGAATGCTGGATTCTTGAACACCATTCCCAGGCAAGAATTTTGAACTACCGGCAGAAAGACTTTGCCCACTTGTGTTTCTGGCAGCTGGTGCACTTGGACCATTGTTCATGAGGTTTGCCAAACTGGAACCTTTAAGACCTGTTCGAGAACCTTCATCTGCTGGGGTCTGAGAAACGAGAGCAGGCACTACCGTATTTTCCCTGGACAAATTTGCAGAGGTCTTGTTCTGATAGCTTCCAAGATGAGTGAGACGTGAAGGACTATATACAGCTGATCCTGAATTCATAAAGGCAGGGCGTTCCCATTTCTTTGAAGCCATAAAATCAGCATTCACACCCATTGATGGCCTCGTTGATGTTTGGCATGTGGCTGTTGGCCTTGGTGGCTGCATGCCCAGAAGAACATCATCATCATGGTGCCTTCCTCTTCTGTCATCTTTGGACTCAAACCTTGACATCTAGCAGGGATTTTCAAATAACGAACAATAAGGGAAACAGAAAGCAATCTAGAAGGAATTGCACAAGTCACAGAAAATAGAAAAAGGTGGATGGTGGTGGTATTTTCTTTTTTCTTCTTTTTTTCATCATATTATTCAAGTGCCAGAGCTGAGAGTTAACTATTCTAACAAAACAGTGCAAGACTTACACTTGGGCCTTGTTCCTTTAAAACGGGGCGGATGACATAAAGAATGGAACCCTGTTAGTTAACCAATGCCGCATTTATAAAATAACCATGTTGCAGTATATTTATTCATAACAATACCAGTGTTGTGATTTAGTGGTTGAGATTTAGTGGGCTGTTGGTCCATGTAAACAGCCCAGGTCCAAACATCAGCAGGTGTAGAGCCTTTGTGTTTAAATGTTAGGGGAGTTGTTTGACCTTTATTAGTTGGTTTCTCTCCATCATCAAAGAGGCCGAATACATGTTCGACCAGCCAAATTGGCCTAAGTAACAGTTAATAGGATATGAAATTCCATGATAAATATATACCACTGTAATAATAACAATTGTGAACAGATTATAAAAGATAATAACCACAAGCCAAAGAAAGCCATGAAGCATAACAACAAAAGGGTCTTTTGTACTATAATGCGGGAGAATGCCATAGAATCAACCTGAAAATACCAAACGTAAAAGGTAATCTTAGTACTGGAGTGGTCTTTAGTACTAAACTAAAGTGAGGAGGATACCATAGAATCAACCTGGAAAACACCAAAGGCAAGGTAATCTTAGTAGTGGAGTGGCCTTTGGTACTAAAGTGAGAAAATACCATAGAATCAACCTGGAAACACCAAAGGTGATGTTAGTATTGGAGTGAAAGAAGATCAATTGCATCAACTTGGGGTCACAAAAGGTGATGTTAGTACTGCGCTACAGAGATGCTACGGCATCAACAAAGGGGGCTTACACCACAAAGACAGTTTCTAGATTGGCAAAGTTTCTATTACAGGTAAAATAAACAAAAGCTCTAACTCTGTTCCTAGCCATTAGTAGCGTTGAGAGATAAGGGTTTCCGCTACCTTAATTCCACGCGAACTCTCTGAAGTATCCTGCAAGGACTCTCTAAGGCTCGAAGTGGAAGTTTCCCTCTTCTTCCCTCCTGCTACCGATCTGTTGCTGTCCAAAGCACCCATGCCACCATGTATGCCTTCCCACTTTCCACACGACATCCTCTCTGCGAAACACACCATCATTTTACATTCTTTAATCAGATAAAAACAAGAAACCAAAAGAAAACCTCTCGCTAAGATGAGAAGTAAAGATTAACCTGATCCTGGATCTGAAGAACAAGGAGCAGCTGTTGCTACTGCTAAACCGAGATGCCCTGAGAGAAGCCTGCTGCCCGCTGAGGAGGATCCATGGTCGATTCCGTCTACGACGCCTGTGCTCCTGGAGGCCTCCTCATGTCTAGTTGTAGCAGTAGCACCCCATGATTCGCTGCTGAGGAAGCTCATGCCAAGAAAGTCATGGAACACGGGCTTCCCTTCGCCCACCATGATGACATTACGCGGAACATCCTAGGCTGCCATGGATGGAACCTCGGCTACCACATGATGGACAGGAACAATCGGATCAGTCCCAGTATCAACGGCTTGCAAGGGAAGAATACATAATACCAGACATTCAGCTCCAAATATTTCTCGTTCCCTGTTTTTCCCTTCAAACTGTTTATTTTCCTTTAAAAAACACACGAATCCCCGAATCCCCCTTATTTTCTACAAAAAGATGAAGCATTCTAACGAAATAAGAGGATTCTCAGTGTCAGTATGTGTAAAAACGGGATCATTTTGCACCTGTGCAGGGGAAATCTTCTTCTCGGTACTCTGCGATTTTGAACTCTCAGCTTGCAAAGGCTCATTTCTGGTCTCCACGTCGCCGGGTTCGTTAGGCGTTTCATCGTTCAGAGGCCTCCGAAACAGCGACTGCTCAGCTTTTCTGGAGGAGCTTCGGCTCAAGGTCTGTGGCAAACCGGGTTCGCTTGAAATCCGCGGTGCGGGGGATCGATGTTGAACTACTCTCCCAAGCTGCTGGTAGCTGCCTTCTACGGAGAATTGATAGCCCGAGTGAGAGACATCTGGCACTGGCTGCATGCAAGGCACTCATGCAGGGCACGGAGAAGAACATGCACACCCTGAACATAAAACTTACGGTAAAATATTTTGTCCCCGCTGAAATAACATCGGGGCACGTGAAGCGTGCAATAAGACCTCCAATTCGCAACTTTGGTTATAAATTTCTTACACCGATATTTGCAGAGATAAACTTTGGTTAAACTTTGATAGTGCACAAATTTTTTTGGTCAAAGGACCGGTTAATGTATGGTCAACGATCGATCGATCGCTATTAGTCCCAGGCAGGGACTAATAATATTGGCAACACTACAATTTCATACTTTAACAATCGAAATCTTGTAATCCATAATTCATGATTAATAAATTGCAAAACTATGCTATCCTAACTATGAGAATGACAACTTGGAAATTAAATTGACTCTACTGGCCACAATAAAAAGAACAATTTACTAGTTACATAAAATCAAAAACTAGTTTCAAATAACTAGAAAATAATTATATCACCTCCTTCCAACCCAGACGTTGGTAGGCCAGAGTCCGACCGGTGGGAGCTGAAAAACCAAACAATATGGAATTGTTGACTGTATCGACATTGTGGAAAGTTTGTGCGAGGTCTTTCGCGGAAATTCTTGTATTTTGGGAAAAGGGGTTTTTTTTTTTTAATATCTCTCGTTGATATACTTGATTAACTTTGTTATTGAAAATTCATTAGATGTCTATTGTTGTATAGAATTTTTTGAATTTTTTTGCTAGTTGAAAAAGGTATTATTTTTTAAAGTTGACATACTTATTAATTTTGTTATTGAAAATTCGTTAGATAACATTTATTAGATTTATATTATTATTTAGACATAGTTTGTTAAGATAATCTGGGAAAATTTTACTTGGTCAAGTTAGTAGTGGTTTTCAGTTCCAAGTTTATTACAATCTATAGTTTTGACCATGGTTTTATTTTTTAGTGGAGTCGATTTGTTGTTAATTGGTCTGAGTGACCCATGGGATTCTAGCAAGAGTGTCTTTCAGTTCCAAGTTTATTACAATCTATAGTTTTGACCATGGTTTTATTTTTTAGTGGAGTCGATTTGTTGTTAATTGGTCCGAGTGACCTGTGGGATTCTAGCAAGAATGTCTTTCTGGGTGACCAGTGGGATTCTAGCAAGAGTGTCTTTAGACACCACCACTTGGTGTTAATTGGTCTAGGTGACCAATGGGATTCTAGCAAGAGTGTCTTTCTGGGTGACCAGTGGGATTCTAGCAAGAGTGTCTTTAGACACCACCACTTGGTGTTAATTGGTCCAGGTGACGAATGGGATTCTAGCAAGAGTGTCTTTCTAGGTGACTAGTGAGATTCTAGCAGGAGTGTCTTTAGACAACACCACTTCTCTCTAGGTGTTTAGTGATCCTAACAACTAGTATCAAAACCAAAGCGAGAGCCACTGTGAGAGCATATTAGAATAAGAAAATGTAATGGATTCAAAATTGTCAAAGCTTTGTGGAATTTGTTTATGATAGGAAGGGAAACTCAAAGTATGAATGTAAGGAAAGAGAGATTAAGTGAAGGCAGGGATAAAAAAAGCTAGAGATGTGGCTAGAGAGTTAATGGTCTTTGAAGATATGAAGGAGCTAGCTTGTGATTGAGAGTGGTAATGGTGTGATAATAGCAGGGGTGTGTGAACACCCTAAGGGTTTTGGTTCAATGAAAGTGCATTTCCCTAGGAAGTTGTAAGGCATGTTGTTCAAACATACATGATGTCTAGGATTATGGATTGTTATAAGGCTTTGACGAGGCATACATGTAGTGCATTGGAGCATGGAGTCACCAAGTTGTGAAATGGACCACTTGAATAAGTACTAGGGTGGCAGGTCCACTAGTATCCTAGCTTGAAGGGGGGAATGTGACATCTCATGTGAGATGGCTAATGAATGATTGAGACCAGGTTAATCTCCCCTAGTCAAGTTTAAAAGAGGGATTGTTAAGGTGGTTTGGGTAAACTTGTCTAGATCAGGTTACTAGAAGATTTCTAGCTCCAACTTCCTATGATATTATTCTTTAATACAACTTCTCTAGCTCTCGTAATGTGAACAATTTTTTTTAGTTGTAAGTGAAAATTAATTAATATTAACTTCAAAATTTAGAAAAAAAAATGTATTTTCTTTTAGCTATAAGTAATTTTTTGAAATTTAATAAAATTTTGGTCAAATTTGTCAATATAAATAAAGATTTTTCTGTCCTTATAATGTTGTACCAATTCTAAAAACTGGCATGACCAAAAATTCAACCAAAGACTAAGGTTTTGATTTTAGTAAAACTTGATCCGTCGATTCCACATATGACTGAATTTAGTGATCACTCAGGATTGACTTTGGTTATCAATCAGACGATATGGCTGAAGCGAGGCGTAATAATGAGAAATTGGAACAGTTTTTCGAAACTACAGCAAGAAGTATTAATGAAAAAGAGAGACCATGTTGCCTGTGAATAGAAAGCGCTTATGAAATTGAAGCGTCAATAAAATAGTGCCCCTCACAATTTTAGCTATTTCTCTGATAGTAAACTGTGCTAAAGATCCATAAGTGGTTTTGCATATATTATATGATGATGATGTTGGATTTATTTTCTAGGGGAACACGAACATGTGCCACTTTGACTGATATATTATTTTTGACAATCAAGAAGAAAAATCCTCTTACAGACTAGCTACCTTTATGGATAATTAGATGTATAAGTAGCAAAGATTTATGGATAATTAGATGTATAAGTAGCAAATATTTATAGATTAAATGGTTAATAATTAGCATGGATTTATAGATTAAATAGGGGATAAATATGGATAGTTATCAAAATATTTATGTGTCATTTGTAATGATAAGAATTTCTAATATTAGTATAGAAGTAAAAAGTGATAAAAATATTTATGTGACATTTGTAATGATGAGAATTTGTAATATCAATAAAGGTTTAATAAAAAAATAGTTTGAAAACTTTTAAATGCATCTGATGACAAAGAATATTCTCAACTTATTAATTTTAGACTATTTGTAATTTTTTATTTTAAAAAATGAAAATTCTAAAATATACCATATTGGTCTTCCGGTGATTAGGAGTTCTGTTAAGGAATTCTTTAATATAAAGTTACCTGTTCAATTCCTCACTCCTTAATGTGAAATTACCTATTCAATTCCCCACCCTATTATTGAGGTAATATATTCAACATAATAAATATATAATCTTATTAAACTTACTATATATATATATATATAAACATAACTATACACCAATCCAAATCCATATATATTACAATGTAATTTTAGTCGATTAATGTATCACAATGAAATTTTAATCAATTAATGTATTCTTATGAAATTTCTATTCAGAAAATCTGATAAACATAACTATACACAAATCCAAATCCATATGTATCACAATGAAATTTTAATCAATTAATGTATTCTTATGAAATTTCTATTCAGAAAATCTGATAAACATAAACGAAGTTTTTGTAGAAAATAGAAAATTAATGTATTCTTATGAAATTTCTATTCAGAAAATCTGATAAACATAAACGAAGTTTTTGTAGAAAATAGAAAATTTCTTATTTAATGCTTATGGGTCTCCAGTTCCCATCGATAACCCATGGAAAAAAATATCGTGTATATGTATTATCCAGTAAACTCAGAGGTCCCTCTAGTATGCCTGGAGACATGACAATTACAGTTCATATCAAACATATGATTGGACTTCCAGCTATGATTATTTATAACTTTTAAAGGATTGGACTTTCAATTATGATTATTTATAACTTTTAAAGGAGTATACTCAGAGGCAGGCCTGGAAATTGACGTCTTACAAGACATATTTTAAGTTTCAGCACGTATTTTACGGTTGGTGAAAATTTTTGCACATCAAATATGACGTATAAAATATATTGTTTAATTAAAAATCCAAACCCTAAAAATTTGTTTGGAGTTGTCTATAATGAGATTTTTTGGAGATTCCGGTGACGGAATCCGGCGGAAGAAATTGAGGTTAAATCTTGATTTGTTGCAGTTAAAATGATTTTTTAACTGCATATTTGGATTCAGCACCCTGGAAAACCCCTGGGACGCTTTCATTGTGCAGAAACTAGCTCTCAAACTTGCGATTCCAATAAATTCCTGCCGAATTTCGACCGGAAAAACCTGCCGGAAAAGCTTTCAAAAAGTCGCGTTATAGACAACTGCAATTTGTTTTACCAGAATTTACTAATCCCCAAAATTATTTATTATAACAAAGGTTGAGTTTAAAAATACCAGAATTTACTAATCCCCAAAATTATTTATTATAACTAAGGTTGAGTTTACAAAAATCTAATCATGGGTGATCCAATCGGATTGCTCTGTACCTACGGAGTCTAGACTACAAGGCTATGACAGGGCTATGGCTAGCGTGCTATATTCTTTCAAGATCTGGTTGTTGAGAATTAATGGAACATTATGGGCATTGGGCAATGGGGACTACAGGGCTATGGCACGCGGCACAACTGGCTAGCGTGCTATATTCTTTCAAGATCTGGTTGTTGATGACATAATTTAATGACCTATTTACTAGCATTGGATTTCACTCTCTTGCGAAACAACTTTAGAATTTACCAGGGTCCAAATACCACTTTCGCCTTTAGAATTTACCAGGGTCCACTTAGTCCACTTACCACTTCCGCCTTTAGAATTCACCACGGTCTAGTTTAGAATTTACCAGGGTCCAATTACCACTTTCGCCTTTAGAATTTACCATGGTCCAGTTACCACTTTCGCCTTTCGCATCTAACCATATGTGGTTTGATGAATTATGTGTTTTATGGTCTTACATTTTCCTCTGTCATTTCTCTTTCTTTCTAATTGGGAAAAGCAATAACATCCCTGCAATCTTTTAATTTACCGTACTTCACCGAATTTCTTTTTACCCTATTGCAGTGATGAGTGTTGAATTTGTTAGCCTGTAAATATGACATGCTTAAAAATTGCTAGACCACCTATGAGGTATGTACTCTTTATTTACTTATGGCATTAGTTTATTGTAAAACCTGAAAAATACTTACAAGTTATGTAAAATTTGATATGGTATACAGCCCTGGGGAAATTTTGAAGTAAATTAAGGCGTGGTTGCTTTTGATTTTGTTTTTATCCTACTGTAGTGTTGAATTTGTTAGCCTCTGAATATGGCATGCTTTCTGGTTCAAAACTGCTAGACTTTTCAGCCTATGAGGTATGTACTCTTTATTTACTTATGTCATTAGTTTATTGTAAAACCTAAAAAATACTTAAAAGTTATGTAAAATTTGATATGGTATACAACTCCTCACAAAATTTTGAAGTAAATTAAAGCATGGTTGCTTTTGAATCATTTTACCCAAAGTAAATTAAGGGGTGGTTGCTTTTGAATTTGTTTTTACTCTACTGCAGTGTTGAATTTGTTAGCCTCTGAATATGGCATGCTTTCTCGTTCAAAACTGCTAGACTGGTGGCATCAGCCTATGAGGTATGTACTCTTTATTTATTGTAAAACCTGAAAAATACTTACAAGTTATGTCAAATTTGATATGGTATAGAGCCCTGAGGAATTTTTGAAGTAAATTAAGGCGTGATTGCTTTACTTACTTATGTAGTTAGTTATTGTAAAACCTGAAAAATACTTACAAGTTATATGTACATTTTGATATGGTATACAACCCTTCACGAAATTTTGAAGTAAATTAAGGCCTAATTTCTTCCAACCACCTTAGGGAGCCCCTAAAGAAATTTTGAAGTAAATTAAGGCATGCTTTCTTCCAACTAGCTTAGGGAGTAGCTCAAACTCAGGTTGGTAGCGATAAACCCTCAAATTCAAGAAAAAAAGTGTGTTTTTTTTTTTTTGTATTCTAATCTATTATGTGTTTTATGGATAAGAGGTTTAATGTTATTTGGTAGTTTTGTGGAATGGGAAGTTGAAGATTTTGAATTTACAGGGGTTAAAATTTACAGGGGCGTGACTTCAAAATTGAAATTTGAAACCATTCATTAGCATTCATCATCTTATAATGTGATCTGAAATTTCTATCTGAAAGCTTATCCTTTCTATATTTATAGGGATGTGACTTCAAAATTGAAACCCTTCATTATCTTTCATCATCTTATAATGTAATCTTAAATTCCTATCTAAAAGCTTATCATTTCTGTGATTTTAAGATTTTGAAAACATTCTGCAAGAATATTAATTTATTTATTAACTCATAAAATTATATTAGTAAAATTTAGAACCGTGATCTTATAAGGGAGCTGAAAAAATTCTATCCTAAAGCTTATTGTTTCTGTGATTTTAAGATTTTGAAAACATTCGCCATGAATATTAACTTTATTTATTAACTTATAAAATTGTATTAATAAAATTTAGAACTGGGAGAGTGTCATTTCAAATTTTCATGTCCAGTTTTAAATAGTTTGAAATGAATATAAATTTATTTTATAATTAGATGTGATGGTATAACTTTACGTGATTATGGATTTGCATGTGAAGGCCATTGAGGTTGTTGAATTGAGTTATATATAATAGTTAAATTTTATTTAACAATTTCTTTTGTTTTAAATGCAATTGTTAATACCTTGTTTTTTAACATTTAATATTTTTTTAACAAATATTTTTTTGGGTAATGGGTTTAACAATGTTTATGCTTTTTTAGGTAATAAATAAATATCCATTATTAGAAAGTATTAACTTGGCCAATTTGTATGATTTAATGAACTTTAATTTTCATATGTATTTTTTATATAGGTGATTACAAATCTA
The DNA here is from genome assembly GCA_031772625.1 of Pinus tabuliformis. Lineage (NCBI taxonomy): Eukaryota > Viridiplantae > Streptophyta > Pinopsida > Pinales > Pinaceae > Pinus > Pinus tabuliformis. The sequence goes on along the minus strand of CM062812.1, from coordinate 570,947,956 downwards.
CAAATGTCTCAAAAGAGAAAACTACAAGCTACAATTGGGGAAATGTATGGATGGACAAAAGGGAAAACTTCCAAGACTCAAAACAATTTAGAAACATGTGAAGAAACCCATAATGCTGATGTGGAACAACAATTACATGAAATTTTTGGAAGTTCTTCTGATCGTGATCTAGATGAAGAAACAAATGAAGTTGAAGAAGAAGTTGCTAATAATTCAAAAATGAAAGTGCAAACAAAAAGACACTTTCGTATGGAATGGTTAGATAAGTTTCTTTGGTTGAATTATGTGAGGTTTGATGATAAAATAGCTATGAAGTGTAGTTATTGTGAGAAGTATAAGATGAATGGACCATGGGGTTTAGGTAATGGTTGCACAACATTACAACATGATGCTCTTGTTACTCATGAAAAATCATTGGTGCATAAAGATGCGCAGGCAAGATAGATAAATTCTCTAGAAGATGAACCCAACTCCAGATCATATTAGACAGTTTGAAAATGTCAATAAGGAAAGAGTGATTTCTACAATGAAAGTAGCATATTTCATCCATGAAGAAGATTTATCTCTTTCAAAGTATGAGAAACTTTGCAAATTTCTAATGGATACAAAAACTCCATATATGCCAAAGTCTCAAGAGTACTCTTCATACACAAATCGTAAGTTTGCAAATGATTTTATATATTGCATATCAAAACATCTTGAATAGATTCAGATAAAAAATATGATGGAAAGCCCTTTCTTCTCATTAATGGTTGATGAAAGCACTGATCGAACCTTAGAGCAACACCTTGTTGTTTATGCAACATATTTAGACTCAAAGGGTCTTGGTCCACCTATCTCACAGTTTATGAAGCTCAATGATGTAGTGGATGGAAAAGGAAAAATAATATATGATAGTGTCAATCAATTAATAAATGTTAGAGGCCTTCAATATAAATATTTGATAGCTGTTTCTACAAATGGAGCTTCAACAATGATTGGACATGAAAATGGTCTTGTTTCATTTTTGAAAAAGAACAATCCAAACCTTATTACAATTCATTGTGTGGCTCATCATGAGTCTTTAGCAGCAGCAGATGCTTCTAAGAAAATACTTGAGTTATTATATGTTGAAAAAATTTCAAACAAAGTGTATTCATGGGTTCAAAACTCCACAAAAATAAATAATGAACTTAATGATTTGCTTAGAGTCATGCAAATTGATGTTCTTGATGTTCTACAAATACATTCAGTGAGATGGTTATCGAGAGGGGAAGTTATTATAAGGCTTGTGAAGCTTATGCCAACAATTTTAACTTTGTGGAAAAATGAAAAAAAAACTTCATCATGGTATGATAAGGCACGGATATATTCTATCCAATATTGTTTACATATGCTTGCTGATGTTCTAGGGGAATTGAACAAGTTGAATATGACTTTTCAAGAAGAAAATGTAGACATTACAACTATTGGGTTGGCTCTTGAAGTAACTATAAGTACATTATCTAGATGGTTTTTGAGAAAAGAGACATTTGCAGAAGACACAATTTATCTTTCAAAATTTTTAAGTGATTCTCAAAATGGATACATTGATATTAAAGATGAAGGGACATTGGTAGATAGACATGAATTACGATACATCTCTATCTCAGCCATGGATATTGAATGCAATGAAGCAAGGAAACAATCTATGAAACCTTGTATTGAAGGTACACAAGAGAGTTGTCAACAACTCACAAAAGGTTATATAGAGACTCTCATAGACTCTTTAAATGAAATATTTCCAGACCTTCATCTTTTTAATGCAGCAAAATTGTTCAGCCCTTCCTATTATCCAGAAGAGCATTGTAATCGTGAGAAAAATTCAAAACGTTGGCTTTTAAAGCTTTTTCAACATTTGCAACATATCATATCAAGTGATGTTGGATTTGTAGCTTTATTTGATGTTAAATCTTGTAAAAGAGAGTTGCACCCTTTTGTTGATTCATTAAATCTGGTTTGTGAGGGTTTTTCTATGAAAGAAGCATGGAAAGTCTTTCGTAACACAAAACAATGGCACAAAACTTATCCTAATATGATGAAATTATGGAAAGTTGTGCTCACTATTCCTGCAAGTACAATAGATTGTGAAAGGGGATTTTCTAAGCAAAACATCATCAAAGACATCAAAAAATCAAGGCTAGGGTTGGATACACTGGATGCTTTAATGAGAATATCTTTGAATGGACCTGAATCATCTAATGTTGATTGGCATGCAGTATATGAGGTATGGACTGATATAAATTCAAGAATGATTCTTGAGCTTTGAAATTTCTTCTAGGTTATGTTAAGATATCCCTATTGAAAAGTTTTTTGAAGTTTCTCCAGAAAGATTGACTTTAAATGAAGTATAATTACGATCTATTATTAAAATCTTTTTTGTATATTCTCTAACAAGTTTGAATTTCAATAAAATACACTATAGAAAAATTCCACTAAATGTTTTATTTATACTACATTTGCATGATTTTCATTGTTTAAATAGTTTCACTATAAATTTGGACCATAAATATGATAGACTACAATTCCACTATTTTTACCCACATACGATGATGCATTTGTTTGAGTATGGTAGTGAGGTGCACAACAATAAATGACTTATGCTAAAATCCGCATGATTGATTGAAAACTAACTGTTGTGTTGTATTTTTATTTTTATTTAATTAAGTTTAAAAAATGAAAACCAAATATTTGTTTTCTATTTTTAGTGAGACATCTTATTTTTTTGGATCTGGAAATTATAATAAAATTAGTTTGAAAACTAACTAGTGTCAGTTGTATTTTTATTTTTATTTACTTAAGTTAAAAAAATGAAAAACAAATATTTCTTTTTAATTTTAGTCAAACTGATCCTATTTTTTTGGATCTAGAAATTGTAATAAAACTAGAATTTGAGTCTGTTAGTGAGGGGAGATTGAAAATTTTCATATATAATATACGTATAGACCAGAATATGTTAAAAATAATGTTTTCGGTTGACAAATGTTTGAACATTTTGTCCTCTGTACATTGTTTCAGATGTGTTGTTAATGGTAAAACTACATAAAATATTATAAAAGAATGAAAAATGTGTTGTTAATGGTAAAACTACATAAAATATTATAGAAGAATGAAAAATGTGTGTGATTATATAAAATATTACAGAAGAATGAAAAATGTGCGTGATTTGAATGAATTTTCTGAGCCTTTTTAGAAGAATGAAAAAGGTCTGTGATTAGAATTTTCTGAGCCTTTTTAGAAAAATGAAAAAGGTTAGTGATTATAATTTTCCCTTCCTTATTTCGGAGTTTATGAGGAAAATCGCTTCAATCTGGTTTGTACACGCATGAGAAGAATTTATGAATTGAACCATTTATGAATTGAACTCTAGTCTTGATCTGTGTAAAAAAATCCTAAATTAATGTTCTAGCATCATTTGGGATAATCCAATTGTCAACCCAAAGATAAATTTATGAGAACTATTTGTAATTGTTCAATCCTCTTGCTTTAATGGTGAAAAATTATTGTTGAATGGTTAACTAAAAGTCCACACTGTCCATATTTGTTTCAGGTTTTCTGCTGTTGGGATCATAATTGTCCAGATTGGGGATCACGTGTTGATATTTCATCCATTTGTTTTTGTTAGAGATGGATATATCGATCATAATTGTCCAGATTGGGGATCACGTGTTGATATTTCATCCATTTGTTTTTGTTAGAGATGGATATATCTATGTGAAGTCTGAAAGTTTGCAATTATAAGCACAACTTTGGTAATTTGGTTTAAAGAATGTTGTGTTAAGCATGAATAAATGCTAGTAGCTGTTACTTTTAGTAAATTACCATAATTTCACTATATTTTCAACATCATACAGTGTAAGATGATTAGTATTATACTCACATTGGAGGCTTGGATGACCATGCTCACACATCAGATGTTGCACACTGCTCACTAGCATCTATGTGAAAACTATATGATTCTACTTTGAAGCTTTATGAACAAACATAGAATTATTTATTGATTATTACATAGAAGAGTTCAATGCCGGAAGATCCAATGCTACTATTTTAGTTTATTAGTATGAAAGGTGGTTTATTGGCGTAAAACATAAAGTAAAAAGCATGTAAAATGTAAAAATGTCATGAAATTTTCATTTGACGAGCAAAAAAAATTTGAAATTCCAAGCCTGCTCAGAGGTCCCTCTAGTATGTATGGAGACGAGACATGGCGATTACAGTTCATATCAAACGTGTGATTGGATTTTCAACTATGATTATTTTTTATCATAAGATGGTGTAGTCATTGCGATTCTCATCTCTCCCATATGATGGGTATCCATAGATGGATTCACATGCTACACAATAGGTATATTCTCCTTCTCCTCTTTCTCCTCCTTTGCAGGACCTACGCTCAACAATCTGCTTTGTAGCCCAATTTCCTTAATTTTTTTGCAAGATACACAGGATCTGTTTCTCCCATAGCAGTTATCTTTACCTCCTTGTTGACTTCAATAGAGTCCACTGAAACAGAGCACTCACAACATTAGTAAAGGAGTATGAAACATCAAAACTCTAGTAAATCGATGGAAAATATTTTGCCTATATATGCAATAAAGGTAATGATTATTCGTGCCTCCAGACCCTACAACAGCCTTCATGGCCCTCATTTTGCTTTTCTCATCGTCTATGGTCGATTTAAACACCATCTTCTGCACATCCAATTAACTGTTAAAACATCTCTAAATAATTCTTCAGTCATTCCCAAGAAACAGTACAAGATTAATAAAATGGATAATACATATATACCTTCGACATCAGTACAAGATTAATAAAATGGACAATACATATATACCTTCGACATCTTGATAGTTGTTGAAGAAGTTAAAAAACAAAGAAAAAATTAATATCTCAGCGTCCAAGCAGACCAAATTAGATACCAAAGTGGTTGTGATGAGTGCTCAATCAGTTGCACGAAGGAAATAAATAGTTGCAGGTGAGAGAAAAGTCAGACAGCCTGTTGTAGTGAACGATTGTAATAAACTCTGCATGCTACTGGATGACAAAATAAAATAAATGTGAAGGGCCCTACGCTTCACGTGTCTTGATGTAGTCAATAATCCGATTACACAAGGTTATTACTTTTTAAATTAGGTTGAGCTTAAGCTGGGTATTTTTTTTATAGAAAAAATATTAAATTTTTATATTAAAATATAAAAAAAAAATCAATTTTTTTGGGTTTGGAGTATGCCTTGAAACTGTTTTAGTTTTTTTTGGGGTAGGAGTATGTTATGAAACTGTTTTTGCTTGGTTGAGAGCTAGTCTTTTTAGGAGGAAACAGGTTAATGGCCCGACATTGAGAGGTATGAGTGAAACTCTGCCCCCTTAAGGACCACCATGGTTGGTTTTCCATGAATAACTATGATGAGTGACCCTGCATTCGCCCATAACAGCTAGAGATAGATCTCATCACTGTCAGTTTGACAACTGAATTATGATAGGTTTTCCCAACTAAAAAAAATACAAAATAATAATAATAATAATTTTTATTTTTTTTTAAAAGACTTGTTGTCTTTAGTGAAACTTTTTGGTAGTTTTATGGTGTGTTTTTCTGGTTTAATTTCTCTCTGTTGGTTTGACAACTGAATTATGATAGGTTTTCCCACCTATAGCGAAAAAAAAAAAAAACTGTCTTTAGTGAAACTTTTTGGTAGTTTGTCTAATTTCTCTAAAATCAATCAAGGATTTATTGAAATCACAAACTTGATGGGTAACCCTTGCACAATATTAAGGATTTATCAGGGCGTTGAATCCATATATACTGTCATAAAACCAGTTTAAATAACATGAATCAAAATTTCACCTTAATTTTTTCAACCAACACTGAAAAGTCTAAAAAATCACACTAAAAACAACTTTTTAAAAAATAGTACATATTCTCTACATCTATTTCGATTTTCCCATCTTTTAAATTCTTAATATAACAGTACCTTATTTACTACATACTTATCTATTGACTGTTCATACCCATTCTCCATAATGAATCAATCTCAAAAACTCAGTCTTCTATTATATAAACCATACATATATACCCACAAAAACTGTAAATATACTGCTATAAATTCTCAAAATTCCAAAATTGATAGATTTTTTTTCCTGATAAATAATTAATGCTACCTTCATTGACCATTATCTTATCCCTTAAGCCGGGTTATTTAGTCTAGCGGATGGAGGAACAATGTACTCACTTGTGAAATGGTATTATTAAAATTATACTAAATTTGGTATTATTAAAATTTTGCTAAATTTAGTTCAACTTGAAGAAATATCCCAAACAATAAGGTTAAATTTTCATTCACTTAGATTTTAAATTAATGCAAATATGCTAACGAAATATTACTTGCAAATTGCAAGCTCAGTGAAAAATCAGAAATTCTGATTGTGTTAAGTTTTCTAAATCTGCATTATTGGCATCGAAATGCGTGATTAGTATTGAGTTGAATTTTCATTAGCGGTGAAACGTGTCTTAACGCGAAGTTGCATGGTCCAAATTATTGATGGCGAACTTTTTATCTATTGGTTCATTTTTAATTTTTTTAATTAGGGAATACAAAATGAGGAAATAAAGTGAGATTTTGGGACGTGGACTTTAGGTTTTGGTCTATCGATTCGATGTGCCATAGATGGAAGGGAACAAATGGGTGGAGCAACAAGAATCCATCCAAGGGATACATATATAAGGAGGTTTAGAAGATGCAAGGCCACCTCCAATCCAAGTTCGATAATTGTAAGGAAAAACTTCAAATATTTGAAATAATCATAGTTGAAACATGTGACAATGCATTCTTTATATGGGTCAAAAGAGAAGAAGAAACTGATAAAGGTATGAGAGTGCAAGGATATAACATGTAATTACAACGTAGATGAGGAGTTGAATCCCTAGGTGTTTGATACAAGTTTTTTTATAAAGGTTAAGAGACAAGTTGAAGGAAGTGAAAAGAAAGTAAAAAGGTGTAAGGGTTTAATGATTAGTGACAAGGTAGATGAGGAAATGATTTATTAGATATTTTATAAAGATTTTTAGGGAAATTAAGAAAGTAAATTTTTTGAAGATAGCCAATTTATAGTATTTTTCACATGAATTCACCAAATAAATAAATGGATTGAGCACTTGAAAAACCCTTGGGGCAGTCGAATAATGCAAATTAAACAATTTAAATTTAAGTTTTTAAAAATCTTTCTAGGATTTTGATTAAAATTAACCAGAAAAAGTGTCGTGAAAAAAGTCATTTCATTTATAAGTTATACTACACCTATATAAAAATATTCATTACCATCACTTAAAAAATTAAAAACATTTAACATATTGAAATTTTTTGCTAATTAAATTAAGTTAATAAAAAATATAAAAATATAATATATAATTAAGAAATTAAAATAAATACTAAAAATAAGAGAAAGTGAGAGAAAGAAAAGATTTAAAAAACATGGTGATGAGTGAATAGAAAATTGAGGATGTAGGTGAACTCCCCAAGGAAAATAAAAAACATGGTGATGAGTGCATAGCAAATTGAGGAGGCAGGGGAAATCCCCAAGATTGATCAATATTGACTTCACCTTGAGATATCGATTTTTCTGAGTAACCTTGGAAATTCTAAGAGGAGACCTCTATTGAGGCCGAGGAATTCTTTGGACGGCTAAAAGTGGCTAGAATCTAGGAATTTTTTTTTCAAAAAATATTGTAGTAACAGTGTTTGAATCATGTTTTTAATCTTGGTAATGGATTTAGCACCATCAAAAACCTCTGGGGCACACAAAATATTGAATTTTAACAACTCTAACTTAGATTTAGCAAAATGCGTGCTAGATTTTATCAAAATATAGCCCAAATTTCCATAATTTTCAAAACAAAAATACAATTTGATTAGACTATAGCATTCTAAGACTTCCACCTTTATTTCTGAGTAACCTTCGCAATTCTAAGACGTTCAACTAAATTATAAACGCGTAAAGTAAATATAGTTTGCTTTTTAAAACATAATTTTTTCTATTATTTCTGTGAGGGGAAAACATTGAATTTAGAATAACCTGAAAATCTAGAATACTATGGAAGAAATGTGTAAATATTAAACTTTTAATTTTAATTTTTATAATTATTTAAAAAAATTATTTAAATATAAAATTAAATAAAAATAATAAAAATTAGTAAATTGTGTGTTTTAATTATTAATTAAAAGTGTAATTTAGTTAATAGATATTTTGGTATTCAATTTTGAATGAGATTGTAATTTATTATTATTTAAAATATATTTTTACATAAAATCATTATAACATTTCAATTACACAATTCAAACCTTTATTAAAATCTAATAATTATATATCACTAATTTCATTTCAAATGAAATTTTAATTTAAATTGAACAATTAATATGATAATAATGATAATCAGAACACTACAACTTTATTAATTTAAATATGCTGCATGAAGTTATAAGAGTGACAGTTTGGAGATTAATTTGATTAATAGTTTGGTTTTTATATATTTGGAGTTGTTAAGTATATTTTCTGGTCAAATTTGTCTAGAATTTGGTAGTGAATAGTTGGAATGACAAATTTGAATTATAACTCTTCACTATCTTGAAGTGTGTAACTGTGCTGAATCAACATATAAAATCAAAAACTAATTTCCAGTTTTAAGAGATGCTAATTACTAAATTTTCCTTTTCAATTTGCAGTACATGTATTGTCCATTAGATCCATCCGATTTATGTAAACAGTTTTTTTTATAGAAAACTAATTTATATTTTCTTTCCTACCAAAAAAATCAAAAACTAATTTCAAACAACAAAAATTAATTGCAACAAAAAATTATTATATGTTAAATATCATTACAAAAATTATTTCACGTAATTCCAATTGGATATCATCACAAAATTTATTTCGGTTAGTTCTAACCAAAAATTATATATAAAATACTATTACAAAGGACCAGGCGTTAGGCCAGAGTCTGAACTGCGGTTGGAATTTCAAAACAGATATACTTGTCAAATTTGACTGTTTTGGCACCTCTCATCAATATTTACAACTTAAACAAAACAATTGGATGGTTTTGCAAATTTTTTGCTTTTTGTATTTGACTAACAAATCACTCCTTTCCTTAAAAAAAAATGAAACTGAAAAGCCAACCAATATGGAAACGTTAGCTGTATCGTCATCATAGAAAGTCTGTGCGAGGTCTTTCGCGGAATTTTTTGGACGACCGGTATGGTTGGAAATTGAAAATTCATGGCAAACGGCAATTGCAAGTGTCACATCGACATTATTTAAAGTGTTTACGAGGTCTTCTTCTCTTTAGAATTATTTGAAATAAATCAATTATAAAGGTAGTGAAGAATAACAAATATTTATTTTTATTTTATTTTAAATTTTTGTTTTTTTAAACATATTTGATTAAGTAAGTGATTTAAAATTTGGCCGTAAAACTGCTTCTGCTTGGCTAAGAGCTCGTCTTCCTCGCACGTAAGGAAACAGGTTAACGGCCCAAGACCCAGAAGCATCTCGCAGGAGTGAAAGCCTGCTCCCTTACGGACCCCCTTACGGACCACCAACGGGTTATTACAGGTGGCGTGGTTTTCCTTGATAACGGTGATGAGTCAAATCGACATTCGAGGATAGCAGCCAGAGATGGTTGTCCTCACTGTTGGTTTGACACCTGAGTTTGATAGGTTTTGCCACCTTCGGAAAAGAAAAGTTATTTAAAATTTATTTAATGAGGAAGGTTATATAATTATTATTGAAATTTTTTAAATTTGATTTGACAAGTTATTAGTTATTTTTGAGTTCCAAATTTATTATAATACATAATTTTTTACCATGGTATTATTCTCTAATATAGCGGATTCCATGTCAATTGGTCTTGGTGATCAATGAGATTCTAGCAACAATGTCTTTAGACACCGCCTCTTCAGTGTTTCATTATCCTAACAACTGGTATCAAAGTTAGAGCTAGAGCCATCATGAGATAATGTTAGAATAAGAAAATATAGTAGATTCAAAATTGTCAAAGCCAATTTGTGGAATTTGTTTATCATAGGAAGGGAAGCCTCGTTGTTGAGTTGAGGCATAATATAAAGATACTCAAAGTATGGACATAAGGAAAGAGTTTAAGTAACCAGAAAGACCAGGTCAAAGCATGGATCAACAAAGCTATAGATGTAGTGAGAAAGTCAATGATGTTTAAGGATAGTGAAGGAGCTAGCTTGCGATTGAGAGCCTTAGTGGTTTGATAATACTAGTGGTCTAAACTAGAGTAGTGAGCAGTTTCCTCGCCAACCAAGACAAACAACATTGGCAAGCAATAAAATGGATTTTGAGGTATTTCAAGGGTACTAGTCATTATTTTTTATGTTTTGGTCATAATGAGACTGTGCTTGAAGGATTTATAGATGCAGATGTAGATAGCAATATGGACACCAACATGTCCACTACATGTTATTTGTATACATTTGCAGCAGTAGCAATATCTTGGGTGTCAAGGCTACATAGAATAGTAGCTATCTCTATAACAGAGGCAGAGTACATAGTTGCAACAGAAACTTGTAAAGAGATGTTGTGGATGCAGTGATTCCTAGGAGAGATAGGAATAAAGTAGGACAAGTATGTGCTATATTGTGATAGTCATAATGCCATTCAGTTGGCTAAAAACCTAGTATTTCACTCAAAACCCAAGCACATTGACTTAAGGTATCATTGGATCCGACATGTGTTGGAGGAAGGGAAGTTATCCTTGGAAAATAATTGTACATATATGAACCCTGTTGATATGCTCACTAAGATTCTACCAAGAAATAAACATGAGTTATGTAGAGGCATGGTAGGACTGGATTCATGATTCTTCATTTGGCTTCAATTGGGAGAATGTTAAACATGAAGCCACGATGAAGACTTCGATGCTGCCCTCAATCATATTCTCTCTGACGCCCATGCTAAAAGATATCATCGACTGCAACCTACTACGCAGTCCATTTTTTGCATTGTGTAGTCATGTATTCCACATGAGAGAATTGGAGAATTCTAGAGATTCCCTCATCTATAATTTGGTAATATCTCCTCTACCTGAGAAATTCAAGCCAAGGTAAGGCCTTCCATGAATAATAGAGGTCTGTGTTTTTTCTATTCTCCATTCTTGTTTCTTGTGTTCTCCATTTCTTCTATAATTTGTCTCTGTGCTCTGTTTTGCTCCTATCATTAATTCCATACATGAATGAATTTAGGGACCACTCATGATTCAATTTGGTCATCACTCAAAACGTATGGCTTATGCGAGGTGTAATAATAAAAAATTGGAAAATTCTTTAAGCCAGTTTTTCCAAACTAAAGCAAGTAGTATTATGGTTATGATCTTCATTGATCACAAAGTGAGACCATGTTTCCTGTGAATAGAAATCGCTTATGAAATTGAAGTGCCATATAAAATAGTGTCCTTCACATTTTCATCTATGTATCTGATAATAGACTGTGCTAAAGATCCATAAAGGGGTTTTGAGATGATGTTGGAATTTATTTTTCGTGAAGAACATGAGTATTTGCCATTGAGTGAGCCAGAGATAGCGTGAGAGCATGTTAGAATTAAAAAAAAAATGTGGATTCAAAATTATCAAAGCAAGTTTGTAGAATTTGTTTATCATAGGAAGGGAAGGCCAACGTGATCCTAAGTGCAGACAGAGTAAAAATATATTCAAAGTATGGATTTAAGGAGAGGATTCAAGTAGCTTTTCTACGTTAAAACATGGATCATCAAATTTAGAGATGTAGTTAGTGAGTGGTCATATGGATGAGAAAAGGGAGATGGATTCAATGGTGTTTGAGGATAATGAAAGAGCCATTGTGTAATTAAGAGCCACAATAGTGTGATAAACACTAGTGGTGTGTGAACACTCTAATGGCTTTGGTCCAAGACAAGTGTATTTCTCCACAAAGTTACAATATTTTTTTTTCCAGGCATACATGTAGTGCAGTGGCCTATGGAGTCACCAAGTTGTGGAATGGACCACTCGAATAGGTATAGGGTGGCAGGTGTAATGGTATCCTAGGTTGAAGGGGGAAATGTGAGATCTCAAATGATATGATTGATGAATGATTGGGACGAGGTTAATAACCCCAAGTCACTTTGAAAGGGGGGATTGTTATGGTGGTTCAGGCAAACTTGACTCGTTCCAGTTACCAACAATTTTCTAGCACGAGGTTTATTACAACCCATAGTTTTTCCCATCATATTATTTTATAATGTAGCCAAATGAATGTTTATTGGTAGTGGTAACCAATGGGATCCTAGCAAGGGTGTCTTTAGACACCACCATTTCTCTCGGTGTTATGTGATCCTAACAAAATCTCTTCATTGTAAGTAAGTAGGAAAATGATTCGAGTGATTCATTTTCTAGTGAAAATTGATTAATATTAACTTTAAAATTATAAAAATTAGAATAGAAAATGAATTTCCTTTTTTGCTAAAGTAAATTTTTGTAAATTTAATAAAAATATGGTAGAAATTTTAAATATAAATAAATATTTTTCATTATTTGTCTTTATATTCTGGAATAATGTTGTGCCAATTTTTAAAACTGCATGTTAGGAATGACAACAATTATTGTTAAATGTAATTATCTTAGTAAATAAGGGTTTAATGTTCAAACAGTTGCGTAAGCATAGGAAGTTATGTAACAAAATTTTTCGTATTAAATTAATGACTGTGGAAAAAATTATTGTTAAATGTAATTATCTTGGTAGATTTGGGTTTACTATTCACACAATTGTGTGAGCATAGGGAGTTATGTAACAACTTAATATTAAAGACTCGACGCATATTTAGTTGAAATCTGACTCTTCCATCAGTGTTACCCTAAACAAGAGATGGATTGGTGATTTGTGAGAGTGCATTACTTGAAACCTCTGTGTAATTTCTCATAGTTTCTCCCATTGGATTCGTAGAGGTGTTGATTAGTGCCATCTGTTGAATGTGCTACAAGAAGGCATCCACATGCATAGTTGTAAGTATTACAATGGGGACCCTTCTTCTCTGCGAATCATGTGATGGGAAGTGGTAAATTGACCTCCACGCATGGCTTGTGCATTGTAAATCGAGGGAATGTAACAAGGCCTAGAACTTTGCATGGTTTAAGGTGGATAACATAGCATGACCAGTTTCTCTTTCACATGTGAATGATATCATCCAGTGGTTAAAAAACGCATGGTATTTTGGATTCCAGTGATTCAACCTAGAAACCTGTTGGTAGTGTTTTCAATTGCAATGATAATGGCTTATTTTAAGTTAAGTCAAGACCAAGGCCGAAGGTCGGATTTTTGTTTAATTTTTTTTTTTTTTGGAGATAACTGTCGACACCATGCTCTCATTGTTATTTATCTAGTTATATGTTGGTTATAAGCATGGTTATTTGACAATTCTTAGTCATGGCTCTTTCCATATTTTTACTTGTAACTAAAGGAATAATGAATGCAAGACCTAATTGATGCTATGAATGATAATGTGAGAAGGCAGTGATCCTTCTTGTTAAACCTCAGATAAGCTTTTAGCTCATTATGTTCACACTTGCATTCATGACTTGTAGGTTGCATGTTTACCAAGTGTTTGACGAAATGTCAGTCTCTGTTGGGGAAGGTCAAGTCAAGTCTTGGTTTTAGTTTTGGTTTACAAGCATTGTTTCTATGCCATTTTTCATCTCTGGATGTTTCACTAAGTTCCGGGCAGGGGCCTAAGTCCTAGCCCTAAAAACATTGCTCAGAATTCAGGGTCATTGGCATAGAACTAACCAGAAAATTCAACAATTGCATGGAGGTAGGCTTATCAATGTGATTGGAGGGCTATAGTCACTTGAATGCCTTGGTAAGGGAGGGACTAGGGATCTAGGTCAGTGAAAAAGAGAGTCATCTCAGGGGTTGGACACCTAGTGGGGTTGGGTTTCTCCTGGAGGTCCTCTAGCACCTGAGGGAAGTCAATAAGGTATTAAGTTGTTGACTCCATTTCATTAAGGTCATTTAGGAGGTTGAGTCTTATCATAATGACCCTTAGCTCATGTTTATCCCAGGCAAACTGGTGAAAGTGGGTAAATGTGGGAGGTAGCAAGTTACAAGATGGTATCAGAGTAGGTTTCACTCTCTTTGGGTAATATCTGATACCACAGGGTGGTATCAAATCCAAGTTGTTCTCTCTTTGGGTAAAATATGATGTTGTCATGGTTATGGTTGTCATGCATGGGGTCATGGTGTATAGTTGGTATGGTCATGCATGATGTTTCTATATTGATATGATTATTATTATATATGTACCACACTAATGTGGATTGATATTGCAAATTGGATAAGCCTCCCCTGAACACCAATGAGGTATGGTTTTGATTTTGGTATCTATTTGGTTTATCTGATATGGTACACTTGCAGGAAGAAGAAAAGAAAATATGACGAGCAAAATGGTAGAATATAGTTCCCTTGACTCTCCTTACATATTAGTTGGGAAACAAGGAGGAGAGAATTCTTGTGGTATAGTTGACACATTGAAGAGTTTGAGGGTAGAAATCAGAAGTTTCAAAGCCGACAATGATAGGTTGGCTGAGGCTTGGGAAATACTTGTAAGGGCTCAAGAGAAGCAGGTAGAGGTCAATGCAGTGATTCTTCAAAGCTTTCTAGAGTTGCAAAGATGGGGATAGTTGAGGATCAGTCAAGAGCAGGAAGAGAAAAATAATGGAGCCTATGGTAGCAGGTCTCGGTTTGGATATAGGTTGGATAGAGGGGATACAGTTAGAGGTGGTAGATCATTGGATACACCTGACATGAGGACTGGTATATACGTGCATCATTCTAGTTCCTCATCTAGGAGACATCATCACAGTCATCACCGTCATCATCCTTATAGGATGGGTGAGTACTCACCCGAGGATTTAAAAAAAGTAAAGCCACTTACATTTGATGGAGAGATAAAGAAGGAAGAAGATGCAGAGCCATGGTTGCTTGAGATGAATAAATTTTTTAGATTGCAAAACTATTTAGAGAACATGAAAGCCAAGATAGCCACCTTTAGTGTCAAAGGGATGGAATATATTTGGTGGGAAGATGTGAAGAATGTCAAGGGAATTTAGGAAGAAGAGTTTATTTGGGTTGAGTTTGAGAGACTCTTCAAGAAGAATTACTTGTCGGAGAGGTACTTTGATGATAGAGATAAGGAGTTTTATGAGATGCAAATGGGTTCTATGACAGATGATGAGTATTATACTAGCAAGTTCTTGGAGCTATTGAGGTATGTGCCTTACCTTAAGGAGGAGAAGGCTAATATCAAAAGATTCATCAGTTGGATGCTAGCGGCATATAAAGACTATATTGATTTTGATGAGCCTAAATCATTGGAGGAAGCCATCAGGACGCTAAAGCATTGTTATGAGCAGTCAAAGTGCAAAGATGAACCTAAGCGTGACTTGAAAGGAAATTAGAAAGTTAAAGGGAAGTGGCCACCGAAGCGGGGAAGATATCATGATGCAAGTAAGAAAGAGAATGTGATTCCTTACAAGAAGTTCAATGTAGTTGAGAAGGGACATGGGTTGCAATTTGGAGAGTAGTAGAACCGAGGTGATGGTAGAGGAACATTATAGTGTTGTATATGTGGCAAATATCATCTCAAGAAGGATTTTCCATTATGCCAGGGTGGTAGGCCTCATATGTATAGTACTCAAGAGGTGCAAGTAGTTGGAGTTGTTGGTCATAGCATTCCTTAGATTTATGCAGTTATGGAAAACAAGCATGCATATCATCAACTGTCCATTATTGATATGGAAGGTAATCTTTATGATAAAGTTATTTATAGTTTGATTGGTCTTGGATCTAATTATAGTTATGTTAATCCTGACTTGGTGGATGAGTGTGGCTTGAGAAAAGACGTGCATGCAGAGTCTTGGTTAGTGTAGTTGGCTACAGGTACTAAGAAGGGACATCATCACTAGGTAAGAGCTTATGCATTTGAGTTGAATGGTATGCCTAACACATCACATTTCAATGTAATGCCATTGGGATCATTTAGTATGATTTTGGGTATGGATTGGTTGTACCTTCACAGGACCAAAGTAGATTGTTATGACAAGGATATTGAGTCCCTAGATTATAATAGAGAAAAGAGAATCTTGTAGGGAAAGAAGAAGCCTACATTAGTGAGGATGGTCACCGCTATGCAGGCTAAGCGCAATTGTGGGAAAGGGCATGTGATGTTTGCAGTTCACATTTCTAGTTATAAGGGTAAGGATGTTGAGGATGCATAAATATTCAAGAGGTACCTTGTATTGCAGCAGTTTCAGGATGTGTTTCCAGCATATATTTTAGAGTTTCCTCCTCACAAGGAAGTGGAATTTTCTATTATGTTGGTACGACGGGTGGCGCCAACATCAAACGTACCTTACAGGATGAGCACTCTAGAGTTAGTAGAGTTCAAGTTGTAGTTGAAGGAAATGCTTGATAAGGGATACATTAGACCAAGTGTATCACCTTGGGGTGCACCAGTATTGTTCGTGAAGAAGAAGGATGGTACTCCCAGGTTACGTATTGATTAGAGGAAACTGAACAAGGTAACGATGAAGAAAAAATACCCATTTCCGAGGATTGATGACTTTCTTGATCAGTTGAAGGGACCAACAATGTTATTGAAGATTAATATGGGATCAGGATATCATCAGGTATGCATCAAGGAAGATGACATCTACAAGACTAATTTCAAAACCAGGTATGGGCATTATGAGTTTGTTGTAGTTCCATTCGGTTTGACTAACGATCCAACTACTTTTATGTTCTTGATGAATAGCTTGTTGAGTCCTTATATGGACAAGTTTTTTATTGTATTCATTGATGACATCTTGATATATTCTAAGAATGAAGAAGAGAATGTCGAGCATTTAGCAACAATGTTGAGATTGCCAAGAGAGCATCAATTCTATTCCAATCTTGTGAAGTGCAGTTTATTTAAGAAAGAGGTACACTACTTGGGACATGTTGTTTCCAAAAAAGTATAGCAGTAGATCTAGAAAAGATAAGGGATACTATGGAGTGGGAATCTCCTAAAAATGTGGATGAAGTCATATCATTCATGGGGTTAGAAGGTTACTATAGGAGCTTCATCCAAAACTTCTCATGCATTGCATATCCCATTACATCCTTAAAGAAGAAATGGAAGCAATTTGAATGGATAGAGGAATGTGCAACAAGTTTTCAGCAATTGAAGTAGTTGTTGAAATATTCTCTAGTTCTTAATATTGCAGATCTGGATAAAGAGGTCGTTGTGTGTACAAATGCCTACAAGCAAGAAATTGGTGGAGTCTTAATGCAGGAGGGACAAGTGATATTCTATGAGTCTATGAAAATGAATGAGCATGGGAAGAATTATGTGATTCATGATCTTGAGTTGGAAGCTATTATCCATGCATTGAAGATGTGGATACACTACCGTCTTGGCATGCGGTTCACATTGATCAACGACCACTGTGAGTTGAGATATCTATTAGACCAATTGAATCTGAATGCCAAGTAAGCTAGATGGTTGGCCACCCTCAGTGAGTTTGACTTTGAGATTAGATACATCAAGGCTAAGGAGAACAGGGTTGTAGATGTTCTCAGCAGGAGAGTGCAGATGAACCATGTTGCAATAGTGATCTCATATGGGACATATTTATAGGATCAAATCTTATAGGCAAGACAATAGGATGACATGTACAAGGAGCTTAGGCACAGGTTATAGTAGCAGGGTACAGGTGATCAGGATGTTGACTATTATCTCACGATATATGGTTTGGTGATATTTAGGGATAAGATCTATGTGCCAAATTATTGTGGGCTCAAGAAGATTATCTTCGGGGAGTTTCATATCAAGCCATATTCAGGTCACTCAGGATATCAAAAGACATTGACAGTAGTGAAGAAGTTCTACTACTGGTTGAATCTAAAAAAGGAAGTGGCAAAGTTCTTGGCTAGATGTTTGGACTGTTCACAGGTGAGAGAAGAGTGTAAGCATCCAGGTGGATTTCTTCAGCCTATTCTAATTCTAGAATGGAAAAGGGAGATCATTTCCATCGACTTCAATACAGGTCTTCTGAGGACATCGAAGCAACATGATTCTATCATGGTTGTGGTAGAAAGGTTAAGCAAGGTAGCTCACTTCATTCCAGTGAAGTCTACTTATTCAACTAGTGAGGTGGTATAGGTATTCACTAGGGAGATCGTGATATTGCATGGTGTTTCGAAGAAGATTGTGTCAGACAAGGATTCTAAGTTCACTTCCAAGTTTTGGAAGGAGTTGTTTGCGGGTTTAGGGACAAAGTTGGCCTTCAGTATAGATTATCATCCATAGAAAGATGGACAAATAGAGAGGGTCAACAAGATTATGGAGGATATGTTGAGTATGTACGTGATGCATCAACAGAGGAGATGGGAGGGGTACCTTCCATTGGTTGAGTTTTCTTACAACAACGATTACCAGGAGTCACTGAGGATGACTCTGTTTGAGGCATTGTATGGGAGGAGCTGTAATACTCCCATCAGATAGAGTGATCCAGTGAATAGGGTACATAATGGACCAGAGATGTTGGAAGACATGGAATAGGAAATGCAAGTTATGAAAAGGAATCTAAAGGTAACACAGGACTGGCATAAGAGTTATGCAAACCAACACAAGGCTGTTAAGGAGTTTCAGGTTGGGGAGCATGTGTATTTGTGAATCAAGCCCAAGAAGAGCTCCTTGAGGATTGGATCGTGTTTCAAAGGATTTGAAAAGGAAAAAAGGTATTTTTGGAACTGTATTTATGAAAATAATGGAAAATAGGAGAAAAGGAAGGTGAAAGGTCACAGGTTGCATGTGAGGAGGAAATTGAAGGAAAATAGAGGAAAAAGGAAGAAATTAGAGGCATCAATAATAAAAAGACATTAGAGCATCAGTTTGTAGCCTTTTGTCAGTTCAATTTTGCAATTAGTCTTAGAGAGGAGAATAGCACCAGCAATAGAAGGAGATCAAGCAAGTGAAGGAAGGACAAGGAAAGAAAAGGAAGGACAAGGAAATCAAAGGAAGGAAAGGACCAAATAAGGAAAGGTTGTATCAAGAAACTTCAACAAGAATACTTGCAGGTAATAGATTGCATGTATGGTCTCCTAGCTAGTTTTGACATGCATGGTATGTGCATGTTGGTATTTGGTTCTTTTGGTGTCATTGGCATGGATTTTTCTGGGTTTCGACAATGGATTTTAGCCTTGCCTTGCCATTTTTTGATAGCCATGGTGTGATGGGATTTTTCTCAGTTTGAGCTTTGGATTGCCAAAATATTTTGGATCTGTGTGAGGTGTTCTCAAGAAAATTCCCAAAGGTTTAGGAATCCCTTGACCGGTAATGACGGGTGTTGGCGAGGTAAATCCCCTCTGCGGACAGAGGCGATCCCCACTAGCCCAAAATGGGTTTAGCAAAAATCAACCAATGCTATCACGAAAGTTCCTAATTGCAAATTAAAGGTGGGTTATGAGAGCCTACTTGGATTCCAACGCTAGTGTTGTAGAAGAGTTGACACTTCCGTTCCTTTGCTCCGGCCGGTCACGATCCCCACGATCTCCGTGAATGGACACCTGCACATGCAAAGAACGACACAAATACAAGCATAAAATCCAATAGATGCAATTATATATCGGTCAGAAAAGATATAACTCAAACATCATTATAATGAACATCGAGAATGGAACCATAATGATAGTCATCTATTATTGATAATAAACAAAGGAGAATACAACCATAGTTCTGACGTCAAATCCTCCTTTGGCTGGGTGATCAGCTACATATGTCTTGCAAAACTTGTCGGGATTGGGAACAAGCCTCTCTCTCTTTGATTATGAATGCAAAGAAGACTCTTACAACAATCTCTCAGACTTTTGACAGTATAATTCTCCCTATGCTCAAAAACTAGCTTGTCAAATGCAACAGAACAAGCTTTTATAGATGGAGGAGGAGGAGGAGATACAATGAATCAAGACATCCATGGGATTGGCATTATCCTCGAAAAGCTATTATGGATAGAGGAAAGGGAGATACGATGAATCTTGACATCCATGAGATTGGCATTATCCTTAAAAAGCTTCATGAGTCGAAAGGAAAAAACCTTCGGGCGTGCGTTTGTTAAAAAGCTTTTCCAAACTCGGTTGGCACGGGTATAACTCTGAGACAGAGCGCCAACTGGCGCGCCCTCTTTGGAGGATTTCCCCCATTGGCGCGAGTAATACACTGTGGATCCATGCTAATGGAAAAAGGGAACTTTTTAAGGATATTCTACAGGAGATGTCTTCAGGGCATATGAAGTCCATACTTAGGGGAACATAATGCAAGTGTTTTCAAGTTATGTCACTTCTCACAGGTCCCGAAATGAGTCCTCCAAAGTGTGGGAAAGGGGTAACAGGGACGATGACAAATGGTGACAAATTACTGTGTAACAGATGCCCCCTAAAGCATGAGGCCCGAGAGAGAGAGAGGGGTGAAATGCTTTACAAGAACACATGCAGCTGCCGCTGGAGAATCTGCATAGAGAGGTACAACTGATAGCTCAAGTACATGATATATGTGGTATGGGCGCAGCCATCCATAATAGAGTACATAATAATCTAGATCCAAGGTATGGGCGCAGCCATCCGGTGAGGATCGATGAATAGACTCAGGCATGGTCGCAGCCATCCAGTGAATGAGTCATGTAACAATAATCCACAAAATCGCAGCCTGGATTCCAACAGACAAAATCTAGGGTCTTGCGCTCCATCTCGACCCAAACAAAAGTACAAGTTCAAGCATGTGAATACATGAGTTGAAGTCGAACATGCATGAACATCGTCTGATTACCAGTCAATAATGAAAATTGTTAACAGACGCGAGAGGTACCACCAATAATGACAATGGCCCTCAAGGTACCATAGGTACAATCTACGGCGTGTGAATCAGTGAGCTGACGTCGAACACCCGTAGAATCATTCGATCAGAGGCCAATGATGAAAACCTCATGTCGAACACGAAGAACCTGCCATTGAGGCATGCAGGCTCCAAGGCACCAGAAGGGAGTCTCTAAATCAGCTTCTCGGATAATGAGCTGAAGTCGACAGGAAGTGACCTTGATCGAAGGTGGGCCATAGTGTTTCCCACATCATCGACACGAGACAGAGGAAGAATGTTGTGGTGAATCAGAATTATGTGAGCTATCAGAGGGAGGTTGTTATTCTGCAGAGGTCAACTTCTCTTGAACATATTGGCAGCACGACAGTGGACTTGGCAGTATTTGACATCAATGGGTCAAAGGTCATGGTGACGAGGCAATGAGCAGATGAGAGGTCAAACAGGATCACCCAAACCCACGGAGGCAAGTGAAAAATGAGATGAGATGTCCCCACCCAAACACGAATGCAAATAAAGTGCCATGTTCAAGAGCGACATACTGCCGACACGACAATAATTATGGTTCCATTTTCCCCCACCATATCTGGCGAGTACCCCAGTTATTTTTATTAACAAGCTTGATGGGGATAGCATATGCTTGTGAGGCGTCATTTCGACGGAATCCAATGTCATCAGGTTTTAATGAGTCTGACAGAGGAAGAACTCGACGTCTTTTCATGTTTAGAGAGTTTGAAAAGATAGCAGAAAAGAAAACTCCAAGGGTGTCCTTTTTCGTAAAGTTATGTCTCTCGAGCTCGAAAAAGTATAAAACAATGCTCGAAAGAACCGCCCGACCATTACGATCGAGGAGTACTTTTCATGAGTAGTGATTTCGACCTGAAAAAGTAAAAAAGCGATCGAAGCCACGTCGCTTCGTAACTGTTAACGAACCTGAAACGACAAGGGTCCGACGATATTTTCGTTTTTAGACGGTCGGAAAAGAGTTTAAAGATGACCGCCTCTTATTTATGTTTAACGAGTCAAGAGGAATAACTCGGCAATCTTTTCGTCTTTAAACGGTCGGAAAAGAGCTAAAAGCAGACCTCCATTTTTATTCTCTTTAACAAGTCAAAAAGGGAAAAATACTCGGCAATCTTTTCATTTTTTATGAGTCAGAAAAGAGCTTAAAAGGAGACTCGTCCTGGAGGAACGAGTGGTATAAAGGGTAGCAACTGGTTCCGGTAATGGTGGAACTACTCAAAACATATAATGGTCAAGAGGCTGGCTAATAAAACCACTCATCGCTACGGTTCCTCAGGAAAGGATAAACAACCAAGTGAAAGCATATGATCAGCGAAAGAGATGGTGTTGATGGAATGAAACAACCAAGGTTCATCTGGCAGAATTTAGCGGATAAAAACGACAATCATGAGATGTAAATCGGGTATAGGTTCATTTTACACAAGCTTGAACCATGGAGAAATTTGCTTGGATTTGGTTTCATTTTTACACAAGCTTGAAACAAGAAACTATGCTTGTTATAAGTTTGCATGCCCCCAACATAATAACGCAAATCGAGGTACATGCCCCCCAAGCTTCATTGCATTCAACGAGGTGGATGGAATGAAGGTTCACTCTCAAGATCTATGAAAGAATCGACTTGTATTTTACGAGATCTTAGACTCGATTTGGAAAGGAGGAGATGTTTCATTTTTTAATGAGGTTGACCTAGGAAAAGAGCTATCCTCATAACCCTTATTTCATTTTTTAACGAGCTTGACACAAGATCAGGAACTATGCTCGACCAGACCCAGTTTCATTTTTTAAGGAGCTTGACATAGGACAACGAACTATGCTCTGACCAAACCTAGTTTCATTTTTTAAGGAGCTTGACATAGGACAACGAACTATGCTCCGAGCGGACCTAGTTTCATTTTTTAAGGAGCTTGACACAAGGAAGGAACTATGCTCCGCCCGAACTTCATCATAATGAACAGGAAGTCGAGGCTTCCAAGAGTGCCACTCCGAGTGGAAGGGTAACATCTCAGAAGTCAGGACCCAATGCCCCCAGGACACTATGCACGACGGCGGCATCGCTGGATATAGGCACGGGATAGGTGGCCACGTATTTGATCTGTGGTGGGGCAGATGCAACTGGTGGATGAAAACCAGGAGGGGATGACAACTGTGCAGGAGGCACCCGGGGACGAACGAACGATAATTGATCTATAGTCATGATTCTTCCATTGTGTGGAAAGCAAAACACACGGAAAAGTGAAGAGACCAGGGCCCCCATGGCATAAACATAGTCACGGCCAAGGAGAAGACTGAAATCTAAAGCACCTTGGGTAACCGATACGTCTATATAGACGGTTTTGCCTCCCAAAGTAATAGGGAACTTTGGAAGGATCCCTAATGGTTGAGTAGTTCCTCCATCAAAAGCTGTCAGATTTGGTGCGACTGGCTGAAGCTGTGGGGAACCCAAAGCTTTCCAAGTAGTGGCAGGCATAAGACTGACAGATGCACCCTCATCCAAAACAGTACCAGGTATCGCCTTATTATAGGCGTGTACCGTGACCCAGAAAGGAACATGGGATGGAAGGCGGGAGGTAGTCAAACGACTCCAATCGAAGGAAACGACTGAACTACTTGGTGGGGGAATTGTATGATTGCCCCCCTGCTCTAAAGGGACCGAAGCAGGACTCTCGGGAGCATCTGGGATAGGAGAATCATTTTTGGACGCAGGAGAATCTGAGGAGACGAGAAGAACATGGGAATGATGCTCTTCCGAAACAGAGTGGTCGACGGGTGGTGAACTCGAGTCGACACTCTTTCCGATCAATGGTTGGTCTGGAACAGGCTTGGCAGAGCCAGGTTCAGGAAGAGGAGGCTGGACAAGAGAGGAATCTTGGTCGATCTCTTTGTCAGCAGGGGAACGATCTGCGGCTGCAGAGAGACGTTGATAGCCAACGGGTAGTTGGGGTGAAGGAGCTGTGAGACTTTCCAAGACAACGGAGGCTTTATCCATGAGTTGACAAAGGTGAAGGGGATGATTGCCTTCACAGAGTCTACAGGGGATTCGAATCTTCCCTTTTCCCTTACCATTTCCAGCTGATAGGGTAGCATCGCCTTGAGCTCCAGAGGACGATGAGGGGCAGGCCGGATCACGAGACCATACTTCTAAGACCCTAGGAATGCCAGGACAATCGCGAAGAAGGTGGTCATCCTTGCACAATCTACAAGGAAATTTGACCTTCCGCGGAAGAGCAGAAGGTGGCCCGGTTGGAGCTGTACTCGAGGGAGTAGCTGCACTTTTAGCCTCTCCCTTAGGAGACTTCTTCTTCTTCGTCTTCTTCTTCTTCTTCTTATCCACCTGGTTACTCGAATCGAGACTTTCACCAGGCAAAGTAGAAGATGAGGACATAGAAGCAGGCGAAGAAGGGGAGAGGTCCACCTTAGAATCAACATGATGTTGTTCAGGTGGAGGGACTGATTGACCAGAAGTTGAGACGGCAGGGACCAAAGAGGTTGGGAACAACCAAACAAGCAACCCAACAGTTAACCCTGGGAGGGATAACGTTGCCATGTAAGGAGCACCAACATTCCCAAAAGGAGCGAAATGACCAGGGTTTCCATCAGAGGGGATCCCTGGGTTGGTGAACCCCGGAAAAGTTGCCATCGAAAAAGAAACCTAATCAAGCTAACGCAAACAAGATCTAACCGGGTAAATGTGAATCGTGGCCAAATAAATTTTAAGACAAAGGAACTGGACTTGACCTTTTCATGTTTTAAGAGTCGAGAAAAGGACGAAAAGGTGACTCTAGTTGCCTTCGAATGTTTAGTGAGCCCGAAGTGACAAATGCTCAGGTGAGCCTTTTCTTTTAGGGAGTCCGAAAAGGATCAAAAGTGACTACTCTGGAGAAACTAGGTAAAGGGTTTACCAAACAAATCCCTAAAACTGCATATACAGCTTGGCAATCATATGAAAACCAAGGACATTCCGTACGGCAGTCAATCTTCCCGAATGTTGTGTTCAGTGCGTTACGACTTGTAAGGCGGCAGACACGGCTTCCTGTGGATAAAGGATGGTAACCTAGTGGGGTCTCCCCATATACTCGACGGTACGTGGGAGCACAAATCCGTGCTAGAACACTATTGAGTCACAAAAGGAGGAATCACCCAACCTTAATGTGAAACAACAGTAACTAGGTTTAACGACGACGGAACACGTCTCTAGCCTAGACCTCTAGATGTATGCGTTAAGTTCCAATGCATTTTTAGATTCATTCAGTTCATTTTACGGTTGATCTTTGATTAGGTTTTAGTTTCCAGGTCCTACCGTATGTAATCTCTCACAATTTCCTAAATGCAATCTATATGCCAAAATGTATCATTTCATTCGATGAACGCTAGCTACGAGAGAGTTGAGATCTCTCAATCAAACAAAATGATCATAAAACAATAAAAAATGACTCTAATGTAGCTAATGGCAATAAACGAAACTTTTCTTTAAAGTCACTAATCGCTAATAACAATGAAAAGCTCTAATTTCCATTAACTACTGCAACGCAAAAGAGATTGTTCGTTTTCTTTTCGATGGCAAATAAACAAATTTTGAGAGACAATAACAAAGAGTAAAAGAGACAAATTTCACTCAATGAAAACACAATCAAGTCCCTGAAACACCAAGGCAATCTTTCAAACCAAGAAAAATCACAAAGACCTCAATGAGCTATGTGATCTAAGCCCAAACGAAGCCAAGCGAAATCCAAGCGGAAAAGAAGTAAATTGCTCGAAGAACATAATAAAAAGTTTTGACAACCACTAGACAAGTGCAAAAAGTATCCAAGAAGTTGACTGGACAATCAAAGAACCAAAAACTCGACACGCAAAGCCACTAGATGTCCTAGGGCTAAAATGTGAAATCGATAGAAAATGGCAAACACCCAAAGTATGCAAATGTAATCTATGCACACTTTTCATTCATATCCTGAAAATGAGAATTCTAATTATGCAAGTGTGATCTATGCAAGAGAATTCTCAAACACACGATGATTCTAATGTAATCTAAGAACTAATCAAGTGCAAATCAAGAAAAACGGGTGTGAGTTCCAAAGATCATAAACTAAAAACACTCAAAGGCGATTAACACTCATACACAATTTAGCCCCCCGGCGAATGAGGGGGAAATTTTTTTGCAAAAATAAAAGCAAAAAGATACAAAATTGTGAAAAGACCGAGACAAACCTCCAAGTAATGATCAAAGGAAATCAAATTAATAATTTTCCAAAAAAAAAACTTAAAACCAGTCAAACAAGACTCTAACACACTCAAGTGATTGAAAAAGGTGTAGCTAGACACAAAACCCAAGCTTGGAAGGCTGCAAACAAGCAAACTGGAAAAGTTCACAGGCCTGGCACGACTGTCAGGGGGAAAATTGCACTAATTAAGGATTGGCGCGGGCTGTACACTGGCAAGTGGCGCCAATTGGCGTGACTGTCATGAAAAAAAGAGCACCAATCAAGTTTGCTAGCTTAAAAATAAAAACAAGCAGTCCAAGCCTTGGTCGACAATATCCAGACAGACCAGGCAGCAAGAGACAGCAAAGAATCCAACCCAGAAATCTATCTAAGCAATCAAAACAAGAGAAAACCAAAGAGACAAGACAAACTCCAAGTTGTTTAGTTCGTAAACCAAACCGGAGATTGACTGAAGTGGCGTTGATCTACTTCGCTAATGCAAAGAAATAGCGTTTCGAAGGCTACCTGGCCGTACTTCAGGCTCCGTCCAAAGTTTACGAATCAAACAACAAATAGCTTCCCCAGCGGAGTCACCAAATTGTTGGCGAGGTAAATCCCCTCTGCGGACAGAGGCGATCCCCACTAGCCCAAAATGGGTCTAGCAACAATCAACCAATGCTATCACGCAAGTTCCTAATTGCAAATTAAAGGTGGGTTATGAGAGCCTACTTGGATTCCAACGCTAGTGTTGTAGAAGAGTTGACACTTCCGTTCCTTTGCTCCGGTCGGTCACGATCCCCACGATCTCTGTGAATGGACACCTGCACATGCAAAGAACGACACAAATACAAGCATAAAATCCAATAGATGCAATTATATATCGGTCAGAAAAGATATAACTCAAACATCATTATAATGAACAACGAGAATGGAACCATAATGATAGTCATCTATTATTGATAATCAACAAAGGAGAATACAACCATAGTTCTGACGTCAAATCCTCCTTTGGCTGGGTGATCAGCTACATATGTCTTGCAAAGCTTGTCGGGATTGGGAACAAGCCTCTCTCTCTTTGATTATGAATGCAAAGAAGACTCTTACAGCAATCTCTCAGACTTTTGGCAATATAATTCTCCCTATGCTCAAAAACTAGCTTGTCAAATGCAACAGAACAAGCTTTTATAGATGGAGGAGGAGGAGGAGATACAATGAATCAAGACATCCATAGGATTGGCATTATCCTCAAAAAGCCATTATGGATAGAGGAAAGGGAGATATGATGAATCTCGACATCCATGAGATTGGAATTATCCTTAAAAAACTTCATGAGTCGAAAGGAAAAAACCTTCGGGCGTGCGTTTGTTAAAAAGCTTTTCCAAACTCGGTTGGCACAGGTATAACTCTGAGACAGAGCGCCAACTGGTGCGCCCTCTTTGGAGGATTTCCCCCATTGGCGCGAGTAATACACTGTGGATCCGCGCTAATGGAAAAAGGGAACTTTTTAAGGATATTTTGCAGGAGATATCTTCAGGGCATATGAAGTCCATACTTAGGGGAACATAATGCAAGTGTTTTCAAGTTATGTCACTTCTCACAGGTCCCGGAATGAGTCCTCCAAAGTGCGGGAAAGGGGTAACAGGGACGGTGACAAATGGTGACAAATTACTGTGTAACAACGGGATACACAGTATATCCTAAGGTTGGAGACGGGAAAATTCCTCAAGGTATTGGAGAAGAAATTTTGAGGCATCCAAGTTGAGTTTGGTTTTGTGATATCGACACTAGTTTAGGTGAGGTCAAGGTATGGTGAGGGTGGAGGTAGTTTAACTTTTGGAT
This sequence comes from Pinus tabuliformis, assembly GCA_031772625.1. NCBI lineage: Eukaryota > Viridiplantae > Streptophyta > Pinopsida > Pinales > Pinaceae > Pinus > Pinus tabuliformis. The sequence goes on along the minus strand of CM062812.1, from coordinate 570,919,951 downwards.
TCCCTTGGTTTTTATGGATTGGTTTATCCCATGAGATCCCACATTCATCCTTGGAATATGGGGTGGGGGTGATTGGATAAAAGAAAGGTTTGGGTCAATTAATCTATGGTCTTTTGGTACTTGGAAGTCCCAAGCCTAGTTATATTTTTCCTATGTTTAATAAGATCTATGTTTATCTTGCTTTTGATGAGTAAATGCAATTGTTATTATCTGGATTTAATGGTTGTTCTCTCTTTTTTATTCATTTGGTTATATGCTAGTTATAGGCATGGTTATTTGATAGTTCTTAGTCACAGATCTTTCCATGATTTTACTTGTAACTAAAGGAATAATGAATGCAAGATCTAATTGATGTTATGAAAACTAATGTGAGAAGGAAGTGATCCTTCTTTGTAAACCTCTGATAATGTTTTAGCTCCTTATGTTCAGACTTGCATTCATGGCCTATAGGTTTCATGTTTACCACGTGTTTGATGAAATCTTACTCTCGATTGGGGAAGGTCAGGTCAAGTCTTGGTTTTAGTTTTTGTTTACAAGCATTTTTTCTATGTCATTTGTCATCTATAGAAGTTTCACTAAGTTCTGGGCAGGGGTCTGAGTCCTGATCCTGAAAAAGTGGCTTAGAATTTGGGGTCGCTATCATAGAACTTACTGGAAAAGTCCACAGTCTCATAGAGGCAGGCTTATCAGTGAAACTGAAGAGCTATAGTCGCTTACATGCCTTGGAAAGGGAGCGCCTGGGGCTCTAGGTCAATTAAAAAGAGAGTCATATAAAGGGTTGGACACCTGGAGGGGTTGGGTTGCTCCTAGAGGTCCTGTAGCACCCGAAGGAAGTTATTAAGGTCTTAAATTGTCAACTCAATTTCCTTAAGGTAATTTAGGAGGTTGAGTTTTATCATAGTGAACCTCAACTCATGTTTACCCCAGGAAAACTAGTGAAAGTGGGTAAATGTGGGAGTTGGTGGGTTACATATAAACTCTCTGTCTAACTCTTCAAAAACACATAGCACAAATCCATTGTGATCATATCTTAATCACTCCACATACTGTTCAAAAATCTTTGTCACAAGCATAATACAAATAGATGCAACCATACACAGTAGACTCCATGCACCACCATCGAAAAGGGTGGATCAATTTCTTCTGAACACCATGCTGACACCAATTGTACTATGCTAATAATGATGGTTTTCTGATCACATAAAAAACTACAACACTCTGCGAAATAAGCATTTGAACCAAGGAAATCTATTGCTCATACATGTGTTCCTACATACAATGTGACATCAATGGTAGAAAGGCAAACAAGGATATGTCTTTTTTCTGAGCATGCTCCCCCTGAACATATGCTTGGGCTACAATCATCATCAACTCTCCAAGGTTTTTGTTCAATGAACCACTTGACTGATACCAGTTGTTGAAAAATTGATTGATTACCTCTTCTTTGCTGAAGTCTCCCAATTGCATACATGATGCAAGTATTACTCACCATGCCATTTCAATTGATACACAAGATAGTACATAGATAAACAATGCTAATATAGGGATTCCATGACTATAGCTAAATTGATTTGTTGCTACTCTTCTATTAAAACAATGTTACAATTATTTAATGCCATGGTACCTTAGGAAGACATACATTTTAATCTATGGAAAAGATAGTGTATATACGTGATTTCCCTTATATAAGTTGTATAAATTTCAAAATTCATATTTTTCGCTTAGATCCAATCTACCATAACTCCCCCTGAGCTCATGCACCTTTCCAACTTCTTGTTGATCCTATGGTCATATTCTTGACTTATAGGCCCTTAGTTACACCATTCTCTTGTTCCAACTCATACTCATCACCTTCTTCATGCTTTCCATGTTGTTTCCTTATGCTCCCCCTTAGACCATGCAAGCCTCATTGCTTTTCCATGGTATTTTATGAATATACACTTGGTAAAAATGGACTGCAGTGGGGACTAATGTCTCTTACTCAAAATCTAAAAAGGAATAGATTGTGTTTGATCTCTTACTTTTGATTACACTCCCCTTCAACACCTACACATTGTCTGGGGTCCCGATTCCTTTCCCTATCACACTCTTGGAACCTTGTTTTTTGATACAAAAAGCTGTGGAGTTAAATATTACTTCTTTTCCTCATCAACCATTTGACTCACACTCAAGATATTATACTTCAAGCTTTCAACCAACAACACATAAACTACATTTGTCTTCTTGTCACCAAGATTGGCCTTACCTTTTCCCAACACTTTAGATGGAGAATTATTTCCAAGAATAACATGGCCATCTTGGGCTTTGTTCAAGGATAGGAATCTGCTCTTTTCCTCTAACGTATGAAAGGAGCATCCGTTATTTATGTACCCTTGGCCATCTTCTTCAAATGTGGATAGAGTGATACCACACTTGAATTAATACTCCTCCTTCTTCTTCCACACCATGGTAGGATTCTTTCTAGTAAACACATTCTCCTCTATTTTTTTTTCTAGGCCTACTCTAGTTAAGCTACTCCTTTTGCGTGATTTTTCTTGACATATCAGATAGCATAAAATCTCTAGCCATGTGACCAAAATTGTCAAAATTGTACAATCTCACATGACAAAGATATGATGCAAGAGGATCAAACCCTGTATTGTTCACATTAGGTCTCAATTTTTCCTTGATCATACTTCCATTACATGCATAAGATATGCAATCAACTGCGTTGTGGCCAAACATATTACAAGCAAAACAATACCTATAAAATGAACCTATATACCTAAATTATGATGTTCTCATTTGTTTTCCTTGTCTCCCATACTGTTTTATACTCTGCGTATTAGATTTGAACAATCAAGTACTACTAATAGATGTAATGTGTCCATAGTTATGGCAGATGTAGGATTCGACCTCATCCATGAGAGGAGAAAAGGAGTTTTTATTTCTAATTTGAAATCCACCATAATCTTCTCTTGGAGTGAATGGTCTTCTAGTGATAGGTGCTCCTCTTGGTACTTTCTTGGATATTGGATCTACTTCTTCCTTCCTGGTTTGCTACAGATATTATTATTATTATCTTCTACAAGCTTCTTAGGTGTTGCATTATTGTTTACATGTTCCTGTGAGTTAGATTCTCCCTTATGAAATCCTAGACCATATTTTACCAAGGGATATACTTTTCTCTTAATAATGTTTCCAAAATCTTCATACCCTTCTCCATCTTAAGCTAATTTCCCTTATGTTCTAGCATCCTCCTCATTGAGACAATTTCAGCTTCAAGCTTCTCGCATTGATTCTCTCTCACTTTTAGTTGGCTTATCATCACATATTCAACTCTTCTAACCTCTTCCAAATTGATATTCAAGATGATGACTCCCTCTTTAAGCTCGTTCTCCTTCTGATCAAATATCTAGAATAGTTTTCCTTTATCTTTGTTCACATATGTTAGCCTTTCAACCTCAACAGTTAACTTCTCTATTACAACTAGGGTTCAATCAAGTTCAGTTTCAAGGAGCATTATTCTATCACAATCATCATCTTGGTTGTTCAAAATATGCATGGCTAACATCAAATCCGTCTAAAACACAACTAAGAAATAACTCACCATCAATTTTTCCTTCAAATATTCTTTGCTACAACATATCCAATTCTATTATTTCTCCATTTTATGATTTCTCTCTTTTATGATCACTACTTCATTCACACTAGGAGAATGTATCTCATTGGGATGAGACTCTTTCTTATTATGTCACTTTTTTTTCTTTTTTCTCCCACTCTCCATTGCAGCTACTAATGTCTCCTCCATACGAGACCTGCAATCTATCCCATATATCTTTTTCAGATTTAAGATCCATTACCTTCTCAAGACATGCATTGTGAAGATTATTGTAAATCACACACTTTACTTGGGAATTCTGCTATTTCACTTTTGTTGAGAAGGTATATTTGTAATATCCTTCATACACCAACTTCCAAACATTATATCCATAATCTAATAGTTCATATTTAACCCTTTCACTCCATACTTGATAACTTGCAACACTGAGCAGAGACACATCTTGATGATCCATTAAGAAAAACAAATTCGCCAGATCTACCTTCCAACATATAATACTTAAAAGCACGTGCTCTTATATCAATTGTTGGGAGCTTGAATATACCGAGAGGGATGGTGACTAGGTATGATGTAGAATGGATCGCGAATTAAAACTTTTTGCTATTTAGCGTGCTCAGGAATATATACACGACTTTCCTAAAGCCAATATGCGTATGTACATGTTCTTCTCACACACAAACATGTAGCGGAAATAAATTTGTTTTTAGCGGAAATAACGCATCCCAAGAATTACGTTATTAACGTACCTCCGCAATGCAAGCGACGCTTTAAGCATTACTAACGCACTCAATAAACCGAAAAACTCACGTTAGCTTCAATTACTTAAACCAATTAACTACACACAGCGTTATCCATCATATTATACAAAAGGCACGAGACACACAGAGCACGAAAACTGATTGGGAGCACGAGTCACGACAGTCAAAAGCACCACCACTAACCGTTGAAAAAGTTTTTCTTCAGAATGTTTTTTGAGGCCTCGATTTTATTTAAAACGTGTCCCTTTTTTTTTAAGAAAAAAGGGGGATCCGTATTTTAATGTGAAGCTTTTTTATTCGGCATGGTAAATCAAAAAAGGCACATATAAATTTTTTTCCCAAAAGGTTGTATCCAATGTTCGTTGAAAAGAGCATCCATACTTTTAAAAAAATGTAGGTTGAAGTATTACTATGGAGCATAACATGATATGATGTACCTTATAAGTGAATATGAGGAAAGGGTATATATGTATATATAGATTTAACGGAGTTGCATGTAATGCAATGTTTTTAAAAGAGCATCATAGTGCTTAAAAAAGTTTCTTTCTGAGCGAATTTGAAAAAGGGGTGTTGCATTTTTTGGGTTGAAAAATGAGATTTAAAAAAATGTAAATGTTTAGTTTTGGGCATTGTGTTATTTTGGTAAGTTTTTTTTTTTTTTTGTGAAAATGTCATTTTTTGAAAGTTTATAGACTTATTTATTTGTAGAAACTAAAAAATAGATGTGTTTTTACTGCAGTTAGATGTAATGCCTACAATTTGATTTTTTTGTTGAGTCGTAGTGAGTCAACAATCAACAAATGGAAATTCTTTTTTTTTTTTTGAGTTGTAGTGAGCTAGCACTCAACAAATGGGAAAATCCAAGAAGTTGAAAAGGTCAAAGCGACACCTGAAAATCAACAAATGGGAAAATCAACAAATGGGAAAATCCAAGACGCTGAGAAGGTCAAAGCTACACCCGAAAATGTTTCAGATTTTTTTAGATTTGGAAGAGAAAATACAAAAGGATACATTTGCATTGAAATGCATAAAAGAATCTCTGGATGACAACATTCTTCCTAGACGACAACCAAGGAGGCCTCAGATACCCTTGAGAGGTGTTTTAGTGTAAGGGGGAGCATTGCAGTTGAAGATGAAATGGATTTATAGCTGCAAATCTACATCCAGATGAAAATTTTATTCAATCCCACTATGCACAACTACAAGTGGATGAAGGTTTAGTAAATCTAGCAACAAAGATAAAAATTTAGTGAATAAAATAACGTTATAATTATAAAATTTGTTAATTGGTTAGGGAAATAGATGTTTATATCTGTATTCTATTAGATGCAAATTCTTTGGTCAAATAAGTTTTCTCCAAAATGCTAGAATATATAATCGATGAAGATTAGTTGACTCGATGTTTTTTCATTAGATTCTTTATAAATTATTGCATAGAAATAAATTTACCCAATTTCGTTAACTCGATTTCGTGGGCAAATTGAATTTTCTCCTTTTTATTTCGAGTCCATTTCCTTGAAGGTTATTGTATATGTATTTTACATTTAACCATCGCTGATTTGGTGTTTTACTTTTAAACATTATTTATTAGGTGGTGGTTTAAATCTACCCACTGATTTCATAGCCGTCTCACTCACATGCATATATGCAAATGCATTGAGGATATGCATTGAGGCTCCTTTGGGTACTTGCCGTTGTTTGAACACTCTCTGCAATGATCCCCTCTTTGAACCAACTCGCTAGGCTTACAATGGGAGAGATGCAGAGTTTGGCCTAATACAAATATTATGCTAACACATATAGAGCATTTCTAGGATTATAGTTGTATTCTAAGGCATATAGAGTTTTTCTAGAATTACAGTTGGAGCGATGCAAAGTTTGGCTGGTTGAAAATATTATGCTAATGAATATAGAGTGTTTTTAATAAAATTTTATATTTAATTAGTTATATATTTTGATATTGGATTTTTAAATTAAATATTATAATTAATTAATAAATGACATTTATGAGATATGATTTTGATTGAGTTTAGAGGTTCATTTTATAGCCCAATGTGATGTGTAACCCTTTTAGTCCTCCATCAAAGTTAAACTTTGTTTATGGCTGCCTAAATATAAGTTTTAAAAAATTTAAATAAATAAAAATAAATAATTATACAAAATATTTAAAAGATTTGCACATGAAGAAATTGGACCCCTCTTGGCTCATGTTAGATCCGTATTTAAGATAGATCTATTCTAGTGATTAAAAGACATTATTTTAATTTTGATTACAATAAATATGTTAATGAGATGAAAAAAATCAACTAATTATTTATTACTACTCAAACTCATTATCATGTTAAACATAGCCTATGTTATTTTTTCAATTTTAAGTAGAGTTTTTAGCTATCTTTTGCAATCATATCCCATCTCCTTGCCATTATGATATGACTATTAATAAGCATCAATATGAATACAACTAAAATTTAGTGAATCTCTTTTGCAAGTTATGTATCATAGTAAGTATAGGTTTGAGGAAAAAAAATATTAGAAAAAAAAAACATTTCTTATAATAAATCTTATTATAATTGAATAAATATATAATTTTGCATACACCTATCATCATGATGAAGTACATTATCAACCCTAGAGAATATTAGAGAAAATAAATAACATTAAACATATACTTTTGCACATGACTATCATCGTGATGAAGTACAGTGTCAATCCTAAAGAATATTAGAGAAAAGAAATAATATTTACCTTAATGAATTTTATTATTCTTTGATAAACAAATAATTTTGCATACATTTATCATCACTATGAAATACATTTCCATTTAAAGTTGTGCTAAAAATAATAATAATACAATTAATAATAATATTTAACCCTAATAATATTAGTAAACAAGGCTTTGTTATATTTATAATAATAAAGTTTATAATGTTAAGGTTTATATTAGGATTTAATAATTAGAGTTTAAAATATTGTGTTTAATATTTAAATTTAGTATTATAAAATTGAGTTTAATATTAAAGTTCATAATATTAAGTTTATTAATATTAATATTAATAATAATTGATATTGTGCTAGTTATTAATAAATAGAAAAACTAGATTACTAAAGAAAAATGTGTAAATATTAAATTTATAATTTTATTTTTTATATATATCTTTAAACATAAAATTAAATAATAATAAATAAAAATAATAAAATTTAACCAATTATACATTTTAATAATTTAGTTAATAGATATTTTGATATTCAATTTTAAATAAAACTATAATTTATTATGATTTAAAATTTATTTTTGAATATATAAATAAATTTAATATATTGAAAAATCACAAAAATATTTAACTTAAACAACTCAAACTTTTATTGATTAAACTATATATCACTAATTTCATTTTAACTTAAATTTAACCTTCAGTATAATAATATTGGCAACATTACAATTTCATACTTTATATATGATACATGAATTCTGACACAATCCAAATCTTGTAGTTCATAATTCATGATTAATAAATTACAAAACTATCCTATTCTATCCTAATCATGAGAATGACAACTTCGAAATTAAATTGACCCAACTGGCCACAATAAAAAGAACAATTTACAAGTTGTGTAAAATCAAAAACTAATTTCAAATAACGACAAAAAATTATATCACCTCATTCCAACCCAAACAAACAAAAACCAGCCGTTGGCGGGCCACAGTACGACCGGTGGGAGCTGATACGTTGGCAGGCCAGAGTCCGACCGGTGGGAGCTGGAAAACCAAACAATATGGAATTGTTGACTGTATCGACATCGTGGAAAGTCTGTGCGAGGTCTTTCGCGGAATTCTTGTATTTTGGAAAAAGGTATATTTTTAAAAATATCTCTGGTTGATATAATTGATTAACTTTGTTATTGAAAATTCATTAGATGTCTATTGTTGTATAGAATTTTTTTTTTTTTTTTTTTTTAAACTCCAAGTTGAGAAAGGTATTATTTTTTAAAGTTGATCTACTTGATTAATTTTGTTATTGAAAATTTGGTAGATAAAATTGATTAGATCTATATTGTCATATAGAGATAGTTTGTTAAGATGATTTGGGAAATTTTACTTGGTCAAGTTAGTAGTGGTTTTCAGCTCCAAGTTTATTACAATCTATAGTTTTGATCATGGTTTTATTTTTTAGTGGAGTCGATTTGGTGTTAATTGGTCCGGGTGACCTATGAGATTCTAGTAAGAGTGTCTTTCCGAGTGACCAGTGGGATTCTAGCAAGAGTGTCTTTAGACACCACCACTTGGTGTTAATTGGTCCGGGTGACTAGTGGGATTCTAGCAAGAGTGTCTTTCCGAGTAACCAGTGGGATTCTAGCAAAAGTGTCTTTAGACAATACCACTTCTCTAGGTGTTTAGTGATCCTAACAACTAGTATCAAAACCAAACCTAGAACCACTGTGAGAGCATATTAGAATAAGAAAATGTAATGGATTCAATATTGTCAAAGCTTTGTGGGATTTGCTTATGATAGGAAGGGAAACTCAAAGTATGAATATAAGGAAAGAGAGGTTAAGTAGCTAGAAAGACTAGGTGAAGGCATGCATAAAAAAAGCTAGAGATGTGGCAAGAGAGTCAATGGCGTTTGAAGATAGTGAAGGAGCTAGCTTTTGATTGAGAGTGGTAATGGTGTAATAATAACAAGGGTGTGTGAACACCCTAAGGGTTTTGGTCCAAGGAAAGTGCATTTCCCTAGAAAGTTGTAAGGCCTGTTGTTCAAGCATACATGATGTCTACGAGTATGGATTGTTATAAGGCTTTGATGAGGCCTACATGTAGTGCATTGGAGCATAGAGTCACTAAGTTGTGAAATGGACTACTTGAATATGTACTAGGGTGGCACATCCACTAGTATCCTAGCACGAAGGAGAGAATGTGACATCTCACGTGAGAATGCTAATAAATGATTGAGACCAGGTTAATCTCCCCTAGTCAAGTTTAAAAGAAAAATTGTTAAAGTGGTTTGGGTAAACTTGACTAAATCAAGTTACTAGAAGATTTTTATTAAGACCCCTAATTTTTCTTATAGTATTATTCTCTAATACAACCTCTCTAGGAACATGAATAAAATCTTTTAGTTATAAGTGAAAATTAATTAACATTAACTTCAAAATTATAAAAAGAATTGTATTCTCTTTTAACTATAAGTATTTTTTTGTCAATTTAATAAAAATTTGGTGACCACATAAGTAACTATAAGTATTCCACATGACTGAATTTAGTAACCACTCAGGATTGACTTTGGTTATCAATCAGAAGGTATGGCTGAAGGTATGGAGAAATTGGAAAAATCTTAAGCCAGTTTTTCCAAACTACAGCAATAAGTATAATGGGTTTTTCGAAACTACAACAAGAAGCATTAATCACAAAGGGAGACCATGTTGCCTGTGAATAGAAAGCGCTTATGAAATTGAAGCGTCAATAAAATAGTGCCCCTCACAATTTTAGCTATTTCTGTGATAATAAACTGTGCTAAATATCCATAAGTGGTTTTGCATATATTATATGATGATGATGTTGGAATTTTATTTTCTAGGAGAACACGAGCATGTGCCACTATGATTGATATATTATTTTTGGCAATCAAGAAGGAAATCCTCTTACAGACAAGCTACCCTTATGGATAACTAGATGTATAAGTAGCAAAGTTTTATAGAGTAAATGGTTGATAATTAGCATGTCCTTATAGATTAAATAGGAGATAAATTTAGATAGCTATTAAAATATTTATTTGTCATGATAAGAATTTTTAATGTTAATATATAAGTAGAAGATGTTCAAAATATTTATGTAACATTTGTGTGATGAGAATTTGTAATATTAATAAAGGTCTAATAAAAAAATATTTTGAAAACTTTTAAATTAATCTGATGACAAGAATATTCTCCACTTATTAATTTTAGATTATCTATAATTTACTATTTAAAAAATAAAAATTCTAAAATATACCATGTTGGTCTTCCCACGATCAAGAATTTTGTTAAAGAGTTCCTTAATATGAAGTTAACTATTCAATTCCCCACTCCTTAATGTGAAATGAAATTACCTATTCAATTCCTTGTGGAACCAGGATAAAACATATTAAATATAATATGCTAAACATGATAAATATATAATCATATCAAACTTACTATATATATATAACTATACACAAATCCAAATCCTTACTATATATATAACTATACACAAATCCAAATCCTTATGTATGACAATGAAATTTTAGTCGGTTAATGTTATTCTTATTCTTATGAGATTGCAACTATTGAGAAAATCTGATATGGAAAAAAATATCGCCTATATAAATTATCCACCATGTAACTTTTAAAGGAGTAAACTCAAAGGTCCCTCTAATATGCCTGGAGACATGGCAATTACAGTTCATATCAAACATATGATTGGACTTCTAGCTATGATTATTTATAACTTTTAAAGGAGTATACTCAGAGGTCCCTCTTGTATGCATGGAGACATGGCGATTACAATTCATATCAAACGTGTGATTGGAATCTCAACTATGATTGGTTTTTATCATAAGATGCTGCACTCATTGCGATACTCATCTCTCCCAAATGATGGGTATCCATAGATGCTGCTGGGATTCACATGATACACAATAGGTATCTTCTCCTCCTCCTTTTTCTCCTTTTTCTCCTCCTTTGCAGGACCTACGCTCAGCAACTCTGCTTTGTACCCCAATTTCCTTAATTTTTTTGCAAGATACACAGGATCTGTTTCTCCCACAGCAGTTATCTTTCCCTCCTTGTTGACTTCAATAGAGTCCACTGAAACAGAGCACTCGCAACATTAGTAAAGGAGTATGAAACATCAAAACTCTAGTAAATCGATGGAAAATATTTTGCCTATATATGCAATAAAGGTAATGATTATTCGTGCCTCCAGACCCTACAACAGCCTTCATGGCCCTCATTTTGCTTTTCTCATCGTCTATGGTCGATTTAAACACCATCTTCTGCACATCCAATTAATTGTTAAAACATCTCTAAATAATTCTTCAGTCATTCCCAAAAAAATGCCAGTACAAGATTAATAAAATGGACCATACATATACCTTCGACATCGTGATAGCTGTTGAAGAAGTTAAAAAACAAAGAAAAAATTAATATCTCAGCGTCCAAGCAGACCAAATTAGATACCAAAGGGGTTGTGATGAGTGCTCAATCAGTTGCAGGAAGGAAATAAATAGTTCCAGGTGAGAGAAAAGTCAGACAGCCTGTTGTAGTGAACGCTTATTTCCGCGAAGGATCTATCTGCGGGGAACGATTGTAACAAACTCTATGCAGGTTACTGGATGACAAAATAAAATAAATGTGAATGGCCCTACGCTTCACGTGTCTTGATTTGATGTAGTCAATAATCGAATTGCGATTATTACACAAGGTTTCGATTGCTTTTTTAATTAGGTTGAGCTTAATCTGGGTTATCTTTTTTATAGGAAAAATACTAAGTTTTTATATTAAAATATAAAAAGATATTTTTTTGGGTTTGGAGTCTGCTTTGAAACTGTTTTAGTTTTTTTTTTCGGTTTGGAGTATGCTTTGAAACTGTTTTTGTTTGGTTAAGAGCTAGTTTTTCTAGGACGACATAGGTTAATGGTCCAAGACTGTGAGGTATGAGTGAAACTCTGCCCCCTTAAGGACCACCATGGTTGGTTTTCCATGAATAACTGTGATGAGCGACCCTGCATTCGTCTATAGCAGCTAGAGATAGATGTCCTCACTGTCAGTTTGACCACTGAATTATGATAGGTTTTCCCAACTAAGAAAAAAATAAATATAATTTTTTTTTATAAAAAAGGCTTGTTGTCTTTAGTGAAACTTTTTGGTAGTTTTATGGTGTGCTTTTCTAGTTCAATTTCTTTGTGTTGATTTGACAACTGAATTATGATATGTTTTCCCACCTACAGAAAAAAAATAAAAGTAAAAAGATTTGTGATGAGTGCATAACAAATTGGGGATGCACCAGAACTCCCCGAAAGTCATCAATATTGATTCATAAATTTTTTAAGTGAATTTATTATTATTATTATCTTTAAAAAAAACATACTTAGAACAACCTGAAAACCTAAAATACTAAATATGTGCATATTAAAATAATAATTTTATTTTTTTTTATAATTATTTAAACAAAATATTTAAATATAAAATTAAATAAAAATAATATAAATTAGTAATTTGTTTCTTTTAATTATTAGTTAAAAGTTTAATTGAGTTAATGGATATTTTGGTTTTTCATTTTGAATAAAGATGTGATTTATTATTATTTAAAATATATTTCTACAAAAAATCACTATAACATTTGAATTACAAATTCAAACTTTTATTAAAATTTAATTAAATTATATATAATAAAATTGTAACTTAAATTGAATAATTAATATGATAATAATAATAATAATCAGAACACTACAACTTCATTAATTCATGAAGTCTAAAAACATCCAAATCTTGTTGTGCACAATTTATGACTAACTAAATACAAAATAACCGAGATTATAAGAATGGAAGTTTGGAAATTAAATTGATTAATATTTTAGTAGTTATATATTCAGAGTTATTACAGTATTAAATTGATTAATATTTTAGTTGTAATATATTAGGAGTTATTACAGTATATTTACTGGCCAAATTTATCTAAAATTTAGTAGTGATTTGTTGAAATAACAAAGTTGAGTTATATCTCTTCACTATCAAGTATCTTGAGTGTTTAACTGCACTGAATCTACACATAAAATCAAGTATTGATTTCCAGTTTGAAGATATGCTAGTTACTAAATTTTCCTCTTCAATTTGCACTAGATGTATTGTCCATTAGATCCATCAAATTTATGTAAACCGTTTTTTTTAGAAAATTAATTTATATTTTCTTTCTGGATTAAAAAAATAAAAAACTAATTCCAAACAACAAAAATTAATTCCAACCAAAAATTGTTATATGTTAAATATCATTATAAAAATTATTTCACCTAATTCGAATGGGATGTCATCACAAAAATTATTTTGGTTAATTTTAACCAAAAATTATATATAAGATACCATTACAAAGGCCCAGGCGTGGGTAGGCCAGAGTCCGAATTAAGGTTAGAATTTAAAACAAACACATTTGTTAAATTTGATGGTTTTGGCACTTCTCACTGGTAAAATTATTTTGGTTAATTTTAACCAAAAATTATATATAAGATACCATTACAAAGGCCCAGGCATGGGTAAGCCAGAAGGTTAGAATTTAAAAACAAACACATTTGTTAAATTTGATGGTTTTGGCATTTCTCACCTGTGTTTATATTTACTGGCCAAATTTATCTAAAATTTAGTAGTGATTTGTTGAAACAACAAAGTTGAGTTATATCTCCTCACTATCAAGTATCTTGAGTGTTTAACTGCACTGAATCTATGGATAAAATCAAGTACTGATTTCCAGTTTTAAGATATGCCAATTATTAAATTTTCCTTTTCAATTTGCACTAGATGTATTGTCCATTAGATCCATCAGATTTATGTAAACCGGTTTTTCTAGAAAATTAATTTATATTTTCTTTCTGGCTCAAAAAAATAAAAAACTAATTTCAAACAACAAAATTAATTCCAACCAAAAATTGTTATAGGTTAAATATCATTATAAAAATTATTTCACCTAATTCCAACGGGATATCATCACAAAAATTATTTCGGTTAATTTTAACCAAAAAATATATATAAGATACCATTACAAAGGCCCAATTGTTGGTAGGCCAGAGTCCGAATTAAGGTTAGAATTTCAAAACAAACACATTTGTTAAATTTAATGGTTTTGGCACCTCTCACTAGTGTTTATAATTTAAATAAAACAATTTAATAGTTTTATAATTTTTTTTCTAGATATATAACAAACAAATCACCCCGAACTAACAATTTTCCCATCAAATTCTATGCCTGATTCAAAAGATGTAACTGAAAAACCAACCTATATAGAAAGGTTAACTGTATCGTCATCGTGGAAAGTCTGTGCAAGGTCTTTCGCAGAATTCTTTGGAGTGAGCAGTAGGACCAGTATGGTCGGAAATTGAAAATTCATCGCAAACGGCAATTGCAAGTGTCACATCGACATTATTTAAAGTGTCATCGTGGAAAGTCTGTGCGAGGTCTTTCGCGGAATTTTTTGGAGTGAGCAGTAGGACTAAGGTCGGAAATTGAAAATTCATCGCAAATGGCAATTGCAAGTGTCACATCGACATTATTTAAAGTGTTTACGAGGTCTTCTTTTTAGAATTATTTGAAATAAATCAATTATACATATATCGAAGAATAACAAATAAAATGTTTTTATAAAAATATATATTTTAAAAATATTTTTGGTTGACATATTTGATTAATTAAGTTATTTAAAATTTATTCAATGGTGATGGTTATATAAATATTATTGAAAATTTTAAAATTTGACTTATTAATTTATTAGTTATTTTTGAGCTCCAAATTTATTACAATACATGGTTTTTTATCATGATATTATTTTCTAATATAGTTGACTTCATGTCAATTTGTCTTGGTGACCAATGAGATTCTAGCAACAGTGCTTTTGGACACCACCTTTTAGGTGTTTCATTATCATAACAATTGGTATCAAAGTTCGAGAGCTGGCATGAGATAATGTTAGAATAAGAAAATATAGTAGATTCAGAATTGTCAAAGCGAGTTTGTGGAATTTGTTTATCATAGGAAGGGAAGCCTTGCAGGTTGTTGAGTTGAGGCACAATATAAAGATGCTCAAAGTATGGACATAAGGAAAGAGTTTAAGTAGCCAGAAAGACGAGGTCCAAGCATGGATCAACAAAGCTACAGATGTAGTGAGAGAGTCAATGATGTTTAAGGATAATGAAGGAGCTAGTTTGGGATTGAGAGTCTTACTGGTTTGATAATACCAGTAGTGTGTGAACACCCTAAGGGTTTTGGTCCAAGGAAAGTGGATTTCCCTAGGAAGTTGTAAGACATATTGTTCAAGCATACATGATGTTTAGAAACACTGATTGTTGTAAGGATTTAAGGCGTTGATCAGACACATATGTGGTGAAGTAGCACATGGTTTTGGAATGGACCACTTAGATAGATATCAATATGGCAAGTGACCTAGTATCATGTACCAGTATTCTAGCTTGAATTGAGCTATGAGAGATCTCAGGTGAGATGGATGATGAAGGATTGGGACCACATTAATCTCCCCGAGTCATGTTTAAAGGGGGTTTGTTAAGGTGGTTCAAGTAAACTTGACTTGGTCAAATTAACAGTAGTTTTCTAGTTAAAGGTTTATCATAACCCATAATGTTTCTCATTATATTTTTCTCTAATGTAAATGATTCCATGTTAATTGGTCTTAGTGACTAACAACAATGTCTTTAAACACACCTCATCTCTTCGTGACTCTAAGATTTTCATTACAAATGATTAAGAGGATAGTTCTACTAACTAATCTTTGAATGAAAATTGATTAATTTTAACTTTAAAATTATAAAATTTAGATTTATAAAAACAGAAAAAAACCTTTTAGCTATAAGTATTTTTTATTTTATTTTTATTTTTTTAAGTTAATAACATTTTGGTAAAAATTTTAAATATAAATAAAGAATTTTTTTGTCTTTATATTGTGGAATAGTGTTGTACCCATTCTAAAAAATGGCACAACCAAAAATTTAAATAGAGACTAGTGTCTTGATTTCTAGTAAAATAGGATTTGTCAGATCCATTAATTGTTAAATGTGAAGCCACAATGAAGACTTCGGCGTCATCCTCAGTTGTCTTCTTTCCGCTGCCCATGCCGAAAGATCTCACCAACGCCAACCTACTACACCGTCCATTTGCTGCACTATCCAGTCATGTATTCCACATGAAAGAATTGGAGAATTCTAGAGCTTCTCTCATCTATAAATTTGTAATCTCTCCTCTGCCTGAGAAATCCAAGCCAAGGCCAGGCCTTCCATGAATAATAAAAGTCTATATTTTTTGGTTCTCCATTCTTGTTTCTTGTGTTCTCCATTTTTGCTATAATTTGCCTTTGTGCTCTGTTTTGCTCCTATCCACTGGTATGAGATATGGGAAATACCAAGTTATTCACAATGAAATGATTTTTGGTGCTATGTACGGGACAAAGCCTAGATCTCTACTCTTTGAGGGTTCGATTCTTTTCACATGCAAGCTACTTCGCTAACTATCTTTGCTCAAAGGCCTCCTATTGCTAAAACTATCAGATGTGCCCTAATCTTCCTGTTAAGTGTGAAGCCAAATTCACGCAGTATTCTAGATCCTTCTATATTAGATTTTTCTAGATCTCGATGATTCTAGATCCTCCTACACCGCCAGTGGTTTCTAGATCATTCTAGATCTCCATCTGAATCACACACAAGATTCTAGATCCTTCTTCTACCTCTATAAATTTGTAATTTCTCTGGCCAAGGAAGCAAGCCAAGGCCCAAGCTTGTTATGTAATGCAAAGTGATTTCTGTTCTCTAGTGATTGTTTTATCTATTATGCTGTTTCTGACTAAGTAATCTTGATGTTCCTCCATTTGTCTGTCTCTGTGAATTATTCTCTGCTATTGCCATCTAAGTCTCTGAGTATAAATCTGCTGTGTGTTATGTTTGCTTAGGTATAACAATTAGTATCAGAGCTAAGGTCGTCGTGGACCTATGTTGAAACATGTTTCTGGAGTTTGAAACGTGGAGATTCGTGGAGTTTGGAGTTGAAACGTGGTGTTTGTAAGTTTTTTTTTACATCAAGATTGCACGTCAAGTTTTTCTCTCAAACCAACATATGTATGTGTGAAATGTGAAAAGGTTAAAATATTATATATGTTTTTATATTTAGATAATTATATGCTGGAATTTTGAAAAGTATATTTTAAAAAGGAGTAAGAATTTTGAAAAGGGTATTTTAAAAGGAGGAAGGTCATTATTACTAAATTTTAAAGAGTAATAATTAAAGTTTAATTTTTAAGTTGAGTTTTGTGTTTTGGGGCGTGAATTTGACTGAAAATGGAGACGACACTTACAGATATGGAGAAGTTGAGTGGGGCTAATTTTTCCCTATGGAAATCACAGATGGAGGATATATTGATTTTAAAGGATTAGTATTTTCTGATTGAGGGCACAACAAAGAAACCCTCATCGATGAAAAATGAAGAGTGGAATAAGCTAGATAGAAAGGCGATTGGAACAATCCGCCAATATTTAGCAAAGAATGTTTAGTTTAATGTGTCCAGAGAAAAGACGGCTGAAGGATTATGGAAGAAGCTCCATGATCTATATGAGAAGAACACGGCATCAAAAAAAGTATTCTTGATGAAGAAGCTTTATAATCTCAAAATGAAGGAGGGTGCTTCAATTGCTGAGCACTTGAATGCATTTAATATTATTACTAATCAATTTGCCTCTGTTAAAATCACTTTAGATGATGAAATTAGAGCTATTTTGCTAATGTGTTCTATGCCAGACAACTGGGAAAATTTAATTGTAGCTATGAGCACTTCAACAACTATAGGGACCCTCAGGTTTGATGATGTCAGCAGCAATTTAATGAATGAGGAGCTGAGGCACAAGTCAATTGCGGAAAACCAGGGAGGAGAGGCTCTAGCTGTAGCTGATCATGTAGGAGAATGGATCGAGGTTGGCAATGGCGATCAAGATCGAGAGGTCGATCAAAATCAAGGAGAGGAAGGATCATCTGCTTCCATTGTGGCAAACCCAGGCACATGAAGAAAGAATGTCGATTCTGGAAGAAAGGACAAAAGGATCAGAGATCGTCTAGTACAAATCACAAGTCATCCAACACGAATGAAGGTGAGACTACTGTTGTAGGCACAGATGGTGATGTGTTGTTTACTATTTCAATAAAGGATGCATGTGTATATACATCTAGTAGTAGCTTTGATTGGATCCTTGACTCTGGGGCATCTCACCATGTAACCCCATGCAAAGATAGTTTTGTTTCATATAATCCCGGTGATTATGGTAGAGTGCATTTGGGGAATAATCATTTTTGCAGTATTGTTGGAGTGGGAGATGTCCAGATCAAGATGAAAGATGGACAAGATATATTGTTGAAACAGGCCAGGCATGTACCAGAAATGCACATGAGTTTAATCTCTATGGGATGACTGGATGATGAAGGCTATTCGACAAGCTTTGGAAAAGGAGGCTAGAAAATTAGCAAAGGTGCATTGGTCGTGGCCAAAGGACCCAAGACAGGAACATTATACACATTGAAGACACTGATAGGAAAATCAGATTTGGTTGCTATCACAAAAGAAGGAAATTCAGCAGATCTGTGGCGTAAGCATTTGGGTCACATGAGTGAGAAGGGCTTAAAAATCCTTGTTGATAAAAATTTATTGCCAAGTTTGAAATCATACAATCTTGATCTTTGTGATCATTGTATATATGGTAGACAAAGAAGGGTTTCATTCCTTAGAGGTGGCCATGACAGAAAGAAAAATGTGCTAGAATTGGTACACTCAGATGTGTTTGGGCCTGTTAACATCAAATCATTAGGAGGAGCATCATATTTTGTAACATTTATAGATGATGCATATAGGAAAGTTTGGGCATATCCTATGAAAAATAAAAGTGAAGTGTTTGGAATATTTCAAAAATTCCATGTTGCTGTTGAAAGAGAGATTAACAAATTGCTAAAGTGTTTAAGAACAGATAATGGTGGAGAATATTT
Source organism: Pinus tabuliformis (assembly GCA_031772625.1). Taxonomy (NCBI): domain Eukaryota; kingdom Viridiplantae; phylum Streptophyta; class Pinopsida; order Pinales; family Pinaceae; genus Pinus; species Pinus tabuliformis. Next base: position 570,900,847 of record CM062812.1, on the reverse strand, counting down.
CTCAAATGCATTTAAGGAATATTGTAACAGGTTTGGCATAAAGCATGAGAAGACTGTGCGTAGTAATCCTCAACAGAATGGTGTCGTAGAAAGGATGAATCACATCATTATGGAAAAGGTGTGAAGTATGTTGTCCAATTCGGGTTTAGAGAAGAATTTTTGGGCTGAAGCAGTTAGGACTGCTTGCTACCTCATAAATAGATCTCCAACTACAGCCTTGGATTGTGGTATCCCTGTTTGGACTAGTAAGAATTTGAATTATTCTCACTTGAAAATCTTTGGATGTGAAGCATTCATACATATTCCTAAAGAAAACAGAACTAAGCTAGATGATAAATCTATGAAATGCATTTTTTTGGGATATGCGGATGAAGATCTTGGTTATTGTCTATGGGATCCAATCAAACATAAAATTATTAGAAGCGGGGATGTTATATTTAATGAGTCAGATATGTTCAAGAGGATTGTAGGTGAGTTGGAGGTTAAGAAGGTTATTGACAAGTTTGAAGAGTAGTAGGAAAACATACCACCAATACAAGAAAATGAACAGCAAATTCAGGAGCATGAAGAACAACAAATGGAAAATAATGAACAACAAGAAGAAGGAATCTTGCAGGAACCTTTACAAGAGACTCAACCTGATAATGCACCACCACAGTTGGTTCGCAGATCTTCTAGGCCTCATAAGCCTTCACAAAGGTATCCTCCTTCAAACTATATTTTGTTGACTGATGAAGGTGAACCTAATTGTTTTCAAGAAGCTTGTAAAGTTGAGCATAGTAAAGAATGGAAGAAAGCAATGGAAGAAGAAATGAACTCTTTGCAGGAAAATAAAACTTGGGAGTTGATAAATCTCCCAAAAGGTAGAAAGGCTCTACAAAACAAATGGGTTTATAGGATTAAGCATGAAGGTGACGAAAAGAAGGAGAGGTGTAAAGCAAGATTGGTGGTGAAAGATTTTGCCCAAAAAGAAGGTATTGACTTCACTGAAATTTTCTCACCTGTTGTTAAAATGTCATCCATTAGAGTCATTCTTGGTCTAATTGCTGCTTTAGACCTAGAATGTGAACAGTTAGATGTAAAAACTGCTTTCCTTCATGGTGAATTGGAGGAAGAAATTTATATGGAGCAGCCAGAAGGCTTCATAGAAAAAGGAAAAGTAGGCCTTTTTTGTAGGTTGAAGAAGAGTCTCTATGGGTTGAAACAGGCACCTCGACAATGGTACAAGAAATTAATTTCATTCATGTTGGAACATGGTTTTCGGAGGTTGGAAGCTGACCATTGTGTCTATATCAAGAGGTATGATAAAGGAAAGTAAATCATATTTTTGTTATATGTGGATGACATGTTGATCGTTGGGCATGATAAGAATAAGATCAATAGGTTGAAGAAATATTTGGGTAACAAATTTGCAATGAAGGATTTGGGACCAGCACAATAGATATTGGGCATGCGGATTATGCGTGACAGGAAAAACAAAAGGTTGTGGCTGTCATAGGAAAAATATATCAAGAAGGTTCTTGACAGGTTATATATGAAGTATGCCAAGCCAGTTGGTACACCACTTGTAGCCCAATTCAAGCTGAGTACTGAATTATGTACTAGTAATGACAAAGAGAAAGAAGAGATGAGCAGAATTCCTTATGCTTCAGCAGTTGGCAGCTTAATGTATGCCATGGTATGCACATGACTAGACATTTCATATTCAGTGGGAGTAGTGAGTAGGTTCCTTTCCAATCCAGGCAAACAACATTGGCAAGCAGTAAAATGGCTTTTAAGGTATTTCAAGGGTACTAGTCGTTATTGTTTATGTTTTGGTCATGATGAGACTGTGCTTGAAGGATTTAAGATGCGGATATGGCTGGAGATATGGATACCAGAAAGTCCACTACAAGTTATTTGTATACATTTGCAGGTGCAGTAGTATCTTGGGTGTTAAGGCTACAAAGAATAGTAGCCCTCTCTACAACAGAAGCAGAGTACATAGCTGCAACAGAAGCTTGTAAAGAGATGTTGTGGATGCATCGATTCCTAGGGGAGATAGGAATAAAGCAGGACAAGTATGTATTATATTGTGATATTCAGAGTGCCATTCACTTGGCGAAAAAGCCAACATTTCATTCAAAAACCAAGCACATTGACTTAAGGTACCATTGGATCCGGCATGTGTTGGAGGAAGAACAATTATCCTTGGAAAAGATCCATACAGATAGGAACCCTACTGATATGCTCACTATATTCTGCCACAAAATAAACATGAGTTATGTAGAGGCATGGTAGGACTCGGTGTGACTTGATGACTCTTATTTGGTTTCAAGTGGGAGAATGTAAAGTGTGAATCCAATTTCACGCAGTATTTTAGATCCTTCTATATTAGATTTTTCTAGATCTCCATGATTCTAGATCCTTCTACATTGCCAATGGTTTCTAGATCATTCTAGATCTCCATCTGAATCACACACAGGATTCTAGATCCTTCTTTTGCCTCTATAAATTTGTAATTTCTCTGGCCAAGGAAGGCAAGCCAAGGCCCAAGCCTGTTATGTAATGCAAAGTGATTTCTGTTCTTTAGTGATTGTTTTATCTATTATGCTATTTCTGACTAAGTAATCTCATTGTTTCTCCATTTGTCTATCTCTGTGAATTATTCTCTGCTATTGCCTTCTAAGTCTCTGAGTATAAATCTGTTGCGTGTTATGTTTGCTCTGGTCTAACAACACACTGGTACTAGAGCCAGAGGTCTTGAGTTTGAAACACACTGGGCTTGCATTATGGGGGAGATTGTTGGCTCCCCGTTAATGGCGGTGTAGAAGGTCAACGCTCCTCGTGTGTTTCCTAGCATGTGCTTAAATCTTGTGATGTGTATGTTTATTAACACCTACGGGTTTTGGTGTAACAATAATCATGACTCTAATAGTTCTAAGAACTTTCACCCCGCGTATCTGTGGGTGTCATTTTCTTTCATGATGTTAAGCTGTCGGGGGCTTTTGTGAGCCTGTTGCACATGAAAAAAAATAGAACAATTGATTGAGTGGTTGTTGCACAACATCAATATCGTGGCTGCAACAGACACTGTTGTGGATGACTTTGTAAGCTGCAGGTTGTTATTGTTTAAAAGAACAACATTAAAAGGCGTTCAATGTTTTCTATGAGTTTTTTTGGTTGAATATTGAATGTATGGACATATGTGTGAAGAGTGAAGTGAACGTGTGTGGGAAGGTGTTTTTTTAATTTATTATTATGGTAGGCCCTACACATTTGTAATGTTGGATTTGATGTTTTTTAATATAAAAGTATAGTTTATTAAATTTGAAAAAGAAAGGAAGGAAGGAAGGATGTCGATTGTTTTTTTTATTAAAGGAGATTAACTTTTGGCCTTTTATTTTAAAAGGTGCAATAATTAAAGGTATTTTTTGTAAAGTCTTATTTTGTAAAAGGAGTTTAATTTTTAGGGCATTGATTTTATTGAGAATGGAGACAACAGTAACTAACACGGAGAAGTTGAGTGGGGCTGATTTTACCCTATGGAAATCACAGATGGATGATATATTGATTTTAAAGGATCAATATTTTCCTGTTGAGGGAACAACAAAGAAACCCTCATAGATGACAAATGAAGAGCGGAATAAGCTAGATATAAATATGATTGCAACAATACACCAATATCTAGCAAAGAATGTGTATTTCAATGTGTTCGGAGAAAAGACGACAAAAGGATTATGGAAGAAGCTCCATGATATATATGAGAAGAACACAACATTAAACAAAGTGTTCTTGATGAAGAAGCTTTATAATCTCAAGATGAAGGATGATGATTCAGTTGCTGAGAACTTGAATAAATTCAATAGTATTACTAGTCATATTTCCTCTGTTAAAATCATTCTAGATGATGAAATTAGAGCTATCTTGCTAATGTGTTCTATGACAGATAGATGGGAAAATTTAATTGTAGCTATGAGCACTTCAGAAACTGTAGGGACCTTGAAGTTTGAGAATGTCAGCAATAGTTTAATGAATGAAGAGTTGCGACGCAAGTCAATTGCAGAAAACTAGAGAGGAAAATATCTAGCTCTAGCTAATCGTGGTAGGAGAATTAATCGAGGCTGACAAGGGTGATCAAGGTCGAGAGGACAATCAAAATCAAGGAGGGGCAGGGTCATCTTCTTTAATTGTGGCAAAATTAGCCACATGAAGAAAGAATGTTGAGTCTTGAAGAAAGGAAAAAAGGATTGGAGGTTGATGAGTACAAATCACAAGTCATCCAGCACAAACGAAGGTGAGAATATTGTTGTAGTCACAGATGGTGATGTGTTTACTGTTGTAGTAGAGGATCCATGTTTATATACATATAGTAGTAGCTTTGATTGGATCCTTGACTCTAGGGCATCTCACCATGTAACCCCATGTAAAGATAGTTTTGTTGCGTATAATACTAGTGTTTATGGTAGAGTGCATTTGGGGAATAATCATTTTTGCAGTATTGTTAGAGTGGGAGATGTCCAAATCAAGATGAAGGATGGACAAGATATATTGTTGAAACAGGTCAGACATGTACCAGAAATGTGCATGAGTTTGATCTCTATGGGACGGTTGGATGATGAAGGCTATTCCACAAGCTTTGGAAACTTAGGCTAGAAAATTAGCAAAGGAGCATTTGTCATAGCCAAAGGACCCAAGACAGGAACATTATACACATTGAAGGCAATGATAGGAAAACATATTTGAATTCTGTCACAAAATAAGTAAATTCAATAGATCTTTGGCATAAGCGCTTGGGTCACAAGAGAAAGAAGGGCTTAAAATTCCTTGTTGGTAAACATTTACTACCAGGTTTGAAATCCTACAATCTTGATCTTTGTGAGCATTGTATATATGGTAGAAAAAGAAGGGTTTCATTCATTAGAGGTGGCCATGATAGAAAGAAAAATTTGTTAGAATTGATACACTCAGATGTGTTTGGCACTGTTAACATTAAGTCATTAGGATGAGCATCATATTTTGTAACAGTTATACATGATGCATTCAGGAAGTTTTGGGCCTACCTTATGAAAAGTAAAAGCGAAGTGTTTGGAGTATTTAAAAAAATCCACGTTGTTGTTGAAAGAGAGACTAAAAAATTGTTGAAGTTCTTGAGAACAGATAATGGTGGAGAATATTTCTCAAATGCATTCAAAGAATATTATAACAGGTTTGACATAAAGCATGAGAAGACTGTGCCTAGTACTCGTCAACAGAATGTTTTCGCAGAAAGGATGAATCACACCATTATGGAAAATGTGAGGAGTATGTTGTCCAATTCTTGTTTGGAGAAGAATTTTTGGGTAGAAGCTGTAAGGACAACTTGCTACCTTATAAATCTATCTCCAACTACAACCTTGGATGGAGGCATCCCTGAAGAAGTTTGGATTGGTAAGAAGTTGAATTATTCTCATTTGAAAATATTTGGATGTGAAGCATTTGTACATATTCCCAAACAAAATATAACTAAGCTAGATGATAAATCTATGAAATGCATTTTTTTGGGATATGCGGATGAAGAATTTGGTTATTGTCTATGGTATCCAGTCAAACATAAAATTACTAGAAGCGGGGATGTTATTTTTAATGAGTCATAAATGTTTAAGAGGACTGTAGGTGAGGCGGAGGTCAAGAAAGTTATTGACAAGTTTGAAAAGTAGTAGGAAAACATCCCACCAATGCAAGAAAATGGACAGCAAATTCAGGACGAGGAAGGGCAGCAAGTGGAAAATGATGAACACCAAGAAGAAGGAATTTTACAGGAACCTTTATAGGAGATTCAACCTGATAATGCACCACCACAATTGGTTCGTAGATCTTATAGGCCTCATAAGCATTCAAAAAGGTATCCTCCTTCAAACTACATCTTATTAACTGATGAAGGTGAGCCTAATTGTTTTCAAGAAGCTTGGAAAGTTGAGCATAGTAAAGAATGGAAGAAAGAAATGGAGGAACAAATGAACTCTTTTCTAGAAAATAAAACATGGGAGTTGGTAAAGCTTCCAAAACCTATAAAGGCTCTACAAAACAAATGGGCTTATAATATTAGACATGAAGGCAACGAAAAGAAGGAGAGGTAAAAGCAAGGCTAGTGGTGAAAGGATTTTCCCAAAAAGAAGGTATTGACTTCACTGCGATTTTCTCACCTGTTGTCAAAATGTCATCCGTTAGACTCATTCTTAGTCTTATTGTTGCTTTACACTTATAATTTAAACAATTAGATGTAAAAACTTCTTTCCTTCATGGTGAATTAGAGGAAGAAATTTATATGGAGCAGCTAAAAGGCTTCATAGAAAAATGAAAAGAAGACCTAGTTTACAGGTTGAAGAAGATTGTCTATGGGTTGAAACAGGAGCCTCGACAATGGCACAAGAAATTTGATTCATTCATGTTGGAACATGGTTTTCACAAGTTGGAAGTTGACCATTGTGTTTATATCAAGAGGTACGATCAAGGAAAGCATATAATATTATTGTTATATGTGGATGACATGTTGATTGTTGGGAATGATAATAATATGATCAATACATTGAAGAAATATTTGGGCAACAAATTTTCAATGAATGTTTTGGGTCCAACGCAATAGATATTGGGCATGAGGATCATGTGTAATAGGAAAAACAAAAGGTTTTGCTTGTCACAAGAAAAATATATCAAGAAGGTGCTTCACATGTTTAATATGAAGGATGCCAAGCCAGTTGGTACACCCCTTGCAACTCACTTCAAGATGAGAGATGAGTTATGTCCTAGTGATGACAAGGAGAAGGAAGAAATGAGCAAGATTCCTTATGCTTCAAAATTTGGAAGCTTGATGTAAGCCATGGTATGCACATGACCAGACATTGCATATTTAGTGAGAGTAGTGAGTAGGTTCCTTGCTAACCCAGAAAAACAACATTGGCAAGAAATAAAATGGATTTTGAGGTATCTCAAGGGTACTAGTCATTATTTTTTATGTTTTGGTCATAATGAGACTGTGCTTGAAGAACTTATAGATGTAGATATAGATAGTGATATGGACACCAACAAGTCCACTACAGGTTATTTATATACATTTGCAAGAGTAGCAATATCTTAGGTGTCAAGGCTAAGAAGAATAGTAGCTGCTCTACAACATAGGCAGAGTCAATAGTTGCAACAAATGCTTGTAAAGAGATGTTGTGGATACAGTGATTCCTAGGAGAGATAGGAATAAGGTAGGACAAGTATGTGCTATATTGTGATAGTCAAAGTGCCATTCACTTGGGTAAAAACCCAGTATTTCACTCAAAACCAGAGCACATTGACTTAAGGTATCATTGGATCCAGCATGCCTTGGAGGAAAGGAAGTTATCCTTGGAAAATATCCATACAGATAGGAACCCTGTTGATATGCTCACTAAGATTCTACCAAGAAATAAACATGAGTTATGTAGAGGCATGGTAGGAATTAATTCATGATTCTTCATTTGGCTTCAATTGGGAGAATGTTAAACATGAAGCCACAATGAGACCTCGACTTTTTCCTCAGCCATTTTCTCTCGGCCGCCCATGCTGAAAGATATCATCAATGCCAACCTACAGCACCGTCCATTTGTTGCATTGTGCAGTCATGTATTCCACATGAGATAATTGGAGAATTCTAGAGCTTCCCTCATCTATAATTTGGTAATATCTCCTCTACATGAGAAATTCAAGCCAAGGTAACGCCTTCCATGAATAATAGAGGTCTGTGATTTTTCTGTTCTCCATTCTTGTTTCTTGTGTTCTCCATTTCTACTATAGTTTGTCTTTGTGCTCTGTTTTTCTCCTATCATTAATTCCATACATGACTCAATTTAGTGACCACCCATGATTGCATTTGGTCATCACTCAAAACGTATGGCTTATGCGAGGCGTAATAATAAAAAATTAGAAAATTCTTTAAGCCAATTTTTCCAAACTAAAGCAAATAGTATTATGGTTATGATTTTTGTTGATTGCAAAGTGAGACCATGTTGCCTGTGAATAGAAATTTCTTATGAAATTGAAGTGCCATATAAAATAGTGTCCCTCACATTTTCATATATGTATCTGATAATAGACTGTGCTAAAGATCCATAAAGGGGTTTTGCGATGATGTTGGAATTTATTTTTCATGAAGAACACGAGTATTTCCACTGAGTGAGCCAAAGATAGCATGAGAGCGTGTCAGAATTAAAAAAAAAAAATGTGGATTCAAAATTGTTAAAGCGAGTTTGTAGAATTTGTTTATCATAGGAAGGGAAGGCCGAAATGATCCTGAGTGCAGGCAGAGTAAAAATATATTCAAAGTATGTATTTAAGGAGAGGATTCAGGTAGCTTTTCTATGTTAAAACATGGATCATCAAATTTAGAGATGTAGTTAGAGAGTGGTCATATGGATGAGAAAAGGGAGATGGAGTCTATGGTGTTTGAGGATGATGAAAGAGCCATTGTGTAATTAAGAGCCACAGCGGTGTGATAACCACCAGTGGTGTGTGAACACTCTAAAGGCTTTGGTCTAAGACAGGTGTATTTCTCCACAAAGTTACAATATTTGTTTTTCAGGCATACATGTTATTAAGATTTCCATGCTTACATGTAGTGTAATGGCCCATGGAGTCATTAAGTTGTGGAATGGACCACTCGAATAGGTACATGGTGGTAGGTGTAATGGTATCCTAGGTTGAAAGGGGGAATGTGAGATCTCAAATGAGATGACTGATGAATGATTGAGATGAGGTTAATCACCCCAATTCAATTTTAAAGGGGGGATTGTTATGGTGGTTCAGGTAAACTTGACTCGTTCCAGTTACCAAAAACTTTCTAGCACGAGGTTTATTAAAACCCATAGTTTTTCCCATGGTATTATTTTATAATGTATCCAAATGAATGTTTATCGGTAGCCGTAACCAATGGGATCCTTGAAAGGGTGTCTTTAGACACCACCATTTCTCACAGTGTTTTGTGATCCTAACAAAATCTCTTCATTGTAAGTAATTAGGAAGATGATTCAGGTGATTCGTTTTCTAGTGAAAATTGAATAATATTAACTTTAAAATTATAAAAATTAGAATAGAAAATGAATTTCCTTTTTTGCCAAGGTTTTTTTTTTTTTTTTTTTTTTTTAATAAAAATATGGCAGGAATTTTAAATATAAATAATACTTTCCAGTATTTGTCTTTATATTCTGAAATAATGTTGTGACAATTTTTAAAACTGCATGTTAGGAATGACAACAATTATTGTTAAATGTAATTAGCTTAGTAAATATGAGTTTACCATTCAGACAATTGCGTAAGCATAGGAAGTTATGTAACAAAGTTTTTCGTATTAAATTAATGACCGTGACAACAATTATTGTTAAATGTAATTATCTTGGTAAATCTGGGTTTACTGTTCACACAATTGTGTGAGCATAGGGAGTTATGTAACAAAGTTTTTCATATTAAATTGATGATTTCCCAAGAGGCTTGATGTAATGGTTGGAGTCATTTTTTACCTTAAGCAATAAGAATTCCAATCCCTTGCCCCATGGAGGTTTCCTTGACACATTGTTAGGGTTTTACCACTTAATTCCTTGTGTTTTTTCTTGTGTGATTCAGTTTCTAATTATGTACATTTCTTTCTTATTTATATATTTAATGGGCTCGAATACCAACAAGTGGTATTATAGCTGAGGATGAGAAGAATGATGTGGTTTAAGAAGGCTTGAGTGAGGTTGTGTAATAAGTGTGAAGAAATCCAAGGCGAAAGGCAAATTTATTAAAAACTATATATTTCTTTAAATTCTATAAAGTTTTATTTGAAGATTAGTCACCCAAAATTTCAGTCTGGCGCTGGAAGAAAGTGTAGAGCCACTACTACTATTTGTTAGAACCTTGCAGCCCATATAATAATAGATGACACCATGTTGGGATCACTAAGCCACGCAGATTAAGTCGAGCAAACCATAAGAGGAGAGTGTTGACTGAAGGATCTATGATTTTCTGAAAATTTTGATGCCAACAGGGTTGTCTCTACCATTGAAAGTCCTTGAGGGATAGCTGCATTCCTAAGCGATCAGTCGAAGCCGAGAAAAGGGATAGCTAATTTTATAGAAATTTTCTGGTAGTATTCGGGTCATAATCATGCATTCTCATTGTAGGGTGTATTACTAATTAGCTAGGTTGTTTGCATCACATTGTTGGTTCGATTTTGGCTTCGAGTTAAGCCAAACCATTTTTGGGTTTTTATGGGTTTGGTATGAGGAGCTCTAGGTTAAATTTTATAAATTTTTCTGAGTAGTTTCGAGAGAAGAAATTCCAATTATTCTCCAACAAGAACAATAGCAACAACAATATTTTATGGGTAATTCACACCTTTTGTGGGATTTCAGGGTCAGCTGGAATTAGCCCAAGATTTTTTTGGGTATGGTATATTTTGGTGTGAAGTTTCTAGTTAATTTTGCAAAAATTTTGGAGCAAATTTGAGGGCATAAATAAAAAATTCACCTCTAGTAGTAGGAGTAGAATTTCTGGGCAGTAATTCATAGGTGCAACTTATTGATTTTCAGTTCTATTTCGGAGGCCTGATTTATTATAGAAGAAGATATATTATGGCCATCACTTCAATTTTTTCTATCGAGAGCTTTATATGTAATTGATCCAATAAATATGCTAAATTCTCCATTTCTTTTGTTATTTGCAATTGAATCATTTATGGGTTTATTTGGAAATGTTATTTTATTTTTGTTGCAATTTCATGGTTCTTGTTCTACAATTTCTTGGAGAAATCTATGATAGAAGTTTTTAAGAAATTTCCCGAGAAAAAAGGAAAGATTATAAATCAGGACATTTCAGAGGTATCAAAGAATGATCTTGATCAGCTATGTGGAAGTTAGCATGATCATGGAGGTTTTAGACATGCATGCACTGTGATTGGTGAACTTATGGACACTCCAATGACGCAAAAAGGGAAGAGTACATAGGGGATCATGGAGGAGTTGATGAGGCAGAGGCAATAATTGGTGAGGCAGAACCAATAGATTCTAGAGTGGATGGAACAAATGATACATAACCAGCAGATAAGATGAGAAGATGCACACATAACCCAGCAGTACAACACTGATAAATATGGCCAGTATGGCCATCCTACCATGCCTTGTTTTCTGGATGAACTGGAGAAGGAGAAGCATAGGTTAGGGGTTGCATCATCATGTAGAGGAGGGAAGTTAGAGGGTGAGACTATGGGGAACTTCTGTTAGTGGAGACCAAGCTTTAGATATCAGGAGCCTAAGGAGGAGATTGAACATGAGGCAGAGGGCATGTAAAATTGTGAGGATCACATGGATACACCTAGTGTGACACATGAGCCACATTTTTTGGAGTTTAATTTGGTAGCCCGGTTGACACATTGGTGGAAATAGTTGAGCATACACCCATTGATGAGGCCTTAGGGGACACACATGTACCCAACATTGATGAAGTTCCAAGAGGCGTATCCCCAGTTGATGAGGTGTTAGGAGACACATAGATACTTAGAGTTGTGAATAATTTTATAGATGTTACCTACCCACAACAGTTTCATCAGCTTTAGACTGGCCTTCTAGCATTTGAAAAGAAAGCCATGACAGTCCGAGAGACCATTCTGCAATAGAACGAGGAGATGGAGGGAATGATAGCAGTTTGTGCTAATTCAGTAGCTAAGTTGAGTCACGTTGGGGAACAGTTGGATTCCCAAATGGTACAACTAGAGGAGTACATATTGGAGTGTCAGAGAAATGCTCTTTAGGCATACATAGGTGGGGATGATAACACTCTTAGGTTACCTTTGCACATTAGAAAGAGAGAGACAGAGATACCTAGACATATATCATGTGTTGAGTAGGATTGTGAGATGAGGCGACATGATTTGCGCAGGGAATAGCATCCACAGGTGGTAGTTGTTCCGTGCATGGGTGTTCGAGCATTCAATCTCTCTCGTAGGGTTGGATGGTGAGAGATATTGAGTTGGTATCTAATGGAGCCGGCTAGCTACCTGGATATATCCATGTCCAAGAACATAGTCAAGCAGGGGCCATGGTTTACCATAGGAGTTTGAGAGCTAGACTGTTGTTAGGATCAAGGTGGGATTCCCTGCCACAACATGGTTTTGGTTAATGGGGGTATTATAGGTGTGATGGATCTTGTGATTGAGCACCTGCACACTTTCATATATCCATCAACACTAGTGATAGGATGTTTTCATAGGAGAGCAGATATATTTCATGACTTGTCTTGGCATATTGATTATGTGTGGGATCACAAGGTGATTAGCCTACTCTGGTAGGAGTTGGTAGGGGTAGGTGGCATCGACAGACCACCATAAAGGGTATTGCATGGAGATGGTGCTCTCTTAATGGTATATTGTACACATGATCTACTAAGGATAAGCATACTAGTATCAAGTCTATTAGCTTATGAGGAATTAAATCGTTCAGGTCTATAAGGGAAAATGAGGAGATATCGCTGACATCGTGGAGGGATTACTAGTATTGTGGAGGATGCATTAACACATGTGGGATTCCATATGGTACAGGGTGGTATGACAGTGAGCGTTGGATTCCAATGGTGCACAAAGTTGTGTTGTGGAGTTCAATGCTATGTAGAGGAGTGCAGGGATGCGTATTTATGTATAATATAGCATGATGATGCACAACAGGTTGTTGGAGTGTTTCCACCAAAGAGATCTCCTGACGAGGATGTCAGGCACACCATTGGGTTTGGTACACCTAGATTTGGAGAGTGAGTTAATCACAAGGATGGTCGTGAGATTCCATTAATCACTATGTAGCATTTCACACTAACATTGGGGACTTGGCTATCATCTCTCGATGCTCTCATCACGAGAAACAAAACACAAGAGGTTCATCTGAGATATTTGGACAAGACACAATGCATTAAGAGAAAGTATTTCTAGACATCGCATATGATTAGGGTGTGATTTGGCATGTGCATAATTGGGGATTGTTCGAATTGTCGCGTGGGTAGCACATACTCCACCCTTGAGCCCACATTTAGGGAGATTAAAGATACTTGTTGGGAGAGACATTATGAGATCTCTTAGGACCACATATAGCAGTGAGTGGACCCATCTTGTAGGAAAATTTTTAGAATCTACGTAGTTTTTGGCAGCAACTTCAGGAGGCAAGAAAATAGATCTCATAGTGTGGTATGGCAGACACAGGGAAATCTTGCATGAACCAGAATGATTCAGGATGTATGGAGTACATGTAGTCATTACATGGAGGAATGTGAGACATGGTATGAGTTGGTTCCAATTCTTTTCAGGACTATGTCGCAGCTGATATGGCTATGGGATCCAAGGATTCAATTGGATTATTGGTCACTCTATTTCGTTACGAGTGGGATCAGGGTAGAGAGTGACCTAACTCACTCTTGGTTTGACATATGGGGGAGCACGAGGACTTTTGTTTCATGGCAAGAGAACTTTTCCTTGTTACTGTGTGGACCGATATTGGCAATATAAAGGTAAAAATTGATATCATGGAGATGTCAGGGCAGGATGAGCTTGGCCTTCACATATTTTTCATCATTAGGTTCCAAGAGGGGAGGTTACAGTCTGCACACGATGGGTAGTCTGTCATAGTCAGAGTGGCGCAATGTCAACTTGGTGGCACCCATTTGAAACTAGCATGGGATCCAGGAATCACAACATTTCACAGTTCAAATAATGTTAGGGGTGATATGGTCCCTACAAGGGAGGATCAATTATATATTCCATTTGGTTTTAATGGTTTGTTATTGGAACAGGGGACTTCACCAGCATGGCGGGATGATCACCAGAAGGAGATCAAGGGGAGCTCAAAGAGGCTAATCCTGAAGTACATGAGATTGACTACTAAGTAGGGTAGCTTCACGATGTGTTTCTCAGGATTTTTTATTATCGTGATTCTCTACTCATGGAAAGTATGTAGAGGGTCTTCGACGCTTATACTTGGTTGGAAAGTGGGTGGAGTAAGAGGTGTTTTACATTGATTATGATGGCTTGGGATCCTAGTATGAAGAGAGTCCTTTATGAAAGGATAGTGCATGAGATAGGGATGACTTAGTGGTACATTTGGGACCCTGGTATTGTTTGAAATGATTGTTTGGGCTTGTAGATAGTGGGAGGGTACTTGTTTAGACATTGCTTGAGGACAAGCAATTTTTGGCAGGGAGGACTGTCATGTGCACAATTTTTGTGAGTGAAGAATTCACTAAGGAGTTTTTCCAATTTTGGAGATATCAAATAGAAGGGAGAAAATATTATTTTGTGGGAGAAAAGTAGAAATTATTATATTAATGGAGAATGATGACCAAATAATATTTTAGAAAAGGGAATTAAATTAGTATTTCAATGGAGAATGGAAGAAAAGTATTATTTTATTGGAGAATAGAAGAAAATTATTATTTTATTGAATGGTGACAAATTATTATTTTATTCAAATGGTGGAAAAAATTGGAAAATGTCCCCCACCAATAAAATATTAAGGAAAAATAGAGGATCTAGAAGCTAGAGGGAGGCTCCATGAAGAATTATAAAAGGAGGAGTAACTCAATTGCAAATCATTTTACCTTATCTTTTTTATTTGACATCTAAACCTAAGTTCTCTTGAGCAGTTCAGCCAAAACAACTAGTGTTGCTTAGCACAAGGGATTTCCAAGAGGAAATTTCACCTCTATCTTTGGTGAACATCGAGAGTCTCCCTAGTGAGGCTTTAGGGGAGTCTATTTTAGGACTTCCATTGGAGTTTATTGCAAAACATTCACACACAAATTTGTTATTTCTAGGTGCAGAAGAGAAATTGCGGGGTTTATTTGGAGCAATATCTTTCTATTGTAGGTGTCGGGTATTTGTAAGATACTTTCTATTGGTCAAAGGAGGATTTTGGCACCATTTTCAGAGATGTTACTGTATCTTTTTTTGGGCCATATTTTCTCTTACAACACCTGCGCAGGGGTTGGAGAACAAAGTTTTTGTCAGTGTTTGGTGTTGGAATTTGTCGGGATTTTTTAATTGGGAGTGATAGCTATTTATAGAAGGCTATTTGTGCATAATCTCTCATCCATTTGTTGGAGAGTTTTATCATTTATCATCAATTCCTCTCTAGTTGGGTGCAAAACTGTGCAGCTAGAAATTCACTTTATTTTAGGTATTTCGGGTCAGCTGGAATTAGCCCAATCGATTTTTGGGTTTTGTTAGTTTAGGTGGGAGGAACCTATAAATAATTTTATATAATTTTCAAGGAAATATTCAGTTAGAATCATGCATTCTTATTGTAGGGCATATTGTTGGTTAGCTAGGTAGTTTACATTACGTTGTGGGTTTGATTTTGGCTTGGAGTTAAGCCAAACCATTTCTGGGTTTTCATGGATTTGGTATGAGGAGCTCGAGGTTAAATTTTCATAATTTTTTGAGCAATGAGGGGAGAAATTCTAATTCTTCTCCAATAGTAGCAAAAAGAACAACAATATTTTATGGGTAATTTGCACATTTTGTGGGATTTCAAGGTTAGTTGGAATTAGCCCAATATTTTTTTTGAGTTTAGTAGATTTTGGAATTAGCCAAAGATTTTTTTGGGTTTAGTAGATTTTGGTGAGAGAAGCCTCCAGTTAATTTTGCAGAAATTTTGGAGCAAATTTGAGGCATAAATCACAATTCACCTCCAACAGTAGCTGTAGTAGAATTTCTAGATAGTAATTCATAGGTGCAACTTATTGATTTCCAATTCTATTTTAGAGGCCTAATTTATTAGTAGAATTTCTAGATAGTAATTCATAGGTGTAACTTATTGATTTCCAATTCTATTTCAGAGGCCTAATTTATTATTGCAACAAATCTTCTGTGGCCATCATGCACCTATTTCTATCGAGAGTTTTTTGTGTAATTTCTCTAGTAAATAAATAAAGTTGCTTGATCCTCCATTTATTGTGTTATTTGTAATTGTGACATTTCTAGGTTTGTTTGGAAATGCTATTTTATTTTTGCCGCAATTTCATGGTTATTGTTCTCCAATTTCTTGGAAAATTTTATGGTAGAAAATTTTAAGCAACTTCCCAAGAAAATTAGAAATAATTATAAATCAAGACATTAAATATTTTTGTTTTATATTATGTTTTGTAATGTCAAGATATAACCAAAATGTTTGGTTTTTTTTTTTGAATTTCTATATAATGAATAAGTAGATGAATTCCCCTATCTCCCTTGAAACAAAAAAACCTTCCATGTCTAGACCCAAAAAGAGGCATTACATGGATGGACATGTATTCTAATTATGAAGACATTTGAGGCAATAATTTTTTTAATATAAGAATATAAATATATATAAAAAAAAATACATTCCATTCCATAAAAAGACTAAATCCCACTATTAGCAAGAGGAAGAGCTTTATTGTTGCTATACTAGTGGGATTTGCAAAGCATTCATTAGATTGGATTATGTATTATTATGAATTAAAGAAGGTTAATGAGTCTTTTTAAATTTACAAAATATAACAATACATTATTTTTTTGGTTGGCTGTGATATATTTAGTTTATGTAGTTATATTTAAAAAATATTAATTTCGGTAATCAAAGAAGATATTTAGTAACATTACATATTTGTTCATATAATTGTGAGTATTTTATCAAAGAAGATATTTAGTAACATTACATATTTGTTCATATAATTGTGAGTATTTTAATAAAGTTAGATTGTCACTTATATAAGTGAGTATGTAAAGTTTAGATGTTTAACTAAAATCAAGTTTAATGGAAAATGTTATTATTTATATTAAATTTTCAGCTCAAAATTTTTAAATACATTGTTAATAAAATTTAAAGATATAGATACTTCTCATTAAATGAGATTTAATAATGGAAATTTGGACAAGGCAAGATCATAATAAAATTTGATTTTTTTTGAAAATCTAGATTATAGTTGTCAAACTTTAAGATAAACTTTAAAATTTTGAATGTTTAAAAATTTTTAATATTACTGAATCTATTTCCACTATAAAAAAGCGAGTCAAACACAACAGCAATCTGATTTTTTAAAAAATAATTAAAAAATTCTAGCCAAAAAATACCATCCAAACAAATTTGTGACGTCGGTAGAAGTTTGCGAGGAAAGATCTCGCTTTCACACCTTAAGGGATTCGGAACTTTTTTCTTGTTCGGATTTTTTTTCCTTGTTTATTTGTGGTTATTGGTTTTGAAATTATAAAAGAGGATTTATTTTAAAAGTTGCTCACACCTATCACAATTTAAGTGTTAAATATTTCAGAAAATGAAAGACAATAATTACTAAAATAATTTAGCTAATGAATTAAGACAAATCATAAACTCTTCAACTTGATATAAACGATAAAATAACTAATCTATAATTTGACAGATCCTGTCAAAGTTACAGGAAATTAGGTTCTTTGAAAATGATACGTAAAAGACTTTTTGATAGGCATAACGCTGAACGCATTTTCAGAGTTTTAACCAAAAAATTGACGTTTTTGTCTTAGTCGACAAGGTGCAAAGAATTGAATTTGTAAAGATGCAAACCATGCGAAAGATTTGAATGCTATCATTCGATATAATAAAATGATAGTGAAATAAAATCACTGTTGATAATATATTTTATTTAATTATTTTTTACTATATTATTATAATTTAAAATAAAATATATGTTTTATTAATTTGTTTTATGTATTATTATATATTAGTGAAGATTAAAAAGAATTTTCATGAGCTTCATAGTGAAACAGGTTATAGGGCAATTTCTAAAACACCATGGATGGAAAGGATCTGCCATCTCTGTGAGAATAGGAACATCGAGGATGAAAACCACTTCCTCTTAGAGTGCCTCGCCTACAACCACATTAGATCTAAGTTTCATAATCTTTGTCGCAATACTAACCTTCCTAACCTTTTACAATCTCAAAATTATAGTGAGCTTGGGAGGCTTCTCTCCAAACTTTTTAAGTATAGGAATAAAATTCTTAAATCAAACTAAATAACTTGTTTCTTTAGGTCTCAAAGACCAAAACTTGATGTTAGTAGACTTTAACCACCACCACTATCATCAGTATTTATTATTGCTATCTTTTATATTTCATATTTAATTCATATTTATAGGTTTTTTATTTCACATTTATTATATTTATGTGACTGTGTTGTAATGCAAGCTTATGTCATGCTAACATTTTGATTTTTTATGGGAGAGGACTATCGATAAAACCAATGTGAATGGTGTCTTTCTAATTATATTTTTATTCAAATCAGTGTATGGAATTTAAAATTGAAATCAATTTTGTAATGGTAAATGGTTTGATTTAATTTGTTAATTAAATTATTGGATTTTAGAATGAGCATTTTCCACAATTAAGTATATATTGATTAGGAAGGTTTTGGAGTGTTATGTAAAATTGTTGATATGAACTATGATGAAAAATGTTGATATGAGTTATAATGAAGAATGGAAAAGTACTAGACTAGATATATATAGAGAATATGATCATTATAAATAAATGTAACTATTGATAAAAATCAATTTATAAATAATTAATATTAATTAAAAAAATTAAGAAATAAAAAAATAAGTAAAATTAGAATTAGTAAATTCTAAACGCAATAGAATGAAATTGATAAATTAAATTAGTTAGCTATCAAATTGAATTAAATATTAGTATACATTAATAAATAATTTTATTAATGAATAAAATTAAATATTAAAAATTAAAGTAAAATTAGAGAGTTAATGCATTGGATAATTAAATTATTAAAGTTAAAGAAAGAAAAGTATAAATAATAAAAAACCAGGGAATTTAGGAAATAATTCGAAAGTGTCCCTAAATTTGGGTGATGTATTTATCATAAAAGTAAGGTACTTCACCAATTTCACATGGTGTTCTACAAGTTTATGATCAATAAATTAATGTATTTAACCATTTTTATTCTTTGAGGGGAAGGACTTTACAACCCAATATGAAGTAGTAGTTTTCACTTACATTACATTTAAAAAAAAAAAAATACTATTTGCATTAACAAAATCAAATATAATTTAACAAAATCAAATCAAAATAGGCCATAATAAAATATTTCAATTTCCACTTTAGTTTTATGTTATGAAAGATTAAGTATTTAAAAAATTAATAATATATTTTTTTAGCATAAGATAGTTAAAATATGGCATGTAAAAATAATATTATATGATGTGTAATTCATTCAATATTCAATTATCAACAAAAAAATATTAATAACAAAAAAATATTATCTTTTATAACTAAAATATTATTTCAATATTTCAATGTCTATATTAAATATCATAGTTTTATATAATTTCATTTACAGGGAAAAATTTAAATTAAATTTAAAAAATTCATATATTTTCATTTTACATTGTGAAGTAGATGTGCAATTTTTTTCATTCATAATTTATAGTCGATTTATAATATTTAAAAATTATTGATAACAAAAATAATTAATGTGCATCATAAATCAAATATTTCAATGTACATATTGAGTAAAAGATTTTAACATATATATATATATATATATATATATATATATATATATATATAGAAAGAAAGACTTCTTAACATCATATATATATATATATATATATATATATATATATATATATATATATATATATAAAAAGAAAGCCTTCTTAACATATACATATATATATAAAGAAAGAATTCTTAACATCATCTATATATATATATATATATATATAAAGAACGACTTCTTAATCTATTAATAGATACTTTCAATTCAAGGTATCCGAGAGATTTCTAATTCCTTAAATGTTTAATATGAAGTTAGAAAATAAAATTAAAAAAAATATTAATAAGGAAATAATTCAATGTCACTCTATATAGATAAACATGTAACATTTTAAAAAATATTATTAACAAAAACAATTCTACAGAGAGAGATTTTCTTATAGTTAAAACATTTTATTAACAAGAGTGGAGAGGAATCAAATTTTTGGTTTGCAGCTTGAGACATTTGATCTCTCTCAATGCTTGGTAGATTTAGAGTTAAGATGGATCTATGCTAGGAACTATTAACTTAAACATTTTGACTCAGTCAAATTACATAAAATTAAAATTAAAATTAAATAGAAAATAATAATTAGACCTATAATTAATTATAATATATAATTAAACCACCATTTTAATTCTCTATAGAGACATCAAAGAGATTTGATTCCTCTTTGCACTTGGTAGATCTGAAGTGAAGATAGATCTTGTTGTATGATTATAAAAGTAATTGTTGTATAATACTATATTTTTATTAAATAAATGTACTTTATTATTTTATATTATAGGGTTGACTTTTATTTGTTATAATTAAATATGGTAAAGTAATGGTAAAGAAGGGTGGATTATGCTTAACATTTATTTGACTATGGATAATCATACTTGTTGAAGGTAAACTAAAGTTGTCTATGATAGAATACCATTAACTACAGTTAACCGTGGTTGACCATGGTTCACCATGTTGAGCATGGTTAAAAATGGTGGCACATGGTTGACTATAGTTAGCCATGGTTCACCATAGTTGGTTGTGCTTGGACATGTTGATGATGATTGACCATTTTTCCCATGGTTGAGTATGTTCAATTATGGTTAAATATACTCAAGTATGGTTGACAATTGACATTCTTGACAATGTTTTACCATGTAGACCATGGTTGACCTTGGATTGACCATAGGTGACCACTAACACCATTTTCATAAAAGTGGTTGATATCGACACCATTTTCAAATGCTGATTGGCATATGAAAGGTGGAAAATGGTGTGTATCAATGTACATCAATCACTTTTACTAATGTGGTTGTGTTAGTTAATAGTTGATGTGCGTGGGGAAGATTAGTAGACATGGTTGACTATGGCTGGGCATGTTGAATAATTGTTTACCATATTGACCATACGTGACCATGGTTTGAACATTTTGACCATGTTCAACAATTTTTACCATGGTTGATCATCATTGTCTATGATAACCATGGTTAAGCATGGGTGACCATGGTGCTTGAAGCTGTCCATTTTTAACTATGGTTGACCAAAGATAACAATAGTTATTCATGGCAGATTAAGGTAGACCATAGTTAACCATAGTTGAATATGGTTGATTAAAGCTAATCATGGTTTAGTATCACTAATTAAGGTTTGTCATGGTTTATTAGGATCAAGCATGGTGGGCATAGTTAACCATGGATGAATATGGTTGAAAATGGTGAGCATAGTGAGCATGGTTGATCATGACTGGTGCAGGGGTCCTCGACATATACCCATACTTAGCCAAACTGATGCCAAGCTTCCCAACATATACCCACAGTATGCATTAAAATGCATAAACACTTAGTCCTAGGATTTCCAACTCTCTAAGGAGTCAAAACTTCAACCATCATTAGTTACAGCCCATTTATCAGTTCTTGTGCATAGGAACTCAATCACCCCGCCTGAACCTTCTTATCGGAACTTGAATCACCCCTTACACTTTCAAATAAGACTTTTAACGAAGTCTCCTTCTCATTTCTTCCTATCAAGATTTTAATTCCTTCACAACCTTCAATCGACGCTTTTAATTCCCTGCGTAATCCTTACACAAAGGATTTTCACGCAATACGCCCTTTTCCTCCTCTATACGGGTTTTGCACAGATTTCGAGGTTAACCCTCATCGCAATTGGCCATGGCATCTTTCCTTGGTCATGTATCAACATATATCCACCGCTTTTCGATATGTGATTTCCCTTTAGAATCGGGAAATAAACTATCGACACTTAATAGATATCCTTTTCATTTACAAAGGAAATGCCACCTGAACGTATATGCGGACTTCAAATATTATAGACCCCACGACTATATTTGTCGTCGATTCCACTTCCTGTAGCCGCTCCACAGTGCCGCACTACGTTAAGGCCAATCTCTGATTAAACGATATCTTCGATCACCGATAATCCCAAACATCGAATGCTGATATATCACTATCAATGATGTCGCAACTCTGTTAAACACCGCCACTGACCATTGCACCTTCGACTTCTGATTGCGATTTAAATCGTGACCGTTAATCTGGCCACGATCCAACGGTCTATGATTAATCATTGCTCGCTCTTCGCAAATCTCCAATGCTCGTTCTAATCACTTAAATGGGCTCCCGCTGATGTGATTAAATCATAGTCGTTGATCTATGAGATCTAACAACTGCTGAGCATCACTTTACACTTGTCCGTTTATTCCTTTTACTTGGAATTTTATGCTGTTCAATGGAATTTTACGATATATCACTATCGGCGATGTCGCGACTCCATTAAACAATGCTGCTAACCACTGCACCTCCGACTTCTGATTGCGACTTAAATCGTGACCGTTGATATGGCCACGATCCAATGGTCAACGATTAATTGTTGCTCGCTCTTCGCAAATCTCCAAGGCTCATTCCGATCACTTAAACGGGCTCCCTCCGAAGCAATTAAATCACAACCATTGATTTATGAGATATAGCTGTACCTGTGCCTCACTCCTTCTTCCTCTTCTCGCTTCCTTTACTTAGAACTTTTCCGCACGCTTTCTTCAGTTCTTCTGTGATTTGGAGTTTTCTTCAGGTTTCAATCTTCCATTCTTCTGCTACTCAATTCATTCCCGCTTGCACTTAACTTCACAACTCCATTAACCAACGACCTTCCAGAGCATTACTCGACCCTTTGAAGGGTTCAAAAATCCATTATGATTTCTTTGAATCATTCTGCACCTCTGCACAGTCTAACTTCACTAGAACTCTGCCTGCAACCACAATTACAAAACCTATGGCTTCACACCATAATCGATCACAAAACATGCGTTCCATACACTCTGACACAATCACGAAAAACTCTGCATATATTAATGTAAAATCACAGATTACATTCGAGACACCTCGGTCTCACACAGGCCTAATTCTCAACATTTGTGGCCTCCTCCTTTTACCCGTAGGCTTACATATATTTATATGGAAACTTTGGATTGGATAACTATGAAGGACCTGATCCCATCCTTTCCTTGAATCACTCAACTAAAGCCCTAAATCTCGTTATAGGATACATATGGAAAATTGCATTTAATTATGTCTTCTAGAGACTTATCCATTCCATCTTTTTCCCTATTTTAAAACAGAAAGTCCCTTTATTCAGCTCAATGGTCCACGTCCTATCTTATCTAATTAAATCACTAAAAGGCCTAAATTACATTAACTTGAGACTTAGGAAAACTATTTCCTAAAAATACATGACCCCCTATGTCTACTATTTACAATGATTTTCCCTTAGGTGAATGATCCTGCATCAATGACCAACTATGATCAACCGTAATCAACTATGTTCAACCATTGCAAGTAAAAATTGTTGACTATGATTGACTATGGTTGACCATGGATGATCATGGTTTTTTGTGGTTAACCTTGGTTAACTAAGATTAAATATGGTAACTATTGTTGATAGAAGATTATTGGCTCTTCATGGTTGATTAAAATTTAACATGGTTGACTGTCATTAACCATGATGAAATCTGATTTACTAGGTTAATTAAGGTAGACAATGGTTGGCTATGGTTGACCTTTTTTGAACATGGTATACCATGGTTGATCATGATTTCTATGATTGACTATAGTTGACCAAATATGATCATGGTTAACCTTGTAGATGATGGTAGATCATGGTTGGTTAAGGCTAACCATCACTGATCATGGTTAATCATGGTTGATATGATTGACAATGTTAAACCATGTTGACCATGTTAATGATGTTGATTGTGTTGGACATGGTTTAACCTTGATTACCATAATTGACCATGATGACCAATTAACCATGTTATCTATGGCTAACTATGGGTGACCATGGTTGACCATGCTGAACAATTAACCATGTTGTCTATGGTGAACTATGGGTGACCGTGGATGTCCTTTTCTGACAATGTTGTCCATGGTTGACCATACTTGTCCATGCTTGACCAATTAAATATGGTCCACTATAGTTGACCATGATTGAGTATGTTGACCATGTGCAACGACAATGTATTTTCTAGACCATGATTGACCATGTTGGTTATATATGACTGTGTTTGACCATCATTGGCAATGGTTGCCTATAGCTAGTGATGGAAGGATATAGTTTCCTATAGTTTGCCATGTTTAAAGATGTTTCACCATAATTGAAATTGTTTTCTATGACTAACTATAATTAAATATAGTAACACCTAATTGATTATGATTTATTATAGGTGATTTTGGTTCACAAACTTTTCCATTTCGCTCTAATTTCTAATTTCAAAGATTCCAAAAATTTACAAGTTCGCCATTTCGGCTTGTGAAAATCAATTATCTTCCATATATTTCAATGCAAGAACATACCTGACAAGTGGAACCCTATAGTATATAATGTGTAACATATTAAATTTTTTTGGAGTGGAATATGGAAAACCTTGTGATATAGATTACATAACGGATTAACAATTGAAATGATATTAAATGCCACTTGGTCGTGTTTTTCATAAAAAAAAATGCCTTTCTACTCAACAATTTTTCTCTCCCTAATTAAATTCCATCTGATCTCTCTTTGATCTGAAATCACTTGTGAATGATCTCAGTTAATTAAAAAAGGTATTACAGACTCATGTGCTGGGGTGTACCTATGTTATCTTGCGCAATGGATCGATAAGATTGCGAAATACACAGACATTGAAGCAGTAAGAGAAACATAATAAGCAAACACATAAACACAACAAGTTTAATAAGGATTTTGCCCAATCCTCTTGGGCTACGTCTCCTGGTCCAGCCTTCAGTGGTGGCCTTTCTATTGTGTCTTAAAAAGCAGAGTTTTTATAGCACTGAGCTCAATTTGAGTCTCACTCAAAAAATGATAATCAGTAGGACTGTACTTTGATTCCCCAAGTCTCTAGAGTACACAGACTCCCCTTAATGAATCTTTACCTCTATTGGTCACAGTGGTATGAGTTGTAGGTTTTAACCCTGTACAGAAATTACCTGCATACGAATTCTTAAACAAAGAAAATAAACAATGCGAGAGCATAACCCATAAAACACATATGCACAAAGATTTTTCCCTAGATCCCAAAACCAGGACTACCAGCTTGATTTTTCATTATGTTCCTTTCAATGTTACAATACATATTTATACATGCCGAAGCATCCAATTCCATGGACCGAAAACCATCGCATCCAATACCATGGACCGAAAACCATTGCGTCCAAAAAACATGTGCGAAAATCATGCACAAAACCATAGGTGGGTTACAGGTGCCCTTCAAACCCCCTATTAACTACGTGGAAAGAATATAACACAACCCAACAATCTCCCACTTGTTGTTTTCTTTCCATAGGGGGCCACAGGAGAGCTTAGTCATTTTTTCCAGCCCTGAGATTCCCATTGCTTCTCTACACCAAGAGAACTTCTCAGAGCTCACAGATTTTGTCAATGCATCTACAGTATTCTTCAAAGTGTCCACCTTTACCAGCAACACCTTTCTGTCTTCTATCATATCCCTCACAAAGTGATACTGAACATCAATGCGCTTTGTCTTTGAATGATAAGCAGGGTTCTTTGCCAAGAAAATTGCACTTTGGATGTCACCGTCTATTCTTATAGCTCCCTGTACTAACCCCATACTTGAACACAATCTCTGCAACCAAACTGCTTCCTTGCTTGCATGAGTGGCTGCCATGTATTCTGCCTCTGTAGTTGATAGTGCCACTACAGATTGTTTCTTACTCATCCAAATGACTGCACCTCCAAATAGGTTAAACACATACCCACTTGTAGATCTTCTCTGATCCAAATCTCCAGCCCAGTCTGCATCAACAAAGCAATGAATATCCAACACTCTGTCCAATCCTGGTCTTCCTTGGTAGCACAAACCATAATCACTAGTGCCACGCAAATACCTGAAAACCCGCTTCACTGCTGTCCAGTGCTCCTTCCAGGTTTTGACATAAACCTGCTCAATACTCCCACTGCATGTGCAATGTCTGGTCTAGTACAGACCATTGCATACATCAGGCTACCCACTGCACTTGCATATGGAACATGAGACATGTCCTCTTCCTCTTCTTGTGTCTTGGGACACTGTTCAGCAGATAAACTCACACCTACAGGAATAGGAACCTTCACCGGTTTACTATCCTGCATATTAAACCTCTGCAGTATTGTCTCGACATACTTCCTCTGGTTTAACCAGAGCTTCCTCTTTGACCGATCTCTTTTAATTTCCATGCCCAAAATATAGTTTGCAGCACCAAGATCTTTCATGTCGAATTTGGAGGACAATTGGGTCTTCAAATCCTGGATAATTTCTTTGTCATTTCCAACCAGCAACATATCATCCACATACAAGACCAGATAAATAACACGGTCACCAATTAATTTAAAATACACACAATGATCTGCTTTGCTTCTGGTGAAGCCAAGTCCCCGTATAAATGTATCAAATTTCTGATACCACATCCTTGGTGACTGTTTTAACCCATACAGAGACTTCTTTAACTTGCATACCAGTTCTTTCTTACCCTTCACCGCAAAGCCTTCAGGTTGCTTCATGTAGATTTCCTCTTCCAAGTCCTCGTGAAGAAATGTTGTCTTCACATCCATCTATTCTACCTGAAAATCAAAAGTAGCAACAACAGATAAAAGTAATCTAATAGAAGTTACCTTGGCAACAGGAGAAAAAATATCACCAAAATCAGTTCCCGGCACCTGGGAATAACCTTTTTCTACCAACCGAGCTTTGTATTTCTCCACCTTTCCTTCTGCATTTGTCTTCTTCTTGAACACCCATTTGCTGCCAATGGGTTTCCTTCCAGCCGGCAACTCCACCAGATCCCAAGCCTCATTTTTTGTGCAAATATGCCATTTCATCGACCATGGCCTCTTTCCAGAGTTTTCCATCCTCTGAATCCACTGCTTCCTTCACAGTTCTGGGATCATTATCAGTAACAGACAAAGCAAAATTTGAACTGAAAGCAGATGGACTATACCTTTCTAGTTGCCTTCTTTCTCGAACTGATATTCTCACAGTCGGAGTTTGTGGCTCTTCATCTTCTGATTCCTCCTCTGCTGCAGAGTCTGATTCTTCCTCCTTTGGCTCAAACTCTATCTTCTCGGGTTCCTTTGGTTGGACTTCATGTTGAATAACATCTTTTACCTCTCTGAACATATTAGTTGGGAAACAAGGAGGAGAGAATTCTTGTGGTATAGTTGACACATTGAAGAGTTTGAGGGTAGAAATCAGAAGTTTCAAAGCCGACAATGATAGGTTGGTTGAGGCTCGGGAAAGACTTGTAAGGGCTCAAGAGAAGCAGGTAGAGGTCAATGCAGTGATTCTTCAAAGCTTTCTAGAGTTGCAAAGATAGGGATAGTTGAGGATCAGTCAAGAGCAGGAAGAGAAAAATAATGGAGCCTATGGTAGCAGGTCTCAGTTTGGATATAGGTTGGATAGAGGGGATACAATTAGAGGTGGTAGATCATTGGATACACCTGACATGAGGACTGGTATATACGTGCATCATTCTTGTTCCTCATCTAGGAGACATCATCACCGTCATCATCCTTACAGGATGGGTGAGAACTCACCTGAGGAGTTAAACAAAGTAAAGCCACTTACATTTGATGGAGAGATAAAGAAGGAAGAAGATGCAGAGCCATGGTTGCTTGAGATGAATAAATTATTTAGATTGCAAAACTATTTAGAGAACGTGAAAGCCAAGATAGCCACCTTTAGTGTCAAAGGGATGGAATATATTTGGTGGGAAGATGTGAAGAATGTCAAGGGAATTTAGGAAGAAGAGTTTATTTGGGTTGAGTTTGAGAGACTCTTCAAGAAGAATTACTTGTTGGAGAGGTACTTTGATGATAGAGATAAGGAGTTTTATGAGATGCAAATGGGTTCTATGATAGATGATGAGTATTATACTAGCAAGTTCCTGGAGCTATTGAGGTATGTGCCTTACCTTAAGGAGGAGAAGGCTAATATCCAAAGATTCATCAGTTGGATGCTAGCGGCATATAAAGACTATATTGATTTTGATGAGCCTAGATCATTGGATGAAGCCATCAGGAAGCTAAATCATTGTTATGAGCAGTCAAAGCCCAAAGATGAACCTAAGCGTGACTTGAAAGGAAATTAGAATTAAAGGGAAGTAGCCACCGAAGCGGGAAAGATATCATGATGCAAGTGAGAAAGAGAATGTGGTTCCTTACAAGAAGTTCAATGTAGTTGAGAAGGGACATGGGTTGCAATTTGGAGAGTAGCAGAACCGAGGTGATGGTAGAGGAACATTATAGTGTTGGATATGTTGTAAATATCATCTCAAGAAGGATTTTCCATTATGCCAGGGTGGTAGGCCTCATATGTATAGTACTCAAGAGGTGCAAGTAGTTGGAGTTGTTGGTCATAGCATTCCTTAGATTTATGCAGTTATGGAAAACAAGCATGCATATCATCAAGTGTCCATTATTGATATCGAAGGTAAGCTTTATGATAAAGTTATTTATAGTTTGATTGGTCTTGGATCTAATTATAGTTATGTTAATCCTGACTTGGTGGATGAGTGTGGCTTGAGAAAAGACGTGCATGCAGAGTCTTGGTTAGTGTAGTTGGGTACAGGTACTAAGAAGGGAGATCATCACTAGGTAAGAGCTTATGCATTTGAGTTGAATGGTATGCCTAATACATCACATTTCAATGTAATGCCATTGGGATAATTTAGTATGATTTTGGGTATGGATTGGTTGTACCTTCATAGGACCAAAGTAGATTGTTATGACAAGGATATTGAGTACCTGGATTATAACAGAGAAAAGAGAATCTTGCAGGGGAAGAAGAAGCCTACATTAGTGAGGATGGTCACTGCTATGCAGGCTAAGCGCAATTGTGGGAAAGGGCATGTGATGTTTGCAGTTCACATTTCCAGTTATAAGGGTAAGGATGTTGAGGATGCATAAATATTCAACAGGTACCTTGTATTGCAGCAGTTTCAGGATGTGTTTCCAGCAGATATTTTAGAGTTTCCTCCTCACGGGGAAGTGGAATTTTCTATTGTGTTGGTACGAGGGGTGGCGCCAACATCAAACATACCTTACAGGATTAGCACTCTAGAGTTAGTAGAGTTCAAGTTGTAGTTGAAGGAAATGCTTGATAAGGGATACATTAGGCCAAGTGTATTACCTTGGGGTGCACCAGCATTGTTCGTGAAGAAGAAGGATGGTACTCCTAGGTTACGTATTGATTAGAGGAAACTGAACAAGGTAACGATGAAGAAAAACTACCCATTTCCGAGGATTGATGACTTTCTCGATCAGTTGAAGGGAGCAACAATGTTATCGAAGATTGATATGGGATCAGGATATCATGAGGTATGCATCAAGGAAGATGACATCTACAAGACTAATTTCAAAACCAGGTACGGGCATTATGAGTTTGTTGTAGTTCCATTCGGTTTGACTAACGATCCAACTACTTTTATGTTCTTGATGAATAGCTTGTTGAGTCTTTATATGGACAAGTTTTTTATTGTATTCATTAATGACATCTTGATATATTCTAAGAATGAAGAAGAGAATGTCGAGCATTTAGCAACAATGTTGAGATTGCCAAGAGAGCATCAGTTCTATTCCAATCTTATCAAGTGTAGTTTATTTCAGAAAGAGGTACACTACTTGGGACATGTTGTTTCCAAAAAAATATAGCAGTAGATCTAGAAAAGATAAGGGATACTATGGAGTGGGAATCTCCTAAAAATGTGGATGAAGTCATATCATTCATGGGGTTAGAAGGTTACTATAGGAGCTTCATCCAAAACTTCTCATGCATTGCATATCCCATTACATCCTTAAAGAAGAAATGGAAGCAATTTGAATGGATAGAGGAATGTGCAACAAGTTTTCAGCAATTGAAGTAGTTGTTAACATATTCTCTAGTTCTTAATATTGCAGATCTTGATAAAGAGTTCATTGTGTGTACAGATGCCTACAAGAGAGGAATTGGTGGTGTCTTAATGCAGGAGGGACAAGTGATATTCTATGAGTCTATGAAAATGAATGAGCACGGGAAGAATTATGTGATTCATGATCTTGAGTTGGAAGCTATTATCCATGCATTGAAGATGTGGATACACTATCGTCTTGGCATGCGGTTCACATTGATCAAAGACCACTATGAGTTGAGATATCTATTAGACCAATTGAATCTAAATGCCAAGTAAGCTAGATGGTTGGCCACCCTCAGTGAGTTTGACTTTGAGATTAGATACATCAAGGCTAAGGAGAACAGGGTTGTAGATGCTCTCAGTAGGAGAGTGCAGATGAACCATGTCGCAATAGTGATCTCGTATGGGCCATATTTATAGGATCAAATCTTACAGGCAAGACAATAGGATGACATATACAAGGAGCTTAGGCACAGGTTACAGTAGCAGGGTACAGGTGATCAGGATGTTGACTATCATCTCACGATATATGGTTTGGTGATATTTAGGGATAAGATCTATGTGCCAAATTATAGTGGGCTCAAGAAGATTATCTTCAGGGAGTTTCATATCAAGCCATATTCAGGTCACTCAAGATATCAAAAGACATTGACAGTAGTGAAGAAGTTCTACTATTGGCTGAATCTGAAAAAGGAAGTGGCAAAGTTCTTGGCTAGATGTTTGGACTGTTCGCAGGTGAGAGAAGAGTGTAAGCATCCAGGTGGATTTCTTCAGCCTATTCTGATTCTAGAATGGAAAAGGGAGATCATTTCCATGGACTTCATTACAGGTCTTCTGAGGACATCGAAGCAACATGATTCTATCATGGTTGTGGTAGAAAGGTTAAGCAAGGTAGCTCACTTCATTCCAGTGAAGTCTACTTATTCAACTAGTGAGGTGGCATAGGTATTCACTAGGGAGATCGTGATATTGCATGGTGTTTCGAAGAAGATTGTGTCAGACAAGGATTCTAAGTTCACTTCCAAGTTTTTGAAGGAGTTGTTTGCGGGTTTAGGGACAAAGTTGGCCTTCAGTATAGATTATCATCCATAGAAAGATGGACAAATAGAGAGGGTCAACAAGATTATGGAGGATATGTTGAGGATGTACGTGATGCAACAACAGAGGAGATGGGAGGGGTACCTTCCATTGGTTGAGTTTTCTTACAACAACGATTACCAGGAGTCACTGAGGATGACTTTGTTTGAGGCACTGTATGGGAGGAGCTGTAATACTCCCATCAAATATAGTGATCCAGTGAATAGGGTACATAATGGACCAGACATGTTGGAAGACATGGAATAGGAAATGCAAGTTATGAAAAGGAATCTAAAGGTAACACAGGACTGGCATAAGAGTTATGCAAACCAACACAAGGCTATTAAGGAGTTTCAGGTTGGGGAGCATGTGTATTTGTGAGTCAAGCCCAAGAAGAGCTCCTTGAGGATTGGATCGTGTTTCAAAGGATTTGAAAAGGAAAAAAGGTATTTTTGGAACTGTATTTATGAAAATAATGGAAAATAGGAGAAAAGGAAGGTGAAAGGTCACATGTTGCATGTGAGGAGGAAATTGAAGGAAAATAGAGGAAAAAGGAATAAATTAGAGGCATCAATAATAAAAAGACATCAGAGCATCAGTTTGTAGCCTTTTGTCAGTTCAATTTTGGAATTAGTCTTAGAGAGGAGAATAGCACGAGTAATAGAAGGAGATCAAGCAAGTGAAGGAAGGACAAGGAAAGAAAAGGAAGGACAAGTAAATCAAAGGAAAGAAAGGACCAAACAAGGAAAGGTTGTATCAAGCAACTTCAACAAGAATACTTGCAGGTAATAGATTGCATGTATGGTCTCTTAGCTAGTTTTGACATGCATGGTATGTGCATGTTGGTATTTGGTTCTTTTGGTGTCATTGGCATGGATTTTTCTGGGTTTCGACAATGGATTTTAGCCTTGCCTTGCCATTTTTTGATAGCCATGGTGTGAAGGACTTTTCTCAGTTTGAGCTTTGGATTGCCGAAATATTTTGGATTTGTGTGACGTGTTCTCAAGAAAATTCCCAAAGGCTTAGGAATCCCTTGACCGGTAATGACGGGATACAAAGTATATCCTAAGGTTGGAGACGGGAAAATTCCTCAAGGTATTGGAGAAGAAATTTTGAGGCATCCAAGATGAGTTTGGTTTTGTGATATCGACACTGGTTTAGGTGAGGTCAGGGTATGGTGAAGGTGGAGGTAGTTTAACTTCTGGATTCCCTTGGTTTTTATGGATTGGTTTATCCCATGAGATCCCACATTCATCCTTGGAATATGGGGTGGGGGTGATTGGATAAAAGAAAGGTTTGGGTCAATTAATCTATGGTCTTGTGGTACTTGGAAGTCCCAAGCCTAGTTATATTTTTCCTATGTTTAATAAGATCTATGTTTATCTTGCTTTTGATGAGTAAATGCAATTGTTATTATGTGGATTTAATGGTTGTTCTCTCTTTTCTATTCATTTGATTATATGCTAGTTATAGGCATGGTTATTTGATAGTTCTTAGTCACAGATCTTTCCACGATTTTACTTGTAACTAAAGGAATAATGAATGCAAGATCTAATTGATGTTATGAAAACTAATGTGAGAAGGAAGTGATCCTTCTTTGTAAACCTCCGATAATGTTTTAGCTCCTTATGTTCAAACTTGCATTCATGGCCTAGAGGTTTCATGTTTACCAAGTGTTTGACGAAATCTTAGTCCCGATTGGGGAAGGTCAGGTAAAGTCTTGGTTTCAGTTTTTGTTTACAAGCATTTTTTCTATGTCATTTGTCATCTATAGAAGTTTCACTAAGTTCTGGGCAGGGGTCTGAGTCTTGATCCTGAAAAAGTGGCTTAGAATTTGGGGTCGCTATCATAGAACTTACTCGAAAAGTCCACAGTCTCATAGAGGCAGGCTTATGAGTGAAATTGAAGGGCTATAGTCGCTTACATGCCTTGGAAAGGGAGCGACTGGGGCTCTAGGTAAATTAAGAAGAGAGTCATATAAAGGGTTGGACACCTGGAGGGGTTGGGTTGCTCCTAGAGGTCCTGTAGCACCCGAAGGAAGTTATTAAGGTCTTAAATTGTCAACTCAATTTCCTTAAGGTAATTTATGAGGTTGAGTTTTATCATAGTGAACCTCAACTCATGTTTACCCCAGGAAAAGTGGTGAAAGTGGGTAAATGTGGGAGTTGGTGGGTTACATATAAACTCTTTGTCTAACTCTTCAAAAACACATAACACAAATCCATTGTGATCATATCTTAATCACTCCACATACTATTCAAAAATCTTTGTCACAAGCATAATACAGATAGATGCAACCATACACAGTAGACTCCATGCATCACCATCGAAAAGGGTGGAACAATTTCTTCTGAACACCATGCTGACACCAATTGTACTATGCTAATAATGATGGTTTTCTGATCACATAAAAAACTACAACACTCTGCGAAATAAGCATTTCAACCAAGGAAATCTATTGCTCATACATGTGTTCCTACATACAATGTGACATCAATGGTAGAAAGGCAAACAAGGATATGTCTTTTTTCTGAGCATGCTCCCCCTGAACATATGCTTGGGCTACAATCATCATCAACTCTCCAAGGTTGTTGTTCAATGAACCACTTGACTGATACCAGTTGTAGGAAAAATTGATTGATTACCTCTTCTTTGCTGAAGTCTCCCAATTGCATACATAATGCAAGTATTACTCACCATGCCATTTCAATTGATACACAAGATAGTACATAGATAAACAATGCTAATATAGGGATTCCATGACTATAGCCAAATTGATTTGTTGCTACTCTTCTATTAAAACAATGTTACAATTATTTAATGCCATGGTACCTTAGGAAGACATACATTTTAATCTATGGAAAAAATAGTGTATATACGTGATTTCCCTTATATAAGTCGTATAAATTGAAAAATTCATATTTTTCGCTCAGATCCAATCTGCCACAACTCCCCCTGAGCTCATGCACCTTTCCAACTTCTTGTTGATCCTATGGTCATATTCTTGACTTATAGGCCCTTGGTTACACCATTATCTTGTTCCAACTCATATTCATCACCTTCTTCATGCTTTCCATGTTGTTTCCTTATGCTCCCCCTTAGACCATGCAAGCCTCATTGCTTTTCCATGGTATTTTATGAATATACACTTGGTAAAAATGGATTGCAGTGGGGACTAATGTCTCTTACTCAAAATCTAAAAAGGAATAGATTGTGTTTGATCTCTTACTTTTGATTACACTCCCCTTCAACACATACACATTGTCTGGGGTCCCGATTCCTTTCCATATCACACTCTTGGAACCTTGTTTTTTGATGCAAAAGGCTTTGGAGTTAAATATTACTTCTTTTCCTCATCAACCATTTGACTCACACTCAAGATATTATACTTCAAGCTTTCAACCAACAACACATACACTACATTTGTCTTCTTGTCACCAAGATTGGCCTTACCTTTTCCAAACACTTTAGATGGAGAATTATTTCCAAGAATAACATGGCCATCTTGAGCTTTGTTCAAGGATAGGAATCTTCTCTTTTCCTCTAACTTATGAAAGGAGCATCCGTTATTTATGTACCCTTGGTCATCTTCTTCAAATGTGGATAGAGTGATACCACACTTGAATTAATACTCCTCCTTCTTCTTCCACACCATGGTAGGATTCTTTCTAGTAAACACATTCTCCTCTAGTTTTTTTTCTAGGCCTACTCTAGTTAAGCTACTCCTTTTGCGTGATTTTTCTTGACATATCAGATAGCATAAAATCTCTAGCCATGTGACCAAAATTGTCAAAATTGTACATTCTCACATGACAAAGATATGATGCAAGAGGATCAAACCCTGTATTGTTCACATTAGGTCTCAATTTTTCCTTGATCATACTTCCATTACATGCATAAGATATGCAATCAACTGCGTTGTGGCCAAACATATTACAAGCAAAACAATACCTATAAAATGAACCTATATACCTAAATTATGATGATCTCATTTGTTTTCCTTGTCTCCCATACTGTTTTATACTCTGCGTATTAGATTTGAACAATCAATTACTACTAATAGATGTAATGTGTGCATAGTTATGGCAGATGTAGGATTCGACCTCATCCATCAATGGAGAACAGGAGTTTTTATTTCTAATTTGAAATCCACCGTAATCTTCTCTTGGAGTGAATGGTCTTCTAGTGATAGGTGCTACTCTTGGTACTTTCTTGGATATTGGATCTACTTCTTCCTTCCTGGTTTGCTACAGATATTATTACTATTATCTTCTACAAGCTTCTTAGGTGTTGCATTATTGTTTACATGTTCCTATGAGTTAGATTCTCCCTTATGAAATCCTAGACCATATTTTACCAAGGGATATACTTTTCTCTTAATAATGTTTCCAAAAGCTTCATACCCTTCTCCATCTTAAGCTAATTTCCCTTATGTTCTAGCATCCTCCTCATTGAGACAATTTCAGCTTCAAGCTTCTCGCATTGATTCTCTCTCACTTTTAGTTGGCTTATCATCACATATTCAACTCTTTTAACCTCTTCCAACTTGATATTCAAGATGATGACTCCCTCTTTAAGCTCGTTCTCCTTCTGATCAAATATCTAGAATAGTTTTCCTTTATCTTTGTTCACATATGTTAGCCTTTCAACCTCAACAGTTAACTTCTCTATTACAACTAGGGTTCAATCAAGTTCAGTTTCAAGGAGCATTATTCTATCACAATCATCATCTTGGTTGTTCCAATTATGCATGGCTAACATCAAATCCATCTAAAACACAACTAAGAAATAACTCACCATCAATTTTTCCTTCAAATATTCTTTGCTACAACATATCCAATTCTATTATTTCTCCATTTTATGATTTCTCTCTTTTATGATCACTACTTCATTCACACTAGGAGAATGTATCTCATTGGGATGAGACTCTTTCTTATTATATCTCTTTTCTTTCTTTTTTCTCCCACTCTCCATTGCAGCTACTAGTGTCTCCTCCATAAAAGACCTGCAACTGTCCCATATATCTTTTTTAGATTTAAGATACATTACCTTCTCAAGATATGCACTGTGAAGATTATTGTAAATCACACACTTTACTTGGGAATTCTACTATTTCACTTTTTTTGAGAAGGTATATTTGTAATATCCTTCATACACCAACTTCGAGACATTGTATACATAATCTAATAGTTCATATTTAACCTTTTCACTCCATACTTGATAACTTGCAACACTGAGCAAAGACACATCTTGATGATCCATTAAGAAAAACAAATTTGCCAGATCTACCTTCCAACATATAAGACTTAAAAGCACTTGCTCTTATACCAATTGTTGGGAGCTTGAATATACTGAGAGGGATGGTGACTAAGTATAATATAGAATGGATCACGAAATAGAACTTTTTGCTATTTAGCATGCTCAAGAATATATACACGACTTTCCTAAAGCCAATATGCATATGTACATGTTCTTCTCACACACAAACATCGTATATTTCTACATACATAGATTTCTTACTCAAATTCATTTACACAATTATCTAGACCCTTAAGAGGAGCATAATGTATAAATAGTATATACCCCAC
Source organism: Pinus tabuliformis (assembly GCA_031772625.1). NCBI lineage: Eukaryota > Viridiplantae > Streptophyta > Pinopsida > Pinales > Pinaceae > Pinus > Pinus tabuliformis. The sequence continues at coordinate 570,864,202 of CM062812.1, read as the reverse complement.
ACATACAAAACATAATATCATATGAGTAGCAACATACATGAGAAGCATATAAAACATGCACAAGTAAACCATTAAAGCAACACATAAACCATCACCAACATATGGAAATCATATATTAGGTGGAAACCCTTATGAGAGAAAAAACCATCGATCACTTGTTCTCTTCCTCTTCTTTATTATTCAATCTTATTTTACATCAACCACTAGCTGCCACTAGTGTGCAACCTCTTAATTGTGATGTATGCGAGAAACCACCCACTTCAGGTCACAACCTGATGAAGCCATGAATTTCGCAACTATATGCAGACTCTACCTGCTATAGGCCACAACTTGTTTGAGGCCCCAAAATCCAATAGCTTCTTAGGCCATCACCTGAAGGAAGCCAACACTCACTAAATCAACAAACCACCACTTTCCACTAAAGGCCCAAACCTTCAAAACCTTTGGACCAATTTTTATATATTTTCATACTGGACCCACAAATCTCTGCACAAAAAACGATGGACGTCATTTCATCAATTTTCACATTGGACCCACATAATATTCTCTACTCAAGATGACTACATAATATCTACCGACCCAAACCCTAGCTCAACAACCACTCTCATCAATGCACCAACAACACAGTCACAAACCCTAATGGAAGCATACTCTCATACATCTCTTCAATATGAAACCTCTCAATAAAGACAAACAATAAATTACATTGCCAAACTAAACACTCATATCATAACCACAAGAAAACCTCTCTCTCCTTCATATACACATCAATGGAAGCTATACATCACATAAATAAAGCTCTCAAACTCAGTAAAATACATCAAGACTTAGCCAATCGTTCCTTTCATCCTAATATACATTAAGTTTAATGGTTCCATACCCACCATCCAGAATTTAACAGTGTTAACTCCTACAATAGGGCTTTGGCTCCATCCTAGTTTCTCACAGGTGTCAATAGTCTCACCGGCTCACAGTAACTCTAAGATCCTTTCACTCAGAAGTTGTGGCTTTTCTTGGTTACTATTCAATTTATTATTGCATTAATACGACTCTTGGTGTTTTGTTAGGGCTACAAAGATGTGAGGAGTGGGGTTACTTCAACTTAGGTTGGTGCTTTCCTCATTTCCATAATTATTTCACACATTTGTGTTTACAAAGGGGTTTATATTGATTTAATGATGGTGCTCTGTCTTATGCTTGTAGGTACCTAAGTTTTCTATTGATATCTATTTTAGCTTCCGAATCTTAAATGAATACTAAGGGTTCATCTCTCCACTTCTTCAGGTAAAGATGCGACTTCTCTCCTTTGCAGTAATGGAGTTTCTCCCTCTAGAAAACTATATGTATGATTCAAGGGTTAATTCTTAAAAGGATCTGGTTCCTAGAACCAACAATTCTATGGATTTTTTTTTAAATTTAGTTAGTAGGACAGTCGATGAATAACTCTTTGGAGCTCTGACAGTTATAGTCATGTTTTCAATTTCACTATATTTTAGAGTATACCTTTAAGAACAGTTGTCTAAAACTTTTGCCTTTGGCCGTGATGGGTTTTAAGATGTATGTTTCCATGATAGACATACTCTTTACTTGAACATATCTTGTTTGTAAGAAGGTATTATTTTTTGCCATATTTGTTCTTGAATGAAAGGATTTTGTTAATTTTTCGAGCTCAATTTAGAAATGGTTTCCTGTCTTCAAATTCTATTTATTTTTTTGGGTTTCGTACATAATCGCTAGTACTTAGTAAATCTTGTTTTGCGAAGTTGCTTTAAATACATATTTAGTTATTTCATAGCCAAAGCAAAGGCACTGTGTTTTGATTGATGTCACTTCAGCTACGTTTTCCTCTGCATGATTGTTTTGTCAAGTTTGCATAGTATCTTTTGTTCTTGGGGTTTCAGTTATTTAATATTGCATGACTGGTTAGATAACTAGCTGGTAGACAAAGGGATTTTATCTACGCTGGTGTAATGGCTCGACCACGAGACTAACCCCGAGCTCCTATTGGATGAGAAAGAAAGACTAGATGTTTTTGACTTGTGTTACTAGCCTATCTCTGGATCATTCCTCTATTTTCTTTTATTGTTACCATCTATACACAGACTGAACTGACCTTGCAATTGAGTTGACAATTCGACCAATTTATCAAGAAATTTTTGCATCATTCGCTTAAAACAATACAACTAATTCTCCATTCATATTACTTTGTTCAGTATTTACCAGTAAATATCAAGAATCCATCTAAACAAAATAACAATAACTAGTATAGTGCAACACTTATCTGTTGCCTCCATCGATTCACACAAGAATCATGCCACAACACAGAAAGTAATGCTTTTACTCCCAACCAATCGAGATCAATATCAATATTGCATCTCCCCCTCAGCTATCTTCACAACATGGTGTTTCCTTGTAGATAGTACTGCACAGAGAAATACCTTAGCAACTATATGTCCCTACTAGATTTAGTCGTGAGTAGGGAAAATTTTAAGAACCCCCCCTAAATTTACATGTATAATAAATGGGTGAATCTCCATGGTATATAGGAAAAATGGAAGGCGATTTTATCAATAATATAATATGTATATATAATTTTTTGACGAATCTCTCACCAGGCATGGCGAATATTTTACTCAATTATAAAATCTTGTGTTTATTGAATACACAAATGAAGTCATTGCATTTCTTTAAAATATCTTTTGAAATCAAAATTACCGAAATTACATATCGATAACCTAGTGGGTGTAGGATAAAATTCACCTGTGCCATTCACAGAAAGCATGAGAAAAAACCTAATACTATATATAAAACCAAGAAAGATTCAAATTCATCACTTCTAGGGACGTAACCACCCTGCCAATACACAAGTATGTTCCTGTTTGCAATTAGAAAAATTACCCAAATTACAATCTGTTTACTCCAACATATGTCGGAAAGTTAAGGATGACTAGTGCAATCAATCCATTCCTTTTAGCCCTGGATTTGTTTTAGTTTAAAACAGAAGTATACAAATATACTTGTCCAATGTCTATGCTTTAACCATTCACCTTAAGATGTTTTTACAATATAATTTCCTAAGTCTATTTAATATCTTCATTATCATAAAAACCAACCTATATCCATCTTAACTCCACATCTACCACTCCTAGGGGGATGAAATCTATTTATCCCTCTGAGAACTTGGTAGACCCAGAATTAAGATGGATCTAAGATGACAGAATACTCACATGAATACCATGGTATTACCATGGGTTATCATAAACCTGGAGCTTAAAAATTACTATTAGTAATTTATAAAAATTAATAAAATTAATAATTGATTTTTATTTTATTTTTTATTTTAACCAAGCTAAAATGTTTAACATACATTAAATTACAACATCCATTTTTACTCTTGATCGGATCAAATATTTTTTCACTCTATGCTAGTTTGCATATCACGATATTTGATACCTCACGGGGGTTAGTAGATCAAAGTAAATATGGATCTATGCTGGTTTAATTCCCTAATTTAAATAGGCTACATTCCAGGTGAATACCATGGGTTAATACCATGTGCCATTTTGGTGAATACCATGGGTCAATACCATGTGCCATTTTTATTTTTATTAATACTAATATTAGGGTTAATAATGCTTTTTTGCATGGTATTAATAACAGTCTAGTCCATGGTATTTGTCCCATAGTATTTTGCCCATATGTTTCACCTAAAGATAACGCATTTTTTGAGTCTTCCTAAATATAAGGTGACTTATGGAGTAAATATAAAAAAATGTTTTATTTGTTTACCATACCTCTTTTACAAATATGGTATTTGGCCCATACGATTCACTTAAATAAAACCTCTTTCTTGAGCCTTCATAAATAGAACGAGGGTTATGGACTAAATATAAAAAGAGGTTTTATTTATTTACCATGCATCTAGTTTATTTATATTTTTATTTATTTGCCATACCTTTCGAGTAAGTATAAAAAGACGTTTTATTTATTTACCATACCTCCACTTTACTTATATTTTTATTTGTTTACACCCTTGCATGTATATAAGGTGACTTATGGAGTAAATATAAAAAATGTTTTATTTATTTACCATACCTCTCATTTATTTATATTTTTATTAATTTACCATAACTCTTTTATAAATATGGTATTTGGGCCTGTGGCCCATAGGATTCACTTAAATAAAACCTATTCTTGAAAATGGGCGAATGGATTCACTTAAATAAAACTTATTCTTGAAAATGGGGGAATGGAAGGTTGTAACTCCTAATTTCAAGGGCTAAATTTACCTTTTTTACCCTCTCCCTTAAAATAAGGTGAGCTATTTGAGGTGATTTGTAAAAATGTACTGTGATACAAAAAATTCGCCCACTAAAAATTTAAAACCCCTTAATTTCGCCAAAGGGCGAACATTCGCCCCTAAAATTTTCTATGGTCGTGAGTAGTTCTATTATTCACACAGATCCATCTCACCAACCAACATGGGTTTGTTTTCATATCTTTCTTGAACTTTGCTTGCAATTTTTCTCCTTCAAGTCACCTCAAGTTCCTTGTACCCTCTGTATTTCCTTTTCCTCATAATTTTGTTTCTCAAATAGAATTTATGGGTAGGTAACCGCTTGGCACATAATTTTCCAACTACTTTTACATGTAAGACTCGTTCAACATTACTTTCCATTATGCATTATTTATAATTTCATAAGTAAAATTAATTATTTCTTAATTATTTTGTGACAGTTACAAAGTCTGCAAAGTATCATAGTATCTTTAGGGTCATTAATTTAATATTTACAGGTTACCAAAAAAAACCTTATAACTTAAATTTTAAAATAATTATAAACCGGTAAATTTAATCTAGGCATAAGCAAATATATGTTTCTTTTAACAACATAAATTTTATGAATATATGTTTCCTTTAACAACATAAATATAACATAAATTTTATGTTATGTTTATGGAGGGAAAATACTCATTATCTTTTTGAGTGTTATTCTCTTGAGTGACCTATGTGTTCTTTGGATGGAGTGGTATTCTCTTGGGTGCACAACGTAAATTAAGTGTAACTTTTTTTCACTACGCATATATATTTAGGAAATGCGTTTGAGAAATTTTAATTTTGTTATTAAAAAAATTAAGTAGATGGTTATGATTTCACTTCAGGTGAATATTCCCGGTCGCATATTAATATTGAGAGTTGAAATTCATTCAAAATATTGAATTTTGAAGTTGCTCTTTCAACAAAATTTAAAAGACAACTAATTTCAATTCCATAGATTATTTATTTGATTCAATTCAATTCAAATTTTTTTGTTGGAAAATCTAATTACAACAACTTGGTGTCGAAATCATAGTGTCCAAGTGTCTTAGTTCTTGGGTGCACAACGTAAATTAAGTGTAACTTTTTTTCACTACGCATATATATTTAGGAAATGCGTTTGAGAAATTTTAATTTTGTTATTAAAAAAATTAAGTAGATGGTTATGATTTCACTTCAGGTGAATATTCCCGGTCGCATATTAATATTGAGAGTTGAAATTCATTCAAAATATTGAATTTTGAAGTTGCTCTTTCAACAAAATTTAAAAGACAACTAATTTCAATTCCATAGATTATTTATTTGATTCAATTCAATTCAAATTTTTTTGTTGGAAAATCTAATTACAACAACTTGGTGTCGAAATCATAGTGTCCAAGTGTCTTAGTTCAGTTTTAGTTAGTTTAGTCTCCAATTATTTATCACTAATGTTTTCAATGTAATATTATTTAACCGATTCATAATACTGAGAAGAGCAATCCTCTGCTCCATAATTTTGTTTTCTTCAATTTTTGTCATGGTAGAGCTAATTCTGTCAAGGACCTATAGCACCTACAACATCTCAAACATTCATCAGAATGATGCACAGACACTCCCACAACTATTAACATCAATTCCCACACACAACTGACTCAACTTTTGACATCAATTCCAACACCATGTTACCAACGATCTTCCCTCTTTGGCATTGATGGCGACACCAAAACCATATCACCAACTGACGTTTTTCACTAGCTAGCTACTTTCATCTTTCACCAGTGACTAGTCTCATTCTTCCCCTTTGACATCAATGGAAAAGGGTCAAAAAATTTCTTATGAACACCATGCTGACACCAATTGTACTATGCTAATAATAATGGTTTTTTGATTGCATAAACAACTACAACACTCTGCAAAATAAGCATTTGAACCAAGGAAATCTATTGCTCATACTTGTGTTCCTACATACAATGTGACATCAATGGTAGAAAGGCAAACAAGGATATGTTTTTTTTTTTTCTGAACATGCTCCCCCTGAACATATGCTTGGGCTACAATCGTCATCAACTCTCCAAGGTTGTTGTTAAATGAACCACTTGACTGATACTAGTTGTTGAAAAATTGATTGATTAACTCTTCTTTGCTCAAGTCTCTCAATTGCATACATGATGCAAGTATTACTCACCGTGCCATTTCAATTGATATACAAGATAGTACATAGATAAACAATGCTAATATAGGGATTCCATGACTATTGCCAAATTGATTTGTTGCTACACTTCTATTAAACCAATGTTACAATTATTTAATGCCATGGTACCTTAGGAAGACATACATTTTAATCTCTGGAAAAAATAGTGTACATACGTGATTTCCCTTATATAAGTCGTATAAATTGCAAAATTCATATTTTTCGCTCAGATCTAATCTGCCACAACACCCCTAAGCTCATGCACCTTTCCAACTTCTTGTTGATCCTATGGTTATATTCTTGACTTATAGGCCCTTGGTTACACCATTCTCTTGTTCCAACTCATCTTCATCACCTTCTTCATGCTTTCCATGTTGTTTCCTTATGCCCCTCTTAGACCATGCAAGCCTCATTGCTTTTCCACGGTATTTTATGAATATACACTTGGTAAAAATGGATTGCAGTGGGGACTATGCGTATGTACATGTTCTTCTCACACACAAACATGTAGCGGAAATAAATTTGTTTTTAGCGGAAATAACGCATCCCAAGAATTACGTTATTAACGTACCTCTGCAATGCAAGAGACGCTTTAAGCATTACTAACGCACTCAATAAACCTCTTGCTTTAAGCATTACTAACGCACTCAATAAACCGAAGAACTCACGTTAGCGTCAATCCATCATATTATAACGCTCTGTCACGAAAACTGATTGGGAGCACGAGTCACGACAGTCAAAAGCACCACCACTAACCGTTGAAAAAGTTTTTCTTCAGAATGTTTTTTGAGGCCTCGATTTTATTTAAAACGTGTCCCGTTTTTTTTAAGAAAAATGGGGGATCCGTATTTTAATGTGAAGCTTTTTTATTCGGCATGGTAAATCAAAAAAGGCACATATAAATTTTTTGAACACTCTGCAATGATCCCCTCTTTGAACCAACTCGCTAGGCTTACAATGGGAGAGATGCAGAGTTTGGCCTAATACAAATATTATGCTAACACATATAGAGCATTTCTAGGATTATAGTTGTATGCTAAGGCATATAGAGTTTTTCTAGAATTACAGAGTTTGGTTGGTTGAAAATATTATGTTAATGAATATAGAGTGTTTTTAATAAACTTTTATATTTAATTAATTATATATTTTGATATTGGATTTTTAAGTTAAATATTATAATTAATTAATAAATGACATTTACGAGATATGATTTTGATTGAGTCTAGAGGGTTATTGAGTTTAGAGGTTCATTCTATAGTCAATGTGATGTGTAACTCTCTTAGTCCGCCATCAAAGTTAAAATTTGTTTATGGCTGCCTAAATATAAATTTTAAACAATAAAAAAAAAAAAAATTATACAAAATATTTAAAAGATTTGCACATGAAGAAATTGGATCCCTCTTGGCTCATGTTAGATCCGTATTTAAGATGGATCTATTCTAGTGATTAAAAGACACTATTTTAATTTTAATTACAATAAATATGTTAATGAGATGAAAAAAATCAACTAATTATTTATTACTACTCAAACTCATTATCATGTTAAACATAGCCTATGTTATTTTTTCAATTTTAAATAGAGTTTTTAGCTATCTTTTGCAATCATATCCCATCTCCTTGCCATTATGATATGACTATTAATAAGCATCAATATGAATACAACTAAAATTTAGTGAATCTCTTTTGCAAGATATGTATCATAGTAAGTATAGGTTTGAGGAAAAAAAAATATTGGAGAAAAAAACAATTTCTTGTAATAAATCCTATTATAATTGAATAAAAAGATAATTTTACATACACCTATCATCATGTATCAACCCTAAAGAATATTAGAGAAAATAAATAACATTAAACATATAATTTTGCATATATCTATCATCATGATGAAGTACAGTGTCAATCCTAAATAATATTAGAGAAAAGAAATAATATTGACCTTAATGAATCTTATTATGCTTTGATAAACAAATAATTTTGCATACATTTATCATCACTATGAAGTACATTTCCATTTAAGGTTGTGCTAAAAATAATAATAATACAATTAATAATAATATTTAACCCTAATAATATCAATAAACAAGGCTTTGTCATATTTATAATAATAAAGTTTATAATGTTAAGGTTTATATTAGGATTTAATAATTAGAGTTTAAAATATTGTGTTTAATATTTAAATTTAGTATTATAAAATTGAGTTTAATATTAAAGTTTATAATATTAAGTTTATTAATATTAATAATAATAATAATTGATATCGTGCTAGTTATTAATAAATAGAAAAACGAGATTACTCAAGAAAAATGTGTAAATATTAAATTTATAATTTTATTTTTTATAATTATTTTTTAAATATTTTTAAACATAAAATTAAATAATAATAAATAAAAATAATAAAATTTAACCAATTATACATTTTAATAATTTAGTTAATAGATATTTTGGTATTCAATTTTAAATAAAACTGTAATTTATTATGATTTCAAATATATAAATAAAATTAATATATTGAAAAATCACGAAAATATTTAACTTAAACAACTCAAACTTTTATGGATTAAATTATATATCACTAATTTCATTTTAACTTAAATTTAACCATCAGTATAATAATATTGGCAACATTACAATTTCATACTTTATATATGATACATGAATTCTGACACAATCCAAATCTTGTAATTCATAATTCATGATTAATAAATTACAAAACTATCCTATCCTATCCTAATCATGAGAATGACAACTTCGAAATTAAATTGACCCAACTGGCCACAATAAAAAGAACAATTTACAAGTTGCGTAAAATCAAAAACTAATTTCAAATAACGACAAAAAATTATATCACCTCATTCCAACCCAAACAAACAAAAACCAGCCGTTGGCGGGCCACAGTACGACCGGTGGGAGCTGATACGTTGGCAGGCCAGAGTCCGACCGGTGGGAGCTGGAAAACCAAACAATATGGAATTGTTGACTGTATCGACATCGTGGAAAGTCTGTGCGAGGTCTTTCGCGGAATTCTTGTATTTTGGAAAAGGTATATTTTTAGAAATATCTCTGGTTGATATACTTGATTAACTTTGTTATTGAAAATTCATTAGATGTCTATTGTTGTATAGAATTTTTTTTTTTTTTTTTTAACTCCAAGTTGAGAAAGGTATTATTTTTTAAAGTTGATTTACTTGATTAATTTTGTTATTGAAAATTTGGTAGATAAAATTTATTAGATCGATATTGTCATATAGAGATAGTTTGTTAAGATGATTTGGGAAAATTTTACTCGGTTAAGTTAGTAGTGGTTTTCAGTTCTTATAATCTATAGTTTTGACCATGGTTTTATTTTTTAGTGGAGTCGATTTGGTGTTAATTGGTCCAGGTGACCCATGGGATTCTAGCAAGAGTGTCTTTCCCGGTGACCATGGGATTCTAGCAAGAGTGTCTTTAGACACCACCACTTGGTGTTAATTGGTCCGGGTGACTAGTGAGATTCTAGCAAGAGTGTCTTTCCGAGTAACCAGTGGGATTCTAGCAAAAGTGTCTTTAGATAATACCACTTCTCTAGGTGTTTAGTGATCCTAACAACTAGTATCAAAACCAAACCTAGAACCACTGTGAGAGCATATTAGAATAAGAAAATGTAATGGATTCAATATTGTCAAAGCTTTGTGGGATTTGCTTATGATAGGAAGGGAAACTCAAAGTATGAATATAAGGAAAGAGAGGTTAAGTAGCTAGAAAGACTAGGTGAAGGCATGGATAAAAAAAGCTAGAGATGTGGCAAGAGAGTCAATGGTGTTTGAAGATAGTGAAGGAGCTAGCTTTTGATTGAGAGTGGTAATGGTGTAATAATAACGAGGGTGTGTGAACACCCTAAGGGTTTTGGTCCAAGGAAAGTGCATTTCCCTAGAAAGTTGTAAGGCCTGTTGTTCAAGCATACATGGTGTCTAGGAGTATGGATTGTTATAAGGCTTTGATGAGGCCTACATGTAGTGCATTGGAGCATAGAGTCACTAAATTGTGAAATGGACTACTTGAATATGTACTAGGGTGGCACATCCACTAGTATCCTAGCTTGAAGGGGGGAATGTGACATCTCATGTGAGAAGGCTAATGAATGATTGAGACCAGGTTAATCTCCCCTAGTCAAGTTTAAAAGAAAAATTGTTAAAATGGTTTGGGTAAACTTGACTAAATCAAGTTACTAGAAGATTTTTATTAAGACCCCTAATTTTTCTTATAGTATTATTCTCTAATACAACCTCTCGAAAAACGTGAATAAAATCTTTTATTTAAAAGTGAAAATTAATTAACATTAACTTCAAAATTATAAAAAAAATTTGTATTCTCTTTTAACTATAAGTATTTTTTTGTAAATTTAATAAAAGTTTGGTGACCACATAAGTAACTATAAGTATTCCACATATCATATGACTAAATTTAGTAACCACTCAGGATTGACTTTGGTTATCAATCAGAAGGTATGGCTGAAGCCAGGCGTAATAATGGGAAATTGGAAAAATCTTAAGCCATTTTTTCCAAACTACAGCGATAAGTATAATGGGTTTTTCGAAACTACAGCAAGAAGTATTAATCACAAAGGGAGACCATGTTGCTTGTGAATAGAAAGCGCTTATGAAATTGAAGCGCCAATAAAATAGTGCCCCTCACAATTTTAGCTATTTCTGTGATAATAAATTGTGCTAAATATCCATAAGTGGTTTTGCATATACTATATGATGATGATGTTGGAATTTTATTTTCTAGGAGAACACAAGCATGTGCCACTGTGACTGATATATTATTTTTGACAATCAAGAAGGAAAATCCTTTTATAGACTAGCTACCCTTATGGATAACTAGATGTATAAGTAGCAAAGTTTTATAGATTAAATGGTTGGTAATTAGCATGTCCTTATAGATTAAATAGGAGATAAATTTAGATAGCTATTAAAATATTTATTTGTCATGATAAGAATTTTTAATGTTAATATATAAGTAGAAGATGTTCAAAATATTTATGTAACATTTGTGTGATGAGAATTTGTAATATCAATAAAGGTCTAATAAAAAAATATTTTGAAAACTTTTAAATTAATCTGATGACAAGAATATTCTCCACTTATTAATTTTAGATTATCTATAATTTACTATTTAAAAAATGAAAATTCTAAAATATACCATACTGGTCTTCCCATGATCAAGAATTTTGTTAAAGAGTTCCTTAATATGAAGTTAACTGTTCAATTCCCCACTCTTTAATGTGAAATTACCTATTCAATTCCTTGTAGAACCAGGATAAAATATATTAAATATAATATATTAAACATGATAAATATATAATCATATCAAACTTACTATATATATATAACTATACACAAATCCAAATCCTTATGTATGAGAATGAAATTTTAGTCGGTTAATGTTATTCTTATTCTTATGAGATTGCAACTATTGAGAAAATCTGATATGAAAAAAAATATTGCCTATATAAATTATCCACCATGTAACTTTTAAAGGAGTAAACTCAGAGGTCCCTCTAATATGCCCGGAGACATGGCAATTACAGTTCATATCAAACATATGATTGGACTTCTAGCTATGATTATTTATAACTTTTAAAGGAGTATACTCCAGAGGTCCCTCTTGTATGCATGGAGACATGGCGATTACAATTCATATCAAACGTGTGATTGGACTCTCAACTATGATTGGTTTTTATCATAAGATGGTGCACTCATTGCGATACTCATCTCTCCCAAATGATGGGTATCCATAGATGCTGCTGGGATTCACATGATACACAATAGGTATCTTCTCCTCCTCCTTTTTCTCCTCTTTCTCCTCCTTTGCAGGACCGACGCTCAGCAACTCTGCTTTGTACCCCAATTTCCTTAATTTTTTTGCAAGATACACAGGATCTGTTTCTCCCACAGCAGTTATCTTTCCCTCCTCCTTGTTGACTTCAATAGAGTCCACTGAAACAGAGCACTCGCAACATTAGTAAAGGAGTATGAAACAACAAAACTCTAGTAAATCGATGGAAAATATTTTGCCTATATATGCAATAAAGGTAATGATTATTCGTGCCTCCAGACCCTGCAACAGCCTTCATGGCCCTCATTTTGCTTTTCTCATCGTCTATGGTCGATTTAAACACCATCTTCTGCACATCCAATTAATTGTTAAAACATCTCTAACCAGTACAAGATTAATAAAATGGACTATACATATACCTTCGACATCGTGATAGCTGTTGAAGAAGTTAAAAAACAAAGAAAAAATTAATATCTCAGCGTCCAAGCAGACCAAATTAGATACCAAAGGGGTTGTGATGAGTGCTCAATCAGTTGCATGAAGGAAATAAATAGTTGCAGGTGAGAGAAAAGTCAGACAGCCTGTTGTAGTGAACGCTTATTTCCGCGAAGGATCTATCTGCGGGGAACGATTGTAATAAACTCTATGCATGCTACTGGATGACGCGAGACTTAAAATGTAGACGCGAGACTTCAAAAGGATAGTGGAGGACTTAAAAAATAGACGGAAGCCTCTAAAAAGATGGCGGAAGACGCGAGACTTTAAAAAGATAGAGATAGTGGAAGACTTAAAAAGGTAGACGCGAGACTTTAAAAAGATAGTGGAGGACTTAAAAAATAGACGCTAGACTTTAAAAAGATAGTGGAAGACTTAAAAAGGTAGACGCGAGACTTTAAAAAGATAGTGGAGGACTTAAAAAGGTAGACGCCAGACTTTGAAAAGATAGTGGAGGAATGATAATCGCTGTGATTACACATATATTTATATATCCACATATGCAGAATACAATTCATACGAAGACGTTGTGTTGGGAAGGGGAGAAATGGATTATAGCGCTGTTTTTCCCATGCTGCTGTGCTTTGTGCTGATTGCAGGGACCTCTGTTGCCGTAGACGATCATCACTTCAACCTCATCCTTCTCATTATGTTATGAATGAGCGCATGTCAATGTTGCAGGAATCTCGAAGGTCCATGGCCCGCCACGAGAAAAGGGATGTGGAAGCTCTTCTCTCCTTCAGAAACGCCATAACGGCCGACCCACATGGATTGTTGTCCAACTGGACGGCCCACAACTCTGCCAACATATGCTCGTGGAATGGCATTCGCTGCAGAAAACAGAGCAGAAGAGTTGTTTCCATATACCTTCCTTACTCAGGCCTAGAAGGGACTCTTTCGCCTTCGCTGGGTAATCTCTCTTTACTGCGCACGTTGGAAATAAGTGGCAATAAATTGAGAGGGAGAATTCCGCCAGAGTATGGGCAACTTAAAGCCCTCCAAATACTTGGCTTGGCATATAATCTTTTATCAGGTTCTGTTCCAGGAGAATTGGGGTTGCTACAGAAGCTTGAGATCTTGGACTTATCCGACAACAATTTGGAGAGTATTATTCCTCCGTCTCTTGGCAACTGCTCTTCCCTTACGTTTCTGTGGATGGGTGGGTCTTCTAGTAAAATTGCGGGTTCTGTTCCCGCAGAGTTAGGAAACTGCAGCCAGCTTAGTTTTTTATCTTTAGTTAAATTTAGATTAAAAGATTTTGTAATAAATGTGAAGGGCCCTACGCTTCTTGACTTGATGTAGTCAATAATCGAATTGCGATTATTACACCAGGTTTCGATTGCTTTTTTTAATTAGGTTGAGCTTAATCTGGGTTATCTTTTTTATAGAAAAAATACTAAGTTTTTATATTAAAATATAAAAAGATATTTTTTTGGGTTTGGAGTATGCTTTGAAACTGTTTTAGTTCTTTTGGGTTTGGAGTATGCTTTGAAACTGTTTTAGTTTTTTTGGGTTTGGAGTATGCTTTGAAACTGTTTTTGTTTGGTTAAGAGCTAGTTTTTCTAGGACGATATAGGTTAATGGTCCAAGACTCTTAGGTATGAGTGAAAGCCTGCCCCCTTAAGGACCACCATGGTTGGTTTTCCATGAATCACTGTGATGAGCAAGCCTACATTCGTCCATAGCAGCTAGAGATAGATGTCCTCACTGTCAGTTTGACAACTGAATTATGATAGGTTTTCCCAACTAAGAAAAAAATAAATATAATTTCTTTTATAAAAAAGACTTGTTGTCTTTAGTGAAACTTTTTGGTAGTTTTATGGTGTGTTTTTCTAGTTCAATTTCTTTGTGTTGGTTTGACAACTGAATTATGATATGTTTTCCCACCTATAGAAAAAAAATAAAAGTAAAAAGATTTGTGATGAGTGCATAACAAATTGGGGATGCCCTAGAACTCCCCAAAAGTCATCAATATTGATTCATAATTTTTTTGTTAGGTTCTTAAAGAGAAAATATTGAATTCATTATTATTATTATCTTTAAAAAAACATACTTAGAACAACCTGAAAACCTAAAATACTAAATATGTGCATATTAAAATAATAATTTTATTTTTTTATAATTATTTAAACAAAATATTTAAATATAAAATTAAATAAAAATAATATAAATTAGTAATTTGTTTATTTTAATTATTAGTTAAAAGTTTAATTTAGTTAATGGATATTTTGGTATTCAATTTTGAATAAAGATGTAATTTATCATTATTTAAAATATATTTCTACAAAAAATCACTATAACATTTGAATTACAAATTCAAACTTTTATTAAAATTTAATTAATTATATAATAAAATTGTAACTTAAATTGAATAATTAATATGCTAATAATAATAATAATCAGAACATTACAACTTCATTAATTCATGAAGTCTAAAAACATCCAAATCTTGTTGTGCACAATTTATGACTAACTAAATACAAAACAACCCATATTATAAGAATGGAAGTTTGGAAATTAAATTGATTAATATTCTAGTAGTTATATATTCGGAGTTATTACAGTATTAAATTGATTAATATTTTAGTTGTTAGATATTAGGAGTTATTATAGTATATCTATTGGCCAAATTTACCTAAAATTTAGTAGTGATTTGTTGAAATAACAAAGTTGAGTTATATCTCTTCACTATCAAGTATCTTGAGTGTTTAACTGCACTGAATCTACCGATAAAATCTACTGATTTCCAGTTTTAAGATATGCTAGTTACTAAATTTTCCTTTTCAATTTGCACTAGATGTATTGTCCACTAGATCCATCAAATTTATGTAAACTGTTTTTTCTAGAAAATTAATTTATATTTTCTTTCTGGCTTAAAAAAATAAAAAACTAATTTTAAACAACAAAATTAATTCTAACCAAAAATTGTTGAATGTTAAATATCATTATAAAAATCATTTCACCTAATTCGACGGGATATCATCACAAAAATTATTTCGGTTAATTTTAACCAAAAATTATATATAAGATATCATTACAAAATCCGAATTAAAATTAGAATTTCAAAACAAACACATTTGTTAAATTTGATGGTTTTGGCACCTCTCTCCGGTGTTTATAATTTAAATAAAACCATTTAATAGTTTTATAATTTTTTTTAGATATTTAACAAACAAATCACCCGAACTAACAATTTTCCCATAAATTCTATCCCTGAACGATGTAGCTGAAAAACCAACCTATATAGAAAGGTTAACTGTATCGTCACCGTGGAAAGTCTGTGCGAGGTCTTTCGCGGAATTTTTTGGAGTGAGCAGTACGACCAGTACGGTCGGAAATTGAAAATTCATCGCAAATGGCAATTGCAAGTGTCACATCGACATTATTTAAAGCGTTTACGAGGTCTTCTTTTTAGAATTATTTGAAATAAATCAATTATAAAGATATTGAACAATAACAAATAAAATGTTTTTATAAAATATATATATATATATATATATTTTAAAAATATTTTTGGTTCACATATTTGATTAATTAAGTTATCTAAAATTTATTCAATGATGATGGTTATATAAATATTATTGAAATATTTAAAATTTGACTTATTAATTTATTAGTTACTTTGAGCTCCAAATTTATTATACTACATGGTTTTTTACCATGATATTATTTTTTAATATAGCTGACTTCATGTCAATTTGTCTTGGTGACCAATGAGATTCTAGCAACAGTGCTTTTGGACACCACCTTCTAGGTATTTCATTATCCTAACAGTTGGTAACAAAGTTCGAGAGTCGGCATGAGATAATGTTAGAATAAGAAAATATAGTAGATTCAAAATTGTCAAAGCGAGTTTGTGGAATTTGTTTATCATAGGAAGGGAAGCCTCGCAGGTTGTTGAGTTGAGGCACAATATAAAGATGCTCAAACTATGGACATACGGAAAGAGTTTAAGTAGCTAGAAAGACGAGGTCCAAGCATGGATCAACAAAGCTACAGATGTAGTGAGAGAGTCAATGATGTTTGAGGATAATGAAGGAGCTAGTTTGGGATTGAGAGCCTTAGTGGTTTGATAATACCAGTAGTGTGTGAACACCCTAAGGGTTTTGGTCCAAGGAAAGTGGATTTCCCTAGGAAGTTGTAAGACATATTGTTCAAGCATACATGACGTTTAGAAACACTGATTTTTGTAAGGATTTAAGGCGTTGATCAGACACATATGTGGTGAAGTGGCACATGGTTTTGGAATGGACCACTTGGATAGATACCAATATGGCAAGTGACCTAGTATCATGTACCAGTATTCTAGCTTGAATTGAGCTATGAGAGATCTCAGGTGAGATGGATGATGAAGGATTGGGACCACATTAATCTCCCCGAGTCATGTTAAAGGGGGTTTGTTAAGGTGTTTCGAGTAAACTCGACTTGGTCAAATTAACAGTAGTTTTCTAGTTAAAGGGTTATCATAACCCATAATGTTTCTCATTATATTTTTCTCTAATGTAAATGATTCCATGTTAATTGCTCTTAGTGACTAACAACAATGTCTTTAAACACACCTCATCTCTTCGTGAGCCTAAGATTTTCATTACAAATGATTAAGAGGATAGTGCTGTTGATTCATCTTTGAATGAAAATTGATTAATTTAACTTTAAAATTATAAAATTTAGATTTATAAAAAACAAAAAAACCTTTTAGCTGTAAGTATTATTTATATTTTTAAGTTAATAACATTTTGGTAAAATTTTTAAATATAAATAAAGAATTTTTTTGTCTTTATATTGTGGAATAATGTTGTACCCATTCTAAAAACTGGCACGACCAAAAATTTAAATAGAGACTAGTGTCTTGATTTCTAGTAAAACAGGATCTGTCAGATCCATTAATTGTTAAACGTGAAGCCACAATGAAGACTTCGGCGTCATCCTCAGTTGTCTTCTCTCCGCCGCCCATGCCGAAAGATCTCACCAAGGCCAACCTACTACACCGTCCATTTGCTGCACTATCCAGTCATGTATTCCACATGAAAGAATTGGAGAATTCTAGAGCTTCTCTCATCTATAAATTTGTAATCTCTCCTCTGCCTGAGAAATCCAAGCCAAGGCCAGGCCTTCCATGAATAATAAAAGTCTATATTTTTCAGTTCTCCATTCTTGTTTCTTGTGTTCTCCATTTTTGCTATAATTTGCCTTTGTGCTCTGTTTTGCTCTTATCCGTTGGTATGAGATATGGGAAATACCAAGTTATTCACAATGAAATGATTTTTGGTGTTATGTGTGGGACAAAGCCTAGATCTCTACTCTTCGAGGGTTCGATTCTTTTCACATGCAAGCTGCTTCGCTAACTATCTTTGCTCAAAAGCCTCCTGTTGCTAAGACTATCAGATGTGCCCTAATCTTCTTGTTAAGTGTGAAGCCAAATTCACGCAGTATTCTAGATCCTTCTATATTAGATTTTTCTAGATCTCCATGATACTAGATCCTCCTACACCGCCAGTGGTTTCTAGATCATTCTAGATCTCCATCTGAATCACACACAAGATTCTAGATCCTTCTTCTGCCTCTATAAATTTGTAATTTCTTTGGCCAAGGAAGGCAAGCCAAGGCCCAAGCCTGTTATGTAATGCAAAGTGATTTTTGTTCTCTAGTGATTGTTTTATCTATTCTGCTGTTTCTGACTAAGTAATCATGTTGTTTCTCCATTTGTCTGTCTTTGTGAATTATTCTTTGCTATTGCCATCTAAGTCTCCGAGTATAAATCTACTGTGTGTTATGTTTGCTCTGGTATAACAATTGGTATCAGAGCTAAGGTCGCCGTGGACCTATGTTGAAACGTGTTTGTGGAGTTTGAAACGTGGCGTTTGTAAGTTTTTTTTTTACATCAAGCTTGCACGTCAAGTTTTTCTCTCAAACCAACATATGTATGTGTGAAATGTGAAAAGGTTAAAATATTATATATGTTTTTATATTTAGATAATTATATGCTGGAATTTTGAAAAGTATATTTTAAAAAGGAGCGGGAATTTTGAAAAGGGTATTTTAAAAGGAGGAAGGTCATTATTACTAAATTTTAAAGAGTAATAATTAAAGTTTTATTTTTAAGTTGAGTTTTGTGTTTTGGGGTGTGAATTTGATTGAAAATGGAGACAACACTTATAGATATGGAGAAGTTGAGTGGGGCTAATTTTTCCCTATGGAAATCACAGATGGAGGATATACTGATTTTAAAGGATTAGTATTTGCTGATTGAGGGCACAACAAAGAAACCCTCATCGATGACAAATGAAGAGTGGAATAAGCTAGATAGAAAGGCGATTGGAACAATTCGCCAATATTTAGCAAAGAATGTTTATTTTAATGTGCCCAGAGAAAAGACGGCTGAAGGATTATGGAAGAAGCTCCATGATCTATATGAGAAGAGCACAGCATCAAACAAAGTATTCTTGATGAAGAAGCTTTATAATCTCAAAATGAAGGAGGGTGCTTCAATTGCTGAGTAGTTGAATGCATTTAATATTATTACTAATCAACTTGCCTCTGCTAAAATCACTTTAGATGATGAAATTAGAGCTATTTTGCTAATGTGTTCTATGCCAGACAACTGGGAAAATTTAATTGTAGCTATGAGCACTTCAACAACTATAGGGACACTCAAGTTTGATGATGTCAGCAACAATTTAATGAATGAGGAGCTGCGACGCAAGTCAATTGCGGAAAACCAGGGAGGAGAGGCTCTAGCTCTAGCTGATCATGGTAGGAGAATGGATCAAGGCTGGTAATGGCGATCAAGATCGAGAGGCCGATCAAAATAAAGGAGAGGAAGGATCATCTACTTTAATTGTGGCAAACCCGGGCATATGAAGAAAGAATGTCGATTTTGGAAGAAAGGACAAAAGAATCAGAGACCGTCTAGTACAAATCACAAGTCATCCAGCACGAATGAAGGTGAGACTACTGCTGTAGCCACAAATGGTGATGTGTTGTTTACTGTTTCAATAGAGGATGCATGTGTATATACATCTAGCAGTAGCTTTGATTGGATCCTTGACTCTGAGGCATCTCACCATGTAACCCCATGCAAAGATAGTTTTGTTTCATATAATCCCAGTGATTATGGTAGAGTGCATTTGGGGAATAATCATTTTTGCAGAATTGTTGGAGTGGGAGATGTCCAGATCAAGATGAAAGATGGACAAGATATATTGTTGAAACAGGTCAGGCATGTACCAGAAATGCGCATCAGTTTAATCTCTATGGGACGACTGGATGATGAAGGCTATTCGACAAGCTTTGGAAAAGGAGGCTAGAAATTAGCAAAGGCGCATTGGTCGTGGCCAAAGGACCCAAGAAAGGAACATTATACACATTGAAGACACTAATAGGAAAATCAGATTTGGTTGCTATCACAAAATAAGGAAATTCAGCAGATCTGTGGCGTAAGAGTTTGGGTCACATGAGCGAGAAGGGCTTAAAAATCCTTGTTGATAAAAATTTATTGCCAGGTTTGAAATCATACAATCTTGATCTTTGTGATCATTGTATATATGGTAGACAAATAAGGGTTTCATTCCTTAGAGGTGGCCATGACAGAAAGAAATATGTGCTAGAATTGGTACACTCAGATGTGTTTGGGCTTGTTAACATCAAATCATTAGGAGCAGCATCATATTTTGTAACATTTATAGATGATGCATCCAGAAAAGTTTGGGCATCTCCTTTTTATTTCGAGTCCATTTCCTTGAAGGTTATTGTATATGTATTTTACATTTAACCATCGTTGATTTGGTGTTTTACTTTTAAACATTACTTATTAGGTGGTGGTTTAAATCTACCCATTGATTTCATAGCCGTCTCACTCACATGCATATATGCAAATGGATTGAGGATATGGATTGAGGCTCCTTTGGGTACTTGCCGTTGTTTGAACACTCTTTGCAATGATCCCCTCTTTTAACCAACTCGCTAGGCTTGCAATGGGAGAGATGCAGAGTTTGGCCTAATACCTTTCTAGGATTATAGTTGTATGCTAAGGCATATAGACTTTTTCTAGAATTACAGTTGGAGCGATGCAAAGTTTGGCTGGTTAAAAATATTATGTTAATGAATATAGAGTGTTTTTAATAAAATTTTATATTTAATTAATTATATATTTTGATATTGGATTTTTAAGTTAAATATTATAATTAATTAATAAATGACATTTTCGAGATATAATTTTGATTGAGTCTAGAGGGTCATTGAGTTTAGAGGTTCATTTTATAGCCCAATGTGATGTGTAACTCTCTTAGTCCGTCATCAGAGTTAAAATTTGTTTATGGTTGCCTAAATATAAATTTAAAAAAAAACATAAAAAAAATAAATAATTATACAAAATATTTAAAAGATTTGCACATGAAGAAATTGGACCCCTCTTGGCTCATGTTAGATCCGTATTTAAGATGGACCTATTCTAGTGATTAAAAGACACAATTTTATTTTAATTACAATAAATATGTTAATGAGATGAAAAAATCAACTAATTATTTATTACTACTCAAACTCATTATCATGTTAAACATAACCTATGTTATTTTTTCAATTTTAAATAGAGTTTTTAGCTATCTTTTGCAATCATATCCCATCTCCTTGCCATTATGATATGACTATTAATAAGCATCAATATGAATACAAGTAAAATTTAGTGAATCTCTTTTGCAAGAGATGTATCATAATAAGTATAGGTTTGAGGAAAAAAATATTAGAGAAAAAAAACATTTCTTGTAATAAATCCTATTATAATTGAATAAACATATAATTTTGCATACACCTATCATCATGATGAAGTACATTATCAACCCTAAAGAATATTAGAGAAAATAAATAACATTAAACATATAATTTTGCATATATCTATCATTATGATGAAGTACAGTGTCTAAAGAATATTAGAGAAAAGAAATAATATTTACCTTAATGAATCTTATTATGCTTTGATAAACAAACAATTTTGCATAAATTTATCATCACTATGAAGAACATTTCCATTTAAGGTTGTGCTAAAAATAATAATAATACAATTAATAATAATATTTAACCCTAATAATATCAATAAACAAGGCTTTGTCATATTTATAAAAATAAAGTTTATAATGTTAAGGTTTATATTAGGATTTCATAATTAGAGTTTAAAATATTGTGTTTAATATTTACATTTAGTATTATAAAATTGAGTTTAATATTAAAGTTTATAATATTAAGTTTATTAATATTAATAATAATAATAATTGATATTGTGCTAGTTATTAATAAATAGAAAAACTAGATTACTAAAAAAATGTGTAAATATTAAATTTATAATTTTGTTTTTTATAATTATTTTTAAACATAAAATTAAATAATAATAAATAAAAATAATAAAATTTAACCAATTATACATTTTAATAATTTAGTTAATAGATATTTTGATATTCAATTTTAAATAAAACTATAATTTATTATGATTTAAAATTTATTTTTAAATATATAAATAAATTTAATATATTAAAAAATCACAAAAATATTTAACTTAAACAACTAAAACTTTTATTGATTAAACTATATATCACTAATTTCATTTTAACTTAAATTTAACCATCAGTATAATAATATTGCAACATTACAATTTCATACTTTATATATGATACATGAATTCTGACACAATCCAAATCTTGTAATTCATAATTCATGATTAATAAATTACAAAACTATCCTATTCTATCCTAATCATGAGAATGACAACTTCGAAATTAAATTGACCCAACTGGCCACAATAAAAAGAACAATTTACAAGTTGCGTAAAATCAAAAACTAATATCAAACAAATAACGACAAAAAATAATATCACCTCATTCCAACCCAAACAAACAAAAACCAGCCGTTTCTCTCATAATAAACTGTGCTAAAGATCCATAAGTGGTTTTGAATATATTATATGATGATGATGTTGTTTTAAATTTTATTTTCTAGGAGAACACCAGCATGTGCCACTGTGACTCATATATTAGTTTTGACAATCAACAAGAAAAATCCTCTTATAGACTAGCTACCCTTATGGATAACCGGATGTTTATGTAGCAAAGATCCATACTTTAAATGGTTAATAATTAGTATGCACTTATAGATTAAATAGGATATAAATATAGATAGCTATCAAAATATTTATGTGCTATTTGTAATGATAGGAATTTGTAATATTAGTATAGAAGTAGAAAGTGACCAAAATATTTATGTGACATTTATAGTGATGAGAATTTGTAATATCAATAAAGGTCTAATAAAAAAATAGTTTGAAAATCTTTAAATTAGATTATCTATAATTTTTTATTTAAAAAATGAAAATTCTAAAATATACCATGCTGGTCTTCCCTTGATCCGAAATTTTGTTAAATAATTCTTTAATATAAAATTAATTGTTCAACTCCCCACTCCCTGATGTAAAATGAAATTACTTATTCAATTCCTTACATGATAAGATAATATATTAAACATGATGAATATATAATCATATCAAACTTACTATATACATATATAAATCCAAATCCATATGCATTACAATGAAATTTTAATCGATTAATGTTATTCTTATTCTTATGAGATTGCAACTATTCAGAAAATCTGATAAACATAAACGAAATTTGTGTAGAAAATAGAAATGAGTAAACTCAGAGTTCCCTCTAGTATGCCGGGAGACATGGCAATTACAGTCCATATCAAACATATGATTGGACTGTTAGAAATTCTACAGTTTCAACAG
This sequence comes from Pinus tabuliformis, assembly GCA_031772625.1. Lineage (NCBI taxonomy): Eukaryota > Viridiplantae > Streptophyta > Pinopsida > Pinales > Pinaceae > Pinus > Pinus tabuliformis. Next base: position 570,840,634 of record CM062812.1, on the reverse strand, counting down.
CGATTCTACATGCGGAAAGAACTGAAAAGAATCGTTTTAAACTTAATGCCCAGGGATACGAATTACCTCCAGCCATTAGTGTAACTCTTGATGCAACTTGTTTATGAAAGACCACGCTCCAGCTATCCAAACAAAAGGATAAGAATGCAGAAAATCTGAAGGCACTTCCAAGCTCTGCTATCTCAGCTAGATGGTGTGAAAAACTGAATGGGATTGAGATGCAAGCTTGGGGACCAAACAGATGAATTTATAGCTAAGCTCCCATTAAGCTTCTAATAGCTATATGTCAGATGTCCCACAGATCAAGGCAGAGAACTCTAGACTAGTAATGGACCACTTTAGTAGCTCCCAATAATAAATTTAGTAATTGCAGTTGATTTTCTTAACTTAAGGAAACTACTGCAGTTGGTTTCCATAAGTTAAGGAAAGACTGCAATTTAAATTCCATAATTGTAGGCAGCAATTGTGCAAAAATTAATGGAGCTTAACATTCTCCCACTTGGTCCATACTTTCAAACTTAATGTCTCAACTTAAAAACCATTGATAATCTGTATTAAGTAATAGATACATGAATCATGGCGATAAGTCCTCTAATGACGAGTATTATCTTCCATGTATTACTATGCATTTATTATTATTGTAATTTATGTGGCAACAATATCTTAATGAATAAACCTTATGTTTATTCTTGGTCCTTCTTAAATGAATTTTCTCAAATCAACTTAAAGTGCACATAAATATGAGAAAAAACATCACAAAACTTAAGAATTTCATTAAAATAACATTGTCCATACAATGAGAAACTACATAATGGAACCAAGTCCCATATTCAATACATGATCCTTGAATTTAAACGGTGGCATGCCCTTAGTCAAAGGATCAGCGATCATCAACTCAGTGCTGACGTGCTCAATGACCACTTTCTTTTCTTTAACACGTTCCCTTATAGCTAAATACTTAATGTCGATGTGTTTATTTCGACTCCCACTTTTATTGTTTTTAGCCACAAAAACAACAGCTGAATTATCACAATATATTCTCAATGGCTTAGAGATAGAATCCATAATTCTAAGCCCAGAAATGAAACTCCTAAGCCATACACCATGTAAAGTAGCCTCAAAACAGGAGACGAACTCGGCTTCCATAGTGGAAGTGGCAATCAAGGTCTGCTTGGCACTCCTCCATGATACAGCTCCACCGGCCATCATAAAAATGTATCCTGATGTTGATTTGCGTGAATCAACACATCCAACAAAGTCAGAATCTGAGTAGCCAATTACTTCCAAGTTGTCCGTCCGTCTATACATAAGCATGTAGTCTTTGGTTCCTTGAAGGTACCTCATTACTTTCTTTGCAGCTCTCCAGTGGTCTAAACCTGGATCACTATGATATCGTCCCAACATTCCCACAACAAATGCAATGTCAGGTCTTGTGCAGACTTGAGCATACATTAGGCTTCCGTCAGCAGAAGCATATGGAATGTTCTTCATTTGTTCCCTTACAAAGTCGTTCTTCGGGCATTGGTTCAAATTGAACCTATCACCCTTCACAATGGGAGCTACACTTGGTGAACAATCCTTCCTCCGAAATCTCTCTAAAATTTTATTAATATAGGTTTCTTGTGACAGACCCAAGATGCTTCGAAATCTGTCTCTATGGATCTTAATGCCAATGACATAAGATACCTCACCCATATCCTTCATATCAAAATTTTTAGAGAGGAATTGTTTCACCTCATGTAGCAAACCCTTATCATTGGTTGCTAGCAAAAGGTCATCCACATATAAAACAAGAAAACAAATTTTACTCCCACTAACTTTCAGGTATATACATTGATCCATAATGTTTTCTACAAAACCAAAAGCAGAAATTACATTATGGAATTTCAAATACCATTGGCGGGATGCTTGTTTTAAACCATATAATGACTTCTTGAGCTTGCAAACCAATTGCTCACCATCACTAGAGGGGAATCCTTCAGGTTGTTTCATGTAAACCTCCTCCTCTAGATCTCCATTAAGAAAAGCCGTTTTCACATCCATTTGTTGCAACTCCAAGTCAAAATGGGCTACTAATGCCATAATAATGCGCAAGGAATCTTTCTTAGATACATGAGAAAAGGTCTCCGTGTAGTCGATTCCTTCTTTTTGAGTGAATCCCTTAGCAACAAGTCTTGCCTTGTATCTCTCAATGTTGCCCAATGAGTCTTTCTTTGTCTTAAAGACCCATTTACATCCAATGGATTTTGCACCATTAGGCAACTCAACAAGATCCCAGACTTCGTTACTCTTTATGGAATTCATCTCTTCCTTCATGGCATTGTACCATAGTTCTGATTCTTTGCAACTAATGGCTTGTGAAAATGACTCAGGATCATTTTCGGCTCCAATGTTGTAGTCAGATTCTTGTAGATACACAATATAATCATTAGGAATTGCTGATCTCTTAGGTCTAGTAGATCTTCTTAATGTTGTACCATCATCTTCCTGAGAAGTATGTGGTTCAACTTGTTGTTCAAAAGTTCTTGGCAACTCTTGAACTTCTTGATCTACTGGAATATCGTCAGCAGCTTGTGGAACTTCAACAATTGGTTGTTCAACACCAGTTTGTACTTGAGGGGTGATATGAACAATAACCAATCTATCACTTGAAGTGGAAGGTTGAGATTCTGAATGTTCCTTCTCGGAAACTATGTTTCTGGTTTGATCGCTCCCACTGATAAAGTCATTTTCAAGAAACTTTGCATTTCTTGATTCCACAATCCTAGTGCTGTGAGATGGACAATAAAATCTGTAACCTTTAGACCTTTTAGCATATCCAATGAAATACCCACTAATGGTCCTTGGGTCCAGCCTCTTCTCTTGTGGATTATAAATTCTCACCTCAGACGGGCATCCCCAAACGCGCATATGTCACAAACTCGGTTTCCAACCTTTCCATAATTCAAATGGCGTTTTAGGAACCGCCTTGGTTGGAACTCGGTTTAATATATACACTGCCGTCTTAAGTGCTTCAGTCCACAAGGATTTAGGAAGATTGGAGCTGCTAAGCATACTCCGCACCATGTCCAATAATGTTCGATTTCTTCTTTCTGCTACACCATTCTGGTCGGGTGAACCAGGCATGGAGTATTGGGCAACAATCCCATGCTCTTGAAGAAATTTAGCAAATGGCCCAGGTGCTTGTCCATCTTCTGTGTATCTACCATAATATTCTCCACCTCTATCTGATCTCACGATCTTAATTTGCTTGCCGCATTGTTTCTCTACTTCAGCCTTAAAGATCTTAAAGGCATCTAATGCTTCGCTCTTTTTATGAAGCATGTAGAGATACATATATCGTGAGTAATCATCTATAAAGGAGATGAAGTATCTCTGACCATGTGAGTCCATGTCTGGACTACATATATCAGTATGTATGATCTCTAATATGTCCGAACTCCTTTTGGCACCTTTCTTTGACTTGTTGGTCTGCTTTCCCTTTATGCAGTCCACACAAGTCTCAAAATCAGTAAAATCTAGAGTATCAAGTATTCCTTCATTTACCAATCTTTTAATTCTATCTATGGAGATATGACCTAGTCTCCGGTGCCATAATTTAGAGGAATCTTCATTAATAACACATCTTTTAGTGCCAGTGTGAACATGCATTGAATCATAAGTGACATTGTTTTGTAAATTAATGCAGTAAAGACCATTAGACAAAATACCATTCCCAACATAATCAGATTTATAGAATAGACTGAAAGATTTTTCTGAAAAGTTTAAGGAATATCCAAAAGGTACAAGCCTTGAAACTGAAATCAAGTTTCTAGAAAAACTTGGAACATAAAAGGTCTTTTCTAATTCCAAAACAAAACCACTACTTAAAGTTAAATAACATGTTCCTATAGCTTCTACATGCGAGCCCATCTTGTTTCCTGATAAGATGCTTTGCTCACTTCCCACTGGCTTCCTTAGGTTTTGCAAACCTTGCAAGGAATTCGAAATGTGAATTGTTGATCCAGAATCAATCCACCATGTGTTAATATTAACGTTAACCATATTAGATTCATAACAAACAAACGAGATTACTTCCTTAAGTTCGGGAATGTCACAACGAATTTCAGAGAAATTTGCAGGTTGTACTACTGCATTAAAAAATCACATGCTTATGTTAAAATTGAGGGTTAATAAACTTTCATGTTTTACCAATGTAAATCATGCTAAAAAGAATTGAATCAAATGACATAAAAATTTCTTGTGGGCTAAATTTTCAATTGAAACAAATTCAATAAAACTTTATGATAAAACTTATTAATTCATAACTCCTGTGGGTAGGTTATGAAATTTTATCCTAATTAATTACATAAATATAATAAAAATTCCTGTGGGATAAAATTTATTATATTCAATGTAAATCATGCTAAAAAGAATTGAATCTAATGACATAAAAATTGCCTGTGGGCTAAATTTTCATTTCAAACAGATTCAATAAAACTTTATGATAAAAATTATTATTTCATAACTCCTGTGGGTAGGTTATGAAATTTTATCCTAATTAATTAGATAAATATAATAAAGATTCCTGTGGGATAAAATTTATTATATTCAGTGTAATTAATTACAATTTAATGTCTAAATAATCTTCATGTGATCTAACCAATATATAATTTTATTTAATTAAAGATGTTGTGGCTATTCTCTAATTAATTAAAATTATATGGATCACTTAGACATTAGTTTTGTTGCATAAACAAAACTTAATCAGAGAAGAAAAATAATGTTTACTGAAAGGAGTAAGTCAAAATGACATTTTAATAAACTCCATATAACTGTAATAATTCTCCAGCAAAATCAAAATTAAGGTTAAAGCAGTCAGCATTACCGAAAATGACTACAAATTGCATTGCAAGGCTATTGAGTTCAAAATAGAGATTCTCACAATTTAGAGTTATTTTCTTTAAGTAATACTTCAAAGGTCATCCCTATATTCATTTCCCCTAATATTTTATAAAATGAATACAAAAACCTCATATTTAAACTCCAGCCTCCACAATTAAAATAATTTATACCCATAAGAATTCAATTACTCAATAGCATTAATACATCTATCTGATATATCAGTTGAGACAACTTCTGACATACAATACCTACAAGCAATGAAAGCTTTTGATATTTATAACAGAGTATTTTATACTGTAATAGAAAGCTTCGAGTAGCAGAACTAGAATATCCGTGTAGTTTCTTCATAATAGATAACCTTTCAAAAAATAAGCTATTTGACTTTCTTGTTCACAATTTCGTTTGTGAACAAGACTGCAATACCGTCATTAATTTACGGGAGCCTCTACACATCATTATGGCTACTTGTGAAGTCCTAATGTTAAAACATTTTATTATTCGACAAAAATAAAAAGCGTATCCTTGAGTGAAATTGTTTCAATGTTTTGGATTATCTTATTTAGCGTTTATTTTATATTGCATTTATATATGCGAAATATACACAATGCAGTATTTTTACCAACAATGAAGATCATATTTCCTTTATTTAAAATCTGTCATTACCATATGCCCATTAACATAGCCATATGATAGTTATCCATTATGTTATCAAATTTCATATAAAATTCGGTTTTTCTAATTTCTGAATTTCGAAACACGCCTTATGGGATATCAACAATAAGTTGTTGCGTTTACCTCTGTCACACCTACCAATGTCGTTGGAAAGGTTAAGTTAATCCATGAAATATCTGAACAATTTACTCCCCAAAAATAGATTAGAATTAAATGCTATGTTGCTCTATTTTATTATTAAAACCAGAAACGCAACTAACCAGTAACAAGACACCGTCTAATACGCCTAACTGAACGTTTCTAACGCAGGTCTGGTTTGGCCACCGGCACCGATTTTGTGGATCGCAATTGCTTTCATATACTGATATGAAGAAAGCTCCAGACCTCGGCTAGTGTTATTCAAAAGCAAAAACTCAAAAATAAAACACAAAGACAGGCATTGAAACAGTACAGATACGGCGTCACAATCGGCATTTACTTTTGAACCTGTAACTTTTAGATGCTGGAAAATTGTTTTGACGCAAATTTCATTTGCCGATTGGTAAAATCTCTTTACGCATTGGCCAAACATGCATATGCACATAATACTTTCTTGACCTTTTCAAGAGATTCAGATGAGTATAATATAGTAAGCTTTATTTTCCTTGAGTGATCAAATGCATGCATATAAACACAATCAAATGTGTATGTCAGAACTAAGGTGTTATGGCCAACTACACACAGGTCATGTATTCGACCCACGGTTTGCGCAAAAAGAAATAAATTATGGAACGAAACGGTGGATCGAAATTCGTTTCTTGGCCAACACACAGCAAGGCAGAGGTAAATAGGCTCTGATACCAAATGTTAGAAATTCTACAGTTTCAACAGCGATTCTGCATGCGGAAAGAACTGAAAAGAATCGTTTTAAACTTAATGCCCAGGGATACGAATTACCTCCAGCCATTGGTGTAACTCTTGATGCAACTTGTTTCTGAAAGACCACGCTCCAGCTATCCAAACAAAAGGATAAGAATGCAGAAAATCTGAAGGCACCTCCAAGCTCTGCTATCTCAGCTAGATGGTGTGAAAAACTGAAGGGGATTGAGATGCAAGCTTGGGGACCAAACAGATGAATTTATAGCTAAGCTCCCATCAAGCTTCTAATAGCTATGTGTCAGATGTCCCACAGATCAAGGCAGAGAACTCTAGACTAGTAATGGACCACTTTAGTAGCTCCCAATAATAAATTTAGTAATTGCAGTTGATTTTCTTAACTTAAGGAAACTACTGCAGTTGGTTTCCATAAGTTAAGGAAAGACTGCAATTTAAATTCCATAATTGTAGGCAGCAATTGTGCAAAAATTAATGGAGCTTAACATGGACTTCTAGCTATGATTATTTATAACTTTTAAAGGAGTAAACTCAGAGGTCCCTCTAGTATGTATGGAGACATGGCGATTACAGTTCATATCAAACGTGTGATTGGACTCTCAGCTATGATTGTTTTTATCATAAGATGGTGCACTCATTGCGATACTCATCTCTACCATATGATGGGTATCCATAGATGTTGCTGGGATTCACATGATACATAATAGGTATCTTCTCCTCCTCCTTTTTCTCCTCTTTCTCCTCCTTTGCAAGACCTACGCTCAGCAAATCTGCTTTGTACACCAATTTCCTTAATTTTTTTTGCAAGATACACAGGATTTGTTTCTCTCACAACAGTTATCTTTCCCTCCTCCTTGTTGACCTCAATAGAGTCCACTGAAACAGAGCACTCGCAACATTAGTAAAGGAGTATGAAACAACAAAACTCTAGTAAATCGATGGAAAATATCTTGCCCATATATATATGCAATAAAGGTAATGATTATTCGTGCCTCCAGACCCTGCAACAACCTTCATGGCCCTCATTTTGCTTTTCTCATCGTCTATGGTCGATTTAAACACCATCTTCTGCACATCCAATTAACCGTTAAAACATCTCCAAATAATTCTTCAGTCATTCCCAAAAAAATGCCAGTACAAGATTAATAAAATGGACAATATATATACCTTCGACATCGTGATTGCTGTTGAAGAAGCTAAAAAACAAAGAAAAGATTAATATCTCAGCGTCCAAGCAGACCAAATTAGATACCAAAGTGGTTGTGATGAGTGCTCAATCAGTTGGACGAAGGAAATAAATAGTTGGTGGTGAAAGAAAAGTCAGACAGGTTGTTGTAGTGAACGCTTACCTCAGCGAAGGATCTACCTTCCGGGAACGATTGTAATATACTCTATGCATGCTGCGGGATGACAAAATAAATCAAATGTGAAGGGCCCTACGCTTCACGTGTCTTGATGTAGTCAATAATCCGATTACACAAGCTTTCAATTGCTTTTTTAGTTAGGTTGAGCTTAAGCTGGGCTATCCTTTTTATAGAAAAAATACCATGTTTTTATATTTAAAAAAAAAATTCCCGGGTTTGGAGTATGCCATGAAACTGTTTTAGTTTTTCTGGGTTTGGAATATGCTTTGAGACTGTTTTTTTTTGGTTAAGAGCTAGTCTTTTTAGAATGAAATAGGTTAACGGCTTAAGACTGAGAGTTATGAGTGAAAACCTGCCCCTTAAGGGCCACCATGGTTAGTTTCCCATGAATAACTGTAATGAGCGAGCCTGCATTCACCCATAGCAGCTAGAGATAGATGTCCTCACTGTCAGTTTGAAAACTGAATTATGATAGGTTTTCGCAACTATAGAAAAAAAAATTATAATTTTTTTTTTTTTTTTTTTAATAAAAAAGACTTGTTTTTTAGTGAAACATTTTGATAGTTTTATGGTGTGTTTTTCTGGTTTAATTTCTCTTTTTTGGTTTGATAACTGAATTATATTAGGTTTTTCCACCTATAGAAAAAAAAATGAAAAATAAAAAACTTGTTTTCTTTAGTGAAACTTTTTGGTAGCTTTATGGTGTGTTTTTTCTGGTCTAATTTCTCTGAAATGCTCTATGAATTTATTGAAATCACAAACTTGATGAGTAACCCTTGCACAATACTAAGGATTTTTCAGGGCGTTGAATCCATATATACTGTCAAAAAACCAGTTTAAATAACACGAATCAAGATTTCACCTCAATTTTTTCAACCCATACTGAAAAGTCTAAAAAATCACACTAAAAATAACTTTTTAAAAAAATAATACATGTTCTTTACATCTATTTCAATTTTCCCATCTTATTAATCCTTAATACTTATCTACTGATATTGACTGTTCATACACATTCTCCATAATGAATCAATCTCAAAATTTCAGTCCTCTATTTTATAAACCATACATATATACCCACAAAAACTGTAAATATACTATTATAAATTCCCAAAATTGATACATTATTTTTCCCGATAAATAATTAATGCTACCTTCATTGACCATTATCTTATCTCATAAGTCTGGTTATTTAGTCTATCGGATGGAGGAACAATGTACTCACTTGTGAAATGGTATTATTAAAATTATACTAAGTTTGATATTATTAAAATCTTGCTAAATTTAGTTCAACCTGAAGAAATATCCAAAACAATAAGGTTAAATTTTCATTCACTTAGATTTTAAATTGGAGTCGTCTAACGAGGCAGAGGAATTGCCCGGACGTTTAAAAGTGGCCAAAATCTGGGTGAAATTTTTTCAAAAAATCTTATAGACGCAGTGTTTGAATCCTGTTTTTGATGGTGAAAATAGATTCAACACCGTCAAAAACGTCTAGGACATCTAAAATTTTGAAGTTTAACAACTATAACTTGGATTCAAAAAATCCATGCGAGGGTTTCTTTAAATATGACTAGAATTTCCATAACTTTCCGAGCAACTCCTCCACCTCGTTAGACTAAGCATTTTAAATTAATGCAAATATACTAACGAAATATTACTTGCAAATTGCAAGCTAAGTGAAAAATCAGAAATTCTGATCGTGTTAAGTTTTCTAAATCGGCATTATTGGCATTGAAATGCGTGATTAATATTGTGTTGAATTTCATTAGCGGTGAAACGTGTCTTAACGCGAAGTTGCATTGTAAGGCCTTCGAGTTTCGGTTGCGACGGGCGCCGGGTGAGGTCGTGCACGAGGGTGTGCGGGTAGGCACGCGGGCGCGCGAGCGAGCGCACGAACGCACGATGCGACGGAGCGACGGTGAAAATGCGACGATATGCGATGATAGAAGCGACGATATAAGAAACACTTAATTCGACTAAGTGTTGAAGCAAGCTTATATGCGATGGATAAAAGGAGGTAAAGCCGACTTGTTAAGAGAGCTTATGGGCATGCGTGGAGACTTTTGGGGGTCGGCCTAAGGGCTGCACACCCCTTTGCAAATCAACGCATGGAATGATATATATAAGGGAGCTCCAAGTTCATTTGGAGACAAGCAATTCGACTTAGCATTCGCTCTTGGCATCTACGCAAGGGAAGTGCGCAATTTGGGTTGAGACATGCGCATAACTCATGCGCATTGACTTGGAGAAGTGCGCAGGTGAAGTCTTGGTTGATGGTTGGAAGAGTGGGTTGTATGTTGGTCGATGAGTATGCAGTTTTGTGCAGAACTTAAGGAGGAGTTCTAGGTGACTCGGGTGAGCACCCTCCTACCGTATGAGGTTGGCACAAGTATTGTAAAGGCTGTTCTATGACTTGGTTGTAAAATATTCTAAGTATAGACTTGGAGTTTTGCCAAGTATACTTGATGATTGTATTATTGAAGAAATACTGATTATAATATATTGTTGGGCAGACTTGTTCGGGAGTTGCCCCTCCCCTTTATACTTGTTTGCAATTGTTGATGTTCTTGGTTAATTGCATGATGATAATGAATGAGTATGGGCTTCATTAAGTATAAAGTATGATTGCATTTTACTTGGTTGCGAAAAACAAACTAAGTAAGGACAAGTGAATTAGGCGTAGTCCACGAAGGTGAGTATTGGTGAAAAGAAAGCGTTCGGTGGTGCCGCACCTCGCTATAAGCGGTTGGAAGACTACCGCAGGTGTAGGGGCGTGACAGGTGGTATCAGAGCAACTAATTCTAGGTATTGAAGGGTGTAGCTGCTACACAACTTCACCGAAGTGAAGTTGGTATCAGAGCAAGGTTTGCTCGTGAAGATTGAAGCTTGTGAACAGGTTCAGGTGTTGAAGCATTGAAGCCGGTGTACACTTGACAGGTGAGAAGAAGACTTCAGTTTGAAGCTTTTGAGCTGGTTGCCCGTGACAGGTACTTGTAGGTGAAGGAAACCGTTTCACACAAGTGGGACAAGGGTTGGTTCAGGTTGCAGGTGACTTGGTGAACATGGAGAAGGCTGAAAAAGCAGTGATGGTGGATGAAGGTGAATCCAACCATAATGCGGTTGAAGCTCTCCGATATGAAGTATTGGAACATATGAGTCGATGGAGTTCTGAATGGGTTTTGATGAAGGCCGAGAACATGAAGATTCGAGAGAGTTGTTCGGAACTAAAGAAGGAACTTGAAGAAATCAAGAGCCAATGCGGAAGTACGACAGATGTTGAACTCAATGAACTTGATGAGGAGATCCAACGAAGTGGTCTTGATCTTCAAGAGCTCTTTTATGAACGAGCCCGGTTGAGGAAGGAAAGTGCCAAGGTGGAAGCCGAAATCAAGCAAATTGAGGAAGAGATAAAGAAGAAGCTTCTTGGTAAGAAGGTTGTTGTGATTGAGTAGGAAGAGCTCGACTACATTGACAGGTTGGGAACTCACTACCGAGAGCATCCAGAGGACATTCAGAAGTTTAGTTCTATGAACTTGGTCAGTGGACACTTTGTTGGTGCACTTGAGCAAGATGTGATGAAGGAAAAGCTTGAAGGGAGTCAGGCTGGACCAGGATCGGGTTGCTTAGAGGAGCCAAGCAAGGAAGTGAAGTACCTTAGGAGGAATGTCAAGGTGGAGCATGATCCAATTGACACTTCTGAGGCCGAATTCTTGAAGAAGGTTGCTGATGTGAGGCGCAAGACAAAGCCAACAGAAGGAGGTGATTCCTTGAAGCTGAGTTTTGTGCAGGTGACCGTGAAGGGCAAGAGATTTGCAGCTTTGGTGGATACGGGGGCTACTCATAGCTTCGTAAGCAGGAAGGCAGCAAAGTCTTTTGGGAAGAAAGCAAAGATGGAGAGGGAATGGAGTGCTTTCAAAGCAGTCAACTCTACCATTAGAGCTGTTGATGGTGTGTTGAAGGACACTCAGGTGAAAGTAGGACCATGGTTTGGAAAGTTGGACTTGAGAGTTGTGGACATGGATGATCATTCTATGGTGTTGGGGCTGGACTTTATGGAGCTTGCACAAGCCATACCAATGGTGGACCGGGACATTCTCTTGATCACAGCTGAAGGGAAGACCATGATGGTACCGATGAATAGAAGAAGTTGCTTGGGGTATAGACCAAGGATGGCTTCTATGACTTTGTATCCCAAAGACCCAAATGTGAAGCATGAGGATGTGGAGCAAAGAGGACTTGGGAGTGTGACTCAAACAATGAAGGAAAGGAAGCTTGTTGACTTCGTTGCAAGAGCTGGAAAGAAGAATGAAGGGAGTGAGAAGAAAACCTCACGAACATGGAGACACTTGTTGGGAGCATCTTCTACTGATGATCTTCACAATGGAGCTACAAGTGAAGAAAGCTCGAGTGCTACTTCAGAGGCAGTGGTTGATGAGGATTATGGAGGTAGAGATCCTGCTAGGATAGTGGACTTTTGTAGATATGCTATGGGCATATATGAATTTCAGTTGGCAAAGAACAAGCTAGGTGAGCTTGGATGTACATGGGAGGAGATTGAAGCTATGCATAGATACTTGAGACACAACATCAATCTGACACATAGGTGGATGAGAGTCAGGGAGGAAACTTCCTGGCTTTCCTTTCTCCTTAGATAACCTTGGAAGAAGGTTGGTGTGGAGGCCTTGGTAGGGAGGAACCACATCAACTTTGCAAGGGGCCTTGGAGGAGGCTTCTTTATGACAGGTGCAGACTTGGATGTATGACCAGAGGTTGAGATGGAGTCTACATGGGTTGGACATCATGGACAACTAGAGTCATGGACATCAGGTTGACTATATGGAGCATGTTGCAGATGAGATGAGGACTACTTCATGGACCTGAACATGGTTTACTCATACGAATGGATTCTTGATCGAGTTCAGGATGTGACAAGATGTTTTGAGAACCGACTGATGGTGACATGAGGATGTGCATTCTCATGGTTTGAGCGTGACGGTTTGACTGATCACCCGACTAGTTCAAACATGGGGACTAGTAGTGTACAGAGATATGTTTGCATTGTGTTGGAGTTTCATGGTAGCAGTTCACATGAGGACGACACATGATGAGGTCGACACGAGGTGTTGCAGTAAGCACATAACTTGAGATGGAGGGACCAGCCTTCCACGATGGAGCAACATGTGGAGATAGTGACATGGTGGTTGATGAACATGGATTGAGATGATTTCCGATATATCACATATTGTTGAGATGAGATGTTGGCACATGGTTGAGGTGTGTTAGCACTTATGGGCAGTTTTGCACATGGTGGTGATGAAATGATGGAATTTGACACATTGTTGCGGTGGACATGTAGCTTGAGTTGGAGGAATCAACCTTCCGTGGTGGAGAGCAGCATAAGGAGATTGTGACAGGGTGGTCGATGATCATGGGCATCTGATATATGACATACATTGGTACGGAGTATCTTGGTGACAGTTGTTTGCTAAGGTGAGACATGATGGAGATGGGGTTCTACATATGTTGCAGGGATATTTGCCTTATGTGGAGGAGTCAACATCATGGATGAGGATGATCTTGGTGGATGGCTACCGAGATGGTATGTTGTCGAGGACGACAACGATTTCAGGTGGAGGAGGATGTAAGGCCTTCGAGTTTCGGTTGCGACGGGCACCGGGTGAGGTCGTGCACGAGGGCGCGCGGGTAGACACGCAGGCGCGCGAGCGGGCGCACGAACGCATGATGCGACAGAGCGACTGTGAAAATGCGACGATATGCGATGATAGAAGCGACGATATAAGAAACACTTAATTCGACTAAGTGTTGAGGAAAGCTTATATGGGATGGATAAAAGGAGGTAAAGCCGACTTGTTAAGAGAGCTTATGGGCATGCGTGGAGACTTTTGGGGGTCGGCCTAAGGGCTGCACACCCCTTTGCAAATCAACGCATGGAATGATATATATAAGGGAGCTCCAAGTTCATTTGGAAACAAGCAATTCGAGTTAGCATTCGCTCTTGGCATCTACGCAAGGGAAGTGCACAGTTTGGGTTGAGACATGCGGATAACTCATGCGCATTTACTTGGGGAAGTGTGCAGGTGAAGTCTTGGTTGATGGTTGGAAGAGTGGGTCGTATGTTGGTCGATGAGTATGCAGTTTTGTGCAGAACTTAAGGAGGAGTTCCAGGTGACTCGGGTGAGCACCCTCCTACCGTATGAGGTTGGCACAAGTATTGTAAAGGTTGTTCTATGACTTGGTTGTAAAATATTCTAAGTATAGACTTGGAGTTTTGCCAAGTATACTTGATGATTGTATTATTTAAGAAATACTGATTATAATATATTGTTGGGCAGACTTGTTCGGGAGTTGCCCCTCCCCTTTATACTTGTTTGCAATTGTTGATGTTCTTGGTTAATTGCATGATGATAATGAATGAGTATGGGCTTCATTAAGTATAAAGGATAATTGCATTTTACTTGGTTGCGAAAAACAAACTAAGTAAGGACAAGTGAATTAGGCGTAGTCCACGAAGGTGAGTATTGGTGAAAATAAAGCGTTCGGTGGTGCCGCACCTCGCTATAAGCGGTTGGAAGACTACCGCAGGTGTAGGGGCGTGACATGCATGGTCCTGATTATTGATGGCGAACTTTTTATCTATTTATTCATTTTTATTTTTCTTAATTAGGGAATACAAAATGAGGGAATAAAGTGAGATTTTCGGACTGGTGTGTTCGTATTTGTCAGAATTTTAATATGTGGACTTTAGGTTTTTGGTCTATCGATTTGATGTGCCATAGATGGAAGGGAACAAATGGGTGGAGCAACAAGAATACATCCAAGGGATACATATATAAGGAGGTTTAGAAGATGCAAGGCCACCTCCAATCCAAGTTCGATAATTGTAAGGAAAAACTTCAAATATTTGAAATAATCATAGTTGAAACATGTAACAATGCATTCTTCATAGTTGAAACATGTAACAATGCATTCTTTATATGGGTCAAAATAGAAGTTGAAGAAATTGATAAATGTAAGAGAGTGCAAGGATATAACATCTAATTACCAAGTAGATGAGGAGTTGAATAGCTAGGTGCTCGATACAAGTTTTTTATAAAAGAGAAGTTGAAGAAATTGATAAAGGTAAGAGAGTGCAAGGATATAACATCTAAGTACAAAGTAGATGAGGAGTTGAATCCCTAGGTGCTTGACACAAGTTTTTTATAAATTTTAAAAGACAAGTTTTTTTTATAAACTTTAAGAGACAAGTTGAAGGAATTGAAAAGAGAGTAAAAGAGTGTAAGGGTTTAATGGTTATTGACAAGGTAGAAGAGGAGATGATTTATTAGATATTTTATAAAGAATTTTAGGGAAATTAAGAAAGTAATTTTTTTGAATATAGTTAATTTATAGTTTTTTTTACAGGGATTCATCAAATATATAAATGGATTGAGCACATGAAAAACCCTTAGGGCAGTGGAATTATGCAAATTAAACAATTTAAATTCAAGTTTTTAAAAATATTATTTATAAGTTAGACTACATCTATAAAAAAAATTATTACCATCACTTAAAAAATTATTTTTTTGCTAATTAAATTATGTTAATAAAAAATATAAAAATATAATATATAATTAAGAAATTAAAATAAATACTAAAGATAAGAGAAAGTGAGAGAAACAACCATAGCAAATAAAAAAATTGAAAAAACATGGTGATGAGTGAATAGAAAATTGAGGATGTAGGTGAACTCCCCAAGAAAAAAAAACATGGTGATGAGTGCATAGCAAATTGAGGACACAGAGGAAATCCCGAAGATTCATCAATATTGACTCCACTTTTAGATATTGATTTTTCTGAGTAACCTTGGCAATTTTAAGAGGAGTCATCTATTGAGGTGGAGGAATTGGAATTCTTTGGATAGTCCAAAGTGGCTCGAATTTGGGGAAAAAATTCAAAATATTGTAGTAACAATGTTTGAATCATGTTTTTGATCTTGGTAATGGATTCAACACCATCAAAAACATCTGGACCACACAAAATATTGAATTTGGACAACTATAATATCGCCCAAATTTTCATAATTTTTGAAGCAAAAATACAATCTAATTAGACTACAACGTTATAAAACCTCCACCTTTATTCTGAGTAACCTTTGCAATTCTAAGACGTTCAACTAAATTATAAACTAGTAAAGTAAATATAGCTTGTTTTTACAACATAATTTTTTCTATTATTTCTGAGAGGGGAAAACATTGAATTTAGAATAATCTGAAAATCTAGAATACTAAGGAAGATACGTGTACATATTAAATGTATAATTTTATTTTTTATAACTATTTTAAAAAATTATTTAGATATAAAATGAAATAAAAATAATAAAAATTAGTATATTGTGTATTTTAATTATTAATTAAAAGTGTAATTTAGTTAATAGATTTTTTGGCATTCAGTTTTGAATAAGATTGTGATTTATTATTATTTAATATATATATATATATATATATATATATATATATATATATATTAAATAATAATAAATCACAATATATATATTTAATATAAAATCATTATAACAATTCAAACTTTTATTGAAATCCAATTAAATTATATATCATTAATTTTATTTCAAATGAAATTTAAATTTATATTGAAAAATTAATATGAAAATAATGATAATCAGAAAACTAGCTTTATTAATTTAAATATGGTGCATGAAGTCTGAAAACATCCAAATCTTGTTGGGCATAATTTATGACTAACTAAATACAAAACAATCCAAATTATAAGAATGACAGTTTGGAGATTAAATTGATTAATTGTTTGGTTATTATATATTTGGAGTTATTAAGGTATATTTTCTGGTCGAATTTGTCTAGAATTTGGTAGATTTGGTAGTGAATAGTTGGAATGACAAATTTGAATTATAACTCTTCACTATCAAATATCTTGAAGTGTGTAACTGTGCTGAATCTACATATAAAATCAAAAACTAATTTCCAGTTTTAGGAGATGCTAGTTACTAAATTTTCCTTTTCAATTTGCAGTACATGTATTGTCCATTACATCCATCAGATTTATGTAAACAATTTTTTTTATAGAAAATTAATATATATTTTCTTTCCTACCAAAAAATCAAAAACTAATTTCAAACAACGAAAATTAATTCGAACCAAAAATTATTATATGTTAAATATCATTCCAACGGAATATCATCACAAAAATTATTTCGATTAACTCTAACAAAAAATTATATATAAAGCACCATTAAAAAGGACTAAGCATTAGGCCATATTCTTAACTAAGGTTGGAATTTCAAAACATATATATTTATCAAATTTGACTGTTTTAGCACTTCCCACCCATATTCACAATTTAAACTAAAACAATTTGATGGTTTTACAAAATTTTCCTTTTGTATTTGACCAATGAAACTGAAAATTTGATGGTTTTACAAATTTTTTCCCTTTGTATTTGACCAATGAAACTGAAAAGCCAACCTATATTGAAATGTTAACTGTATCGTCATCGTGGAAAGTGTGCGAAATCTTTCGCGGAATTTTTTGGAGTGAGCAGTACGACCGGTATGGTTGGAAATTGAAAACTCATTGCAAACGGCAATTGCAAGTGTCACATCGACATTATTTAAAGTGTTTACGAGGTCTTCTTCTCTTTAGAATTATTCGAAATAAATCAATTATAAAGATATCGAAGAATAATATTATTTATTTATTTATTTTTATTTTGAATTTTTTTAATTAAATAGTTGTTAATTAAGTTATTTAAAATTATTTAATGGTGATGGTTATATAAATATTATTCAAATTTTTAAATTTGACTCAATAAGTTACTAGTTATTTTTGAGTTTTAAATTTATTATAATATATAGTTTTTTTATTGTCATATTATTCTCTAATATAGCTGATTCCATGTCAATTGGTTTTGGTGACCAATGAGATTCTAGCAACAATGTCTTTAGACACTACCTCTTTGGTGTTTCATTATCCTCACAGCTGGTATCAAAGTTAGAGCTAGAGCCATCATGAGATAATGTTAGAATAAGAAAATATAGTAAATTCAAAATTGTCAAAGCGAGTTTGTGGAATTTGTTTATCATAGGAAGGGAAGCCTCGTAGGTTGTTGAGTTGAGGCACAATATAAATATACTCAAAGTATGGACATAAGGAAAGAGTTTAAGTAGCCAGAAAGACCAGGTCAAAGCATGGATCAACAAAGCTACAAATGTAGTGAGAGAGTCAATGATGTTTAAGGATAGTGAAGGAGCTAGCTTGCGATTGAGAGCCTTAGTGGTTTGATAATACCAGTGGTGTGTGAACACCCTAAGGGTTTTGGTCCAAGGAAAGTGGATTTCCCTAGGAAGTTGTAAGATATATTGTTCAAGCATACATGATGCTTAGAAACACCTATTGTTGTAGGGGGTTAAGACTTTGATCAAACACATATGTGGTGCAGTAGCACATGGTTGTTGTAAGGGGTTTGTTAGTGTGGTTCAAGTAAACTTGACTTGATCAAGTTACTAGTTGTTTTCTAGTGAAGGTTTATCACAACCCATAATATTTCCCATTGTTTTCTAATGTAGATAATTCCATGTTAATTGGTCTTAGTGACCAGCAATAGTGGCTTTAAACACACCTAATCTCTTCGTGAGACTACGAAAGTCTTTTCATTACAAGTGATTATGAAGATGGTTCTTCATTACAAGTGATTAACAGGATGTTTCTGTTGACTCATCCTTGAATGAAAATTGATTAATTTTAACTTTAAAATTATCAAATTTAGATTTATAAAAAAAAATTATTTTAATTATAAGTATTTTTTTAAGTTAATAACATTTTGATAAAATTTTAAATATAAATAGAAGATAAAATTACAGACACTCAATAATATATTCTATTAATATTGAATGAGGAAATTACACACATATTTATACAATCAATAGTCTTAAGATAGGAATGCTATCTTAGACGTACAGTAGTGTGGTTTAGAGATTCTCTCAACCACACATTAAACTAGGAGAAACTGAATTCCTATTATGTAGTAACAAACTCCTCAAATGGAGAATTACAACCATAGACAAGTAGGAATTAATTATTTCTAACTCCCCCCCTTAATGACTACTTGTCATGATACTGATTCACAAAGTCTGGTTGTGGTCAAACATAAAAAAAGTATGTCGACGTCCATAAAAGAGCAACCATCTACCAGAATGTATGGGTACCAACCACTGCAACCGCTAGTCCTTGTGCATACATGATTCTGTCGACCATTATCACTGCATATATGTACCTACAAATCCACCACCATCGGGGGAATTGCATGTGCAGAAATTCCCAAAAACAAAGACAGATCAGTGCCTTTCTAAGCCAAATATTCATGTCCAAATAACAATCGCAAACAGTTGCGCTGATTGCGCCTTTCGACGCAACTGTCAGATAGAAAAGTGCACCAACCCTCTTATGCTCAGACACACCAATATCTGAGACCGTGAGCCAGGTGTTACTGTAGTCCACCTACTCTTAGGAGCACAAAGCTCTCGTGTACACGTTAGCCACTCAGGGAATATGCCACCACCGGGCAAATCCGCCAACTTCAATATGCCACCACCAGGCAAGTCCGATCTACCACCACCAGGGAAATCCGCCAACTTCAATATGCCACCACCGAGCAAGTCCGATCTACCACCACCGGGTAAATCTGCCAACTTCAATATGCCACCACCTGGCAAGTCCGATCTGCCACCACCGGGCAAATCCGGAACTTAAATGTGCCACCTCCGGGAAAATCCTATAGCCACTAAGGCTCTATGGATGGTTTCTGGCTCACCACCAACCAGCCACAAAGGCAATCCATTACAAAGTGGTTTTAAGATCACCACGAACTTTCAAATACCTTTAAAAGGCTTACATTTCATTCAACATTTTGAAGTTTCTGAGTACATACAATGACCATTACAACAACTAGGCTTGCTTATAACATATTAGGGAGTTTATTCCACAAACCACACTAACTTAAACAAACATCTATTTTGCTTGTCCATCTATTTTGCTATCCACCATAAATGTTGTCCTTGCTCCTTTACCTCCTCTTTTCGATTGTTCATATCTTTAGCATTATCTTTGATATCTGTCTAATAGTTATCTTGGATTTCTATATTCCACACAAGTGATTGGTTAGAGTAGCCAATTCTATCCAAATCACTACACAACATATTGAGTTGGCTAGACTCAATATATTAATCAATTCCAAGACAATTCCATTATCTATAAACAACATGATATTTTACAGACAATAGAGAAAAATATTTCATTTATCATGACCAGAGATATTCATGATTACCATCAGGAAAGCCTTGAGGAGTCATGGGAGCTCCAAAGTCGCCACACCTCATAGGTTGAAGTCAAATTGATCAACCATTGTTACACGTGAATCTGGATTAGCATACAGACAATGTCATCACCGTTGCAAAATAACCCGAAAAGAAACGTTCATTGAACAAATGTTGAGCCCTCTTCGTCCCCATTTTCCCTTAGAACTCTGTCGAGGATCGCGGCCCTGCCCTCATCCGAGATGCAGATTGCATTCCGGGCACTGTCCCTGGCCAACCTCTTGAGCCTTTACAGGACCTGGATCCGGGTTGTTCCGGCCGGTTCAATTTCTTGAAAAAGCCAAAGGACCGTATGGGGATTCGCAGCGGTTTTTGGCGTAGGGATCCGCTCGACTCCCTTGGCGCTATTTTAACGGCCCTTGCCTCCACGGCCTCGGTGCGGTTCTTTCCAACCGAGCAAACCGCCAGAAGGGCCTTCAAACCCGCCCTTACAGCCGGAGGGCTTCTCAACATTTCCACCCTGCCTTCAATTAGTCCGTTGACCGAGGAAATTTGCCACACGACCCGTTCGTCCGTCGTCAGCCTTTCGATGACCTCGGCACTCCCGATCCGCGCCTCTGCGTTTTTGCTTCGCAGCAATCCTGCCATGGTCTCCAACTCCACAGCCCCACCGACATTTCGCTTCATAGCATCATCCAGGGGCAACACAGCAAGCATGGCCACCACTTCCTCGCAGGCAATCCGGCCCTCTTTAGACTCGATCCCTGGCCATAGAAGCACAAGACTTCGCTAAACTCTGCACGAGTCGTTCTAAGTCGAGTTGCCACCAGGCCAATGCAGATCCAAAATTTGTTCTATAGAGCCTCCAAAAAACTGCGAACAGAGCCTTCGCATGATCACATAGCCTCTCTCACATGCACCGGAAGCTATTCAATAACTTGCTTGTTGAGCAACTGAAAAATGAGGAGTCTAGCCGTAAAATGAGAGACCAACAAAAGCTACAAATATCACAATTAGAAGATCACGTCTAAGGTAGAAAAGGCTTCAGATTTGCACGCTTCACGCTCCACCGAAGAAGGCGTATCTACCATTTACGGAGCCGTTTCACGCAAAGCAGATCTACGTGATATCGATCGACAACCATTTCGTCCTGATGAGATGCAGGCAGACAACAATCCACTCTCAACAGCAGTAGTGTTTGCGTGATTTGAGCAGCATTAAAACCTCAATCGATTTTCTTCTGCAATCTCGGCCTCCTCCACGCCGCGTAAATTGCAATCTTGACTGATAGTTGGATGCCTACCTCCGACAGATAGCTACCTCCTCCATGCGACGTCTATCTAGCGAAAAATGTAGGTAGTAGCCTCCAATCGCTGCACGCCTCCATGTGGCCTCTCTTCTCAATTAACAGTCCCGGCCTGCAATCCGGCAGTGAATCCACGCTCACTGCACCAAGCAGCAGCTCACCGCTCATGCTCGGATTCAAAAGAGAAACACTCTCCTACAGCGCTTCAAACAATACTCTCTGTCTACTTCAAACGGTCCACGCCCTTCGACAAACTCCAAGCGACCTCAGTGAAGGGGTTGCTCTTGTCGCAAAAAGTTTCTTTGGGCCTCGTCAAAGTGGGGCCTCAACACAGGAGTCAGCTGCAACAATTTCAATCTTCCACAAAACACACAGTGGAAAACACTTGCCTACGCTCAGCCAAGCTCCGCCGAATTGAATGGACAAACTAAAAAAAATACTCTTATTTCCTCAGCCCAGAATGGGCCAAGCCCACGAGGGGCCAGCCCTCAGGGGCTCTGGTACCAAGATAAAATTAGAGACACTCAATAATATATTCTATTAATATTGAATGAGGAAATTACACACATATTTATACAATCAATAGTCTCAAGATAGGAATGCTATCTTAGACGTACAGTAGTGTGGTTGAGAGATTCTCTCAACCACACATTAAACTAGGAGAAACTAAATTCCTATTATGTAGGAACAAACTCCTCAAATGGAGAATTACAACCATAGACAAGTAGGAATTAATTATTTCTAACTATAAATAAATTTTTTGTCTTTATATTGAGCATGGTTCTTCATTACAAGTGATTAAGAGGATGGTTCTGTTGACTCATTCTTGAATGAAAATTGATTAATTTTAACTTTAAAATTATAAAATTTAGATTTATAAAAAACAAAAAAATATTTTAACTATAAGTATTTTTTAAGTTAATAACCTTTTGGTAAAAATTTTAAATATAAATAAATAACTTTTTTGTCTTTATATTGTGGAATAATGTTGTACCCCTTCTAAAAAATGGCATGACCAAAAATTTAAACAGAGACTAGGGTCTTGATTTCTAGTAAAACTTGATCCGTCAGATCCATTAATTGTTAAACATGAAGCCACAATGAAGACTTCGGCGTCTTCCTCAATCGTCTTCTCTCCGCCGCCATGCCGAAAGATATCACCGACGCCAACCTACTACACCGTCACACCGTCAGTGCAGTCATGTATTCCACATGAAAGAATTAGAGAATTCTAGAGCTTTCTTCATCTATAAATTTGTAATCTCTCCTCTGCCTGAGAAATCCAAGCCAAGGCAAGGCTTTCCGTGAATAATAAAAGTCAGTGTCTTTTCTATTCTCCATTCTTGTTTCTTGTGTTCTCCATTTTTACTATAATTTTTATATCCGTTGGTATGAGAGCTAGAAATACCATGTTGCTCACAATGAAATGATGTGTGTGGGAAGGTGTTTTTTAATTTATTATTATGGTAGGCCCTACACATTTGTAATCTTGGATTTGATGTTTTTTAATATAAAATTATAGTTTATTAAATTTGAAAAAGGACGGAAGGAGGTTGATTGTTTTTTATTAAAGGAGATTAATTTTTGGCGTTTTATTTTAAAAGGTGCAGTAATTAAAGGTTTTTTTTTGGTGAAGTATTATTTTGTAAGAGGAGTTTGATTTTTGGGGCATTGATTTTATTGAGAATGGAGACAACAGTAACTGATACGGAGAAGTTGAGCAGGGCTAATTTTACCCTATGGAAATCACAGATGGAGGATATATTGATTTTAAAGGATCAATATTTTCCTATTGAGGGCACAACAAAGAAACCCTCATTGATTAAAAATGAAGAGTGAAATAAGCTAGATAGAAATGTGATTGCAACAATCCACCAATATCTAGCAAAGAATGTGTATTTCAATGTGTCTCGAGAAAAGACGACAAAAGGATTATGGAAGAAGCTCCATGATCTATATGAGAAGAACACGACATCAAACAAAGTGTTCTTGATGAAGAAGCTTTATAATCTCAAGATGAAGGTCGGTGATTCAGTTGCTGAGCACTTGAATGAATTCAATATTATCACTAGTTAGCTTGCCTCTATTAAAATCATTCTAGATGATGAAATTAGAGCTATCTTGCTAATGTGTTCTATGCCAGATAGTTGGGAAAATTTAATTGTAGCTATGATCACTTCAGAAATTGTAGGGACCTTGAAGTTTGATAATGTCAACAACAGTTTAATGAGTGAGGAGTTGCAACACAAGTCAATGAAAGCTAGGGAAGAAAATCTCTAGCTCTAGCTGATCGTGGTAGGAGAATTGATCGAGGCCGACAAGGGTGATCAAGTTCGAGAGGATAATCAAAATCAAGGAGTGGTAGGGTCATCTTCTTTAATTGTGGCAAACTTGAGCACATGAAGAAAGAATGTTGAATCTTGAAGAAAGGAAAAAAGGATCATAGGCCGAACAGTAGAAATCACAAGTCATCTAGAACAAACGAAGGTGAGACTATTGTTGTAGTCACAGATGGTGATGTGCTGTTTACTGTTTCAGTAGAGGATGCATGCTTATATACATCTAGCAGTAGCTTTGATTGGATCCTTGACTCTGGGGCATCTTACCATGTAACCGAATGCAAAGATAGTTTTGTTGCATATAATCCAAGTGATTATGGTAGAGTGCATTTGGGAAATAATCATTTTTGCAGTATTGTTGGAGTGGGAGATGTTCAAATCAAGATGAAAAATGGACAAGATATATTTTTGAAATAGGTCATCCATGTATGAGAAATGTGCATGAGTTTGATCTCTATGGGACGATTGGATGATGAAGGCTATTCCACAAGCTTTGGAAAATGAGGCTAGAAAACTAGCAAAGGAGCATTGGTCGTGGCCAAAGGACCCAAGAAAGGAACATTATACACATTTAAGGCAATGATAGGAAAAAAAATTTGGGTGCCGTCACAAAAGAAGTAAATTCAGCATATCTATGGTATAAGCACTTGGGTCACATGAGCAAGAAGGGCTTAAAATTCTTTGTTGATAAAAATTTACTACCAGGTTTGACATCCTACTGTTACACAGTAATTTGTCACCATTGGTCACTGTCCAGGTTACCCCTTTCCCGTACTTTGGAGGACTCATTCCGGGACCTGTGAGCAGTGAAATAACTTAAAAACACTTGCATTATGTTCCCCGAAGTATGGACTTCATGCGCCCTGAAGACATCCCCTGCAAAATATCCCTGAAAAGTGCCCTTTTTCCATTAGCGCGGGTCCATAGTCTACTACCCGCGCCAATGAGGGAGATCCTCAAAAGAAGGCGCGCCCATTGGCGCTCTGTCTTAGAGTAACACCCGCGCGAACCGAGTTTGGAAAATATTTTTGACAAACGCGCGCCCGGATGTTTTTTCCCTTCAAGTCATGAAGTCTTTTGAGGATAGAGCTAATCTTCTAGATGTCGAGATTCATCATCTATCCCTTACATCTATCCACAACGGCTTTTTGGAGATAATGCCAATCCATAATGGGTGTCTTGATGCATTGTATCTTCCTCCCCTTCTCCATCTATAAAAGTCTGTCCTCATGCATTTGACAAGCTATGTTTTGAGTAGTGGTGATAGTGCTAGTAGTGATAACGCTTGTCTTGAGTGATAGTAAGAGTCTTGGAGCATAGGGAGGTTATGCTGCCAGAAGTTTGAGCTGTGTATTCATTATCAAAGAGAGAGAAAGGTCTATTGCAAGACATATGTAGCTGTTCGCCCAGCCAGAGGAGAGATTCAACGTCAGAACTTTGGTTGTATTTTTCTCTGTTGATTATTCATTAATAAACGACTATCATTATGGTTCTGATCTTATTGTTCGTTATGATAATGTTTGATCTATATATTTTCTGACTGATATATAGTTGTATTTATTGGATTTTATGCTTGTATTCGCTTGGTTCTTTGCATGTGCAGGTATCCATTCGCGGAGATCGTGAGGATCGTGACCTGCCGGAGCAAGGGAACGTGAGTATCAACTCTTCTACGACACTAGCGTTGGACTCCAGGTTGGTTCTCATAATCCAATTTCAATTTGAAACTAGGAACTTGCATGGTAGCATTGATTGATTGTTGCTAGACCCATTTTGGGCTAGTGGGATCGCCTATGTCCGCAGAGGGGATTTACCTCTCCAACAATATGGCGACTCCACTGGGGAGCTATTTGTTGTTTGATTCATAAACCTTGGACGAAGCCTGAAGTACGGCCAGGAAGCCTTCGAAACGCTATTGCTTTGCATTAGCGAAGTAGATCAACGCCACTTCAGTCAATCTCCGGTTTGGTTTATGAACCGAACAGCTTGGAGTTTGTCTTGCATTTTGGTTTTCTCTTGCTTGCTTGCGTAAATGAGCTTTCTTGGTTAGTTTTAAAGTTGTTTCTTGCTGTTTGATCTGTCTGAATACTGTCGACCAAATCCTGGACTGCTTGATTTATTTTTTAGGCCAGCAGACTTTATTAGCGTGTTTTTCTACCTGACAGTCGTGCCAGTTGGCGCAGGTTGCACAAAAGCAACTCGTGCTAATTCCTTAATAGCGCGAGTTACAGGCTGACAGTCGTGCCACTCCTCTGAACTTTGCCAGTTTGTTTGTTGGAAGCTTTTTAAACTCAGATTTCTGTCTTTTTACATCCTTTTCAACTACTGAAGTGTGTCAGAACTCTGTTTGACTGGTTTTTTTACCTTTATCCTTCGGGTGTTTGCCTATTTCCATCGATCCTATATCCCAGCCCTAGAGCATCTAGTGGCTTTGTATATCGAGCCTTCCGTGGGAGTTTTTGGTTCTTTGATTGTCCAGTCGACTTTTTGGTTGTTTTCTGCACTTGTCTAGTGGTTGTCAAAACTTATTATTCTGTGCTTCGAGCAATTCACCTCTAGCTCGTTTGGATTTTGCTTGACTTTGTTTGAGCTTAGATCACATAGTTCATTGAGGTCTTTGTGATTCTCCTTGTTTTGACAATTTGTCTTGGTGTTTCAGACTTGGTTCTATTTGCATTGAGTGAAATATGCCTGTTTACGCTTGTTAACATTTCTCGAGATTTGTTTAAGTGCATTATGCCATTTTAAAAGAAAAAAACAAACGTTTTTTTTGCATTATATTAGTTAGCATTCTTCATTGTTATTGGCAATTAGTCACTTTTTAAAAAAAAAGAAAGGAAAAGTTTCATTTATTGCTATTAGATGCATTAGGATCTTTGTTGATTGTTTGATGATCATTTTGTTTGTTTGAAAGATCTCAACTCTTCTGTAGTTAGCATTCATTGAATGAAATGATATATTTTGGCATATAGCTTGCATTTAGGAATTCAGAGAGATCACATACAGTAGGACCTGGAAACTGAAACCTACTCAAAGATCAACTGTAAAATGAACTGAATGAATCTAACAACGCATTGGAACTTAACGCATACATTCTAGAGGTCTAGGCTAGAGACGTGTTCCGGCGTCGTTAAACCTAGTCACTGTTGTTTCACATTATGGTTGGGTGATTCCTCCTTTTGTGACTCGATAGTGGTCTAGCACGGATTTGTGCTCCCACGTACCGTCGAGTATATGTGGAGACCCCACTAGGTTATCATCCTTTATCCACAGGAAGCCGTGTATGCCGCCTTACAAGCCGTAATGCACTGAACACAGCATTCGGGAAGATTGACTGTCGTACGGGAGGTCCTTGGTTTTCATCTGATTGCCAAGGTGTATAAGTAGTTTTACGGATTGTTTGGTAAACCTTTTTCCTAGTTCTCCAGAGTAGTCACTTTTGATCCTTTTCGGACTCCTTAAAAGAAAAGGTGCCAGTGAGCGTCTTGTCACTTCGTGCTCATTAAACATTCGAAGGAGACTAGAGTCATCTTTTCGTCCTTTTCTCGACTCTTAAAACATGAAAAGGCCATGTTCAGTTCCTTTGTCTTAAAATTTATTCGGCCACGATACACATTTACCCAGTTAGATCTTGTTTGCGCTAGTTTGAGTAGGGTTTTGTCTCGTTAGATTCCCTAGGATTTTGTGAAGTTTCATCCTGGCGGAATTACCAATTTCGTCTTCTTCCTTTGCCGAGATACCGGTTGTGAGTGAAATTCTTCCTGTTGTTCCGAGTATACAACCAATTAATTCTCGTGCTCCAGGCGACGAGACTTACGAGTTTCATTGGAACCCTGTTTGGGAACCTTCTGAGGATGGTATCCCTTTTTGGGAATACACTTCTCCTCGTGTTTCAGTCCCACCTTTCTCCTCCGACATGGAGGACGTATCCCCTACTTTGACTGAAGAATCCGTTGCGACGAGCGGTGAAATTCCCACCGCAATGGAACCTACACTTGTTAGTAGCACTCCTACTACTGGGAGACTACCTCCAGGCTATAAAGCATTAAAGGATGTTATGTCCTCCGGAACTCCTTTCACGAGTTCTATTTGGTAACAACTCGCTTTTCCCACCACGGAGCCTTTTACTCCACAAAGTCGCAATACGTCTGTTACCTCAATCACAACCGCTCCAACGGTATGTGTAGCTTCTTCGACTCCTATTTTCAGTCGTCCTTTGGCTTCTTTATTTGGAGTCTTTGACCCTACGTCAAACGTCCCAGCAGAGGGGCCATACGATCAGTATTTACCAGGTAGGCCTTTGAGGTCTCAACCGATTGTTGAGATTTCAGTTCCGCTGTCAATTGATTGGGGCTCCACCTCTTTTCATGGTGGCCAAGTATCGTCTGCGCAATCCCAAAGACCACCTCATCAAGACCAACAAGGGAAAACCTTCCAGGGAAACCCTTTCGCTTCTGGTGGTCCGTCTTTCCCCTCTTATGCTCAACCTTCTGGTAACTCAGGTCAATCTTCTGCTCAACAAGCCCAACCTGGTGATGAGCCCCAAATTTTGGTAACAATTTGGGCTCATTTGGCCTACTTACCTTGCTCAACCCTTTATATTTTTATCACTTATGCATCATTTCTTAGTATATTCGTGTTATTTGTAGGAATAAGGGCAGTCATTATGCCTACGTAGCTAATACATTATGATTTCGGGTTTTTTGACATTAAATGGAGCAAAGACCACGCAAATGGAGACAAGGAGACAGCCAAGGTAGCATTGCGGGATTATAGGGAGGTTGTCCACAGTCTTGAATGACTTCCCTCGTGATCTCCACCCCAACTCCGAGCTCCAACGGCTATCACCACCGAGCTAGAAGGCAGCTAACGGATTCTACAGGAACAACAGTTCACTTTCAGTTGGACAGCCAAGCTCCACTAATTGAGGAGGCCAGCTTGGCCCTCATCATGTCTAAATGTTAAGGTTGTTGCCTTCGATGAGACTTTTGAACTTTTGTTATAGATCTTGGATTACGAGTTGTAGCTCTGTTTTTGCTCTTTGTAAGCCAATTTTGGCATGTTGTTAGACTCATGATTATGATATTTTAATAAAGGCAGTCATATTTGGATTCGATTCTGAGTTCTTAGGGGAGCTATAGCTCTCAGGTTAGGGCCCAACCTGAGAGCAATAGACCTCCTTTCTTTTGTATTGTTACTTGTTTTTTTCCATTGCATTTCTTTCCTTTACTTGCACTTGAAAAATACAGTTTGCTGAGTTGACTGTTTCGGTTTGGTTATGTAGGTTAGTTTCATGAATACAGTTGTTTCAGTAGTTCAGAATTAGCATAGGGAGATTGAAGTTGCTTTGAGTTCAAAAAGGTTGAATGCATGCTCACTTTCACCTCTGTTTGGGGACCGGAAGTGTAGACCGTGCCAACTGCCAAAAAAACATTGTTTTAACATATGCATGCAAGTATTGTTGTAATGTTTTCGATTGAAGAGTTGTCCATGCGATTTTATCTTGAGTAATGACTCTTTGGTTCAGTATCATGCACGAATTCCTTTCAGCTTACATTGCTGTTCTTTGATTCCTAATAAACAGTTAGAATAGGTTGGTGAACTTTCGTTTACATGCAAGATAAAGATGATTTGTTTCATTTACACTGCGCAGCACCACTTCATCGTGTTCTTATCTTTCTGAACCATGCCTAGGCCACCTACTCATCCTCTGTTCAGCTCATTTGCCTTCCAACTCTTCTATTATCTACGTTACTCAATCTTTTTGACCTTCCATTGCCCCTACCCTTCTATCGACCAACCAGCTCTATCCACTCTCTATCCACCTCATCTCTCTGTCCATAGGCCATCTCAAGCTCCTCTTTCATCATACCCATCCATCCATACAGTTCCTTCACTCCTCCATCACCCAAAACTCCGACTGTAGGACATCCTGTAGAAGTTAGCAGACTTCCTGTAGAAATCCCGAGTTTCCTGTAGGATCCCCTGCAGACATCCTGTAGAAGCCTGCAAACACGGTTGCCGAGCACCTGAACGTTGCGGACTTCTGTGGAATCATGTGAGGGATCCCCTGGAACCTCTGAGAGTCCTCCTGACCTTTCCCAAGCCTTCCTTCCCTTCAACTATCCCTGCACAGTCAAGACCTAGTAAGAAGCACAATCACAATAACTCCACCCA
The DNA here is from genome assembly GCA_031772625.1 of Pinus tabuliformis. Lineage (NCBI taxonomy): Eukaryota > Viridiplantae > Streptophyta > Pinopsida > Pinales > Pinaceae > Pinus > Pinus tabuliformis. The sequence continues at coordinate 570,810,676 of CM062812.1, read as the reverse complement.
CTTGAGCAAAAATACAAAAATGTGTTCTCTTCAATGAAAGTAGTTCAAATTCATGCATCTCATCTCACTAGAAGTAATGGCATCATTTCTAGAATTTTGCACTCCCACTAGAGATTAAACTAGTTAGATTAGGGTTTACTAGGGTTTCCCTGTTTGGTTGGCTTTTAGTTCATTCTTGCAAAGTAGGTTAATTTCCTTTAAGATAGCCTTCGTTCATCATTTAGAAAGCTTCTTCTGAGAACATATAGAAGTTGGCTTGAGCCCTAGCGGACTTGTGCCAGCTGACCAAGTGACAGCTGCGACAAGAGCTAGTACTTGTGCATACAGCACCGTCGCTTCCAAGTTTGTTACGAACTACCGGGTTGATAAAATTAGAGACAGGAAGCTCCAGGAGTTGTAGCATTATTGCTACAATATTGGAGCCCACCATCTTTTTGGCGCTGTTTCCGGGGAAGCGTCAGAGTATTAGTAATTGTTGCTTTTCTTCTATTTTCTTACTCTCGCCTTCTGCCAAGTAGTTTATTTCATTTCCATTCTGCAAAAGTAGCATAGACATCTCCTGCTTTCATAGATTAGCATTTCAATTCCGCAATTTCAATTCTGCAAGCATAGATTATCCTTTCAATTCTGCAAGCGTAGACTAGCATTTCCATTCCTGCAATTTCATTTGAGCAAAGTAGATTAGTCCTTTCCTGCTTTCATTTCAATTCTGCATTTTTATTTTCAGCAAGATAGTTAGTTGTAGATCAATCTGTTTCAGTTTTGCAGGTACCAGGAAAAAAAAAAAACAAAAGCAATCAAAAAGTCCTTCCATTTCATGCCTCATAGGAACCGAGATAAAACATGAAAATTCCTACCCAACACCCCCACCACATCACTGAGTCACCCTTCTCTCTTCTTAGGTGACAGTGATCCAGAAGAACCTATAGGTGAACCTCCTGAGATATACGAAGATCCTATAGCAGAAGAAGAATTAGAGACCATCCCATCTGAAGCCATGGCTGACAATAGAAGAGAAGATGAGAGAATAGAAGGTGCCTTCCCCATCCGAGAAACCAATGGAGAAATGAAAATGAAAAACATTAGCCCCTCCGCTCTGCCTCACTTCCATGGACTGACTACTGAAGATCCTAATAATTTCCTGTTTGAGTTATCTGTCCTTTGTAGAACCTATGACTATACTGAAGATGAGCAGAAGCTGAAACTCTTCCCTTCCACCCTTAAGGATGCAGCATTACGCTGGTTCATGGGCTTACCTGGGAATAGTATCACCACTTGGGCTCAGATGCAGCAAGCTTTCAATACCAAGTACCGGGACTACTGTAGGTCCAAGGAAACCAAGGGAGAAATCTTTCGGATGACCATGGGAAATGATGAGTCCTTAGAGGATTATGAGGAGAGGTTCTAACTTAGCTATAAGCGGGCCAGGTGCACTCTTGACCCTGAATCCCTCAAGTTGGTCCTGCTCCGAGGAGTCCCTGAAGACCTTTTAGATACCCTTCACATGTTAGCTGGGGGAGATATTTACCAGCTGCCTTATGAGGACATCAAGACTGTGTTCAGAAACCACTCTAGGGCAGCCCGGAAACGAGGTAGAGGAAACCCTCTCTCAGCTAGTATTCCTTTCTCCAAGCATGAGTTTGCAAATCAATTAGAAGATCTTAAGAGTGAGGTGAGACAGACCATTTCCATGCAACTGGACACATTCAGGATCCAGCAGAAGAAGGAAGAAGCTGAGAGGGCCTTGGCTATCTTCTGCCCTAGATGTACAAGGAGACACCCTAAGAACGAATGCCCATTGCATTCGGTTGAAGTGTGCTTCGTTTATGAGGAGGACCATCCCACAAATCAATGTCCAACCTTACCTGGGTTCAAAGCTATGTACGAAGGGACAGAAGCCCCCACTGAACCTCTCTATTACCTCAACCAAAGGAGGCCACAAGGACCTAGACCTTACCAGTAGGGGATGCAAGGGGCACCTCAAGCTTATTACAGCCCCAACCAATTGACTCCTATGCCTTCCTGGGATCCCCCTGCTCATCCTTCCTGGTCCATGCCTCCTCCATGGTCTTATCCACCTCAGTACCCTACTCAGCCCACTACTCATTCATATCATTCACATGCCCAGCCACAGCCTCAGTGGAATGCACCTCAGTCGGGGTGGAGGCCCCAGTACAACACTCCTCTCGCCATTTTGCCTCCACCGCCAGTTCAACCTCAGCCATTACCTCCTGCTCCTCCAAGGCAACCTCAAATGCCTGCTCAACCGAACCCGAACCCCAACAATAGACAGGCCCAACAGGTATACACTGGGGAAACATCATGTCCTACCTATGCTGTGGAGATCCAGCAGATCAATCTTCGATCTGGAAAGACTCTTCCAGATCGCCAACCTCCTCCCCCAGAGGACGAGGAGGATAAACAGGAAAGTGAACCAAAGACTATTCCCCCCTTTCCTGAGAGACTAACAGCCACCACACAACCCAACCCAGAAGAGGATGAGCTTTTGGGAGAGCTCAAGCAGTTGTGTGTGAAAATACCACTTCTCCAAGCCATCAAGGATGTGCCTATATACAACAAACTGGTTAAGGAAAAGTGTTTTAAACACCCAGGCAGGTGAAAGAGAGATGCTTCAACCATCAATGTCTTAGGACAACTGTATGACCTTATGTTAGGGCAAGTCATCTGCCCAAAGTACCTAGATCCTGGGAGTCCTGTAGTAGATGTCCACATTAATGGCACCATCATACCTCACACCTTGATTGATCTGGGGGCTGCCATTAATGTGATGACCAGGGATACCATGCTCAAACTCAATCTTCAGGGTTCCTTGAGGAAGACCTCGACAGTACTGCAACTAGCAGATCGCTCCACTGTGACTCCCGAATGGATTGTGGAGGATGTCTTAGTCTCTGTCGACTCTTAGGAATACCCTGCAGATTTCCTAGTTCTGCAACCCAAGGCAAAGCTTACTGGATATCCTCTCATTTTGGGAAGGCCTTGGTTAGCCACTGCAGATGCTTACATCAGTTGTCGTGCAGGAAGCATGACCATCAAAAACGGTCCTATGTCCAAGCAACTAGTCCTATATCCTCCTGCCCAACCCTCCTTAGAGCATGACTTACCACTGTGGTTGGAGGAAGGAGAAGAGGATGAGGTGTACTCAGCACCTTTGTGCACCCTAGATACCACTAGAAGAGACCCCCCAACCGAGGATGACTTGATTGAGACTTTGATCCAGAATCCACCTTCCAGTGCACTATCCTTAGAGAAATTGGTGTAGGACGCCCAAGCCAGCACATTAGTGGATCTTTGTACCACCAACCCTGTTACTCCCAGAGTCAAGAATGTGGAGTTCGGCCCTGAGAGATCGTTAAAGATCAGCTCCTCCCTATCTCCTTCCCAGGAAAAGGAGCTGTGTAGCCTATTGGCCAGTCACCTAGATGCTTTTGCTTGGAGCTATAAGGAGATAAAAGGAGTCCATCCCTCGGTCTGTACCCATCACATATACATCAAAGAGGGTTGTAAACCGGTTAGGCAACCTTAGAGGAGAATGAATCCAGCCCTTAAGGACATTGTCAAGGAAGAATTGCAAAAACTGTTGGATGCCGGATTCATTTACCCCATCTCAGATAATGAATGGGTGTCCCCTCTGGTGTTGGTTCCCAAGAAAAATGGGAAGTGGAGAATTTGTGTGGACTATCGAGAACTGAACAAAGCTACCAAGAAAGACCATTTCCTTCTACCTTTCATAGATCAAGTGTTGGATGGACTGGCAGGAAAGAAGTTCTTCTCTTTCCTGGATGGGTTTAGCGGGTACAACCAAATCCAAATCAGCCCGGAAGACCAAGATAAGACCACCTTCACTTGTCCTTGGGGTACCTTTGCCTACCGAGTCCTTCCCTTTGGGCTATGCAATGCTCCTGCTACCTTCCAGAGAGCTGTCTTGAGCATCTTCTCGGAGTTGGTCCATGATGCGGTGGAAATCTATATGGATGACTTCACTCCTTATGGGTCCAACTTCCAGGAAGCATTGTCCAATCTGGGAAAGGTCCTAACCAAATGCATTGAAATGAACCTGTCCCTTAGTCCTGAAAAATGTGAATTCCTGATGACTGAAGGGACTGTGCTAGGCCATACCATTTCTTGCCAAGGGTTACAAGTGGATCCTAACAAAATTGCTCTCATCAAGAAGGTTCCACCTCCCCAAAAGGTAAGGGATGTCCGGAGTTTCTTAGGATTAGCAGGGTATTACCGGAGATTCATTAAAGACTTCAGCAAGCTAGCCTCGCCACTGTTTGGTCTGTTGGCAAAAGATGTGGAGTTTAAATGGACTGACGATTGTCAGAGGGTTTTGAATGAATTAAAGGACAAGTTGGTGTCAGCCCCAATCTTGAGAGGCCCAAACTGGGCCCTACCTTTCCACATCCACACTGATGCCTCAAACAAAGCCATCGGGGCAGCTTTAGGACAAGTTGAACAGAAACTTTCATATGCCATTTACTTTGTTAGCAAAAACTTGTCCAAAGCCGAGCTGAATTACATTGTAACCGAGAAAGAGTTCTTGGCTGTGGTCCATGCACTGAACAAGTTTCGTCATTATATTACTGGCTATCAAACCTTTGTACATACGGATCATGCTGCAATTAGATATTTAATGAATAAACCAGATGTGAATGCTCGTATTATTAAATGGTTACTTTTGTTGCAGCAGTTTGACTTGACCATTGTTGACAAACCAGGGAAAGAAAATGTTGTTGCTGACTTTTTATCTAGATTGGATTTGTCTGCAGATGAGGATGGAACAGTGGATGACCAGATGCCCGATGAACATCTGTTTGTTATCTCAGTACTCTCTCCATGGTTTGCTGATATAGCAAACTACCTTGTTTCAGCACAGTTCCCTCCGCACCTATCTTCAAGAGAGAAGAGCAGAATCATCAGAAAAAGTGCCTCATTTACTTGGATCGGGGGCAATCTGTTCAAGCTTGGCCCTGATCAGATCTTAAGGCGTTGTGTAAGGGAGGAGGAAGTCTTTGATATCCTCCTCACTTGTCATGATGGGCCTTGTGGAGGACATTTTGCAGCAAAGAGGACTGCCTTCAAAATCCTGCATGCAGGCTACTATTGGCCCACACTTCATCAAGATGTCAGAAGATATATCAGCCAATGTGACCGATGCCAAAGAATGGGGAAACCGACTCCAAGGGATGAGATGCCTCTCCAACCTCAAGTGACTCTTGAGCCATTTGAGAAGTGGGGTATGGATTTTGTGGGTCCAATCAACCCTCCTTCGAGGCAAAGGTCTTACATCATTGTGTGCACTGACTACCTGACAAAGTGGGCAGAGACTAAAGCAATCAAGGCAGCAACAGAAGAGAAGGTGGCCGAGTTCTTAAGAGAAAACATCTTCTACAAATTCGGCTACCCAAGAGAGCTGGTCACCGATCAAGGGAGCCAGTTCACATCCAACTTGATTGAAGACCTGCTGGCTCACCACAAGATCAAGCATAGGACTTCCACTCCCTATCATCCACAGGCAAATGGGCAAGTGGAAGTCACCAATAGAGCATTGGAAGGGATTTTGACTAAGGTGGTGAGCAGCAGTAGGAAAGATTGGACAGATCACCTGGTTGAGGCCACATGGGCTTACAACACCACCTGGAAGACCACTACCGGCTTCACACCTTATGAGCTGGTCTATGGGAAGAAAGCTTTGCTGTCCATTGAGTTCGAGTACAACACTATGAGGATGGCAGCTCAGCTAGATCTAGATCTCAGCCATGCACAACAAGAAAGGTTATTGCAGCTGAATGGACTGGACGAGCACCGGATGCAGGCCCTCCTTCACTCAGAAGTGGTTCAACTTCAGAGAAAGGTGTGGCATGACCAACATCTCCATGACAAGCAATTCCAGTCGGGAGATTGGGCCTTGTTGTATGACTCCAGATACAAAGATTTCAAGGGGAAGCTGAGAACCAGATGGCTAGGACCATATGCAGTGGAAAAATTCCATGACAATGGATCTGTTCTTATTCGAACCATTGATGAGGAAGCCATCCCCATGCTTGTCAATGGGCATCGCTTGAAGATCTACAGGAAGCCTCTCTCAAGACAAGAGTTCATCAAAACTATGGAGAAATCAGTGATGGTCATAGAGAAGGGTTTTGCCTCTGCTTTGGGCATACCCTGAAAGATTTAAAAAAAAAAAAAAAAAAAAAGATCCTTGGGTGAAAACCTTTCTGAGGCTCCAAGGCAGGTGGTAGGGGTGAAAACCTCATTGAGGCGCCCCTATTGTCTTTCAAAAAAAAAAAAAAAGAGATTTGAAAATATCCTTGAGTGAAAACCTCTCTGAGGCGCTTAAGGCAGATGGAAAGGGTGAAAACCTCATTGAGGCGCCCCTGTTATCTTTCAAAAAAAAAAGAGAAAAAAAAGGAAAAAAACAATAAGCAAAAAGATAGGGACAGCAAGTTCATAGTATGAAAATGCATGCAAGTTGCAGGTGTTCTATGAAGCTGAGGAGGACTCTTAATGCAAAGCCAAAGATCCTTATCATGCTGCCAGGGGACCTCACCAGCACCTCCTCCAAGAATATTCAGTTCCTCCAAGGTATGTGCACAATGTCATCATGGCCTGAGTCTTCTACAGGAAGATGCAAACTTTCTACAGGAAGATGCAGACTTTCTACAGGAAGGTGCAGACTTTTCTACAGGAAACGCGACTTTTCTACAGGAAAGTTCTGTATTTCTACAGGAAGCCTCCTGTAGAAGTTCGGGAAGGGCCAGAATTCATTTTATGAGGAGATCTAACGACCAAGGGTCGGTTTGGACGCATGAAAGCTACTGTTGTCACCCTTATACATTGCTGTCACCTCTTTCTACCGTCCCTGTCGACATGCAATCAAGTTACCTGCACCATCAAAGCAGATCAGTGAGTTATTAAGAGAAAAGCAATTTTTTCAATAAAAAAACGCTGAGATGTCATACCATATCCATCCCAGCCATCCATGAGCTTTGTGAGCGTAATCGTGGGGCCATTGCCTTCGTCGTGCAGCATGCACCCGAGGAGGAAGAAACTGTTATAGGACATCCTGTAGGAGTCCCGTAACAGTTAAGACCCGCTGGAGTGTACACCATATACAAGGAAAACGCGGGCGCATGCAGCTGAAGCATCCGATCCAGTGTCAGCGACCTGTGAATACGAACCTCCGGGCCTGCGCAAATCCACCAGCAGCAAATAAATCCACTCATTGTCGTCCAAAAGCCTGAACAATCGTGTTGCGGCCGCGCAGGTAAGTGTCTCGACCCTTTCTTCCGATGAATTGCATGAATTTTACTTTGAAAATTTTTGCAAAGTGTGAAATGGATGGGTTGAGCGGTTGTATGGTCAATCGATTGGCCACGTCGACCAGTCAGCTGGTCGAGCTGGATGTGTGAATGGTGGCCGTGGAAAAAACGGGCAGTGGGCACGTGAGAACCGTCCACTCGGGGAGAAACGAGTTCTAACGAGAATGGCGGCGGCGGATCTGCGGGAATGATGCGGCAGTAAGTAAACTTGCAGAAGAATGATGGTGTGATGTCGCCCAACGGTCCGGCAGGGACAACTCACCCCCGCGCCACGGATTCCGCCGATTCAAATCTAATCGGCTAGATTATCAACCTCATGCATTTATCATTCACCGTTTGCGACTCGAGTAATCATCCGGATCCCTCTACAGTTCGATACTTCGAGTCTTTGGCCATCAGAACGCCTGTGAAGCTACAGCAAGAGCGCAGACCCACTGCAGTATCCCCCGGAAATCGCGCACTGCTCCTACAGGAAAGCTGTTTCTACAGGAAGTCAGGTTCCTCACGTCAAAAGGTGGCGGATTAGAAAGGTAAGCCTGAACTCTCCATGCAATTGGTTTTTGAAGGTGGAAGAATCGTCGTCTACAGTCTGGTCGAAGAAAAATTGTTGCAATTGTTGTCTGCCGTGCATGAACTGTCGTCCTACAGGATGTCAGTATAATTAGTTGTGTTAAAGGTTTGCAGGGGGTAAGCTTTGTGAATTATGTGCATGACAAAGGTGTAATCCTACGCTCTGTCCCAGTAGACCGAATTTCTTTCCCATTTGCCACCTCCAGCTAACACATCAGTTTTTTCACAATGCCGGGTGGGTTCATCAGAAGGGAGCCCACTGATTCAACAAAGTTAAGAGAAAATCCTGAGGTGGTGGAGCTCTTCACATGAGCACAATGGATATCCTTCCGTGACAAATTGCAGGGCTATGATGATGAAGTGGCAGAAGAGTTTTTGCAAGCTCTGAGGCCGAAATCTAAAACGTTGGCCACCGTTACCTTCAGGGGTTTGAGCCTCAAACTCACCCCACAATTCATCAGCCGAGTTACGGAGCTCCCAATGGGATTACCATGGGATAAAGAAGAAAGGAAACTGAGCCAACAAGCTAAGAAAGAATTCTTTCCACCAGAGGAGGAATTCTCAGAAGACAAAAATGGGGTTTGTAGAACCAGTTTACTGCCACCATGGAATGAAGTGAGCCTGCAAATTATGAAGTACATCACCTGCGAAGGTCGTTTTAGCATTGTGTACGGGTACCACTTTCGGTTACTCAATGAATTACGGCACTAGATGGAGCTACCTGTAGAAAACAAACTCAGTCTCCCTTACTTTCTACTACAGTCTCTGATTGAGTGTGCAACCAAGCTGAAAGAAGGCATACCAGACCAGGTAGCCCACCATGGATTGATCAAACTCCTCGTGGAGGATGCGCTCCACACGTACAAGGTTCCCCTCTCATGGGAAGACTTCAGGAATTTGACAAAGGATGGGGATATAAAGATGCTAACTGAAGAGCTCGGTTCTTCTAGCAGTGAGGAGAAAGAGTCAGTGGCCGCAGTAAAGAAAGAAAAAGGCCAAAAGACCCCGACCACAGAGCAGAAGAAAAAACAAGAGAAGAAACAAGAGAAAAAGGATGACAAGGAGAAAGATGACACACCCATCTTGACAGCAAGAGAAAAGGTTGCAAGGCAGAGTGGACAAGGCTGAGAAGGTCCACATCAGCAAGAGTACCTCGACAGCAACCGCAACTAAGTCAAAAAGCAAAACTCATGCAGCAAAGCAACCCAAGGTGGCAACACCTGTTTCTACAGGAAAGCCGAAACCGGCTTCTACAGGAAGCCCGAAAATTATTGAAAAAGGGTCTTCTACAGGAAGCCCGAAAATTACTAAAACAGGGTCTTCTACAGGAAGCCCGAAATTGACTAAAACAGGGTCTTCTACAGGAAGCCCTGAAAAAGTGAAACCCAAGGAGAAGAAAGCTGATATTCGTGAAAGGGAGGCAGCAGCTGTGCTGGCCGGCCTCAGCACACCTCCTAAGCCAAAGGAGAAGAGAAAGAGGGAGACCCCTCTATACTTTAAAGCTCGAAGAAGTGTGAGGATAAAGACGGGCAAGCCACAGCCTCCGTCCAGCAGCCCGATCATCATTGAAGATGCCCCTACTTCACCCAAGGAAAGGTCCCCCTTGAGGATATTAGTCACCTATGAGAGGGGAAGCCCGAAGAAAACTACGTGGCAAGAAAGAGTAGACCAATTGACTGAAAAAGCTCGGCTACAGGATGCTGAAAATTATCTACAGGATACCTTAGCCAGGCTTAAAGAAACTGAGAGAATGGAAGAAGAGCCCTTATCACCACCAAGGGAGGGTGAAGTAGAGCCACCAAAGGACGTGGAGGAAGAGCATATACCAGAGCCCAGCCCTCAGCCAAGTCTGAGTTCCTATTACAACTTTTTAGAGGCTGGCAAAATCATACCTCAGAAATTTACTGTGCCACTGTTTTTTGCATTAGAGGAAGAAAGAGTCCGTACACACACGTGGATGAAAATAGCAAAGTCAAAGGGTGTGGCGGACATAGGTCCCTTACAGGAGCAGCTCAAGGAGGCCAGAAGTGAATTTTCCATGGCCAAACACGTGGCAAATTTCCAACGTGTGTTTCTACAAGAAGAAAACCAGAAACTGAGATTGCAGCTACAGGAGCTGCGGGCAGGGACAGGTACATCCTCCAAGGACACCACAGAGGAACAAAAAGGCAAAGAGGAACTGAACACCGGTCTTTGAGAGCCAACCACACTTCTACAGGAAGCAAAACAACAAGCACAAATTGAGGTGCAAGCTCTCAGAGAACAGCTGCAGCAGAAAGATGCACAATTGGCCTGCATGGCCAGCTGGGCCATGGATGCTATCCAATGCAGACAGCCAGCCAAATCCTATGGCTTGTACTTGAAAGACCAATGGCTGCAATTCCAGATCAATACCTTGGTGCAAAGAGGTATCTCTCAGCTCCAAGACCCGCAACAATTCACTGAAGTTTGCAGTACTAGCTCATCAGAGGATAGGGCCAAATTAGCGGAGTTCTACCTCCACAATCTGGCCCTGCCTAATGAAGTTTCATGGGATCCCAATACGGCCTTGGGAGATATGCAATTATTGGCATTTGCCTCATGGCTGAACCATGAGGACAAAAGAGCAGCAGAAGCCAAGGCAATTATGAACCGGGAGCTGAACGAACCATTGCTCATCAGACCAGAACCAGGGGATCCAGTTGCACTAATCTCGGCACACCAACATTTGTCATCTGACCCTCAAGCTTCATTAAGTTATATGGATAAACAGGCCCAAGCCATAGCTCATTTTGAGGACATGGAGAGACTGTTAGGAGACAACGCTGTCCAAGCATGCACACGCAGATGGAATACATTGGCACACAGTCTGAAAATCTAAGAGTATCATACCCGAACTCGGATGAGGGAAGCTCTGGTAAGGGTAGCCCTCTATAAGAAATCCATGCAAAACCTCCAGGCCAGCTGGATTGGCCTTAAACTCAGCCCACCACTGCTGCTAGGATTGATGGAAGGCAGCACAGAGACAGATGATAATGAACAATGGGAAGAGGTAGACAGAAGGGCTGGGTTTCATATCAGCAAAGAGGACACTACTACAGAGGCTTGGGATGTAAGGGTAGCAGTAAAGGCAATGAATGATGAAGAGTTGGACTAGTTGCTCAAGGATGAGCAAATATTTTAGTTGGGGGGTGATGATGAGCCCCAAATTTTGGTAACAATTTGGGCTCATTTGTCCTACTTACCTTGCTCAACCCTTCATATTTTTATCACTTATGCATCATTTCTTAGTATATTCGTGTTATTTGTAGGAAGAAGGGCAGTCACTATGCCTACGTAGCTAATACATGATGATTTCAAGTTTTTTGGCATTAAATGGAGCAAAGACCACGCAAATGGAGACAAGGAGACAGCCAAGGTAGCATTGCGGGTTTATAGGGAGGTTCTCCACAGTCTTGAGTGACTTCCCTCGTGATCTCCACCCCAACTCCGAGCTCCAACAGCTATCACCACCGAGCTAGAAGGCAACCAACGGATTCTACATGAACAGCAGTTCACTTTCAGTTGGACAGCCAAGCTCCACTAATTGAGGAGGCCAACTTGGCCCTCATCATGTATAAATGTTAAGGTTGTTGCCTTCGATGAGACTCTTGAACTTTTGTTATAGATCTTGGATTACGAGCTGTAGCTCTGTTTTTGCTCTTTGTAAGCCAATTTTGGCATGTTGTTAGACTCATGATTATGATATTTTAATAAAGGCAGTCAGATTTGGATTCAATTATGAGTTCTTAGGGGAGCTATAGCTCTCAGGTTAGGGCCCAACCTGAGAGCAATAGACCTCCTTTCTTTTGTATTGTTACTTGTTTTTTTCCATTGCATTTCTTTCCTTTACTTGCACTTGAAAAATACAGTTTGCTGAGTTGACTGTTTCGGTTTGGTTATGTAGGTTAGTTTCATGAATACAGTTGTTTCAGTAGTTCAGAATTAGCATAGGGAGATTGAAGTTGCTTTGAGTTCAAAAAGGTTGAATGCATGCTCACTTTCACCTATGTTTGGGGACCGGAAGTGTAGACCGTGCCAACTGCCAAAAAAACACTGTTTTAACATATGCATGCAAGTATTGTTGTAATTTTTTCGATTGAAGAGTTGTCCATGCGATTTTATCTTGAGTAATGACTCTTTGGTTCAGTATCATGCACGAATTCCTTTCAGCTTACATTGTTGTTCTTTGATTCCTAATAAACAGTTAGAATAGGTTGGTGAACTTTCGTTTACATGCAAGATAAAGGTGATTTGTTTCATTTACACTGCGCAGCACCACTTCATCGTGTTCTTATCTTTCTGAACCATGCCTAGGCCACCTACTCATCCTCTGTTCAGCTCATTTGCCTTCCAACTCTTCTAGTATCCACGTTGCTCAATCTTTTTGACCTTCCATTGCCCCTACCCTTCTATCGACCAACCAGCTCTATCCACTCTCTCTCCACCTCATCTCTCTGTCCATAGGCCATCTCAAGCTCCTCTTTCATCATACCCATCCATCCATACAGTTCCTTCACTCCTCCATCACCCAAAACTCCGACTGTAGGACATCCTGTAGAAGTTAGCAGACTTCCTGTAGAAATCCCGAGTTTCCTGTAGGATCCCCTGCAGACATCCTATAGAAGCCTGCAAACACGGTTGCCGAGCACCTGAACGTTGCGGACTTCTGCGGAATCATGTGAGGGATCCCCTGGAACTTCTGAGAGTCCTCGTGACCTTTCCCAAGCCTTCCTTCCCTTCAACTACCCCTGCACAGTCAAGACCTAGTAAGAAGCACAATCACAATAACTCCACCCACTTGAGCAAAAATACAAAAATGTGTTCTCTTCAATGAAAGTATTTCAAATTCATGCATCTCATCTCACTAGAAGTAATGGCATCATTTATAGAAGTTTGCACTCCCACCATTGCATCATAGAGATTAAACTAGTTAGATTAGGGTTTACTAGGGTTTCCCTGTTTGGTTGGCTTTTAGTTCATTCTTGCAAAGTAGGTTAATTTCCTTTAAGATAGCCTTCGTTCATCATTTAGAAAGCTTCTTCTGAGAACATATAGAAGTTGGCTTGAGCCCTAGCGGACTTGTGCCAGCTGACCAAGTGACAGCTGCGACAAGAGCTAGTACTTGTGCATACAGCACCGTCGCTTCCAAGTTTGTTACGAACTACCGGGTTGATAAAATTAGAGATAGGAAGCTCCAAGAGTTGTAGCATTATTGCTACAATATTGGAGCCCACCACCTGGTATCTAGCAAGGTTATCCTACTCGACAAATTGGTCAATCATATGTTAACCCAAACCAACCCAATGTCCAGTATGGTCCGATATCTGGACAAGCTACTCAACCACATGGTCAGCCCACCGTCTAGTATAGTCAACCTTCTGGGCAAGTTGGTCAGCCTCAAACCCAGGTAGGCCAATCAACTGCCCAGCCCACTCAGCCATCTGGTCCGTTAGGACAACCTTCAGCTGTGCAACAACAACTCCACTCCCAGCAGGTACAACCTTCAGGGCATGTAGGCCAACCTCAATATCAACAAGGTCATCCTTTGGCCAGATAGCCCAACCTACAGGACATCCTTCTGGCGCTGCTCAACCCGGTTTTTTGCCACAAGCTGGACCCCAAATCCCAACTAGTCTATCAAACTCGGTTTGGAGTCCAGCCCCCGTATGGTTACCAGCAACCACAAGGGCAACCTTCATTTGCCCCAAATCAAAATTATCAACAACTGCAGACAAGTCCTTTTCAGAATTATCCGCAACCATATGGTGCTCCTGCAGGACCGTTTGGTAATCCATGGAACGCTGGGGGGTAGAACCCAAATCCCTACGGACAAAACGCTATGGGGCCAAATCCGTCCGGACCAAGCCCTTGGGGGCAACCGCCAGTTGGTTGGAACCCTAGTGTTCCATCCCACCAGTAGCCCCAGATGTCCTTCAATCCTCAGTTACCTTTCTTAGCGACTTTAGAATTACCGGATGTGTCCAAATTGACCAATGATCCTATTCTCCATAATCCATATTGGCCTCCGGTTCCAACGAAAATCCCCGGTGACTGTCAAAAATTCGATGGTAAAGCTAATGGAGATCCACAAGCCCATGTCATGAATTATCACTTGTGCTGTTCATCTAATTCATGGCTTGATGATTCGATTCAACTTCGCCTTTTTCAAAGGACTCTCACTGGCTCTGCAGCTAAGTGGTATATTGAGCTCAATCGCGGATCCTTTCAGGATTTCAACTCGTTGGCTATGGCATTTCTCACTCATTTTCAGTTTCCCATTCGATATGAAACGGGTACACACCTCCTGACATCCTTAAGACAGACAACGGCTGTGCATATCTCTGATCATATTCATGAATGGAGACGGCGTAGACGTATGATCAAATTTTTGATTCCCGACCAACTTCTTACCGATTGGTTTACGACTTCGTTCGTTCCTCCGATAGCTCGGGACATTGCCATGGGGGTGTGTCTCACTCAAGAGCAAGCTATCGCGCGCGCTCAGTACCTTGACTTGGTTTATTCTCAGTCAGGTACATTGTATGATTATCTGCCTAACGCCCCGAGACCAGGAACATCCAAAGCCCCGCCAACACCAATTGTTGACGGTATTATTGGTTCTGTTAATTCGTCCTCGAAGAAAAATTCCGCGAACCCTGGGAAGCAAAAATCAACTGCTTCGAATGAACACACTTCTCAGGTAACACCCACTTCGAATATTACTTCCGAGGTCAATGTCGTCCAGTCCACCATGGCAGACAAAGCCTCAAAAGGAAAGAAGAAAGGGAAAGCGAAGAATAAGCCAGATCAACCTAAACAGGACTCCCCTAAACCTCCGCCCGAGGAAGGTACCAAGCGCAAACCTAATTATCCTTGTCTTATCTGTGATGAAGATCACTATACCAAAGACCGCCCTAGGCGGTCCGAAGTTAGTCGTTTATTGAAAGGCGCTCCCAGGATTCCTGCGGTGCTCAAAGAACCCTTTCCCTCACAAAAAACTCAAATGGTGGCTGACCCCTCTCAACCTCCCTCTTCCTTCGGTTCTCAAGTGTTTATGGCTGGAACGATACCTGTCAATATCAGTACTCGAACAAAAGATTATCCGTCATCTGTCGGGAAAGAGCCTGAGGTCCCCTCCAGTGGTCCTCCATTTAGTTCAGGCCTGCTCCACATCGAGATACCTAGTACTGAGACGCCTATTCGACCCCCTCCAAAAGGAGTACTCCGGAAATATTCTTACAACCCAAACGCCCGTGCTGCACAACACTACAATATCGTTGAGGACTTAGCTCAGACTCCATCGGCTATGTTCGCTTTAGAAGTTCTCCAGAGCTGCCCTTCTCAGAGGAAGTCCTTGCTATCCGCTATCGGTGGCATAGACCCGGCCGACTCGGATTTAATTACTTTTGACTTAGAACGCCATATGCAGAGACTACCTCCCCAAATCGCATTCCTCATACAGGTTATTATTGATTCTAAAACGATTCATCGTACAGTCATTGATGAAGGTGCTTCAACTTGCATCATGTCTGTAGCCTGTTGGAAAGCTATTGGATCTCCTACGCTGAGCCAATCTCCCACAACCTTGGAAGCTTTTGATGGAAGAGCATCCCGTCCTTATGGTATACTCCAACATTTGCCCATCTCTTTGGAAGGGAAGACGGTCGAAATGGAATTTGAAGTTGTTGATGCTACTCTTACCTACAACCTCGTTCTCGGACGTAGCTGGATATACGCGATGCAAGTTGTAGCTTCATCTTTGTTTCGTGTCATTCGTTTCCCTCATCAAGGGAAGATTGTTACCGTAGACCAGCTATCATTCTTCGCTTCCTCTTCTGAAGGCAACATCCCTTTTGTGGAGCATACCTCGAAATTATCTGAGAGTCTGGGAGCCGGACTTTTCAAATATCCCGCCCTTATGGGTGTTTTTCCGATTCCACCTCCTAACGTCGCTTCTGTTAATATGATTACTACTTGTTCTGATTCGTGGATCCTCCCTCCCATTGACCAAGTAGATTCTTGGGGCGACCAGATGTCGTTGAGTTTCCGAGCTCAACTATGTCGAAATCATTGCTGCATCGGCTCCCTCTTCTGAACTTGCTCCTTCGAGCAAGGTTCTCCACTCATTCGCTCCATCCTCAGAGCTTGTAGATGTGACTTCTTCGGACCCTTTAAAAGAAACATTCCCTTCCGACGAAGCCATTATTGAGACTATGTCTCTCGAGGAACCTCCTTGGCATGATTCTCACCATCGTTCCTCGTTTCTCCCTGCCCATCAGGATATGCTGACTTGCCTTGAGCGGTTTGCTCCTTGTCTCCCATTTCAAATCCTTCAAACACCTCTCTAAGTTTATCAAGTGTCCTCTGAAGGAAATATGGCAAAAATTACGCAAACCCAGCCCATCGACATCTCTGTGAAACCAGGGATTGTCGAACATCTTCACATTGGAGTCACTTGTACTCCGGAGGAGATTCAACTTTATTCCAATCTTTTTCGCGAATTTCGTGACGTCTTTGCATGGTCCTATGAAGAAATGCCCGGCATTGATCCTAGCATAGTGGTGCATGAGATAATCACATACCGAGGTGCTAACCCTGTTTGTCAACGTTTACGCCCTGTACACCCCCAAAAGGCTGCAGCTATTAAGGCCGAAGTAGAGAAGCTTCTTAAAGCCGGTTTTATTTATCTTATCCCGCTCACAGATTGGGTTTCCAATATCGTACCTGTGAATAAAAAATAGGGTACAATCCGTGTTTGTGTCGATTATCATGATATAAATCGGGCCTGTCCTAAAGATAATTTTCCCACACCATTCATTGATCAAATTATTGACGAGTGTGCCGGAAGTGAAATGTACTCTTTTATGGATGGTTTTTCTGGATATAACCAGATCAATATTGCTCCCACTGATCAACACAAGACCGCCTTTATCTGTCCATGGGGCACTTTTGCCTATAAGAAGCTCCCTTTCTGTCTCAGAAATGCCGGTGCTACCTTCCAACGTGCAATGTCCTATGCTTTTCATGACATTCGACACATTGTACAACCATACCTGGATGATCTTCCAGCTCATTCAGCTAAACGTCAGGACCACCCTACTCACCTTCGCGAGATCTTTCTTCACTGTCGATACTACCGAATCAGACTCAATCCTCACCAATGTGTCTTCTGCGTTGAATCCGGCCGACTTCTCGGTTTTGTCGTCTCCCAAGAGGGCATCCGTTTGGATCCCCTTAAGGTCGAGGCTATAGTGAATCTTCCTCCCCCTGCTTCTTTACAGCACTTGCAAAGCTTGTAGGGTAAAACAAATTTTCTACGACGTTTCATTCCAAACTATGCCGAGGTGGCTCAAGGTTTCACACGGTTACTGAAGCGAGATGTCCCTTTTCGTTGGGATACTATCGCTCAAGAATATTTTGAGCGTCTCAAGGGTCTCCTTGTTTCTGCTCCATTGCTCCGTCCTCCGAACTATTATCATGACTACACTCTGTATTTGGCTGCCGCCGACACCACTATCAGCATGGTTCTTGTTCAAACTGATGATGATGACACTAAGCATGTTATATATTATCTCAGCCGCAATCTTTTAGATACGGAAACTCGATATGCTTATGTTGAGAAGTTGGCTTTAGCCGTCGTTTGTGTTGTCCAACGCTTCCGTCACTACATTCTGCTGCGCACTACCACCGTGATTTTTGATTGCAACCCCATGACGTATATTCTGTCACGCCAGTTGCTGGGGGGCAAGTACTCAAAGTGGATTGTCATCCTCCAAGAGTTCGACTTGGAATTTACCACTGCCAAGTCCAAGAAATCCCTTGTATTTGCTGAGTTACTTTGCTCTTTGCCATCTTCTTCCCCGCCCTCTCACGTAGAGGATCAAATTCCGGATGAGACTTTATTTCTCATTATCACCCTCGACCCTTGGTACGGGGATATCATTACATATCTACAAACGTCCTCTTTTCGCTCTGGCGTGTCCAAAGACGCTCGGCGAAGGATTCGTCATCAGTCTCAACCATACCGTATCATTGGTGACACACTCTATCACCTCGGCGCCGACTCTGTTCTCCGCCGATGTCTAACTCTCGAGGAAGCTGAGCGTGTCTTGAATGACTGCCACTCTAGTGCTTGTGGTGGTCATATGTCCGGATATGCTACTGCCCAAAAAGTTCTCCGTGCTGGCTACTTTTGGCCCTCTATCTTTAAGGATTGTATTCTTGCCGTCCGATCTTGTTATGAGTGCCAGATATACCAGCGGAAGATGCGCGCGCCCCCTGCTCCATTGCACCCTGTTGTCACCGTCGGCCCTTTTGCCAAATGGGGCATTGATTATATGACCTGTAACCCTCGCTCGGCCGGGGGGCATGGGTTTATTATCGTTGTCGTCGATTACTTTACTAAATGGGCCGAGGCGATGCCTACATTAACTGAAGACGGTCACACAGCGGCGCAATTTTTATTCAACCATGTTATCTCGCGATTCGGCGTCCCTCAAGCCATCGTCACTGATCACGGGAAGCATTTCCGTAATCATATGATGACGGAACTAACAACCCAGCTAGGCTTACAACACGATAGTTCGACTCCATACTATCCTCAGTCCAATGGCCAAGTTGAAGATATCAATAAGGTTTTGGTTACAATGCTTCAGCGTACCGTTGGCATGCATAAGTCTAACTGGCATTTGATGTTGTTCCCTGCCTTGTGGGCCTACCAAACCTCCGTGAAGGATGCCAATGGTTTCACTCCATTTCAACTAGTTTATGGACTAGATGCTACCCTTCCAATCGAATGTGAAATCCCTTCATTAAAATTGGCTGTCGAGCTACTTCCCAACACTACTCCATTAGAAGAACGCCTTATTTACTTGGAACGGCTAGATGAGACCCGTCGCCTGGCCTCTTTGGCCATCGAAACACAAAAGAAGCGAGTCAAGACTCACTTCCATCAGACTGTACATCCACGTTCTTTTGTTGAGGGAGATTTAGTCCTGCTATACGATCAGGCAAACGATAAGCTAGGAGCAGGAAAGCTCGAGCCTATGTGGCTAGGCCCTTACATTGTCAAGAAAGTTTTGCAAAAGGGGGCCTACGAGCTAATTGATTATGAAGGGAACCCTCTCGGGAAGCCCCGAAACGGGTTGTACTTGAAAAAGTACTGTGCATGATGCTTGTACATTTTATTTTGTACATACATGTACTCTAGCAAGTGTGTTGTGTGTATGTGTGTCAGTTTTAAAGGCATAACTGCCACTTATTGTGTCTTTCACTTCTTGTGCAGATGTCTGATGCACCTTATGTTGGTTTCGCTGATGGTGCCTGTCGCAGTACTTTCAACTTGTCCTATGCGGCGTGGGTGATCTATGATCCTCATGGCGAGCTGATAGATTTTCAAGGTGTGTGTTTGGGTCGTACCACTAACAATGTCGCCGAATATTGTGCTGTAATCGAGCTACTTGCTGAAGCAATTAATCTCGGCATTCGTGCATTGGTAGTGAACCTGGACTCTCAACTTGTCGTCCACCAGCTCAACGGGCAATATTCCGTCAGAGACCATCGCATTCTAAGGTTGTATTTACGTGTGAGATTGTTAGAAAGGAACTTTAATTTTATCACATATCAACATATTCCACGACAATTAAAAACATTATCTAATGCATTGGCTAATCATGTATTAGATAGACATTTTCGTAATTTGTAATCAAAACATTATACAAGCAAGCACATGAAAGCACAATAATAAACCATAGGCATATGTATATATATACGTGTGTGTCATAATGTTTGCGCCGTGCGCGTTACATAGTCCAAAAAATTAATACATGTTCGAATCTCATATGGCTAGAGACAACATGTCTCTCAAAAATATGCAAAAATGAAACCTAGGCGTCTAATCACAGTGATGCTCATGATAGCATGTCACCGCTCGCACCAAACGTCTTAGCAGACGGTGGACGCGAGTCGGTACTCCCACTGTGTGCCTCTGGTACGCGAAGGGCACATCCGCCAATCTGGCATAGTTTGGAATCCCTCGAGTGAGTCCCTCAAGGTTCTGTACTAGCTCTTCACCCACACCACCCTCTACCTGAGGGTTGGCTGCAGGTTGTACCCTCCGTGCTATGTGAGACAGACCAGCTGGTCGCTCTGCACCAACATCTGCATACATATATATAGCTGTTGTCAGAGACATGCATGTATTACAAAATAAAATAAAATTTAAATACATAAAAAACATCAAAAACACAAAGAGTTCTTACCAAGCTCCTCATCCCAGTCTTCTCCCGCAGGCAATGGGAGATCTGGGTCTCCAGTAAAATCGGTGCCCGCATAGGGCCAATCCTCTATAACGATCATCTGGTGACTAAGCCATGTGAAGAACTCGGGCCTCCAGGCCATCTGCTGGCCCCCTCCTCCTCTGGGCATGAGTGTTGCCCATCGAGTCATCCTCGGTTCCCATGGCACTGGATCTGCCACTATACCTCCCTGAATCTGGAAAATCGGCAGTCGCTCCAAGAAGAAGGATACCACAATGGATCCATACCCGAACTGTTTGTTGCCCCCACGCTTACACTTCGTAAGCTGTCTCTTGATGTTAAGGGTCACAGCTGTGGCCAAATCAAACAGAGTAGGGTTGAGACACTCGGTTGCCAGCAGTAAATGATTCTTGCTGGCCTCATGGGGCGCCTGTACCCCAGCCGTCCGTGTAATAGTGAATAGTATCACCCGTAGCACTAGGTCTGGAACTGTGACGATATCTACCTTGGCACTGTTCGATCCAAACTGTGCCCCTGAACAAACCCGGTCCATCACCTCCCCCATCTTTTCTCCGAAAGGCCTACTTCCAGTCAAAATGGGTCGTGCACCTCTCCGCGATAACCCAGTGATAAAATAGACATCGGAAACATCCAGCTCCAATGTCTGATCTCGCAAGCGGAATACCTGATCCTCTATGTCCCAAGCATCCACGATAAATCGTAGTAGCTCCGGTTGTGCATGCAAATAGGAGGTGAGGAAAAACTTCTTTAAGCCGCAATCCCTCAAAGCATCCATGCAGGCTTCATCCTCTAGTGCCAGAGCATCTATAGCATCATGCTATCTTTCTCTCCATTCTACAACCATTTTGACGAATCCCTGCAACCATAAAGTCAAAAATACCATCATTAGATCACTGGTGAAACCATAATTCAAGGAAATTTGTGAAATTAACGGTAAGATCCACGGGAAAATTAGGTCGCGCGGGTGGCGCGACTGTTTGCCAATGGCGTGACTGTTTTCAAAACAGTCGCGCCAATGGCTTGACTGTTTTCAAAACAGTCGCGCCAATGGCGTGCCCCCTTTTGGAAAATAATCCCATTGGCGCGGTCCCGAGTGGGAAACCCGCGCCAATGGCGCAACCCTAAATTTTGCAAATCCCCTTGCAGGGGATCCGTCTGTGGCTCGATTGCTTTCCCAGATTGATCACAATCGACGGTTGAAGTTTGCACCCAAAACCCTCCAATGGTAAACTCACAAGGTGAAAAGTAAAAAGTGAATTTGTTTTATACCATTTCACTATTTTATAGCATTTTTTGACCTAAAATGCATTAAAAATATTATTTTTTGGGTATTTTTGAATATATTTATATCAAAATGGGTTTTACGTTGTTTTTGGTATGATGACAGGTGTTGGTGCAACTCAAGCGACGAAACAAGTTCCTTTTTTCTACTTTTTCAAGCTCGGTAAAACATGTGAAAAGGTTACTTTGAGGTCCGCTTTCAGCTCTTTTCTGACAGTTTAAAGACGAAAAGATTGCCGAGTTACTCCTCTTGACTCGTTAAACGTTAATAAGGGGCGGTCGTTTTAAGTTCTTTTTGTCGACCGTTAAAACATAAAAATATTACCGGGTTTTTGTCGTTTCAGACTTGTTAATGGTTACGAAACGATGTGGTTTTGATCGCTTTTTTACTTTTTCAGGTCGAAATCACTATTTACGAAAAGTACTCCTCGATCGTAATGGTCGGGCAGTTCTTTCAAGCATTGTTTTATACTTTTTCGGGCTCGAGAGACACAACTTTACGAAAAAGGACACCCTTGGAGTTTCCTTTTCTGCTGTCTTTTCAAACTCTCTAAACATGAAAAGATGTCGAGTTCTTCCTTTGTCAGACTCGTTAAAACCTGATGACATCGGATTCTGTCGAAATGACGCACCACAAGCATATGCTATCCCCATCAAGCTTGTTAAAAATAATTGGGGTACTCGCTAGAAATGGCGGGGGAAAATGGAACCATAATTATTGTCGTGTCGGCGGTATGTCGCTCTTGAACATGGCACTTGTCTGCTTTCGTGTCTGGGTGGGGATATCTCATCTCATTTTTCACTTGCCTCCGTGGATTTGGATAATCCTGTTTGACCTCTCATCTACTCATTGCCTCGTCACCATGACCTCTGATCCATTGATGTCAAATACTGCCAATTCCACTATCGTGCCGCTGATATGTTCAAGAGAAGTTGACCTTTGCAGAAAAACAACCTTCCTCTGATAGCTCACATAATCTTGATTCACAACATTATCTCTCTGTCTCGTGTCAATGATGTGGGAAACATCATGGCCCACCTTCGATCAAGGTCATTTCCTGTTGACTTCAGCTCATTATCCAGGAAGCTGATCTAGAGACTCCCTTCCGGTGCCTTGGAGCCTGCATGCCTCAATGGCAGGTTATTCGTGTTCGACGTGAGGTTTTCATCATTGGCCTCTGATCGAATGATTCTACGGGTGTTCGACGCCAGATCACTAATTCGCACGCCGTAGATTGTACCTATAGTACCTTGAGGGCCATTGTCATTATTGGTGGTACCTCTCGCGTCTGTTAATAGTTTTCATTATTGACTGGTAATCAGACGATGTTCATGCATGTTCGACTTCAGGTCATATATTCGCATGCTTGAACTTGTACTTTTGTTCGGGTCGAGATGGAGCGCAAGACCATGGATTTTGTCTGTTGTAATCCAGGCGTGTTTCTTGTTACATGACTCATTCACTGGATGGCTGCGACCATACCTGAGTCGATTCATTGATCCTAACCAGATGGCTGCGCCCATACTATGGATCTAGATTATTATGTACTCTCTTATGGATGGCTGCAACCATACCACATATATCATGTACTTGAGCTATCAGTTGTATCTCTTGATGCAGATTCTCGGCGGCAGCTACATGTGTTCTTGTAAAGCATTTCACCCCTCTCTCTCTCTCAAGCCTCATGCTTTAGGGGGCATCTGTTACACAGTAATTTGTCACCATTGGTCACCGTCCCTGTTACCCCTTTCCCGTACTTTGGAGGACTCATTCCGGGACCTGTGAGAAGTGACATAACTTAAAAACACTTGCATTATGTTCCCCTAAGTATGGACTTCATGTGCCCTGAAGACATCCCCTGCAAAATATCCGTGAAAAGTTCCATTTTTCCATTACCGCGGGTCCACAGTGTACTACCCGCGCCAATGAGGGAGATCCTCAAAAGAAGGCGCGCCCATTGGCGCTCTGTCTTAGAGTAACACCCGCGCCAACCGAGTTTGGAAAAGATTTTTGACAAACGCGTGCCCGGATGTTTTTTCCCTTCAAGTCATGAAGTCTTTTGAGGATAGAGCTAATCTTCTAGATGTCAAGATTCATCATCTATCCCTTACATCTATCCACAGCGGCTTTTTGGAGATAATGCCAATCCATAATGGGTGTCTTGATGCATTGTATCTTCCTCCCCTTCTCCATCTATAAAAGTCTGTCCTCTAGCATTTGACAAGCTAGTTTTTGAGTAGTGGTGATAGCGCTAGTAGTGATAACGCTTGTCTTGAGTGATAGTAAGAGCCTTGGAGCATAGGTAGGTTATGCTGCCAGAAGTCTGAGCTATGTATTCATTATCAAAGAGAGAGAAAGGTCTATTGCAAGACATATGTAGCTGTTCGCCCAGCCAGAAGAGAGATTCAACGTCAGAACTTTGGTTGTATTTTTCGCTGTTGATTATTCATTAATAAACGGCTATCATTATGGTTCCGATCTTATTGTTCGTTATGATAATGTTTGATCTATATCTTTTCTGACTGATATATAGTTGTATTTAGTGGATTTTATGCTTGTATTCGCTTCGTTCTTTGCATGTGCAGGTATCCATTCGTGGAGATCGTGAGGATCGTGACCTGCCGGAGCAAGGGAACGGGAGTATCAACTCTTCTACGACACTAACGTTGGACTCCAGGTTGGTTCTCATAATCCACTTTCAATTTGCAACTAGGAACTTGCATGGTAGTGTTGATTGATTGTTGCTAGACCCATTTTGGGCTAGTGGGATCGCCTCTGTCCGCAGAGGGGATTTACCTCTCCAACACCTACAATCTTGATATTTGTGAGAATTATATTATGGTAGAAAAAGAAGGGTTTAATTCCTTAGAGGTGGCCATGACAGAAAGAAAAATTTGTTAGAATTGATACACTCAAATGTGTTTGGGCCAGTTAACATTAAGTCATTAGGAGGAGCATCATATTTTGTAACATTTATAGATGATGCATCCAGGAAGTTTTGGGCCTACCCTATGAAAAGTAAAAGTGAAGTGTTTGGAATATTTTAAAAAATCCATGTTGTTGTTGAAACAGAGACTAAAAAAATGCTCAAGTTCTTGAGAACACATAATGGTGGAGAATATTGCTCAAATGCATTCAAGGAATATTGTAACAGATTTGGCATAAAGCATGAGAAGACTGTGCCTGGTACTCCTTAACATAATGTTGTCGCAGAAAGGATGAATCACACCATTATGGAAAATGTGAGGAGTATGTTGTCCAATTCTGGTTTGGAGAATCATTTTTGGGTAGAAGCTGTAAGCACAAATTACTACCTTATAAATCGATCTCCAACTACAGCCTTGGATGGAGGCATCTCTGAAGAAGTTTGGACTAGTAAGAACTTGAATTATTCTCATTTGAAAATTTTTGGATGTGAAGCATTTGTACATATTCCCAAAGAAAATATATCTAAGCTAGATGATAAATCTATGAAATGCATTTTTTTGGGATATGTGGATGAAGAATTTGGTTATCGTCTATGGTATCAAGTCAAACATAAAATTACTGGAAGCGGGGATGTTATTTTTAATGAGTCATAAATGTTTAAGAGGATTGTAGTTGAGGCGGAGGTCAAGAAAGTTATTGACAGATTTGAAAATAAGTAGGAAAACATCCCACCAATGCAAGAAAATGGATATCAAATTGAGGATCAGGAAGGGCAACAAGTGGAAAATGATGAACACCAAGAAGAAGGAATCTTACAGGAACCTTTACAGGAGATTCAACCTGATAATGCACCACCACAATTGTTTTGTAGATCTTATAGGCCTCATAAGCATTCAAAAAGGTATCCTCCTTCAAATTATATCTTATTAACTGATGAAGGTGAGCCTAATTGCTTTCAAGAATCTTGTAAAGTTGAGCACAATAAAGAATGGAAGAAGCAATGGAGGAATAAATGAACTCTTTTCTAGAAAATCAAACTTGGGAGTTGGTAAAGCTCCTAAAAGGTAGAAAGGCTCTACAAAACAAATGGGTTTACAATATTAGACATGAAGGCGACAAAAAGAAGGAGAGGTAAGAAGCAAGGCTGGTGGTGAAAGGATTTTCCCAAAAAGAAGGTATTGACTTCACTGATATTTTCTCACCTATTATCAAAATTTCATCCATTAGACTCATTCTTGGTCTTGTTGTTGCTTTAGACTTAGAATATAAACAATTAGATGTAAAAACTTCTTTCCTTCATGGTGAATTAGAGGAAGAAATTTATATGGAGCAGCGAGAAGGCTTCATAGAAAAAGGAAAAGAAGACCTAGTTTATAGGTTGAAGAAGATTGTCTATGGGTTGAAACAGGCACCTCAACATTGACACAAGAAATTTGATTCATTCATGTTGGAACATGGTTTTCACACATTGGAAGTTCACCATTGTGTTTATATCAAGAGATATGGTCAAGGAAAGCATATAATATTATTGTTATATGTGGATGACATGTTGATTGTTAGGAATGATAAGAATATGATCAATATGTTGAAGAAATATTTGGGAAGAAAAATTTCAATGAATGATTTGGGTCCAACACAATAGATATTATGCATGAGGATCATGCGTGATAGGAAAAACAAAAGGTTTTGCTTATCACAAGAAAAATATATCAAGAAGGTGCTTGATATGTTTAATATGAAGGATGCCAGCCAGTTGGTACACCCCTTGCAACTCACTTCAAGCTGAGAGATGAGTTATGTCCTAGTGATGACAAGGAGAAGGAAGAAATGAGAAAGATTCCTTATGCTTCAACAGTTGGCAGATTGATGTATGCCATGGTATGCACATGGCTAGACATTGCATATTAGTGAGAGTAGTGAGCAGGTTCCTTGCCAACCGAGACAGACAACATTGGCAAGCAATAAAATGGATTTTGAGGTATCTCAAGGGTACTAGTCATTATTTTTTATGTTTTGGTCATAATGAGAGTGTGCTTGAAGGATTTATAGATGCAGATGTATATAGAAATATGGACACCAACATGTCCTCTACATGTTATTTGTATACATTTGCAGCAGTAGAAATATCTTGGGTGTCAAGGCAACATAGAATAGTAGCTATCTCTATAACAGAGGCAAAGTACATAGTTGCAATAGAAACTTGTAAAGAGATGTTGTGGATGCAGTGATTCCTAGGAGAGATAGGAATAAAGTAGGACAAGTATGTGCTATATTGTGATAGTCATAATGCCATTCAGTTGGCTAAAAACCTAGTATTTCACTCAAAACCCAAGCACATTGACTTAACGTACCATTGGATCTGACATGTGTTGGAGGAAGGGAAGTTATCCTTGGAAAATACTTGTACAGATATGAACCCCGTTGATATGCTCACTAAGATTCTACCAAGAGATAAACATGAGCTATGTAGAGGCATGGTAGGACTTGATTCATGATTCTTCATTTGGCTTCAATTGGGAGAATGTTAAAAATGAAGCCACGATGAAGACTCTGACGCTGTCCTCAGCCATATTCTCTCTGACGCCCATGCTTAAAGATATCACTGACGACAACCTACTACACCGTCCATTTTTTGCATTGTGCAGTCATGTATTCCACATGAGAGAATTGGAGAATTCTAGAGATTCCATTTGGTAATATCTCTTCTACCTGAGAAATTCAAGCTATGGTAAGGCCTTTCCATGAATAATAGAGGCCTGTGTTTTTTCTGTTCTCCATTCTTGTTTCTTGTGTTCTCCATTTCTTCTATAATTTGTCTCTATGCTCTGTTTTGCTCCTATCATTAATTCCATACATGACTGAATTTAGTGACCACTAATGATTCAATTTGGTCATCACTCCAAACGTATGGCTTATGCGAGGCGTAATAGTAAAAAATTGGAAAATTCTTTGAGCCAGTTTTTCCAAACTAAAGCAAGTAGTATTATGGTTATGATTTTCATTGATCGCAAAGTGAGACCATGTTGCCCATGAATAGAAATCGCTTATGAAATTGAAGTGCCATATAAAATAGTGTCCTTCACATTTTCATCTATGTATCTGATAATACACTGTACTAAACATCCATAAAGGGGTTTTGAGATGATGTGGGAATTTATTTTTCGTGAAGAACATGAGTATCTACCATTAAGTGAGCCAGAGATAGCGTGAGAGCATGTCAGAATTTAAAAAAAAAATGTGGATTCAAAATTGTCAAAGAAAGTTTATAGAATTTGTTTATCATAGGAAGGGAAGGCCAACGTGATCCTGAGTGTAGATAGAGTAAAAATATATTCAAAGTATGGATTTAAGGAGAGGATTCGAGTAGCTTTTCTACGTTAAAACATGGATCATCAAATTTAGAGATGTAGTTAGTGAGTGGTCATATGGATGAGAAAAGGGAGATGGATTCAATGGTGTTTGAGGATAATGAAAGAGCCATTGTGTAATTAAGAGCCACAATAGTGTGATAAACACCAATGGTGTGTGAACACTCTAAAGGCTTTGGTCCAAGACAAGTGTATTTCTCCACAAAGTTACAATATCTTTTTTTCCCGGCATACATGTTATTAAGATTTCCATGCATACATGTAGTGCAGTGGCCCATGGAGTCACCAAGTTGTGGAATGGACCACTCGAATAGGTATAGGGTGGAAGGTGTAATGGTATCCTAGGTTGAAGGGGGGAATGTGAGATCTCAAATGATATGATTGATGAATGATTGGGACGAGGTTAATAACCCCAAGTCACTTTGAAAGGGGGGATTTTTATGGTGGTTCAGGTAAACTTGACTCGTTCCACTTACCAACAATTTTCTAGCACGAGGTTTGTTACAACCCATAGTTTTTCCCATCATATTATTTTATAATGTAGCCAAATGAATGTTTATTGGTAGTGGTAAGCAATGGGATCCTAGGAAGGGTGTCATTAGACGCCACCATTTCTCTCGGTGTTATGTGATCCTAACGAAATCTCTTCATTGTAAGTAAGTAGGAAAAAGATTCGAGTGATTCATTTTCTAGTGAAAATTGATTAATATTAACTTTAAAATAATAAAAATTAGAATATAAAATGAATTTCATTTTTTGCTAAAGTAAATTTTTGTAAATTTAATAAAAGTATGGTAGAAATTTTAAATATAAATAAATATTTTTTCAGTATTTGTCTTTATATTATGGAATAATTTTGTGCCAATTTTTAAAACTACATGTTAGGAATGAAAACAATTATTGTTAAATGTAATTATCTTAGTAAATAAGGGTTTACCGTTCAGACAATTGCGTAAGCATAATAAGTTATGTAACAAAGTTTTTCGTATTAAATTAATGACTGTGGAAAAAATTATTGTTAAATGTAATTATCTTTGTAGATTTTGGTTTACTGTTCACACAATTGTGTGAGCATAGGGAGTTATGTAACAACTTAATATTAAAGACTCGACGCATATTTTGTTGAAATCTGACTCTTCCATCAGTGTTACCGTAAACAAGAGATGGATTGGTGATTTGTGAGAGTGCATTACTTGAAACCTCTGTGTAATTTCTCATAGTTTCTCCCATTGGATTCGTAGAGGTGTCGATTAGTGCCATCTGTTGAATGTGCTACAAGAAGGCATCCACATGCATAGTTATAAGTATTACAATGGGGACCCTTCTTCTCTACGAATCATGTGATGGGAAGTGGTAAATTTACCTCCACGCATGGATTGTGCATTGTAAATCGAGGGAATGCAACAAGGCCTAGAACTTTGCACAGTTTAAGGTGGATAACATAGCATGACCAATTTCTCTTTCACATGTGAATGATATCATCCAGTGGTTAAAAAACGCATGGTATTTTGGATTCCAGTGATTCAACCTAGAAACCTGTTGGTAGTGTTTTCAATTGCAATGATAATGGCTTATTTTAAGTTAAGTCAAGAGCAAGGTCGAAGGCCTCATTTTTTTTTAAATATTTTTTTTTTTTTGGAGATAATTGTCAACACCATTCTCTCATTTTTATTTATCTAGTTATATGTTGGTTATAAGCATGGTTATTTGATAGTGCTTAGTCATGGCTCTTTCCATATTTTTACTTTTAACTAAAGGAATAATGAATGCAAGACCTAATTGATGTTATGAAAGATAATGTGAGAAGGCAGTGATCCTTCTTGTTAAACCTCAGATAAGCTTTTAGCTCCTTATGTTCACACTTGCATTCATGACCTGTAGGTTGCATGTTTACCAAGTGTTTGACGAAATGTCAATCTCGGTTGGGGAAGTTCAGGTCAAGTCCTGGTTTTAGTTTTGGTTTACAAGCATTGTTTCTATGTCATTTTTCATCTCTGGATGTTTCACTAAGTTCCGGGTAGGGGCCTAAGTCCTAGCTGTAGGAATTTACAGGGTAAGTTCCTCAGAAAGAATACCAAAAGGACACCGCTCACAACCAGATCTCAAATCAATACACCAGTATTTTTGACGTGGTTAAAACCCTCAAAGTGCAAGGAGGGAAACAGTCCACGGCCTGTCCCAACGTGGGTACTACAGGCAATTTATTAATCAAAGAATGAAAATTTACATAAGCTTCTCTCATGCACGGATTACCCGAACAATGACCCTCCATGCGCTTTAAATAGAACTCATGGACCAATCGGGTGTCAAGCCACGGATCAAGTGTCGGTAATACCGAGGTGAGAGTGAACCGTCGGATCACTACATATCATGACCGTCGGATTGTAAGTTACAAAATGTACAACGGTAAAGAAACACACTTTACCTAACTCTAACCTAACTCTATACTAGACCAAGTTGAACTTAACTATATCCTATGTGTCGGAATATCCTAACATCCCCCCTTAAGAACAACTTGGGATAGGATTGAAGGATTTACAAATATGACACAATAGGAGAATGAAGGAGGCACTAGAGCCTATCCCCCCTTAGTGACAACTTCCTGAACTCCAAGCATATATCGAAGTTTAGTGAACTTCGCCTCTTTGAGAGCCTTTGTGAAGATGTCTGCAACCTGATCATCTGTTGGACAATATTGCACTTCAAGAACATGGTCATGAATGAGCTTTCTGATGAAGTGCATGTGTAGTTCAATGTGTTTGCTACGCTGATGCTGGACTGGATCTTTGCATAGCTGAATGGCACTTTGATTATCACACCAAAGTGTGGTTGGATGCTGCTGCTCAAAGCCAAACTCTGATAGGATCTGACGAAGCCACAAGGCTTCCTTACTAGCTTCCACGGCACCACGATACTCTGCTTCTGCTGACGAAAGAGAAATGGCAGCCTGTTTCTTACAAGCCCATGTAATAGGTCCTGAACCAAGAGTGAAGACATAACTGGCAGTAGACTTCCGATCATCAGGGTCACCAGCCCAATCAGAATCAGTGAAACCAACTAACAGAGGAGCTGCTTTGGCACTGTAATGAATCCCAAACTGTACTGTACCTCGAACATAACGAAGTATTCTTTTAGCTGCTTTCCAATGACTTTCACGGGGGTTTTGCATAAAACGAGCAACAAGGCCAACAGCAAAGGAAAGATCAGGACGAGTATGGGTTAAATACAAGAGTTTTCCGACAAGTTGACGGTATAAGGTAGCATCAACTTCAGGAGAAGTACAAGAGACTGAAAGTTTGACTCCAGACTGAAAGGGAGAAGGGGCTGGCTTACAGTCTTCCATGTGAAAATGACGAAGAATATCACAAGCATACTTGGACTGGGAAAGGAAAATACCCTCCTGGGATTGCAAGACTTGAAGACCGAGAAAATAGTGTAAGTGTCCTAAGTCTGTCATTTCAAATTTCTTTTTAAGGCTGGTCTTCACATGGTTTATAAGGTTGGGATCACTACCAGTAAGAATAAGATCATCAACATAAAGAACAAGGATGATAAGAGAGTTGCCCACTTTCTTGGTGTAGACAGTATTGTCAGAATGACACCTAGAAAAGCCAGATTCTAAAAGAAAGCTATCCATTTTGGCATACCAAGCCCGAGGAGCTTGCTTGAGGCCATAAAGGGATTTCTTAAGTCGACAAACAAGGCTGGAGTCTGTTTGTATGAAGCCAATGGGTTGTTCCATATAGATTTCTTCCTGCAAGTCCCCATGCAAGAAGGCAGATTTAACATCCATCTGATGGACTTCCCATTTTAAAGAGGCAGCAAGGGAAAGAACAAGGCGGATAGAGTTCATTTTGGCAACAGGGGAGAAGGTTTCAGTGTAGTCAATGCCTTCAACCTGTGAAAAGCCCTTAGCAACGAGACGAGCTTTATGTTTATCAACTTTCCCATCTGGTCCATACTTGGTTCTGTAAACCCATTTACATCTAACAAGTTTGCGTCCCTTTGGTAGAGGAACAAGATCCCATGTATCATTTGTCATCAATGAATGATATTCTTCATTCATAGCTGCTTCCCAATGTGGATGGCCTGAAGCTTCTGCAAAAGTGTCAGGATCATGATTTACTGGAGCTTGAGCCAGTAAAGAAGAGGCTCTTTCAAACTGAGAACGTGTACGTCGCTGATCTGTAGGATCTCCGGCAAGATCACCTGCTGCATCCCGAGTAGCACGGACCCATCGTGGAAGTTGAGGATCCTGAGAACGTGGGGGAGGATTATCATCCTCGCTTTCATCATCTGAAGAAGAAATGTTTTCAAAAGTAGAAGAGATAGGAAGAGGTGGCACATCCGCCGGACTAGGCTCGCAGGCCGATTTATTTTCATCAAACTTTACATCTCTTCTAATGATAACATTTTTGGACTTAAATGGAATAAGTCTATAACCTTTTACATCTTCAGAATATCCAACAAAAGTACATTTCTCACTCTTAGGTTCTAAAGCTTTATGCTTTTCATCTGGAATATGGGCCCATGCTTCACTTCCAAACACACGAAAGTGACTTACATCTGGTTTAATGGAACTCCAAGCTTCTTCTGGAGTGATATTCTCTAGAACCTTAGTAGGAGTGCGATTGATTATATAATTTGCACAATTAATTGCTTCGGCCCAAAAACTAAGACTGAGTCCTTTAGATTGCAGCATACAATTAGCCATTTCCTTTAAGGTGCGATTTTTCCTTTCAGCTACACCATTTTGTTGTGGAGTGTATGGAACAGTATGTTGCATTTGAATTCCATTTTCGGTGCAAAAGTTGATGAATGTGTTTTTAACATATTCTCCACCATTATCAGTTCTTAGCTTAAGAATTTGATGTCCAGATTGTTTTTCAACAAAGGCTTTGAAGGCCAAAAAAGTGTTAAATACTTCGCTCTTGAGTTTTAAGAAGTATACCCAAGTGCGTCTGGAGAAATCATCAATGAAAGTTAAGAAGTACTTGCAGCCAGAGAATGAAGCAACAGGAAGAGGACCACATAAATCACTGTGCACAAGCTGTAAAGGGGCTGAGGCGTGCCAAGAGGCACGTTTTTCAAAACTGTCCCGATGATGTTTTCCGAGTACACATCCGGAACAAACACCATCTCTGCAAGATACCATAGGAAGACCTGTCACCATATTTTCTTTACATAGATGCTGAAGGGAGCGATAGTTTAAGTGACCAAATCGCTCATGCCAAAGTTTGCTCACTTCATCATTATGAGCAACAAATACTGAGGGAAGATTTGATGACCCAAAGTTGTGAAACTAATACAACCTTTTGGAATCATCAGCAAGACCAGTAGCTAGAATCTGTTTAGGATCTTTTAGATCCTTGATTACAACATCATGAGGTGAAAATTCAACAATTTTACCTTCACCTGAATGAGTTATCTGATAGACAAATAGAAGGTTGCAGGATAAGGTTGGAACACATAATACATCATTAAACTGACCATTGTCTAGATGAACAGTTCCAGTCCCTACAACATTAAGAGATCTATCATCACCAATATATATATTTTTGGTGTTACAATCATTTAAAGAAGAAAACATGGCTTGGTTTTTGGCCATGTGACAAGAGGCTCCAGAATCAATGAGCCACTCATGAGAATGAGAAGAAGAAGAAGATACATTTAATGCATAACCAGACTGAGATGATTGATAATGACATGCAGAAAGTGCCATTCCGGAAGTTGAAGTTGAAGTAGGCTCCACATGGATGTTATGTTTCTTCATTGCAGCTTCCAAGGCTTCCATCTTCTTAAAGCATTTAGATTCTAAGTGGCCATCTCGATTACAAAAGTTACAATGTCTATCAGTCTTCTTCCATTTGCTTCTATTGGTCTTATCATTTTGCTGAAATGATCTTTCATTTTGAGGCTGATATGGTTTAGGACCATTCTTTTGAGGATATGACTTCTTAGGATTCTTTGAATTTGGTTGCTGCTGGGCGGCTAACGCTTTCGTGGAAGAGTTTCCAAGATTAAGAAGACCAAGGTGTAAGAGTTTTTCTTGTTCTCTTATTAAGGAATCACAAAAGGAGTCAAAGGAAGGGGCCTTGTAGTCTTGTCCTTGACAAATGAAAGCTTCTCTTGTAGAATGGAAAGTGGAAACAAATACAGAGTAGGCTGGTCCCAACTTAGTAAGGATGGAATAAATAAGGTTACCAACGTCTTTCTTAACTTTAACACCTTCCAGGAGATATCTAAGGTTCTTGAATTTGGACAAGAAATCTTCAATGGAAGAAAAATTATTAGGATCCAAAGTAAGCAGCTCATTTTCAAGTTGATGGGCTCTAATTTCATTTTTAATCCCAAAAACTTTAGCAAGTTTTTCTAATGCTTCATGAGGAGTCTCAAGTTCTGCAATGTGGAATCTAAGATCAGGAGAAATAGACATCCCTATCAAACCACGTGCTTGATCTTGTCTATTTTCCCATTTTGCCGCCTTGTCTTCATCTTTTGGTTTCTTCTCTTGGTCTGTGGCTATTCTGAAGAGACCTTTACTTCTAAGTAAATCTTCGATGTAGGCTACCCATTGGAAGTAGTTAGTGCTGTCAAGAATGACTTGGCATGGGCTTTCCATTTTAAAAAAAAACTGAAGCTGAAGATGCTGAAAGTAAGTGTTCCAATGGATAGATCTCGAAAAAATAGGCGGTTTTAAAAAAAACGGCTCTGAAAAAGGCTTCCGGATGAAGAAGTTATGGCTTTTTGAAAAATAATTGTTGAAGTTGCCGGCAAAGTGCGCGAATGTGCGGGAATGAAAAAAATCTGCCCCCACAAAATGGAGACTTGAACCCAAGACCTCTACTCTCTTAAAATAGCTTTGAACCAATTGATCTATACAAAAAATTTGAGAGAGAGAGACAGAGAGAGAGAGAGAGAGAGAGAGAGGGGGGGCCTTGGTTTGCGTGCTTGCCTTGAGAAACCTCTTTTTCCCTACAAAACACAAAACACAAAACCCAACACGAATATGCAAAGAAAAACGAACCTTGCGGCTCGAAGTTAGCTTTAGCCAAAAAACTAGAAATTTTATAAAAAAAATCTCAAAGTTAGCTTTAGCCGAAAAACTAAATATTTTTCTCAATGTTTCTGATTTTCCGAGATCACACTAAGGTGCAGGGAAAAGAGCATACGCATGAGAAAAATCCTTCCTTTCTGTTTCTGATTTGCCCAGATCGCATAGAGTCGCAGGGAAAAGAGCATACGCAGAAATGAAAGGTATAGATCCGGTTAAAAAAAAGGCTAAATAAACCGAAACCGAAATAAGCAGAGAGAAAATAACAGTAAACTGCAAAAAAACACTGTATACCTCCCGATCTGAAAAATGACGCAGCTAGGGCTACCGGAAACCTTTTCGCGTGAAACGAAAGGGGTTCCTCATTGGAACAGATGCTCCGAACGCAACAGAGCAGTCCTCTCGGCCCGAAAGCAGTCAGAAACAGCAGATCTAGGAAACGACAGCCGCATGCAGTTCTACCGGCTTCAGATTTGGATCACCAACGGATGCGGCCCTCAAATAGCTCTGATACCATGTAGGAATTTACAGGGTAAGTTCCTCAGAAAGAATACCAAAAGGACACCGCTCACAACCAGATCTCAAATCAATACACCAGTATTTTTGACGTGGTTAAAACCCTCAACGTGCAAGGAGGGAAACAGTCCACGGCCTGTCCCAACGTGGGTACTACAGGTAATTTATTAATCAAAGAATGAAAATTTACATAAGCTTCTCTCATGCACGGATTACCCGAACAATGACCCTCCATGCGCTTTAAATAGAACTCATGGACCAATCGGGTGTCAAGCCACGGATCAAGTGTCGGTAATACCGAGGTGAGAGTGAACCGTCGGATCACTACATATCGTGACCGTCGGATTGTAAGTTACAAAATGTACAACGGTAAAGAAACACACTTTACCTAACTCTAACCTAACTCTATACTAGACCAAGTTGAACTTAACTATATCCTATGTGTCGGAATATCCTAACACTAGCCCTAAAAACATTGCTAAGAATTCAGGGTCATTGGCATAGAACTAACCAGAAAATTCAACAATTGCATGGAGGTAGGCTTATCAGTGTGATTGGAGGGCTATAGTCACTTGCATGCCTTGGTAAGGGAGGGACTAGGGATCTAGGTCAGTGAAAAAGAGAGTCATCTTAGGGGTTGGACACCTAGTGGGGTTGGGTTTCTCCTGGAGGTCTTCTAGCACCTGAGGGAAGTCAATAAGGTATTAAGTTGTTGACTCCATTTATTTAAGGTCATTTAAGAGGTTGAGTCTTATCATAGTGACCCTCAGCTCATGTTTATCTCGGGCAAACTGGTGAAAGTGGGTAAATGTGGGAGGTAGCAAGTTACAAGATGGTAGCAGAGCAGGTTTCACTCTCTTTGGGTAACATTTGATACCACAGGGTGGTATCAAATCCAAGTTGTTCTCTCTTTGGGTAAAATATGATGTTGTCATGGTTATGGTTGTCATGCATGGGGTCATGGTGTACAGTTGGTATGATCATGCATGATGTTTCTATATTGATATGATTATGATTATATATGTACCACACTAATGTGGATTGATATTGCAAATTGGATAAGCCTCCCCTGAACACCAATGAGGTATGGTTTTGATTTTGGTATCTATTTGGTTTATCTGATATGGTACACTTGCAGGAAGAAAAAAATAAAATATGACAAGCAAAATGGTAGACTATAGTTCCCTTGACTCTCCTTACATATTAGTTGGGAAACAAGGAGGAGAGAATTCTCGTGGTATAGCTGACACATTGAAGAGTTTGAGGGTAGAAATCAGAAGTTGCAAAGCCGACAATGATAGGTTGGTTGAGGCTCGGGAAAGACTTGTAAGGGCTCAAGAGAAGCAGGTAGAGGTCAATGCAGTGATTCTTCAAAGCTTTCTAAAGTTGCAGAGATAGGGATAGTTGAGGATCAGTCAAGAGCAGGAATAGAAAAATAATGGAGCTTATGGTAGCAAGTCTCGGTTTGGGTATAGGTTGGATAGAGGGGATACAGTTAGAGGTGGTAGATCATTGGATACACCTGACATGAGGACTGGTATATACGTGCATAATTCTAGTTCCTCATCTAGGAGACATCATCACAATCATCACCATCATCATCCTTATAGGATGGATGAGTACTCACCTGAGGAGTTAAACAAAGTAAAGCCACTTACATTTGAGGGAGAGATAAAGAATGAAGAAGATGCAGAGCCATGGTTGCTTGAGATGAATAAATTCTTTAGATTGCAAAACTATTTAGAGAACATGAAAGCCAAGATAGCCACCTTTAGTGTCAAAGGGATGGAATATATTTGGTGTGAAGATGTGAAGAATGTCAAGGGCATTCAGGAAGAAGAGTTTATTTGGGTTGAGTTTGAGAGACTCTTTAGGAATAATTACTTGTCAGAGAGGTACTTTGATGATAGAGATACGAAGTTTTATGAGATGCAAATGGGTTCTATAACAGATGATGAGTATTATACTAGCAAGTTCCTGGAGCTATTGAGGTATGTGCCTTACCTTAAGGAGGAGAAGGCTAATATCCAAAGATTCATCAGTTGGATGCTAGCGACATATAAAGACCATATTGATTTTGATGAGCCTAGATCATTGGAGGAATCCATAAGGAAGCTAAAGCATTGTTATGAGCAGTCAAAGCGCAAAGATGAACCTAAGCGTGATTTGAAAGGAAATTAGAAAGTTAAAGGGAAGTGGCCACCAAAGCGGGGAAGATATCATGATGCAAGTGAGAAAGAGAATGTGGTTCCTTACAAGAAGTTCAATGTAGTTGAAAAGGGACATGGGTTGCAGTTTGGAGAGTAGCAGAACTGAGGTGATGGTAGAGGAACATTATAGTGTTGGATATGTGGCAAATATCATTGCGAGAAGGATTTTCCATTATGCCAGGGTGGTAGGCCTCATATGTATAGTACTCAAGAGGTGCAAGTAGTTGGAGTTGTTGGTCATAGCATTCCTTAGATTTATGCAGTTATGGAAAACAAGCATGCATATCATCAAGTGTCCATTATTGATATGGAAGGTAAGATTTATGATAAAGTTATTTATAGTTTGATTGGTCCTGGATCTAGTTATAGTTATGTTAATCCTGACTTGGTGGATGGGTGCGGCTTGAGAAAAGACGTGCATGTAGAGTCTTGGTTAGTGTAGTTGGCTACAGTTACTAAGAATGAAGATCATCACTAGGTAAGAACTTGTGCATTTGAGTTGAATGTTATGCCTAACTGTTATTTCTATTCAGAACTGCTAGTCCCACTAAGACGAGTAGCTATCTTCCTTGTATTTTCCTTTACGAGAGATAGATGAGAAAGAAGTAGAGAGTACCAACCTCAGTCTTTCGCTTGGCTCCTTGCTTGTTTCCTTTCCCCTTTGACAGAATCTCGCCACTTCTTCCTTACTTGCCCGCCTTCAAAGAACACCTGTAGAATCACAGCAACATAATACCATCAAAGCATAGAGATCTATCACTGTAAACAATATAGGATCATATATATATTGACAATACAAATGCATATATCAACACAATATTCAGAAATACACAAGAATATGGAGGAAAACTCAAATAGCTTTATTTATAAAAGTAGTAAAAGAGAGGATTACAACAACTTGGTCTGAACCGGCGCCATCCTCCCAGCTCGAAAGCCCTCTTCACCTCATACAAAGCAAGATCACCCAACAATGTCATCAAAGAGAAACCAACACCACTTCTTTGCAAATTACTAAATTCCAACCTCTGGATCTCTGGGATGAGGGATCCATATATAGATATTTGCAGTGGGGTGAGTCAGCTTCTGGGATTTTTATTAGTGTCATCTCTCTGATAGTTCTTGGTTCCACTTGGAGATTTTATGATCTCTTACTCATCCTTGGTCGAATTCAGGGAGGCAAGTGTCAAATGAGCAGCTTCTAAAAGGTTCTCAGGGTTTCCACCTAGCAAACTGCTTGTGCCATTTGTCTCATCTCGCTCATCGCACCCTATAGAAGGGCTTTCTAGTATGCATCGTACTTTTTGCATGTGGCAAGTGAGATGCATCGCACCCTTAGCATTGGGAAGTTTGTATGGTCCTGCTTTGACCAGTTCTGAGTGGTTTTTCATGGAGAACTTCTCGGAGACGATGTAATCAGCTGACCTTGCTCCTTTAGGGTATGAAACAACACTTTTAGGGACTTAGAAGCCCTTTGTTTATGGACATATGTGATTGGGGTTGCAGTGCCCAAATATGTCTATAACAGTTGCCCCCTAAAGCATGAGGTCGTAAATCTTTTGATGTCGGGTGAAACGCTTTATAATGAGGATCCGAGGTTTTTCGAACTGGAAGGTGACCTGTAATAAGATACAATACAATACATTATCTTCATGATATTTTCATGATCTAGCTGAGGCGGGCATTCCCATGCTTAGCTTGATAAATTCATTTTCATGTACATATGACAGCAATCGTCTGCGTGCAGACTGATGATTCTGGTAGAGCCATCATCCCTTAGTTTGGATGATTATCTGTGTAGCAATGATGTACATTTGATGTCTTTATTTTCCTGAATATATTGCAGCCCAGATGAAACTAGATCCGGGGTCTTCAAAAATCGTTCAATCTTCGCCTGAAAGTACAAGTCGATCCATGTGAAAAGATGTTCTGATGTCGAACACAGAAGGATATCACCTGATTACCAGCCAATGATGTAAGATGTTAACAGGCGCGAGAGGAATCACCGATGATGATGATCACCTTCAAGGTACTGCAGTACAATTCACGTGGTGTGAATACATGAGTCGATGTCGAACACCACGAAAAATCTTTCGGTCGAAGGCCATTAATATAAACCTGTCGCCGAAAGTGAGAAACTTGCCATTCAGGTATGCAAGCTTCAAAGTACTGAAAGGGTTTTCCCTAGGTCGACTTCTTGGATAATGAGCTGATGTCGACAAGAAGTGACTCGTTGTAGGAGGGCATTAATGGATCCCACATCTACGACACAGAACGGAGCAAATGATTTGGTAGAGGTGAAACCGATCTGATGATACAAGGTTTAGGGTGGCGGTCATGAAATAATGAAGCGTGAAGGTATTGCAGCGGATGAGACAAAAGCTGGGTAGGTGAATTCTCTGAGCGACTTCTCTTGAACATATCAGCGACACTGAAATGGATTGGTAGTGTTAACCCCAAAAGTGGATGGTATGGTGGACCAATGGTGATATGACCGGTGAACGGAATAACCCAACCCGACTCAATCATGGTGATGGAGTGAAAGTGTCATGTTCAAGAGTGACTTGCTACCAATAAAGTTTCTTCAAGTTTTCTTCCCAATTTTCCCAGTCATTTCTGACCAGTACCTCTTTATTTTTGTCAAGATTGAGGAGGATAACATATGTGTGTTCTATAATTTTCCCTTCGGGCAAACCTGTCGCTATGTTTTAACGAGCCTAGCGATAGTGAGACTCGCTCTTGTCTGAATGGACAAGTTTGTCGCTATTGTTTTAACGAGTTTAACGACAAGGATAACTTGGTTCTTTTCAAATTTAGAGAGTCTGAAAAGAGACAGAAATGAAACTCCAATATCCTTTTTTGTAGTATAATCCCTTAAGTCCGAAAATTTATAAAACAATGCGAAAGGGATGAATTTTCAATAGTTTTAATGAGCCGAACAAGACAAACGCTTGATCTTTTTGTGTAATAATCCCTCAGGTCCAAAAAGATTAAAATCTAGAGGAGGGATGGCACTTCCAATCACTTTAACGAGCTGGAGAGGCCAATTGGTTGGCAGCCTTTTAATATTTTATGAGTCAGATGAAAAGAGCTTAAAGGAGACTCGTTTTTTGAGGAACGAGTGATGTTTTTGGATAGCAGTTGGTTCCAGGTAGTGTTTGGAACTTTTCAATCACGGCAGTGTAAAGAAGGTGGCTAATAGGATCACTCGTCGCAGTTGTTCCTCAAAAGGGGTAAACAATCAAAGGAGGCATATGATCGGCTAAAAAAGAGTGGAGGTGATGGTAAGAACATGACCAAGGCTCAAAAGCTGATGATAATGCGATCGTAATAACTATTTACCGAAGGTGGGTTCATTTTTTAATGAGCTTAAGCTCTGGTGGAACATATGCTCATTGCTAGGTTTATTTTTTAACGAGCTTGAACCCTGTGGTAACACTGATCGTGGCCTGGTTTATTTTTTAATGAGCTTGAACCATGCGACAACATATGCTCAGATTCGGTTTCATGTTTACACAAGCTTGAAACGAAAAACTATGCTTGTTATAAGTTCGCATGCCCCCAACATAGTGACGAAAATTGAGATGCATGCCCCCCAAGCTTCATTGCATTCAACGAGGTGGTTGGAATGAAGGTTTACCTTCGAGATCTTTGAAAGACTCGACTTGGATTTTACGAGATTGTAATCAAAGACTCGATTTGGAAAGAGAGTTGTTTCATTTTTTAATGAGGTTGACATAGTAAAATAACTATCCTCATAATCCACTGTATTTACAGTATTTGATAGAAAATCAAAAATTGAAGGATGATTAAGGTTGCTGGAGTAATCTTCCCATGGTGCCTCTCCTATCATCATTGACTGAATGATTCCTTCGTTTG
This sequence comes from Pinus tabuliformis, assembly GCA_031772625.1. Taxonomy (NCBI): domain Eukaryota; kingdom Viridiplantae; phylum Streptophyta; class Pinopsida; order Pinales; family Pinaceae; genus Pinus; species Pinus tabuliformis. The sequence continues at coordinate 570,769,227 of CM062812.1, read as the reverse complement.
TAGAATGTACATGCGACCAAGGATCTGAAGAGGTGCCATATTTCTTAGACCTATCTATCCAAACACTCGATGAGCATTGATTTGGGTTTGCCCCCCAGGCCAAGAAAATTGATTGCTATAATATTTCTAAAATGGCGATGATCCATGCTGATAAAATGTTCGGGAATATTTTGAATCTTTTAGATATATAAGATATCATATTGCAGGTTTCCATTGTGGCCACTTCCGCCAAATTACTCGGAGGCGGTAGGGCAAATGTACCCATTAAGGCAGGGTCTTTTAGGAGGAAGGTTTGTTGGTCAACAATTGTAATTCCTCCTTGAAAAGGAAATGCAATCTTTCTAAAGTATGTTGACACAACTACAGCCATAGCATAAATCCAGGGCCTTCCCAGTAGGATATTGTAATCGAGGTTTCCATCGATAACTTCGATGTCAATTTCTACTGTTTTTCCCCCTAGTTCAACTTGCAAGTTACTTAAAATCCCATACGGGGTGTATGTTCGTCCATCGAATGCTTTTAATGTCGTTAACAATCGCAACAGGGTGGTGAGCCTAAAGTTTTCCAGCAACTCATTGACATAATACATGTAGATGCCCCCTCATCAATAATTGTCCAATGAATAGTTTTGTTTAGGGCTTTCACTTGAATGAGGAAAGCGAGTTGAGATGGTAACTGAGGTTCATATCCTTTATGATTAAAGGCCACAAGATTGGAATCCACTGGGTCAATCCCACCTATTGCTGATAATAGAGCCTGCTTTCGGGAGGGGCAATTTTGCCGTACTTCAAGTGTCGACATAGCGGACGGTGATTGGGCCAAGTCCTCTACTATATTATAATTATGTGTTGCTCTGGCACGAGGATTAAATGTCAATTTGTGTACTAATCCCTTTGGCGGCTTTATCGTTAGCTCAGGAATGATGGGTGGCACAACTTCGGTCAAAGTTTTTGTTGAACTACTAGGTTGATCAGTAGCCTTGTTGTTCGACAGCTATGGATTCCCATAATCTTTATTCCTTGTCGATATCAAAGCATCATTTTGTTGTTTTGAAATGGACAACATAAGCACTTGGGATGGGGAAGCATTGTCACTGGCAACCAGATTGGATCTTGGGTTTGGAAACGGATCAGTCAATACCACTGAGGTTTTTGAATTCTTAAAGAAATTCTTAAGCTCAGCTTTATGTGGACAATCTTGCGTCCAACGATCCTCATCACTTATAAAGCATGGATGACTGGGTTTCCTTTCTCAAGAAGGGTTTGCAGAAGATTTTTCAGGAGACGAATCATCCTTTTTCTTCATTTTTCTTTTCCCTTTCTTCTTGCCCCCTGGTTGCTTCGGTTCTTTGCCTTTTTCGGTCGACATGGCATTAACCTTCGAGGCTAGAATTTCTTCTTTTGCATTTTGACCAGAAATCTTACCGGCTTTCTTAGATGTAGCCTTTGTCGATTTCATGCTTGTCATACCTATCACACCATCGTTGGCATGAGAGTCTTTGTTTGATTTAGGAGGAGGAGGAACGGAAAATTCTGGCCTTGGAGCATCAGGGATTTTGTCATAGAGTGTGCCAGATTGAGTATAGATAAAGTTTAGATATTGTGCACGAGTAATGACCTGCTCTTCAGTGACGACTCCTCCTTTGCCACATCTTCTGTAATAGAAGGTAACAAGGACTTAGTAAACCATTCAGCTAGTAGCTGATTAGGGACATATGTTTTTACCATTCTACGATGACGTCACCATTCATGAATATGATCAGATATGTGAGTGGCCGTCGTCTATTTTAAATTGGTAAGAAGTTTTGTTCCTGTTTTGTACCTTATTGGTAACTGAAAATGGGTTAAAAAGGTGGTGGCAAGGGCACTGAAGTCATGAATCGAAGCTCTAGGCAATTTGATGTACCATTTTGCTCCCGGACCAGTTAACGTTCGCTGAAAAAGTCGAAGCCTAATCGAATCATCATTGAGAGTGTTGGATGAACACCACAGATGAAAGGTCATCACATGATTCGATGGATCTTCACCCGGATTTCCATTGAATTTAGGAATAATTGACGGAAGTTTATGAGGAATCGCTGGCCACCAAGGCGCGTAAGCAATTGGATCATTTGTTAGCCGATTCAAATCTGGTAATTCTAAAGTTGCTACGAAGGGCAACTGTTGATTCAAGCTCGGTGAAGCGTACCCAGGACAAGATAGGATCGCCTAAGCAGTGGGTCTTTTCATACCAGCATAATGCATTTGATGCTGATAACTTTGATAAGGTTACTGGGCATAACCAATTTGGGATGATTGATGATAAGCGTTTTGAATATACAGCTGCCCATTACCTGCAAAGCTTTGTTGCTCAGGTCCTTGGTAAGCTTGCTGGAATTACGGTTGTTGATGTTGCACCAGCCATGGTTGCGAAACCATTTGTTGTTGCCCAATACTGGATGTTTGACCAAGATGAGGGGTAATAGTACCCGTTTGAGCCTGAGTCACTCCAGTTAAGGAGCCACTAACCGACGATTGCGATTGTGTCGTAGAGACAAGAGGCTGGTGTATTACGACCTGATAAACTTGAGGCTGGCATACAACAGGCAACGCTTGAACTTGCGACACTATCACAATAATTGGTGTAGTGGGGATATTCGACATAGGTAGACTCAGTTGCATCGAGTATACAATTCTTGGTTGTTGAGGCAGTATTGGCACCCAACCACTAGATGTGACTCCATTTTGACCTGAATTTGGTTGAGAACTCTCATATGGTTGTTCTCCCAGAGGGAACAATGAAAGGGCATACTGCCCCCCATATGGCGGCAATCCAGTGCTAACAGGAAAGATTGGCCTTTGGAGATTGGACTGCCCAAATTGATACTATTGTGAAGGATCAATTTTTGAGACTCAACATAAGAAATTCCAGATATTATTCTGGACGAACAAATGGGAACAGACCATACTGTCGAAACAGTCCCTGGGTGGACTCCCTCTAGCAGTTGATAGCTATTTGGGATAGATGGTATACCAGCGAACATCGTCGGAGTGACGGTAGGAGGTTCTGCTACCACTGTATCGGATGACACAGTTCTAGATGTCGATGGTTGTCCAGACATATCGAGTCTATCCAAAAGACTTCCTAGCGATTCTACAGGAACTTGCGATGAAGGGGTACTAACTTCTGAAGTAGAAGGATGTAGGTGGATTTCAGTTCCAAAATGCGATGGAGTACTGGATGGAAGATCCTCCATAATCTCTTCTATAGCAACCAATCCAGGTGGAAGAGGTAGATCGTCAGGTCCGTAAAATATTTCTGGTGCCAAAGAGGGTATAAATTCTATAGCGATAGATGCTGGAGGGGTAACACCTTCCGAATCAACCCTATATGGAGTTGGTTTAGGAATAGAAGTGTTTACTGTTACACTAGGATCAGTTCTAATGTCCTCTTGTAATTGTGGAATTTCTTCTGTACAGGCAGGGATACCAGAAATGGTTGGAGTAACTGGAGTCTCAGAGGATGTTGAAACACAAGTTTCAAACAAACCAGGAGACTTTGACCCAGTTAAACGAGTTCACTTAGCCCGGAATGGTTTCGTTTCCGAAGTCAAAGACGGTTGACTCATCAGTCTCAGCGAATGACGGGGTTTTGATTGAATTTCTTCCACGATTGTGGATTACTTGATCAACTCAAAATAAGAGGGGGAAATGTTATTCCAAATTAAATGAATTTTAGACGCTTTTACACAACTTGCTTTTTCAAGTTTAAGAGTCGAGAGAAAGCTAAAGATGACTCTAGTCGCCTTCGATTTTTAATGAGCCTGAAGTGACAAGTGCTCAGATGGACCTTTTCCTTTAAGGACTCTGAAAAGGAACAAAAGAGACTACTTCGGAAATCTAGATAGAGGGATTACCAAACCAATCACAAAACTGCTGAATACTTTTTACGGTACGACAGTCAATCTTCCCGAATGCTGTGTTCAGTGCATTGCGATCAATAGGACAACAGTCATGGCTTCTTAAGGATAAAGGATATAGCCTATTGTGGTCTCCCAATATATACTTGATGGTAAGTGGGAGCACAAGTCCGTACTAGTACTTGTCGTCTCAAAGAGGAGGAATCACCCAACCTACGATGAAAGCGACAGTTACCAGGCTTTACGACGCTGGAATACGTCTCTAGCCTAGACTTCTAGATGTTGTGCGTTAGGTTCCAAATCGTTTTTACGTTCATTGAATTTATTTTACAGTTGATCTTTCTTAAGAAGTTTGCCTTTAAGGTTCACCACGTGATGTAGATATACAACTCCTAAATATGAAATCTAAGATGATAAACAATCGTTTACTCTTCTTTTTGCAATGAAAATCCTTGCTACTAAGGAAAGAGAAACGAAATCCTTTCAACATAGAGCAGAGAGCACACATTAGATGCACTGTCCTAAATCAAAATCAACAAGCAGTCTAAATGCAAATTCACATGCATGTATTTGTTTTCCGCTTACTTAATGTGTGAATGACAAAAGGAATGCTAAGTACAAATCTGAATTATATCTTCTTTCAAAGCGACAGTACTAACGATTTTCTTTCAAAAAACGAAAAGGAGACAAGACGACACTTTGTGATTTTGAATTAAAAACTGCTTTCGACACTTGAAATACTATTAATTCAAATCAGATACAAGAGTAATAGTGTAATCGACTATCAAAAAGAGAAGGATTCTTTTACTTGATTGAAAATGACACTTGCGACACTTTCAAATCAAAAGACGATAGTTCGATTCAGCTACCATTCTGTAAATGAGAACTGTGAATGACGAAAAATACATAAAAACATCCACAAATATTTGTATAATAGAGGCTAGATGATGCAAAGGAATGGGGTTTCAATAGTGATCTACTGATCACAGATAGCAAAACTCCTGAATAAAGCTGAAGACAGTGAAGAAAAAAACAAAATCTGGAGGCAGAAAAAGTCTTATCTGATCATCGCACCTGTAACACAGGGAAATAGGGATGCATCTCACCTAGTGCACACGGGAGGTGCAAGGCATCCAGATTGCCAAGAAGAGAAGGTGCGATGGTCCAGGGACAAGACTTTAACTTGGTTTTTGGTCGCAGTTTGCAGCTTAGTTCAGGGATTTAAGTCGAGCTAATGATAGTCAATAAATACAAAGTATAGGGTCTGATCTAATGAGGTTACTTGAGCTACCTTTAGGGCACTTAGGATGTCTGCAAGTAAATTGTTCAGTTCATAAACAAACCCGGAGATTGACTGAAGTAGCGTTGATCTACTTTGCACTTGCATAGAAAATGCAGTTTGAAGGCTAGCTGGCTTAACTTCAGGCTTCGTCTGTGGTTTATGAATCAAACAAATAGAGACAAGCAATCAAACTAATTCTTCCCCAGCGGAGTCACCATTTTGTTACCAGGAAAACTAGTGTCTATTCAGAACTGCTATTCCCACAAAGACGGGTAGCTATCTTAGAAACAAACAAACTAAAGTTACTTGTATTTTCCTTTACGAGAGATAGATAAGAAAGAAGCAGAGAGTACCAACCTCAGTCTTTCGCTTGGCTCCTTGCTTGTTTCCTTTCCCCTTTGACAGAATCTCACCACTAATTCCTTACTTGCCCCGCTTCAAAGAACACCTATAGAATTACAGCAACATAATACCATCAAAGCATAGAGATCTATCACTGTAAACAATATAGGATCAGATATATATTGACCATAAAAATGCATATATCAACACAATATTCAGAGATATACAAGAATATCGAGGAAAACTCAAATAGCTTTATTGATAAAAGTAGTAGAAGTGACGATTACAACCACCTGGTCTGACCCAATGCCATCCTCCCAGCTTGAAATCCCTCTTCACCTCATACAAAGCAAGATCACCCAACAATGTCTTCAAAGAGAAACCAACAACACTTCTTTTCAAATTACTAAATTCCAACCTCTGGATCTCTGGGATGAGGGATCCATATATAGATATTTACAAGGGGGTGAGTTAGCTTCTAGGATTTTGATTAGTGTCATCTCTCTGATAGTTCTTGGTTCCACTTGGAGATTTTATGATCTCTTACTCATCCTTGGGCAAATTCAGGGAGGCAAGTGTCAAATGAGTAGCTTCTAGAAGATTCTCAGGGTTTCCACCTAGCAAACTGCTTGTGCCATTTGTTTGCTCTCACTCATCACACCCTAGAGAAGGGATTTCCAGTATGCATCGCACTTTTTGCATGTGGTAGTTGAGATGCATTGCATCCTTAGGACTGGGAAGTCTGTATGGTCATGCTTTAACTAGTTCTGAGTGGTTTTTCATGGAGAACTTCTGGGAGATGATGTAATCAGCTGACCTTGCTCCTTTAGGGTATGAAAAAACACTTTTAGGGACTTAGAAGCCCTTGGTTTATGGACATATGTGATTGGGGTTGCAGTGCCCAAATATGTCTATAACACTAACACATCACATTTCAATGTAATACCATTGGGATCATTTAGTATGATTTTGGGTATGGATTGGTTGTACCTTCACAGGACCAAAGTATATTGTTATGACAAGGATATTGAGTACCTGGATTATAATAGAGAAAAGACAATCTTGCAGGGAAAGAAGAAGCCTACATTAGTGAGGATGCTCACCGCTATGCAGGCTAAGCACAATTGTAGGAAAGGGCATGTGATGTTTGCAGTTCACATTTCCAGTTATAAGGGTAAGGATTGAGGATGCATAAATATTCAAGAGATACCTTGTATTGCAGCAGTTTCAGGATGTGTTTCCAGCAGATATTTTAGAGTTTCCTCCTCACAGGGAAGTGGAATTTTCTATTGTGTTGGTACGAGGGGTGGCACCATCATCAAACGTACCTTACAGGATGAGCACTCTAGAGTTAGTAGAGTTCAAGTTGTAGTTGAAGGAAATGCTTGATAAGGGATACATTAGGCTAAGTGTATCACCTTGGGGTGCACCAGTATTGTTCGTGAAGAAGAAGGATGGTACTCCTAGGTTACGTATTGATTAGAGGAAACTAAACCAGGTAACGATGAAGAAAAACTACCGATTTCCGAGGATTGATGACTTTCTTGATCAGTTGAAGGGAGCAACAATGTTATCGAAGATTGATATGGGATCAGGATATCTTCAGGTACGCATCAAGGAAGATGACATCTATAAGACTAATTTCAGAACCAGGTATGGGCATTATGAGTTTGTTGTAGTTCCATTCGGTTTGACTAACGATCCAACTACTTTTATGTTCTTGATGAATAGCTTGTTGAGTCCTTATATGGACAAGTTTTTTATTGTATTCATTGATGACATCTTGATATATTCTAAGAATGAGGAAGAGAATGTCGAGCATTTAGCGACAATGTTGAGATTGCCAAGAGAGCACTAGTTCTATTCCAATCTTATCAAGTGCAGTTTATTTCAGAAATAGGTACGCTACTTGGGACATGTTGTTTCCAAAAAAGCATAGCAGTAGATCTAGAAAAGATAAGGGATACTATGGAGTGGGAATCTCCTAAAAATGAGTATGAAGTCATATCATTCATGGGGTTAGCAGGTTACTATAGGAGCTTCATCCAAAACTTCTCATGCATTGTATATCCCATTACATCCTTAAAGAAGAAATGGAAGCAATTTGAATGGATAGAGGAATGTGCAACAAGTTTTGAGAAATTGAAGTAGTTGTTGACATATTCTCCAGTTATTAATATTCCAGATCTGGACAAAGAGTTCATTGTGTGTACAGATGCATACAAGAGATGAATTAGTGGAGTCTTAATGCAAGTGGGACAAGTGATATTCTATGAGTCTATGAAAATGAATGAGCACGGGAAGAATTATGTGATTCATGATCTTGAGTTGGAAGCTATTATCCATGCATTGAAGATGTGGATACACTGTGAGTTGAGATATCTATTAGACCAATTGAATCTGAAGGCCAATTAAGCTAGATGGTTGGCCACCCTCAATGAGTTTGACTTTGAGATTAGATACATCAAGGCTAAGGAGAACAGGGTTGTAGATGCTCTCAGTAGGAGAGTGCAGATGAACCATGTTGCAATAGTGATCTCGTATGGGACATATTTATAGGATCAGATGTTACAGGCAAGACAATAGGATGACATGTACAAGGAGCTTAGGTACAGGTTATAGTAGCAGGGTACAGGTGATCAGGATGTTGACTATCATCTCACGATATATGGTTTGGTGAGATTTAGGGATAAGATCTATGTGCCAAATTATAGTGGGCTCAAGAAGATTATCTTCAGGGAGTTTCATATCAAGCCATATTCAAGTCACTCAGGATATCAAAAGACATTGACAATAATGAAGAAGTTCTACTACTAGCTAAATCTAAAAAAGGAAGTGGCAAAGTTCGTGGCTAGATGTTTACACTGTTAGCAGGTGAGAGAAGAGTGTAAGCATCCAGGTGGATTTCTTCAGCCTATTCTGATTCTAGAATGGAAATGGGAGATCATTTCCATGGACTTCATTACAGGTCTTCTCAGGACATTGAAGCAACATGATTCTATCATGGTTGTGGTAGAAAGGTTGAGAAAGGTAGCTCACTTCATTCCAGTGAAGTCCACTTATTCAACTAGTGAGGTGGCATAGGTATTCACCAAGGAGATCGTGTATTGCATGGTGTTTTGAAGAAGATTGTGTCAGACAAGGATTCTAAGTTCACTTCCAAGTTTTGGAAGGAGTTGTTTGCGGGTTTAGGGACAAAGTTGGCCTTCAGTATAGATTATCATCCATAGAAAGATGGACAAATAGAGAGGGTCAACAAGATTATGGAGGATATGTTGAGGATGTACGTGATGCATCAATAGAGGAGATGGGAGGGGTACCTTCCATTGGTTGAGTTTTATTACAACAACGATTACCAAGAGTCAGTGAGGATGCCTCTGTTTGAGGCACTGTATGGGAGGCGCTGTAATACTCCCATCATATACAGTGATCCAATGAATAGGGTACATAATGGAACAGACATGTTGGAAGACATGGAATAGGAAATGAAAGTTATGAAAAGGAATCTAAAGGTAACATAGGACTGACATAAGAGTTATGTAGACCAACACAAGGCTTTTAAGGAGTTTCAGGTTGGGGAGCATGTGTATTTGTGAATCAAGCCCAAGAAAAGCTCCTTGAGGATTAGATCGCATTTCAAAGGGTTTGAAAAGGAAAAAAGGTATTTTTGGAACTTTATTTATGAAAATAATGGAAAATAGGAGAAAAGGAAGGTGAAAGGTCACATGTTGCATGTGAGGAGGAAATTGAAGGAAAATAGAGGGAAAAGGGATAAATTAGAGGCATCAATAATAAAAAGACATCAGAGAATCAGTTTCTAGCCTTTTGTCAGTTCAATTTTGGAATTAGTCTTAGAGAGGAGAATAGCACCAAAAATAGAAGGAGATCAAGCAAGCGAAGGAAGGACAAGGAAAGAAAATGAAGGACAAGGAAATCAAAGGAAAGAAAGGACCAAACAAGGAAAGGTTGTATCAAGCAACTTCAACAAGAATACTTGCAGGTAATAGATTGCATGTATGGTCTCCTAGCTAGTTTTGACATGCATGGTATGTGCATGGTATGTGCATGTTGGTATTTGGTTCTTTTGGTGTCATTGGAATGGATTTTTCGGGGTTTTGACAATGGATTTTAACCTTGCCTTGCCATTTTTGGATAGCCATGGTGTGATGGGACTTTTCTCAGTTTGAGCTTTGGATTGCCGAAATATTTTGGATCTGTGTGAGGTGTTCTCAAGAAAATTCCCAAAGGCTTAGGAATCCCTTGACCAGTAATGACGGGATACACGGTATATCCTAAGGTTGGAGACGGGAAAATTCCTCAAGGTATTGGAGTAGAAATTTTGAGGCATCCAAGCTGAGTTTGGTTTTGTGATATTGAAACTGGTTTAGGTGAGGTCAGGGTATGGTGAGGGTGGAGGTAGTTTAACTTCTGGATTCCTTTGGTTTTTATGGATTGGTTTATCCCATGAGATCCCACATTCATCCTTGGAATATGGGGTGGGGGTGATTGGATAAAAGAAAGGTTTGGGTCAATTAATCTATGGTCTTGTGGTACTTGGAAGTCCCAAGCCTAGTTATATCTTTCCTATGTTTAATAAGATCTATGTTTATCTTGCTTTTGATGAGTAAATTCACTTGTTATTATGTGGATTTAATGGTTGTTCTCTCATTTTTATTCATCTGGTTATATGCTAGTTATAGGCATTTTTATTTGATAGTTCTTAGTCATATATCTTTCCATGATTTTACTTGTAACTAAAGGAATAATGAATTCAAGATCTAATTGATGTTATGAAACTAATGTGAGAAGGAAGTGATCCTTCTTTGTAAACCTCCGATAATTTTTTAGCTCCTTATGTTCAGACTTGCAATCATGGCCTATAGGTTTCATGTTTACCAAGTGTTTGACGAAATGTTAGTCTCGATTGTGGAAGGTTAGGTCAAGTCTTGGTTTCAATTTTTGTTTACAAGCATTTTTTCTATGTCATTTGTCATCTATAGAAGTTTCACTGAGTTCTAGGCAGGGGCTTGAGTCCTGATCCTGAAAAAGTGGCTTAGAATTTGGGGTCTCTATCATAGAACTTACTAGAAAAGTCCACAGTCGCATGGAGGCAGGCTTATCAGTGAAACTGAAGGGCTATGGTCGCTTGCATGCCTTGGAAAGGGAGTGACTGGGGCTTGAGGTCAATATAAAAGAGAGTCATATAAGGGGTTAGACACCTGGAGGGGTTGGGTTGCTCGTAGAGGTCCTGTAGCACCCGAGAGAAGTTAGTAAGGTCTTAAATTGTCAACTCAATTTCCTTAAGGTAATTTAGGAGGTTGAGTTTTATCATAGTGAACCTCAACTCATGTTTACCCCAGGAAAACTGGTGAAAGTGGGTAAATGTGGGAGGTGGTGGGTTACATATAAACTCTTTGTCTAACTCTTCAAAAAAACATAGCACAAATCCATTGTGATCATATCTTAATCACTCCACATACTGTTCAAAAATCTTTGTCACAAGCATAATACAGATAGATGCAACCATACACACTAGACTCCATGCACCACTGTAAAAAAGGGTGGAACAATTTCTTCTGAACACCATGCTGACACCAATTGTACTATGCTAATAATGATGGTTTTCTGATCATATAAACAACTACAACACTCTGCGAAATAAGCATTTGAACCAAGGAAATCTATTGCTCATACATTTGTTCCTACATAGAATGTGACATCAATGGTAGAAAGGCAAACAAGGATATGTCTTTTTTCTGAGCATGCTCCCACTAAACATATGCTTGGGCTACAAGCATCATCAACTCTCCAAGGTTGTTGTTCAATGAACCACTTGACTGATACCAGTTGTTGAAAAATTGATTGATTAACTCTTCTTTGCTCAAGTCTCCCAATTGCATACATGATGGAAGTATTACTCCCTGTGCCATTTCAATTGATATACAAGATAGTACATAGATAAACAATGCTAATATAGGGATTCCATGACTATAGCTAAATTGATTTCTTACTACTCTTCTATTAAACCAATGTTACAATTATTTAATGCCATGGTACCTTAGGAAGACATACATTTTAATCTATGGAAAAAATAGTGTATATACGTGATTTCCCTTATATAAGTCATATAAATTGCAAAATTCATATTTTTCGCTCAGATCCAATCTGACACAATTCCCCCTAAGCGCATGCACCTTTCCAACTTCTTGTTGATCCTATGGTCATATTCTTGACTTATAGGCCCTTGGTTACACCATTCTCTTGTTCCAACTCATATTCATCACCTTCTTCATGCTTTCCATGTTGTTTCTTTATGCTCCCCCTTAGACCATGCAAGCCTCATTGCTTTTCCACGGTATTTTATGAATATACACTTGGTAAAAATGGACTGCAGTGGGGACTAACGTCTCTTACTCAAAATCTAAAAAGAAATAGATTTTGTTTGATCTCTTACTTTTGATTACTCTCCCCTTCAACACGTACACATTGTCTGAGGTCCCGATTCCTTTCCCTATCACACTCTTGGAACCTTGTTTTTTGATGCAAAAACCTTTGGAGTTAAATATTACTTCTTTTCCTCATCAGCCATTTGACTCACACTCAAGGTATTATACTTCAAGCTTTCAACCAACAACACATAAACTAGATTTGTCTTCTTGTCACCAAGATTGGCCTTACCTTTTCCCAACACTTTATATGGAGAATTATTTCCAAGAATAACATGGCCATCTTGGGCTTTGTTCAAGGATAGGAATCTACTCTTTTCCTCTAACGTATGAAAGGAGCATCCGTTATTTATTTACCCTTGGTCATCTTCTTCAAATATGGATAGAGTGATACCACACTTGAATTAATACTCCTCCTTCTTCTTCCACACCATGGCAGGATTCTTTCTAGTAAACACATTCTCCTCTAGTTTTTTTTCTAGGCCTACTCAAGTTAAGCTACTCCTTTTGCATGATTTTTCTTGACATATCAGATAACATAAAATCTCTAGCCATGTGACCAAAATTTTCAAAATTGTACAATATCACATGACAAAGATATGATGCAAGAGGATCAAACCCTGTATTTTTCACATTAGGTCTCAATTTTTCCTTGATCATACTTCCATTACATGCATAGGATATGCAATCAACTGAGTTGTGGCCAAACATATTACAATCAAAACAATACCTATAAAATTAACTTATATACCTAAATTATGATGATCTCATTTGTTTTCCTTGTCACCCATACTATTTTATACTCTGCGTATTAGATTTGAACAATTGACTACTACTAATAGATGTAATGTGTCCATAGTTGTGGCAGATGTAGGATTCGACCTCATCCATGAAAGGAGAAAAGGAGTTTTTATTTCTAATTTGAAATCCACCATAATCTTCTCTTGGAGTGAATGGTCTTCTAGTGATAGGTGCTCCTCTTGGTACTTTCTTGGATATTGGATCTACTTCTTCCTTCCTGGTTTGCTACAAATATTATTACTATTATCTTCTACAAGCTTCATAGGTGTTGCATTATTGTTTACGTGTTCCTGTGAGTTAGATTCTCCCTTATGAAAACCTAGACCATATTTTACCAAGGGATATATTTTTCTCTTAATAATGTTTCCAAAAGCTTCATACCCTTCTCCATCTTAAGCTGTTTTTCCTTATGTTCTAGCATCCTCCTCATTGAGACAATTTCAGCTTCAAGCTTTTCGAATTGATTCTCTCTCACTTTTAATTGGCTTCTCATCACATATTCAACTCTTTTAACCTCTTCCAACTTGATATTCAAGATGATGACTCCCTCTTCAAGCTCGTTCTACTTCTGATCAAATATCTAGAATAGTTTTCCTTTATTTTTGTTCACATATGTTAGCCTTTCAACCTCAACAATTAATTACAACTAGGGTTCAATCAAGTTCAGTTTCAAGGAGCATTATTCTATCATAATCATCATCTTGGTTGTTCAAAATATGCATGGCTAACATCAAATTCGTCTAAAACACAACTAAGAAATAACTCACCATCAATTTTTCCTTCAAATATTCTTTGCTACAACATATCCAATTCTATTATTTCTCCATTTTATGATTTCCCTCCTTTATGATCACTACTTCATTCACACTAGGAGAATGTATCTCATTGGGATGAGACTCTTTCTTAAAATATCTCTTTTCTTTCTTTTTTCTCCCACTCTCCATTGTAGCTACTAGTGTCTCCTCCATACAAGACCTGCAATCTGTCCCATATATCTTTTTCAGATTTGAGATACATTACCTTCTCAAGATATGCACTATGAAGATTATTGTAAATCACACACTTTACTTGGGAATTCTACTATTTCACTTTTGTTGAGAAGGTATATTTGTAATATCCTTCATACACCAACTTCGAGACATTATATCCATAATCTAATAGTTCATATTTAACCTTTTCACTCCATACTTGATAACTTGCAACACTGAGCTGAGACACATCTTGATGATCCATTAAGAAAAACAAATTCGCCAGATCTACCTTCCAACATATAAGACTTAAAAGCACCTGCTCTTATACCAATTGTTGGGAGCTTGAATATACTAAGAGGGATGGTGACTAAGTATAATATAGAATGGATCACTAAATAAAATTTTTTGCTATTTAGCATGCTCAGGAATATATACACGACTTTCCTAAAGCCAATATGCGTATGTACATGTTCTTCTCACACACAAACATCGTATATTTCTACATACTTAGGTTTCATACTCAAATTCATTTACATAATTATCTAGAGCCTTAAGAGGAGCATAACGTATAAATAGTATATACCCCACACATACAAAACATAATATCATATGAGTAACAACATACAAGAGAAGCATATAAAACATGCACAAGTAAAACATGAAAGCAACACATAAACCATCATCAACATATGGACATCATATATTAGGTGGAAACCCTTATGAGAGAAAAAACCATCGACCACTTGTTCTCTTCCTCTTCTTTATTATTCAATCTTATTTTACATCAACCACTAGCTGCCACTAGTGTGCAACCTCTTAATTGTGATGTATGCGAGAAACCACCCACTTCAGGTCACAACCTGATGAAGCCATGAATTTCACAACTATATGCAGACCCTACCTACTATAGGCCACAACTTGTTTGAGGCCCCAAAATCCAATAGCTTCTTAGGCCATCACCTGAAGGAAGCCAACACTCCCTAAATCAACAAACCACCACTTTCCACTAAAGGCCCAAACCTTCAAAACCTTTAGACCACCTTTGAACCAATTTTTATATATTTTCATACTGGAGAAGAGCAATCCTCTATTCCGTTTTTTTCTCTTCAATTTTTGTCATGATATCAAAGCTAATTTACATAATACCCCAATAAAAAGCAACAGAGAGAAGAGACATTGTACACAAAACTCTTTGAGAAAACAACATAAATTAAAAAAAAAAAAAAAAAAAAAAACACAAAAAGTAGCAGACAAAAAGTAACTTATAAAAACTAAGATATTTTTCAAATTTGTTTTTAGCCAAAATAACGCATAGCAAGAATTACGTTATTAATGTACTTCCGCAATGCAAGAGACGCTTTAAGCATTACTAACGCACTCAATAAACTGAAGAACTCACATTAGCGTCAATTAAACCAATTATGTAGCGACCTGCGGCTCTGCCCGGACGCGCGATGTAGCGGCCTGCGGCTCTGCCCGGGCGCGCGCCCCTCCGACACATGAAAACAGCGAAACAGCGAAGTGCGAGCAAACCATGAAGTGTGATGGTTAATATGCGCAAAGTAATGGGGAGCTCGCCCACTTATAAGGCAGCTTGCCTTATGTTCAGGCTGACCATTGGAGCGAATCATTGTTGGGCAGGCCGACGATAGATTGGAGCAAATGGTGGCGAGTTATAACATATTGCAGCGTCGGCCAAGAGTTAAACGCACGAGTTGGATAGCGTATATATTGGAGCGACCTGCGGTCCATTTGCAACAACACTCATCGCTCTTGCTTCATCGCACAACAAGTGCGTAGATAAGAAGTGCGACGAGGAGTAAAGGACGAGCTGGTGGATGAGCCCGCCGAGTCGGGCAACGATCCCGGTGCGAGTCGAGTTGGTGGTTCGGCGGTGCGCACGGCACCCGCGTTATATCGCATTAGTGACCGGGTTGTGGTTGGGTGTGGGTCGTGCACGGTGTGCCCGCCCGCCCAACGCCGAGTCGGTGCGTGCACGGTTGTAGACTTGGACGGGCGAAGGTCGAGCTGATGGTTGTCGGCGGTGCGCCCGGCGCCCGCATTATATCGCATTGGTGACCGGGTTGTGGTCGGGTGTGGCTCGTGCACGGTGTGCCCGCCCGCCCAACGCCGAGTCGGTGCACGGTTGTAGACTTGTTATGTGTGGGCGGTGGGTCGTGCACAGTGCGCCCACCCGCCCAACGACACGGAGTTGTATATTATATATTGTAACTTGGTTTTCGGTGAGTCTTGGCAGACCGCCGTGCGGTCGTGCACGGGTGGGCGCCCTCCAGTTGTAAACATTACAATTATAATAAAGGATGATTATTATCATATTACCGTGTTGATTATTATTGTCATGTTGATTTTATTATCAAACATTGTTAATGGTTTCTGCACGTTAATGATATAAATTCGTAATGGTTATGAATTGTAAGGCGTAGTCCGCAAAGTTTGTTAAGGATGGAACATCTTAATAACTTAGGCGGTGCCGCACCCGCCCAATTAAGAAAAAAAAGAATTGGGGGCGTGACAGGTGGTATCAGAGCAAAGGTTGCTCGTGAAAAAGATGATATGATGAAGCCTGATAGAGCAGGGTTGCTCATGATAGGTGAAGCTGATAAGACTATGGAGAAAGCATGGATGAACTGTCTGGGGTTCGTGGACTTGATGGTTCATGGCAAGACCATTCAAGCTCTGGTGGACACAGGTGCCACACATAACTTTATGACGACACGGTTAGCAAAAGAGGCTAGGCTGACGATCACCCCATCAAATATGGAGGTCAAGGCAGTGAACTCTAGAGCTAAGGTGGCGGGTTTGGTACACGATGTACCTGTGCAGATAAAAGACTGGAGAGGTCAGTTGGACTTCACGGTGATGGAGATGAATGACTTTGATATGATACTTGGGCAGGATTTCTTTAAAGGCAACAAAGCTATTGTTGTCCCTTTCTGTGATGAGGTGGTGCTGGTTGGACAGTCACAAACTTGGACTTTGCCCACTCATGGGCAAAGGAAGGAAGTCAAGGTGCAGCATGTTTCGGCACTAAGTTTGGAGAAGGCTATGAAGGACTCAAATATGGAGACATATGTGGTGATGTTCAAGGATGTTGAAGGTGACGGAGTAGGGACGCCTGTTCCAGCTGAAATATCCGAGGTACTTACCAAGTATGCGGATTTGATGCCTGATGAGCTTCCAAAGAAACTTCCACCAAGGCATGCAATGGACCATAGCATTGAGCTTGAGCCAGGGAAGCAGCCCTCGGCCAAAGCACCTTATCGATTATCAGGGCCTGAATTGGAGGAATTGAAACGCCAGTTAAAGGAGTTGACTGAGGCCGGTTTCATTAGACCTTCAAGGTCCCCTTATGGAGCTCCGGTATTGTTCCAGCGAAAGAAGGATTCGAATGAGCTACGGATGTGCTGTGATTACCGTGCATTGAACAAGCAGACGGTAAGGAACATGTATCCTTTGCCATTCGCCACTGATTGCTTTGACAAGCTTGCGAAAGCCCGAGTGTTTTCCAAGATGGACTTGAGGCATGGATATTATCAAGTGCGGATAGCTGAAGGAGACGAAAGGAAGACCGCGATAGTAACAAGGTATGGTAGCTTTGAGTTCCTTGTTATGCCATTTGGGTTATGCAATGCTCCGGCTACG
This sequence comes from Pinus tabuliformis, assembly GCA_031772625.1. Classification (NCBI taxonomy): domain Eukaryota; kingdom Viridiplantae; phylum Streptophyta; class Pinopsida; order Pinales; family Pinaceae; genus Pinus; species Pinus tabuliformis. Next base: position 570,751,824 of record CM062812.1, on the reverse strand, counting down.
TTTTGCACTTTGATGAATGATGTCCTACGACCATACTTGGATTCGTTCGTAGTAGTATACTTGGACGATATAGTGGTGTTTAGTGACAACATGGAGGATCATAAGAAACACTTAGCGATGGTATTCGAGGCACTGAGGACAAATCAGTTGTTCTTGAAGAAGTCTAAGTGTGTGTTCGCTCAGACCGAGATTCCGTTCCTTGGACATATTGTTGGTCAAGGGTACATACGGATGGAGCCGAGCAGAGTGAAGGCGATCGAGGACTGGGTTGAACCGAATAATGTCCATGAGATGAGGGTGTTCTTGGGCATGACCAACTACCAACGGAAGTTCATAGAGGGGTACTCCAAGGTGACATCGACACTAACAGACTTATTGAAGAAAGACAAGAGATGGAGTTGGACGAGCAAATGTCAAGAGGCATTTGATGACTTGAAGAAGAGAATGGTTACAGCACCGATACTGAAGTTGCCTGACTTCGAGAGACCGTTTGAGGTACACACAGATGCTTCAGATTTTTCCATAGGAGGGGTTCTTATGCAGGATGGGCATCCAGTGGCGTATGAGAGTCGGAAGTTGCAGGATAGAGAACAAAGGTATCTGGTTCATGAGAAGGAGATGACTGCCATCATCCATTGTCTTCATGTGTGGAGGCATTACCTGATTGGGAAGCCGTTTGTTGTCAAGACTGACAACGTTGCAGCAAGTTATTTTGCATCACAACCGAAGCTTTCTGCAAAGCAAGCTCGTTGGCAGGACTTCTTGGCAGAATTCGACATGAATATCGAGTATAGACCAGGTAGACACAATGCGGTAGCAGATGCCCTTAGCAGGAAGGGACAACTTGCAGCATTGGAGGAGGAAGAAGATCGGGCAACAAGGGGTAGGAGTCGAGTTCAGATGTCAGAAGAGATGCAGAATAAGATCAGAGGAAGTATTGAAACCGATACTTTGGCGCAGAATATAGTGAAGCAGATAAAGGAAGGGAAGACACAGAAGTTCTTTCTGCGAGATGGGTTCTTGTTCTTTGGGAATCGACTCTATGTCCCAAAGTTATCTGGACTCCGGAGACACCTTTTGAAGGAGTGCCACGATTCTCCGTGGGCTGGAAACCCAGGGCAGCGTTGTTCTTTGGAATTTCTGGAGAGGGGATTCTTTTGGGAGAAGATGAGGGAGGATGTGGAGGAGTATGTACACACGTGCATCATTTGTCAGCAGGACAAATCAGATACTCAGAGGCAAGGAGGACTGTTGCAGCCTTTACCAATTCTAGAGAGACCATGGATGAGTGTCTCGATGGACTTCATCACTCAGTTACCACAGGTGCAGGGGTATAATGAGATTATGGTCGTGGTCGATCGTTTTTCCAAGTATGCTGTCTTTGTTCCTATAAAGATACCTTGTGGAGCTGAGCGGACAGCGAAGTTGTTCTTTAAGAACATAGTGAAGTATTGGGGAATGCCGTTGAGTATTGTGTCGGATAGGGATCCGTGTTTTACAGGAAGGTTTTGGACCACATTGTTCAAGTTGGTCGGGACAGAGTTGTTGATGAGTTCGAGTTACCATCCGCAGACAGATGGGTAGACCGAGAGGATCAACGCATTGCCGGAGGACTACTTGCGACATTATGTGACGGCTGATCAGAAGAATTAGCCCGAACTCTTGGATATTGCTCAGTTTAGCTACAATATTCAAAAGAGTTCTGCGACGGGGTATAGTCCATTTGAGTTGGTAAATGGATAGATGCCGGTTGCACCGCATACCGTAGTGACGGGAGGTTTCTTGAGAAGCCCTCATGCGAAAAGATTCATGAAGGCTTGGGAGGAAACCTTGGAGTTAGCACGGTTACGCTTGCACGATGCTGCAAGGAGGATGAAAAAGTATGCTGATCATGGGAGACGGGAAGCACACTTTGGTGAGGGGGATATGGTGTTTCTTAGGATTATCGGGGAGCAGTTTCAGCTAGCCAAGGGGACGACGAGCAAACTGACACGAAAATATGAGGGACCATTCCCGGTAAAGAAGAAAGTGGGGGAAGTTGCTTATGAGCTGGAGCTTCCACGCCATATGAACATGAAACACCCAGTTTTTCATGTGAGCCAGTTGAAGAGATGTCAACTTGATTCAGACCATCCAGAGAGAGTTGAACCGACGAGAGGACCAGCCGGGATTGTGGACAGACCAGGGCTAGAGTTGGAGAAGATTGTGAGTCTCAGAACTACTGGTGTTGGTTGCCACCGACGACGGGAATTTCTTTGCAGATGGAAGGATGCACCGGAGGAGGAGAGCTGGGAGACGGAGGATTCACTTTGGAGATGGAAGGACAAGATCGCGAAGTATGACAGGAAGTTGAAGAGAAGAGCAGGAATTGTCGGGACGACAATGACTTCTGGTGGGGGAGAATGTAGCGACCTGCGGCTCTGCCCGGACGCGCGATGTAGCGGCCTATGGCTCTGCCTGGGCGCGCGCCCCTCTGACACATGAAAACAACGAAATAACGAAGTGTGAGCAAACCATGAAGTGCGATCGTTAATATGCGCAAAGTAATGGGGAGCTCGCCCACTTATAAGGCAACTTGCCTTATGTTCAGGCTGACCATTGGAGCGAATCATTGTTGGGCAGGCCGACGATAGATTGGAGTGAATGGTGGCGAGTTATAACATATTGCAGCGTCGGCCAAGAGTTAAACGCACGAGTTGGATAACGTATATATTGGAGCGACCTGCGGTCCATTTGCAACAACACTCATCGCTCTTGCTTCATCGCACAACAAGTGCGCAGATAAGAAGTGCGACGAGGAGTAAAGGACGAGCTGGTGGATGAGCCCGCCGAGTCGGGCAGCGATCCGGGTGCGAGTCGAGTTGGTGGTTCGGCGGTGCGCACGGCACCCGCGTTATATCACATTGGTGACAGGGTTGTGGTCGGGTGTGGGTCATGCACGGTGTGCCTGCCTGCCCAACACCGAGTCGGTGCGTGCACGGTTGTAGACTTGGACGGGCGAAGGTCGAGCTGATGGTTGTCGGCGGTGCGCCCGACACCCACATTATATCGCATTGGTGACCGGGTTGTGGTCGGGTGTGGGTCGTGCACGGTGTGCCCGCCCACCCAACGCCGAGTCGGTGCACGGTTGTAGACTTGTTGTGTGTGGGCGGTGGGTCGTGCACGGTGCGCCCACCCGCCCAACGACACGGAGTTGTATATTGTATATTGTAACTTGGTTTTCGGTGGAGTCTTGGCAGACCGCCGTGCGGTAATGCACGGGTGGGCGCCCTCCGGTTGTAAACATTACAATTATAATAAAGGATGATTATTATCATATTACCTTGTTGATTATTATTGTCATGTTGATTTTATTATCAAACATTGTTAATGGTTTCTGCACGTTAATGATATAAATTCGTAATGGTTATGAATTGTAAGGTGTAGTCCGCAAAGTTTGTTAAGGATGGAACATCTTAATAACTTAGGCGGTGCCGCACCCGCCCAATTAAGAAAAAAAAGAATTGGGGGCGTGACAAATTAACTACACAGAGTGTCACCCATCATATTATAAAAACGACATGAAAACTGATTGGGAGCACGAGTCACGACAGTCAAAAGCACCACAACGAACCGTTGAAAAGGTTTTTCTTTAAAATGTTTTTCGAGGGCTCAATTTTATTTAAAACGGGATCCGTATTTTAATGTGAAGGTTTTTTATTTGGCATGGTAAATCAAAAAAGGCACATATAAATTTTTTCCCAAAAGGTTGTTTCAAATGTTGGTTGAAAAGAGCATCCATACTTTTCAAAAGATGTAGGTTGAAGTATTACTATGGAGCATAACATGATATGATTTACCTTATAAATGCATATGAGGAAAGGGCCCACACACACACACACACACACACACACACACACATATATATAAATATATTAAAGGAGTTGCATGTAATGCAATGTATGTTTTTAAAAGAGCATCATAGTGTTTAAAAAATTTGAAAAAGGGGCGTTGCATTTTTTTTTCGGAAAATGAGATTTAAAAAATTACATTTTCATTGTGTTATTCTAAGTTTTTTGAAATGTCATTTTTGTGAAAATTTGTAGACTCATTTGTTTGTGGAAACTAAAAAATAGATGTGTTTTTATTGCAGTTAAATGTAATGTCTACAATTTGATTTTTTTGTTGAGTCGTAATGAGCCAACACTCAATAAACGAGAATTTTTTTTGTTAAGTCGTAGTGAGTCAACACTCAACAAACGGGAAAATCCAAAAGGCTCAGAAGGTCAAAGCGACACCAAAAAATAAAAAAATGGGAAAATCCAAGAGGTTGAGAAAGTTAAGGCAACACCTGAAAATGTTTCAGATCTTTTTAGATTTGGAAGAGAAAAGACAAAAAGATACATTTTCATTGAAATGCATAAAAGAATCTCTCGATGACAACATTCTTCCCCAGATGACAACCAAGGAGGCCTCAGATTCCGTTGAGAGGTGTTTAGGTGTAACAGGGAGCATTGCAGTTGAAAATGAAGGTGGATTTGTAGCTGCAAATCTACATCCATGTGAAAAGTTTATTAAATCCCACTATGCACAACTACAAGTGGATGAAGGTTTGGTAAATCTAGCAACAGAGATAAAAATTTGGTGAATCCAACAAGAGAGTTTGTTGATAAAATTTTCGTGAATCCAACAACAGAGCTAGTTGAAGACAATGAAGCTGCCATTAGAGCAGTCGGTACTATGGTAAATCGAACAATTATTGCTAATGTAAACATTGATGAAGATTTGTTGACTAAAAATGAGTGGTTGTAGATGCTACAACAAAAACATCATATTGACATGATGTTATTTGGTGAGATAATGCCACTTGAATGATGAAAGACATGCACCAACAAATGAACAAAGTGAAATTTGAAGCCTACAAAAAAAAAATGCTAAAGCAATTTAAAGGTTATAGGTTCTAGAAAAAGAGGAGAAAATAAATAAATGTAGTTGCAATTAATTTTTTAAATTGAAAGCCTAACTAAAACATATAACACCAAGCATTTTATTTAATATTGAGAAGAGCAATCTTCTACTCCATAGTTGTGTTCTCTTCAATTTTTGTCACCCTTCAATCTGCATTTAGACCATAGAATTTGAATTATTTTCACTTCAGTCAGCTCATATCAATGCCATTTCCATTCCATTTATCCACAATAAACATTATACCATGAAATAATCACTCGCCTGTAAGACTTATTTCTTGTAGGGACAGTTTGAGACATAATATACTCACTGCATGGCTCTCACTCCATTGCTTGCGTGCTAGTGGCAGTCAAAGCTTTTGCTACCCTGTTGTTGCGTTTTTTTATGATGAAGCCAATGGGTTGCTGTGAAACAGGAACTTCAGTGACTGAATACTGATATTCTTGTTTCTTTATTTATTTTTAATATCCAAAGCCAAATCTCAAGCATTTTGAGCAAAATAGTGACTACAGAGTTTGCCAATCAGTAGATTTACAAAATGAAATATTAATATTTAAATTATATTGTAATGGGGACGGTTTAGAGTGAGACCAGGTTAATATTGTACAAATGGTTATAGAGTTTTTGAATTTTTTTTTAATTTGATTTAATTAGATAACATTATAAAATTAATTTTTTAAAATAACTCTATAATTATAGAATTTGTTAATTGATTAGGGAAATAGATATTGATATCTGTGCAAACTCTTTGGTCAAAGAAGTTTTCTCCTAAATGCTAGAATATATAATCGATGAAGATTTGTTGACTCCATGTTTGTTCATTAAATTCTTTATAAATTATTGCATAGAAATAAATTTACCCAATTTCGTTTACTGGATTTGGTGGGCAAATTGAATTTTCTCCTTTTTATTTCGAGTCCATTTCCTTGAAGGTTATTGTATATTTATTTTGCATTTAACCATTGCTGATTTGGTGTTTTACTTTTAAACATTATTTATTAGGTGGTGGTTTAAATCTACCCACTGATTTCATAGCCGTCTCACTCACCACATGCATATATGCAAATTATGCATTGAGGCTCCTTTGGGTACTTGCCGTTGGTTGAACACTCTCTGCAATGATCCCCTCTTTTAACCAACTCGCTAGGCTTACAATGGGATAGGTGCAGAGTTTGGGATAATAGAAATATTATGCCAACACATATAGAGCATTTCTAGGATTATAGTTGTATGCGAAGGCATATAGAGTTTTTCTAGAATTACAGTTGGAGCAATGTAAAGATTGGCGGGTTGAAAATATTATGTTAATGAATATAGGGTTTTTAATAAATTTTTATATTTAATTAATTATATATTTTGGTGTTGGATTTTTAAGTTAAATGTTGTAATTAATTAATTAATAAATAACATTTAAAAGATTTGATTTTGATTGAGTCTAGAGGGTCATTGAGCCTAGAGATTATTCTACAGCCCAATGTGATGTGTAACTCTGTCAATTCGTCATCAAAGTTAAAATTTTGTTCATGGCTGCCCAAATATAATTTTAAAAAAATTAAATAATTATACAAAATATTTAAACAATATCCGCTCATGAAAAAATTTGCACGTGAAGAAATTGGATCCCTCTTGGTTCATATTAAATCCCTATTTAAGATGAATCTATACTAGTTTTAATTACAATTACAATTGACATTATTGATTAAAAGACATTATTTTAATTTTAATTACAATAAATATGTTAATAAGATGAAAAAAATAAACTAATTATTTATTACTACTCAAACTCATTTATCATGTTAAACATAGCCTATGTTATTTTTTCAATTTTAAGTAGAGTTTTTAGCTATCTTTTGCAATCAATTCCCATCCCCTTGCCATTATGATATCTGACTATTAAAAAACATCAATATGAATACAACTAAAATTTAGTGAATCTCTTTTGCAAGAGATGTATCATAGTAAGTATAGGTTTGAGGAAAAACTATTAGAGGAAAAACACATCTCTTATAATAAATCCTATTATATTTGAATAAACATATAATTTGGCATACACCTATCATCATGATGAAGTACATTATCAACCCTAAATAATATTAGAGAAAATAAATAACATTAAACATATAATTTTGCATATATCTATCATCATGATGAAGTACATTGTCAATCCTAAAGAATATTAGAGAAAATAAATAATATTTACCTTAATGAATCTTATTATGCTTTGATAAACCAATAATTTTGCATACATTTATCACCATTATGAAGTATATTTCCATTTAAGGTTGTGCCAAAAATAATAATAATAAAACTAATAATAATATTTAACCCTAATAATATCAATAAACAAGGCTTTGTCATATTTATAATAATAAAGTTTATAATGTTAAGGTTTATATTAGGATTTAATAATTAAAGTTTATAATATTAGATTGTATAATATTGTGTTTAATATTTAGATTTAGTATTATAAAATTGAGTTTAATATTAGAGTTTATAATATTAGGTTTATTAATATTAATATTAATAATAATTGATATTGTGCTAGTTATTAATAAATAGAAAAACTAGATTACTAAAGAAAAATGTGTAAATATTAAATTTATAATTTTTTTTAAATATTTTTAAACATAAAATTAAATAAAAATAAAAATTTAACCAATTATACATTTTGATAATTTGGTTATCTATTTAACCAATTGTACATTTTAATAATTTGGTTAATAGATATTTTGGTATTCAATTTTAAATAAAACTATAGTTTAAAATCTAATTTTAAATATATAAATAATTTGATTATTAGATATTTTGGTATTCAATTTTAAATAAAACTATAATTTAAATCTAATTTTAAATATATAAATAATTTGATTAATAGATATTTTGGTATTCAATTTTAAATAAAACTATAATTTAAAATCTATTTTTAAATATATAAATAAATTATAAATAAATTTAATATATTGAAAAATCACTAAAATATTTGACTTGAACACTTCAAACTTTTATTAATTAAATTATATATCACTAATTTCATTTTAACTTAAATTTAACCATCAGTATAATAATATTGGAAACATTACAATTTCATACTTTATATATGATACATGAATTCTGAAACAACCCAAATCTTGTGATTCATAATTCATGATTAATAAATTACAAAACTATCCTATCCTATCCCATCCTAATCATGAGAATGACAACTTCGAAATTAAATTGACCCAACTGGCCACACTAATTTCAAACAAATAACGACAAAAAAGTATATCACCTCATTCCAACCCAAACAAACAAAAACCAGCCGTTGGCGGGCCACAGTATTGGCAGGCCAGAGTCCGACCGGTGGGAGCTGGAAAACCAAACAATATGGAATTGTTGCGGAAAGTCTGTGCGAGGTCTTTCGCGGAAATTCTTGTATTTTGGAAACAGATATATTTTTTAAAAATATCTCTGGTTGATACACTTGATTAACTTTGTTATTGAAAATTCATTAGATGTCTATGGAATTATTTTTATTTTTTCTCAATTTTTTAAAGTTGACATACTTGATTAATTTTGTTATGGAAAATTCGGTCAATAAAATTTATTAGATCCATATTGTCATATAGAGATAGTTTGTTAAGATGATTTGGGAATTTTACTTGGTTAAGTTAGTAGTGATTTTCAGTTCTTATAATCTATAGTTTTGACCATAGTTTTATTTTTTAGTGGAGTCGATTTGGTGTTAATTGGTCCGTGTGACCCATGGGATTCTAGCAAAAGTGTCTTTCCGGGTGACCATGGGATTTTAGCAAGAGTGTCTTTAGACACCACCACTTGGTGTTAATTGGTCCGGGTGACTAGTGAGATTCTAGCAAGAGTGTCTTTCTGGGTAACCAGTGGGATTCTAGCAAAAGTGTCTTTAGACAATACCACTTCTCTAGGTGTTTAGTGATCCTAACAACTAGTATCAAAACCAAACCCAGAACCACTGTGAGAGCATATTAGAATAAGAAAATGTAATGGATTCAATATCGTCAAAGCTTTGTGGAATTTGCTTATGATAGGAAGGGAAACTCAAAGTATGAATATAAGGAAAGAGAGGTTAAGTAGCTAGAAAGACTAGGTGAAGGCATGGATAAAAAAAACTAGAGATGTGGCAAGAGAGTCAATGGTGTTTGAAGATAGTGAAGGAGCTAGCTTTTGATTGAGAGTGGTAATGGTGTAATAATAACAAGGGTGTGTGAACACCCTAAGGGTTTTGGTCCAAGGAAAGTGCATTTCCCTAGAAAGTTGTAAGGCCTGTTGTTCAAGCATACATGATGTCTAGGAGTATGGATTGTTATAAGGCTTTGATGAGGCCTACATGTAGTGCATTGGAGCATAGAGTCACTAAGTTGTGAAATGGACTACTTGAATATGTACTAGGGTGGCACATCCACTAGTATCCTAGCTTGAAGGGGGGAATGTTACATCTCATGTGAGAAGGCTAATGAATGATTGAGACCAGGTTAATCTCCCCTAGTCAAGTTTAAAAGAAAAATTGTTAAAGTGGTTTGAGTAAACTTGACTAAATCAAGTTACTAGAAATTTTTTATTAAGACCCCTAATTTTTCTTACAGTATTATTCTCTAATACAACGTCTCTAAGAACGTGAATAAAATCTTTTAGTTATAAATGAAAAATTAATTAACATTAACTTCAAAATTATAAAAAAAAATTGTATTCTCTTTTAATTATAAGTATTTTTTTGTAAATTTAAGAAAAATTTGGTTACCACATAAGTAACTATAAGTATTCCACATGACTGAATTTAGTAACCACTTAGGATTGACTTTGGTTATCAATCAGAAGGTATGGCTCAAGTGAGGCGTAACAATGAGAAATTGGAAAAATCTTAAGCTAGTTTTTCCAAACTATAGCAATAAGTATAATGGGTAAGTATAATGGGTTTTTTGAAACTACAATAAGAAGTATTAATCACAAAGGGAGACCATGTTGCTTGTGAATAGAAAGCTCTTATGAAATTGAAGCACGAATAAAATAGTGCCCTTCACAATTTTAGCTATTTCTGTGATAATAAACTGTGCTAAATATCCATAAGTGGTTTTGCATATATTATATGATGATGATGTTGGAATTTTATTTTCTAGGAGAACGCGAGCATGTGCCACTGTGACTGATATATTATTTTTGACAATCAAGAAGGAAAATCCTCTTACAGACAAACTACCCTTATGGATAACTAGATGTATAAGTAGCAAAGTTTTATAGAGTAAATGGTTGATAATTAGCATGCCATTATAGATTAAATAGGAGATGAATTTAGATAGCTATTAAAATATTTATTTGTCATGATAAGAATTTTTAATGTTAATATATAAGCAAAGATGATCAAAATATTTATGTAACATTTGTGTGATGAGAATTTGTAATATCAATAAAGGTCTAATAAGAAAATATTTTGAAAAAACTTTTAAATTAATCTGATGACAAGAATATTCTCAACTTCTTAATTTTAAATTATTTGTAATTTACTATTTAAAAAATGAAAATTCTAAAATATACCATACTTCTCATGATCGAGAATTTGTTAAAGATGAAGTTAACTATTCAATTCCCCACTCCTTAATGTGAAATTAAATTACCTATTCAATTCCTTGCCAGATCAAAATAATATATTAAACATGATAAATATATAATCATATCAAACTTACTCTATATATATAACTATACACAAATCCAAATCCCACCATGTAACTTTTAAAGGAGTAAACTCAGAGGTCCCTCTAGTATGCCTGGAGACATGACAATTACAGTTCATATCAAACATATGATTGGACTTCCAGCTATGATTATTTATAACTTTTAAAGGAGTATACTCAGAGGTCCCTCTTGTATGTATGGAGACATGGCGATTACAGTTCATATCAAATGTGTGATTGGATTCTCAACTATGATTATTTTTTATCATAAGATGGTGCAGTCCTTGCGATACTCATCTCTCCCATATGATGGGTATCCATAGATGCTGCTGGGATTCACATGGTACACAATAGGTATATTCTCCTCCTCCTCTTTCTCCTCCTTTGCAGGACCTACGCTCAACAATCTGCTTTGTAGCCCAATTTCCTTAATTTTTTTGCAAGATACACAGGATCTGTTTCTCCCATAGCAGTTATCTTTCCCTCCTTGTTGACTTCAATAGAGTCCACTGAAACAGAGCACTCGCAACATTAGTAAAGGAGTATGAAACATCAAAACTCTAGTAAATCGATGGAAAATATTTTGCCTATATATGCAATAAAGGTAATGATTATTCGTGCCTCCAGACCCTACAACAGCCTTCATGGCCCTCATTTTGCTTTTCTCATCGTCTATGGTCGATTTAAACACCATCTTCTGCACATCCAATTAATTGTTAAAACATCTCTAACCAGTACAAGATTAATAAAATGGACTATACATATACCTTCGACATCGTGATAGCTGTTGAAGAAGTTAAAAAACAAAGAAAAAATTAATATCTCAGCGTCCAAGCAGACCAAATTAGATACCAAAGGGGTTGTGATGAGTGCTCAATCAGTTGCATGAAGGAAATAAATAGTTGCAGGTGAGAGAAAAGTCAGACAGCCTGTTGTAGTGAACGCTTATTTCCGCGAAGGATCTATCTGCGGGGAACGATTGTAATAAACTCTATGCATGCTACTGGATGACGCGAGACTTAAAATGTAGACGCGAGACTTCAAAAGGATAGTGGAGGACTTAAAAAATAGACGGAAGCCTCTAAAAAGATGGCGGAAGACGCGAGACTTTAAAAAGATAGAGATAGTGGAAGACTTAAAAAGGTAGACGCGAGACTTTAAAAAGATAGTGGAGGACTTAAAAAATAGACGCTAGACTTTAAAAAGATAGTGGAAGACTTAAAAAGGTAGACGCGAGACTTTAAAAAGATAGTGGAGGACTTAAAAAGATAGACGCCAGACTTTGAAAAGATAGTGGAGGAATGATAATCGCTGTGATTACACATATATTTATATATCCACATATGCAGAATACAATTCATACGAAGACGTTGTGTTGGGAAGGGGAGAAATGGATTATAGCGCTGTTTTTCCCATGCTGCTGTGCTTTGTGCTGATTGCAGGGACCTCTGTTGCCGTAGACGATCATCACTTCAACCTCATCCTTCTCATTATGTTATGAATGAGCGCATGTCAATGTTGCAGGAATCTCGAAGGTCCATGGCCCGCCACGAGAAAAGGGATGTGGAAGCTCTTCTCTCCTTCAGAAACGCCATAACGGCCGACCCACATGGATTGTTGTCCAACTGGACGGCCCACAACTCTGCCAACATATGCTCGTGGAATGGCATTCGCTGCAGAAAACAGAGCAGAAGAGTTGTTTCCATATACCTTCCTTACTCAGGCCTAGAAGGGACTCTTTCGCCTTCGCTGGGTAATCTCTCTTTACTGCGCACGTTGGAAATAAGTGGCAATAAATTGAGAGGGAGAATTCCGCCAGAGTATGGGCAACTTAAAGCCCTCCAAATACTTGGCTTGGCATATAATCTTTTATCAGGTTCTGTTCCAGGAGAATTGGGGTTGCTACAGAAGCTTGAGATCTTGGACTTATCCGACAACAATTTGGAGAGTATTATTCCTCCGTCTCTTGGCAACTGCTCTTCCCTTACGTTTCTGTGGATGGGTGGGTCTTCTAGTAAAATTGCGGGTTCTGTTCCCGCAGAGTTAGGAAACTGCAGCCAGCTTAGTTTTTTATCTTTAGTTAAATTTAGATTAAAAGATTTTGTAATAAATGTGAAGGGCCCTACGCTTCTTGACTTGATGTAGTCAATAATCGAATTGCGATTATTACACCAGGTTTCGATTGCTTTTTTTAATTAGGTTGAGCTTAATCTGGGTTATCTTTTTTATAGAAAAAATACTAAGTTTTTATATTAAAATATAAAAAGATATTTTTTTGGGTTTGGAGTATGCTTTGAAACTGTTTTAGTTCTTTTGGGTTTGGAGTATGCTTTGAAACTGTTTTAGTTTTTTTGGGTTTGGAGTATGCTTTGAAACTGTTTTTGTTTGGTTAAGAGCTAGTTTTTCTAGGACGATATAGGTTAATGGTCCAAGACTCTTAGGTATGAGTGAAACCCTGCCCCCTTAAGGACCACCATGGTTGGTTTTCCATGAATCACTGTGATGAGCGAGCCTACATTCGTCCATAGCAGCTAGAGATAGATGTCCTCACTGTCAGTTTGACAACTGAATTATGATAGGTTTTCCCAACTAAGAAAAAAATAAATATAATTTTTTTTATAAAAAAGACTTGTTGTCTTTAGTGAAACTTTTTGGTAGTTTTATGGTGTGTTTTTCTAGTTCAATTTCTTTGTGTTGGTTTGACAACTGAATTATGATATGTTTTCCCACCTATAGAAAAAAAATAAAAGTAAAAAGATTTGTGATGAGTGCATAACAAATTGGGGATGCCCTAGAACTCCCCAAAAGTCATCAATATTGATTCATAATTTTTTTTGTTAGGTTCTTAAAGAGAAAATATTGAATTCATTATTATTATTATCTTTAAAAAAACATACTTAGAACAACCTGAAAACCTAAAATACTAAATATGTGCATATTAAAATAATAATTTTATTTTTTTATAATTATTTAAACAAAATATTTAAATATAAAATTAAATAAAAATAATATAAATTAGTAATTTGTTTATTTTAATTATTAGTTAAAAGTTTAATTTAGTTAATGGATATTTTGGTATTCAATTTTGAATAAAGATGTAATTTATCATTATTTAAAATATATTTCTACAAAAAATCACTATAACATTTGAATTACAAATTCAAACTTTTATTAAAATTTAATTAATTATATAATAAAATTGTAACTTAAATTGAATAATTAATATGCTAATAATAATAATAATCAGAACATTACAACTTCATTAATTCATGAAGTCTAAAAACATCCAAATCTTGTTGTGCACAATTTATGACTAACTAAATACAAAACAACCCAGATTATAAGAATGGAAGTTTGGAAATTAAATTGATTAATATTCTAGTAGTTATATATTCGGAGTTATTACAGTATTAAATTGATTAATATTTTAGTTGTTAGATATTAGGAGTTATTATAGTATATCTATTGGCCAAATTTACCTAAAATTTAGTAGTGATTTGTTGAAATAACAAAGTTGAGTTATATCTCTTCACTATCAAGTATCTTGAGTGTTTAACTGCACTGAATCTACCGATAAAATCTACTGATTTCCAGTTTTAAGATATGCTAGTTACTAAATTTTCCTTTTCAATTTGCACTAGATGTATTGTCCACTAGATCCATCAAATTTATGTAAACTGTTTTTTCTAGAAAATTAATTTATATTTTCTTTCTGGCTTAAAAAAATAAAAAACTAATTTTAAACAACAAAATTAATTCTAACCAAAAATTGTTGAATGTTAAATATCATTATAAAAATCATTTCACCTAATTCGACTGGATATCATCACAAAAATTATTTCGGTTAATTTTAACCAAAATTTATATATAAGATATCATTACAAAATCCGAATTAAAATTAGAATTTCAAAACAAACACATTTGTTAAATTTGATGATTTTGGCACCTCTCTCCAGTGTTTATAATTTAAATAAAACCATTTAATAGTTTTATAATTTTTTTTTAGATATTTAACAAACAAATCACCCGAATTAACAATTTTCCCATAAATTCTATCCCTGAACGATGTAGCTGAAAAACCAACCTATATAGAAAGGTTAACTGTATCGTCACCGTGGAAAGTCTGTGCGAGGTCTTTCGCGGAATTTTTTGGAGTGAGCAGTACGACCAGTACGGTCGGAAATTGAAAATTCATCGCAAATGGCAATTGCAAGTGTCACATCGACATTATTTAAAGCGTTTACGAGGTCTTCTTTTTAGAATTATTTGAAATAAATCAATTATAAAGATATTGAACAATAACAAATAAAATGTTTTTATAAAATATATATATATATATATTTTTTAAAAATATTTTTGGTTCACATATTTGATTAATTAAGTTATCTAAAATTTATTCAATGATGATGGTTATATAAATATTATTGAAATATTTAAAATTTGACTTATCAATTTATTAGTTACTTTGAGCTCCAAATTTGTTATACTACATGGTTTTTTACCATGATATTATTTTTTAATATAGCTGACTTCATGTCAATTTGTCTTGGTGACCAATGAGATTCTAGCAACAGTGCTTTTGGACACCACCTTCTAGGTATTTCATTATCCTAACAGTTGGTAACAAAGTTCGAGAGTCGGCATGAGATAATGTTAGAATAAGAAAATATAGTAGATTCAAAATTGTCAAAGCGAGTTTGTGGAATTTGTTTATCATAGGAAGGGAAGCCTCGCAGGTTGTTGAGTTGAGGCACAATATAAAGATGCTCAAACTATGGACATACGGAAAGAGTTTAAGTAGCTAGAAAGACGAGGTCCAAGCATGGATCAACAAAGCTACAGATGTAGTGAGAGAGTCAATGATGTTTGAGGATAATGAAGGAGCTAGTTTGGGATTGAGAGCCTTAGTGGTTTGATAATACCAGTAGTGTGTGAACACCCTAAGGGTTTTGGTCCAAGGAAAGTGGATTTCCCTAGGAAGTTGTAAGACATATTGTTCAAGCATACATGACGTTTAGAAACACTGATTTTTGTAAGGATTTAAGGCGTTGATCAGACACATATGTGGTGAAGTGGCACATGGTTTTGGAATGGACCACTTGGATAGATACCAATATGGCAAGTGACCTAGTATCATGTACCAGTATTCTAGCTTGAATTGAGCTATGAGAGATCTCAGGTGAGATGGATGATGAAGGATTGGGACCACATTAATCTCCCCGAGTCATGTTAAAGGGGGTTTGTTAAGGTGTTTCGAGTAAACTCGACTTGGTCAAATTAACAGTAGTTTTCTAGTTAAAGGGTTATCATAACCCATAATGTTTCTCATTATATTTTTCTCTAATGTAAATGATTCCATGTTAATTGCTCTTAGTGACTAACAACAATGTCTTTAAACACACCTCATCTCTTCGTGAGCCTAAGATTTTCATTACAAATGATTAAGAGGATAGTGCTGTTGATTCATCTTTGAATGAAAATTGATTAATTTAACTTTAAAATTATAAAATTTAGATTTATAAAAAACAAAAAAACCTTTTAGCTGTAAGTATTATTTATATTTTTAAGTTAATAACATTTTGGTAAAATTTTTAAATATAAATAAAGAATTTTTTTGTCTTTATATTGTGGAATAATGTGTACCCATTCTAAAAACTGGCACGACCAAAAATTTAAATAGAGACTAGTGTCTTGATTTCTAGTAAAACAGGATCTGTCAGATCCATTAATTGTTAAACGTGAAGCCACAATGAAGACTTCGGCGTCATCCTCAGTTGTCTTCTCTCCGCCGCCCATGCCGAAAGATCTCACCAAGGCCAACCTACTACACCGTCCATTTGCTGCACTATCCAGTCATGTATTCCACATGAAAGAATTGGAGAATTCTAGAGCTTCTCTCATCTATAAATTTGTAATCTCTCCTCTGCCTGAGAAATCCAAGCCAAGGCCAGGCCTTCCATGAATAATAAAAGTCTATATTTTTCAGTTCTCCATTCTTGTTTCTTGTGTTCTCCATTTTTGCTATAATTTGCCTTTGTGCTCTGTTTTGCTCTTATCCGTTGGTATGAGATATGGGAAATACCAAGTTATTCACAATGAAATGATTTTTGGTGTTATGTGTGGGACAAAGCCTAGATCTCTACTCTTCGAGGGTTCGATTCTTTTCACATGCAAGCTGCTTCGCTAACTATCTTTGCTCAAAAGCCTCCTGTTGCTAAGACTATCAGATGTGCCCTAATCTTCTTGTTAAGTGTGAAGCCAAATTCACGCAGTATTCTAGATCCTTCTATATTAGATTTTTCTAGATCTCCATGATACTAGATCCTCCTACACCGCCAGTGGTTTCTAGATCATTCTAGATCTCCATCTGAATCACACACAAGATTCTAGATCCTTCTTCTGCCTCTATAAATTTGTAATTTCTTTGGCCAAGGAAGGCAAGCCAAGGCCCAAGCCTGTTATGTAATGCAAAGTGATTTTTGTTCTCTAGTGATTGTTTTATCTATTCTGCTGTTTCTGACTAAGTAATCATGTTGTTTCTCCATTTGTCTGTCTTTGTGAATTATTCTTTGCTATTGCCATCTAAGTCTCCGAGTATAAATCTACTGTGTGTTATGTTTGCTCTGGTATAACAATTGGTATCAGAGCTAAGGTCGCCGTGGACCTATGTTGAAACGTGTTTGTGGAGTTTGAAACGTGGCGTTTGTAAGTTTTTTTTTTACATCAAGCTTGCACGTCAAGTTTTTCTCTCAAACCAACATATGTATGTGTGAAATGTGAAAAGGTTAAAATATTATATATGTTTTTATATTTAGATAATTATATGCTGGAATTTTGAAAAGTATATTTTAAAAAGGAGCAGGAATTTTGAAAAGGGTATTTTAAAAGGAGGAAGGTCATTATTACTAAATTTTAAAGAGTAATAATTAAAGTTTTATTTTTAAGTTGAGTTTTGTGTTTTGGGGTGTGAATTTGATTGAAAATGGAGACAACACTTATAGATATGGAGAAGTTGAGTGGGGCTAATTTTGCCCTATGGAAATCACAGATGGAGGATATACTGATTTTAAAGGATTAGTATTTGCTGATTGAGGGCACAACAAAGAAACCCTCATCGATGACAAATGAAGAGTGGAATAAGCTAGATAGAAAGGCGATTGGAACAATTCGCCAATATTTAGCAAAGAATGTTTATTTTAATGTGCCCAGAGAAAAGACGGCTGAAGGATTATGGAAGAAGCTCCATGATCTATATGAGAAGAGCACAGCATCAAACAAAGTATTCTTGATGAAGAAGCTTTATAATCTCAAAATGAAGGAGGGTGCTTCAATTGCTGAGTAGTTGAATGCATTTAATATTATTACTAATCAACTTGCCTCTGCTAAAATCACTTTAGATGATGAAATTAGAGCTATTTTGCTAATGTGTTCTATGCCAGACAACTGGGAAAATTTAATTGTAGCTATGAGCACTTCAACAACTATAGGGACACTCAAGTTTGATGATGTCAGCAACAATTTAATGAATGAGGAGCTGCGACGCAAGTCAATTGCGGAAAACCAGGGAGGAGAGGCTCTAGCTCTAGCTGATCATGGTAGGAGAATGGATCAAGGCTGGTAATGGCGATCAAGATCGAGAGGCCGATCAAAATAAAGGAGAGGAAGGATCATCTACTTTAATTGTGGCAAACCCGGGCATATGAAGAAAGAATGTCGATTTTGGAAGAAAGGACAAAAGAATCAGAGACCGTCTAGTACAAATCACAAGTCATCCAGCACGAATGAAGGTGAGACTACTGCTGTAGCCACAAATGGTGATGTGTTGTTTACTGTTTCAATAGAGGATGCATGTGTATATACATCTAGCAGTAGCTTTGATTGGATCCTTGACTCTGAGGCATCTCACCATGTAACCCCATGCAAAGATAGTTTTGTTTCATATAATCCCAGTGATTATGGTAGAGTGCATTTGGGGAATAATCATTTTTGCAGAATTGTTGGAGTGGGAGATGTCCAGATCAAGATGAAAGATGGACAAGATATATTGTTGAAACAGGTCAGGCATGTACCAGAAATGCGCATCAGTTTAATCTCTATGGGACGACTGGATGATGAAGGCTATTCGACAAGCTTTGGAAAAGGAGGCTAGAAATTAGCAAAGGCGCATTGGTCGTGGCCAAAGGACCCAAGAAAGGTAAATTATACACATTGAAGACACTAATAGGAAAATCAGATTTGGTTGCTATCACAAAATAAGGAAATTCAGCAGATCTGTGGCGTAAGAGTTTGGGTCACATGAGCGAGAAGGGCTTAAAAATCCTTGTTGATAAAAATTTATTGCCAGGTTTGAAATCATACAATCTTGATCATTGTGGTCATTGTATATATGGTAGACAAATAAGGGTTTCATTCCTTAGAGGTGGCCATGACAGAAAGAAATATGTGCTAGAATTGGTACACTCAGATGTGTTTGGGCTTGTTAACATCAAATCATTAGGAGCAGCATCATATTTTGTAACATTTATAGATGATGCATCCAGAAAAGTTTGGGCATCTCCTTTTTATTTCGAGTCCATTTCCTTGAAGGTTATTGTATATGTATTTTACATTTAACCATCGTTGATTTGGTGTTTTACTTTTAAACATTACTTATTAGGTGGTGGTTTAAATCTACCCATTGATTTCATAGCCGTCTCACTCACATGCATATATGCAAATGGATTGAGGATATGCATTGAGGCTCCTTTGGGTACTTGCTGTTGTTTGAACACTCTCTGCAATGATCCCCTCTTTTAACCAACTCGCTAGGCTTACAATGGGAGAGATGCAGAGTTTGGCCTAATACCTTTCTAGGATTATAGTTGTATGCTAAGGCATATAGAGTTTTTCTAGAATTACAGTTGGAGCGATGCAAAGTTTGGCTGGTTAAAAATATTATGTTAATGAATATAGAGTGTTTTTAATAAAATTTTATATTTAATTAATTATATATTTTGATATTGGATTTTTAAGTTAAATATTATAATTAATTAATAAATGACATTTTCGAGATATAATTTTGATTGAGTCTAGAGGGTCATTGAGTTTAGAGGTTCATTTTATAGCCCAATGTGATGTGTAACTCTCTTAGTCCGTCATCAGAGTTAAAATTTGTTTATGGTTGCCTAAATATAAATTTAAAAAAAAACATAAAAATAAATAAATAATTATACAAAATATTTAAAAGATTTGCACATGAAGAAATTGGACCCCTCTTGGCTCATGTTAGATCCGTATTTAAGATGGACCTATTCTAGTGATTAAAAGACACAATTTTATTTTAATTACAATAAATATGTTAATGAGATGAAAAAATCAACTAATTATTTATTACTACTCAAACTCATTATCATGTTAAACATAACCTATGTTATTTTTTCAATTTTAAATAGAGTTTTTAGCTATCTTTTGCAATCATATCCCATCTCCTTGCCATTATGATATGACTATTAATAAGCATCAATATGAATACAAGTAAAATTTAGTGAATCTCTTTTGCAAGAGATGTATCATAATAAGTATAGGTTTGAGGAAAAAAATATTAGAGAAAAAAAACATTTCTTGTAATAAATCCTATTATAATTGAATAAACATATAATTTTGCATACACCTATCATCATGATGAAGTACATTATCAACCCTAAAGAATATTAGAGAAAATAAATAACATTAAACATATAATTTTGCATATATCTATCATTATGATGAAGTACAGTGTCTAAAGAATATTAGAGAAAAGAAATAATATTTACCTTAATGAATCTTATTATGCTTTGATAAACAAACAATTTTGCATAAATTTATCATCACTATGAAGAACATTTCCATTTAAGGTTGTGCTAAAAATAATAATAATACAATTAATAATAATATTTAACCCTAATAATATCAATAAACAAGGCTTTGTCATATTTATAAAAATAAAGTTTATAATGTTAAGGTTTATATTAGGATTTCATAATTAGAGTTTAAAATATTGTGTTTAATATTTACATTTAGTATTATAAAATTGAGTTTAATATTAAAGTTTATAATATTAAGTTTATTAATATTAATAATAATAATAATTGATATTGTGCTAGTTATTAATAAATAGAAAAACTAGATTACTAAAAAAATGTGTAAATATTAAATTTATAATTTTGTTTTTTATAATTATTTTTAAACATAAAATTAAATAATAATAAATAAAAATAATAAAATTTAACCAATTATACATTTTAATAATTTAGTTAATAGATATTTTGATATTCAATTTTAAATAAAACTATAATTTATTATGATTTAAAATTTATTTTTAAATATATAAATAAATTTAATATATTAAAAAATCACAAAAATATTTAACTTAAACAACTAAAACTTTTATTGATTAAACTATATATCACTAATTTCATTTTAACTTAAATTTAACCATCAGTATAATAATATTGCAACATTACAATTTCATACTTTATATATGATACATGAATTCTGACACAATCCAAATCTTGTAATTCATAATTCATGATTAATAAATTACAAAACTATCCTATTCTATCCTAATCATGAGAATGACAACTTCGAAATTAAATTGACCCAACTGGCCACAATAAAAAGAACAATTTACAAGTTGCGTAAAATCAAAAACTAATATCAAACAAATAACGACAAAAAATAATATCACCTCATTCCAACCCAAACAAACAAAAACCAGCCGTTTCTCTCATAATAAACTGTGCTAAAGATCCATAAGTGGTTTTGAATATATTATATGATGATGATGTTGTTTTAAATTTTATTTTCTAGGAGAACACCAGCATGTGCCACTGTGACTCATATATTAGTTTTGACAATCAACAAGAAAAATCCTCTTATAGACTAGCTACCCTTATGGATAACCGGATGTTTATGTAGCAAAGATCCATACTTTAAATGGTTAATAATTAGTATGCACTTATAGATTAAATAGGATATAAATATAGATAGCTATCAAAATATTTATGTGCTATTTGTAATGATAGGAATTTGTAATATTAGTATAGAAGTAGAAAGTGACCAAAATATTTATGTGACATTTATAGTGATGAGAATTTGTAATATCAATAAAGGTCTAATAAAAAAATAGTTTGAAAATCTTTAAATTAGATTATCTATAATTTTTTATTTAAAAAATGAAAATTCTAAAATATACCATGCTGGTCTTCCCTTGATCCGAAATTTTGTTAAATAATTCTTTAATATAAAATTAATTGTTCAACTCCCCACTCCCTGATGTAAAATGAAATTACTTATTCAATTCCTTACATGATAAGATAATATATTAAACATGATGAATATATAATCATATCAAACTTACTATATACATATATAAATCCAAATCCATATGCATTACAATGAAATTTTAATCGATTAATGTTATTCTTATTCTTATGAGATTGCAACTATTCAGAAAATCTGATAAACATAAACGAAATTTGTGTAGAAAATAGAAATGAGTAAACTCAGAGTTCCCTCTAGTATGCCGGGAGACATGGCAATTACAGTCCATATCAAACATATGATTGGACTGTTAGAAATTCTACAGTTTCAACAGCGATTCTACATGCGGAAAGAACTGAAAAGAATCGTTTTAAACTTAATGCCCAGGGATACGAATTACCTCCAGCCATTAGTGTAACTCTTGATGCAACTTGTTTATGAAAGACCACGCTCCAGCTATCCAAACAAAAGGATAAGAATGCAGAAAATCTGAAGGCACTTCCAAGCTCTGCTATCTCAGCTAGATGGTGTGAAAAACTGAATGGGATTGAGATGCAAGCTTGGGGACCAAACAGATGAATTTATAGCTAAGCTCCCATTAAGCTTCTAATAGCTATATGTCAGATGTCCCACAGATCAAGGCAGAGAACTCTAGACTAGTAATGGACCACTTTAGTAGCTCCCAATAATAAATTTAGTAATTGCAGTTGATTTTCTTAACTTAAGGAAACTACTGCAGTTGGTTTCCATAAGTTAAGGAAAGACTGCAATTTAAATTCCATAATTGTAGGCAGCAATTGTGCAAAAATTAATGGAGCTTAACATTCTCCCACTTGGTCCATACTTTCAAACTTAATGTCTCAACTTAAAAACCATTGATAATCTGTATTAAGTAATAGATACATGAATCATGGCGATAAGTCCTCTAATGACGAGTATTATCTTCCATGTATTACTATGCATTTATTATTATTGTAATTTATGTGGCAACAATATCTTAATGAATAAACCTTATGTTTATTCTTGGTCCTTCTTAAATGAATTTTCTTAAATCAACTTAAAGTGCACATAAATATGAGAAAAAACATCACAAAACTTAAGAATTTCATTAAAATAACATTGTCCATACAATGAGAAACTACATAATGGAACCAAGTCCCATATTCAATACATGATCCTTGAATTTAAACGGTGGCATGCCCTTAGTCAAAGGATCAGCGATCATCAACTCAGTGCTGACGTGCTCAATGACCACTTTCTTTTCTTTAACACGTTCCCTTATAGCTAAATACTTAATGTCGATGTGTTTATTTCGACTCCCACTTTTATTGTTTTTAGCCACAAAAACAACAGCTGAATTATCACAATATATTCTCAATGGCTTAGAGATAGAATCCATAATTCTAAGCCCAGAAATGAAACTCCTAAGCCATACACCATGTAAAGTAGCCTCAAAATAGGAGACGAACTCGGCTTCCATAGTGGAAGTGGCAATCAAGGTCTGCTTGGCACTCCTCCATGATACAGCTCCACCGGCCATCATAAAAATGTATCCTGATGTTGATTTGCGTGAATCAACACATCCAACAAAGTCAGAATCTGAGTAGCCAATTACTTCCAAGTTGTCCGTCCGTCTATACATAAGCATGTAGTCTTTGGTTCCTTGAAGGTACCTCATTACTTTCTTTGCAGCTCTCCAGTGGTCTAAACCTGGATCACTATGATATCGTCCCAACATTCCCACAACAAATGCAATGTCAGGTCTTGTGCAGACTTGAGCATACATTAGGCTTCCGTCAGCAGAAGCATATGGAATGTTCTTCATTTGTTCCCTTACAAAGTCGTTCTTCGGGCATTGGTTCAAATTGAACCTATCACCCTTCACAATGGGAGCTACACTTGGTGAACAATCCTTCCTCCGAAATCTCTCTAAAATTTTATTAATATAGGTTTCTTGTGACAGACCCAAGATGCTTCGAAATCTGTCTCTATGGATCTTAATGCCAATGACATAAGATACCTCACCCATATCCTTCATATCAAAATTTTTAGAGAGGAATTGTTTCACCTCATGTAGCAAACCCTTATCATTGGTTGCTAGCAAAAGGTCATCCACATATAAAACAAGAAAACAAATTTTACTCCCACTAACTTTCAGGTATATACATTGATCCATAATGTTTTCTACAAAACCAAAAGCAGAAATTACATTATGGAATTTCAAATACCATTGGCGGGATGCTTGTTTTAAACCATATAATGACTTCTTGAGCTTGCAAACCAATTGCTCACCATCACTAGAGGGGAATCCTTCAGGTTGTTTCATGTAAACCTCCTCCTCTAGATCTCCATTAAGAAAAGCCGTTTTCACATCCATTTGTTGCAACTCCAAGTCAAAATGGGCTACTAATGCCATAATAATGCGCAAGGAATCTTTCTTAGATACATGAGAAAAGGTCTCCGTGTAGTCGATTCCTTCTTTTTGAGTGAATCCCTTAGCAACAAGTCTTGCCTTGTATCTCTCAATGTTGCCCAATGAGTCTTTCTTTGTCTTAAAGACCCATTTACATCCAATGGATTTTGCACCATTAGGCAACTCAACAAGATCCCAGACTTCGTTACTCTTTATGGAATTCATCTCTTCCTTCATGGCATTGTACCATAGTTCTGATTCTTTGCAACTAATGGCTTGTGAAAATGACTCAGGATCATTTTCGGCTCCAATGTTGTAGTCAGATTCTTGTAGATACACAATATAATCATTAGGAATTGCTGATCTCTTAGGTCTAGTAGATCTTCTTAATGTTGTACCATCATCTTCCTGAGAAGTATGTGGTTCAACTTGTTGTTCAAAAGTTCTTGGCAACTCTTGAACTTCTTGATCTACTGGAATATCGTCAGCAGCTTGTGGAACTTCAACAATTGGTTGTTCAACACCAGTTTGTACTTGAGGGGTGATATGAACAATAACCAATCTATCACTTGAAGTGGAAGGTTGAGATTCTGAATGTTCCTTCTCGGAAACTATGTTTCTGGTTTGATCGCTCCCACTGATAAAGTCATTTTCAAGAAACTTTGCATTTCTTGATTCCACAATCCTAGTGCTGTGAGATGGACAATAAAATCTGTAACCTTTAGACCTTTTAGCATATCCAATGAAATACCCACTAATGGTCCTTGGGTCCAGCCTCTTCTCTTGTGGATTATAAATTCTCACCTCAGACGGGCATCCCCAAACGCGCATATGTCACAAACTCGGTTTCCAACCTTTCCATAATTCAAATGGCGTTTTAGGAACCGCCTTGGTTGGAACTCGGTTTAATATATACACTGCCGTCTTAAGTGCTTCAGTCCACAAGGATTTAGGAAGATTGGAGCTGCTAAGCATACTCCGCACCATGTCCAATAATGTTCGATTTCTTCTTTCTGCTACACCATTCTGGTCGGGTGAACCAGGCATGGAGTATTGGGCAACAATCCCATGCTCTTGAAGAAATTTAGCAAATGGCCCAGGTGCTTGTCCATCTTCTGTGTATCTACCATAATATTCTCCACCTCTATCTGATCTCACGATCTTAATTTGCTTGCCGCATTGTTTCTCTACTTCAGCCTTAAAGATCTTAAAGGCATCTAATGCTTCGCTCTTTTTATGAAGCATGTAGAGATACATATATCGTGAGTAATCATCTATAAAGGAGATGAAGTATCTCTGACCATGTGAGTCCATGTCTGGACTACATATATCAGTATGTATGATCTCTAATATGTCCGAACTCCTTTTGGCACCTTTCTTTGACTTGTTGGTCTGCTTTCCCTTTATGCAGTCCACACAAGTCTCAAAATCAGTAAAATCTAGAGTATCAAGTATTCCTTCATTTACCAATCTTTTAATTCTATCTATGGAGATATGACCTAGTCTCCGGTGCCATAATTTAGAGGAATCTTCATTAATAACACATCTTTTAGTGCCAGTGTGAACATGCATTGAATCATAAGTGACATTGTTTTGTAAATTAATGCAGTAAAGACCATTAGACAAAATACCATTCCCAACATAATCAGATTTATAGAATAGACTGAAAGACTTTTCTGAAAAGTTTAAGGAATATCCAAAAGGTACAAGCCTTGAAACTGAAATCAAGTTTCTAGAAAAACTTGGAACATAAAAGGTCTTTTCTAATTCCAAAACAAAACCACTACTTAAAGTTAAATAACATGTTCCTATAGCTTCTACATGCGAGCCCATCTTGTTTCCTGATAAGATGCTTTGCTCACTTCCCACTGGCTTCCTTAGGTTTTGCAAACCTTGCAAGGAATTCGAAATGTGAATTGTTGATCCAGAATCAATCCACCATGTGTTAATATTAACGTTAACCATATTAGATTCATAACAAACAAACGAGATTACTTCCTTAAGTTCGGGAATGTCACAACGAATTTCAGAGAAATTTGCAGGTTGTACTACTGCATTAAAAAATCACATGCTTATGTTAAAATTGAGGCTTAATAAACTTTCATGTTTTACCAATGTAAATCATGCTAAAAAGAATTGAATCAAATGACATAAAAATTTCCTGTGGGCTAAATTTTCAATTCAAACAGATTCAATAAAACTTTATGATAAAACTTATTAATTCATAACTCCTGTGGGTAGGTTATGAAATTTTATCCTAATTAATTACATAAATATAATAAAAATTCCTGTGGGATAAAATTTATTATATTCAATGTAAATCATGCTAAAAAGAATTGAATCTAATGACATAAAAATTGCCTGTGGGCTAAATTTTCATTTCAAACAGATTCAATAAAACTTTATGATAAAACTTATTAATTCATAACTCCTGTGGGTAGGTTATGAAATTTTATCCTAATTAATTAGATAAATATAATAAAGATTCCTGTGGGATAAAATTTATTATATTCAGTGTAATTAATTACAATTTAATGTCTAAATAATCTTCATGTGATCTAACCAATATATAATTTTATTTAATTAAAGATGTTGTGGCTATTCTCTAATTAATTAAAATTATATGGATCACTTAGACATTAGTTTTGTTGCATAAACAAAACTTAATCAGAGAAGAAAAATAATGTTTACTGAAAGGAGTAAGTCAAAATGACATTTTAATAAACTCCATATAACTGTAATAATTCTCCAGCAAAATCAAAATTAAGGTTAAAGAAGTCAGCATTACCGAAAATGACTACAAATTGCATTGCAAGGCTATTGAGTTCAAAATAGAGATTCTCACAATTTAGAGTTATTTTCTTTAAGTAATACTTCAAAGGTCATCCCTATATTCATTTCCCCTAATATTTTATAAAATGAATACAAAAACCTCATATTTAAACTCCAGCCTCCACAATTAAAATAATTTATACCCATAAGAATTCAATTACTCAATAGCATTAATACATCTATCTAATATATCAGTTGAGACAACTTCTGACATACAATACCTACAAGCAATGAAAGCTTTTGATATTTATAACAGAGTATTTTATACTGTAATAGAAAGCTTCGAGTAGCAGAACTAGAATATCCGTGTAGTTTCTTCATAATAGATAACCTTTCAAAAAATAAGCTATTTGACTTTCTTGTTCACAATTTCGTTTGTGAAAAAGACTGCAATACCGTCATTAATTTACGGGAGCCACTACACATCATTATAGCTACTTGTGAAGTCCTAATGTTAAAACATTTTATTATTCGACAAAAATAAAAAAGAAACGTATCCTTGAGTGAAATCGTTTCAATGTTTTGGATTATCTTATTTAGCGTTTATTGTATATTGCATTTATATATGCGAAATATACACAATGCAGTATTTTTACCAACAATGAAGATCATATTTCCTTTATTTAAAATCTATCATTACCATATGCCCATTAACATAGCCATATGATAGTTATCCATTATGTTATCAAATTTCATATAAAATTCGGTTTTTCTAATTTCTGAATTTCGAAACACGCCTTATGGGATATCAACAATAAGTTGTTGCGTTTACCTCTGTCACACCTACCAATGTCGTTGGAAAGGTTAAGTTAATCCATGAAATATCTGAACAATTTACTCCCCAAAAATAGATTAGAATTAAATGCTATGTTGCTCTATTTTATTATTAAAACCAGAAACGCAACTAACCAGTAACAAGACACCGTCTAATACGCCTAACTGAACGTTTCTAACGCAGGTCTGGTTTGGCCACCGGCACCGATTTTGTGGATCGCAATTGCTTTCATATACTGATATGAAGAAAGCTCCAGACCTCGGCTAGTGTTATTCAAAAGCAAAAACTCAAAAATAAAACACAAAGACAGGCATTGAAACAGTACAGATACGGCGTCACAATCGGCATTTACTTTTGAACCTGTAACTTTTAGATGCTGGAAAATTGTTTTGACGCAAATTTCATTTGCCGATTGGTAAAATCTCTTTACGCATTGGCCAAACATGCATATGCACATAATACTTTCTTGACCTTTTCAAGAGATTCAGATGAGTATAATATAGTAAGCTTTATTTTCCTTGAGTGATCAAATGCATGCATATAAACACAATCAAATGTGTATGTCAGAACTAAGGTGTTATGGCCAACTACACACAGGTCATGTATTCGACCCACGGTTTGCGCAAAAAGAAATAAATTATGGAACGAAACGGTGGATCGAAATTCGTTTCTTGGCCAACACACAGCAAGGCAGAGGTAAATAGGCTCTGATACCAAATGTTAGAAATTCTACAGTTTCAACAGCGATTCTGCATGCGGAAAGAACTGAAAAGAATCGTTTTAAACTTAATGCCCAGGGATACGAATTACCTCCAGCCATTGGTGTAACTCTTGATGCAACTTGTTTCTGAAAGACCACGCTCCAGCTATCCAAACAAAAGGATAAGAATGCAGAAAATCTGAAGGCACCTCCAAGCTCTGCTATCTCAGCTAGATGGTGTGAAAAACTGAAGGGGATTGAGATGCAAGCTTGGGGACCAAACAGATGAATTTATAGCTAAGCTCCCATCAAGCTTCTAATAGCTATGTGTCAGATGTCCCACAGATCAAGGCAGAGAACTCTAGACTAGTAATGGACCACTTTAGTAGCTCCCAATAATAAATTTAGTAATTGCAGTTGATTTTCTTAACTTAAGGAAACTACTGCAGTTGGTTTCCATAAGTTAAGGAAAGACTGCAATTTAAATTCCATAATTGTAGGCAGCAATTGTGCAAAAATTAATGGAGCTTAACATGGACTTCTAGCTATGATTATTTATAACTTTTAAAGGAGTAAACTCAGAGGTCCCTCTAGTATGTATGGAGACATGGCGATTACAGTTCATATCAAACGTGTGATTGGACTCTCAGCTATGATTGTTTTTATCATAAGATGGTGCACTCATTGCGATACTCATCTCTACCATATGATGGGTATCCATAGATGTTGCTGGGATTCACATGATACATAATAGGTATCTTCTCCTCCTCCTTTTTCTCCTCTTTCTCCTCCTTTGCAAGACCTACGCTCAGCAAATCTGCTTTGTACACCAATTTCCTTAATTTTTTTTGCAAGATACACAGGATTTGTTTCTCTCACAACAGTTATCTTTCCCTCCTCCTTGTTGACCTCAATAGAGTCCACTGAAACAGAGCACTCGCAACATTAGTAAAGGAGTATGAAACAACAAAACTCTAGTAAATCGATGGAAAATATCTTGCCCATATATATATGCAATAAAGGTAATGATTATTCGTGCCTCCAGACCCTGCAACAACCTTCATGGCCCTCATTTTGCTTTTCTCATCGTCTATGGTCGATTTAAACACCATCTTCTGCACATCCAATTAACCGTTAAAACATCTCCAAATAATTCTTCAGTCATTCCCAAAAAAATGCCAGTACAAGATTAATAAAATGGACAATATATATACCTTCGACATCGTGATTGCTGTTGAAGAAGCTAAAAAACAAAGAAAAGATTAATATCTCAGCGTCCAAGCAGACCAAATTAGATACCAAAGTGGTTGTGATGAGTGCTCAATCAGTTGGACGAAGGAAATAAATAGTTGGTGGTGAAAGAAAAGTCAGACAGGTTGTTGTAGTGAACGCTTACCTCAGCGAAGGATCTACCTTCCGGGAACGATTGTAATATACTCTATGCATGCTGCGGGATGACAAAATAAATCAAATGTGAAGGGCCCTACGCTTCACGTGTCTTGATGTAGTCAATAATCCGATTACACAAGCTTTCAATTGCTTTTTTAGTTAGGTTGAGCTTAAGCTGGGCTATCCTTTTTATAGAAAAAATACCATGTTTTTATATTTAAAAAAAAAATTCCCGGGTTTGGAGTATGCCATGAAACTGTTTTAGTTTTTCTGGGTTTGGAATATGCTTTGAGACTGTTTTTTTTTGGTTAAGAGCTAGTCTTTTTAGAATGAAATAGGTTAACGGCTTAAGACTGAGAGTTATGAGTGAAAACCTGCCCCTTAAGGGCCACCATGGTTAGTTTCCCATGAATAACTGTAATGAGCGAGCCTGCATTCACCCATAGCAGCTAGAGATAGATGTCCTCACTGTCAGTTTGAAAACTGAATTATGATAGGTTTTCGCAACTATAGAAAAAAAAATTATAATTTTTTTTTTTTTTTTTTTAATAAAAAAGACTTGTTTTTTAGTGAAACATTTTGATAGTTTTATGGTGTGTTTTTCTGGTTTAATTTCTCTTTTTTGGTTTGATAACTGAATTATATTAGGTTTTTCCACCTATAGAAAAAAAAATGAAAAATAAAAAACTTGTTTTCTTTAGTGAAACTTTTTGGTAGCTTTATGGTGTGTTTTTTCTGGTCTAATTTCTCTGAAATGCTCTATGAATTTATTGAAATCACAAACTTGATGAGTAACCCTTGCACAATACTAAGGATTTTTCAGGGCGTTGAATCCATATATACTGTCAAAAAACCAGTTTAAATAACACGAATCAAGATTTCACCTCAATTTTTTCAACCCATACTGAAAAGTCTAAAAAATCACACTAAAAATAACTTTTTAAAAAAAATAATACATGTTCTTTACATCTATTTCAATTTTCCCATCTTATTAATCCTTAATACTTATCTACTGATATTGACTGTTCATACACATTCTCCATAATGAATCAATCTCAAAATTTCAGTCCTCTATTTTATAAACCATACATATATACCCACAAAAACTGTAAATATACTATTATAAATTCCCAAAATTGATACATTATTTTTCCCGATAAATAATTAATGCTACCTTCATTGACCATTATCTTATCTCATAAGTCTGGTTATTTAGTCTATCGGATGGAGGAACAATGTACTCACTTGTGAAATGGTATTATTAAAATTATACTAAGTTTGATATTATTAAAATCTTGCTAAATTTAGTTCAACCTGAAGAAATATCCAAAACAATAAGGTTAAATTTTCATTCACTTAGATTTTAAATTGGAGTCGTCTAACGAGGCAGAGGAATTGCCCGGACGTTTAAAAGTGGCCAAAATCTGGGTGAAATTTTTTCAAAAAATCTTATAGACGCAGTGTTTGAATCCTGTTTTTGATGGTGAAAATAGATTCAACACCGTCAAAAACGTCTAGGACATCTAAAATTTTGAAGTTTAACAACTATAACTTGGATTCAAAAAATCCATGCGAGGGTTTCTTTAAATATGACTAGAATTTCCATAACTTTCCGAGCAACTCCTCCACCTCGTTAGACTAAGCATTTTAAATTAATGCAAATATACTAACGAAATATTACTTGCAAATTGCAAGCTAAGTGAAAAATCAGAAATTCTGATCGTGTTAAGTTTTCTAAATCGGCATTATTGGCATTGAAATGCGTGATTAATATTGTGTTGAATTTCATTAGCGGTGAAACGTGTCTTAACGCGAAGTTGCATTGTAAGGCCTTCGAGTTTCGGTTGCGACGGGCGCCGGGTGAGGTCGTGCACGAGGGTGTGCGGGTAGGCACGCGGGCGCGCGAGCGAGCGCACGAACGCACGATGCGACGGAGCGACGGTGAAAATGCGACGATATGCGATGATAGAAGCGACGATATAAGAAACACTTAATTCGACTAAGTGTTGAAGCAAGCTTATATGCGATGGATAAAAGGAGGTAAAGCCGACTTGTTAAGAGAGCTTATGGGCATGCGTGGAGACTTTTGGGGGTCGGCCTAAGGGCTGCACACCCCTTTGCAAATCAACGCATGGAATGATATATATAAGGGAGCTCCAAGTTCATTTGGAGACAAGCAATTCGACTTAGCATTCGCTCTTGGCATCTACGCAAGGGAAGTGCGCAATTTGGGTTGAGACATGCGCATAACTCATGCGCATTGACTTGGAGAAGTGCGCAGGTGAAGTCTTGGTTGATGGTTGGAAGAGTGGGTTGTATGTTGGTCGATGAGTATGCAGTTTTGTGCAGAACTTAAGGAGGAGTTCTAGGTGACTCGGGTGAGCACCCTCCTACCGTATGAGGTTGGCACAAGTATTGTAAAGGCTGTTCTATGACTTGGTTGTAAAATATTCTAAGTATAGACTTGGAGTTTTGCCAAGTATACTTGATGATTGTATTATTGAAGAAATACTGATTATAATATATTGTTGGGCAGACTTGTTCGGGAGTTGCCCCTCCCCTTTATACTTGTTTGCAATTGTTGATGTTCTTGGTTAATTGCATGATGATAATGAATGAGTATGGGCTTCATTAAGTATAAAGTATGATTGCATTTTACTTGGTTGCGAAAAACAAACTAAGTAAGGACAAGTGAATTAGGCGTAGTCCACGAAGGTGAGTATTGGTGAAAAGAAAGCGTTCGGTGGTGCCGCACCTCGCTATAAGCGGTTGGAAGACTACCGCAGGTGTAGGGGCGTGACAGGTGGTATCAGAGCAGCTAATTCTAGGTATTGAAGGGTGTAGCTGCTACACAACTTCACCGAAGTGAAGTTGGTATCAGAGCAAGGTTTGCTCGTGAAGATTGAAGCTTGTGAACAGGTTCAGGTGTTGAAGCATTGAAGCCGGTGTACACTTGACAGGTGAGAAGAAGACTTCAGTTTGAAGCTTTTGAGCTGGTTGCCCGTGACAGGTACTTGTAGGTGAAGGAAACCGTTTCACACAAGTGGGACAAGGGTTGGTTCAGGTTGCAGGTGACTTGGTGAACATGGAGAAGGCTGAAAAAGCAGTGATGGTGGATGAAGGTGAATCCAACCATAATGCGGTTGAAGCTCTCCGATATGAAGTATTGGAACATATGAGTCGATGGAGTTCTGAATGGGTTTTGATGAAGGCCGAGAACATGAAGATTCGAGAGAGTTGTTCGGAACTAAAGAAGGAACTTGAAGAAATCAAGAGCCAATGCGGAAGTACGACAGATGTTGAACTCAATGAACTTGATGAGGAGATCCAACGAAGTGGTCTTGATCTTCAAGAGCTCTTTTATGAACGAGCCCGGTTGAGGAAGGAAAGTGCCAAGGTGGAAGCCGAAATCAAGCAAATTGAGGAAGAGATAAAGAAGAAGCTTCTTGGTAAGAAGGTTGTTGTGATTGAGTAGGAAGAGCTCGACTACATTGACAGGTTGGGAACTCACTACCGAGAGCATCCAGAGGACATTCAGAAGTTTAGTTCTATGAACTTGGTCAGTGGACACTTTGTTGGTGCACTTGAGCAAGATGTGATGAAGGAAAAGCTTGAAGGGAGTCAGGCTGGACCAGGATCGGGTTGCTTAGAGGAGCCAAGCAAGGAAGTGAAGTACCTTAGGAGGAATGTCAAGGTGGAGCATGATCCAATTGACACTTCTGAGGCCGAATTCTTGAAGAAGGTTGCTGATGTGAGGCGCAAGACAAAGCCAACAGAAGGAGGTGATTCCTTGAAGCTGAGTTTTGTGCAGGTGACCGTGAAGGGCAAGAGATTTGCAGCTTTGGTGGATACGGGGGCTACTCATAGCTTCGTAAGCAGGAAGGCAGCAAAGTCTTTTGGGAAGAAAGCAAAGATGGAGAGGGAATGGAGTGCTTTCAAAGCAGTCAACTCTACCATTAGAGCTGTTGATGGTGTGTTGAAGGACACTCAGGTGAAAGTAGGATCATGGTTTGGAAAGTTGGACTTGAGAGTTGTGGACATGGATGATCATTCTATGGTGTTGGGGCTGGACTTTATGGAGCTTGCACAAGCCATACCAATGGTGGACCGGGACATTCTCTTGATCACAGCTGAAGGGAAGACCATGATGGTACCGATGAATAGAAGAAGTTGCTTGGGGTATAGACCAAGGATGGCTTCTATGACTTTGTATCCCAAAGACCCAAATGTGAAGCATGAGGATGTGGAGCAAAGAGGACTTGGGAGTGTGACTCAAACAATGAAGGAAAGGAAGCTTGTTGACTTCGTTGCAAGAGCTGGAAAGAAGAATGAAGGGAGTGAGAAGAAAACCTCACGAACATGGAGACACTTGTTGGGAGCATCTTCTACTGATGATCTTCACAATGGAGCTACAAGTGAAGAAAGCTCGAGTGCTACTTCAGAGGCAGTGGTTGATGAGGATTATGGAGGTAGAGATCCTGCTAGGATAGTGGACTTTTGTAGATATGCTATGGGCATATATGAATTTCAGTTGGCAAAGAACAAGCTAGGTGAGCTTGGATGTACATGGGAGGAGATTGAAGCTATGCATAGATACTTGAGACACAACATCAATCTGACACATAGGTGGATGAGAGTCAGGGAGGAAACTTCCTGGCTTTCCTTTCTCCTTAGATAACCTTGGAAGAAGGTTGGTGTGGAGGCCTTGGTAGGGAGGAACCACATCAACTTTGCAAGGGGCCTTGGAGGAGGCTTCTTTATGACAGGTGCAGACTTGGATGTATGACCAGAGGTTGAGATGGAGTCTACATGGGTTGGACATCATGGACAACTAGAGTCATGGACATCAGGTTGACTATATGGAGCATGTTGCAGATGAGATGAGGACTACTTCATGGACCTGAACATGGTTTACTCATACGAATGGATTCTTGATCGAGTTCAGGATGTGACAAGATGTTTTGAGAACCGACTGATGGTGACATGAGGATGTGCATTCTCATGGTTTGAGCGTGACGGTTTGACTGATCACCCGACTAGTTCAAACATGGGGACTAGTAGTGTACAGAGATATGTTTGCATTGTGTTGGAGTTTCATGGTAGCAGTTCACATGAGGACGACACATGATGAGGTCGACACGAGGTGTTGCAGTAAGCACATAACTTGAGATGGAGGGACCAGCCTTCCACGATGGAGCAACATGTGGAGATAGTGACATGGTGGTTGATGAACATGGATTGAGATGATTTCCGATATATCACATATTGTTGAGATGAGATGTTGGCACATGGTTGAGGTGTGTTAGCACTTATGGGCAGTTTTGCACATGGTGGTGATGAAATGATGGAATTTGACACATTGTTGCGGTGGACATGTAGCTTGAGTTGGAGGAATCAACCTTCCGTGGTGGAGAGCAGCATAAGGAGATTGTGACAGGGTGGTCGATGATCATGGGCATCTGATATATGACATACATTGGTACGGAGTATCTTGGTGACAGTTGTTTGCTAAGGTGAGACATGATGGAGATGGGGTTCTACATATGTTGCAGGGATATTTGCCTTATGTGGAGGAGTCAACATCATGGATGAGGATGATCTTGGTGGATGGCTACCGAGATGGTATGTTGTCGAGGACGACAACGATTTCAGGTGGAGGAGGATGTAAGGCCTTCGAGTTTCGGTTGCGACGGGCACCGGGTGAGGTCGTGCACGAGGGCGCGCGGGTAGACACGCAGGCGCGCGAGCGGGCGCACGAACGCATGATGCGACAGAGCGACTGTGAAAATGCGACGATATGCGATGATAGAAGCGACGATATAAGAAACACTTAATTCGACTAAGTGTTGAGGAAAGCTTATATGGGATGGATAAAAGGAGGTAAAGCCGACTTGTTAAGAGAGCTTATGGGCATGCGTGGAGACTTTTGGGGGTCGGCCTAAGGGCTGCACACCCCTTTGCAAATCAACGCATGGAATGATATATATAAGGGAGCTCCAAGTTCATTTGGAAACAAGCAATTCGAGTTAGCATTCGCTCTTGGCATCTACGCAAGGGAAGTGCACAGTTTGGGTTGAGACATGCGGATAACTCATGCGCATTTACTTGGGGAAGTGTGCAGGTGAAGTCTTGGTTGATGGTTGGAAGAGTGGGTCGTATGTTGGTCGATGAGTATGCAGTTTTGTGCAGAACTTAAGGAGGAGTTCCAGGTGACTCGGGTGAGCACCCTCCTACCGTATGAGGTTGGCACAAGTATTGTAAAGGTTGTTCTATGACTTGGTTGTAAAATATTCTAAGTATAGACTTGGAGTTTTGCCAAGTATACTTGATGATTGTATTATTTAAGAAATACTGATTATAATATATTGTTGGGCAGACTTGTTCGGGAGTTGCCCCTCCCCTTTATACTTGTTTGCAATTGTTGATGTTCTTGGTTAATTGCATGATGATAATGAATGAGTATGGGCTTCATTAAGTATAAAGGATAATTGCATTTTACTTGGTTGCGAAAAACAAACTAAGTAAGGACAAGTGAATTAGGCGTAGTCCACGAAGGTGAGTATTGGTGAAAATAAAGCGTTCGGTGGTGCCGCACCTCGCTATAAGCGGTTGGAAGACTACCGCAGGTGTAGGGGCGTGACATGCATGGTCCTGATTATTGATGGCGAACTTTTTATCTATTTATTCATTTTTATTTTTCTTAATTAGGGAATACAAAATGAGGGAATAAAGTGAGATTTTCGGACTGGTGTGTTCGTATTTGTCAGAATTTTAATATGTGGACTTTAGGTTTTTGGTCTATCGATTTGATGTGCCATAGATGGAAGGGAACAAATGGGTGGAGCAACAAGAATACATCCAAGGGATACATATATAAGGAGGTTTAGAAGATGCAAGGCCACCTCCAATCCAAGTTCGATAATTGTAAGGAAAAACTTCAAATATTTGAAATAATCATAGTTGAAACATGTAACAATGCATTCTTCATAGTTGAAACATGTAACAATGCATTCTTTATATGGGTCAAAATAGAAGTTGAAGAAATTGATAAATGTAAGAGAGTGCAAGGATATAACATCTAATTACCAAGTAGATGAGGAGTTGAATAGCTAGGTGCTCGATACAAGTTTTTTATAAAAGAGAAGTTGAAGAAATTGATAAAGGTAAGAGAGTGCAAGGATATAACATCTAAGTACAAAGTAGATGAGGAGTTGAATGCCTAGGTGCTTGATACAAGGTTTTTATAAACTTTAAGAGACAAGTTGAAGGAATTGAAAAGAGAGTAAAAGAGTGTAAGGGTTTAATGGTTATTGACAAGGTAGAAGAGGAGATGATTTATTAGATATTTTATAAAGAATTTTAGGGAAATTAAGAAAGTAATTTTTTTGAAGATAGTTAATTTATAGTTTTTTTAACAGGGATTCATCAAATATATAAATGGATTGAGCACATGAAAAACCCTTAGGGCAGTGGAATTATGCAAATTAAACAATTTAAATTCAAGTTTTTAAAAATATTGTTTATAAGTTAGACTACATCTATAAAAAAATTTATTACCATCACTTAAAAAATTAAAAACATTTAACCTATTGAATTTTTTTGCTAATTAAATTATGTTAATAAAAAATATAAAAATATAATATATAATTAAGAAATTAAAATAAATACTAAAGATAAGAGAAAGTGAGAGAAACAACCATAGCAAATAAAAAAATTGAAAAAACATGGTGATGAGTGAATAGAAAATTGAGGATGTAGGTGAACTCCCCAAGAAAAAAAAACATGGTGATGAGTGCATAGCAAATTGAGGACACAGAGGAAATCCCGAAGATTCATCAATATTGACTCCACTTTTAGATATTGATTTTTCTGAGTAACCTTGGCAATTTTAAGAGGAGTCATCTATTGAGGTGGAGGAATTGGAATTCTTTGGATAGTCCAAAGTGGCTCGAATTTGGGGAAAAAATTCAAAATATTGTAGTAACAATGTTTGAATCATGTTTTTGATCTTGGTAATGGATTCAACACCATCAAAAACATCTGGACCACACAAAATATTGAATTTGGACAACTATAATATCGCCCAAATTTTCATAATTTTTTAAGCAAAAATACAATCTAATTAGACTACAACGTTATAAAACCTCCACCTTTATTCTGAGTAACCTTTGCAATTCTAAGATGTTCAACTAAATTATAAACTAGTAAAGTAAATATAGCTTGTTTTTACAACATAATTTTTTCTATTATTTCTGAGAGGGGAAAACATTGAATTTAGAATAATCTGAAAATCTAGAATACTAAGGAAGATACGTGTACATATTAAATGTATAATTTTATTTTTTATAACTATTTTAAAAAATTATTTAGATATAAAATGAAATAAAAATAATAAAAATTAGTATATTGTGTATTTTAATTATTAATTAAAAGTGTAATTTAGTTAATAGATTTTTTGGCATTCAGTTTTAAATAAGATTGTGATTTATTATTATTTTTATATATATATATATATATATATATATATATATATATATATATATATATTAAATAATAATAAATCACAATATATATATTTAATATAAAATCATTATAACAATTCAAACTTTTATTGAAATCTAATTAAATTATATATCATTAATTTCATTTCAAATGAAATTTAAATTTAAATTGAACAATTAATATGAAAATAATGATAATCAGAACACTACAACTTTATTAATTTAAATATGGTGCATGAAGTCTGAAAACATCCAAATCTTGTTGGGCATAATTTATGACTAACTAAATACAAAACAATCCAAATTATAAGAATGACAGTTTGGAGATTAAATGGATTAATTGTTTGGTTATTATATATTTGGAGTTATTAAGGTATATTTTCTGGTCGAATTTGTCTAGAATTTGGTAGATTTGGTAGTGAATAGTTGGAATGACAAATTTGAATTATAACTCTTCACTATCAAACATATTGAAGTGTGTAACTGTGTTGAATCTACATATAAAATCAAAAACTAATTTCCAGTTTTAGGAGATGCTAGTTACTAAATTTTCCTTTTCAATTTGCAGTACATGTATTGTCCATTACATCCATCAGATTTATGTAAACAATTTTTTTTATAGAAAATTAATATATATTTTCTTTCCTACCAAAAAAACAAAAACTAATTTCAAACAACGAAAATTAATTCGAACCAAAAATTATTATATGTTAAATATCATTACAAAAATTATTTCACCTAATTCCAACGGAATATCATCACAAAAATTATTTCGATTAACTCTAACAAAAAATTATATATAAAGCACCATTAAAAAGGACCAAGCATTAGGCCATATTCTTAACTAAGGTTGGAATTTCAAAACATATATATTTATCAAATTTGACTGTTTTAGCACTTCCCACCCATATTCACAATTTAAACTAAAACAATTTGATGGTTTTACAAAATTTTTCCTTTTGTATTTGACCAATGAAACTGAAAATTTGATGGTTTTACAAATTTTTTCCCTTTGTATTTGACCAATGAAACTGAAAAGCCAACCTATATTGAAATGTTAACTGTATCGTCATCGTGGAAAGTGTGCGAAATCTTTCGCGGAATTTTTTGGAGTGAGCAGTACGACCGGTATGGTTGGAAATTGAAAACTCATTGCAAACGGCAATTGCAAGTGTCACATCGACATTATTTAAAGTGTTTACGAGGTCTTCTTCTCTTTAGAATTATTCGAAATAAATCAATTATAAAGATATCGAAGAATAATATTATTTATTTATTTATTTTTATTTTGAATTTTTTTAATTAAATAGTTGTTAATTAAGTTATTTAAAATTATTTAATGGTGATGGTTATATAAATATTATTCAAATTTTTAAATTTGACTCAATAAGTTACTAGTTATTTTTGAGTTTTAAATTTATTATAATATATAGTTTTTTTATTGTCATATTATTCTCTAATATAGCTGATTCCATGTCAATTGGTTTTGGTGACCAATGAGCTTCTAACAACAATGTCTTTAGACATCACCTCTGCGGTGTTTCATTATCCTAACAAATGGTATCAAAGTTAGAGCTAGAGCCATCATAAGATAATGTTAGAATAAGAAAATATAGTAGATTCAAAATTGTCAAAGCCAGTTTATGGAATTTGTTTATCATAGGAAGGGAAACCTCGCAGGTTGTTGAGTTGAGGCATGGTATAAAGATACTCAAAGTATGGACATAAGGAAAGAGTTTAAGTAGCCAGAAAGACTAGGTCAAAGCATGGATCAACGAAGCTACAGATGTAGTGAGAGAGTTAATGATGTTTAAGGATAGTGAAGGAGCTAGCTTGCGATTGAGAGCCTTAGTGGTTTGATAATACCAATGGTGTGAACAACCTAAGGGTTTTGGTCCAACAAAATTGGATTTCCCTATGAAGTTGTAAGACATATTGTCCAAGCATACATGATGCTTAGAAACACCGATTGTTGGAAGGGTTTAAGGCTTTGATCGGACACATATGTGGTGTAGTACCACATGGTTGTTGTAAGGGGTTTGTTAGTGTGGTTCAAGTAAACTTGACTTGGTCAAGTTACTAGTAATTTTCTAGTGAAGTTTATCACAACCCATAATATTTTCCATTGTATTTTTTTCTAATATAAATAATTCCATGTTAATTGGTCTTAGTGACCAGCGATAGTGTCTTTAAACACACCTAATCTCTTCGTGAGACTAAGAAAGTCTTTTCATTACAAGTGATTATGAAGATGGTTCTTCATTACAAGTGATTAACAGGATGTTTCTGTTGACTCATCCTTGAATGAAAATTGATTAATTTTAACTTTAAAATTATCAAATTTAGATTTATAAAAAAAAATTATTTTAATTATAAGTATTTTTTAAGTTAATAACATTTTGATAAAATTTTAAATATAAATAGAAG
Source organism: Pinus tabuliformis (assembly GCA_031772625.1). Classification (NCBI taxonomy): domain Eukaryota; kingdom Viridiplantae; phylum Streptophyta; class Pinopsida; order Pinales; family Pinaceae; genus Pinus; species Pinus tabuliformis. The sequence continues at coordinate 570,710,876 of CM062812.1, read as the reverse complement.
ATAAAATTACAGACACTCAATAATATATTCTATTAATCTTGAATGAGGAAATTACACACATATTTATACAATCAATAGTCTTAAGATAGGAATGCTATCTTAGACGTACAGTAGTGTGGTTTAGAGATTCTCTCAACCACACATTAAACTAGGAGAAACTAAATTCCTATTATGTAGGAACAAACTCCTCAAATGGAGAATTACAACCATAGACAAGTAGGAATTAATTATTTCTAACTCCCCCCCTTAATGACTACTTGTCATGATAGTGATTCACAAAGTCTGGTTGTGGTCAAACATAAAAAAAATATGTCGACGTCCATAAAAGAGCAACCATCCACCAGAATGTATGGGTACCAACCACTGCAACCGCTAGTCCTTGTGCATACATGATTCTGTCGACCATTATCACTGCATATATGTACCTACAAATCCACCACCATCGGGGGAATTGCATGTGCAGAACTTCCCAAAAACAAAGAGAGATCAGTGCCTTTCTAAGCCAAATATTCATGTCCAAATAACAATCGCAAACAGTTGCGCTGATTGCGCCTTTCGACGCAACTGTCAGATAGAAAAGTGCACCAACCCTCTTATGCTCAGACACACCAATATCTGAGACCGTGAGCCAGGTGTTACTGTAGTCCACCTACTCTTACGAGCACAAAGCTCTCGTGTACACGTTAGCCACTCAGGGAATATGCCACCACCGGGCAAATCCGCCAACTTCAATATGCCACCACCAGGCAAGTCCGATCTACCACCACCAGGGAAATCCGCCAACTTCAATATGCCACCACCGAGCAAGTCCGATCTACCACCACCGGTAAATATCTGCCAACTTCAATATGCCACCACCTGGCAAGTCCGATCTGCCACTACCGGGCAAATCCGGAACTTAAATGTGCCACCTCCGGGAAAATCCTATAGCCACTAAGGCTCTATGGATGGTTTCTGGCTCACCACCAACTAGCCACAAAGGCAATCCATTACAAAGTGGTTTAAGATCACCACGAACTTTCAAATACCTTTAAAAGGCTTACATTTCATTCAACATTTTGAAGTTTCTGAGTACATACAATGACCATTACAACAACTAGGCTTGCTTATAACATATTAGGGAGTTTATTCCACAAACCACACTAACTTAAACAAACATCTATTTTGCTTGTCCATCTATTTTGCTATCCACCATAAATGTTGTCCTTGCTCCTTTACCTCCTCTTTTCGATTGTTCATATCTTTAGCATTATCTTTGATATCTGTCTAATAGTTATCTTGGATTTCTATATTCCACACAAGTGATTGGTTAGAGTAGCCAATTCTATCCAAATCACTACACAACATATTGAGTTGGCTAGACTCAATATATTAATCAATTCCAAGACAATTCCATTATCTATAAACAACATGATATTTTACAGACAATAGAGAAAAAATATTTCATTTATCATGACCAGAGATATTCATGATTACCATCAGGAAAGCCTTGAGGAGTCATGGGAGCTCCAAAGTCGCCACACCTCATAGGTTGAAGTCAAATTGATCAACCATTGTTACACGTGAATCTGGATTAGCATACAGACAATGTCATCACCGTTGCAAAATAACCCGAAAAGAAACGTTCATTGAAACAAATGTTGAGCCCTCTTCGTCCCCATTTTCCCTTAGAACTCTGTCGAGGATCGCGGCCCTGCCCTCATCCGAGATGCAGATTGCATTCCGGGCACTGTCCCTGGCCAACCTCTTGAGCCTTTACAGGACCTGGATCCGGGTTGTTCCGGCCGGTTCAATTTCTTGAAAAAGCCAAAGGACCGTATGGGGATTCGCAGCGGTTTTTGGCGTAGGGATCCGCTCGACTCCCTTGGCGCTATTTTAACGGCCCTTGCCTCCACGGCCTCGGTGCGGTTCTTTCCAACCGAGAAAACCGCCAGAAGGGCCTTCAAACCCGCCCTTACAGCCGGAGGGCTTCTCAACATTTCCACCCTGCCTTCAATTAGTCCGTTGACCGAGGAAATTTGCCACACGACCCGTTCGTCCGTCGTCAGCCTTTCGATGACCTCGGCACTCCCGATCCGCGCCTCTGCGTTTTTGCTTCGCAGCAATCCTGCCATGGTCTCCAACTCCACAGCCCCACCGACATTTCGCTTCATAGCATCATCCAGGGGCAACACAGCAAGCATGGCCACCACTTCCTCGCAGGCAATCCGGCCCTCTTTAGACTCGATCCCTGGCCATAGAAGCACAAGACTTCGCTAAACTCTGCACGAGTCGTTCTAAGTCGAGTTGCCACCAGGCCAATGCAGATCCAAAATTTGTTCTATAGAGCCTCCAAAAAACTGCGAACAGAGCCTTCGCATGATCACATAGCCTCTCTCACATGCACCGGAAGCTATTCAATAACTTGCTTGTTGAGCAACTGAAAAATGAGGAGTCTAGCCGTAAAATGAGAGACCAACAAAAGCTACAAATATCACAATTAGAAGATCACGTCTAAGGTAGAAAAGGCTTCAGATTTGCACGCTTCACGCTCCACCGAAGAAGGCGTATCTACCATTTACGGAGCCGTTTCACGCAAAGCAGATCTACGTGATATCGATCGACAACCATTTCGTCCTGATGAGATGCAGGCAGACAACAATCCACTCTCAACAGCAGTAGTGTTTGCGTGATTTGAGCAGCATTAAAACCTCAATCGATTTTCTTCTGCAATCTCGGCCTCCTCCACGCCGCGTAAATTGCAATCTTGACTGATAGTTGGATGCCTACCTCCGACAGATAGCTACCTCCTCCATGCGACGTCTATCTAGCGAAAAATGTAGGTAGTAGCCTCCAATCGCTGCACGCCTCCATGTGGCCTCTCTTCTCAATTAACAGTCCCGCCTGCAATCCGGCAGTGAATCCACGCTCACTGCACCAAGCAGCAGCTCACCGCTCATGCTCGGATTCAAAAGAGAAACACTCTCCTACAGCGCTTCAAACAATACTCTCTGTCTACTTCAAACGGTCCACGCCCTTCGACAAACTCCAAGCGACCTCAGTGAAGGGGTTGCTCTTGTCGCAAAAAGTTTCTTTGGGCCTCGTCAAAGTGGGGCCTCAACACAGGAGTCAGCTGCAACAATTTCAATCTTCCACAAAACACACAGTGGAAAACACTTGCCTACGCTCAGCCAAGCTCCGCCGAATTGAATGGACAAACTAAAAAAAATACTCTTATTTCCTCAGCCCAGAATGGGCCAAGCCCACGAGGGGCCAGCCCTCAGGGGCTCTGGTACCAAGATAAAATTAGAGACACTCAATAATATATTCTATTAATATTGAATGAGGAAATTACACACATATTTATACAATCAATAGTCTCAAGATAGGAATGCTATCTTAGACGTACAGTAGTGTGGTTGAGAGATTCTCTCAACCACACATTAAACTAGGAGAAACTAAATTCCTATTATGTAGGAACAAACTCCTCAAATGGAGAATTACAACCATAGACAAGTAGGAATTAATTATTTCTAACTATAAATAAATTTTTTGTCTTTATATTGAGCATGGTTCTTCATTACAAGTGATTAAGAGGATGGTTCTGTTGACTCATTCTTGAATGAAAATTGATTAATTTTAACTTTAAAATTATAAAATTTAGATTTATAAAAAACAAAAAATACTTTAACTATAAGTATTTTTTAAGTTAATAACCTTTTGGTAAAAATTTTAAATATAAATAAATAACTTTTTTGTCTTTATATTGTGGAATAATGTTGTACCCCTTCTAAAAAATGGCATGACAAAAAATTTAAATAGAGACTAGGGTCTTGATTTCTAGTAAAACTTGATCAGTCAGATCCATTAATTGTTAAACATGAAGCCACAGTGAATAATTCGGCGTCTTCCTCAATTGTCTTCTCTCCGCCGCCATGCCGAAAGATATCACTGACGCCAACCTACTACACTGTCACACCGTCAGTGCAGTCATGTATTCCACATGAAAGAATTAGAGAATTCTAGAGCTTTCTCCATCTATAAATTTCTAATCTCTCCTCTGCCTGAGAAATCCAAGCCAAGGCAAGGCTTTCCGTGAATAATAAAAGTCAGTGTCTTTTCTATTCTCCATTCTTGTTTCTTGTGTTCTCCATTTTTACTATAATTTTTATATCCGTTGGTATGAGAGCTAGAAATACCATGTTGCTCACAATGAAATGATGTGTGTGGGAAGGTGTTTTTTAATTTATTATTATGGTAGGCCCTACACATTTGTAATCTTGGATTTGATGTTTTTTAATATAAAATTATAGTTTATTAAATTTGAAAAAGGACGGAAGGAGGTTGATTGTTTTTTATTAAAGGAGATTAATTTTTGGCATTTTATTTTAAAAGGTGCAATAATTAAAGGTTTTTTTTTGGTGAAGTATTATTTTGTAAGAGGAGTTTGATTTTTGGGGCATTGATTTTATTGAGAATGGAACAACAGTAACTGATACGGAGAAGTTGAGCAGGGCTAATTTTACCCTATGGAAATCACAGATGGAGGATATATTGATTTTAAAGGATCAATATTTTCCTATTGAGGGCACAACAAAGAAACCCTCATTGATGATAGATGAAGAGTGAAATAAGCTAGATAGAAATGTGATTGCAACAATCCACCAATATCTAGCAAAGAATGTGTATTTCAATGTGTCTGGAGAAAAGACGACAAAAGGATTATGGAAGAAGCTCCATGATCTATATGAGAAGAACACGACATCAAACAAAGTGTTCTTGATGAAGAAGCTTTATAATCTCAAGATGAAGGTTGGTGATTCAGTTGCTGAGCACTTGAATGAATTCAATATTATCACTAGTTAGCTTGCCTCTATTAAAATCATTCTAGATGATGAAATTAGAGTTATCTTGCTAATGTGTTCTATGCCAGATAGTTGGGAAAATTTAATTGTAGCTATGATCACTTCAGAAATTGTAGGGACCTTGAAGTTTGATAATGTCAACAACAGTTTAATGAGTGAGGAGTTGCAACACAAGTCAATGAAAGCTAGGGAAGAAAATCTCTAGCTCTAGCTGATCGTGGTAGGAGAATTGATCGAGGCCGACAAGGGTGATCAAGTTCGAGAGGATAATCAAAATCAAGGAGTGGTAGGTTCATCTTCTTTAATTGTGGCAAACTTGAGCACATGAAGAAAGAATGTTGAATCTTGAAGAAAGGAAAAAAGGATCATAGGCCGAACAGTAGAAATCACAAGTCATCTAGAACAAACGAAGGTGAGACTATTGTTGTAGTCACAGATGGTGATGTGCTGTTTACTGTTTCAGTAGAGGATGCATGCTTATATACATCTAGCAGTAGCTTTGATTGGATCCTTGACTCTGGGGCATCTTACCATAAACCGAATGCAAAGATAGTTTTGTTGCATATAATCCAAGTGATTATGGTAGAGTGCATTTGGGAAATAATCATTTTTGCAGTATTGTTGGAGTGGGAGATGTTCAAATCAAGATGAAAAATGGACAAGATATATTTTTGAAATAGGTCATCCATGTATGAGAAATGTGCATGAGTTTTGATCTCTATGGGACGATTG